>CM075766.1:57031568-58337818 GCA_037974665.1 Ehretia macrophylla
GACCAGGCCGCATGTCGCAAGCTTAGGAGCCCACTTCGTGGTGCCCGACCAAGCACCGAGTGCACGCACTTGAGGTACCAACCGAAAGCGGACTTCGAGCCCCAGCAGTGCTTGGATCGCCACGACATTAGACCACGTCCATCGCATTACGACTCAGCGAGGACCATGGCATCATGTGCAAGGCAATTCACGTATCACGCAAGCCCATAGGAACACACCGTCGGGCGGCTTAAAGGCAGCATGGTGCTTGGATCGCCCCGACATTGAAGCTCTAGCCATCATCTCATCACAACGCTCGCGTCGTCACTTAACGAAAGCCATGGTCATGTGCTAGGCAATTCGCGCATCATGCATTCCCCTACTGTCCCCCAGTATGCACCCATATGCACGGAACAGGACAAACAAACTACCTTCCTGCCCACGCGGTGCTTGGATGGCCACGACACTAGACCACGTCCGTCGTATTACGTCTCAACGAGGACCATGCCTTCGTGTGCTAGGCGATTCGCGCATCGCATAGGCCAATAGGAACACACCGTTGGACGGCTTCGAGGCAGCATGGTGCTTGGATCGCCACGACATTGAAGCTCTAGCCATCGTCTCATCGTAACGCTCGCGTCGTCAGTTAACGAAAGCCAAGGTCGTGTGCTAGGCAATTCGCACATCACGCATGCCCCTACTATCCCCCTGTATGCACCCGTATGCATAGAACCGGACAAGCAAACTACCTTCCTGCCCACGCAGCGCTTGGATCGCCACGACACTAGACCACGTCCGTCGCATTACGACTCAGCGAGGACCATGGTGTCGTGTGCTAGGCTATTCGCGCATCGCACAGGCACGTTGGAACCCACCGGGGAACGGCTTCAAGGACGCATGGTGCTTGGATCGCCATGACATTGAAGCATCAGCAATCATCTCATTGCAACACTCGCGTCGTTGCTTAACGAAAGCCAATGCCACGTGTGCTAGGCAATTTACGCATCACACTTGCCCCTACCATCCCCCAAGAGCCATCCAAGCCCATGCAGTGCTTGGAGCACCACGACACTAGACCATGGCCGTGCGCATCCACTCGGCAACGGCCATGGCTTCGTGTGCTAGGCGATTCGCGCATCGCGCAAGCCCAACGACACATCGGGGGACGGGAATGTCCCCCAACGTGTACCTAGCCGGCGGCACGAGAATGGCTAATTTTGTGCTTGGGCAACCACTCGCCCCCTCGTTAGCCATCCCAATGACGTCGACAGTGTTGCAGTACCAAGATGGATAATGAGGGGCTAGGGAAGCCACCACGTTCCTCATTAGCCATCCTGGTGTCGCACCGAGGGACATGCCGGGAGACGCGAGACGGGGGTGGCACGGCCCCAACGCACGGGTATGCAATGCAATACCTCGATGTCATTCACTCGGTAGGCATTCCTGCCCACAATATATCCCACGATATAGCCCACAATATGCCACGAAGTGCCCACAACGTCCCCCAACATGGATGTCGACCAGGAGGCTTAACACCACATACCCCCCTATAGTACATTTAGATGCAAAAACCCAAGTGACAGTAGTAATGTACATTTTGTCAGAGATTCATAATGGGTATTTTACACTATAAATGGCACCATATGGCACGATCTTCGTGCCCAACTTGCTCCTTATTAATAGCATATGACATCCAAATGGTTCAAGATTATTTTTTTTGAAAAAATATTTTTTAATATTTAATAATTTAAAAAAATAGGAAAAAATCAGAAAAAATAGTAGAAAATTCATAAAAATTTATATTAATACATACATTAATTTGTTAAATGATATTCAAAAAAAATTTCAGAAAATTAATTTTTAATATTTAAAAATTACGAAAAATAGGAAAAATCAGAAAAAAATACTAGAAAAATAAGCAAAATTTATATTAATTGATAAATTAATTTGTTTACATGATATTTGGCATTAAAATTTTTTTTGGATGGATTAAGAACCCGATTAATCTAACTCGCCTCACAAATGTGACGAAATATTTGTCAAACAAGGGAAAGGTTAAGACTACTTTATAGATTCAAAAACCACTTGTAAAGGACATCAATGTCCACATTTGTGTCAGAATACAATACGCATGCCCATTACCCCCGAATACATAACATTGTCCGTCATGCCCAACGTCCCCTAGTAGTGCCAAAGCCGTCCCCCAACATCCCCCATCGTCCCCCAAGCGTACCCCTATAGTGCCCCAGCCGTGCCCCAACAGTGCCCCAGCCGTGCCCTAACAGTGCCCCAATAGCGCCCCTTGAGAGCCCTGACCGTGCCACTTGCGCGCACCATCGTGCGGTATGCGCGCCCCATGCGCGCACGAAGGTGAGGCACAGGCGCCCCATGCGCGCACCTTCGTGCCGCATGCGGGCCACATGCGCACACCATTGTGCGGCATGCGCGCACGATGCCCACACCATCGTGCGGCATGGGTGCCCTTTGCGCGCACCTTCGTGCCGTATGCTGACCACATACATGCACTATCGTGCGGCATGCGCGCCCTATTCGCGCACCATAGTGAAGCATAGGTGCCCCATGCGCGCACCATCATAGGGCATGTGGGCCACATGCGCACATCATATTGCGGTATGCGCACCCCATGTGCACACCTTCGTGCAGCATGGACTCCCTATGCGTGCACCTTCGTGCGGGTATGCGCGCACCATCGTACGGCATGGGCGCCCCATGCGCTCACTTTCATGCGGCATGCAGGCCACATGCGCGCACCATCGTGAGGCATGGGCACCCCATCGTGTGGCATGGGTACCCCATCGTGCGGCATTGGCGTACCATGAGCGTACCTCCGTGCAGCATGCGGGCCATATGCGCGCACCTTCGTGCGACATGGACGCCCCATGCCCGCACCATCGTGTGGCATGGGTGCCCTATGCGCACACTATAGTGCGGCATGGGCATCCCATGCGTGCAACCGCATGAAGGTGCGCGCATAGGGAGCCTCATGCACACACCATCATGCAGCATGGGAACCCATGCGCGCACCTTCATGCGGCATGTGGGCCACATACGAGTACAATATTGCAGTATGCGCGCCCCATGTGCGCACCTTAGTGAGGCATGGGCGCCCCATTAGGGCACCTTCGTGTGGCATGCGTGCACCATCGTGCGGCATGAGCGCCCTATATGCTCATTTTCATGTGGCATGCGGGCCACATGAGCACACTATCGTGTGGCATGGGAACCCCATTGTGCTGCATGGGTGCCCTATGCGCACACCTTCATGAGGCATGCGCACACTATCGTGCGGCATGGCGCCCCATGTGCGTACCTTCGTGCGGCATGCGGACCACATGCACGCACCTTCGTACGGCATGCGACCCACATGTGCCCACCTTCATGTGGCATGCGCGCCACATGCACGCACCTTCTTGCGGCATGCGGGCACCATCGTGCGGCATCGGCGCCCCATGCGCACACCATTATATGGCATGGGCGCCCCATGCGTGCACTATCGTGCAGCAAGTGGGCTACATGCGCGCACCAATTTGCTGTATGCGTGCACCAATTTGCTGTATGCGTGCCCCAGGTGCGCACCTTCATGTGGCATGGGCACCCCATGTGCGTACCTTCGTGCTGCATGCGCGCACCATCATGCAGCATAGGAGCCCCATGCGCGCACTTTCATGCGGCATGCGGGCCACATGCGCGTACCATCTTGCGTCATGCACTCACCATCGTGCGACACGGGCCCCCTATGCGCACACCTTCGTGCTACATGGGCATCCCACACGCGCACATTGGTGCGACATCGTCGCCCAGGTGCTTGCCCCATCGTGCCCGATGTGCGACCCCACTGCGCAACAACCTTGCCATGTCGTGTCCAAGTGTTAGACAGCCTATGCTTGCTTCGTAAGAGATGGCAAAAAAATTGAATCCGACCTTGTGTGTTGTCGGCCCGCCGAGGTGCCTAACGTTCCTCCCTTAGCTTTAACGGTGACTGAGGTTATGTTGCCCCTATCTTCAGTACGGTTGGGCACGTTGGTGAATTGTTGCGGCACGGCTGCCCACGGTGTTGCACGACGGCGCACGATTGGGCCTTGAATGGGCCACTTACTTGGGGCACGTACTTGAGGCCTCGGATGAGCTACAGCTTGGCACGTTTTTTTTTTTTTGAATTGGTCTGTCATCTGACTGACATTTGGAGACTCTGTTATAGTGAGTCTCCAAATTTGCTATTTTTTTGCAGACTTCTCCATTTTTCTTATTTCAGTCTTTTAAAAAAAAAATCTTTTTGGGTCTTCAAACTATCTGCTGTGGTTGGATTTTCATATATTTGAGTCTCTAAAAAGTGTTATAATTACACTTTAGAGCCTCTGGTAAGGATAGCCTAATACACTTTGTAGGAGAATGTGAAAAGTAAGAAAGAAAAACATCCGTACTGGGTGAGATACCCTAATAACAAAAGAAGGCCAAAAAGAAAAATATATAAAAAGAAAATGAAAAAAGGCGCGATTTATTAGACTTTTTTTGGGGTCATTATTTGGCATGGGTTTCATAAGCACCATTAAGGAAGAAATAGAATCACGGACAAGTGAGATGTCTCGAGACATGCTGACAATTCAAAAAAGAAACATTGGAACAAGACTTGTACAGGATATTTGGTCCAGTGGTATATTTTGTGAGTAATTTTGATATCAATTTTTTGTGTGTATATCACAAAGTATTAAATAAAAAATAAAAAAGACTTGCGACCAACTTATAAAAAAAATTATTTAGTTAAAAAGAAGGGGAAATAGCATATTTAGTCCTTATTGTTCTTAAAAAGTTTCAATTTCTTTTTTATTGTTTAAATTTTTTTAATTTCATCCGTATTATTTTTTCAAAAGTTTTAATTTTGTCCTTATTGTTTAAAATTTTTCAATTTTGTCTCTATTGTTTCTCAAAAAGTTTAATTTTGTCCATATTTCTAAAAAAATTTAATTTCATCCTTATTATTTTTTAAAAGTTTCAATTTCATCCTTATTATTTTTTAAAAATTTTAAATTTGTCCTTATCATTCAACGATTAAATTGAATTTTTTTTAAAACAATAGGGACAAATTGGAATTTTTTTAGAAAATAATAAGAACTAAATTGACTATTTTTGAATAATAAAGACAAATTTGAAACTTTAAAAAAAAAATAGGAACTAAATTGAAACTTTCTCAAAGTCGTAGGGATAAAATTGAAACTTTGAAAAATAATAGGGATAAAATTGAAATTTTTTAAATAATAGGGACGCAATTGAAACTTTTGAAAAATAATATGCACTAAATGTGACATTTTCCCAAAAGAAATAAAAGTTTACTTCTTTATTTCTTTTTTTTTCTGCTTAGCACCAAGTTAGATTTTGATCGAATGAAAAATGGAACATCTTTTCCCTTTTCTAAATGGTGAAGTGCACCAAGCTCCTTTGTACATTAGCAAAAGTGCACAATACCTCTTTATAGTTCAAAAACCTCCTGAATTAGTCCCCGTGCTTTTTAAAAGTGCATAACTTCTCCTACAGTTAAAAAATCCGTCATATTTAACAGATTTTGTAAAAAAAAACGTAAATACCCTCAATCTTTTTTTATTTCTCTTTTTTGTCCTTTTCTCTTTTGTTTACACCAAAAAAATAAAAAAAATAAAAGAAATACATATATATGTATATATACATATATGACCTTACTGAAGCATTACTGCTACTAGAAGCCATTACAACTATGTTGACTAGTCTTAACCTTACAATCTGCGAACCGACTTACTATCTTCGAATCTACCTCAAGGGACTCCTGGAGTCTACTACCCTTCCACGGGTCTTACTCATTCCCTACCCTGTCTTCGTAGATAAAGGTAAGTTGTCGATACAGGTATGTTGCTTTAGACTAACCTAATAGTTGATCTGGCTCTGATACCAGAAACAACCCAGGGAAGATAAGATAATAATAGTCATAACTAAAACAGAACAGATATGGATAGTAGGAGAGTTAAGTAATTGAAAACCTCCTAAGATGAACATAAATGAGATTTATCAGAAAGGTCTCATCGACCTAAAATCTCTACTTACTATTAGATGTAAGGAAGAAGTAGTGCCATTAACCAGTGATCAACAGAGTATCAGACTTTTTTCCCAGAAATCTCTAGAAAAAGCCAAGAGAAACGGCTATAGGTTTCTTTATATTGGCCATGTGCAAGTCGCACTAAAGCCTTTAATCATAGAAGGACTAGATACCAGTGTATATCTAGCTCTTAGAGATTGTAGGTTACTTAAATACAATGATTCATTACTAGGATTAGTAGAAACTAGTCTATGTAATGGTCCAATTTTCTTTAATTGTTTTCCAGACTATACCATATCGTTCACATGTCCTCATATCATGAAAGCACTTCAGTTAGATATTAAGACGCATAACTATTATGTTGATTGTGGTACACACGCATATGAAGTTATTTATCATCTTAATTATAAATTGATGACTACGGGATTAAATCCCAGATCTATAACCAGAAAACGTCCAAAATGTGAAACTATCCTTTGGAATATGGACAGAAATAGATCAATAGTTAACATACTCAGAACCATTAAGTGGAACGAAGTTTCACTTCCAGAAAGGTGGGACATTGAAAATGCCACCAAACTAGTAGTTCAGGACCAGAACGTCCAGAACTCCAAAATAGAACAGATCATCCAATATGATGATGGAACAGTTTCAGTTAAGATAGATAGAGGAAATAGGGAATCAGTTTTATCCCGATCAGTTTCCAATATCTCTAGGATCAGTATTTCTGACCCTACCCCAGGTTTTGTTGACCTTCCTTCAACAAGAAGAACTCAGACCCAATCCGTTCCTATGGGAATTAGGATTGAAAATCAGACTGCTTGCCCAGTCTATCCAGAATTTGAACCAATAGATACATCGTCTGTTGACTTCAATCCTTCAGCCTCAGACTTTGGCATCAATATGTTGTCTGAAGTCTTTGAAAGAGATGTTCAACTTTTGAAAGACGAATTTCCTTCAGAAGAGAACAAACAGATTAGAGAATGGTATTTTAAGAATCATAACAGTGAACAATTAGCATATTTAAAAAGCCAATGGCTCCAATATTTGCAAATTGTTAGATTAAATGTACCATTTTTCATATGGTTTAAACACAGAAATAAACCAATGAACATTAATGTTCTTACTGCAAAAATAAGGAAATGGAATTTACCCAATTCCACAACAGTTATTGATGCGGAGCACCCTCCGTTTCAACATACACAGATTCCTACTAAAGAAGGAAGCATAGATCTTAAACCAGTCGTTCTTTTAGAACAACCAGAACTTAAAGACATAGCCCAACAAAATAATTGGACTAATCTTTCAGTAGTCACATTACAGAAACAAGTTCAGAATATCAAAGATATTCTTGAAAAACAGAATATGATAACTCCAGAAAAACATACTGACTCAAAATAGAAATCAATTGAACAAACCACTGTTCTATTGATAAAACCATTTGATTCACTTAAGTTAACCAGTACAAAGGTTAAACCAGAATCTCCAATTAAGGTTTTACCTTTTAAGATATCCAAATTCATTCCAAAATTGGAATCCACAGAAGAGAAGAATACCAAACTTCTCCAGGAACTGATTTCCAGATCAAAGAAATCAGAACCTTCATCGAGCCAGCCAGCTCTTCAAATATTAAAACAGTCAGACAGTAATTCTGATTGTGAGTCCTCATCTTCACAGAATTCCGGGAGGGATAAAGCTATTCATATTAATAGAATTTCTTTTCCTGATACAAAGATTTTCTATCCCAGACCTTCACCCCCAGATCTTCAAATTGAAGAATCCTATTCCCAGAGATCCTACTCAGGAACTCAAATCTATGAATGGAACATAGATGGAATGACAGAATATCAGATCCTTAATGTTACCAAATAGATTATCATCATCGGTAACATTTACAAACAAGCTGTTACAGAAAGAGCAGCAACCAGAAATATCATCCTTGGCTTCAATGGTCAGCTCAAAGGATGGTGGGATGACCACCTCAATGTTGCTACCAAAGAAAGCATTCTCAACATGGTGAAAACCAATGAGAATAGTGAACCCATTCTTAATCAGCAGGGCCAGACAGAGTCATGTGCTCTATCAGCCTTAGTCTTCGATATCACCTACCATTTCATAGGTGATCCCACAATCTACCAAGAAAGAACATCTGAAATCCTTCAGAACCTCAGATGTAGAACACTCCAAGACTTCCGATGGTATAAGGATGTCTTCCTCAGTAAACTATACCAAAGATCTGACAATAACGCCAGTTATTGGAAAGAAAGATTTCTATCTGGACATCCAAAGTTATTTGCTCAGCAAGTGAAAGAAGCCCTTTCACAAGATTTTCCAGGATTACACTATGATCTAATGACATATGGAGACATCATTTCCCATATAAACAAGACCGCTTTGAAGATTTGCACTGATCTTCGTTTTAAAGCACTGATCTTCGTTTTAAAGCACAGCTTAAGAAACAGTCTAACAGAAAAGAACTAGGAAATTGGTGTGAACAATATGGTATGGAAAGTGTTCGACCACCCCATACTCATAAAACACATAAATCCAGAATTTCCTCCAGAAAATACAAGAACCACTTCAAGTCTATTGGACAGAAGTATAACTAGAAGTATGGCAACAAACCATACACTAAAAAGAAACATTATCAGAAGTTTCCACGAAGAAATTGGAAACCAAACTATCATAAACATAGTAAAGAACAGAAAGCCACAGGTTGTTTCAAATGTGGTAAACCAGGACACTTTGCAAGAGATTGCAAAATCAAATCACTAATTCAAACATTAGAATTAGATGAAGCTACAAAGAGCAGAATACTCCAGTCCATTGATGATCTTGAATCATCATCCAGCTCTTCTTCAGAATATTCTGATGAAGAAAACATTAATCAGATTGGAACAGACAACTACTATTCTAGTAGTTCTTCCAACTCCATCCAGGAATGTGCTTGTCCCAACAAAGGGGCATGTTTCTACCTGAAAAGACTTAACGTCCTTACAGACTCTCATGGTCTTATGATTGATATGATCTGTAAGATCAATGATCCAGAAGAAAAGCAAGCTTATCTTTTCAGACTTAAAGATATTATGGATCAAAAAGAGGAGAAGAATCCTCCATCCATTTTCACTCAGAATAACATCAAGAATACGAATTATTCTGATGTTCTTAGTCATTTCCAGAAAAGAAAATCCTAGCCAGTTGGAATTTCTGATCTCCAGCATGAGATTAAATTGTTAAAAGCAACTCAGACAAGAGTATAGACAAGAGATTTGTGATCTCAGAGTAGATCATGAACATCTCCAGCAAGATGTCCAATTCTTACAGATAGAATCCCTAGAACGTCAAGAACATCTTTCTCATAATGATGAACTTGATAAACAGACTCAGATTGCTATTGGCAAATTAACAGAAGGAGCCAGTACCTCCAAACCAACAGAGGATTATCTCAATCTTCTAAACATAATCACGTACCAAAAATGGTATGTTCAGTTAACCATCAAGGTTAGTGATTTCAAATTTGAAACCATTGCCTTGTTAGACTCAGGTGCAGATATGAACTGCATTCAAGAAGGTTTAATTCTTTCTAGATATTTTGAGAAAACCAGAGAGAAGCTTTCTACAGCTGACTCTACTAGACTCCAGATCAGGTACAAATTACCTAATGCACATGTGTGCAATCAAGGTATTTGTTTCCCGACCAGCTTTGTGCTGATAAAACAATTAAATTCCCAAGTTATTCTTGGGAATCCATTTCTTCAACAGTTATTTCCCATGACTGTTACAGAACAGTGTATATCTACCTATGTGTTAGGTAAACCAATCATATTTGAGTTTTATTATCCTTCACAACGAAGAGATATTAACTTAATCTAACTGAAAGAAAACCAGATCAGTTTTCTTAAAGAAGATATTAAAAGTCTCAGAATTGATGAACAGATTGCTAAACAGCAAAAGTCCATCAAAGACTTCCAGACCAAACTTGAAAGATAAGTTTGTTTAGAACTTCCTACGGCCTTTTGGGCTCGTAAGAAATATTCTGTCTCTCTCCCATATGAGAATGACTTTTCAGAACATAATATTCCTACCAGGGCTCGGCTCATCCAGATAAACCAGGAATATCTTTCTCTTTGTATAAAAGAGATCCAGAGTTTATTAGATAAAAAGCTAATCCGACCCAGTAAAAGCCCATAGTCGTGTGCAGCCTTTTATGTTAATAAACATGCAGAACAGGAACGAGGAGTCCCCCATTTAGTCATAAGTTCAGGAAATTAAGCGTCGAGTTAGGGTTCTACCAGTTTTGACTTTATGTCAACAAGACACCCCAAAGATAGTTCAGACAGATGCCTCTGAATTAGGATTTGGCGGTATTTTAACACATATTCTAGAAGGAAAATAACATATTGTTCGTTTCCATTCAAGAACATGGGATAAAGCCCAACAGAACTATTCAATAGTTAAGAAAGAAATTTTGTCCATTGTAAAATGTATTTCAAAATTTTAGGATGATTTGTTGAATCAAAAATTCATCGTACGTGTTGACTGTAAATCAGCCAAAGACGTATTAACAAAAGATGTTAAAAACATAGCGTCCAAACAGATCTTTGCCAGATGGCAGGCCATCTTGTCAATTTTCGATTTTGATATTGAATATATCAAGGGAGAGGATAACTCCATCCTTGATTTTCTAACTAGAGAATTTCTAACAGGCCACGTGCCTATCACATAGGATTCCTCCGGGAATATCTCTTAATTTTGTGGTTCTATAGATCACAGAGATAGACACCAAGAATTCAATTAATGAATTAAGATGGATTGTTTCAAGTCCACCGTATCTAGTAGATTGAAACAAAGATTTCAGATCCAGAAGTAGAATTGATAATATTTCAATTCCGCATTTCTTTCTATAAATTGTTACTAACCATTTGCAGGAATCATTCACTCCTGACATTAGTAACGATGGCACCCAAGAAAGATAAAGGCAAGGCAAAAGCATTCGATCTCAGTTCTTATGCCCAGAAAGCCAGCACACCAGTAACCACTCTAGCTCAGTCATCAACCCCAGTCAAGGTTGAAGACAAACAGATAACCCATACATAGATATCTACCAAGTCACCCCTAGGTAGAAACCTCACAATTTTGGGGACTTTGACCCCTCGGAAACAATTAATTGGTGTTCATGCAGGTTTTGCAGGTACATCGTCTTCACATATAACAACCAGTAACAAGTTTCAACCCCTTGTTGCTAAACCAAAATCAGCAACTCCAGAACCTAAACAGTTACCATCTCCATCATATATTTACAAGAACGTCTTTGACCAGATTCTTGTAATAGAACCAGCACACTTCAAACAGAACCCAAACATAACCCCAGATGAGTTTGCTAGGGCATTTCTTCACCCCCACTCAAACTACATCCCAGATAACACATTCAAAACCCAGAATTAGTATGAGGCCATTCTCATAACAACAGAATCAATAGAGTTTGTCCTAGATGCCAAAGACAAATAGCCAGGCCAGTACAGCCATGTCAAGGCTAAATTACAGAATGTGCTCACCCTTGATCAATGGGCACAATGCCCACAGAAAACCAAACAACTACTAGTTGATGCAGCAGTTTTCAGAGACTATAACTATTGTGATTACATTCAGGCATGGTTCAGATGTTTCTATCGCTAGAATGATAAACATGATATGTCATGGTTTTTCCTTTTCAAGAAATCATTCCCCTTAGAGGTCCCAAATTGGTTTATCCAATGGTGGGTATCATATGGTCCTATAACAAAAATTTTACTAGAACCAGTTTACGAAGGTTACAAGTACTTCACGGAAAATTGGAAGGCACCAGAACATTTAGCCTACCTTCCCCCATTTTTTGTGTTCTACAGAATTTTTTTTGTAACATGGATTATCATATCAGATTTCGCATTCAAACATACATCTTTCGGGAACCAACAAGTCATACCAATCTTCGGAAGAAATCATTGTGCCATGTGGTGGAAGAAGATGAACAACAGTTCTTGTTCAACTCCAACAGTCCAAGCATGGCTAGAAACTAATCAGAAACAGAAGAAGGAAATTCAACCAGAACAACAAGAGTTTCTCTCCTTTAAAAATTTCCTCCATACTCAGCTTGCAGCGGCCACCAGTTATGAAGAGATTCAGGCCATTATGTTGCAACTTAATGAACTTACCCTAGATCAGGCATCCATCTCTACAGTTTCCGCTGATAACAATGAAGATAATTGTTATCGAATTTTTACACCATTGTAATTCAAACAATGGAGTTTAGTTGTGTTCTCCACCAAAAACACAATACAGATGAGTTTCCTAATGTTCTCACCAAAAACATTGGACAGATAGGGTTTTGTTCTTCTAAGTTCCCTTCAAAAACTAAGATGCAACGGTTAGACTTCCCCTCTCTGAAGTCACATGGTTACTGAAGAATTCCATGAAACTTCAGCTAATCCAGGTCAAATGACAATTGGTAAAGACATCTCAAGTCCGTTGATGGGTGTGGCTTTCCCAAAAAGCCAAAAAAGATTTAGAAACTTGTTTATCTTCTAGCCTGTATTTTATTTTGTATTTTGCTTAGTCAACTTACTTTTAGCTAACTTACCTTTAGTCAACTTACCCCAACAATCTTGTAAGGTCACGGGATTGAGGAGCAGAAGGCGTAAGACTCTGTTGTTACCCATGTGGCGGTTAGATGAGGGATAGTAAGACTCCGAAGATAGTAAGGCTTCGAAGATAGTAAGACTAAGTACGATGCAGATTATACTATAGGGAAAATAGACTAGTTTATATATTTTCTTTGTATTAGTGAGAAATATACACTACTCAGTGTACTTGTATGTATTCTACCATAAGCCAGTATGATCCAGACATGAAGAAGTTTTCCAAGCGTCTTCAGCATAGAACCAATTTTAGACTCAGAGATGAAGAAGAAGATGAATCCAGTCAAGATTCCATCATCAAACATCATCATCACAAGACAACGAAATTACTTTTGGTCACAGTGAAAGTAATCCAGACAGAAACATTATCATCATATCACGACAAAAGATCTTTCGGCCACAGTAGAAGCCAGATAAGATCATCATGTCAAGACAAAACAAGATTCGGTCACAGTAAAAGCCGACATACTATTTATGAATAATAAAAATCACTTTTTACTGTTCACTTTTTGAAAAGTTACTTTTGACTTTTCACTTTTACATTTCACTATTGTATTTACAGATTCGATATCCTATATTAAGACAGAGTCTGTCTTAGCTTAGGATCCGAATTTTCTTTCTTTCCTCCATTTTATTCTAATTCAGTTCAATCTTTTACATTTGTACCCCTGTACAAACCATCAGTACTACATAGTTATCTTCCAGTTTATCTAATAACAAGTAAGAGACTTTGTCTCCTTTTATCTTCATCTTGTTTGTTTTCCTTTAAATTAATCTTTTATTGTCTTTTCTGCTATGACTATTATTATCTTATCTTCACTGGGTTGTTTCTGGTATCAGAGCCAGAGCAACTATTAGGTTAGTCTTAAGCAACATACCTGTATCGACAACTTACCTTTATCTACGAAGACAGGGTAGGGAGTGAGTAAGACCCGCGGAAGGGCAGTAAACTCCAGGAGTCCCCTATGGTAGATTTGAAGATAATAAGTCGGTTCGCAGATTGTAAGGTTAAGACTAGTCAACATCTAATAGTAACTAGAGATTTTAGGTCGATGAGACCTTTTTGATAAATCTCATTTATGTTCATCTTTGGAGGTTTCCAATTACTTAACTCTCCTACTGTCCATATCAGAGAGTTAAGTAATTGGAAACCTCCAAAGATGAACATAAATGAGATTTATCAGAAAGGTCTTATCGACCTAAAATCTCTAGTTACTATTAGATGTTGACTAGTCTTAACCTTACAATCTGCGAACCGACTTACTATCTTTGAATCTACCTCAAGGGATTCCTGGAGTCTACTGCCCTTCCGCGGGTCTTACTCACTCCCTACCTTGTCTTCGTAGATAAAGGTAAGTTGTCTATACAGGCTTTCTATAGCTGACTCTACCAAACTCCATATCAGGTACAAATTACCTAATGCACATGTGTGCAATCAAGGTATTTGTTTCCCGACCAGCTTTGTGTTGATAAAACAGTTAAATTCCCAGGTTATTCTTGGGAATCCATTTCTTCAACAGTTATTTCCCATGACTGTTACAGAACATGGTATATCTACCTATGTGTTAGGTAAACCAATCATATTTGAGTTTTATTATCCTTCACAACGAAGAGATATTAACTTAATCCAACTGAAAGAAAACCAGATCAGTTTTCTTAAAGAAGATATTAAAAGTCTCAGAATTGATGAACAGATTGCTAAACAGCAAAAGTCCATCAAAGACTTCCAGACCAAACTTGAAAGAGAAGTTTGTTCAGAACTTCCTACGGCCTTTGGGGCTCGTAAGAAACATTTTGTCTCTCTTCTATATGAGAAGGACTTTTCATAACAGAATATTCCTACCAGGGCTCGGCCCATCCAGATGAACCAAGAATATCTTTCTCTTTGTAAAAAGAGATCCAGAGTTTATTAGATAAAAAGCTAATCCGACCCAATAAAAGCCCATGGTCGTGTGCAGCCTTTAGAATCATAATAGTGAACAATTAGCAGATTTAAAAAGCCAATGACTCCAATATTTGCAAATTGTTAGATTAAATGTACCATTTTTCATGTGGTTTAAACACAGAAATAAACCAATGAACATTAATGTTCTTACTGCAAGAACAAGAAAATGGAATTTACCCAATTCCACAACAGTTATTGATGCGGAGCACCCTCCGTTTCAACATACACATATATGTATAGATATACATATATATATATATATATACACAACACGACTGGGTATAAGAGGTGGGTAACGGGTTGGTTGGGGGTAGGGGGTTGACGGCCTGGGTGGGGGGAAAGACTGGCTGAGGAGGGGTAAAAAGGTGGGGGTTAGGGGTTAGGGGTTAGGGAATGGGAGGAGTGTTGCGGAAGATGACTATTTTTTTTTTAAAGGGTAATTTGGTCAATTTTTATAATTATTTAATTGATAAATTTGTTAAAAATTAATAAAAATCTCATTTAACGTGTGTGAAGTATATTTTTCATTAAATTTAACGGATTTTTTAACGGTAAGGAGTGTTGTGCACTTTTGAAAAACCACAAAGATTAGTTCATATAATTTTTAAACTATAAGGATGTTATACACTTTGACTAAAGTACAAGAGATTTGGTGCACTTCATCATTTTCTAAAACAGTAGATTCAAATACACAAGGCCAATGCACTTTACATCCTAATCTTGCACGCTGCAAACTCGAGCAAACTATGACAAACGTCATCTTTTAAAATTTAATCTTGCTTGCGCTCCAATTTTGAAGATGGATGTGCCACATTGGAGGCAAAGAGACTTTCGTTACTATAATGGTGGCTATATTCCTTGCTTACCCCTTCATTGCACGCAAGAATTGATGCTGATTCAGCATCCAGGTTCAGCCCAGCCAATTCCATGATGTTCTCAATCTCTTTCACTGCGTCACCCATCGTTGGCCTGTTAAGTCCTGCTTCTTCGACGCATCTCATTGCCAGATCCACAAACTTCGCTAAGCTTCTTGGTGGCATGCTCAAACCGAGGTTGGTGTCAAGGATGCTATGTAGGTTATACAGATCCTTTGATTTATATATCATTTGCCTCACTTCCTTAACAATATTAATCGGATTTCTTGCCGTTATAAGCTCGAGTAGCAACACTCCGAAACTATACACATCGCTCTTTTCAGTCAACTTCCATGTCATGTAGTATTCAGGATCCAAGTAGCCCTACACCAAGACAAAATCCGTTCATCAGTCAAAAAATGCTTAATTCAAATTTTCTTTAGTTCATACTAAAAGTATATATTATTTATTCTGGGAAACTCAAACTCATACAACTTCTGACAATTTACCGTGAACTGTCTGAATTAATCCCATAATACAAACTACATCATCGTATATAGCTGCTTGTGTTATGCCTAATAGACAGAAAACTATCGTCATGCTTATGGTCTTTTCAGGTAAAGATGGACATTTAAAGACTTAAAAGTCTTACTATTTAAACAAAGTCGAGACACAGTTTAAGTAGAACCATCTTACTTCCATGTTTTTGAATTTACTTGATAGCAAGTCATCCATAATAGAACTTTTTACTGCTTTCTTGTTCTTTTTACATCATTATTGCTTTTCAAATAAAAGTTTTGATTCTTTTGTCAGTTTCTTTCCTTCCCCACAAGATTTCAAACTATGAGTTGCATTAGACTACCAATAAGCAGGATCTAATGATCTTAGTTTTTTTTTTTTTTTCATGATCTAATTAAGAGTTCAAAGTATTAAGATATTGATATAACAAAATAGTGTCCAATGAGAAGATTTATCTCCAGAAGAAGTTTACTAACGGGTGTGCCTTTGACTTGTGTAGTCACATGACGCCTTTCAGGTTCAAAAGGCTTAGAGATACCAAAATCGGCAACTGTCGCATTCAAGCGTTAATCCAATAAGATATTGTTTGATTTAATGTCCCTGTGTATGATTGGAGGGTCAGCAAGGTCATGTAGATATTGGAGCCCTCTGGCTGCTCCAAGTGCTATTTGGAGTCTTCTCGTCCAATCTAACCTAATCCCTAACTTCCCTACAAAAAACAGTATGTTGTTCATTTACATATCCAAAAATAATAGAAAGAGATACTTACAAGAATTCTCTAAAAATATGTGAAACAGAGCTAGCTACCAGTACATCATCATTCATAGTAGAAACACAAAGAGGAGCTGAAATTAATACCCAAAAGACTGTCTTGCAGGGTGCCATTCGGAATGTACTCATAGAGCAATATTTGTTCACCTTGCTCAAAGCAGAAACCCACAAGTTTGACAACATTTTTATGATGAACTCTTGAGAGAAGTTCAATCTCAGTTTTGAACTCAAGAGCACCCTGCATAGAACCTTGCTGAGCTCTTTTGATGGCAACCAATTGTCCATTGGGCAGAGTGCCTCTATACACCTGTAGAATACATACCACTCCACAAGTTATAGAGTTGTGCGTATTATCATAATACATATAATTCTAACAAGGTAGAGAAGCAAATTTTGATGAACCATAAACCAAGCTTTCTGTCAAAGAGATATATAAATCCCTTGTTTACATAAATTGGTAATTCCAGTGTGATATTGAAATAGATAGATGTACTTTAATCTTCTGAGGTCAATTATGTTGCTGCAGGGGGTGTTCAAACAAAGAAATTAATCTCAAAATTTGACGCGCACAGAATTTGTGGTTCGATGGACTCCATCGTTTACAACCAGACAAAAGAAATTTTTTATTACAATGAGGAATCATGACAAGATAGGAGTCAAAAATCGTCTCATGTATGCACTCTTGTATACCCTCCCTATATTTTCTCTTTGTTCTTTCGTTCATTTCAACTGGATCCACGAAAGGGAGCATATACATAAATATATGAGAACTCTTACGTAGGTTGGGCTAAGGATACCAAGCTCATCAAGAATACAGCCCACAAGACCAACGAATATCCACCTTACATGAATGTCGAGCCAACGCCGCGACTAGTTTACGTGAATCACCTTGGTTAGTATGTTGAGCAAGAGGCCAAATCCACTTCAAGCATTTCAATGTTATACTCTAGGTAATCCCATGTAAAACTGGTTACAGTGAAATGTCAAGCGGAGTGAATCCTATGTAGCTAATAATAAAACTGACTGCATATGAAATGTCGTGCCGAGTGAACCCTACGTACATGAGTGCACACCATAGAATAAATAAACCACCGATCTTTTAAGATGATTCAAGTAATATTTTGTACCCCATTATGTTGAGACGACTAAATAGAAGGGTTGTATATTAAGAGCTTCAACCTATAGCTCCACATGCTCTAGGTTATCATGGTCTAAGCTAGCTATTGAGTTCTCATTTTGTTGGTCTACCAAACTCATGAAAAGTGGCATTTTTTACTGAGCAAAAATCAAGAATCTTTTTGTTTGTGAACCACAACCTACCGGAATAGGCTAATCCTTGTAATTTCTTTTCATTTTAATGTATTTCTTTTTCTTACCAAAAAAAAAAAACCACAACCTATAACCTTTTACTTAAGATGGTGGGGCCCAGTCCCATTTAGAATGGCCAAGTGTCAAAGTTGCAAGGAAAGAAAAAAAAAGATTAAGTTGTCTTCTGTCCAAGTTTGGACACGACTTAATAGCCGTGATTGTTATCAAAATTGATAACCTTTCAAGTTATCAATTTGATAACCATTTCTTACCACCCCACTGATTCTATAAATAGGGGGTGGTGGTGAAGAGTTAAAATTGCACGGACAGAGAAGAAAAATAGAGAGATTATTGTGAGAAATTAATCTCCGAGTTATTTCACAATCAGGATAAAGTTGTGAGGTATTTTTCTATAAGGGTCTTTTATCTTGTATTACTCAAATACGGGTAGTTCTAGAAATAGGGCTAGGTTCACTTCAAAGAGATAGTGAGATATTTTGTATTTGAGGGAACTCAAGTTTGGACAAAAACTTGAGTATTAAATCTTGTACTATTATCATATAGTGGATTTTCTGTCGGTTTGTCCCGTGATTTTTTACCTTCTTAATAGAGGGTTTTTCACGTTAAATATATGTGTCCCATATTTTCTTTTATTTGCCGTTATTATCTGATATTTCAAATTGATCTTGTGGGAGGTTCAGGCCCAACAACTGGCATCAAGAGCAAGGTCAGTATTGAACAGTAATATTATTTGTACGTATTGATACTATTCATATATACAGTATTATTCATACTTTTTATACTACTCTATATATAATATTATCTGTACGTACGGTACTTTTGATAATTACTATATTATCAGTATATACGGTGTTGTCCGTATATACGATATAGTTACTGTTCATACAGAATTTCAAAGGAAAAAATCATGGAGTCCGGTTCTAGCTCCATGTTGAAATTAACGGCTACAAATTACGGAATTTGGAGGACGATGATGGAAGATCTTTTGTACTGCAAAGATCTATACGATCTTGTTGAATGAGATACAAAGAAGCCATCGCCATGACAGAGGAAGAATGGGAAAAACTCAATAGAAAAATTGTCGGTACCATTAGACAGTGGATAGATGTGAGTGTCTTTCACCACATCGCTGTAGAGAAAAAAGCTTATAAAATTTGAACAATTCTGGAAAATATTTATCAAAGAAAATCTTATCGGAACAAAGTTTTCTTCATAAGAAAGCTCGTAAATCTCAAATTAAATGAGGGACAATTTGTTGCCAACCATCTCAACAGTTTTCAGAATTTTATAAATCAACTTACAATGCTAGAGCTAACAATTGACGATGAGCTGCAGACATTATTTCTTCTGAGTTCATTACCAGACAGTTGGGAAACACTGGTGGTAACACTCAGTCATTCATCTCAAGATAGCAAGCTGAAATTGAACATGATGAAATGTTCATTGAGGAGATGAGGAGGAAGGATTCTGGATCAGACCAGACATAAGCCCTTGTTACTGAAAACTGGGGAAGGAGTACCGACAAAAATTTTAAAGGACAAGGCAACTCCAAAGGAAAGTCCAAGTCTCGAGGAAAGTTAAGGTATTACCATTGCAATAAAATTGGTTACCTTAAGAGAAATTGCAATTTGTTGAAAAACAAAGGAGATCAAAAGAAGGCAGGGGAAAACTCTACAACTGTAGCAATTTCTACATCAAATGATGAGTTGACACTACTTTTCTCACAAAATGACTGTAATCATGTTGTTGATTCTCAAACCGAATGGATTGTTGATTAAACATCATCTTATCATTGTACTCCCAATAGGGATTTTTTCACTATCTATAATGCAAGAGACTTTGGCACGGTGAAAATGGGGAACAACAGTGAAGCAAAAATAGTGGGAGTAGGATACATTTGTGCTCAAACAAATGTTGGCTGCAAAATGATGTTAAAGGATGTCCGACACATCCCAAATCTCTGCCTTAATTTGATCTCGACAGGTGTTCTTGACAGAGAAGGATACGAGCACCAGACAGGCAACAGTCAATGGAAGCTCACCAAAGGAACTTCGGTGGTTGCAAGAGGTAAACTTTGTTGCTCGCTATACAAGACACAAATGAAAATGTACAATGGACAGCTGAATGCTGTGGAGGATGATGCTTCTCCATATGTGTGGCATAAAAGGCTGGCGCATATGAACGAGAAAGGGTTGCAAATTTTGGCTAAGAAGTCCCTCATTCCCTTAGCCATAGGTACATCATTAGACCCTTGTGATTATTGTTTATTTAGAAAGCATCATAGAGTTTCTTTTCAAGGAAAATCAAGTTGGAAAGAAAAAAAATTAGAGTTAGTATTCTCTGATGTTTGTGGTCCTATGGAGGTGGTGTCATTAGGTGGTAATAGATATTTTGTTACTTTTATTGATGATACTTCACGAAAAATGTGGGTGTATTTGTTGAAAAGAAAAGATCAGGTATTTGAATACTTCAAGCATTTTCATGCTATGGTAGAACGAGAGACTAGAAAACCTTTGAAATGTCTCCTTTCAGATAATGGTAAATAGTACACGTCCTGGGAATCGAAGGTGTATTGCTGCACGCACGGCATCAGGCATGAAAAGACGGTACCTAGCACCCCACAACATAATGGTGTAGTTGAAAGGATGAATCGCACCATTATGGAGATAATTTATTGCTTGCTGAGAATGACTAACGTACCAAAACCATTTTGGGTAGAAACAATCAATACAACATGCTACCTAATCAACAGGATTCTTTCGATACCTTTGAACTTTGACTTACCATAAAAAGTATGATCAGGAAATGATGTCTCTTATTCCCACTTGAAGGTGTTTGGATGCAAAGCCTTCATGCATGTACTGAAGGAGCAAAGATCCAAACTTGATGATAAGGAGACTCCTGTCTTTTTTGTAGGATATGGTGATGAAGAGTTTGGATATAGAGTATGGGATCCAGAGAAGAAAAAGGTCGTTAGAAGCAGAGATCTTATCTTCTATGAGCATGAGATCACTGGAGAATGGTAGAAAGCTAAACCAAACACTCTTGCAGATAGAGGTTTTTTAGATACAACACCGGTATCTTCCCCAACAAATTATGCCACAAGGAGGGAAGATGTTGAACAAATAGAACCTGGACCAAGTGTAGAGCCAGCAATGGTTGATGATGCATCTGACAACGATTATGATGTTGAAAATGTAGAGGGTGTTGAACAGGGGAGCAAACTGCTCAACCAGAAAATGCAAAATCTCAATTGAGAAGGTTTTCACGAGAAAGACGACCATCAACCAGGCACTCAAGTTCTGATTATATTTTAGTCACTGATGAGGGGGAGCCAGAGGACTTCCAAGAAGTTTTAACTCACAGTGAGAAGACCCAATGGCTGGATGCAATAAAAGAGAAGATGAGTTCATTGTGGAAAAACAAGATGTACGAACTGATTAAACTTCCTGAAGGAAAGAGAGCCCTGAAAAAAAATGGGTATTCAGGTTGAAGAAAGATGGAGACAAAATAATCAAATACAAAGCTCGTTTTTAGTGAAATGATTCAGCCAAAAGAAAGGTATAGACTTTGACGAAATTTTTTCTCCTGTTGTTAAAATGTGCTCTATAAGAACTGTCTTAAGATTAGCTGCAAGTCAAAATCTGGAACTAGAGCAGCTTGATGTAAATACAGCATTCTTGCATGGAGATTTGTAAGAGAAAATTTACATGGAGCAACCAGAAGGTTTCAATGTAAAAAATATAGAACACATGGTTTGTAAATTAAAGAAAAGTCTATACGGCTTGAAATAAGTGCCAAGGCAATGGTATAAGAAATTTGACTCATTCATGGTGAGTCAAAGCTACAAGAGGAAGGAAGCAGATCCTTGTGTATACATCAGCCAATTCACTGGTGGTAAATTTATCATCTTATTTCTTTATGTTGATGATATATTAATTATGGGACAAGATCCAGGGATAATTTAGAAGCTCAATGAGGATTTGTCTAAATCCTTTGACATGAAGGATTTAGGACCAGCAAAGCAGATATTGGGCATAGAGATTATTCGTGATCGAAAAGCTGGTAAGGTGTGGCTATCACAAAAAAAGTATATTGAGCAGGTGCTGGAGAGATTCAGTATGAAAGAAGCTAAGCCAGTTAGCACACCTCTTGCTAGTCACTTCAAATTGACAAAGCAATCTTGTCTGTTCACTGAGGAAGAAAAAGGACATATGGCAAAAATCTCTTATTCTTCAGCAGTAGGGAGCTTGATGTATGCAACGATTTGTACTAGGCTTGATATTGCTCACGCAGTTGGAGTCGTGAGTAAATTCCTGTCAAATCCAGGAAAGTCTCATTGAGAAGCAGTGAAATGGATCTTCAAATATCTCAGAGGAACCTCAAAGTCATGCTTAACTTTTGGGGACAAAGAACCAATTCTTGAAGGATACACTGATGCCGACATGGCAGGAAATCTTGATGGTAAAAAATCAACATCAGGATATATCTTCACTTTTGTAGGGGGCAGTTTCATGGCAGTCCAAGCTATAGAAGTGTGTTGCATTATTCACCACAGAAGCTAAATACATTGCTGCTATAGAAGCAGTGAGATTTGTGCATGAAGCGGTTTCTTCAAGAGTTAGGTTTCAAACAAGATAAGTATGTGTATTTTGTGACAGTCAAAGTGCACTTGACCTTAGCAATACCATGTACCATGCACGCACTAAAAACATATTGATGTGCGATATCACTGGCTGAGATCGGTGATAGTAGAGGAGCTGTTGAAGCTGCAGAAGATCCATACAAATAAAAATGTTGCTGATATGATGACCAAAGCACTTCCCATAAATAAATTCGAGTCCTACGCGAAGCAGCCCGGGCTGAATTTGTGAAGCTGTTATTCCTCTCTTTTGGGTCTGGAAGGGGAGATTGGTGAGGTCCAACCCCATTAAGAATGGCCAAGTGGCCAAGTTGCAAGGAAAGAAAAATAAAGATGAAGTTGTCTTTTGTCCAAGTTTGGAAATGGCTTAATAGCCGTGATTGTTATCAAATTGATAATCTTTCAGGTTATCAATTTGATAACCATTTCTTACCACCCCTCTAATTCTATAAATAGGGGGTGGTGGTAAAGAGTTAAAATTGCACGGACAGAGAAAAAAATAGAGAGAAAGAGAGAGAGAAAAAAATAGAGAGATTATTGTGAGAAATTAATCTCCGGGTTATTTCACAACCAGGATAGAGTTGTGAGGTATTTTTCTGTAAGGGTCTTTTCTCTTGTATTACTCAAATACAGGTAGTTCTAGAATAGGGCTAAGTTCACTTCAAAGAGATAGTGAGATATTTTGTATTTGAGGGTGTAAAGTATAAGTAACTGAATGCCTAACTATAGTTCAGTTTATTGTAATAGCTTTGAGAAGATAGACTTAGTTGACTTATTCTGTTAAGCTTTAGTGAGTTAGACTCAGCTAAGTATAGTGACTGCCAGCTAAGCATTAGTTGGCAGAGTTAGTGCTATATCACATGTGCCTAACTATCTTGTACTGAGAGATCTATAAATAGATCATAAACACGTGCACTTCATTTTGAAGAAATCAATCAATGCAATTCAGATATTTTCTCTCACATACTCTCTCTTTCTTTATGGTATCAAGAGCAAGTCGATTCTGACCTCCATTAAAACTCCATTTTTTTTCGAAGATAAGCTTCATGAAAGCTATCTGCTGCCATTAAAATAGCTGCGCAATCACCACAGCTTACTTCTCAGACTTCGTGATCGCCATTAGAAGACTTCTCCACAGTTCTCCAAGCTTGAAGTTCTCACAATTAACTTCTCCATACGTGAATTGAGCTGATCTTTAGCATAACTTGCTTCTCCAAGCCTTGTGATTCTATTTCCAAATCTACTTAGCTAGGGTTTCAATCTCTCTAACTAGGGTTTCAAACTCCATAGCTAGGGTTTCGAAGCTTCAATTTTCTTCATAATTCACAGCAGTCAAGTTCTTGTACATAACTTTCGTGGCTTTACCATCAGATGAAGCTTTGCCTTTTGGTCTGAAGTTACTGCTTCAAAATCTGAATTCTTTGATAAAAAATCAGCTTGATAACTCCAATTATCTCATATGGAAAGCTCAAATGCAAGCTATACTTCAAGCACACAATCTTCTAGGTCAAGTTAATGGAGATTTACCTTGTCCCCCTAAGCAGCTCACTACTGAGAATGGTACCAAAACCCCTAATCCCGAGTACACCAATTGGATCATAGTTGATCAACACTTGAGAACATGTATGTTTGCTACTATCACTCCTAGAGTCTTGCCTCAAGTTCTACATCTCACCACTGCCTCTTCCATCTGGCAAGCACTGGAACAAAGATTCAGCTCTTTAAGCAGGTCACACATTTATCAACTCAAAATGAGACTATTCAATATCAGTAAAGGCTTCAATTCTATGCAATCTTATCTAGATGAAGTCAAAGGTCTCATAGACAATCTTACAAATGTTTCTGAAGCCTTTAAGGAAGAAGATCTAGTCCTCTATGTTCTCAAAGGACTACCTCCTCAGTATGACTCCTTTAAGTCCTCAGTCAGAGTGACTAGAACTCCACTTACTCTCTCAGAAATCAGCAGCTTATTACTCACTAAAGAACTCAATCTCAACCTCACTACCAAAGCCACTCTCACTGACAACAATAACTCTGCTTCCACTGAGGTTCACACTGCACTCTACAGGAATTCTTCTACCTACAAACAAACCTCTAATACTAAAGGCAGAGGTAGTCATTCTAATAGAGGTGGCAGAAATAATCACAGAGGAGGTAATTCCAGGGGCAATGGTAATAATTTCAGAGGACAGCCTACTCAGCCTAATGAAACTTCATCTCAGAACTCTTCTTTGCAGTGTCAGATATGTGGAAAAGCCAATCACTCTGCTTTAGAGTGTTGGCATAGGTTTGACTTCTATAATTACATTCTACCACGACCAGCTAAACAGGCTTACACTGCTAAGACTGACACTTCTGCAACCACTGATCCCTACTTGATACTTGATTCAGGAGCTAATACTCACATCACTCATGATCTGGCTCATCTTCACCCTAATCCAACCTACCAGGGCAATGATACTATCACAGTGGGTAATGGTCAAGTCTTGCCGGTAAAAGGTATTGGTTCCGGCACTATACTAACCCCTAACACTTCTTTCCACTTTTCTAATGTTCTATTTGTTCCCTCTATTACTACAAACATAATTTATGTTCATAAACTTACTCAAGAAAATAACTGCACTGTTGTGTTTAATTCCAAAGTGGTGGCTATATGGGACAACCATACACATACAATCCTGTTCAAGGGCCCATGTGACAAAGGTTTATATCCCATGACATCTCTCAAACCTACTTCATCTCCCAACTAAGTGTTCAACTGCACCTGCACAGGTTCCTCTGTTTCTTCTGATCAACTATGGCACATGAGATTGGGCCACCCTTCTACTTCTGCTTCTACTGCACTTTCTCAACTATTACATGTCAAAATAAGTCATACTACAAAAGATTGTATTGATTGCTCTGTAACAAAATCACACAAACTACATTTTTCTACGTTTAGTACTGCTACTATTTCACGATTTCAATTAGTCCATTCTGATGTATGGGGTCTTTCCCCTATTTCATCTTGTTCAAACTATAAATACTACATCATTTTTTTGGATGATTTTACTAAATACTCTTGGTTGTATCCTTTAAAGAAAAAATTTGATGTCATTTATGCATTTAAGAGCTATTATGTCATGATTCAAACTCAGTTTAAAGCTACAATTCAACTATTCAGAACAGACAATGGGGGGGGGGGAGGGGGGGGAATACATGAGTCATGAATTTAGTCTTTTTTTGCAAGACTTAGGAACTATCCATCAAACTACCTGCCCCGATACCCTTGAGCAAAATGGAAAGGTTGAAAGAAAACACTTACATCTTATAGAAACCACCCTAGCCTTACTGAACCATAGTCACCTACTTGCTAAGTTCTGGTTAGAGGCCCTAGCTGCAGCAAATTACTTAATTAACAAATTGTCTACTCCTACATTACACAATCAGTCTCCTTATCAGTGTTTTTTTCAGAACCTCCTAACTATCACAGTCTTAGAGTATTTGGCTGCCTATGTTTTCCTTGGCTCAAGCCTTATACTATCACAAGCTAGAAAATAAGTCCAAAGCTTATGTCTTTCTTGGCTATTGCAACTCTACAAAAGGGTATAAGTGCCTTGACCCTACTACCAATAGAATTTACATCTCTAGACATGTTAAATTCATGGAAACTACATTTCCCTACTCTGAATCACCTTCCCCTGCATTGCAGTTGAACCAGTTCTCACCCTCCTTTCTTTCTTCCTCATCCAATCCTATCACTCAACCTCAAGTAGTGCCACAGTCCACTGCCACTTTCAGTCCTCTTATTCCCATTACTCAAACTAAGACTTCTCCAACATTTTTACCCTCCAATTCTCATACAGTATTTTCTCATATCTCCTCTCCTCACACTGAATCTGTTTCCCCTAGTCCCCTCTCAGTGGCAAGTTCTCCACTTCATGGGACAGGGAACACTTTTGCTCCCAATATTCCTTCTCCCATATGATCTACTAACACTGCCTCTCCTAGTCTCTCTTCTAGCACATCTATACAGCTTCCAACTAATCAACATCCTATGCAAACAATATCCAAAACAAGATCTCTCCCACCACCCCTCTACCAACTTCATAATACTACAACTGCCCCTGTCACTGAACCTACAACATACAAACAAGCTTCTACATCCAAACAGTGGCTTGATGCTATGCAAGACGAATTTGATGCTTTACAAAAACAGAAAACCTGGCAACTAGTTCCTTTACCTTCTCATAGACAAGCTGATGTGACTGTATTTGCAGCACTCAAACCTTGATATTTGTACTATATTTGCATCTTAATTTGGGAATTATTGCAATACTTTGATATTTTCGATGCAATGTAGGATGACACAGAAAAGTGGAAAATCAGACCCAAAATAATCCAAATTGCAAGTCAAGAAGTCAAGAATGCGGAAGCATGAGAAGCAGTTGAAGAATGAAGCTCATAGAGAAGAAATTTGGCTGAAACTAGCACGAAATTGGATTCAGAGCATTGACCCAAATGATCTCAAATAGTAACCTATGTCCGTTTTTGGCAAACCATATCCGTTTTTCGGGTAGAAACAATAGTCTGAGCAAAACACAGGACTTTGTCCTGTGGGTGGCGTGATTTTATCCAAATTCCATCGTTTGGAGGGTCAAAACAGTGAAAAACGCCTGAAGATGTTGCGGTCAACGAACCGGTCAAAGTCAAAGACAAGCTCAAGTGTTGACCAAGAATTGAAGCCCGTAGAGGAAGAATTTGACCAAACGGAATGCGGAAACGGACTCAGAACGCCGAATAAACTTGGAATAGCAGTGGTCAACTTTTTGGTCAACGCATGAATAGTAGCGGTCAACGCGTGAATAGTGTTGGTCAACTCGTAAACAGTAAAAACTGCATGCAGAATACGTGAATAGTAGTTGCGTGAATAGTAATCATGTGAATAGTAACCGCGGGAATAGTAGTCGAGTGAATAGTAACCACGTGAATAGTACCCGCGTGAATAGTAGCTAAATTTTCCTATAAATAGACATCAAGCCTCTTCATTTTTTCTTACAAAATTTTGAGAGCTTTGGATATTTTTCCAATATTTTCAAGTTTTGTCAAGTTAATTTTATAGTTCTTATTTAGGATTTTGCCTAAATAGCTATATACGGAGGAAGTCCTGCCTAGTGGCTCTTATTCAGGGGCATTCTGCCTGAATAGCTACTGTACAGCGGACATCCTAACGTTCATTTTTGAGCCTTTGCTCAAAAAATAGCTCTTATTCGGGGGGAAGTTCTGCCCGAATAGCTATAGAATTTCTGTTCAGACCTGGAGTTCAGAAATACGCGTTCGTCAATACGGGGGAGCCTTTCTTGACTCTCTTTTATTTGTATAAACTCGTATTTATTATGTCTGAGTAGAATTCTTATCTAGGGTAGGATATTGTAAATAATGGTCTTTTAATATATGGTCTCGGATTCGGATAATTTAGTTTTAATGCAATATATGACTTGTATTAATTAAGTATTGTCTTTCATACATAATGCTTTTAAGTAGATGATATGATTGCTTTATTTTCGTGTCATATATCCATGATTTAATAGTGAATCAATAGCTTGACGACCTTAAAGATTCCAAGAAATTATAGGTAATGCTTTTAAGTAGACCATAGTTTCTAGACTAGTAAGGAGATGTTGATTACTTATGTTGAAACAGACCTTTTACACCAGGTTGCAAGGACAGATCCATACTATGGCTATACGCTCGTAGATGGAACGGCACTTACATCAGAGTTAGTAATCGGGATTTTAATAGACCAAGATAATTGACTAGGTTAATGCTTGTAGCTTAACCTCTTGTGTAGAATTTGAGAATCCGGATACCGAGCCTACATTAATTGCTTTATTTACATATTTGATCCCTAGATATTCTTCCGTATTTAGCTATTATTTAGCTTAACTTAGTCAATTTTGTTAGTTATAGTTTAGTTTACATTCTCGCACTTTACTTCAAACCATTTGCGAACTGTTACTTAAGCGCTTTAGCACTTTCACACTACTTCACTAACTTAACTAACGAGCTTCCCTGTGGATACGATTCCGCACTCTTTGCACACTACACTACAAGATCCGTGCACTTGCGGGTTATTAAAACTTGGTTATTTTGCACATATTTATAACACACACCAAGTAGCGATCACAAGCCATTGGATGCAAATGGGTATATAGAATAAAGAGACATGCAGATGGTAGTATAGCTAGATATAAAGCTAGGTTAGTAGCAAAAGGTTTCCATCAAGAAGAAGGTCTAGACTATACAGAAACATTTAGCCCAGTAGTAAAACCTCAAACCATTAGAGTTGTCTTGGCCATAGCAATGCATTTTAAATGGCAATTGAAACAACTAGATGTTTCTAATGCATTTCTTCATGGGCATCTTCAGGAAGATGTCTACATGGTTCAGCCTCAAGGCTTCATTGACCCTCAACACCCTACTCATGTTTGCAAACTTCTCAAATCATTGTATGGTCTCAAACAGGCTCCTAGGGCCTGGTACTCTTTGCTTTCCTCCTTCCTTCTTCAACAGGGATTCCTATGCAGTGCAGTAGACACTTCCCTCTTTATTAAACACACACTTGCACACACAATTCTTATCCTAGTCTATGTGGATAACATTATAATTACATGCAATTCATCTACTGCCATTCAGTTTACTGTTAACCTTATGAGCTCTATTTTTGCCATGAAAGATTTAGGTCCACTCGCCTTTTTCTTCGGCATTGAAACTTCTACAACTGAACACACTTTGCTACTACACCAATCTCAATATGCCAAAGAATTACTCCAAAAGGCTGGTCTTAGTGATTGTAAATCAGCTACTATACCACAATCTCCAAACCTCACACTATTAATCAAACTGATTCATCTCCTTATCCTAATCCCACTCAATTTAGGAGCTTAGTTGGTGCTTTTCAATACCTAACACCCATACGACCTGACCTGCAATTTGATGTGAATAGTATTTGTCAACACATGCATGCTCCTACATAACATGACTACAATGCTCTCAAGAGAACACTCAGGTACATCAAGGGTACAATCAATCAAGGCTTACTATTTAAATAGGGTTCATTTCAACTCCAAGCCTTCTCAGATAGTAACTGGGCCAGTGACCCTCTGGACAGAAAGTCAACCACTGGTTTCTGCATCTTTCTCAGCCCTAATCTTATTTCTTGGTGCTCAAAGAAACAACCTACAGTGGCCAAGGCTGAGTGTCGATCCATGGCACACACTGCCGCAGAAATTAAGTGGATTATATACCTGCTAAAAGATCTAAGAGTTCCATTCACTGGTCCTACTCTAGCTTGTGACAATGCCTCAGCCCTTGGACTAGCTTCTAACCCAATTTTTCATGCAAGAACCAAGCACATTGAGCTTGACTATCATTTTGTAAGGGAACAAGTCATGGCTAATCAACTGCACATTTCTTATATCTCTACTAATGAGCAAGTGGCAGATATCTTAACTAAGTCGCTTCCTCAGGCCAAGTATGACCACCTTAAGCACAAGCTACCATTGGCTCTCCATCAGCCCAACATCAGCTTGAGGGAGGATGTAAAGTATAAGTAACTGAATGCCTAATTATAGTTCAGTTTATTGTAATAGCTTTGAGAAGATAGACTTAGTTGACTTATTCTATTAAGCTTTAGTGAGTTAGGCTTAGCTGAGTATAGTGACTGCCAGCTAAGCATTAGTTGGCAGAGTTAGTGCTATATCACATGTGCCTAACTATCTTGTACTGAGAAATCTATAAATAGATCACAAACACGTATACTTCATTTTGAAGAAATCAATCAATGCAATTCAGATATTTTCTCTCACATACTCTCTCTTTCTTTAGAGGGAACTCAAGTTTGGGCAAAAACTTGAGTATTAAATCTTGTACTATTTTTATATAGTGGATTTTCTGTCTATTTGTCCCGTGATTTTTTACCTTCTTAATAGAGGGTTTTTCACGTTAAATATATGTATCCCATATGTTCTTTTAACTGTCGTTGTTATCTGATATTTCAAATTGATCCTATAGGAGGTTCGGGCCCAACATAAGATGCATAACTGAGGAATGTACATTTATTTACACTTGGCTCAAGCTTATCGTCTCTCACACGAGTATAAACAGAACAATCAAACACACTATTAAAGAGTAATCGGCAGGAGGTATGTATAACTCGAAAGAAGTATTTAACTAAATAACTGTGGAGGGAAACAGATCGATTAACCAAGTACGGAAAAAGATTTTAGAGGTGGCTCATACGGGTTCAAGAGTTGGCTCCTATCGTCTTCTTGGTGTAGCACTTTGTTCCGCATAACAATTAGTTCCAAGCTAGTAACCTGCTCTGAGTACCATTCTGTCATGCCCCAAGCTCAGAACCCCAAGCCCGCAAGCGAGACTAGTATTATAGGCATAAGAAACAACTACTTGAACCTTCTTTGCTGCTGACCCAAAATGGTTAACCCAAATTATTTCTTATACCGACAACACCTACTAATAAACCACTCAAATTCACAATCTCCCACTGACGTGGGATATTACAGTTCGTCATATTGCAATGCCGCTCTGTATCGTGTGCCTGTGCAAAGGGTAATGGTGGTCATCTTGTTAGTAGTGATCAAAGGGTGAAGGCCTTCTTGGCAGCGTTAGAGGCCTAGGAAGCAAGGGTGACCTGTGAACTCCACAAGATTCATGATGCCCTCGCTAGCTTTAACTTAAAAACACCAATAGGGTTCATGAAGATAGTGGGATCAACCATGTTATAGAAAGATGCTCCTAGCTAACCTATCAATCAACCTAATGTTGCAACTTATCCTGGGAGAATAAATGTCATTTTTTGGTGGAAATGAAAGAAGATTGTTATGTTTCTGAACAACAAAGATCGATCCAAAACTTTTAAAGTGGAGGGGAAGTCCTTCTTTGCTGTCACACATTCTACGAATGAGTTAATCATGGAAACAAAGGAGATTGGATAAACTTTGCTCTTATTGAAGAATCTCCTCGGGCTGAAATTCTAAAAGAGGAAAATAGAAGTTAAATTTGATCAATCACATCCTATATCCACCTTTCAGTAATGTATCTGATATCAAATATGAGATTTTGCCCAAGTTTGAAAATAATCTATTTGTCGAGAAAGATTTACATTAAAATTTAGGTAATACAAAAAATGTTGACAAAGATTATAATCCATTGAATGGTTCAAATACTTATGAAAAGCATACATCAGAAAATAAATTAGATTCAGTTGTTAGAGATACAAAGAAAGTGGCAACTTTGTAGGAATATCAAGGCCAAGTTTCTCTCAAGTGGAGGGGATTCATGTATAACATGGAGAGAATGCCTAAATTGGATATCTTGAATTACCAAAAGATTTATCCATATGTTAACTCAAGTAGAGGGGATTCATGTATAACATGATATGAAAGAATTTTTGAAGAATATTAATCGAGTCAAGCACGTGTAAGAACAAATAAGGCTTTATTATGTTATGTTATTTTGTCCCACATTGGTTAGCTACATAGGATTTTAATTTGACTAGCGAGTCTTTTATAAATAGTAGTTTGTTCGCATTATTTAGCTAAATAAGATTTAGACTAGCAAGTCTTTATAAATAGTATTTTGTCCCATTTGACCAAATTCCATGGGAAGAGGTCTGTGATCAAAAGAGATACATTCTGTAATCATGGAACTGGCCTATTTTGGCATGCACACAATTGCGAAGGAAAAGGATAGTCAAGAATCAAGATGGTGAAAGCTAACCTTCCCATAACCACCAGTTCCAATTTCATTGATTTCTGAACAATTGTTTGTATACTTTTTAAGCTCTTCAAAGGAGAAACATTTTACTCCTTTTACCTGAGGAACGCCACCACTGTTATTATTTGGGTCCCAGGATGCTGCAATATATAAGAAAATAGTCATAACTCATAAGATGTAACATTTAACATAAAATTTATGAAAACGGGATTCCTAATATTACCAAAAGGATCATTCTTTCCAGCGGCTATTTCAGCTCTTTTCTTTCGCCGGAAAGCGTAAACTCCAGTAAGAATAAGTAATAGTATTAAGATGACAGAACCACCAATTGCTGCTCCAATAACAATACCAACACTTGATGACTTCTGCGTAGATCCACCCGGACTTGTAGATGCACCTGGTTAACAACACAAATACAAACACTTGAGAGAATCACATGAAATAGAGATTCTCTTATGTTTGTGCATCAGCAAATTACCTTCAAAGTGCAGATAGTTGTCACCAATGAAATAATAAGGTCCGAAATCTAATGGGGTCTTGTAGGTTTGGTTGCTAAGAACAAATCCAAGTGCAGACACTCATGTTCGGTTGGAATGATCTTCGCCAGTTGGGAAAATTTGAAGATGTAATACAAGGTAACTATCTAAAATTTTGGTTGGATTGCTCAGAGAAATAGAATCCACAGGCAGAGTATAATTCTGGAATGAGCCCTCCATATAATTATTTGAGGTTCCCAGGTTGGAGAAGGAAGAAGCTCTCAAAAATAGGTTGCCTGTATATGGATATGCACATGTGCAGTTAGGACTAAAAGTTTGATCTGAACTACACTGAGGGGGTAAGCAATTATCCAGAGGAGTTGAATATGAGCTACCGGATGGTCAGGTGGTATTGCAATACTTTTCGTTCAATCCATCCTGACAATATGGGTTACCTACAAGTCTGTGAAACAATGATATGAAGAGCATCAATGAGGTTAAAACATGGAAAGGACACCTAAGGAAATAGCAACTGCTCGAATAACGAGAGCAAACAGCTTACATGAGCTGAAACTTGTAACCAGGTCTGTCTGTAAAGGCCTCAATTCTATTGCCTTGCAAATCAATGAGTTGCAATTGGCTGCTATAACCGGAGCTAATATTTAAGCTGCCATTGAGACGGTTGTTCCAAAATATGCTGTCATAAGAAAATAATTTACTAGGAATCATCATTGTCATAATTTAAACGTGGAATCCGTGTTAGTTGAGTCAAAATCCATCGAGAGTCATATAGATGTTTAATTTTTAATTCTACAAATTCTGTTGCATGAATTCTGCATTATTAGGTTTGAAGGAAGACACTTACACAGTCTGCAGTCGAGAAAGGTTGAAGAGAGCAGCTGGAAGTTGTCCTTGAACTTGAGTTCTTTCCATGATTCTGCTAGTACAAGGTAACGACATCAGGTACCTTGTGTTGGAGGTTTGCATAGCCTTGGATGTTCTTACTCACACATGCTACAGAGGAATTGGAACGAGATGGGATGGGAAGATAGAGGTTTACACTTACAATGTTGTTAAAGACGGTAAGGATGAGGACCATAAAGGAAAATTTGATGGACCAAATGTATTATTGCTCATATCCCTGCCAAATTTCTTTGAGAGGTAAATAAATTTATTCAAAATTCAACACAAGGTACAACATACGAAGGACATTATCCTATCCAAACCGTATGGTAGAGGACTTCTACAGCAGTATTTTAGTTAGAATATAAAAAGTTACCGATCAGGATACTATTCATTCTGGATATAGCAAATTTGATGCCGCTTACACATAATTGAGAGAATTCATGCCAGTGAGATTGGGCAAGAGACCAGTCAATCTGTTGTTTGACAAGTACCTGGAACAGAATCAAGAGAATCTCACTAATAAGGAACACTTCATGTAAGATGATACTAGATTTTCTCAAAGAAGAAATGAAAAGAAAGCTTAATGGCTTGGGAGAATAGAATCTTGTCCTCTTTATCTACTTACAGCTCACTAACACTACTGAGGTTGTTGAGATTTTGAGGTATAGGCCCACTGAATAAGTTATTGCCCAGACGCCTGTTACAATCATGAACTTATTAGCTGATAAAATTCCTGAGGATTGTAAAGATACAACGAGCATTGAATTATACAACTCAAATATGAGAAGGATACTTACAACACTTCCAGACTGCGGACAAGCTCCAGTGTATCAGGGATGCTTCCAGTTAGCTGGTTGCTCTCAAGAAGCCTGCCCAAATAACATATATGTTTAATGCTTACAATGATATTAAGTGTCAAGAAAGAAGAGGAATACCAAAAATTAGGATATCCATAGAATTAAATCATAGTTCATCATGATATTTAGTGTAATATCATAAATATTCTCTTGTGACAATTTGTCCATGTATTCATGGTGTAAAGGGGTGTCGCTACATGCCAGGGATATGGTGTTTAGGCTTGGTGTTCTTAATATTTGGTGGAAGTAAACGTACGTAAACATCCATAGACAGAAGTTTCACGGGGACAAACAAATATTCCAACAAGTAAACCTCTTACTAGTTCAAAGCAAGATTAGCATAAAGTATTTATAGATTCTTCTACGACAGTTTGCGCAGCCAGTTCAAAGGAACTTACAGATGTACGAGTGTCATATTTGCAGAGAAAAGCTCAGTTGGAACTCTACTTGATAGCTGATTCCTTCCAAAATGACTGCATAGTACATAGGTTTAGGTCAATATATAACGAAACAGATAATGAAAGTGAGAGGAAAGTTAACTCATTGAGCAGTAAAAACAGATTGTGCGTACAAGTGCTTTGTTTTATGAAGCAAATCGAGACCAGGTTCACTCCCATTAGAGACAGGGATACTTCCACTGAGCTTATTATCAGATAAATCCAGCCAATAAAGATTTGATAGCCGACCGATTGTAGCTGGGATTTCTTCAATAAAGTTGTTAGAATTCAAAGATCTGCATAATTGACTAAAAGGCTTAAGAAATATAGTGTACTAGAATTTCACCGATCTTCAAGATTCAAACGGACACATCATGATGTTAATTTTTTCAAAGATGTCATACTGACAGCCAAAGAAAAGAAGAAACCAAACACATCCTTACAAGAAGACCAGTTGTTGTAGCAATCCTATCGATTCTGGTATTGGACCGGTGAAGCTACAACCAGCAAGGATTCTGCCATGTATGTAGAAGCCATTAGCTTAAGATCTACAATCATGTTGGGAATGGAAATAAAAGTATCGATTTTCTTACAAGTTCGTTAACTTTAGACTTCCAATAGATTGTGGGAGATTTCCTGTCAAATGTTTGTTGTATGACAGATCCCTACACAAAAAAATCGACAATTTACTGACTTCAAAGAGTATACATGGAGTGATCAACAGATACTCAGAGTGAGTATAGGTCTTCCTTTAATCCAAATTAAATGGCAATAATAAACAGATATTTAAAAGATGCAAAACAATCCATAAAGAACAGGAAGAACAAGTTAACAAGTGAATGTGCGAGAAAATTGAAAACAAAGAAGAAGACCTACAAAGTCTGAAGTTCAGCTAAGGTCTGTATGTTCTAGATAGCTGACCAGATAAACCCATGCTTGACAATGTTCTGCAACAGAGGATTATCAAATTAACCTTACGCGAAAAAAACATAAGAAATAACATCTAATCAACAGAAGATGATATATAGTAGGACTTACATAGAGACAACACGATTACTAATGCACGTAATTCCTTCCCAGTTATCTCCGCAAGGATCCTGCCCAACCCAACTTGGTGGTTCATTATCCCACACAGCTTTCAAAGATTGTAGAGCACCAACTGCATAAATCAATTCTTCTGGTTGCCACACCTTAAGTTTTCAGATAGTACATGTCCATCTATTTCATATAACTATCTTTGAACCTGAATTTCTAGGAGACTTCTAATTCCATATTTTATGAGTTAATACTTCTATTTGACTCTATTTCTTTGCAGTTTTTGTATACAAGTAAGGAGCTCCGTTTTAAAGATTAGAAATCAACAAAAGAACCATAGCTTAAGCTAAAAAGGAACTCTTCTCGACCAACTGAAGTTTAGATTCATAACTGCATAATATTATCACCTTCAACTAAGATGATCAATATTATGAAACCAACTGCATTCTGATGCTGATTTCGCAATTCTGAGAGAAATGAAGTTGTCCAGTAGTTTCAAGTACACCCAAAACAAATAGTTTGAAGCAAAATAAATAAATCACTTGTTTGGCAGAGAAAGCCTACTAAGAATTTGCAATCATTCTCCGGAAAAAACAGCTTGACAACTAATTTACCCCCCAAAAAAGGGAAAAGCTGAGATAAAGGCATCAGAACTAACAACTTCGAGGCTGATGATGTGCAATTTTTTGACTCAGGTTATTAGAAAGAATCAGAAAACACAGACTTAAACAGTACATCTTATTTATATAGCTGAAATCTCCTTTAAACTTGCACCAAAAACAGCAAAAGATAATCATATTGGCTCATTATTCATAATCTTTTCTCTCATCCTTCAAATGAATAGATTATTGTTCTTTCATCAGCTAAAGGACAAATGATCGTCCGAAATATCATTGAAGACTGACTATGTACTTTAACAAGAGACTAATTTGAAACTAAACTTATTCTTGTCATGGTCATTCACGAAAGAGAATCCGATACCTTCTACAGATGTGTAAAAGATCCAACAAAGTCACGTTAGTATGGCCACAACACATAAATAAAACAACATACCATCATCCGGATCCGTCAATGCTGCTATAAACAGTGTTTGAATGAAAATAATCACTAGACACAGCTGAATTCTTGGAATCATTTTTGAGAGATGGTCAAAAAGTTTCTTGAATAAAGACCATCTGGCCATAATCTATGTAAACCTTACACCTTAAACCCCTTCATCAACTGGGAGAAAGTTTATTGCTTACTCTTATAACAGACCATTGACTTTAACTTGCCAGCAAATGAAGTTGCAAACAATTATGCTTTTACAACCACCTCTCTCTGATACATGTTATAATATAATATTTGCATTCCAAGACCCTTCGTGATTGACATTGGAAGCACATTTCACATCTCTTACAATACAATGTCAACGCTCAAACATCAATTTCCCGCTTTTAAACACAATAGAAAAATCATAAAGAGAACAGAAGTAATCAATGTGCTTACTTGTTCATAATGATCACCAAGGTCAATACATTATGTCCTTAGCTTTGACAGACTATTTTTCTATAAATAAAAAATTTAATTACAAAAAATGGCTACCCGCCTATTCTAACAAACTCTTAGGTGTAGCTTTGATAGACTATTAGCATTTGAAATATTCTCAAAGAAGATGAAGGTGCCATGGCAGTACCAAATTACATAAAATAATGCCCCAGATGTCATGCAAGTTGATCATGAAACAGACAGTTATCAATTTTCCGAAGATCTTCTTCTTGGGCCATATTCAACACAGAAGAATTCAACAAGCAGTTGCTATATTGTATACAATGATTTGAGTAATCAATTACCACACGCTATAAGACTTGCATCGGGACTACACGTGAATTATTACATGTAATTCCTATCCAATTATTTCCAGAAGGACCAAACCCGACCCAACTGGGAATTTCATTATCCCACGCCTCTTTCAGAGATTGTAGTGCAGAAACTGCATCAAGTTCAAATCAATTTTTCAGGTTACCACACCTTAAGTTTTCATATATTAAATCTCCATCTATTCTAGGTATAACTACTTCTTAACCTAAATTTCCTAGTAAACTCCTAAATTGATTTATTATGAGAATATATAGCTAAGCTGAGGATCTCTTCTTTGACCATGTGAAATTTAAGGTTCAGTTACCTCATCATGTTAGCACCTAAAATTAAGACAGTTAATTACATGAAACCAACTGCAACCCAACGCTGATTTCTGAGTTTGCAGAGGAATGTTGCCCATCAACTAGCCCAAAATGATTAATCTAAGTTATCACTTAAATTCACGACACTGAAACATTACGACGCATATTTTGAAGCAAAGCTGAACCACTTCTTTGGCAGAGCAGGGACTCAAACAACAGCTTGATAACTAATTTACACCCAAAAAGTGGAAAACTTAAACAATTCCAACGAATTTGGATAAAAAATCCATGAATGAAACAAAATCAGTTAAATGCCCTGGATTGAAATTTTCTTTTATAGTTAAAACCTATGAATAGCTACTCTGTGAAGACAATTCCAATGAATTTGGATAAAAAATCCAAGAAGAAACAACATACCATCGTCTTCATGTGTCGATGCTTCTATAAATAATACTTGGATTAAAACCACCACGAGATAAAGATAAATTTTCAGAATCATTTCCAGAAATGAGCTAAAACGATTCTTGAATGAAAAGACCACCCAACAGAAAGTACGTAAACTTACTCCTTAAAAACAAATCAAGCAGATACAAACACAAACACGTAGACAATCAGTAACACTCAAACAAAATAAATTACACTGTGCCTCCCCGACAACTGCGCTAAAAACATGATCTTTATTTCGTCAACTAGGAGAATGACACCTATATCACACACCATTGACTTACAACTCGCAGGCAAATTAAGTTGCAAACCACTTCGCTCCCGTCACCACCTCAGACTCGAAAATATTTCATAATATAATCTTGGGTTAATGGCCCGGGATTCCCCGTACTTTTATTTATGTGCATATTTTCTCTCTATACTTTATAAAGTACAAATAATCCCATATACTTTTACTTATGTGTACGTTTTTTCCCTATACTTTATAAAGTGCAAATAACCCCTTTATAGTTTGTAAATGCGTGCACACGTCTCCCTCCGTGTGGAATGTTTCAATTTTTAAAATAATACATTAAATTATACACGGAGTAGAATGTGTGCACGCATTTACAAACTATAAAGAGGTTATTTGCACTTTATAAAATACAGAGGAAAAACGTGCACATAAATAAAAATACAGAGAAATAATTTGCATTTTATAAAATATAGGGAGAAAATCTATACATAAGTAAAAACACAGGAGGTTTCATGCCGTTTACCCTATAATCTTTACATTCCCGAGATCCTTCGTCAGAAGAACAATATTATTTTTCTAAGTTACAATGACTGCTCATTATTATAAAACCATAAAAGGAATAATAAAAATGAAGTTTTCATGAGCTTACTTGTTCATAATGTTCACCAAGGTTAACATATTATTTTCTTAGTCTTGACAGACTATATATAAGCCTTTGAAATTTTCTCAAATAAGATGAGCTTAGCATGGCCGTTCCAAATTTTTAATACAATAATACCTAGTATTTTCGGTTTCTGAAAGATCGGTCTCTTATGTCATTTTCAACGAAGCCTTTAACTCAGTTCCTTTATTGTAAAACAAAATTAGAATAATCACCACATGCTAGAAGACTTTGGGCTTTGAGAAGTGACAATTAGTGCAATGTCAAATTATTAAAACACAGACAATTTTTTGCGTATATACAAACTTTTTTTACTTTTACTTCTTTCACTTGTACAAACTTACTAGTATGGGCCGCTTCAGGGTGATAATGTGGAGCCAACTCCATTGTCATATAGCCTCAGGGCTAAAGATATGTTGTAATATTATAAAGTAATAAGTGGAACTCAATAATTGTGACCTATATATCACGCTTATTGGATCTTGTTCAAAGTCATAAAGTTAAGAACATATCCCTCAAACTTCTCCCTGAAGACATTATTCATAAATAATGCTATAGCTAGTACTTGGATGAGAAAAACCACTAGAAAAAGCTGAATTTTTTTTGATCATTTTCGAAAGATGACCAAATGGTTCTTGAATTAAAAGAACACCTGATCAAAAGTATGTAAACTTATCCTTTGAAATCCCTCATCGACTAGAAGAATATATCTCTACTTAAACCTATTTAAAACAATTGACTTCAACTCGTCAGTGAATGAAGTTGCAAACGTTTGTGCTCCCGTCACCACCTTATCCTCTTACACGTCTTAAAATATAATCTTTACATTCCAGGATCCTTCGTGAATGTCAGAGGAATCATTTTTTTTTCCTCTTACAATGACTACTACACTAATTTAAAATGATAAAAAAAAATCACAAAAATAAGCGTTCAATGAGCTTGCTTCTTCATAATGTTCACCACGGATATTTTATTACCTTCTTAGTCTTGACAGACTATTAGATAGAGCTTTTTTTTCTGGAAGAGATAGTATTCAATATCCAAACGATCTTTTCCTTTGGTCATTTTCAACGAAGCATTCAACTGTCAATTCCTATTATGTAGACAATGATTAGATTAATCACCATATGGTATAAGACTTTCTCATATTATACACAATGATTAGATTAATCACCACACGCTATCAGACATGGGACTTTTATAAGTCGCAATTAGAGCAATGTCAGAATGTTATGAAAAAGAAAACAACGAGCATTGTGTAATATCATTCCCGTGATACTTAAGTTCTATTAAGAATTCTTATTATACAAAAATAAATTTAATATTTGATACAAAAATTCTTACATAGTAAAAGTTCTTGTTAAACATCACATCAATGACAGAAAACATTATCCTAAAAAAAATTTAAAAAGAAGGCTAGGTGACCATGTACCTAGCGTTAAATGCATATCTCCGCGTGGATAATATCAACTTATAATTAAACCCGAAATAATTTTAAATTATTCAATGTCTTCACTTTGCTGCCTAAGAAGCCTTGACCATATGATTAAAAAAAAGACTAAAATTGAGATGATGAGACCAGGAGATCTTGGTTAATTTCAAGTACTATCCGTATATTGTTTATTAGGCAAAGAATATTTGATGTTTGACTTTGTCTTAGTGCCATTTATTTTTTATTTTTTAATTTAAAAAAGGTTTAAGCCAATATTATATCATATGTATCATACTACTGGAGCAAATGGCCTGTGGTTCTTAGTGCCATTTATTGTTGTTTGATAATTGCATATATGCTTGTTGAACTCTGTAATTGGGTAATGCTTAAAAACGGCTATGGTCCCACATATATACAAAGAAAGAACGGGGCCACTAGCCATTTAGTTTAGTGGTAAGATTAATTTGATCGATTTTGATATTAAATTTCGTGTATAATATTTTAAATAATGCAAAATGACTTAGCGTTTCTTAAATAAAATAAAAGAAAAAAAAAGAAAAAGAAAGAACGGGATTGACTTACGTTTTGAATGTCTGAACCCAGAAAGAACATGTGCAAGTGGCTAGGCTGAAGACTAGACAACCTAGTACCACACACATACGGATCATCATAAGCCAAATGGAACCTGTGTTACCTGTATCCTCATGTCAACAGTCTACAGAATTTCAACCCACTTCAAGTATGGGAACGGACAAGTGAGTTGTCCCGAGACACGCCGTCAATTCGAAAAAGAAACAAAATACTTGTAAAAGTTTTCTTTCTTTTTTTTTCTTTTTTTGGTCAGAGTAAAAAGTTTGCAGCGGATTAAATTAAATTTTTTAAAGAAATAATAATAACTAAATTAATTAATTTTGAACAATAAAGACAAATTTAAAATTTTATAAAAATAATAAAAACTATTTGTGCAATTTTCCCTTAGAAAGAATACCTACTGTTAAGGTTTCTTTTCAATTTTATTATAGGAATTATTCTATGTATATATATGGTAACTATTTGATCTCTTAATTAATATTATAATATTATAAGAGATCCAGGGGTCCAAATCCCTTCATCATGGGATTGTTCAAGTTCCTCGTAGAAAATCGCATGGCACAATTCGCATTGGAATTGATATAGTAGGGTGGTACAGGCACATCTGGTGCGAGGATGAAAGAGAGAGATATGACCATCGGGTTCTTTTTCTATGAGGTATGTGGCAAATTTGCCACAGCCACATGTCAAAGTATTATTTTATGAGCATAAGCCAAGTAAGCTTGTACTATATGGTTTTGCCACATAAGTATGGTTGAAGATTCTGTTTTTATTAATTTAGCCTACATAATTTTAAATTACTATAATGTCCTTTTGCAGCTTTAATTACCATAATACCCTTATGCATTGAAAAAATCTATTGCCTTTCCCGAATCCCAAAACCACTTTCTCAGCTATCCAATGCCTTGCTCCGTTCCAAAGCAATTCATCTTTCTCTCTTCTCTCATTTTGAACACCATTAGAACTCTCCATCTCTGCTCAAAAAAAAAAAAAAAAAAACGTCATTTACATTTTTCGTACCGGAGATTGTTGCAGCACTACAAAACAACTAGGAAAAAAGGGCAGTTTAAAGACGGCGTATATACGCACCGACGCCTATAACGATTTCAAGTTCAAGAAATAAGAGGCGTTTCTACACACCAGCGCACACACTTGATGACAGTTTTATACCAAAACATCCGTGTATGTTCCGCTATTCTTTGCAGTCTCGCTGCTACGTTTAATTAATTTGTAAGTCTTTTTCAGCTAAAAATTGATGACTAGTTTATAGAGTTTATAAGCCTATAGAATCACACTAAAAAAAAATTTCAATTTTTTTGTGTTTCAGATTTTTTTCATTTCTCTTTTCTTGGAGAAAAGTCGAGAGCAATTATTTTTCATCATCTTCGCCAAGGGTTGTATTGTGTTCGTTCCTTATTCACTCTCTTCAACATAGAGGTATGTAGTAACATTATGTAGTTGAACATGCAATTGATCTTTCACTTTGATTTTGTATAAATTTTATGTTTATTTGATTTTGTTGTAGTTTATAGGAAGTAAAATAGAATCTATTAGGAGTTTACAATATAAAAAAAATATGTTTTTATACCTGCCCATTACATGTTCGAGGCAATGCCCGAGAGAGACTTTTTTTATATTAGCATTGACTTATTTTGTTGCAGATAGCTTGCGTATAGATAAATTTATATATGTCATTTTAGTAACTAATGTATGAATTTAGGAACTTTGGACCATGATTCAAAGATATAGAAGTTAACTGAGCTCATAAAAATTTCAAAGTTAACTGATGTGTGTTTATTGCTTAGTAACTGATGTATGTTCAGTTTATGATTCATGGTCCCTTTCCTATTGTGTAAGCACTGACAAGTTTCTTTTTTACAATATTTCATGGCTGTCCACAGACACTTCTTAAAATCTCCATTTTAACTGATAAACCCACTACTCTTTTCTCTCTCTTCCTGTATGCCAAGCTTCTGTAAGTAGTCTAATCGTCACATATTACTTGAATATTTTAAATACTTATTGTATGGCTGTGATAATACTTAACTATCCAAGAATTTGTTGTAGTAGTTTCAATTGTATATCTGTAAATGATAGCAGACCATCCACTAGTAAACCATCTTTTCTGAGTAGTAATGAGTCTACTAGAAGAAAAAAGTTTGAAACTTTTAAGGTTTTTCCATTTGGGTGTATGGTTTTTTCGAAGAAAATGAAGAAAGAACATGTTGGCATTTGTGAGTTTTTGATGAAAAGCTGAAATGGGGTTGTGGTGGTTGACAGCAAGCTGAAAAATGGCATGTCTTCAGATGAAGTTATTGGTGTTTTGAAGTCAATTTCAGACCCAAGCCAAGCATTTTCTTACTTTAAGTCTGTCGCTGAGCAGCCTAATATTGTTCATACTACAGAAACATGTAATTATATGCTTGAGGTCTTGAGAATACATGGTCTAATTAGTGATATGGCTGTTGTTTTTGATATAATGCAAAAGCAGATTATTTATAGGAGTTTGAATACTTATTTGACTATATTTAAAGGGCTGCATGTCACGGGAGGGATTAGACAAGCGCCATTCACTCTTGAAAATATGAGCAAAGTTGGGTTTGTCTTGAACGCGTATTCGTATAATGGGTTGATACACTTGCTTCTCCAGTCATTTAGTGGCTTTTATAGTAGTTAGATTAAACAATTTGTTTTGGTTTTAGTGAGTCATGGGTGGAAGGTATAGCTTTTTCATGGCAAAGAATACCAGTATTACTAACATCTGGCATTTCTTCTTATTGTTGTCGCTTCCTATTTGCATAAAGCAAATGCACAACTTGCAAGAACTAGGGCATAACACTAGTGTAGTAGTCGTGATTGCTATGCTTTATTCACTTTTTTTTTTTTATCCTCGAGTTTGCATGGACTACTGCATCTCTTTCCTTATCATTGACTTGGTTTTCAGTATGATTCTGTTGTATAAATGCTTAAGTTTGTTAATTTTTGTTAAAATGGCTCATATCCAGGTGGATGAAAAAAGATAAGATGGTTCCTTATTTCATTAGCTATTATCCGATCTTTTCTCTTTCTTTCCATATAGAATATTTGAGACTATATTCATTTGTGTGCAGGAAACCATTGTCGAGCAGACCAAAAAGAGAATTTGTTGAACCTGAAGCAAAAGACACGGTATGTCTTAATGTTTTGGTTTTACTTATGAAACATAGTACTTTTAAAAATTATTTACCCATTCATGTTAACATCTTTTACAGAGTACTCATGTACAGTATTATAACTTTCCATCAACTTTTTTTTGGTCCTGAATTTAGTTAATTTGGTTTCCATCAAGTCAGGAAGAAGCTAAATACTATAGAAATTATTATTTTGAAACAGTTGGTAGTGTACACATTATTAACAAATTTATGGAAGAAAATAGATATTAGAATTATATTTTGGCTTAAAAGAAGACAATAGTGGTGAATTCCATCTATATATGGATTTAACAAACTCTATTGGTGTTTTTTTTTTACAGGGTTTTTAAAAATCTCAATTATTATTTTTTAGAGATTCAAATTATATTTCACAGACTCCATTAAAAATAATCTTAGATGTACATGTATATTTATTTTCTCAGCTTCTTTTATTTTTTTCCCTTTTTTGCACATTACAGAGATGCCAAGATAAAGTTGAAGAGGGTGTGTTTAAAAGCTTTCAGTCATCATCATATCGGATAAAGCAAAAACAAATTCAGAACAGAACCATTTATCACTCTCTATCTCTCTCTCTCTCTCTTTATGATGCAATGAAAAATGAACTGGCTAGACACGTTCTCTTGCAGAGACCAACACCTTTTTATTCATTCAATGTCATTCTCAGATACTCCATGGTGTTGTTTTTGCATAGTTATCTTTAGCTAGTTTAAATTAAACAATAACCGATCAAAAAAAATAAAAAATTAAACAATAAAATATCCTTTAACCCATTAGAGTCCACACAAGATTGCCATAGCTTCTTGTGGATTGCTGCTTGTTTGTGAATAATTTTTTTTTTTAAAACATCCAAAATTAAGTCCTAGCATATGTAGCAAGCTAGACAGAAATTTTTGTCACCAATAGGACCAGCATTATATTTTTCACCCGATAGGATAGGTGACCACATATTGATGTTTAATGCTCTTTAGGCTGAAAGTTTGTCTTAAATGTAGTGAAATTTTTTATCAATTCGAAAGTCGTATATATTGTGGAGTTTATTTATATGTATATAAATTTACATGCTCACTTTTACATAAGTAAATTGATAATTAATCAGGTTGATAAAAAAAGTTCTCAAAAAGTAGAAGCTATGCGTTGTTTCTTTTTCGGGCAAGGTCACCAAACTAATGGAACATAAGAAGTTTTGTTTTTTTTTCTTTTTTTTTTTTTTTACTAATAAGCAAGGGAAAAAATTATCGTCAAATAGTGCCTACTACTAAGAAGCAATTTTTAGATCACAAGTCAGAAAGTCGAAATTCCACAAAGTATGTAAAGGTTCGTAAAAGATACAGTTCATTAAGAAGAAAAAGACTCAAAAAAAAAAGTGGAATGATTGTAGTTCAATTTATGGCGTGATACAGAAAACATTTTAAACTTGCCATGTCCGAATAATTTATAAGACTATTTTATTGGTATGATATATTAGTGTTCAGTAGAGTTCTTGTTTTTAGCTATTTTAAATTGTGGTTTTAGAATAACTATAAGACTTGTTAGGACTTTTTATTTTATTAAGCTTTTCAATAATATTTTTGAGTTTCTTCAAGTACGATGAATAGAATTGTTTGAGTAATGCCACATGCATATTTAGTTGAAGCTTGAGTTGGGATTAGTTAGCGTGACATTAAGAATGTTCTTGAAGGATGATTCTTTGCTGTTTTTTTCTTTTCAGAATTTATTACATGTCTTTTCGGTTGATGTTAGATTTTAGATTCAGTACCTTTGGCTTTAGGTTGTAGTTGGTATGATACATCAAACTTGGTTAAAATTATGAATATGTCAATTTTTGGTTGATTTTGAAGTTCACACGTCTTCAAAGATTATTGGATAGGAATTAGAAATAACTGGGTATATAGAATTCAAATAAGTATATTGTTGCGACTTTCTTATAAAAATAAGAAAGTATTCCACACCCCTCAAAAATAAACCAAAGTTTAACAATAAAAATAAAAATAAAGTTAACTAGAAGCATCGGAGGTGTATACCGCACCCCACAAAAATTCCAATAAGTTTTAAATACAAATAGGACATGCTCACTGCCAAATATTGACGGGATTGCATGTGTTTCCCCAGTGCCTCCATAAGTCAAACGCAAATTGCTTGCGTTTTTCATCAGAATCTGCAATCTTGAAAGCTGCCATGCACTTGTATTCTTTCATCATCAAACAAACATATAAACCACAATAGTGATCGCCCTCTTGAATAGGTGTCCACGAGGGATGATACAGTGGCATCGATGAAATTTTTTGCATTGCCCGGTATGTTTCAGGTTCTTCATATTGAAATAACTCATCCAAGTATTTCAACTACAAAATATAAATATTAATTTTACTAAAATCGCATTTGATACAATTTATGAAAACATTAAAATTATTTGTACCAATTTTGACACTTGATCGATTATGGGGTCTCTTGTATCATGATGTGGAGCAGTATCCCATATGTTGACCTCATTTTTTATGAAGTCAATTACACACAAATACCAATGTATATTTTTGTAATTCATGTAAGAATATAACCAATTTCCCAGAAACGTCTTAACAACAATCAAGTAGAAAGACAACACTACTCTTTATAACAATTCAATATAACACTTACAAGATAATTGTCCCACCGTGCGCTCTCTAGATTAGAGCTTTAATGGCTTCTGGACTTACAAGAAGAATACAAGAAAGAAAGACTAACTTAGGATTGTGTTTGGAATTGTGTTGTGGATGAAAATGATGAACTAATGCATGTCTATTTATAGAATTCAGCTAGCCCGCCACAGGAGACTTTCCTATCAAACATTTCAATCTTGGTTGGCTTTACCAACCATGTTCAAAGTATTAACCACCCATATTTATCACATGGGTGGCTATAATTGACCAGATGGGTGGCTAGCATCCAAGTCAACTTCTAGGAAGTTTCCTTTGGTCAAATTGGCTAACTTTAGCATTGCATCAACCCGATGTCATCTTAGGTAATTCCAAATTTCCGAACTTCTTTCTTGTAGCCATCGTGATCTCTTTTGACCTCATCGACGTTTAAGTCGGAATCATTAATTTATGCTACCATATAATTAACGATACTTATTATGAAGATGTGGATATTGACATATATCAACACCCCTCCTCAATGTTCACCTCATGTTGACTAAGCTATTGGGCCAACACCCAATGTTTGAAGATGCTTGCTCAATTGGACGCTCCCTAACGCTTTAGTGAAGATATTTGCACAATTATCTTCTGTAGGGCAGTACTCCATGTAGATTTCACCTTCCTCGATCAGTTCCCTCACATAGTGATACTGAATCTCTATGTGTTTTGTTCTAGCATGAAATACCGGATTCTTTGACATGGCTATACAACTCTGACTGTCACATTTCAACATTGTTGCTTCCTCTATTGGAATGCCAATATCAATCATGATGCGTCGTAGCCAAACAGCTTCACAGGATGCTACACAAGCAGCCTTGTATTCTGCCTCCGTTGATGAAAGTGCAACGGTGGGTTGCTTCTTACTAGCCCATGAGATGATTCCACCACCGAATGTGAATACGTAACCTGTAACAGGTTTTCTTGAGTCAATGTCACCAGCCCAATCTGAGTCACAGTACCCAGATAAAGTATCTCCAGACTTGTATGATATCCCATACTCCAACGTGCCTTTGAGATATTTGAGGATCCGCATCCCTGCTTGCCAGTGACTTTGTTTCGGTTTATTTGAAAACCGACTGAGAACTCCCACAGCATAACTAATATCAAGTCTTGTGTTACAAAGGAAGATTAAACTTCCCACCAATCTTCTGTAGAGCTTGTTATCAACTTGTTCTGAAGGATCGTCAATTGATAACTTTGTATTCACTTCCATCGGGGTGACAACTGATTTGCACTCGGACATACCAATCAGAAGCTCACGAACATATCGTTGCTGCGAGATGAAGATAGTATGAGGTTTTTGTCATACCTCGATTCCCAAGCAATAATGAAGAAGACCAAGATTTGTCATTTCAAATTCTTGGCTCAACCATTCTTGCGTCTTCCGAATATTATCTTCATGGTCACCAGTGATTACAAGATCATCCACATGTAAGACTACAATTACCTTCTTTCCTTGTTCACTTAGAACATACAAGTTGGCCTCTGATTTGCTTCTACAGAAACCATGTTGCAAGAAGAAAGATTCTATATGTTTGTACCAAACTCGTGGTGCTTGCTTTAACCCATATAAAGCCTTTTTCAATTTGCAGACTTTTTCTTCTTCACCTGGTATTTGGAAGCCAGGGGGTTGTGCAACGTAGACTTCTTCTTCAAGTTGCCCATTAAGAAAAGCTGACTTGACATCCATTTGATGTACAATCCATTCATAATGCGCGGCAACTGCAACAACTAGCCTGATTGTTGACATTTTTGCTGTTGGAGCAAAGGTTTCATATACATCGAAACCTTCGACTTGCGAAAATCCTTGTGCTACAAGGCGTGCCTTGTATTTTTCAAGACTTCCATCTGCCTTGTACTTCACTTTTCAGATCCATTTGGTGCCGATAATTTTTCTATTCGGTGGCTTTTCAACGATTTCCCAAGTATCATTTTTCATGATACTATCATACTCGGCTTGCATAGCTGCTCTCCAATTTGGATCTGACATGGCTTCCTCCACAGTTACCGGTTCTTTTACCGTCTTAATGATTTGGGTCATCAAAGCCATGTTTACTAGTTGTTGTCCTGATCTGTTCTGCTCCTCTATTCTCTTTGATCGTTTTAGTCCATCAGGACGTGGACTATCATCAGTAATTCCTGGATTTCTTCCATCAAAGAGCTGTTGGAACCACTTCGGTTGTGGCTTCCTTGTGGGTACAACAGGTTGGTCTTCAGTCTCCTCATCATTAGAGACTTCTTCATTGTTCAACGGTCGTTGTTCAGGTACTTGGTGGATTACTTCATCAGTTGATGACGAAATGGCAGGACCGCTATCCTCCATTGAGTGTGGTCGCTCATTAAACACCACATCTCGGCTTATGATCACCTTCTTGGCCTCTACATCATAGAGTCTATATGCTTTAGACTCTTCACTATATCCCAAGAAAATGCCCTTCTTGCTCTTGTCATCCAATTTCTTTCGATTTTCATTTGGAATGTGTACAAAACATTCACACCCAAATTTTCTTAAATGAGACACAGAAGGTTTCGTACCATAATAAGCCTCATTAGGAGTCTTATCGTTGAGTGCCCTGGTTGAGCACCGATTGAGGATGTATACCGCTGTGTTGACTGCTTCAGCCCAGAATGTGTCAGGTAGGCCAACACCTTTCAACATGCATCGAGCCATTTCTACAATTGTTCGATTTCTTCGTTCCACAACTCCATTTTGTTGTGGTGTGTATGGAGCAGTCAATTGGTGCTTAATCCCAAGCTTGTTGCAGTAGTTGGTGAACTCTGTAGAACAGAATTCCCCCCCACGATCGGTACGAAGTTTCTTCAACTGAGTTGTGTTCTCATTTGTCATAAGTTTGTGCCACACTTTAAACTTTTCAAGAGCATCAGCCTTGTCCCGAAGGAAGTACACCCACATCTTCCTACTATAATCGTCGACTAACAGCATAAAGTAGGAAGATCCTCCCAACGCCGTCGTAGTCATTTTTCCGTAGAGGTCAGCATGTACCAACTCTAGAGGAGCCTTTGATCGGTTATGACTCTCTTTGGGAAATGACTGTCTATGTTGCTTGCCCAGCATACAAGCTTCACATGGTCCTTCAATTTCTTCAATTGAAGGCAAGTCGGCCACCATCTTCTTCTTTTGCATTTCCTTTAACACAGGATAGGAAATGTGCCCGAACCTTTCATGCCAAAGTTGACTTGTTTTGGCATCCACGACAGCAGAAAGAGAGCTGATTTCGTAAAGATTATTTTTGCGAATACCTTTACTTACGATATTTTGATCCTTGTCAAGAATCAAAGCTTCCGTCTTCTTGAACCGCACTTCTAGATCATTATCTGTAATAGCAGCTACAGATAGCAAATTTCTGGTGATTTGGGGTACAAAGAGTACGTTGGACAGCTTCTTGCTTCCTCCATCTTGAGACACGAGCGAGATGGTTCCAATGCCCTCAACAGGACACCTCGCATTATTCCCGACGACAACATTCATTGGTTCTTGTAGAGGTTTTATGGAGTCATATAACTCCTTCTTGCTGGTCATGTGTTAGGAAGCTCCACTATCTAACACCCATGCACTTGTTTGATGTACATGTGCGCTAGTACACGTTTTCTCCGATACATCTGTTACAGTAAATAGATGCACTTTCGTTTCAGCCGTATTGGCAGATTCTTTATTTCTCCAATTTGGCTTTAGAGTTCCGTTCTTCTCGTCATGGATTCGTTTCCTGCAATCTTTGACAGCATGACCTTTCTTATTGCAGTAGTAGCACGATCCAGAGAATGTCTTCTTCTTTGCTTTATTCTTTTCTTCTTGGTTACTTCTCGCCTTGGCTGTAAAGGCAGAGTCAAGTTGATTTTCTCTGCTCCTCAGCCTCATCTCCACATCCATCAACATGGCAGTGAATTCTTCAAACGTCAAAGGAGGAATGCGAACTTGTGTATTGAGTCCTGTCACAAGGCCGTCAAATTTTGGAGACAACACTCTAATGCACCTTCAAGCTAGTTCCTCGGTTGATTTGGCAATACCAACTGCAGCCATTTGATCACGTAGGTTTTTCATCCTACTGATAAATGACTCAGCTGCTTCATCTTCACTTAATCTCTCAGCAGCTAACTGATTCTCCAAGTTTTAAATGCGAGTCTGGTTCCTTGTTTCATACTGATTTCTCAGTATGTTCCAAGCTTCAGTTGCCTTGGTTGTGTGTTGAATTAGAGTAAGGACAGAATCCTGAACACTTGTTACAATTGCACAAAGTGCATCAGCATTTCGTCTCCTCCATTCTTTGACAAGCTGAGGATCTGGAGGTGTGACCTTTTTTGTGTCATCTTCAGCACGGACTGCAACTGGTTCTGCATCTGTGCCTAACACTGTATCAAGGAGTTCGTAGGAGTCCAGAACTGTAGTGATTTTGAACTTCCACAAAAGATAGTTCGTGCCATCAAGTTTTCCTTCTGTGAAGGTAGGGGGACGGATACGAATTGTCGGTACTAAACCGGAACTAGAACTGGTAGAAGAAGAACTAGCACCTTGAGTAGTCATAGTTGTTGAGCTTTACTAGACAAGATTGTTGTTAAGAGCTCCTTAAGCTCTTGATACCATGTAAGAATATAACCAATTTCTCAGAAACGTCTTAACAACAATCAAGTAGAAAGACAACACTACTCTTTATAACAATTCAATATAACACTTACAAGATAATTGTCCCACCGTGCGCTCTCTAGATTAGAGCTTCAATGGCTTCTGGACTTACAAGAAGAATACAAGAAAGAAAGACTAACTTAGGATTGTGTTTGGAATTGTGTTGTGGATGAAATGATGAACTAATGCATGCCTATTTATAGAATTCAGCTAGCCCGCCATAGGAGACTTTCCTATCAAACATTTCAATCTTGGTTGGCTTTACCAACCATGTTCAAAGTATTAGCCACCCATATTTATCACATGGGTGGCTACAATTGACCACATGGGTGGCTAGCATCCAAGTCAACTTCTAGGAAGTTTCCTTTGGTCAAATTGGCTAACTTTAGCATTGCATCAACCCGACGTCATCTTAGGTAATTCCAAATTTCCGAACTTCTTTCTTGTAGCCATCGCGATCTCTTTTGACCTCATCGACGTTTAAGTCGGAATCATTAATTTATGCTACCATATAATTAACGATACTTATTATGAAGAGGTGGATATTGACATATATCAACAATTGGTAAAAAAATCTGTAAAAATAAACAATATTATTATATTATAAGTATTAAACTAACCAAAGCGAGTGTACAAAATGAAGTAATAGTTTATGAAACTATTTATTAAAAAAAATTAATTTTGAAGGATAAGTTACCTGCTCGCAATTCTTTAATGAACCAATAAACTTATGTTTTCCCCAAAACGATACAATACACTTAGAAACGCGAATAGGGTTCTCCTCAACTTCGTGAATAATCTGCCGCTGTCATTGCAAAATATTTAAAAATTACAAATGTAACATGCTTTGAAGCTTTAATACGTGTTTGACAGCTTTTGGACAAATGTGTTATTATAGTCTTTAATCATTGATATATGAGAAAAAGCTAGTAAATATCTTGTCTTTCCACACTAAACTCACGTATAAATAGAACTCAACAAATGCTCATCTTTGTTCAAAGGAGCGTGGGGACCATTCGGCAGCAGTTGCTTTAATTCTTTGAGGATTACAAATGTAATATTTTCAGAAGATGTAATACCTTTTCAATTGAGGGTGGGGACCATGAGGGAATGGTGTAATCATAAAAAATCAATATTAATTATACACATTTCTAAATATTACAAAATGATAAGAATGAATTAAGGGTTATTTTATCTATTCGTATACATACTGTGAATAGAGATGGAAGATACCATTTGGGCAATTTTGCATCATCATGCTTAGCATTATTTCCAAGTTGAGCTACATAGCAATCAATGATCTATGGAAATTATATGTATATAGGTAAGTTTAATGTAATAAGTTTAAAGTAAGATGTAACAATTGACATAATGAAACGAATGATAAAATTTTTACGATTGAGGATATGTCCTTGTTCGGCATTAGTTGTCGCATCTCAAATCTTGTAAGAAAATTATAATTCATGCTAACCAACACCTCCCTATAATATTAATGTCAAAAAATTAGACAAACTTAATTTATATGAGTAAATAAATAACTACATTTAAAAAAATGTAATCAGTCATAATGAAACTTGCCTAGGGTCCTTCTCTAGTGAAAATAAGAATTCAAATAAAAATTCTTCATCTTTTTCTATTCTTAGACCATCTGCATATGAAACACTATACAAGTGTTGCAACAGTACTGTAGTATTCGTGTCACTACTTATCTCAATAGCATTTGCATGGAAAATGGTTTTCCCTTGAACCCCAAATGAAAGAGACCTTTGTGACTGTTTTTCCACATTTTGCGTAGGCTGAATAATATGCATCGGACCACTTCGATTCTTGTTTAGTGGTGAGGTGATGGATATCGAATCTTCACCCAAAACATTTTTTCCTTTGGCATCACGAATGACCCCATTTACACTGTCTCTACAGTGAGTTTTTTGGGTTTGTATGAACTCCTTCATAACTGTTGTTGCCTCATTGATCTTTTGTTTGAGATTTTTGAATTCTTTTCTCGTCACGAATTCATTTTTCATACCCGACACATATCCATTTTAATATAATAAATACATTTGCACATTGTCCTGATTAATTTTCAATAAAATTAAAAATAGAATATAAACATCGTATACATAAAATAATTCAAACCTTGCATTTCTTTGAGCTTCCAGAAGGTGATTCAGACAAGCTTCTTTTATGACCCCCCCCCCCCCCTTCCCCTCTTAGTCATTTTTTGTTCTTCTGAAATAGAATTAACTTCTGAAAAATTGGTTGGTAAGTAAAGTTTGTGGAGATGAAGACACCGCCCGGCTTATTAATGCCAACAAACTTTACTTTACTAAGTTTACAAACAATTAATGCTACATTCCCTACCAACATTAATTGAAAAAACCAAACGTTCCCTCACCTGATGTCCTCCATCTTTATCTGTCATCAATTAATGCAACGAACATCATTTGAAAATGCAAATAACTTTTCAGCTTCCACAACGTTTTTTTTTTTTTTGGTGTTGTTGGTTAAAAACTTTCAGATAAAATCATTACATTTTAGGTATGTATGTGTCTTTTGTGAAGAATCCTATCAATCTTCTATGCGTACACGTTACAGCATGCACAACACTCTAGGTGTCTTTATAGGTGCCTTTATTACCTAACTACATAACAAGCCGTCTTGAGCCTTGTGCGTTCTATTGACATGTGATTGCTGTAAATGTACTATTGAGACTCAAGTATTGAAAACCGAGGGATGATAAAGGATTTAAGTGTATCTACATTGTGCAATTCCAAAAATTGGTTCAGATAACATGGAGAAGCAAAGGTATCCGCAAAGGTACTATTGAGAAGCAAAAAAATTGGTTAAGATAACATGGAGAAGCAAAAAAATAACATCATGCAAACGTTCAGATACGTTTAAATTAACGAAAATTAAAATATTTTATTAAAAATTAGTTTATTTTTTTCCGATGGTTAATAACTTTAGGACAAAACCATTACATATCAATTAAAATATTTTATTAAAAATTAGTTTTTTTTTTCGATGGTTAATAACTTTAGGATAGAACCTTTACATATCATGTCAACATAATTTGTGCTGATTCTCATCCCTTACACAGCACACACACCACCTCGAGTCTTGTGAATTTATATGACAAGCATTGGCAAAACGTGGAGAAGATGGAGAAAGTGGAAGCTAACGTTCAGACTAAATTATTGCAAACGTGATGTTGAGGAACATCAACGACCCAAAAAAAAAATATTGAGAAGCATTGGCAAAACGTGTGTTAGATAGGTAACGTGTGTCAGACAAATATATATGTTTTCAATGACTATTTTTAATTGTAATATTACTCATTATTTTTTTAATACAATTAAAAGATGTATTTAATTTTTGAAAATGATGTGATATTATCTTAAGTCACCCTTTAAATTAATAGGTAAAAATAAAAAATATCTTCCCCTTTGTTAAATAATAGAACCGATTAGACTACAAAAAATTAATTTTTTTGGACCATGGGGTATTAGGACATGGCTATTCGTTAGGTAGCTTTTGTTTTGTCATGATAACAAGTACATTATTTTTTTTTCTCTCCAATGTTGTCAGACCTTTACAAAAGGTGTTGTACTTTTTTTTTTAAAGTACAAGTTATTTACCCTCCCCCACGACATCCGCGGAAAGTATGCAATATTTCCAATGTTATCATATGAGTATATATGTGCTTGGCTCAAATTTTAAAGGTTTCAATTTAAATTTTCTTAACAAAATAATAATAAATTTCAAATGTGATTGCTTTCATTAATAATATAAGTTTAAACTCAAACCATAATAATGAGATTGCCATAATATTGTGTCTCATAATCCTACAAAGCCATAATCATTTTTTTTCTTTGGACAAAGGACAAGGCCACCATTAACGAGCAACAACCCTTGATATTTTTTTTGGTTGTATTGGTTTCCAGCAACATGGATACGTCATGAGAATAACGATAATTTATTCACAATTGTTAATTTAATTAATCAAGGATAACAATAAATAAAATGAAATTTATTAAATTTGTTAGTAATATTGCAAAAATTATTAACGCACTTGGAGATTGTTACAACCATGAATGATAATAAGAAAATGCAAAAAGTAACAAATACAACTAGAATAAAAGTGTTCACATTGGCACCAGTTACAATTTCATTCTTCTTATTCTTCTTCTATTTTATCATAGATGTTACTTCTTCACCAATATTGTCATCATCAATGTCAGTTATTCTTTTGGACATGTCGAGTTTGGTACTGAACCAAAATGCAGAAAGAGGTTCACACCATTTGAAAATTTTACATATTTTACACGTGTAGAATAACCGCCCTATGCTGTTCTTCTTAATGTCGCTCACAACTATAATTTCTGCTTTGCGATTGCACCAACATTTCTTGTTCTCGTATCTCAAGTTCAGTGCTGGGTCCTTGTATTTTTTATCTTGATTAGTCGATGTAGACATTTTGATATTTGTTTGATAAATAAAAAAAATTTCAATAACTGCATTACGAAAAATAATTTAGTTAGTATGAATGAAAGATGGTATTCAAATATAAGGCAATTAGAAAATTGGAAAGCAAAATTATTACAAAATATAACTGTAAAACCTGTGTAAACAAAGGTGTGAAAGTAAAGCCTGGGAGAGATGAAAATATGGAAATGACAATGTAAAGGGGTATGTAATGACAAAGCAAAGACACCCTTATATAGACAATGGTTGTGCTATTTATGTAGGAAGCATTTTAGGGCATAATAGTAAAATCAACGTAATAATCAATATAAAAAATTTAGTAGTACTGAAAATTACGCATCGTGTATATTTGTTGTTAAAATTTAACGATTATCTTACAAAAATAAGTGCACAATTACATTGTCATTTTAAACAAAATACATGAAATACCAAACTAAAAATCCTACATTACAATCTCCTCGATTAGTAGTACTAAAAATTGGTTGGATGGAATGATGAGGTCGATCCGACATTGTCATTTTGCGAACCAAATAGCAGTTGGCTAAGATTATTATAATGATCTCCATAATAACGATGCATACTTGATTGTGTAGACCCGTTGTTTAAGTCATGATGTTGTTCATTATTGTCATATGATCCATCATCACGCCGTACCTTTGGACAATTATTTGCTTGGTGACCGATACATCTGCAAAAATTTGCATATAACATATAACATATCGAGTTTCAAAATGCTAAGTATAATTAAAAAAAAAAAAAAACCTGTATCGGCTGCATTTCCTAGGTTGTCTGTTGCTATCTGGACCCTTTGCCCGGGACCCTTTCGGCTTTGCTTTTTTAGGATCCAAAACATCAAAATCCATTGCTTGGGACGGTCCAGCATCATCACCGTGTACTTCTATCATCCACAACTCCTTGGCACGAGCCGTTAGAATCGCAATGCCTTCAACTACTTCCTTAAAGCCCTGACTCGTCCTTTTGGCATAAAACCCCAATTCATTGCACTTTGAAATTATGAAACCATTTCGGGACGTCTCAATTTCCTCTGTTGTGGCACCTATCAGCTTCTTATCACGGAACTCCTTGCTGATGTCAGCTGTCCATCGTTGGTTAATGCATGTTGGGGGAATCTCCTTAAGTCCTTCACACTTAAGCACATATATAATGTGCTTACACAGGAAACCCGTGGACTCAACCCTTTTACATTCGCAATTTATCTGCAATGACACCCTGTTGAACAAAACATGACGTACTAACCCTTCAATATTGTAATCAGCAATGATGTAAGTACGAGAATTAGTACTGTGGGAGATAACTTTATCGTGCCAAAGCATCGCTTGCAACTCAATGTGTTTTTTAATCTTCATGAACACTGCTCGTGTATACACATTAGATGCATGCCGCTAGATTTCTACAAGCGGAGTAGTGAGGACTGGCTTCGTATGGTTTGTCTTTACTTCTTCCTCGATCACATTAATTCGCACGCGCTTCAATGGTCGATGGTAGTCCCTTACGAAGTCTACTAGCTTTCAATCTGTTCCAAGGAAACTGTTCATAAATGCATTCATATCCTCACATCGCTGAGTACTTTTCACTCTGGCAAAGAAATATCTGCGTAAATATGCCTCTGCCCAAAGTATTCTCTTCTCGTATACATCCATGATCCACTTGTGGGTCTCAAGACCTTTCTCAACAACCATATCCTTCTACACATTCTCAAACTCGTCAATTGAACATCTAAGTGACATATAAAAGCTGAATGTCATATTGAACTTTGGTATATTCACATTTGTACTTGCATTTTTCTGAAGATGCCATCTGCATAGCCTGTGTGTTGCTTTAGGGAACACTGTCGCGATTGCCGCCTCCATTGACTTATCTCCATTCGTGACAACTGATATTGGACTTTTACCTCCCATCGCATTCATAAATGTGCTGAGCACCCAGATGTATGATTCGGTAGTCTCATTCTTTAACAAAGCAGCTCCGAAAATACATGTGTTTCGGTGGTTGTTCGTCCCAGCCAGGAGGATCAAAGAAAATTTATAGGCATTTGTCTTGTAAGTAGCATCGAAAATCAGTACATCGCCAAATACTTCAAATTCATCCCTCGATCTCCCATCTGTCCAAAATAACTTCTCTAGTCGATTCTTATCATCTACTGTGTATTGAAAAAAGAACCTCTCATCGCTAACCAACTTCCCATGAAGATAACCAAAAGCAGCTTTGGCATCTCCATCGACGACTTCCTCAGATCGATCGCGTTCCATTTTATTGTAAAGATCTTTTCTCATGAACCCAACGTCCTGATAACCGTCAGCCACATAGTTAAAAAAATCCATGACTCTATTTTTTTTTACACCAGATCGATTCAAAGCATGGGCTACATCGTTATGTGCATCATCAACGTGTCTGTGTGAGCGGAGGAATGACACACCGTATATCGGTACCAACTCATGATTATGTTCTTCAATGAATGTGGTAACAACATATTGCATAGTTAACTTGTTGAGCCTAATACGGAATTTTGCATTACAACTACATCTTGTTAATGCACGATGCTCTCGCTATCTGTTTGGCATATCCAAGCAATCCTTACTCCTCTCACCCTCGCAATGACAAACATATTGACGATTTAACACTTTACCAGTTAATTTATCTCTATGAATTGTACCTTTTCGGACACTAAATCCAACACCGCGCGCATAATTGTTATAGAAGTTGAATGCATCATCTTTAGATGAAAATTTTATTTGACATATTTCTTCTTTACTTAGATATTGCATGTTTGATGAGTGGGCAACATCATTGCATGGAATCGGGCTCTCATCCATCTTCAAAAAACTTCCAACTATAATATAAAGCATTATTGTTACGTTATACGATACACAATAAATTTCAAAACACAATAATTACAATGGACTACGACTTTAAATTAAAAATTCATTTTTTAATAGTAAAGTGAATAATAAATTAATACTCAAATAGTGGGCTTTAATTTTTATTTTTTCATATTAAAGAGATATTTAAATTTTTTTTTTTTTTACAGTCATCTTAAAATTTTAGATTCTTTAACACCAAAGATAAAAAATAATTTTTTTAACAGATGAAGACAAGAATTAAAAATTTATTTTTTAATAGTAAAGTGAATAATAAATTAATACTAAAATAGTGGGCTTGTATTTTATATTTTTCATATTAAAGAGATAAATAAAAATTTTATTTTTCTAACAGTAATCTTAAAATTTTAGTTTTTTTAACAATAAAATATAATAACGAATTTTTTTAACAGCAGAGCTAAAATTAAAAAGTTTTTTTAACATAAAAGGAAATAAGTAACATTTTCTCTGAATTTTATACTAAGGTATATCCCCAGCATAGCGGTTAACATCTTCAAACACAAGCTTAATGTCCTGGGTTCGACTCTTGCAAATGCTAAGCCAAAAAAAAAAATTAGTTTTTTTGACAGAAAAGAGAGTAAATAAATTCATTGTCAATTTGATGCTAAGGGATATCCCCAGCATAGCGGTTAACATCTTCAAACACAAGCTTAAGGTCCTGGGTTTGACTCTTGCAAACGCTAAGCGAAAAAAAAAATTTAGTTTTTTTGACAAAAAAGAGAGTAAATAAATTCCCACTCAATTTGATGCTGAGGGATATCCCTAGCATAGCGGTAAACATCTTCAAACACAAGCTTAAGGTCCTGGGTTTGACTCTTGCAAACGCTAAGCCAAAAAAAAAAATTACTCTTTTTGACAGAAAAGAGAGTAAATAAATTCCCTCTCAAATTTGATGTCAAGGGATATCCCCAGCATAGCGGTAAACATCTTTAAACACAAGCTTAAGGTCCTGGGTTCGACTCTTGCAAAAGCAAAAATTTAGTCTTTTTGACACAAAAGAGAATAAATAAATTCCCTCTCAATTTGATGCTAAGGGATATCCCCAGCATAGCGGTTAACATCTTCAAACACAAGCTTAAGGTCCTGGGTTCGACTCTTGCAAACGCTAAGCCAAAAAAAAATTTAGTTTTTTTGACGCAAAAGAGAGTAAATAAATTCCCTCTCAATTGATACTAAGGGATATCCCCAGCATAGCGGTAACATCTTCAAACACAAGCTTAAGGTCCTAGGTTCGACTCTTGCAAATGCTAAGCCAAAAAAAAAATTTAGTCTTTTTGACACAAAAAGACTATATAAATAAATTCCCTATCAATTTGATGCTAAGGGATATCCCCAGCATAGCGATAAACAATTTCAAATACAAGCTTAAGGTCCCTGTTTTGACTCTTGCAAACACATTTTAACATTTTACTTATTTTATTATAAAAGAGAATAAATAAATTTTTTTGTCAATTTAATGCTAAGAAATGTCTCCAGCTTAGTGGCATTTAGTTTCAAGCTTTATTTCAAGGTCCTAGGTTCGACTATTGCAAACTTATTTTTGTTCATTTTTACTAACTCAATTTTTTTGTTGTTCCATTTTTTCATTTTTACTAACTGTATTTTTTTGTACTTCCATTTTTCCATTTTTACTAACTGTTACATTGTTTCAGCAAAACATATTTTTGTTCTTCCATTTTTCCATTTCTACTAACTGTTACATTGTTTCAACTAGTGTATATGCAAAAGGATAAGACAATATACATCAATAATATTACTTTTCTACCAATATTAAGCTACATTCAAAACATTCCTTAATACATTAAAAAAAAACAAAAAATAGTATTGGATCAATCTTACCAACCTGGTAAATAATCGGTATTTTCTTCTTTCCTCAGCAATATTACTCTTCTACAAAAGTTTTGGATATTAATCTTATCTTTGATTTCATGAAACTAATTAGTGCAAGATTACGTGGTTATAAGCATCAATTGAAGTATTTTTTCTAGTAAATTATATACTCATTCACACATTTTCACAGTTGAGCTCTTTACATAGATTGGATACTCATGAATTGGCTACATAGCTCAACGCCTCAATTGATCTTTAATTACGTTAATTCTCTTGCAACCATTACAATATTCTTGTTCTACACCATCATTTCTTTGCACAAGGATAAAAAATTTATGAATACGTTGATCTTACAGTAACCATAGCAAACTATATTTCAAATAGAAATATACACCATTTTATATCAACCAAATCAACTATAAAAAAAAGCAGATTGATAAACTAGATTAAACAATGATATATATATATATATATATATTTTTTTTTTTTTTTATTTTATTATTTTTTTTTTCAAAGAGGCTCAGATCTGTTTGTGTTGCGAGACAAAGACAGTCCAACTATGCCATGGCTGCATACCCCCAAAATGAAAGATAGCTCAGAAAGATATTAATTAAAAAATGAAACATCATCACAACCTCGTGCATATAACGACGATAAGGCATGATCACGACGACGAAAGCTCAACAGCAGCATATATAAAGAAAAGTAAAAGATAGATATGCATATACAATGAGTGATTGGGTGAGACCCGTGGGTGTGATTTTTTTTTTTTATTCATGTATAATTTGGTCAATTTAACACATATTATTGTGGGGTCATATAAAGGTAAGTTGTTATTTTAAATTTAAATGTCAAGGCTAATTTAGTAACTTTTTAAAAGTAGTTAACCCCACTTTATTCTATATATTATGCACGTGAACCTAAGCCTCCATTTGTCTCCTATGTGGCTGTGGCAACCTCCATGTGTCAGCTATGTGACTGTGGCAAAATTGCCACAGCCACATAGAAGAATTTTCCATGACCATCATCACAACTTCATTCAACTTGGGTAATCCATTCAACAACTTTATTGCATCGATGGTTTTGATACCAATTGTCACGCTTCAAAATCATACTACGGAACAGAGTCAAGGTGTGACATGCCACGGATTCAAGAAATGTAACATATCAAGCACGCTAGGCTATACTAGCATATCATACGAACAAATCAGAGCACTATATTCTACAAGAAATTTACAACCATTTGTTAAATCAAAAATTCAAACTTAGTCCACAAATTACTACATTAATCAAGCCAAGACAAACTCAAATAGAAAATACCAAATGTCTAACATTCAAATCTCATAGTTTTATTTATTTCTCCTGTTTGATTACCCTGCTCGCAACTGGAATCATCACACTTACTCTTTTGGATCTGAAAAGAAATTAGGCGGAAACAAAAGTGGTGAGCGAACAAAAGCTTAGTAAGGGAAAAACTTTCCCAAAGAATTCGGTAATGAAGATGAAACAAACGAACAAAATACTCATAATGAATGAACGAATAGACTAACGAATAAATATACAAATAGTGAACGAATGAACGGACAAATGAATAAGGACACAAATATATATAAAATAATTTATAGAATGATATCAAACTAACAGATCATGGTTATCAAACTGTATCCGGAAGATGAGCATTATGCCTCCATTGGGCCAGGCATAATGATAAGTATTACGCTCTCATCAGACAAGAAATATCTTTAGACAAACAAATTCATATCAAGGTATACAATCGAGAACAAGTCAAATGCTTATTTCATAGTTTGAATCATCAACATCAAAGTAGTAGTAATAATAGTATCAGTACTACTAAAATAATATTAATAATTGATTTATTGTCCAAGAAAAATAAAAAAGGTAATACTAACATATTAACCGAAAATCAAAATGTGTGAGACATAAATACTTATCAAGATAAACGAATGGATCACTTCGGGTAATTTAAAATGAATAAATTATTCTAGAGTACAATAGTCGCGTTGATCGAATAAATGAATGAAACGTATAAACACGCGACATAGGAACGAAGTACTCTAAGAAATTCGATAGAACGAAAAGGACAAATAGAATAAAACACCATATGAACCAATAAAAATATTATATGAGCTAACATAAATATTAGAAGAAATATAATTTTATTTTGAGTTTTCATGGAAGCAAAAAGAAGAAAAATAGGAAACTCAAGTAACGAGGCATTTTTGGTCATGACATGAATATAATCAAACTTTTGTGAAACGAACAAGCCATACATTTTATTCAACGATTTAAAGTTGAATTTAAGTTATTTTTCAACGAATGGAATTTTCTACGAGTAATATTATGTAGGGAATAATTGAGGAGAACGAACATATAAATACTACGATGAAACTGATACGAATACATGAACAAAATTTATTCCGAACATATTCAAATGAAGACTAGTAATTCAAAGGGAGACTAGTAGTCAAAGTGAAAGAATCCCACTTACCTCAATTTTAGGGTAGTATTTTCTTTGTTTAGTTACAAACCTACAAATTTCATCAAAACTCTACTTTTGTTAACTCTTAATTTACTCAGTCAACCTTCCCTAAAATATTCTAGAATAAATAATCAATCCAACATTAAATAAATCATAAGCCTAGGATCTTACCCTGTTGAAATGAGTCAAAATATTATGCACTAATTGGTTTCTTCTTCTTCTGCTATGGTTACTGCCGAGAGAAAGAGAAAAATGAAATAAAACAATTTTTCACTACATAAGAGCTTTTCTCTCGTTTTGGGATCTATAATGCTTAATTTATAAAAATCACTTTTGCCAAATGGTTGACAAAACTATCCCGGGTGGAGAAAAATTGGCTAAAGTGGTACAACAGGTCAAAAGCTCAAAATGTGGCTTGGAAATTTAATTTCGAATGGAAAAAAATTTGGCTAAAATAGCTTAAAAAATCAAAAGCTCAAAATTGGCTTGAACATTTGGTTTCCAAGCCATGTGCCTTTACAGCAATGCATTTTAAGTGTTTTCCAGAGGATTCCTTTCACTGAAAGCACACTGTATGCATGGTCTGATCAACAGATCCTAGAAAACATCCATAAATTAGAAAGTCTTAATCCTAATACTTGGCACATACCTGGAAGAATTTGCCTAGCGCCAACTTAGATTTTAATCAGAAAAGAAGATGAAACCTACCCTTTTACTCAGTGATTAACTTCAGAGCCCTATTGAAATTAGTTGGACAAAAACCGAATACCTACGAATGTAAAAAGAAGAGGGTAAAGACCTAAGAATTAATTACAGAAACATAAGATTCCCGGAGACTTGCTTAGGCTAGAAACAATACATTTCGACAAACAACAAGAAGAAAAAACTACAAATTTTTGCCATAACTAGGATTTTACGAGCATGTCTCTACCTCAAGTGTTGTTATATATTCTCTTTGACGCAATCAAGAGCACAATCATCCGCAATAACCAGCTTAAGAAGAGAATCAAATTTTTTGTCAATATTCTGTTTCTCAAGCATGTACAGATGCCATAAGGCCAACACTCATTACATTCTAATCTTGCAGGACGCAAACTCAACCAGACAATGACAAACGTATCTTTTCCAGTTTAATCTTCCTCGGGCTCCAACTCTGAAGATGGATGTGCCCCATTGCGCGCAAAGATACTTTCACTGCTGTAGAGGTGGCTATCCTCATTGTCTACCCCTTCGCGGCTTGCTAGAATTGGTGCTGATTCAGCATCGGGGTTTAGCCCAGCCAATTCCATGATGTTCTCAATCTCCTTCACCACCTCACTTATTGTTGGCCTGTCAACTCCTGCTTCTTCAACGCATCTCATAGCCAGATCCACAAAATTCTCTAAGCTTCTTGGTGGCATGCTCAAATCGAGGTTGGTGTCAAGGATGCTATGAAGGTTATACAGATCCTTTGATTTATCTATTGTTTGCCTCACTTCTTTAACAATATGTATCCCTCTCTCAAATGGACTTCTTGCAGTTATAAGCTCTAGAAGCAACACCCCAAAGCTATAAACATCGCTCTTCTCAGACAACTGTTGTGTCATGTAGTATTCAGGATCCAAGTAGCCCTGCACCAAGAAAAGATCCATTCATCAGTCAAAAAATGCTTAAATTAATTATTTTTTAGTTCATAATAAAAGTATATTATTAATACTGGGAAAAGTCAAATCCATACAACAGCTGACAATTTACCTTGAACTGCTTGAATCCTATAATACAAATCACACCATTGTCCCTTGCTTTTATATCATTTTGGATTTATATGGCTGATTGTGTGAGCAGCAGTTCAATTAACATTTTCAAAGGTGTTATTCCTAATATATGGACAACAATCGTCATGCTTAAGAGTCTTTTCAGATGAAAGAAAGATGTTCAAAGACTTAAACCATAACTATTCAACAAAGTCCAAACACAGTTTAAGCGGAACTGTGTTAATATGTTTTTCACTCTACTCAGTAGCAGGTCATCCATAGCAGAAGCTTTTCTGCTTTCTTGTCCTTTGTGCATTGTTACTGCTTTTAAATAAAACTTTTGGTTCTTCTGACTGTTTCCTTTATTGAATTTCCTTGTATCTCCCTTCCCTTGCTCCTGCAACACCCGGCTGTCCAACTGACAGAGTCATGCAGCCTCTAGATAAACTTAGGGTCCTATATAAGAAAATCCACTGCCCTTATCCCAGTTATATTGCTCGAGTCATGTATAAGTGAAGGAATGGTCCAATTTCACGATTGGCACTACTGTCAACAAAAGATTTCAACCTATGAGTTGCCTTTGACTCTCGATAAGCGCAATGCAGATTCAAACCAAGAAAGAGGTCAATGTCAAAAAAGAAACTTCATTTGATTAATGATTGTGACAGCTTATAAAGGATATGTACTACCTTGGGGTCAGATGACCTTAGATTGTTTTTCTTGTTAATGATTTTCATGATCTCAAGAGTTAAAAGTTTTAATATGTTGTTATAACAGAGCAGTCTCCAAGTGAAGAATATATCTCTAGGAAAACTTTACTAACCGGTGTGCCTTTGACTTGTGTAGTCACATAACATCTTTCAGGTTCTAAAGGCTTAGAGATACCAAAATCAGCAACTTTTGCATTCAAGCGTTCATCCAATAAGATATTGTTTGATTTTATGTCCCTGTGTATGATTGGAGGGTCTGCAAGGACGTGTAGATATTGGAATCCTCTGGCTGCTCCAAGGGCTATATGGAGTCTTCTCATCCAATCTAACCTGATCCCTGACTTCCCTGCAGAAACAGTGTTGTAGAATTTTTTAAAATATGTAGTTTATTATCATTCCAATAGGTCTTAGTATTTTCTAGCACAATACTCATTATGTCAAGGTTCTCCAAGGGCACATGCTTAAGGGTACACCTTGCTGTTAGTGCATTTCAGGAGACAAGATCTAAGACAGAATATCAGCTGCTCAATAGTTGGGGCTAACTTGGAGGAATATATCATTTCGTGTACAAGACACAGATTGTTGTTGCATAAACATATCTCTGTGGCTTGTAGGGAAGGTTGCCTTAGTGAATCTGGTTCTCAAAGATGATGAAACTCACAAGCAGATATTATAATATTCTCTCTATTGGACATAATTCATGTAGATGATTGCTGGTAACGTAAACCACTGCATTTCCTGGAGTTAGGATTAGAACTTCGTTTGTGTGAGACATTGATCATACTGTTACTTACAGCAATTGTAGAGCTACCGCTATCAGAATTTGCATTGAAAACCTGAATAGAGGCTAAAATACCTGAAAGACTGTCTTGCAGTGTGCCATTCGGAATATACTCATAGACCAACATTTGTTCGCCTTGCTCAAAGCAGAACCCCACAAGTTTGACAACATATTTATGATGAACCCTCGACAGAAGTTCAATCTCAGTTTTGAACTCAAGAGCACCTTGCTGAGCCCTTTTGATGGCAACCAATTGTTCATTGGGCAGAGTTCCTAGATACACCTGTAAAATTCATAACAGTACACAAGCTACAGAGTAGTGCATATTATCACAGATAATATTCTAACAATGTTGAGAAGAAATTTTAGTGATCCATAAACGATGCCTCTGTCAAAGAAAATATATAAAATCCCTTCTTTAACTGGTTGCGCTTCTACACAAATTAGTTATTCAGTGTGAAATCAAAATAGATAGAAGTCCTTTAATCTCCTGTGATAAATTGTGTTGGTAGCAGGGGGTGTTCAAACGAAGAAATTAATATCAAATTTTGATGTGAACAGGATTTATGTGGTTAGCTAGAGTATACGTCCACAAGCATACTAACAAAAAGTTATCAAGATGAGGAATCAATACAAGATGAGCTCGCAGCTCGACTCTCATGTATACACTCTCATAATACCCTTCCTATTCTTTCTCTTTGCTCGTTCCTTTACTTCAACTTGGTAAAGGTAAGGATATATAAATATAGTCGAGTTCCTACATGGGCTGCGCTAGTGATAACAAGCCCAACAAATATTAAAGGAATTTGGTGAGCATGTGAAGGGTGTTTTGAAATTACTTTGTAAAGTACTTCTGTCTCCTATATATCATACTTTTAGAGGTGATGTGCATTCAACTTTTAGGAGAAGAATTCATCAGAATGCAAAATGTCTATAAATTAGCAGCGGTGGAAGTTCTTTTGCTGCTTTTAATCATAGTAGTATACATAAGACACCACATTGTATGTTGCTATTTATCCGCTGGAAGTTCAACCTCTTCCTAAATTTTAGGAAAGACGAGAACAGAAATGATGCACTTGAAAACTTCTTAAGACTTGATACAACTGGCAGATCAAGAAAGCAATTCAGCTTATACTATCCTTTTCTTAGACAATTTTCTGTGCTTACTTTGTCTAAATCAATAGAAAAAGATATATATTCAAAGACATACTGTCCTACATATGGATAAATGCATAATTGCATGTATTCCTAATCTCCTTTTAAACTTAAAAGAGAACTATATGTGAGCAATAAAATTTTGGTGCAAGTCAAAAGAAGACAAAAAGTAGTAATGGGAAATGAAGAAAAATCTTTGGTTGCAAAGTTAGGCACACATAATTTTGGGTTGATTTCACACTAAATGTGAGAAGACTTTTTATACAAGATGAGCCTATAAATAGAGGCTTATTCTTCACCACTTGAATATCACCAAAACATTCCAAATTAGAGAGAAAACATAAGCTTTCTCTTGAGTATTTTTCTTCCTCTTTTGTTGTTCTATATTTGTGAGTGAGAGTTAGTTTCTCCTATTATTTGAGAGAGTGATATTGTTCTCTCCTTATATTAGAGAGAAGATTATTGTAAAATACTCCACATCATAGTGAAATCCTCCATTACTTGCCCGTGGTTTTTCTCTCGATTTGTTTGAGGGTTTTCCACGTAAATCTTGTGTCTCTACTTTCTCTGTTCTCATTCATATTTTAGCTGCGTGATACTGCTTGTCCCCGACCATTCCGCTGCGCCGATACCCAACAGCGATATCAGAGCCACTGGTTACGGGTCACTGGTATACATACAGGGATACTGCTCACGATTACTATTCATACATACAATATAATACTATTCACATATACGGTATCGACACTATTCCCGTATATGGTTTTAGTACTATTCACGTAAATAGTACTATTTACAGTAAAATAGTGGGAGTCTGTTTAAGTTACGAAGCAGATCATCGTTAATACTATGACGGCAAAATTTGAAATCGAGAAGTTCAATTGGAGAAATTTTTCCCTATAGAAATTGAAGATGAAAGCAATCTTGAGAAATGAGAATTGCTTGGCAGCAATTGGAGACAAACCAGCGGAGGTGACGGACGACAAGTGGAAAGAGATGGATGACAACGCTATGGCTAATCTGCACCTGGCATTGGCAGATTTGGTATTGTCAAGCGTTGAGGAAAAGAAGTTAGCGAAAGAAATTTGGGATGCGCTGACCAAACTGTATGAGGTCAAGTCACTTCACAACAAGATTTTCTTGAAGAGGAGACTCTACACCCTTCGGATGAGTGAGTCCACATCGGTGACAGATCATATCAATACCTTAAATACGCTATTCTCTCAATTGACTGCAATTGGGCATAAAATAGCAGAGCTTGAACGTGCAGAAATTCTACTTCAAAGTATACCTGATTCGTATGATCAACTCATCATTAGTTACACTAACAATGTTCTTTCAGATTTTGTTATCTTTGATGATGTTGCAGCCGCTGTTCTGGAAGAGGAATCTAGGCGTAAAAGTAAGGAAGACAGAATCGAAAGTTCACAACAAGAAGAGGCATTATCAATGGTGAGAGGTAGATCAACGGAACATGGCTCTAATGGGAGCAACAACCATAGTAGATCAAAATCAAGGAGTAGAAAAAATATCAAATGCTACAACTGTGGCAAGAAAGGGCACTTCAAGAAGGATTGTTGGAGCAATAAAAAGAATCCCGAGGTGACAAATTCTCAGGGATGGGTGGCGACTGCACCAGATGAGGGATATATTTTATACAGCAAAGCAGTAACTGTATCAAAAGGTAGAAAGGAGCTCACTGATGCTTAGATAATGGATTCGGGAGCAACATGACATATGACCTCTCGTAGAGAATGGTTCTACACCTATGAACTTGTCTCTGGAGGATCTGTGTACATGGGTAATGATCATGCCTTGAAGATTGCTGGCATCGGTACCGTCAAAATTAAAATGTATGATGGTACCATTCGCACCATTCAAGGGGTATGACACGTGAAGGGCTTAAAGAAGAACCTATTATCCATTGGACAATTAGATGACCTTGGCTGCAAGACCCATATCGAGGATGGGATCATGAAAGTTATCAAAGGAGCGCTTGTGGTGATCAAGGCAGAAAAGATCGGGGTAAATCTATACATCATTTTGGGAGATACGTTGCAGGAGGCAGATGTATCAGTTGCATCAGCCGGTCAAGAAGAATCAACTATAATGTGGCATCGCAGATTGGGCCACATGATAGAATGAGGCTTGAAGATTCTTGCTGAATATAATCTCCTACCCGGGCTCAAGACGGTAAACTTACCTTTTTGTGAGCACTGTGTTACCAGTAAGCAGCATAGATTGAAATTTGGGAGATCTACTGCCAGAAGCAAAAACATTCTAGACTTGATTCATTCAGACGTTTGGGAATCACTGGGTTTGTCCCTAGGAGGAGCCAAATACTTTGTATCATTTATTGATGATTACTCCAGGAAACTGTGGGTGTATCCAATCAAGAACAAGTGAGATGTGTTTCCAATATTTAAAACATTCAAAGCGCTGGTGGAACTTGAACCCGGGAAAAGGATCAAGTGTTTGAGGACGGACAACGGAGGAGAATACACTGACGGGAGCTTCTTGGCATTTTGCAAGCAAGAGGGTATTCAGAGGCAATTTACTGTTGCACATACACCTCAGCAAAATGGTGTAGCAGAGCGGATGAACATAACTCTTCTTGAAAGAATGAGAACTATGTTGAAAACTGTAGGTCTAGCCAAATCATTTTGGGCAGAAGCAACTAGAACTGGATGTTACGTGATAAACCGGTCACCGTCAACTGCAATTGGGTTGAAGACACCAATGAAAATGTGGACTGAAAAACCCGCAGACTATTCTACCTTGCACGTATTTGGGTGTCCAACATATGTGATGTATGGTTCCCAAGAAAAAAATAAAGCTGGATCCAAAATCCAGGAAATGTGTGTTCTTGGGAAATGTTGATGGTGTTAAGGGGTATCTCCTGTGGCATTCCACTGCCCACAAGGTTGTCATTAGCAGAGATGTGATATTTGCAGAAGATAAACTGCAAAGTGAAGATGACAGTAACGCTTCAAAGGAGACTACTACAATACAAATTGAAGATAAGTTAGAACAAGGAGATGCTTCTTCTGAAGCTACACCAGAGCACGAGGAACAAGAACCAGATGATGCTGAGGTTATAGAAGTCCGACGTTCATTGCGTCAGACAACAAGACCAACTTGGCATTCAGATTTTGTCATGGCGAGCAATGCTGCATACTGTCTTCTAACAGAGGATGGAGAGCCATCTACCTTTCACGAGGCTATAAAAAGCCCCGATGTTGCCCTGTGGATGACAGCAATACAGGAAGAAATTGAAGCTCTACATAAAAACAAGACGTGGAAGCTTGTTCCACTACCACCTGGACGGAAAGCCATTGGTAACAAATGGGTCTATAAGATCAAGCGAGATAGTAATGACCAAGTGGAGCGATATCGTGCAAGACTGGTGGTGAAAGGATATGCTCAGAAAGAAGGAATTGATTTCAATGAGATATTTTCTCCTGTGGTAAGACTTACAACTATCAGAGTAGTCTTGGCCATGTGTGTTGTGTTAGACTTACATCTAGAACAGTTAGATGTAAAGACGGCTTTTCTTCATGGTGAGCTTGAAGAAGAGATTTACATGCTTCAACCAGAAGGTTTTGTTGAGAAAGAAAAAGAAAACTTGGTTTGCAGGTTGACCAAATCTCTGTACGGTTTAAAGCAGGCGCCAAGGCGTTAGTACAAGAGATTTGATTCCTTCGTGATTAGCCTCGGGTACAACAGACTCAATTCAGACCATTGTACGTACTACAAGAGGTTTGGCAATAATGATTTTATCATTCTGCTGTTGTACGTGGACGACATGCTGGTAGTAGGTCCCAGCAAAGATCGGGTCCAAGAACTAAAGGCACAGTTGGTTGAGGAGTTTGATATGAAGGATTTGGGACCAGTAAACAAGATTTTAGGAATGCAAATTCACCGAGATAGAGAAGGCAGGAAGGTATGGATTTCCCAGAAGAATTACTTGAAGAAAATCTTGCGGCGCTTCAATATGCAAGATTGTAAGGAAATCTCGACCTCGCTTCCTGTCAATTACAAATTATCCTCAAGTATGTGCCCTAGCACTGAAGCGGAGAGGATAGAAATGTCTCGAGTACCGTATGCATCAGCAGCGGGAAGTCTCATGTTCGCTATGATATGTACGAGACCAGATATTGCTCAAGCAGTTGGTGGGGTCAGTCGGTTCATGGCGAATCCTGGTAAAAAGCATTGGAATGTTATTAAGAGGATCCTAAGATACATCAAAGGGACCTCGGATGTTGCATTATGTTTTGAAGGATCAGAAATTACTGTCAAGGGTTTTGTTGATTCTGATTTTGCAGGTGATACCGATAAACGGAAGTCCACTACAGGCTATGTGTTTACAATTACAGGGGGCGTGGTAAGCTGGATATCTAAATTACAGACTGTTGTGGCCCTATCTACAATAGAGGCTGAATACATGGCAGCTACACAAGCCTGTAAAGAAGCAATCTGGATTAAACGGTTAATGGAGGAGCTCGGGCACAAACAAGAGAAAATTCCCTTGTTTTGTGACAGTCAAAGTGCCTTGCACATTGCAAGGAATCCAGCATTTTATTTCAGGATGAAACACATAGGTGTTCAATATCACTTTGTTCGAGAAGTAGTGGAGGAAGGGAGTGTAGATATGCAGAAGATTCACACCAACGAGAACCTAGTAGATGTCATGACAAAGCCAATCAACGTTGACAAGTTTGTTTGGAGTAGATCCTCCTTTGGCCTAGCAAAGACGTAAGCAACATGGAATTGGCAAGTATGGAGAGATTTGAAGTGTCACCAAAATTTTAAGTGGGAGAATGTGAGCAATAAAAATTTTGGTGCAAGTCAAAAGAAGACAAAAAGCAATGGGAAATGAAGAAAAATCTTTGGTTGCAAAGTTAGGCACACACAATTTTGGGTTGATTTCACACTACATGTGGGAAGACTTTTGGTGCAAGATGAGCCTATAAATAGAGGCTCATTCTTCATCATTTGTGTATCAACAAAACATTCCAAATCATAGAGAAAAATAAGCTTTCTCTTGAGTATTTTTTCTTCCTCTTTTGTTATTCTATATTTGTGAGTGAGAGTTGGTTTCTCCAATTATTTGAGAGAGTGATATTGTTCTCTCCTTATATTAGAGAGAAGGTTATTGTAAAATCCTTCACATTATAGTGAAATCCTCCATTATTTGCCCTTGATTTTTCCCTCGATTTGTTTGAGGGTTTTCCATGTAAATCTTGTGTCTCTACTTTCTCTATTCTCATTCATATTTTAGCTGCGTGATACTGCTTGTCCCCGACCATTCCGCTGCGCCGATACCCAACACTATAAAGCTATCTTCAATAACATGAAAAAAGGTCCACATTCTCGAACTACAATATAAACTACATGCATAAAGATCTATATGCTTGAACTACATCATAAACTATGGCATTACAATAAATTTTTGTACAGCAGACCCTAGTTTTCTAAATTTTGGGACCATTTTGTTGTGTTGGAGGGGGTTCTGTATATAATAATAGTGGTTGGACTTTTGGCTTTCAACAAACCAAGGTTTTTCTAAATCCTAGTAGTCAGCTGACCAACTGCATGATATGTCTGTGATCAAGTGAGAAACATTCTCTAATCATAGAACTGGTATTTTGCAAAGCATACAATTCCAAAGGAAAAAGAGAGACAAGGTGGTGAGCTAACCTTCCCATAACCACCAGTTCCAATTTCATTGATTTCTGAACAATTGTTCGTATACTTTCTAAGCTCTTCAAAGGAGAAACATTTTACTCCTTTAATCTGTGGGACGCCACCACTGTTATTATTTGGGTCCCAGGATGCTGCGTATACAAGAAGATGGTTATAAGACTTGTCATTACCAAGAAAATGCTGAAAGACTAATTCTTAATATTACCAAAAGGTTCATTCTTTTCAGCAGCTATTTCAGCTCTTTTCTTTCGGCAGAAAGCATAAACTCCAGATAGGAGTAACAGCATTACGAGGCCAGAACCACCAACTGCTGCTCCAATTACAATACCAAAACTCGATGACTTGTGCGAACTTGTAGATGCACCTGGACTTATAGATGCAACTGAACTTGGAGATGCAACTGGACTTGGAGATGCAATTGGACTTGGAGATGCACCTGGATACCAACACAAAATACAAACACTTGAGAGATACACGAGAATGAGATTCTTTCATGTCTTTGAGCATCAGAAAAATACCTTCAAAGTGTCGGTAGGCATCACCAATAAAATAAAAAGGTTCGAAAATTGGTGGGGGCTTGTAGGCCGATTTACTAAGAATATTTCCAATTACAGAGACTTCTGTTCGCTCGAAGTGATCTTGACTAGATGGGAAAACTTGAAGGTGTAATACAAGGTCACTATTCATATCTTTTGTTGGATTGCCCAGAGAAACAGTATCCACAGGCAGGATATAATCATTCTGGAATGAGTGCACCATAGATTGTTCAAGGAGCACATAGTTACTTGAGTTAACCGGGTTGAAGGAAGGAGCTCTGAAATATATGGTGCCTATATATGGATATGCGCACATTTACAGGTGGGACTAGAAACTTGACCCGAATTGCACTGAGGAGGTAAGCAATTATCCAGTGGAGTTGAATACGTGATGTTGGATGGTGGGGTTATAGTGCCATACTTTTTATTCCCTCTTTCCTCACAATATGGATTACCTACAAGTCTGGAAAAAAAAATGATGCGAAGCACATCAATAAGGTTACAACATGGAAGGATAGCTATTGAAATACGATGACTCGAATAACAAGAGAACACATCTTACATCAGCTGAAAATTGTAACCAGGGCTCTCTACAAAGGTCTTAATTGAATTGCGTTGCAGATCAACAAGTTCCAATTGGTTGCTATAACTGGAGCCAATATTTAAGGTGCCATTGAGATGGTTGTTCCGTAATATGCTGTCATAGGAAAAGAACTTCACTTGGAATCATCATTGTCATAATTTAAATGCAGAATCAGTGTTAGTTGAGTCAAAATCCATGGAAGGTCATATAGTTGTTTAATTTTTTATTCCACACATTGATACATGAATTTTGCATTACTAGGTTTAAAGGAAGACAATTACACAGTCTGCAGTAGAGGAAGGCTGAAGAGGGCAGCTAGAAGTTGTCCTTGAATTTGTGTTGTTTCCATGATTCTGCCATTACAAGGTTACTAGATCAGGTACCTTGTCAAAATCAGCAAGATTACATGTTCTGTGATGAGAGACGCACGGATGTTTGCATACCCTTGGATGTGCTTACACGGATATGCTATAAAGTGGGGTGGGTTTGGGACGGGAGAAAGTAATTTACACTTACAATGTTGTTAAAGCCCGTAAGGTGGAGAACCATAAAGGAACATCTGATGGATCAAATGAATTATTGCTCATGTCCCTGCCAAATATTTTTTGATAAGTAAGTAAATTAATTTGGAAATCAAGCAAGACGAGGTACAACATAAGAAGGGCATTATCCTGGAGTTCTATTTATATGGTACACAAAACCTTCAGAGCAGTATATATAATAAAAAAGCTACTATCAGGGTGTTATTAATTCTCAGTACAGTAAATTTGGTACCACCTACAGATAATTGAGAAAATTCATGCCAGTGAAATTTGGCAAGGGTCCAGTCAATCTATTGTTGGACAAGTACCTGGAACAGAATCAAAAGAAACTCTCAGTAGCAGAAAACATGTTATGCAAGATGACACTGAATTCTCTTACAAAAAATAAAGAAAAGAAAAAAGCTTAACAGCTTGGGAGTAAAAAACCCTCTTTTTCTACTTACAGCTCACTAACATTCTTGAGATTGCTGAGATTTTTTGGCACAGGTCCGCTTAATGAATTATTATCTAGACGCCTGTTACAAACATGGACTGAGTAGCTGAATACTTCCTGACGACTGAAAACATACGATCAGAATCGATATTACATGAATATGAAAGGAATTCTCACACCACTTCCAGATTGCGGACAAGTCCCAGAGTATTGGGAAGGCTTCCGTTTAGCTGGTTTTTCTCAAGAAGCCTGCATAAACAACATAATATGCATACAGTGACATTTTTTTAAAATTAGGATATCCATATAGTTCATCAGTAGATTTATTGTTATATTATACCCCTTTTCTTGCGACAGGTTCTCCATGCATTTGTGGCGTCAAGGGTCGTGGCAATATGCCAGGGCAGTGAACTTACATGAACAATCCATTGGCAGAAGCTTTGGGCAGAAAAAGATATATTCTAACAGAGAAATTTCTTACTAATTTAAATTATGATTAGCATCGAGCCTTTGACCAAAAAAAAAAAAAATTCCATAGAGGCTGATGGGATATATTATGTCACATGCATTCGTTTATGTTTAGCTCAAGATTTACTGAAGCCCAAAGGTTCTCCTTCATCTTGAATTTGTTGGACAGGAAAGTAGACCTCATACTATTGAAATATCTTAACAATATAGCTGCAATAAATATTTCTTGAGCAATGTGCTTGTCAGAATCAGTCTTGAGCCATGTGAATCCAGGGTAGTGTGTTGCCTAGAGCAATGTAATGCATTTATTATATAACTTGTTTGTAGTATTTAAACTCCAATTGTATCCTCTTCTGATAATAAGATTGTAAGAATGTATTTTCTTATATTTTCAATAAAAAAACTTATCTCAGTCGCTTGCAAGCAGATCTCGTCATTGCCGTCGTCATCATCCTCGTTGCCGGCATCCGCTGCCATAGCTGCGAAACCTCCAGATCCGTTGTTGTCGGCCCCTCACGTTTGATCTTTTTGTGGCCGGCAAGCTGGCTTCAGTCTCTGTCCTGATTCTCGTCATCGCCATCGTTGTCGTCATCTTCGTCGTCGTCGTCATTATTGTCGTTCCATAGCCGCGAAACCTCCAGAAACGTCGTCGCCGGCGCCTCGTTGTCCAGATCCTCGTCATCGCCGGTGCCTCGTCGTCCAGATCCTCGTCATCGCCGGCAAAGCTGGCTTCAGTCTCTGTCCTCGTCTGCTTCCGTCGTGCCATTGACAATAAGTGAGCTTTTCTTTTATTGTTTATGTCAGCTCAGTGGAGTTTATTCATATTATTTGTTGTTGTTGGCTCAGTCACTGAGAAGATGAGGAATATTATGATGTTACTGATGACGATAGAGATTCCTAACTATAGCACAAATCTATGGTAGTCTCTTGTCTATTGAGTTAAAGTGTATATCAGGTGTTACTGTTGACAAACTTTGATCGAGTTGTAGCCTTCCAAGCCGAGTGTCCGGCGTCTTCATCAATCAGCGTACTTCTCTTATTTTCATCTGCCAGAGTTCACCTTACTCTGATAAGTATCAATTTATTTTTAATTTCTTTGTCTTATTTGCTTCTGTGGAATAGTTGGGTTGCTTTTTTATTCCTTTTTTAACCAAGTTAGATATGTCATCTATGGAATCAGAAAAAGAACAATTCACTCAATCTAAGGGCACAGGAGAAACCAGTCAATCAACTATTATGTCACGTATGGACCTTTCTCGTGAGCCTAATACACCCGCACAGCGAGTCACAAGTGTGTTATTAAATGGAAAAAAATTTAATGCTTGGTCTCGTTCGTTCCGGCTTTATCTTGGTGGAAAACATAAAATTGGATGGATTTTAGGTTCGGAGCCCAAGCCGAACGAAACAGATCCTTTTTTTGCTCAGTGGCATGCGGATAATCGTGTTATCTTGGGTTGGATGTTCAATTCTATGGAGGACCGAATCTATAATATGTTTATGTATCACGAGACAGTTAATGGTCTGTGGAGTTCCCTAACAAAGATGTATGCCCATACACGTCATGATTCTCGAATCTTCGAGCTTTATCGTGAAATTTCTCATTCTTCTCAGACGACTTTGGGATTCTCTGTTGCGAATTTTTTTGGGTATCTCCAAACTAGATGGGAAGAGCTAGCTCAATATTAGCCTTTGAGTAACTTCCCAAATGATGCTGAGGTTGAGACTAAACGTCTAGATCATTTTCGGACTTATCAGTTCTTGATGGGTCTTAAGCCTGAGTTCGAGAATCTTCGGACTCAGATTTTAAATACATCTCATCTACCTTCTCTATATGAGGCATTCGTTATTGTGGATGGTGATGATCGAAGGCGTCTTCTTCTTATACCCGAAGCCACTCAGTCTATTCCAGATTATATGGCATTTGCTGCTCCTTCAGGTTCTCGACAAACAGGTATTCGTCCGTATTGCCAACATTGTCGGAAACCTGGTCACCTCATTGATTGATGTTTCACTCTTCACCCTGAATTAAAGCAACAATATTCTGGAAATCGTGGTGGTGGACAAAAGAAATGAGGTCCTCGTATTGGAGCTGTGGCCGAATTAGCATCCTCTTCAGCCTCAACAGAACTAGTTTCTCCCCAGCCAAATTATAGTCAACTTCAGGCTCAGATTGCTTAACTTCAACTTCACTTAGGCCTCACTTCATCATCTGGCACCACGGCTGCTCTTGCTATGGGTACTCCTACCGCCCTTCATGGTAAGTCAGGTCAACCATCTTGGATTCTGGATTCTGGGGCCAATAATCATATGACTGGTGAGCTATCCATTTTTTCTTCTCCTGTCAGTTCTGTAAATCAATCAGTTCAAATTGCCGATGGAACGTCTATTCCTATCCGTTGTCAAGGAGATGCCTGTTTATCCTCAGATATCACTCTTCGCTCTGTTTACTATGTCCCCAACTTTGCTTATAATCTATTGTCAGTTAGTCGTCTTGCCAAGAGTCTTCACTGTGCCGTTGTCTTCTTACCTAACAATTGTTTCTTGCAGGACCTGACTTCGAAGAAGATTTTTGGCAGGGGGTATGAGCACAATGGACTTTACTCCTTTCGCGACCCTTTAACCTCTGTTGTCCCCTTGTCCGGTCTACACGCCTCCGTGTCTCCAATTTTTGATACTCCTGTTCGCTCTATTCAAAACTTAGATTTGTGGCATGCCCGTTTAGGACATGCAAACTTTCAGTATTTATGTTGGTTGTTTCCATATTTTAATAAAGTATGCAAGGATCTTAAGTTCAATTGTGTGACTTGTGAATTGTCAAAACATACTCGCACTACATATATTCCTCGCATGCATCGGGCTCCATGTGCCTTTGACCTTGTTCACTCTGGTATTTGGGGTCCATCTCTTATCACGGCCCTTTCTCACCATCGTTACTATATTACATTTATAGATGATTATAGTCGTTGTACTTGGGTCTACCTGATGAAGAAAAAATCTGAAGTTTTCACTCATTTCACTCACTTTCTTCAAATGGTCAAAACCCAATTCCATACTATTGTCTGTAACATTCGGTCTGATAATGGTAGAGAATATCTAACCAATGATTTTCGGGCTGAACTTAATAAAAGAGGCATTCTTCAGCAGCTTACTTGTCCTTATACACCTGAACAGAATGATGTGGCAGAACAGAAAAATCGCCACATTATGTCTACAGTTCGATGTCTTTTATCTGGTATGAATGGACCTCGATATTTCTGGCACCTCGTTGTCCTCACCGCTACATACATTATCAATCGTACCCCTAGTCATGTCCTCAAAGGTCAACCACCCCTGCACATTCTCAGGCCAAATACAGTCCTCTTTCCTATTCTCCCACGAGTCTTTGGTTGTACATGCTTTGTTCAAAATCGCAGCCCTACTCGTACTAAGTTAGATGATAAAACTATCTGTTGTATCTTTCTTGGGTATTCTTCTCTGTCGAAAGGCTATCAGTGCTATGATCCGGTAACTCGTCACTTCCACCACTCAATGGATGTTACATTCCTTGAAACTGTACCTTTATTCTCTATTTCTTCTCTACCTTTAGGGCATCATTCAACAGTGTCATCTGCGGAGGAACCCCCCTGTCTTCCTCGGCCTGTTCCTCTTCTGGATACATCGCCACCGTCTCCTGCACCCTTGCCGAGCCCTAATGATGTTTTTCCCTTAGTATCTTCTCCAGCTCCCTTGCAGGTGTACTCCCGGCGTCCTCGTGCTCCCGCTCTCCTGCACGATTTTTCTCCGAATTCAGGTAACCTTCATTCTACCTAAGTCCCTGAACCTTCCCGTTACCCCACTCGTGACTGACGCCCCCCTTCCCGTTACTTACTTTCAAGTAGTACTCATGATCCTATTACCTAGTTTGTGTCATTTCAGGGTCTCTCCGATCAATATAAATCTTTTGTTAGTCAGGTTAATTCGGTCTCTATCCCTCGCTCAATTCTGGAGGCCCTACAGAATCCTTTATGGGTGGCTGCTATAAAAGTGGAAATGGATGCCCTCCAGCAAAATCAGATGTGGGAGCTTGTTGATCTTCCAGTTGGTGAAAAGATTGTTGGTTGTAAGTAGGTGTTTAATGTAAAATATCTTGCAGATGGCACCATTGATCTATATAAGGCCCGACTTGTCGCTAAAGGGTTTACTCAGGTACCAGGCAAAGACTTTGGTGCCACATTTTCTCCTGTCGCCAAATTAACTACAGTCAGGCTTATTGTCTCTTTGGCTGCCTCATATTCTTGGCCTCTCCACCAGTTGGATGTAAAAAATGCATTTCTTAATGGTGATCTCTCTGAGACTATCTACATGGATCCTCCACCAGGTTTTCGGACTCAGGGGGAGTATTCAGGGAAAGTGTGCCGCCTTCGTAAATCCCTTTATGGGCTTAAACAATCCCCTCGTGCTTGGTTCAACCGCTTCAGTGAGGTGGTTCTTACTATGGGGTTTATTAGGTGCAACTCTGATCATGCATGTTTTGTTCGACGCCATCCTCAAGGTCGGTGCATTATTATATCAGTTTACGTGGATGATATTATCATCACTGGAGATGACACTCATGGAATTGTTCAGGTAAAACGTGACCTTGGGATGATGTTTGACATTAAAGATTTGGGCAAGCTTCGATATTTTTTGGGAATTGAGGTGGCTCGAAATCGCCGTGGTATATCTTTATCCCAAAGAAAATATGCATTAGATCTTCTCCAAGATACAGGCATATTAGGTTGTCGACCTGCCACGACACCTATGGACCCCAATCTTAAGTTAACAGGGGAATCAGGAGAATTGTTAGTTGAGCCATCAGTTTATCAGAGACTTGTGGGACGACTTATCTATTTGACTAACACAAGGCCAGACCTTACATATGCAGTAAGTATTGTAAGCCAATTCATGCATGTACCTTGTACCTCTCATTTGGATGCTGTCTATCATATCCTTCGGTATCTTAAATCTTCTCCTGGACTCGAAATCTTTTATGCAATGGGTGTACAAAAAGGATTGTCATGTTACACTGATGCAGATTATGCAGGGTCAAAGAGCGTTAGGCGTTCTACCTCAGGGATGTGCACCTTCCGTGGTAATCACCTTATCTCATGGAAAAGTAAGAAGCAAGCAGTTGTCTCACGATCTTCTGCGGAAGCTGAGTACCGTGCTATGGCCCAAGGAACATGTGAACTACTTTGGTTACGCTCTCTTTTGTCTAAGTTGGGGTTTCCGGTGACCGACTCATCCACCCTGTTTTGTGATAATAAATCTGCCATTATGTTGTCCTCTGATTCAGTCCTTCATGAAGGACAAAACATATTGAGGTTGATATCCATTTTATTCGGTAGAAAGTTCGGTCAGAGGGTATCACACCTTGCTTTGTTACATCATCTGAGCAAGCGGCAGACATGTTTACCAAGTCACTTGGACCGTCACCTCTCCAATCAGGTCTTAGCAAACTCGGGTTCGTTAATATCTTCGCCTCAGCTTGAGGGGGAGTGTTGAAATATCTTAACAATACAGCTGCAATAGTTATAATATTTCTTGAGCAATGTGCTTGTCAGAATCAGTCTTGAGCCATGTGAATCTAGGGCAGTGTGCTGCTTAGAGCAATGTAATGCATTTATTATATAACTTGTTTGTAGTATTTAAACTCCAATTGTATCCTCTTCTGAGAATAAGATTGTAAGAATGTATTTTCTTATATTTTCGATTTCTAGTCATACATTTTAAAATATATAGTGATATCACTTCCAAGCAATATATGGTTCACACAACTAGTTCAGCGAAACTTACAAATGAATGAGGGTCATAGTTGGGGTGAAAAGCTCAGCAGGAATTCCACCTGACAGCTGATTTCTTCCCAAATGACTACAGAGAACATGGTTTTAGATCAATGTACACTGGAACAAATAATGAAAATGAGAGTAAAACTAATATATTGAACAATAAAATAAGAATGTGCATACAAGTGCTTTGCTTTAACAAGCATATCAAGACCAGGTTCATTCTCATCAGCGACTGGGATACTTCCACTGAGCTTATTATCAGCTAAATCCAGCCAATAAAGATTTGATAGCAGACCGATCGTAGTCGGTATTTGTCCAGTAAAGTTATTAGCATTGAGAGATCTGCATTATAACGACTAAAGAGGTAACAAATGAACAGTCCAAAAATTACACTGATCTAAAAGATTCAAATAAAAATCGTGTTAACTCATAATATAGCACTTGAAATCATTGGTTCAGCAATGTCAAATTCAGAAGGGAAATGATTAATAATTTGGAGCTCCTGGTGAAAAAGTTGATCTAAAAATTTTCCCTTTCTCAAAAGCGTAAGCTGGAGTGCATGATTGTTGGCTGGAAAGTGGAGGTGCTTGTGCTTGTGCTTAAGGCTTTATAAAGATTTCCATATCATGTGGAAGCCAGAGAGCACACATAGAGAATCAGAGAGACAGAGAGACCTTATAAGAAAATTTTCAAGGCTTTGTAGAAGGCATGAACTAGTTTATGACTGGACATTCTCAAATTGAACAAGCCACCCCAATGGAAAGACCATCTTTTGAGTGGCCAAACTTTTACCACTAAATTTCACTTATGGTTCGACTCTTAGGAGGTGTTCTATTTCAGCTTTTAGGTTAGGTGACTTCCGTAACTTTGGTGTAAAAACAAGTCTGAAGCCATATAGAATGTCTCTTTGGCTTTTCTTCCTTCCTTCTACACATGAGACTCAAGTACAACTGTTTTTGGAGACATCTAGTACGTTTTATGTTTTGGTTCCCAGAATTTAGGGCTTTGGGGAAAGACACTTCATTGATAGGAATACTGATACATGAATGCAAACAATACATTTAGAAAAAGTAGCACTATGCTCTTACTTCCAATAAATCTTCAAATATATAATTCTGACAGTTAAAGAAAAGAAGAAAGCAAACATATTCTTACAGAAAAACCAGCTGCTTTAGAGATCCTATTGATTCTGGTATCGGACCAGAGAAGCTACAACCAAGAAGAATTCTGCCATGCATGTAGAAGCTATTAGCTTAAGATTTACATTCAAATTGTTGGAGACCGGAAACAACAAAATAGATTTTCTTACAAGTTTTTTAACATCGTGAGATTTCCGATAGATTGTGGAAGACTTCCTGTCAAACCTTTGTTGTATGACAGATCTCTGCAAACAGAAGTTGGCCAATAACTAACTTTCATAAATGTCATGTGGAGTGACCACAGATATACCCAGAGAAAATATGGATTTTCCTTTAATACATATCAAATGGAAGTAATAAACATAATGTTCATTGGCTAGGATACTAGGAGAGCTCTCTGGTATATTCATTTAATACTATCAATTAGATTTTACCAATTCTATATTACTAAGTACTCCTTAAGGTGTCTTAAGTGAGATGTAGGGCATGTATGGCCCGTTTCATGATGCTGTAAAATATGCTATGAAATATTGACATATTATGTTTCTATATAATGCTGTAATCTGTAAGAGGTTTGGTGCAGAGAGAAATACTGAAAGGTAGAGTTGTGTAACCTATTCTTGTTTTTTTCCATTTGTTGGAATATCTTAACAACACAGCTGCAATAGTTATAATATTTCTTGAGCAATGTGCTTGTCAGAATCTTGAGCCATGTGAATCTAGGGCAGTGTGCTGCCTAGAGCAATGGAATGCATTTATTCTATAACTTGTTTGTAGTATTTAAACTCCAATTGTATTCTCTTCTGAAAAATAAGATTGTAAGAATGTATTTTCCTATATTTTCGATTTCTAGTTGGTATCTAGAGCCACATAGATAAACAGAACACACATACATTAAAAATAAAAATAAAAACTTATCTCAGTCGCTTGCAAGCAGATCTCGTCGTCGCCATCGTCATCATCCTCGTCGCCGGCATCCGCTGCCATAGCTGCGAAACTTCCAGATCCGTCGTCGCCAGCGCCTCACGTCTGATCTCTTTGTCGCCGGCAAGCTGGCTTCAGTCTCTGTCCTGATTCTCGTCGTCGCCGTCGTCGTCGTCATCTTCGTCGTCGTCATCGTCGTCGTCATTATTGTCGCTCCATAGCCGCGAAACCTCCAGAAATGTCGTCACCGGCGCCTCGTCGTCCAGATCCTTGTCATCGCCGGTGCCTCGTCATGCAGATCCTCGTCGTCGCTGGCAAAGCTGGCTTCAGTCTCTGTCCTCGTCTGCTTCCGTCGTGCCATTGACAATAAGTGGGCTTTTCTTTTATTGTTTATGTCAGCTCAGTGGAGTTTATTCATATTTTTTGTTGTTGTTGGCTCAGTCACTGAGAAGATGAGGAATATTATGATGCTACTGATGACGATAGAGATTCCTAACTATAGCACAGATCTATGGTAGTCTCTTGTCTATTGAGTTAAAGTGTATATTAGGTGTTACTGTTGACAAACTTTGATCGAGTTGTAGCCTTCCAAGCCGAGTGTCCGGCGTCTCCATCAGTCAGCGTACTTCTCTTATTTTCATATGCCAGAGTTCACCTCTACTCTGATAAGTATCAATTTATTTTTAATTTCTTTGTTTTATTTTCTTCTATGGAATAGTTGGGTTGCTTTTTTTTTTTTTTTTGAACCAAGTTAGATATGTCATCTATGGAATTAGAAAAAGAACAACTCACTCAATCTAAGGGCACATGAGAAACTAGTCAATAAACTATTACCTCACGTATGGACCTTTCTCGTGAGCCTAATACACCCGCACAACGAGTCACGAGTGTGTTATTAAATGGAAAAAATTTTCATGCTTGGTCTCGTTCGTTCCGGCTTTATCTTGGTGGAAAACATAAAATTGGATGGATTTTAGGTTCGGAGCCCAAGCCGGACGAAACAGATCCTTCTTTTGCTCAGTGGCATGCGGATAATTGTGTTATCTTGGGTTGGATGTTCAATTCTATGGAGGACCGAATCTATAATATGTTTATGTATCACGAGACAGTTAATGGTCTGTGGAGTTCCCTAACAAAGATGTATGCCCATACACGTCATGATTCTCGAATCTTCGAGCTTTATCGTGAAATTTCTCATGCTTCTCAGACGACTTTGGGATTCTCTGTTGTGGATTTTTTTGGGTATCTCCAAACTAGATGGGAAGAGCTAGCTCAATATGAGCCTTTGAGTGACTTCCCGAATGATGCTGAAGTTGAGACTAAACGTCTAGATCATCGTCGGACTTATCAGTTCTTGATGGGTCTCAAGCCTGAGTTCGAGAATCTTCGGACTCGGATTCTAAATACATCTCCTCTACCTTCTCTATATGAGGCATTCGCTATTGTGGATGGTGATGATCGAAGGCGTCTTCTTCTTGTACCCGAACCCACTCAGTCTATTCCGGATCAGATGGCATTTTCTGCTCCTTCAGGTTCTCGACAAACAGGTATTCGTCCGTATTGCCAACATTGTCGGAAACCTGGTCACCTCATTGATCGATGTTTCACTCTTCACCCTGAATTAAAGCAACAATATTCTAGAAATCGTGGTGGTGGACAAAAGAAAGGAGGTCCTCGTATTGGAGCTGTGGCCGAATTAGCATCCTCTTCAGCCTCAACAAAACTAGTTTCTCCCCAACCAAATTATAGTCAACTTCAGGCTCAGATTGCTCAACTTCAACTTCACTTGGGCCTCAATTCATCATCTGGCACCACGGCTGCTCTTGCTATGGGTACTCCTACCGCCCTTCATGGTAAGTCGGGTCAACCGTCTTGGATTCTGGATTCCGGGGCCAATAATCATATGACTGGTGAGCTATCCATTTTTTCTTCTCCTGTCAGTTCTGTAAATCAATTAGTTCAAATTTTCGATAGAACGTCTATTCCTATCCGTTGTCAAGGAGATGCCTGTTTATCCTCAGATATCACTCTTCGCTCTGTTTACTATGTCCCCAACTTTGCTTATAATCTATTGTCAGTTAGTCTTCTTGCCAAGAGTCTTCACTGTGCCGTTGTCTTCTTACCTAACAATTGTTTCTTGCAGGACCTGACTTCGAAGAAGATTTTTGGCAGGGGGTATGAGCACGATGGACTTTACTACTTCGGCGAACCTCTAACCTCTGTTGTACCCTTATCCGGTCTACAAGCCTTCGTGTCTCCAATTTTTGATACTCCTATTCGCTCTGTTCAAAACTTAGATTTGTGGCATGCCCGTTTAGGACATGCAAACTTTCAGTATTTATGTTGGTTGTTTCCATCTTTTAATAAAGTATGCAAGGATCTTAAGTTCAATTGTGTGACTTGTGAATTGTCAAAATATACTCGCATTACATATATTCCTCGCATGCATCGGGCTCCATGTGCCTTTGACCTTGTTTACTATGATATTTGGGGTCCATCTCCTATCACGGCCCTTTCTCACCATCGTTACTATGTTACATTTATAGATGATTATAGTCGTTGTACTTGGGTCTACCTGATGAAGAAAAAATATGAAGTTTTCACTTATTTCACTCACTTTCTTCAAATGGTCAAAACCCAATTCCATATTGTTGTTTGTAACATTCGGTCTGATAATGGTAGAGAATATCTAACCAATGATTTTCGGGCTGAACTTAATAAAAGAGGCATTATTCAGCAGCTTACTTGTCCTTATACACCTAAACAGAATGGGGTGGCAGAACGGAAAAATCACCACATTATGTCTACAGTTCGATTTCTTTTGTCTGGTATGAATGTACCTCGATGTTTCTGGCACCTCTCTGTCCTCACTGCTACATACATTATCAATCGTACCCCTAGTCGTGTCCTCAAAGGTCAACCACCCCTACACATTCTCAGGCCAAATACGGTCATCTTTCCTATTCTCCCACGAGTCTTTGGTTGTACATGCTTTGTTCAAAATCGCAGCCCTACTCGTACTAAGTTAGATGATAATGCTATATGTTATATCTTTCTTGGGTATTCTTCCCTGTCGAAAGGCTATCGATACTATGATCCGGTAACTCATCACTTCCACCACTCGATGGATGTTACATTCCTTGAAACTGTACTTTTTTTCTCTATTTCTTCTCTTCCTTTAGGGCATCCTTCAACAGTGTTATCTGCGGAGGAACCCCCCTGTCTTTCTCGGCCTGTTCCTCTTCCTGATGCATCGCCACCGTCTCCTGCACCCTTGCCGAGCCCTAATGATGTTTTTCCCTTAGTATCTTCTCCAGCTCCCTTGCAGGTGTACTCCCGGCGTCCTCGTGCTCCCGCTCTCCTGCCCGATTCTTCTCCGAATTCAAGTAACCCTCATTCTCCCATGGCCCCTGCACCTTCCCGTTATCCCACTCGTAACCGACGCCCCCCCTTCTCGTTACTTACTTTCAAGTAGTACTCATCATCTTATTGCCCAATTTTTGTCATTTCAGGGTCTCTCCGATCAGTATAAATCTTTTGTTAGTCAGGTTGATTCGGTTTCTATCCCTCGCTTAGTTCCGGAGGCCCTACAGAATCCTTTATGGGTGGCTGCTATGAAAGTGAAAATGGATGCCCTTCAGCAAAATCAGACGTGGGAGCTTGTTGATCTTCCGATTGGTGAAAAGACTGTTGGTTGTAAGTAGGTGTTTAATGTAAAGTATCTTGCAGATGGCACCATTGATCGATATAAGGCCCGTCTTGTCGCTAAAGGATTTACTCAGGTACCTGGCAAAGACTTTGGTGCCACATTTTCTCCTGTCACCAAATTAACTACAGTCAGGCTTATTGTCTCTTTGGATGCCTTATATTCTTGGCCTCTCCACCAGTTGGATGTAAAAAATGCATTTCTTAATGGTGATCTCTCTGAGACTATCTACATGGATCCTCCACCAGGTTTTCGGGCTCAGGGGGAATATTCAGGGAAAGTGTGCCGCCTTCGTAAATCCCTTTATGGGCTTAAACAATCCCCTCGTGCTTGGTTCAACCGCTTCAGTGAGGTGGTTCTTACTATGGGGTTTAGTAGGTGCAACTCTGATCATACATGCTTTGTTCGATGTCATCCTCAAGGTCGGTGCATCGTTATATCAGTTTACGTGGATGATATTATCATCACTGGAGATGACACTCATGGAATTGTTCAGGTAAAACGTGACCTTGGGATGATGTTTGACATTAAAGATTTGGGCAAGCTTCGATATTTTTTGGGTATTGAGGTGGCTCGAAATCGCCATGGTATATCTTTATCCCAAAGAAAATATGCATTGGATCTTCTCCAAGATACAGGCATGTTAGGTTGTCGACCTGCCACGACACCTATAGACCCCAATCTTAAGTTAACAAGGGAATCAGGAGAATTGTTAGCTGAGCCATCAGTTTATCAGAGACTTGTGAACGACTTATCTATTTGACTAACACAAGGCCAGACCTTACCTATGCAGTAAGTATTGTAAGCCAATTCATGCATGCACCTCATACCTCTCATTTGGATGTTGTCTATCATATCCTTCGGTATATTAAATCTTCTCCTGGACTCGGAATCTTTTATGCAATGGGTGTACAAAAAGGATTGTCATGTTACACTGATGCAGATTATGTAGGGTCAAAGAGCGATAGGCGTTCTACCTCAGGGATATGCACCTTCCGTGGTAATCACCTTATCTCATGGAAAAGTAAGAAGCAAGCAGTTGTCTCACGATCTTCTGCGGAAGCTGAGTACCGTGCTATAGCCCAAGGAACATGTGAACTACTTTGGTTACGTTCTCTTTTGTCTGAGTTAGGGTTTCCGGTGAGCGACTCATCCACCTTGTTCAGTGATAATAAATCTGCCATTATGTTGTCCTCTGATTCAGTCCTTCATGAGAGGACAAAACACATTGAGGTTGATATCCATTTTATTCGGGAGAAAGTTCGGTTAGGGGTTATCACACCTTGCTTTGTTACATCATCTGAGCAAGCGGCAGACATGTTTACCAAGTCACTTGGACCGTCACCTCTCCAATCAGGTCTTAGCAAACTCGGGCTCGTTAATATCTTCGCCCCAGCTTGAGGGGGGTGTTGAAATATCTTAACAATACAGCTGCAATAGCTATAATATTTCTTGAGCAATGTGCTTGTCAGAATCAGTCTTGAGCCATGTGAATCTAGGGCAGTGTGCTACCTAGAGCAATGTAATGCATTTATTATAAAACTTGTTTGTAGTATTTAAACTCCAATTGTATCCTCTTCTGAAATAGATTGAAAGAATGTATTTTCTGATATTTTCCATTTCTAGTCCATTAAATGGTATAAAAGTCTTCTTCTACTATCCACAGACGTAGGCCTCGCTGAAACAAGTAAAACTCTTGTGTCAAAATCTTGCTTGAGACATAGAAGATTGTTCTAAGGTAGCAGTACCAAAATTGATAACTTTTTCATCCTTGCTAGCCTATCGCCATTTTGTTTTTATTTTCAATAGCCCATGAGATTTTGTCTTTCTTCTCTCTCTCTCTCTCTTAGATAAAAATGTGTACTATAGCATACTTAAATTCCTGGCTGCAGTAATAATTAAGTAATATTGACCCCTTCTATTAATTAAAATCAGCTTCTCCAATCTGTGTACATAAACATATGTCTTTAACTGATAATACCTAATTAATCCTAAAAGAATGATGTTCCAGCACCTATCCCACCTGAGCCGCCTAAGAACACCCCCACCTCTACAGGCGGAAAAGCCTGAATTATGAGGCAAGTAGGCAAGTTGTAGATGGCTTCTTTTTTTTTCCAGGATTTTAATAACTAGTTAATCCCAAAAGAATGATGTTCATTTATGTTCAGTTTGATTCTTCCATGAACCATATAAGAAATGAGCCAGGTTAACAATGACTATGCATAACATGTGAGAAACTACGTAACTGTATCTGTAAGAGACCAAAAAGGCACTCTACAAGAAAATGAAAGACATTGTCTCTTAAACTAGAGAAAAGTGCAAGATTCTTGTTTTCTTAATACTTTAGTGATCAAAACTTCCAAGAACAGCTATATTGACACTTACTAGATCATCAGAAGTGGAGGAACAAGTGTCCCCAGATATTCAATTATTCACGACTTTTGTTTGGTATAACAGTGACCGAGATACAAAACAACCCAAAAGAAGAGGTAGAACAAGTTATCATCTCGCATGAACCAGGCTTGAAATGAATGCATAAGGAAATTGGAAATAAAGTCGGAGACCTACAAAGTCTGCAGTTCAGCTAAGCCCTGGATATCTCCAGATAGCTGACCAGACAAACCCAGGCTTGACAATGGTCTGCAACAGAGGATTATTAAATTCCCATAAGGAAAAATATAAGAAACTGCATCCAAATAGTCAATAGAAAATGATATATGACAGGACATACATAGCTACTACGCGTGAATTGCTGCACGTAATTCCGTCCCAAGTACTTCCACAAGGATCAGAACCAACCCATTTGGGTGGTTCATTCTCCCACACATCTTTCAGAGATTGTAGAGCAGCAACTGCATCAAATCCAAATCAAGTCTTCTGGTTAACCACACCTTAATTTTCATATATTAATTTTTATCTTCATCTATTCTAGGTATAACTATCTTTTAACATGAATTTTGTAGTAGATTTCTAATTTGATAATGTATAAGCAATACTTCTATTGACTCTGTGTCTTGGTTGTACCTGTATACAAGTATGTCACATCCATTGTTCAGATTAGAATTTAGAAATCAACAAAAGAAAAATAGCTTTAAGCCGAATTTCTGGAACCCTTTTTTGACCAAGTGAGGTTTTAGGTTCAGTTACTGCATCGTATTAACACCTAAAATTAAGGGATTCATAACATGAAACCAACTGCATTCAAACGCTGGTTGTGAGAGAAATGTTGTCCAGCGGCTTCAAGTATACCCCAAACAGATATTCTGAAGCAAAGTAAATAATCACTTGTTTGGCAGAGCATGCCTACTAAGAATTCTGCAACCAATCTACACAGTTGACGGCAAAAACAGCTCGACCATTAATTTGCACCCCAGGAAAGGGAAAAATCTAATTATGAGCTTCACAACTAACAACCATCAAGGCAGTGATGTGAAGTTTTCAGACTCAGATTCGTTAGGATGATTTAGGCCACATAAATTAATATCAGTTAAATGCTCTTGCTGAACATCTTCTTTTACAATCTTTAGTTTAAACCCAACAATAGCCACTCTGTGAAGACAATTACAAAAACGAGTTTACGTTTATTTTGATTCCTTCCAACACCGTGAGTTGAGAAGGAACCTAAGTTATTAACAGATTGGCCAGGAGAAAGTACTCTTTTTATGGGAAGAGCAAAAGTAACACATACTCAATGAGTAAATTTACTCACGTAATTTTTGGTACAAATTTTTTATTTTATTTTATTCATGCAACAAAAACAGCGAAAGAAAATTAATTGGCTCAGAAAATCATCCTAATCAGCACAATATATTTGCAATCTGTTAAAAAAAGGGACTCCCCCCAATAGCCCGTTCAAGATCATTGTCGGGAAGTGTGTGGAGATACTCAATAGACATAAAGGGGACCGGGTTACTCATGTTTTTCGTGAAGCCAATAGATGTGTTGATTGGATGGTTAATTTTAGTCTGCATCGACCTATTGGGTCTTTCATGATCGACCAGCCACCGGATGATCTTCATCCCTTGCTCGAAAATGATAGGATGAGCCAAAAATCCCCCGGATAATTCGGGCGTAACTGACTTTGCTTCCATTTAAGCAAAAAATCCTAATCTTTTCAAATGAAGAGGTGATGGAACTCTCATCAGCTATAAACAACAAAAGATAGTCCAAAAGCATTATTTTCCTATCATCAAAGACTGGTGATGAACTCCAGTATAAAATCTCCAACAGAGACATATTATTTTCCTATCCTAAAACTTATTCTTGTCATGGTTGTTCATGAAAGAGAATTTCAATACCTTCTACATATGTATAAAAACTCCAACATAGACATATTATTCAAAACTTTATGAAAGTATTAAGTATATTGGACACAACACATAAATTAAAGAACATACCATCGTCTGGTTCCGTAAATGCTGCTATAACTAGTACTTGGATGAAAAACACCATTAGATAAAGCTGAATTCTTGGAATCATTTTCGAGAGATGACCAAAAAGATTCTTGAATTAAAGACCTCCTGACCAAAAGTATGTAACCCTACTCCTTAAAGTCCTTCATCAACTAGGAGAATGATGTTTACTTACACCTATTTACCACCATTGACTTCAACTCACCGGAAAATGAAGTTGCAAACAATTATGCAGTGTTTCTTACTTACACCTATTTAACACCATTGACTTCAACTCTCCGGAAAATGAAGTTGCAAACAATTATGCAATGTTTCTTATTACAACTTTTTACCACCATTGACTTCAACTTGCTTGCAAATGAAATTGAGAAGAATTATGCAATGTTTCTTACTTAGACCTATTTAACACCATGGACTTCAACTTGCCGGCAAATGAAGTTGCAAACAGTTATAATCTTTACATTCCAAGACCTTTCATGAACGTCATTTTTCCTTGTTACAATGACTACCCCACTATTTTAAAAACGATAAAAAGTCATCAAAATGAATTGTTCAATAAGTTTACTTAATGTTCACCAAGTTGAACATATTATCTTCTTGTCTCGACAGATTATTGGCGTAAGGTGAAAGTACAACATTTAATATATATATAAAATAATACTCCTGATACATATGATTAGATACAGCTTTTTATACTGAAAGAGATAGTAATTCAATATCTGAGAGATCTTTTTCTTGGGTCATTTTCAAGGAAGCATTCAACTATCAATTGCTATACTGTACACAATGATAAAATTAATCACCAAAAGCTATGAGACTATGGACTCTAAGAACCGGCAGTTAGTGCAATGTCAGAATGTTCAAAAAATAAAGTATCGTTATATATCATCCAAGGATTAAACATCCTTCTTATGGATAAGAATTCTATCCGACAAAAAAAAAAATAACATTTAATACATAAATTCTTATTATTGTACAACGAGAGTTAAACATAACCTCAATGACACAAACAATAACCTTAAGAAACTAAAAAGAAGGTGAGGTGACCATGTTCCTAGTATATCATAATTTGAGAAGGGTCACACGTGAATGAACACGCTAGGAAGATGACACATGCAAAAGATGAACAAGACTAGACTACGGGCCTAGCTCTGATACTAAGTTAAAAATCATGAGTTCTATTCTAAAATCAATTGGTATGTCAAGTGAAATAGCCCAAAATCTTATAAAGTTACCGTAAAATTTATAATTTTTTTATGTGTAACAAATGTATATTTCAACCGTCTTAAATCTATTGGAATGCTTGTCTGGGTGGGTAATATATATACCCATACTATTACAATTTTTATTTATTTATTTAAGTTTTGAATCTTTCAATGTCTTCGCTTTTGCTGGCTAAGAAAGTCGTTATCGTACGATTAGGAAAGAAACTAAAACTGATGATTAGTGTTGTTTGACGTTGTCTTAGTGCCACTTGTGTGCTTTCCATAACTGGGTGTTATGCGTATTAAAAAATAACTTGGGTTATATATTTTGAGTAAGTTGATTTGAGGGTTTAAGTAGTTTTTTTTTTATATTAACACCAATTTTGTTTGCGAGTTTGAAATTCTGAACTCGGGTCGTGACACTTATGTCAGCAGTCGATAATTTTGTTGGGTTAGTCCAGTTAAGTTTTGTAGTAATTGAAATGAAAAGAAAAAAAAATCTTTATTTAGGGAGATGAAAGGGAATGTCTGGAAGTAGGAATGGCAATGGTACGATTAACCGTGGTTTTTGTCAAAACCAAAACCGTTTAGCAAAACTGAAAAATGAAATCGAAACCGAAAATCGGCAGGTTTAAAAATCATTATCCAAAACTGAAACCGCAGATAACCGAAATCGAAACCATTAACTTAAAAAAATTAATTTAAATAGAAAATGAGTCCAAAAATATATTAAAAAATTTTAATTTAAACAACCGAAAAATATAATAAATCACAATCAATACTTAATAAGACAATAAAATTAAAAATAAACTACATCATTGCAAATATTCAACTTTCTTTTCTGTTTTTTTTTTTTTTTTGAATTATCATAATGTTACATCTAAAGCTTTTAAAGTATTTGCAAACCCTAGCTTTATAGATACCAAATCCAATAAGAATTGAAAATTGAAGTGATTCAACTTGATCTTGGATAGTTACGTTGGACTAATTCAATTTTGTCTTATGTCCAGTTTTTTCTAGGTATAAGAAAATGCTTAGGAACACTTTTTACGACATCTCAACGTATCTAATACACAAAATACTTCAAACAACACAAGCAAAACGCCAAAACCCCTCTCAACCCAAATCCAAGAAGAGTAAAAAGCAATGTACAGTAAACATTAAGAGAAATAAAATATTTAGCAAAAAAAAATAAATAAATAAATTTAGATGAGAGTTAGCTTGAACACAGGAGGGACGCATGCTTTCTTCAATGGAGCGACTGACAACTTGAAGAGATGAGAATGAGAGCTTATGAGTGGCTGAGTGATGACTTTAGGGTGTGTTTGGATTGAGGGGGGGATGTTTAGTAAAGGAGAGGAAGGGAGAGAATCATAAAGAAGAGTAGGGGAGAGAGATTAAATCTTGTTTGGATTGAATAATTTGAAGAAATGAGAGTATTATAAAGGATGATGAGTATCATTTATTTGGATTAGAGAGAAAATGGAAGGAGATGATAAATTTTATGTGTAAAATAACTTTTATGTATTTTTTTAAATTTTATATTATTTTAAAAATGAAGGTCAAAATTGTCATTACAGTGAACAATATTTTTCTTCATCTCATTTTACTCTAAATTGGAGTGATCACATTTGAGGGGTGTGAAGGGGTTGGACTTATCCCTCTATATCCCAACCACTCATTCCCTCCCAAACCAAACAAAGAGAAAAGACTAAGCCCCTCCTTTACTAAACCTCCATTTCCCTCCATTCCCCTCAATCCAAACACACTGTTAGTGTTTAAAGAAGAAAACGTTTACTGTTAGGTTAGCTTAAGAATAACAAACGTTAGACTTAAGAGTTAAAGACTATAGTATTTTGGGCTTTTAGGCTTAAAAGTGAGAATTGGGCTGACTTTTTCTTCTTTTTTTTAGAAGTAAGAATTGTGTTGTTATTAATTACAGGGTATTAGGCTTTTTTTAGTTATTATTTTTAGAATGATAGTATTGGGCTTATATTTTATACTTTTATCCACTTTAAACATTATATTATATATATCTATATATAAATATATATTATATAATAAATTAATAATCGGGTTTCGAATTTTGATTTTTTTAAACGTCAAAAACCAAAACCTATCAGTTTATCCGTCTGTTTATCTTTATAAAACCCAAACCCTAACGGATTTCCCACCGATTTTTGTTATCGGGTTTTTATCGGACAGTTAACCGTCAGTTTCAAATAGAGCGGGTACCCGTTGTCATCTCTATCTAGAAGTTAGGGCTTGACTTAATACTCGCGAGTATCACCCAGATCAAAGGCGGCTATGTTATGTTTCATGCAGCGCATTATCAGTCCGAATGTACTTTAGGATGTTTTTGAGTTGAGCAATCCTCTTCGAGTTACTTATTATTAATCTTCGGTAATATAGTTCATTAATTAATAATATCCCAAAATATATCAATCGGTGCGATTACATCGTCATTTAACAAGGTTTATATTATAAATATCACTATATTTTGAATAACACAAAATAGGAAACCAAACAGTTGAACATCACAATCTAACAACTCTCAAGGCTTAAGAAGTTTACATTTTGGCAAGGATTGCTAACAAAAAATATGTTGCTGCATATTTTTATAATCTTCAAATGAAAACAACAGCTAACGTTGCGGTTCTCGCAAAGGCGAGAAGCCACCACTATACACGAAGGCCTTGTTGCCATATGAATTGTAGCGATGACTTCCCTTGGTTGTCTCCTCAAATCTTGATGAACTTAAGTCAGTTTCAGATTGATAGTTTGAACTGGCCAACTGCATGATGTTCTCGATCTCTCTCACAACCTCTCCCATCGTATGCCTATCAGCCGCAGATTCTCTGACGCACCTTATTGCCAGATCATGCAAGATGATTGATAATGTCAACTGTCAAATTTAAAGATCTTAATTAGTAACATGGAAATTTTGCTATGTTGATTTCTAATTTGGTTGGAGGATAATCATGGATATTTATTCTCTCTTCTATTTGCTGGTTCGAATCAGTAAAGTTTTTTCTCTTTTTCTCTCAAAACGAGAAAAGAGTTTTATCATCACTTCATTACTACTATTCTATTGGATATAATTGAAAGAAAGGTTTTTGATAAAAAAAAAAATATTCTTATAATCACATACTTAAAAGATGATACAATCAGAGTTTAAATACTACAAACTAAGTTACATTTTGTCAAACCTAACAAATGCATCACACTGCTCTAGACATCACACTGTTCTAGATTCACATGGCTCAAGACTGATTGTGGTAGGCACACTACCCAAGAAATATTATAGCTATTGCAACTGTATTATTCAGATATTTCAACACTCCTCCTCAAGCTGAAGCGAAGATTTTGATGAGCCCAAGTTTGCTAAGACCTGATTGGAGAGGTGACAGTCCAAGTGACTTGGTAAACATGTCTGCCACCTGCTCAGATGATGAGCGAACTTTCTTCCGAATAAAATGGATATCAACATCAAAGTAGAGAGTGTAACCAAAGTAGTTCACATGTTCCTTGGGCCATAGCACGGTACTCAGCTTATGCAGAAGATCATGAGACAACTGCTTGCTTCTTACTTTTCCATGAGATAAGGTGATTACCACAGAAGGTGCACATCCCTGAGGTAGAACGCCTATCATTCTTTAACCCTGCATAATCTGCATCAGTGTAGCATGACCATCCTTTTTGTACACCCGTTGCATAAAAGATTCCAAGTCCAGGAGAAGATTTAAGATACCGAAGGATATGATAGACAATATCCAAATGAGAGGTATGAGGTGCATGCATGAATTGGATTACAATACTAACTGCGTATGTAAGGTCTGGCCTTGTGTTAGTCAAATAGATAAGACGTCCCACAAGTCTCTGATATACTGATGGCTCAGCTAACAATTCTTCTGATTCCCCTGTTAACTTAAGATTGGGGTCCATAGGTGTTGTGGCAGGTCGACAACCTAGCATGCCTGTATCTTGGAGAAGATCCAATGCATATTTTCTCTGGGATAAAGATATACCATGGCAATTTCGAGCCACCTCAATACCCAAAAAATATCAAAGCTTGCCCAAATCCTTAATGTCAAACGCCATCCCAAGGTCACGTTTTACCTGAACAATTCCATGAGTGTCATCTCCAGTAATGATAATATCATCCACGTAAACTGATATAGCAATGCACCGACCTTGAGGATGGCTTCGAACAAAGCATGTATGATTAGAGTTGCACTTAATAAACCCCATAGTAAGAACCACCTCACTGAAGCGGTTGAACCAAGCACGAGGGGATTGTTTAAGCCTATAAAGGGATTTACGAAGGCGACACAGTTTCCCTGAATACTCCCCCTGAGCCCGAAAACCTGGTGGAGGATCCATGTAGATAGTCTCAGAGAGATCACCATTAAGAAATGCATTTTTGACATCCAACTGGTGGAGAGGCCAAGAATATGAGGCAGCCAAAGAGACAATAAGCCTGACTATTGTTAATTTAGCGACAAGAGAAAATGTGGCACCAAAGTCCTTGTCTGGTACCTGAGTGAACCCTTTAGCGACAAGACGGGCCTTATATCGATCAATGGTACCATCTGCAAGATACTTTACATTAAACACCTACTTACAGCCAACAGTCTTTTCACCAACCGGAAGATCAACAAGCTCTCACGTCTGATTTTGTTGGAGGGAATCCATTTCCACTTTCATAGAAGCCACCCATAAAGGATTCTGTAGGGCCTCCGAAACTGAGTGAGGGATAGAGACCAAATCAACCTGACTAACAAAAGATTTATATTGATCGGAAAGACACTGAAATGACACAAACTGGGCAATAGGATGATGAGTACTACTGAAAAGTAAGTAACGGGAAGGGGGCATCGGTCACGAGTGGGATAACAGGAAGGTTCAGGGACCAAGGGAGAATAAGGGTTACTTGAATTCGGAGAAGAATCGGGCAGCAGAGCGGGAGCACGAGGACGCCAGGAGTACACCTACAAGGGAGCTGGAGAAGAGACAACGGAAAAAACATCATTGGGGCTCGACAAGGGTACATGAGACGATAAAGATGTATCAGGAAGAGGAATAGGACGAGGAAGACAGAAGGGTTCCTCCGCAGAGGACACCGCTTGAGGATGCTCTAAGGGCAGGGAAGGAATAGAGAAGAAATGTACAGTCTCAAGGAATGTAACATCCATCGAGTGATGGAAGTGACGAGTTACCGGATCATAGCACCGATAGCCTTTCGACAAGGAAGAGTACCCAAGAAAGATACAACGGATAGCTTTATCATCGAACTTAGTACGAGTAGGGCTGCGATTTTGAACAAAGCATGTACAACCAAAGACCCGTGGGAGAATAAGAAAGAGGACAGTATTTGGCTTGAGAATGTGCAGGGGTGGTTGACCTTTGAGGACACGACTAGGGGTGCAATTGATAATATATGTAACGGTGAGAACAGCGAGGTGCCAGAAATATCGAGGTACATTCATACCAGATAGAAGACATCGAACTGTAGACATAATGTGGCGATTTTTCCGTTCTGCCACACCATTCTGTTCAAATGTGTAAGGACAAGTAAGCTACTGAAGAATGCCTCTTTTATTAAGTTTAGCCTGAAAATCATTGGTTAAATATTCTCTACCATTATCAGACCGAATATTGCGGACAACAGTATGGAATTGGGTTTTGACCATTTGAAGGAAGTGAGTGAAATGAGTGAAGACTTCAGATTTTTTTTTCATCAGGTAGACCCAAGTACAACGACTATAATCATCTATAAATATAACATAGTAACAATGGTGAGAAAGGGTTGTGATAAGAGATTGACCCCAAATATTAGAGTGAACAAGGTCAAAGGCACATGGAGCCCGATGCATGCGAGAAATATATGTAGTGCGAGTATGCTTTGACAATTCACAAGTCACACAATTGAACTTAAAATCCTTGCATGCTTTATTAAAAGATGGAAATAACCAACATAAATATTGAAAGTTTACATGTCCTAATTGGGCATACCACAAATCTAAGTTTTGAATAGAGCGAACAAGAGTATCAAAAAGTGGAGGCATAAAAACTTGTAGACTGGACAAAGGTACAATAGAGGTTAGAGGTTCGCCGAAATAGTAAAGTCTATCGTGCTCATATCCCCTGCCAAAAATCTTATTCGAAGTCAGGTCCTGCAAGAAACAACTGCTAGGTAAGAAGACAACGGCACAGTGAAGACTCTTGGCAAGACGACTAACTGACAATAGATTATAAGCAAAGTTGGGGACATAATAAACAGAGCGAAAAATGATATCTGAGGATTATCAAGCATCTCCTTGACAACAGATAGGAATAGACGTTCCATCGGCAATTTGAACTGATTGATTTACTGAACTGACAGGAGAAGAAAAAATGAAAAACTCACCAGTCATATGAGTATTGGCCCCGGAATCCAGAATCCAAGACAGTTGACCTGACTTACCATGAAGGGCGGTAGGAGTACCCGTAGCAAGGGCAGCCGTGGGGCCAGATGATGAAGTGAGCCCTAAGTGAAGTTGAAGTTGAGCAATCTAAGCCTGAAGTTGACTATAATTTGGTTGGGGAGAAACTAGTTCTGTTGAGGCTGAAGGGGATGCCAATTCGGCCACAGCTCCAATACGAGGACCTCCTTTCTTTTGTCCACCACCACGGTTTCTATAATATTGTTGCTTTAATTTAGGATGAAGAGTGAAACATCGATCAATGAGGTGACCAGGTTTCCGATAATGTTGGCAATACGGACAAGTACCTGTTTGCCAAGAACCTGAAGGAGCAGCAAATGCCATATGATCCGGAACAGACCGAGTGGGTTCGGGTGCAAGAAGAAGACGCCTTCGATCATCACCATCCATAATTGTGAATGCCTCATATAGAGAAGGTAGAGGAGATGTATTTAAAATTTGAGTCCGAAGATTCTCGAATTCAAGCTTGAGACCCATCAAGAACTGATAAGTCCAACGATGATCTAGACGTTTAGTCTCAACCTCAGCATTATTCGGGAAGTCACTCAAAGGCTCATATTGAGCTAGCTCTTCCTATCTAGTTTGGAGATACCCAAAAAAATCCGCAACAGAGAATCCCAAAGTCATCTGAGAAGGATGAGAAATTTCACGATAAAGCTCGAAAATTCGAGAATCATGACGTGTGTAACACCCCGATCCCTCTCGAGACCGGTGGTTCTATCAATCAATCTAATCACAACCCAAATCCAAACCCGGGCAAAATTTTAGGGAAAGACAAACAGAGTCTCCCCTGTTTCTAGGCAAATTGCAAAACCTGTAATAGCATATAAATGGACCATCACCGTGTCCAACAATACAAAACTTCCTCAAGGCCATCCGAGCCTCGGTTCTCAACAATTTAAACTCAGCAAGTATACATACATTTCTAACTTAAAAGCTAATCTATCTCTTTTCATTTTTGACAAGTACATTCAAACTAGACAATTAAACCATACTAAGCTACTGCATAAAATAAACTATCATGCTATTCTAACTCTTTTCCTCTAGACATTACAAACATGCTTTGAAGTTAAGCTATGCTAACTGATTACATAAACTAGCTTATTAATTCACCTCAATTACTTAGCTGGATTTAAATTACATTTCTTTTAACCATAAATACATACAACATATGAACATACATCTTTGCATCTTTGACGACTCAAGCCACATAGCACGCAAGACAACTCTTCAAGCACGAACTTTCACGAAATCACGAACTTTCCAGCTAACATGACATTTCCTGAAATGTGGTGGTGAGGAGTGAGTATACACAACACGTATACTCAGTGAGGGCGAGACAGATATCGAATTGGAGAGAAAGAAAGTCGGGCAATGCAAATAGACACAGTTAAGCAATAAAGTCAATAAGAAAGCATTCAATACAAACGACAATATAATAACCAATCAAGAAAGCATTAACACAACCATTCAAAGCTATACCACACTCTGAAGGCTATGGTTCACTCTTACGAGCAATATACCATTTCACGAGCGATACATCAATCTCGAGCTTGATGTTGACAACGATGACAATAAGCGCGCAACTACCTTATAACTTCAGTTTAGAATACCCCGAGAGTAACCATCAATTCTACGACCCAAATCTCCCTGGGAGGCAATCCAAGCGAGAAAAGGGAATAGGACACAGAGCTAGAGCAACCAACACTGGCAACCCGAGGCTACCCAGAGAGGTCCATCACTCACGCGCCTGACACTATGCAATGCAAGACACGATACAAAGCGATAAACGAGCGATAGCACAACAATACAGGTTAGAGACAATAAACGAGATATCAAGCATTTACAATTAATACTAGCATTCAATTAACTTGTCAAGCATAACTATCATTAATAGCTACAATAACACCAATTAAATAAGTAACAGCAGTTCAAACACGAAAACAACAAATATCATTATTCAATCCCTAACTTCCAAAGGCAATTACGAACAAACGAGCTACGGAATTAGGAAACCGATTTCACTACATTCACTCAGGCACTACAAGGCACGTTTCTATGTCACTAACCTTCACTTTCTCACCCGAGGCCCGAAAGTCCACCTACTGCGTTTGAACTACAACTATGCTAACCGGTCACTCAATCAACGCCACAACAGCGCCAAAAGTGCTTCCATGCCCTCAATTGCAAAACCCCCAACTCAATTCGAGCACGGTCAACTTTTGGTCAAACGGCCCATTTACGTTTCTTTGTCTAATTTCCAATTTTAACAAAGGCCGATCCGTTTTTATTTCACATTTTAACTTTTTATCATTAATGACACCTATCCAAATCAAGCAATTGCAATTCGGATCGAAATCCGAAATTCTAGGGTTTACTATTCATAATTCACTATTTATTATTTTTTTCCAATTTCAAATACGCAGTTTTAACCGTAAAAATTGCTAAATAACTATCAAGCAATGCTCTACGAACCCTAAAGAAGCATTTCCAAATAATTTCAAGCATTATAACGCATTAAATATCAAATCTAAAAATTTGAATCGAAAATCAAATTTCATAAAATATGCACAAAAGCATGAAAACCCACAGAGATTGAAGACCAAGACCCGCAAGGACCCGAGCCACGACCCCTGAGCAATTCCACGCGCAAATGTAGAAGAAAATGCAAGCAAATTTTTTTTTTCCTCTTGAAAGGTTTCGGCCATGGGGGGGGACACAAGGGTCATTTGTGGTTTTGTTTTGAGTTACTTTTGCCTTGTTTTTTAATTAATAAGGTGACAAGGGCAAAATTGTAAAAAAAACAAGGTCAAATTCAAGTTAAAAATAGTCAAATTAGTTTATTTTGATGCCATTAAATCTAATTCAAGTTAAAATAATGCAATTAAATGAAAAACAATTAAAACTAGTTAAATTAAACTAAAAACATTTTTCTTTAAGTCCGAATAATATTTCTCTAACTCTCATTTTTGAAATACTGCGATCGAACAGTCAATAATCGATCGCTAATAAGGTGATGAGCAATAATATAAAACTTTAATTCTTTGAAAAGTAGAATAATAGAATAGTTTAAAATTCACTCAGGCTCAGAGTTACTTTCCTCATTTATTTAAAAACCGAGTGATTTTAATGCAAGACAACCAAACCGATTATTAAAATAATCAAAACAATCAAGGTAATCAATATTCATTTAAAATAATTAATTTAACTATTTCTAGAATATTTTAAAGAATTATGAAGTTAATATTAAGCTACAAATGAAAGTTAATATAAACACGTAGTCAAATACAATTAAACACTAACATTTAAGATGACACTTAATTAATCACAAGAGAATAAATTCAATTACTATAATTATTAGAAATAGATAATAATCTTTTAATTATTCAATATACAACTACTAAATGCTTCCAAGAGAAATATTAAAATAGTGTAAATTGGTAGATTTAACTAATTAAACATTTAATCAAATGCAGTCAAGTGCTATTAAATGCATGTCGGGTTCGGGTTATCACAACGTGTATGGACATACATCTTTGTAAAGGAACTCCACAGACCTTGAACTGTCTCGTGATACATAAACATATTATAGATTTGATCCTCCATAGAATTGAACATCCAACCCAAGATAACACAATTATCCGCATGTCATTAAGCAAAAAAAGGATCTGTTTCTTTCAGTTTAGGCTCCAAACCTAAAATCCATCCAATTTTATATTTTCCACCAAGATAAAGTTTGAACGAACGAGACCAAGCATGAAATTTTTTTCCATTTAATAATACACTTGTGACTCGATGTGCGGGTATATTAGGCTCACAAGATAAGTCCATACGTGAGGTAATAGTTGATTGACTGGTCTCTCATGTGCCCTTAGATTGAGTGAGTTGTTTTTTTCTGATTCCATTGATGACATATCTAACTTGGTTCAAAATAGTAATAACAACCCAACTATTTCACAAAAGCAAATAAGACAATGAAATTTAAAAAGAAATTGATACTTATCAGAATAGAGAAGAACTCTGGTAGATGAAAATAAGAGAAGCACGCTGGTTTGATGAAGACGCCTACATCACATGACTAGATCAACCAAATCATAGCTACACATACAAGTCTAGACGCCTACATCACATGGCTAGATCAACCAAATCATAGCTACACATGCAAGTCTCTTTGCCAGCTACAAGCAGAAGGCCATTCGAGTGAAGCACCAACATCAGAGGGTTCTGTAGTTACTTAAAATCCAAAAAAAAGTAAGAGAAGAAGATGGCTTCTCTCGATGGCAGCGACGGGAGCACTAGATCGGGCGAGACCTTATCGGTGATGATGACGACGACGACGGCAAGACGACTTCGACGAGAGTAGATGGCTTCTCTCGATGGCAGCGACGAAAGCACTAGATCGGGCGAGATGTTTGTCGGCGATAACGACAAGGGCTGTTGCTCATGACGTGGCTACACAACGGCGGCGACGAAGGCTAGTAGCAATGGTGGCGTCAGAGATGAAGACGCTGCTGCTCACGAGGTGACAACACAACAGCGGCGACGGAGGCTAGCAGCTATGGTGGCGTCGATGATGACGAGCAACGACGTCGGAGATGACGAGCGACGACGTTGGAGATCTGACCAGTGACTGAGAATAGTGGCATCGGCGATGACGAGTGACGATGTCGGAGAGGACGAGCAACATCGTTGGAGATTACGACAGCGGAGATCTATTCAGCAACTGAGATAAGTTTTTTTTTTTGTGTGTGTGTGTGTGTTCTGTTTGTCTATCTTCTAAGGTTTAAGCATATGTTTTGGCTCTAGATACCAAATTGAAAGAAAGGATTTTGATATAAAAAAAAAAAAACATTCTTATAATCACATACTTAGAAGATGATACAATCAGAGTTTAAATACTACAAACTAAGTTACATTTTATCAAACCTAATAAATGCATCACACTACTCTAGGCATCACACTGCTCTGGATTCACATAGCTCAAGACTGATTGTGGTAGATACACTACTCAAGAAATATTATAGCTATTACAGGTGTATTATTCAGATATTTCAACAGATATCGTTATAATATTACCGGAGTGTTCCAAATCCTTTCATTATAGGATTGTTCAACTTCTTGGTACACAACTGCATGATACAATTCACAACTTCATTGAATACTGGACAGTCCATCAACAGCTTCATTGCATCGATGTTTTTGACACCATGCTTGTTAAGTGTTTTTTCAGAAAATTTATCTTTGAAAGCACAATGTATGCATAATCCTAGGAAATTGTAATCCATGAACTTGTGCTTTCAAAGAAATAATTTTTCTGAAAACCACTTGACATATCTCCCAGCCATCTTTGTTTAGACCCAATTTAGATTTTAATCAGAGAAGAAAATTGTACATCTTCTTACTTAAAAGAGTAAAGACTCCAAGGCTCGAAATGATACATTTTGCAGAACAAGAAAAAAAATTACAAATCGTTTACTTAACTAGAAATTTATAATAATGCGGTTCTAACCCAAATTCTTTTTGGAGCCATCAAGAGCATAGAGCATAATCATCCACAAATACAGATGTCATAAGGCCAAGACACTTTACATTCTAATCATGCAGGCTGTAAACTCAAGCAAACTATGACAACCATGAACTTTTCCAATTTAATCTTACTCCGGCTCCAACTTTGAAGATGGAAGTGCCCCATTGGATGCAAAGAGACTTTCGTTACTGTAAGGGTGGCTATTCTCGCTGCCTACCCCTTTGCCGCTTGCTGGAATTGGTACTGATTCAGCATCAGGGTTCAACCCAGCCAATTCCATGATGTTCTCAATCTCTTTCACCACATCACTCATTGGTGGCCTGTTAACTCCTGCTTCTTCAACACATCTCATTGCCAGATCCACAAACTTCTCTAAGCTTCTTGGTGGCATGCTCAAACCGAGGTTGGTGTCAAGGATGCTATGAAGGTTATACAGATCCTTTGATTTATCTATTGTTTGCCTTACTTCGTTAACAATATGTACCCCTTTCTCATATGGATTTCTTGCAGTTATAAGCTCAAGTAGCAACACCCCGAAGCTATAAACATCGCTCTTCTCAGTTAACTGTTGTGTCATGTAGTATTCAGGATCCAAGTAACCCTACACCAAGACAAGATCCATTCATCAATCTAAAAATGATTAAACGATATTTCATTAGTTCATACTAAAAGTACATTATTGATTATGGGAAACTCAAACCCATAAAACTGCTGACAATTTACTATGAACTACCTGAATCCTATAATCACACTATCATCCCCAGCTTTTAAAATTTGTGAATTTATATAGATGCTTGTGTTTGTGCCTGTGTTCCTATGAATCAATTACAGTTTCTCAAGGTATTATGCTTAATATACAGAAAACTGTCATCAGTAATATAGTCTTTGCAGGTGAAAAAAGGTGTTGAAAGACCTAAATCTTATTATTCAACATAGTCCGGACACAGCTTAGGACTGTCTTACTTCCATGTTGATGAATATACTTAATAGCAGGTCATCCATAACAGAAATTTTACTTCTTTTTGTCCATTGTGCATCATTATTACTTTCTAAATTAAATTCTTGGTTCTTTTGACTCTTTCTTTTATTGGATTTTCTTTTCCTTACGTTCCCATCCTCTGCTTCCTGCAACACCCCCATCTTCTAGAGCTGTCCATCCTCTTGAGTTGTGCAGCCTCTACATGAATCAATTGAGGGCCATTTATTACGAAAGTCACTTCCCTTGATCCACTTATATTGCTTGAGTAGTCGAGTCATGCATAAGTGAAAAAAAAAATCCAATTTCATGAACTGGCTCTATTGTCAAAAGATTTCAACCTATGAGTTGCCTTTGATATCGCATAAGCAAGATTTCATGAATTTAGATTTTTTTATTATTTTTATATTTGGTTACAATTTTCCTAATCTTAGAGTTAAAAGTTCTAAGATAATTGATATAACACAACAGTTTCCATATAAAGAATTTGTCTCTATGAACACTTTACTTACTGGTGTGCCTTTGACTTGGGTAGTCACGTAGCCCCTTTCAGTTTCTAAAGGCTTAGAGATACCAAAATCAGCAACTTTTGCATTCAAGCGTTCATCTAATAAGATATTGTTGGATTTGATATCCCTGTGTATGATTGGGGGGTCGGCAAGATCATGTAGATATTGGAACCCTCTGGCTGCTCCAAGGGCTACTTGTAATCTTCTCATCCAATCTAACATGATCCCTGACTTCCCTGCATGAACAGTTAATTTACATATCCAAGAATTACAAAACAGAAACTTATGAGAATTTTCTAAAATTTATGAAGTATATTATCATTCCAATAAGTCTTAGTATTTTCTCGCATGTTGCTCAGTTTGTCATAATTCTCCTGGGGCACATCCTTAAGGGTACGCCCTCCTGCCAGTGCATCCCAGGAGATAAGATTGAAGACAGAATTAAGCTGCTCAATTGTTTGGTAACTTGAGGAGTATACCTATCTCTGTACAAGACATAAATAGTTATTTCAAAAAGATTTTTTTATGGCTTGCGGGGAAGGTTGTCTTTGTGATCTGGTTCTCAAAGATGATGAAACCCAAATGAAGATATTATAATACTCTCTATTCAACTGCAATCATCTAGGTGATTGCTGGTAAACATAATCAACTGCATTTCACAAGATCAGGATTAGAACTTCGTTCGTGTGAGACATTGAGTTCACTGTTACTTATAGCAGCTACAAAGCCACCAGTATCAGTATACGTATTGGGAAACGTGAATAGGAGTTAAATACCTGAAAAACTGTCTTTCAGCGTTCCATTTGGAATATGCTCATAGACCAACATTTGTTCACCTTGCTCATAGCAGAAACCCACAAGTTTGACAACATATTTATGATGAACTCTTGACAGTAGTTCAATCTCAGTTTTGAACTCCAGAATACCCTGCAAGGAACCTTGCTGAGCTCTTTTGATGGCAACCAACTGTCCATTGGGCAGAGTTCCTCTATACACCTGTCAAATTCATAACACTGCGCAAGCTATAGAATTGTGCAATTTATCACAAATACCATTCTAACAAAGTTGAGAAGCAGAATTTAATGATCCATAAACCATGCCTCTGTCAAAGAAATACATTAAATCCTTCTTTAACCGGTTGAACTTCTACATAAATTAGTAATTTAATGTGATATTGATATGGATAAAAGTCCTTTAATCTCCTGTGATCGATTATGCTGGTAGCAGGGGGTGTTCAAACAAAGAAATTAATCTCTTCAACTGTACAAAAATTTAGAGTTTCTGTATATAATACTGGTTGGACTATAGACTAGCTAAGGTTTCTCAAAATCTTAGTAGAGTCAGTTGACCTACAGCAAATCATGTCCCTCCAAGATAGCCTGTACCTATGTGCCCAATGGAAAAAAGAATTTTCCTCATGATGTTGCATGAGATAGGTAGGTGATCAAGTGAGAAACATTCTCTAATCAAGAAATTGGTATTGTGCTACCTGTTACACCCAAGAGTTAGATGAAATGGTTAGGTAGCAACTTGTTTTAATCAGAGGTTCTAAGTTTGAACATGACTTCGGCCTCTATTGGACCAAAAGAAAGAAAATGGTATTGTGCCATGCACACAATTGCGAAGGAAAATGATAGTCAAGACAGTGAAAGCTAACCTTCCCGTAACCACCAGTTCCAATGACATTGATTTCCGAATAATTGTTTGTATACTTTTTAAGCTCTTCAAAAGAGAAAAATTTTACTCCTTTCAGCTGAGGAACACCACCCCTGTTATTATTAGGGTCCCATAATGCTGCCATATAGAAGAAAATGGTCATAAGATGTATCATCAACAGAACATAATGAAAAAAGTGATCACTAATATTACCAAAAGGATCATTCTTTCTAGCAGCTATTTCAGCTCTTTTCTTTCGCTGGAAAGCATAAGCTCCAGCAATGAGTAATAGCATTAAGAGGACGGAACCAACAACTGCTGCTCCGATAATAACACCAACACTTGATGACTTGCCCGAATTTGTAGATGCACCTGGACTTGTAGATGCACCTGGATACCAACACGGAGATGCAAACACTTTGAGGGAAACACTTGAGAACGAGATTCTTTTGTGTGTACGTGCAATGCATCAGCCAATTACCTTCGAAGTACCTGTAGCTGTCACCAATAAAATAATAAAGACCAAACATTGGTGGGGCCTTGTAGGTTTGATTGCTAAGAATGGATCCAATTATAGAGACTCCTGTTGGGTCGAAGTGATCTTGCATAGATGGGAAAACTTGAAGGCGCAGTACAAGGTAACTACTTAAATCTTTTGTAATATTGCTCAGAGAAAGAGAATTGACAGGCAAAATATAATCTTGGAATTTGTGCTCCAGAGACAGTTGAAGGATCTCGAAGTAACTTGAGTTTCCCAGGTCGGAAAAGGAAGGAGCTCTGAAGAACAGGGTGCCTGTATATGGATATGCACATTTACAGGTGGGACTAGAAACTTGATCTGAACTGCACTGACTAGGTAAGCAATTATCTGGTGGAGTTGAATATGAGCCGTCCGATTGTCGTGTAATAGTGCAATATGTTTTGTTCCCTCCTTCCTGACAATATGGGTTATCTACAAGTCTGCAAAACAACGATAAGAAACTAATAAATGAGATTAAAACATGAAAGGACAACCATTGAAATAAGATGACTCGATAAATGAAAGAACACTGCTTACATCAGCTGAAAACTGTAACCAGACCTCTCTGAGAAGGCCTGAATTGAATTATGTTGCAAATCAATGAGTTTTAATTGTTTGCTATAATTGGAGCTAATACGTAAGGTTCCATTGAGACTGTTGTTCCGCAATATGCTGTCATGGAAAAAGAACTTGTTATGGATCGTCATTGTCATAATTCAAATGTGGAAAGTGTCGGTTGAGTCAAAATCGAAGGAAGGTCATATAGTTGTTTAATTTTTTTATTCCACAAATATTCATTACATGAAATTTGCGTTATTATGTTTGAAGGAAGACACTTACACAGTCTGCAGTTGAGGAATGCTAAAGAGGGCAGCTGGAAGTCGTCCTTGAATTTGCGTTGTTTCCATGATTCTGCCATTACAAGTGTTAAGTAAGCTAATAAAGTAAGACAGATTAGGAGAGAATGACTTCATATTTGTAAATAAGCACTAGCCTCCACTTATAATTGCCACCAAAATACACAATGACACAAACACCGTTACTAATAACACCAACAAGGTTAGTAGATCAGGTGCCTTGCGAAAATCAGCAAAATTACCTGTTCGGTAATGAGAGGTAGACAAATGTTTGCATACCTTTGGATATGCTTATGTACACATGCTAAAAAGAAACAGGGGCAGGTTTGGGAAGGGAGAAAGTGGTTTACACTTACAGTGTTGTTAAAGCCTGTAAGGTCGAGAACCATGAAGGAAAATCCGACGGATCAAATGAATTATTACTCATATCCCTGCCAAATTTTGTTTGACAGGTAAGTAAACAAATTTGGAAATGAAACAACATCAGGTATAATATGCTAAGGGCGTTATTGCGGAATTCAAACCATATGCTCACAAAACGTTCAGAGTAGTAGCTTAATTAGAGAATCAAAAAGCTACTGATCAGGATATTGTTTGTTCTAGATAAAGTAAATTTGGTGCCACCTACACATATTTGAGAGAACTCATGCTGGTGAGATTGGGCAAGGGACCAGTCAATCTATTGTTATACAAGTACCTGGAACAGACAAAAGAATCTCTCAGTAAGGGGGAACATTTTAGGCAAGATGAGACTGAATTTTCATTAAAAGATAAAAATAAAAGAGGAATCTTGTGTGGCATGGGAGTATAGAACCTATTCTCTTTATCTACTTACAGCTCACTAACATTGTAGATCCGCTCAATGAATTATTGTCTAGACGCCTGTTACAAATGTGGACTGGTTAGCTGAAGAACTTCCTGAGGACTGTAAAGATACAATCAGCAGCGGAATTCTGTAACTCAAATATGAGATGGATACTTACACTACTTGCAGACTGTGGACAAGTCCCAGCGTATTGGGGATGCTTCCAGTTAGCCGGTTGTTCTCAACGAGACTGTATAAATAACATTTGTGCATACAGTTACATTAAATGTCCTGAGAGAAGAGGAATTTTGAAAAATAAGATATTATTGAATTAAATCATAGTCCATCATTAGATTTATTATTGTATTATATCCCTTTTTATTGTGACAGGTTCTCCATGCATTCGTGGTGTAAAGGGGTGTCGCTACGTGGCAGAAATAAGGTGTTTGGGCTTGGCATTTCTAATGTCTATTGGCAGCAAACTCGCATGCACAGTCCACTGGCAGAAGCTTCTGGCGGATGAAGGTATATTCCAACCAATAAATTCCTTTCTAGTTCAAAGTATAATCATCGTCTAAGTCTGATGTGATAAATTATGTCACACACATTCTATTCTAGTTAGCTTTAAAATCTACTTAAGCCAAATGGTTCTCATTCCTCTTAAATTTGTTTGACATGAAAGTAGACCTTGTATATTTTAAAAGATAAAGTGATATCACTTCTAAGTAACCTATGGTTCACACAGTCAGTTCAGCAGAACTTACAAATGTATGAGGCTCATATTTGGGGTGAAAAGATCAGCTGGAATTTCACCTGACAGCTGATTCCCTCCTAAATGACTGCATAGTACAAGGATTTAGATCGCTATACACTGAAACAAATGATCAAAATTGAGACGAAAACTAATTGATTGAACATTAAAAAGAGATTGTGCATACAAGTGCTTTGTTTTCACAAGCATATCAAGACCAGGTTCGCTCCCACTAGAGATGGGGATACTTCCATTGAGATTATTATCAGATAAGTCCAGCCAAAAAAGATTTGATAGCCGACCAATTGTAGCCGGTATTTCTCCATTAAAGTTGTTAGAATTCAGAGATCTGCATAATATCGACTAAAGAGCTTAAGAAATATAGAGTCCTAGAATTACACTGATTTAAAAGATTCAAAATTAAAACACTGTGAGATGACTGTTAACACATAATATAGCTCTTAACATTTATAGATCAGCAGCATAATAAGACATGAATATATTATCAATATATTGGATCTCCTGGTGAAAGCGGAAGGAAAATTATTAATATCTTGGATCTCCTGGTGAAAATATTGTACAAAATGATCATTTTTTTCATAAGCATAAACAGGAGCCAGATGAGTAGGCAGGAGGGAGGAGGTGCTTGTTCTTTAGGCCTTACAGATTTTCATACTAGGCGAAAGCCAGAGAGCACACAGAGGAAACGCAGAGAGAGACTGTATAAGAAATTTCAACTTTTGATATTTTCGTTTACTTCAATTAGATTTTAGAGCACAGATATTTGCAGTCAACAAGTTTTATATCCGTACAACAAACAAATTGCTTCAGAGAGAAATTGATTTGAGCTAACAAATAGAAGTTGTATGACATCAAACTTTAAACTCTGTAATATCATTAAAATGTAGTTGGATCTAACAAGTAGTGCAAGTTCGATCTCGTGGAGTGTGAATGAGACTTACTGATTGGGAACTAATACATGAATTGCAAACAAATATATTAAGTATTTTCATGGAATTTTTTCAAAGATGCCATCCTGACAATTAAAGAAAATAAGAAACCAAGCATATGCTTACAAAAAGACCAGCTGCTGAAGAGATCCTATCGATTCTGGTATTGGACCGGAGAAGCTACAACCAACAAGGATTCTGCCATGAATGTAGAAGCCATCAGCTTAAGATGTACAATCAGGTTGGAGATGGAAATAAAAAGATAGATTTTCTTACAAGTTTGTTAACTTCTTTAGACTTCCGATAGATTGTGGAAGATTTCCTGTCAAACCTTTGTTGTATGACAGTTGCCTACACACAAAATTTGATAATTCACTTACTTTCGATAGTGTTATGTGGAGTGACCACTGGTAATCAGAGTGAGTATAGGTCTTCCTTTAATCTAAATGAAATGGCAGTGATAAACATGATATACATTGGCTAAAATATAAGAACTCCAGTAGATATTCAATGTCAGTAATTGACCCAAAATCTTTTACTTTTGGTTCAAATTGCAAATTTCAAATGGAGGAAGTTCAAACATATTTACATCTAGATAGTAAAATGTAAGAACTCCAGTAGATATTCGATGTCAGTAACTGAAATATATCTTTCTTTTTGATACATCATCAGTTTATAGAGATAAAAGTGGTAGTGCTATCAATTAGCCGTGAGACCTCGAAGATTTTTACTAAGGCAGCCTTTCCGAAATTGATGTCTATTTTTATCTTTGATAACCTATTGAGATCTTGTCTGCACAGTTTGGTTGCTATAATGAACTCTAGTAACTGCATTCCTGTAAGAGACTTTTGGGTACTCTTCAAGAAAACTAAAAACATTATAGCTTAAACTAGAGAGAAGTGCAAGATTCTTGTTTTTTCAATGTATATGTTGTGATCAAAAGTTCCAAAAAAGGCCTATGTCAACAGTAACTAGATCATCCGAAGCAAAGGGCATATGCTAATCAGCTCCCCAAATGCTCATGACTGGACCTACCGGCTTCAGAAATTCACTACAGAAGAAAGAAGGGTTTCTCTCCTTTGTATAACAGCAATTAGATACAAAACGACCAAAAAAGAGCAAAAGGACAAAGAAAAGTAGAACAAGTTAGCATCTTGCATGAACCAGGTTTGAAATGAATACGCAAGAAAATTGGAAATAAAGGAGAAAGACCTACAAAGTCTGCAGTTCAGCTAAGCCCTGGATTTTTTCAGATAGCCGGCCAGACAAATCCATGCTTAACAATTGTCTGCAATAGAGGATTATCAGATTAACCTTACCAAAAAAAGAAAAAAAAAAGAAAAAAAAAGAGAGAGAGAGAAAAAGAAAAAAACTGCTATTAATCAATAGGAAATCAAATATGGAAGAACTTACATTGCGACTACACGTGAATGATAGCATGTAATTCCTATCCAATTATTTCCACAAGGATCAATCCCGACCCAACTGGGAATTTCATTATCCCACACCTCATTCAGAGATTGTAGAGCAGAAACTGCATCAAATTCAAATCAATCTTTCGGGTTACTACACCTTAAGTTTTCATATAGTAAATCTCCATCTATTCTAGGTATAACTATGTCTTAACCTAAATTTCCTAGTAAACTTCTACATCGATTTATTATGAGAATAGCTAAGCTGAGGAACTCTTCTTTGACCAAGTGAAACTTGTACATCGATTTATTATGCACTTCCTCCCCATCACTGAGTTGAAGGATCTAATTTAATAACAGCTTAAAGCGAGGAAATACTATCCATGATTTAATTATCAGTTATACATAATATGTAATTAGACAATTTATAAATTATAGTTAGAGATAAAGACAAATTATATATTTCAAAAGACAAAAAGAAAGAAAAACTCAAACAGTACATCTTATTAATGTTATTTCTGGTGCAAAAATCTTCTTTAATCATGCATCAAAAACAGCAAAAGAAAATTATATTGGCTCATTATTCATAAACTTTTCTTCCTTCAAAATGAAGAGATGATGGCTCTTTCATCAGCTGAAAAACAAAAGCTGGAGTAAAACACTACGTTTCCTATCATCAAAGGCTGAATTGAATATGAACTCTAAGAAGAGACAAATTTGATATTAACACCTATTCTTATCATGGCTGTTAACGAAAGAGAATTTTAATACATTCTACAGATGTATAAAAAGTCCCAACAAATTAGACATTACTCAAAACTTAATCGAAGCATAAGTATATTGGACACAACACACCATCGTCTGGATGTGTTGATGCTGCTATAACCAGTACTTGGATGAAAATAATCATTTGACAAAGCTGAATTCTTGGAATCATTTTTCCAGAGATGACCAAAAAGAATCTTTGAACTAAAACACCACCTCACCAAAAGTATGTAACCTTACTCCTTAAAGTGCTTCATCAACTAGGAGAATTAATGTTTCTTACTTGCACGTATTAAACACCATTGACTTCAACCCCCAAGCAAAAGAAGTTGCAATCAGATGTTCTCCTGCTGCCACCTCAACCTCTAACATGTGTTAAAATATAATCTTTACATTTCAAGAACCTTTGTGAATGCAGAGTAAGCATATATTTTACTAGTAACAATGACTGTTACACAATTTTAAAACGATAAAAGAATCATTAAAACGAAGTGTATGAGCTCACTTGTTCATGATGTTTTATTACAATAATACTCCAGATGACGTGATTAGATAGAGCTTTTTTTGCTGATCAAAGAGACAGTAATTCAATATCTGAAAGATCTTTTTCTTGGGTCATTTTCAAGGAAGCATTCAACTCTCAATTGCTATATTGTATACAATGATTAGATTAATCACCAAAGGCTATAAGACCATGGACTAGCTCTAAGAAGCGGCAGTTAGTGCAATCTCAGAATGGGCCAAAAATAGAGCATTATTATATATCATCTGGGGACGAAACATCCTTCCAATGGTAAGAATTCTATCATACAGAAGAAAATATAACATTTAGTACAAAAATTCTTTCCATGCATGGGAATTAAGCTAGCGTAACCTCGATGACACAAAACATTAACCTTAAAAAATAAAAATAAAAGGCAAGGTGACCATGTACCTAGTGTCTGAAATCTATGTGAATGGTTGTCCAGGTGGATAATATATGTACTCATACTTAAAGTCAAAATGGTTTTAAATCTTTTTTTTTTTTTGTTCAAAGTTTTGAATCTTTCAATGTCTTCACTAGTGCTGCCTAAGAAGTCTTTATCATATGATTAAAAATATAAATTAAATGAAATTCAGATCACGAAATCTTAAGTTCAAGTCCAATCGAAATTTGGATTATAGGTCAATGCATAGTGATGTTTGACTTTGTCTTATGTTAGGGCCATTTATGTTTTTTCCTGGTAGAAGAGCAGACAACCGAGTACGACACACATAGGATCATAAGTTCATAACAAGCTGATGAATAAGACCTGTTACCTGTAGCCTGATGTCAGCAGCATTTTTTACTGACTAGTAGAACGCTTAGATGTGAGCACAAGACTGGCTCACGTAGTGAAAAACTAATTTTGTGTCTGACTAAATTAGATCGTGTCGCTTCTAGACAGGAATAGGAACTGTTGCCAACAGCTTCCAAGGTGTTCTTGTCATATAAAAAAGATAAATAGATAAAACGCATATCAAGAATTTGAGCTAGCCTAATAACAAAAGAAGGCTTCGACAAAAAAATAACAAAAAAGAGAAACATTGAAAAGAAACTGAAAAAAAAAAGAAGAAAAAGAAGAAAGAGATTTTGTTTAGAATAATGTTCTCATTATTGTGTGTTCTTTGATTGATTTGACTGTTGTAAAGTATGTGTTCAAGCACATTACTATACCACAAGATTTATCTTTTGTTTATCAGTAAAGGAGAAAAATTTTTTAGGAATATGAAAGGTAAAGTCTAGAAGTTAGTAATTTTATAAGTAATGTGTACCTTGTACATCTTTTGTCACCTATTCTGTCTACTTTCTTTTTTTTTTTTTTGGGTCAACTTAAGTTTTGGAAAGGCATTTGGTACTTATTCTTGCTTATTTATCGTGAAAACTGCAAGGCCACTTTACAAGGTTGAAAAATGAGATGGACAATGATTGATTTTTAAACTTTTGATGACTCTAGCTATTATTATCGTTCATATCAAGCGAAAAGGTTAATTAATTTGAGTTAGGCATGGAGTGATTTAAGATATTACAACTCAAACAAAAAGGAAAAATATCACATTTGAATTTTTCCTCTACCAAAACCAAAAAAAAATTCTTCACCCTCATACTTTTGGTCAAATAAGTTTCACTTGATAAATTTATATAAATCTTTTAATTTTATATATTCATTCAAATAAGTTTGACTTGATGAATTTATTGACAAAAAAAAAAAGAGGGAGACTTGATAAATATACTCAATCATGATAAATTTTTCTCTGAGTTTATGTAAGAACCCATTGCCACATGGTCAAATGGTCAAAGAAATGGAACGTGAGGCAATTTAGATCGAATTATCTCATAACATCATAACACTATAAAAAAAATCTTATGGCTGTAACATCATAGCGTCATAAGCGAAATCTCATGATTATGAACAATTCATATTATTTTATCATAATTGTATTGATAATTAACAACAGTTAAAATCACCTGTTTCCATTTAGATAGTGCCATTTATTTTGCTTTATATAGATGATGTAGGACTGTCAATGTCAGACATCAAGTATCATTGGTAGCACCCACTTGTAGTCAGAATGAAAATTAACCAGCCTAAAATGGTACAATCTTAATATCCAAATATATCAATTGGCGCGATTACATAGGCGTTTAACAAGGTTTATATTACACGCATCACTATATTTTGAATAGCACAAAGTAGGAAACAAAGCAGTTGATTATCACAATGTGACATCTCTCAAGGCTTAAGAAGTTTACATTTTGGCAAGGATTGCTAGTAAAAAACATGTTGCTGCATATTTTTATCATCTTCAAATGAAAACAACAGCTAATTAACGTTGCGGTTCTCGCAAAGGCGAGAAGCCACCACTATACACGAAGGCCTTGCTGCCATATGAATTGTAGCGATGATTTCCCTCGGTTGTCTCCTCAAAGCTTGATGAACTTAACTCAGTTTCAGATTGAAAGTTTGAGCTGGCCAACTGCATGATGTTCTCGATCTCTCTCACAACCTCTCCCATCGTAGGCCTATCAGCCGCGGATTCTCTGACGCACCTCATTGCCAGATCAATGAACTTCTCCAGACCTCCAAGTTTTGCACCTGGACCAATTGTCGGGTCAATAAGCTGATAAATGTTGTGTAGATCTTTTGCATCATCCAATGCTTCCTGAACCAATCTAACAATGTGTTTTCCTCGCTCTATTGGCGCTCTTGCACTTGCTAGCTCCAGTAGTACAACTCCGAAGCTATATACATCACTTTTCTCGGTCAACTGCTGTGTCATGTAATATTCAGGATCCATGTATCCCTGAATTGACAAGAACCAAACTTTTAATTTTCAAGCTAAAAGTGACATTAATTAGAATATGAACAAACTCCAAAGACATGGTTTTAAATGTCCGTTTCTAATCTGAGAAACTTGAAGCATCGTCTACACTTGTATCAAACTATTGCCTCTTAGGAACTTAAAAAAGTATGCCATAGTTTCACTTCAAGATATTTCATGCAAGAGATAATGATTTTCGAAAAGAGGGAAAACTATTGAAGCAATCTTATGATGAGAGTTTAAAATTTAGAACATGAAAATGGTGGAACCGGTCTAGAACCATCCCCCAGTCCTCTTCTTGACTTGGAAATTACGGTGAGGCTAAAGCAATTTTTGTGAGATTTTCATGTTCAACTTTTCATTAGAGAAATATTCAACAGATTCTAGATATTTTCACGTGCAAAATGATACTCCTTTTACTTCGTTCCATCCTCAAACTATCTCTATTACAGAGTAAAATTAAATAATATGACCTTTACAAAAGCAAAAAGAATTCGAACTTATAAAGTGAAGGTTTGGGAATACTGACCAATGTCCCCTTGACTTGAGTGGTTACATAACCCTTGTCACTGTCACCCATAAGTTTGGATAGACCAAAATCGGCAACTTTTGCATTTAGATTATCATCCAGCAAAATGTTGTTTGATTTGATGTCCCTGTGAATGATGGGAGGGTTAGCTAGCTCATGCAAGTATAACAGACCTCTGGCTGCATCAAGGGCGATTGTAAGTCTCCTTGTCCAGTCCAACCGGATTCCTGACTTCCCTATATGAATTATAACAAGATCATCATCAACAAGGAACTTAAAAATTTTGGATCTCCAAGAAAACCCAAATATTGTTTCCAAACTCTAGGTTTTCAAAAAATGCTAAGTAGGCAATACTGTCTGTTATCGGTGAGCTGAGCTCGCTGTAAAATCCAACAATTTAAATTTGTAGCTTTCACCAGTGAAGGACTTCTCAGTCAGGGTTGTTCCCCTATTAGTTATACTTTTTCGCATGATATAGTTAATATTGATTAAAAGGAAAGACAACTATGGTAAGTTAACTAAATTACCATCCAAATCATAATGTTCAAATGAGAGAGATCTAACGCAATTGTGAAATCAATGCAAAAGATTTCTTTTATCAGCACCACCACAACCAACTCCTCCCCTCTGTTCTTTCCCTCCCTTGAGCATCTACCAACAGCGACAAAGCACTTAAAATTTTTCAAAGTGCACTTCTCAAGTACCTTTAAGCTTGACAAATGTTCTTTATAAACTGTTTCCCAAAAGCACAAATGGAGTTATTTTGGTATTTGGAGTAAACCATAAAAGAATTACCTGAAAGACTTTCTCTCAGAGTACCATTTTGAATGTACTCGTACACCAGCATTTGTTCTCCTTGCTCATAGCAAAAACCCACAAGGCTGACAACATTCTTATGATGAATCCTTGACAAAAGCTCAATTTCCGTTTTGAACTCAAGAGCCCCCTGCAATGATCCCTGTTGAGCTCGTTTAATGGCAACCAAATGGCCCGAAGTAAGAGCTCCTTTATACACCTGTCAATCCCCATGAATTAAAAATCTGGAAAATATTCAAGCACATAAAGGAAGGATTGAAAGAATAGTAGGAAGAAAGTTTAACAGAAACCCCTCAGTAGCACAAAGCCGCAACTATGTTCCAAACAAAATGACACATTACCATTTCTTTTACTTTTCCAAGTGTATGTTTGTTGGACTCAAAATTTTAAGAGTCACGCTCACAGGTAGGTGATTTAAAATCCATAAATATAATTTACAAAATATATGAATGACAAATGTTCAGCTCCAAACAGTTCTGACAAGCAAAGTTATACTTCCTGCTCTAATTCTTTGACTATTGAGTCCAAGTGAAAGAATCATAATGCCAAAGAGACAGTCAACTAGCACAGCAGTAACACTTCAGGGATGTTGCGCCTCGTTTTCATTGTCCATACCTTCCATTAGCATGATGATGATTGCTTTAATGTTATTAGGCATGTTCAAAACAACATTCACCATATACTATATGAGTATATCAAAAACTTTCAACTGAAAAGCAGATCAACCAAATATAGCGAGTACAACGTTTGGCCCTATAATATTTCAATAGTAATAAATACTGATGAAGCAGAAGTGTACTATATGTTTATAGTCTGCTAGTGCATGTTTCTCCTGCGGCTAGAAGTAAAGTACCACCAAGTAATGTCAAGTTGCAGAGTCGTTGATCTTCATCCAAAATAAATTAATGTAAAAGTTTTAGTAACATGAACCTTCCCGTAGCCACCAGATCCAATGCAGTTGTGTTCTGCAAAGTTGTCAGTAAGTCTCCTAAGTTCTTCAAACGGTAACCATCTAGCTCCCTTGAGCTGCGGGACGCCACCACTTCCTTTATTTGGGTCCCAAGAAGCTGCATGCACATGGTATATGGTGAGGTAGAGCACTACAGGATCATGTATTTGTCTCAAAAGAATTTTTCAGTGTCCACAAAGGGCTGTCTTACCAAATGGATTATTCTTATCCATAGCTGTTCTCGCTCTTCTCCTTTGGCGATAAGCATATATACCAGCACAGACTATCAATATAACAAGCACAGATATACCCACTGATAAACCAATTGTAATGCCAGTATTTGATGACTTGTTATCTCCTATAAATGGATAGAGAAGCCAATCAATGAACTAATGTTAATGCATGTTTGTTGAGATGCATTGAAGCCGTAGAAGAAAAAGATAAAGCAATCCAGAAGGTTTATATTGATTTCAGACAATGTTTAGTTACCCGCAAAACAACAATAGTTGTCCTCAAGAAAGAAGAAGGGCCCAAAATATTCCAGCGGAAGAGATTGGCGGTTGAGCAAGAAATTAATTGAAGCAATTGCTGTTCGATTGAAACTGTCTTGACCAGAAGGAAAAATTTGCAGTCTGTACTGAAGGTAAGAATAAGCATCTATGGATGGATTACTAACATTAACTGATTCCACTGGAACTTTATTCAACAGAAACATTTGCATGAGATACCCCTGGAGGGTTCTGTAGTAAGTTAAATTTCGTAAATCTGAAAAGGAATAGGAGAAGAAGTGAACTGTCCCAGTGTATGGATGTGAACATTTACAATTTGGGCTCATTGTTTTATCTGAATCACAGGATGTTGCCGAACAATTATTTAACGGTAAGAAAGAATTGTTGTCCTCCTGAACTGTACAATATTTTTCTGTCTCTCGTGTTCCTTGACAAATTGGGTTACCAAGAAGTCTGCAGCAGATTAATAGACCATGTAAAAGGTTAGTATATGCTAGAGGGATAATAAAAGATAAATTTTTAATAAATCCAAAATGAAATAAATTGTTTTAGAATAAATCGGCTTACATCAATGCCATATTGTATCCTGATTCTTGCTCAAAATTCGTTATTAAATTGTTCCGTAAATCAAGTGTCAGATTTCTCTTATAGCTGTCTCCAATATCCAAGTTTCCAGTAAGCTGATTATTGCTCAGCACCCTGTCAATATATGTCCAGAGAATCATCAATAGACCAGATACGATATTTACTGAGTGTGAATGAAAATTAAGAGTTTCCTGATTTGAGAAATCTCATGCATGTCTCATTCACACTCTCATGCATGTATTGAGTGAAATCTTGAATCATCGAAAACTACAATGAAACTCACACTGTCTGCAGTTGAGGGAGGCTGATGAAATTAACTGGGATTTGTCCCTTGAGTTGTGTGTTCTCCATCAACCTGCCAGTAGAATGTTAAGATATTACTTTGCACTAAAGACCTGGAGATGGCAACATTGCAAAATCGACTAAGAAGTTATTATGTCCACATAAATTTATTTGTGGAGGGACGTGCAATAGAACACCCCACGCCGAACTTAATTAGATTTGTTGCATTGACTCTGATTCTCAAATTACATTAAAGACTGAATCTTTACGGTTTATCTATTAGCTTTCTGAAGAGCTTCAATCACGTGCCATCAAGAATGCTGGCAGAAACAAACTTCGATATCAAATGCAACTACTACCGAAAAGTGTCGGAGCATAAACATAGGCCCAAAATTTTGAAGGTCATCATGCAAGTAATAATAAAGCCAAGGTGCAGAAGCATGCATTCAAATGTTTATCATAGAATAATCATGGGATGGGATATCTCAAAAGTTTTGCAGTGAAGGTCATAAATGAATCAAAGACAATAAAGAAATGGACATGAAAATCATTAGAAGATGAGAAGAGGGAGAAGGTTGACATGATCATTCCTTATCAAAAAATGACCAGCAGTAATGGCAAGTTTCTCATTCAAGTCACCACAAGGAGCAGGCTATGGGAAATCTTCATTGAAAATCGGAGTTGAGTCCATTTTAACCAAATGAAGCTTACACAAACTAAAATAGATTGGAGAAAATAGTTTGGATCAGGGTCTTTTGCTCGACTTTCTGTTGAAGACATTAATTATATAATAATCCTCTCTAAAAGCTTAAGCTTTTAAAGTATGTGGTAATTTAAGATAGTATCAGAACCTAAGTACCAAAAAGGCCCTGGGTTAAAGTATGGCTGCTACCCATTTAAAAATATTAAAATTATCTACGTGCAAGGTTGAAAAATGAATCACAACAGCACATGTGAGGGAGTGTTAAAGACAATTAATAAATATAATAACCGCTCTCCAAAAGTTTAAACTTTTAGTTGAGATGGTAATTTAGTGCTTTCCATTTATAGATGTACTGGGGCATGGATGACTATGTATGTGTGTTTGTGCAGGCATGTGCGTGTCTCTGTATGAGAGATCAAGAGACAGGGAGGAGAGAGAGAGACAGAGAGGGGGGGGAGAGAGAGAGAGAGAAAGATACAATGTTGTCAGAGATTCAAGGCTCGTAAACGACAGCGGAAACTCTGATCCATCAAAACTATTATTGCTCATGTCCCTGTAAATCACAAAATGGATGGGCAAATAGATCAAATTGATTGCATAAGAACATAATGACCTTTACCAATTAAGATGCAGGTATCCACCTACATCACAATAAATTTAAACACTTAAAACAGCACCAACTTACACATAGCTAAGAACAGGCATGCCCGTGAAATTGGGAATAGGTCCAACCAGATTGTTGTTAGACAAGTACCTAAATAGGATAAAGAAAAAGATACGTTAACAGTGACAAAGTATCAGCAGAATTATCCAAGACAAAAATAAGAATTAATCCAAGATTTTTTTTCCTTTACTTACACGTCAGTAACATTTGAAAGGTTGTTCAAAGTTGACGGAACAGATCCATTTAATGTATTCCAATCCAGCCGTCTGATGCCAAGACAAGGTATTCAGTAAAAAATGAAGTCTAAGGCAAGTGATTTTATAAATACTAGCTTTTAAGGCCGAGGTACTCACATCACCTCCAACGACTTTACAAGTCCTAGACTGCGAGGTATGTTTCCATAAAGTTGATTGTTGTCCAAAATCCTAATCAAAGGACAAGAAAAATATTCATTAAAGACCAAAAAATCAGTAACAAGAAATCTGGCAGTTCTTATATGAAAACTATAATATCAGTACCAGTATTTCTCATGGACCTTAGGCCAGGAATATGAAAAATCCAGCTTATTGTTCTCCGAAGGATATTGAAGTGTAAACAATCATCACTAGACATGCTAAAATTATAAGCAAATTTGATTTTGGAGAACCACCTTGTAACAAGCAATGATTTCCCGTATTGACAAAATAGGTTTTTATCTTCTTTTTCGGACAAAAGCAGCACGATTTTTGCGGAGGCTGGTTTCATAGACTTACAACGCGATTGGGATGTTCTTTTCACTTAGAGTTATTTTTTCTCACCTTCCATTTCTGTGCTAGAGGCTTCTTGTCCATCTTTATGTAACGTATTCTTTAGAAACTTATGTTTGTATGGCGAAAACAAGAAAAGATGGTAAGCAGACGCCCATCGTTAAATGATATATTCTAGAATATCTCAGCTGTATTGAGCTAACTAGTCACCTCTCAACCACGTATAGATGACTTGTACATGATACTTTGAACAGTTCACATAAAATGGAGGCTAGTCATTTCATGCAGAACTTTTATGTCTTAATTTGTGCACCGAAATCCTTCCTGTTTTAGGGCCAAAATGTAACTTTTCTCCTCTCCCGTGTTTCCCCACTCCCATTCCCACCTTTTTGTCCTTTACGACTTGATTAGATCCTATTCCATCACTGAGAAAGAGAGAAGTGCGATGATTAAATATATTGTGCTTGGTAACCTGTTTAGAGCATCAAAGCATTGTTTATCCATAATGAAGAAAATTACCTAAACTTACACACAAGAACAGTTAGCATCCAGAAAGGCTGTCTAAGATAGTTTTACAACCAATTCCTATTATCCATCCAACCTCAAGTACATGGTGTTGCTGAGCTCATATTAGGCTAATGTAGCAACTCTTGTAAGTCCGCAATTCTGCAAAATGGACTAGGACACTTAGGCTATGACCTAGATACTCTCTCATTATTCTTCTTGCTCTCTTTTTGGCCAAGAAAAAAGAAAGAGAAGAAGAACAAAGGACCGAAGAAAGATGGCTAGAGTCTTGCCACCTTGATCACATAAGACCATTCTATCCGTTCGGCTCCAATGCACCTGTTTTTATATGATCTAGTTTGATAGTTGGAACTGAAGTTGATATATGCTACGGATTCTATTGTTCATCTAGTCATCAATGTTTTATCTCAAAGTTGGCCAAGTTACACAACGGACTTCATGAACACCAGGTCAGTGTGTCAGCTTATTAATATTAAACTCATACCAATAGTAGCTTGACTAAAATATACCTCATCTAGGAAAAATCCTCCACGTTTGGACTAGACAAATTACGTTAAAACATAGAGTGGCTGTAGAAGAGATGCTAATAGTTGACAAGTATCCAACACGTGTAATGGGCTGTAACAGCCAGATGTCAAGAAAGATGTAAAGAATCCATTTGGAAAAACTATTTAGCATTTCTAGTCAAAAGAGCAAGTACTTTCACCTAGTTATAAGCAAGCAAAAGAATTTACACTTACACATGTATCAACTTCATATTTGCACGGAATAGTTCGGGAGGGATGACACCAGAGAGCTTATTCTTCGACAGATGGCTGTAAAAGATACAGAGCGTTGTACAATTATTAAAGCATATAAATAAGATACAAACTCTTTAGCGATTTCTTTCCTTTTAGAAAATCTTAGAGAGAGGCCATACAAGTGTCTTGCATTAAGGAGCATATCCAAACCAGCTGGTACAGTTTCATTGGAGACTGGAATAGTGCCGGTAAGCTGGTTTTCACTCAGATCCAGCCACGAAAGCTTGGATAGATTGCCAATGGAATGTGGAATTTGCCCGGTGAAGTTGTTAGAATTTAGAGATCTATAGAATGACAAGAAAAAGCATTGAATTAAAATTTGGTTTAATAATAATGAAAGGGTAAGCTGTGTGAGCTTGTTAGAAAACACTGAATGATCAAATTTGAAACAAATCCAAAAGGATCAAAAGCATGTTAGAAATGCTTACAAATAGACCAGCTGCTGCAGAGATCCTATGGTTTCTGGAATTCGGCCATAGAAGCCACAACCAACCAATATTCTGCATGCATAGAGTATGTGCTTGTTAGTACCGTACTTACAAGTTATGCAAGTGATACTAAAGCACTATGTGATTTTCTTACAAGGTTGTCAGATTTTTCAAATTCCCAATTGATGCTGGAAGAATTCCTTTCAGACCAGCATTGTTCGAGAGATCCCTACAATTTGAGATAGCAGTCAGAAAGAAGCTGAAGTAAAAAAGTTTATGCCTATAGAATGAATCAGGCCAGGCCACTGCTGCACTCATTTAAGCAGAGATCGACGACAACCCACACTGCGGCCCTCTAAGCAAGAGTGGTGGAATAGTATAACTGGTTAAACCTAATGTGTCATCATGTCCAGATTGGCTGCCACATTTAAGCTCGTGAGTTGCTTTATAGGAAAGGAGAAACTATCTTGTGTCTATTAATATCGTCTTTATTGGAAGTAGTCTAAGTGGTGCTTGTTCCAAAGAGAGGAAGATCCTAAGGCTGGGAATTCTGCTTCTAATGAGCACAACAGTTAACCTGCGGAAACAAGTATCTTTGAGCACTCTGGATCTGAATTAGTAAATAACTGTTCATAAAACATACAATTGCTCTAACGCTGTGAATGATGAAACATCTCCAAACTGGCTACCTGTCAGACCTATGCCAGCTAACGTTCTGCAATAAGAGCAGTCAGGTTAAAAAAAGAGAAGGAAGAATAAGGAAGACAAGAAGAATTCCTAGCTTAGAACATCAAGGACTGACATTGAAGTCACACGTGAATCCCTGCAAGAAATTCCTTCCCAACTGCTGCCACAAGGATCTGATCCCTTCCAGTTGGGTGGCAAGTTTTTCCAGGTAGATTGGAGAGCTTTTAGAGCACCAACTGCATCAAAGATAGCTTATACATTTCATCACGAAACAAAGAACATCTAAACTGTATAGTATTTAACTCGATCTAATTAAAATAGCAGAATTAACATCAGTTGAAAAGGCTGAGGAAGCCATTGATGCATGCTGAAAGAAGTACACAGATCCATGCTTCATGAGATTCCAGGATAACAGAATCTGGGAAGTGATATTAGCCTTTCTGGAATGTCCTTCCATAATCCAAAGGGCCGTGAGTTACAGGAAGCTAACTGCACCACTCTTGCATAATGCATGTCAAAATGGGTTATATTTAAGGCCATTATATTGCAGCTTTACTCGCTTGCTCAAACTGGAAGAATATTAATTTTCCCTGTATCTCCCCATTGATGTATGAAATATAGAGAACAACATGATGTTACTGAAAAATAATAAGAAGAATCCTCAAGAGATAGCTTAAGCTACCTCCAGCATTTGCCTATAATTCTTAAGATAGCCCTAATTAACGTCTTTTTCTGAATAAAGATTCTGCTATATGCATTGAAGCACTGGGGAGATATCGCATCCTATTTTACCCATAAACATCTATGTATTGTCGAAAAAGGAAAAACTTGTGATCGCACTTGCTTCTTAACACTAAAAGATGGGTATGAAATTCCTTAAAAGGCTCTTACACTTGTTACCAGTTTACGATTAAACACTAAATTTACTTCAACTTTTCAGGTGCTTTTTCTAATTATGACATATCAATAATGATAAATTTGCATCGAAGAAAAACCATACATTGCTACAACCTTAAGAAACAATGACCATCATTGGTACTTAGGTATAAATATCCCAAACCTGTTGCTGAATGATACTCTTTGAACATAAAGCCTTTAGTAGAAGCACATGAAGTAGTAGTTACGTAGGCTTAAAGGCATCTAATAATAATGCAATTCCCTCTCTAATAGCTTATGTTTCAAAAGAAGAAAACTCGACATAACTTATTAAAAGACATGGTTTCATCGATGAAGGCTCTGCCTATCCATTACCTTCAACAACTAGAAATTCTCATCACAATTGGGCTACTGAAGCATATCGTAACTATCAGCATCACTTCAGTGAAAGCTAAGTTTAGAATTCCATATGAGAAGCTTATGCATAACATTTAGCCTGGCAAGATGAACTAGGAAAACCATCTCTGTACTACCAAATTCTGTTGTATTCAAATACAAGAAAATAACGGCTTAAGTTGTCTACTTTTGTTATTGTGTCGCTTTTTAATTGATTAAGACAGAACCATAGAGAAATTCTCTCTGAGAACACATATATGCATGACTGACATGGCTAATTTAAAGTCTTAAACATCCTTGTAATCTCAAACGTAAAATAGTAAATCTACCGGCAGAAGAGGTTGCAGACACATGTCCACCTGTTTATCTACTAACATAAGCGAGAGCAGTTGCAGGTATAGAGTGTTGTGAGGGCTTTCATTATCGCGTTAAGGGCAGTCGGTTATAGCACTAGAAATCAGAGCCGGATTTTTCGATCAATTACAACAATAAGCAATGCATCACAAACAAAAAGAAAAGAATCTGAGAAGATATAGATAATAAACACTTAATTAATCTAGCATCACAGAAAATAACTGATAACATGTGAATAAATGAACAGAAAAGCTTACAATCATTGCTGTCTGTGAGTGCCATTATCGCGAAAATTTGAGCAGAAAGAAACAGCAGAAAGACCTGATTTCTTAAACCCATTTTTGCAAAGACCAAAACAATTACATTAACCAAAAATCTAACACAAAATCACCAAATAATCGGAAAAGAAAAACGACCCTCTTTTCAGATTGTGAAACTGAAAATGCACAGTTGTTGGAAAGAGGCTTTGGTAAGATGATAATGGTGATAATACCAACCATACATCTCTTATGCAGCGGAGATAACAATGCTTGAACAAGTCCAACATAAACCTGTGACCGTTTCATTGGAAAATTGATATTATAATGATGAGTTGATATTATCTGCATTGAACTACCCTCGCTAAAAGCCAATGAGATGAAGTTTTTCCTTTCATGGAACATTCACGCGGTAGCTTGCTTTGATACCACTTGTAATGATTTAAACGTAATTATTGATCACTCAATAAATTAAATTTAATCAATTAATTTAAAATAATTGAACTCGTATTAAAAGTAATGATAAATAATCTATAATAAACTAAATATAAATTTTATACGAAACCAATGAAACGTAACGTCACCTAGAGGTTACTACTATGCTCATTGACCATGTCTTCTTGTGCCGTCTTTTTGCTGATTAAACAAACAATGATCACAATGACAGGAAAAGGTTTATCTAAATAGTTAATAAAAAAAATATCTTCACACGCACGTTACACATTCTGGTTTCCGCTTTGTTGCATTTGGTTGGAAGAGGTTTTGGAAGTACATTGTTGGGTACTTGTGGTATCTCATATCTGACGTCGAGAATATTCAATTGAATATGTCTAAAGAAACCTCGTAAAACAAGTGGAGAATGAGCAAGGAGACAAACCAAGAGTAGAATAATGGCGTCGGCTGTCTGAGCCCAAGTCGCTTCAGATTCTGCTCAAGACACGACAAAACCCAACACACTCGTCAAAAATTGAATATGAAGATTTGTTGTAATTAAAATTTTAATTTTAAATCGTGATTTTGACATTATTTCCAAACATTATGTCATAAAAATAAAGAAGACTCGTGAATATAGACAAAATTTAGGCTATGCATGGGATCACTATTTTGCGTTTCTCAATTTTTGTGCACCTAAATGGTATATTCTAAAACTACAAATGAAAGTCACTTTTAGCTCTTGAAATCATCCTATATTAATACACAATGAATTTGTATATATTACCCAAATCCTTCTCTAAATAGCATTTCATAATACTGAAGCAATATCTCATATGGTAAGTGAGATAAGTTTTTTTTTTTTTTCCTCTTTGAAAGGGTCCACAATTTGATATAAATGCGCATATTATAGGTACAAATTGAGAATGACTAATTACACAAAGATAATTTGAATTATTAACACACACACACTATCAACACACATACACTACGTGCACCCACACTACACACAGACAGAACACCTGATTTGAGATGGGTGTTGATATAGCTAAAAAATGGCCCAAGTATTTTAGTAGCCCAAAGCCTATCATGATAAAGGTAGTGCACATAGTAGGATAATTGTCATGAAAATAGCATGTAAGGATGAATGGAGACCACTCCAAAAAAAGTAATCGCACTACTATAAAAAATATAAAGAAAGTGACAAAAATGTAACTAATTAATTCTTTGCTATTTCTAAAAGTTGTCAGTTTGGATACACCCGAGTTGAAGACTAATTCTCTCGCCCGAAGAGAAACGCGGGAGATAACCCCCGTTGTTTCTTTCATTTTCCTTGTGCAGGAGCTCGGCTCGAATTAGGGGATTGTGCGAAGTCCTCGGCTCGACAAATTTTTCATACACATTTTCTAGCTTCGTGTTTGATTGTGCGTTTAAACAACTAAATACGTTTGCAGATTAACTACAGTGATCCATCTTAAACATACAATAAAACATATAAAAGACTGTAAGTAAAGAACACACAGTATTTTAACATAGAAACCCAACTGGAAAAAACCCACGTGACCACTCCCTGGTTTAAATAAGCAATCCACTAGATATTTTCATGGTTACAACAGTCAATGAACTTATGTGATTGACAACTCCCTTGTAACCTTTACCGCTTAGACCATTTAACCCACCTACAGATGTAAAACCTAGCGAGATCCCCTCGACTCTACGTATTCTCCCGAATACTCGCCTCTTTCTCCCGAATGATGTATTACAACACAAGTTAATGAAGTGTTTACAATATGTGTTCAGTACACCCACAGTAATTAAAGCAAATGCACACCGCAGTGGTTACACAAACAGACTCATTAGACTCATAATAACCCCTGTAGATTCTCTACTTCGCTCACTATCTTCTATGTAACCTAATTCTTGAGCGAGTATCAGTATATATAGGCGTGAGTACTTGTAGCCCTTGACCTCTAGCATCCGTGAACATTGTTGGCCTTTTTAGGAGTCTTGACCCAAGTCAATCTCCAAATATTTGCTCTATCAAAAATTTTGCTCAATCAAAATCCATTTCGGCCTTATCAGAATCACCTCATAATGACAGTTATAGTAAATTGATAGTCTTCCATATAAGATAGATCCTGCACAATCTTTTACCAAAAATAAAAACAATTAAGACATTTAAGACAATGTACAAACGACCCCTAATCTCAGGCTAACACGAACCATCGTGACCTTTCATCCCAACAAGCTCGAAATCATTGCACTAAATCAGGGGTTGGGAGATCGAAACGTCAGAGGGGAGGTAACCTCTCAGCAAAAGAATCCATTAGACCCCCCGAGACCTGAGGACTATCCTCGGCCTCAAAGGGTCTGGGGGGGCAAATGATATGGCTAAAAAATGGCCCAAGTATTTTAGCAGGCCAAAGCCTATCATAATGAAGGTAGTCCACATAGCAGGATACTTGTCATGAAAATAGCATACAACGACGGATATGGACCACTCCAAAAAAGGCAACTACACTACTATAAATAGCATAAGAAAAGTGACAAAAAAGTAACTAATTAATTCTTTGTTATTTATAAAAGTTGTCAATTTGGATACACCCGAGCTGAAGACTAATTTTCTTGTCCGAAGAGGAACGCGGGAGATAACCCCCGTTGTTTATTTTCTTTTCCTTGTATAGGAACTCGGCTCGGATTAGGGGATTGTGCGAAGTCCTCGGCTTTGCAAATTTCATACTCAACAGGTGCGAATGAATAAAATTGGACTAAAGGCCTAACTTTGATACCATATTAAGTTACCATCTCATTTAAAAGGTTAAACTGTTAGAGATTAGTTTGTTGTATTATTTAGGATAAAAATATCACTCTGTCCCCTGTGATATGCGAAACTATCACTCTACCCCCTATGTTCATAAAACTTCAAGAAAGTTTCATGTATTATTAAAAAGTCCTCACACTACTCCTTCCATGTATCTTTTAAACTATTAAATGAAGTTTTTACCCTTTTATAATACATATATCTTTTTTTCTTTTTTTCTTTTTTTCTTTCATGTCCACCTATTTATCAATTTTTTTTTTTTAAAAGGGATCATCTTCCCCAACCCCTTTCCTGCCCATCCCACCCTACTACACACCGTCACCCTCACCCTCACCCCCACTCTCCAGCCTCCAGCCTCTGCCTTCCCCTTCCTCTTCCCTACCCCTACCCTTACCCCCAACTCCCCACGTGAAGCACAACAGCCAAACTATTGCACCAGATCTAGCACAACAGTGTGGGCATGAGGGTGGGGGTGGGTAGCCGAAAGGGATGGGGGAAGATGATACTTTTTTAATATATATATATATATATATATATATATATATTAATTATAAAAGGATAAAAATGTTGTTTAATAATTTAAAAAGACATGAAAGATAGTGTAAAGACTTTTCAATAATACATGAGATTTTTTTAAAATTTTACAAATACAAAAATAAAATGATATTGGATGTGTGAAAAAATTAGGAATGACAAGATTAGGAAAGATGTGATACGTGAAAGAGTAGGAATGACCCCGATTGAGGATAAGATGAGAGAAAATCATCTGAGATGGTTTGGCTACGTAAGGAGGCGACCAGTTGAGACGCTCGTTAGAAGGTACGAAAGTTTAGAAATAATACACCAGAAAAGAGGTAGAGGTAAACTTAAGATTACTTGGATAAAGACAATTAGACGAGACCTCACGTGTATAGATCTGATAGGAGAGATGACTCTCGATAAGAAGTAATGGTATCGTATGATTTATATACCCGACTCCACCTAATTGAATAAGACTTAATTTAATTTAATTTGATTTAATACAAAAATAAAATGATAATTTTGTATATTATACGAGACAGAGTGACCAACATAATATTTACCATTTATTTATTATTTCAATACGAAAGTACTACAACGATTCAACGGCTATCTGTTGACCAACAGCTACCTCCAACATCACCACCTCCACCTACAAGTGCAAACAAAATGGAACTGGAACCCCACAAAGCGACCACCTCGGCCACCGTCACCGTGGCAGATGGCGGAGACCACCGCACCATGGTCATGGAGCTGCCACTAGGCGCCGCCGCGGCTACATTCAATTTAGAAAAAGCAGTGTGCAGCCATGGCCTATTCATGATGGCCCCTAACTACTGGGACCCACTTTCCAAGACCCTTCAACGCCCTCTTCGTCTCAGCCTCGATTTCGACGATCACGATCACGAAACCTCGTTGTTGGTCAGAATTTCGCACCCCTCTGACTCTCCTGACGCGCTCCAGCTGCGCGTGTTCGGTACTGATACGCTCACTGCCAAGCACCAACAAGCTTTGCTGGTAGCTATATTGGGTTATTTAACCATGTTTTTCTTAAGTTTTTGTTTCCTAAATTTTAGAGTTTAGATTTTTATTTCCTTTTTTCTGTTATATTTTCTTTTTAGCTTAGTGAAATGAAATGCGTTAAAAAAGATTGAGAAAAAAAAATAGGATAATGTATTGCTCCATTATTTTGCTGAAAAATTTAGTCTTTTTTTTTTGTGGCAAAAATTTGCTTCAACAAAAAAGCAGCTGTCACCTTTTTTATCTTGGGTAAACTACAAAAGCCATGTTTTGCCAAAGTTGCAAGGCTTGTGCTAGCAAAATTTGGTTTTGGGTCTTGAACAATGTCATGACTTGGGAACTTTTGAAAAATTTTAATTATTTAAAGAGGGACAACGTGAGTAGAATTTAGAGATGAAGCATCAGTTTTTGTTGGTTTTTTTCTTTGCTTTTGGATTTAGAGTGGGTTGATTGATTGGTGATCAATGTTGTAGGCTCAAGTGAGACGGATGTTGCGTTTATCGGAAGCAGAGAATCGGATTGTGACCGAGTTTCAGGAAGTTTATGCAGAGGCGAGGGAGAGGGGATTTGGTAGAGTGTTTAGGTCGCCGACATTGTTTGAGGACATGATCAAGTGTATCCTCCTCTGCAATTGCCAGTAAGTGTGTTTCTATATTCCTCTGCTGGCTATGTGCCGTTTTTTTTTTCTTATGTGATATCGGGACCTCTCGCACCTAAAGCAAGAATCATACCACTAGACCAAATGCCTAGTGGCAATGAATTACTTTCGTATGATGAAGAAGAAAACTTATCCACCTATGAGTCAGCCTATTTCTTATGGTTTCAATGTGAGCCATCACGCTTACTACAGCGCTGAAACTTAAATTATTAGGCTCATTGTTTGACATAGGGTTCTGTAAATGCCTTCTCTTCATGGATTTTCCCCTTGTACCGCTGAAATATAATTTTCATACTTATCTAAAGTGATAAATAGCAAGATCATGAACTTGGGATGCAATAAAGAACAAAAAATAAACTTGAAGTTGTTTAGAAATCTTACTCAATTTGATATCATGTTTGAGTCTTTGAGGACTTCTCGCTGTTATCCGTTTGTAGGTGGTCACGGACTTTGAGCATGGCTAGAGCACTTTGTGAGCTTCAGTCAGAACTGCAGTGCTCCTCATCTAGCTTATCATTTGCTGAAGGTGGTGATGGGATGAATCTTGGTAATCAGGTAGCTAAAACTGAGCATTTTATTCCGAGAACACCTGTAGGAAAAGAATCAAAGATCAAGCGTGTACCTCGCAAAAGATCCAAAAATTTAGCGAGCAGGTTTACAGAGGTGAAAGCAGCAGTTGAAAGTGATCATAACTTGGAAACAGGTTCTGCTGAAATATCAGAGCTCTTTCAAGAATCAGCGAATGGGAGTCCGATCGTCTCAGGATCAGATAGTAAAGAAGGCCTCCTTCAAAAATGTGATCCTTGCCAAACTTCAATTAGAGTACATAAAATTGATTTGTTGTTTTCAGGAGGGGCTGAATCTCATAACTCCAGGATCGGAAATTTCCCCAGCCCAAGAGATTTAGTGAAAGTTGATAAACATTTTTTGGCTAAGCGCTGCAGTCTTGGCTACAGAGCAAGTCGCATATTGAATCTCGCTCGGAGTGTAGCAGAAGGCAGAATTCAACTTAGAGAACTTGAAGAAGCCTGCAGCAATCCATGCTTATCAGACTATGAAAAGTTGGCTGAGCAGCTGAAAGAAATAGATGGATTCGGCCCCTTTACGTGCGCAAATGTGCTTATGTGCATGGGGTTTTACCATGTGATTCCTACTGATTCAGAAACTATTAGGCATTTAAAACAGGTAATGTATCTTTCTTCACTCTGTTTACTTTTCTCAGCTTTTCTCTTGCTTTTGGGAAGGGAGCGAGACCAAGCCAAGCCACTAGGACCTTCCCACGTGTCAAGTTGAATAAATCTACATTTGCTTGAATACATGTTAATACAGGTACATGCAAGAGACTCAACCACACGGACAGTTCAAAAGGAGGTGGAAGTAATTTATGGAAAGTACGCGCCATTTCAGTTCTTGGCGTATTGGTACGTTACTACCTTTCTATTTTTTGCTTGAGCTTTTGCGCGTCCTAGATTGATTGGCGACTTCTCTTGACTGGAGTTTTCATGAGCAGGTCAGAAGTTTGGCATTTTTATGAGGAATGGTTTGGGAAGTTGAGCGAAATGCCTCCTGCCGAATACAAACTTATCACAGCTGCTAATATGACACCAAATAGAAACAGCGAATGTAAGAGGGCTAAAACATCCCTCTAGGAGAAAGAAAGAAAGAAAGATCGTGATTCTTGAATGTATTTAAGATTCAGGAGCCAAAATCTGTAAGACATTCCACTAGCATATTGCCTTTCGGATCCAAGTTTCTCTGAAATTCTGCATAATATTTGTGTCATTTTTGTTTCCTCTGAAGTTTTCCTTTGTCTGATTACTTCTTCAATTTCTTTTCCTATATTTAATGTTTTCGAGTGTAACTTTCTCTGCTACAGCCACCTTTACGTGCAAAGATCAAATAATTAACAACATCATCACGTGATTCCATTGATCTCCCTCTCATAACGTGCAACAGTCGATGCCATTCCTTCGATCTCTCCTCTTCCCTTTCATGGTTTCAGCTAAAATGACTGACTTTTTGCAGTTTCTTGGTTTCTGGCCAACTATAAATGGTTCATATTGTTGCAAAAAGTTAGCTTCAAGGTACATTTACATTTAGAAAATGAATGGAAACATATAATTTAAAAGAAAAGGAATAACATATAATTTGTAATCGTCGATAACCTCGAAAACCATATATATTTAATTCCACATACAATATTTGTTCAGCATTAACCTGTCAAGACTGCTGACAAACATTAGTTACAAAAGATACATCAAGTTTACAAGCAGCAAGCTGCACCCATAAATTACATCAATTTCCCAAACCTTGAGCATAGATCAGCTCATATCACTCATCACATGATGAGAGTCTCCAATGGAACAACCCATTTATCTTGCCATGCCTTCAGAAGAGATGCATGCCTTGTTGGACTTTACTACCAAACTATTTTCTGCAACGTAAAAATGGGAGGAACAATATGAACTTTCGGAAAAACGAAAACTTGAAAGAAAATATCAGCATTGATCAAGGATGTAAGACAGATGAACTGATCAAGATAACGAATTAAATTCTTGAAATCTGCTAATAGCTGCCTCGTTAACTGCTGATCGATCAAGTGTTAGGGGCTGTGGTACCCAGGGGAGGAAAATAAGCAGCCACTCGCTTAAAGGATCATAGCGTGGCAGAGGAACTAAACAAAACCAAATACAGAGAACTTCTTTGAAATTAATCAGATACCTCATGCGCTCCTCTGGTGGTGTATCAGGCTGGTTTTCCGGCAGACCATCTTGGAAAGCAGGTAGCTCCAGATATGCTTCATATACCCTGGAGAGAACTGGGAACTCATTCTGCACATACCAACTGTATCTCAGTTTCAGATATAAATCATCATCTGAACACAGACTGCGGAGATAAATATCAAACGAATGGAAGCGACTGAATCAGAAATTAGAGCTGCTGCAGGACAAGTTAAATATGCAGTTCTGAGAGAGAGGTTCATATCCAAAAGGACCAAAACTACAACCATCAAACAAAAATATTGGACACAACGATCAAAAGAATCCACACTGGAAAAGAACGAAGGCAAATTACTAAACGACTTATTAGAATAACCAGAATCGTGAGGGGTAAAAGGTACTTGTATAACAGAGCCCAGCAACAACAGATTCAGCTAACACAGCAGATTTTCTAACCATACACTCGACACAATCAGGAAGGCAATTCGTAAAGCATTCTCGAACAGCTAATACTTGGCCAGTATGAATGGTAAGATTTTCAACTTCAACATACATGATTTGGACATCCATAGGTCAAAGAACTTAATGGGGTAGGGGATTCCAAACAGATATGATATCATCAAAATTGTCCCTTTCTTCTAAGAAGATAGAAAACCTAGATGAGCAAAAAATATTTGAAGTTGATTTAATCATGAGAGTCAACAAATGCTAAGAACGGAAATGAAGGGTATTACCATGTCAACATTGAATCTATTAACTGCTCCATGGATCTGAGGTGCCAGAAATAGATCAGCCTGAAATAGCAAGTCAAACATTTCAGAAGCAGTCAACGAGCAGAAATTGTATAGGAGAGCACTTTTCCAGCTATGTCTAGACTCTAGAAGGTAAGAATAGCAAAACGAATCGATTGGTTATGAAAATCTTTTAGTCATTCCAAACAGAAAATAAACATTATATATGCTTAGTTTTCTAAATATGTTTAAATCTTTGAGCTGATTAAAACAGATATTCTGATTCACTTTACTGCAGGCTTGTACTTGGATTATATAATTAATGAATGGACTCCAATATAGTGCTTGCTAGACAGGACTGACCAATTGTTCACAGAAAAATGTTCGTATAGACGCCAAAATGAGTCAACAACAGATATACCAGGAAAACTTCATCTCCAGTGGCATATTTTCCAGCATAATCTTTCAATAGCTTCTCTAGAGCTGTGATAGAGATCATAGAATCAGGCAAAGTTCAATGAACAAGGGCAAACACTAGTGGTAGTCCAGATTAATAAATTTAACCACAAGAAGAAATTTGTTCAAAGAAAGCTGCTCTCAAGATTCATATTACATGCTGCGTGAGATATACATTCACAAATATCCTGCAACTAAGGAAACTAACTAAACAACCAGGGTAAACTGGTTAAGTACTAGCTCAAATGTCTATGAAAATGTCATACAAAAGAAAATTAAGAATCAAATACAAAGCTTCCACTTTTCATACATCCAAACTGCTTGTAGAACAGATGCATCAATATTCATCCTCCCAGCAAACAGATAGGTATATCAAATATGCATTTAAAATGTGAAGCCCATAAAGTTTTCTCCATTGGGAAATTTTTGAGAAAGGAAAAGTAAAAGGAAGAAGAGCAAGAAAGGATTAAAGGATTTAAATTATCCAGACAAGTCCAACACAAAAAATGATTCCCAACCAGCTAACGAACATCAAACCAAGATACCCTCAGTCAAGTTCCTTCCCTTAAGTCCAATCTATCCCCAAAAATTGCACTAGCAGTCAACTTGATTATAACTAACTACTCAATTTCCACCATAAGTGAACACAACAATGATTTAAGAAATGGTATCAACGAGACTGCGCATTTTGAAATGTATCAATCATATGTGACCTACATATGATCATCGACAGATTTTGAATGGAACTAACGGATCCTTCGTGTATCAAATTGATACTCTTAACCATTATCAGCCAAGTATAATAGAGAAAAGAAGGAAACTTAATACCATCTTAGACAAGCCATTGAGGTAAAATATTTAGTGTCTTTGGGCATGGATCATTACTTCTTCCAGACAAAACAATAAATAAACCAATCAAAGTACATTCATTAACATTATCTACGGTTGTATTCCCTAGAATTAAGGCCAGAACTGTAAAATCTTACCACCAAAACCTTTTCCTATATGAGTTTTAACCCATGCTAACATCTCATCAGGACCAAGTTTTTCCTTGATATATATCTGTATATAAGCAACAGAAAATCAAAATGCCATGTCAAATTGAATGTACATATATAGCAGCACAGTATCTACCAAAAGATACTTTTGAACTTACAAGTACAGGTATATTCTGCAGAGGTTGGATGCTTGAGGAAACAATATTTGCAGCCTGCATATAAAATAATAAACAATTTATAGAAGAAACTTAAGGACTCAAAAAGAAATAAGATAAAATGAAAATTTTGCACGGATAAGTAAATGCTTCTCATTAGATTACAAAACTGTAAGTCCCATCCAGTACATTGATGTAGATCATCCTAACTGAACTACTACATTGTCATTCTATAAACTTTCCCGAAGCATCTCGAGCTTCCTGCCATAAAAGGAACATCACATCAACATTATTATAATCAATAGGAGATCAGACATGTATCAGATTATAAAATCTTCAGCAGCATCCAAATATAATTCCATTCAAGACTTGAGACTTCCGCTCTCTGTCTCCTTCCCCACCCTTCATTGGCTCAACTTCTCGATCCCGCTCTCTCCACTATTATATGGCAATCAGCAACCAATGACTAAAGTGGTGTTTGGGTGAGAACAATTTTTTGTGAACAGCTTAAAAATTGTTTATGAGCTTATGATAGTGGGTTTTGGTGAAAATAAGCTCAAAGAGTTTTTTTAAAAAGGAAATAAGATAAAATGAAAAGTTTGCACGGAGAAGTGAATGCTTTTCATTAGGTTACAAAACTGTAAGCCCCATCCAGTACATTGATGTAGATCATCCTACTGAACTACTACATTGTTATTCTATAGCATCTCGAGCTTCCTGCTACAAAAGGAACATCGCAACGACATTATTATAGTCATAGGAGATGTATCAGATTATAAAATCTTCAGCAGCATCCAAATATAATTTCATTCAAGACTTGAGCCTTCTGCTCTCTGTCTCCTTCCCCAACCTTCATTGGCTCTGCTTCTCGATCCCGCTCTCTCCACTATTATACGGCGATCAGCGGCCAATCACTAAAGTGGTGTTTGGATGAGAACAATTTTTTGTGAACAGCTTATAAACTGTTTATGAGCTTATGATAGTGTGTTTTGGTGAAAATAAGCTCAAAGAGCTTTTTTAAAAAGTTCCTCGTCTTCTCTCTCTCCCTCCCCTCCCCCCCGCCCCCGCCCCCGCCCCCGCCCCTACCCCTGTGGGTGTCTTCCTTCTCTTATTGAGCTTATAAGCTCTTGGAGTTTAAGTTACTTTGACCAAAAATTCATGAACTTACCCTTTACCACTTTTCTTATGTTTTTCAGTGTATAAGCTCTAGAGCTTGTACTTATTCAAGCTAAGCCACATAATTATCCAAATTTGGAAAAATGCAAATTGTAGTGTGTATGTGCACGTTTATAAGATGGAAACCGCGCAAGTAGCTTATGACTTGGATATATCTTTTCTCAATGTGCTTTAAATGCTTTGTAGCTTAGCATAGTTTTCAGCCAAAAGAAAAAAAAAAAAAGGTACTGCTGAGATTAGAACTACAGGACATTGTACAAATGACATCAACGGATGTGGAAAGTTGTTAGTCCTTATATAACTGAAGTATTTTTATTCTTGGTGAATTAAAATGATTAATTGATTGTTTGACACCAATCTTGGGTCTATTAGCTTGCTAGAGTTCCACTAACAAAAATCAGATTCCATCAATAAAGACAGATCTTGCTCCCATGCAGAGCATTAGCAATAAAACCGGATTCCAATTGAACAATTATTAAATTGGCAATTCCCGTTACCTGAAAATTAAGAGCTCTTTTCTGAAGATCCTGAGGCAACAAAGGATGCTGAGGGTACTTTTCTTCCAAATACTGTACATTAATATATCTTATCAGCAACAATTATCCAAAAGGCTGGAAGTATCCCAATCAATTGCACATTAGTTTACTTTAAATAAGCAGCTCACCATTAGGATGGCAAAAGAGTCTGAAACTACAATATCGCCATCTACCAGAACCGGCACAAGTCCAATGGGATTAAGCTTCAAAAACTCTACATGTCAACGGATTCAAATATGTTAAAAGCCTTCACTAGACAAAAAGGATTTCTTGATGTTACTGAAATTCGTATTTACACTTCTACTTTGGGCGTGGTTATTTCGACTCTACAGATACCACCTATAGATTGCCCGAATTCGAATTGGACAAGATTATCCAAAAGAATTACTACGCTGCGACCTTCAAATCGTCAACCTCTTCTATTGGCAAATCTTATCTGTTTCATCATCATCTATACCATCTATCCCCACTTCTCCTTCCACCCTTCATCTCTCACTATCCCCATGAGAAAGACCCTCAACCATCTATCCACACTTATTATTCTTTGGACCCACTAAACGAATTTTAAGTGTCTTAATATTTCATTTACCAAAGATAATCCACACATTCAATTTGAAACAGAGAGAGTACTCGGACCAAAGCATCACAGAAATTGACTAACCTGGACTGTGTTGTTCTCCTTTGAGCAAGTTCACTGCTTTGTACTCGTACTCCAATCCTGTACGACCATAGACATATTAACAACAATTGATTTTTGATCATCAAACAATAGAGTTGAAATCATATTACATTAAAAACTATATATACTGTAGTTAACAACAATTGATTTTTGATCATCATCTACTAATTAATTTTTCTTCAAATCACTTACTAAACTTTTTATTTATTCCAAATAAATCATTATCTCCATCTGCAGAGTTAAGAGTAACAGTTTCAAGTATACCCTGTAATCATTTTGAGCCATAAATATATTTTTCCTTTAATCTGCGAGTTTTAACCTTGAAATTACACATACTCGCTTATTTGAAACAAGTGCAAAGTTAACGAATAATTCAAAAGAAAATTTTAGTGGGCGATTTAAAAAATTTACCCAAAGGAGTAAAAATACCTTTCAAGTTGAGAGCTATGCGAACACGGCCAGAACAAGAACTTCGCCAGTATGAGTATAGCTTCAGCTTCTTTGACTCATTATCACCACTGCTAGCCTAAATAGTTTAGCAAAAAATATAAATTTTCACCCAGAAAAAAAAAAAAAAACGCACACACACACATACACAAGCACACTAGGTGGAATGACGAAGAACAATAGAAGAGAGGAAATGGGCTAGGCACTCACCATGATTGAGTTGAAAAGTAGGGAAATATTTGTGGATTAAGCTTTTGAGTGATCGTTGAAGAAGAAAGCTTGTGGGTAGTTTTGTCGTCTTTCAAGTGACTTCTTGCGACCAAGACGGCAAGACACGACACGTAGCATCAGTCATCGTAGGATTTTGTGCTTTGGGTTCAGAGTTATTGTAGGATTCACTAAAAAAGTGGATAAAGCTCAACATTTGTTAAATTTTGTTTATAATATTATATTATTTTATTTGTCAATTAATATATAAGATTATATATATTATAAAAATATAATATTATGGATATTTATCATTATGTACTAATTAAGATGAAGAAATTTATTTATAGGATTCTTGTTTAAGTGGAAGATTACTTTAATTGTTGGTCAAATATGCTTATAGGATTCTTGTATAGTAGAGATTATTATATGTATATAGAATGTGATGTAATAAATATATCATCAAGATAGTAGAAAACTCTATAAATAGAGAGAGTTTTGTAAAAATGATATACACTTGAAGAAATCAACAATCTTACTCTATCAAATTCTCTCTTGTTTTAGTATTATTTTCTTAGTATTTATGTTTTAGTTTATAACACGTTATCAGTACGAAATTCTGCTAAAGTAGCAAATAACGAAGTATCCGACCACTTCATTATCAAATGTACATATAATCCTTCCCTTTTCAATTACCTTTTGATTATATGTTATAGATTAGTTAATATATTACAATTATAGAGTTGGTGAAGTTTAATCTCTCTAAAAGTATAAATAACTAGACTTTGGACATTAAAATTTAATATTTAACCAAATGAACTTTTGTTCAGACTTGTAAATTTTGGACATAAAATTTTGTCACTCAAAGGAATGTCGGATTGATCTTTGGACCTAATTATCATTGCTCACAGGATGTTGAAACTGTTATTGAACTAAATTTTTCTTGTTCCCGATTTTATTATAACTTATTACTAACTTTTCTGGCTATATCATAACATTATTTATATCTAACACTAACTTTTCTTACAATTCTAACATTTATTTATATCTAACTTCTCACTAACTTTTCTAACAAGTTTAACATTATTTATGTCTAACTTATCACTAATTTCTCTTACAATTCTAATAAAACTTAATAATTATTTTTATCTAATTTTTTTGGTATTGAACCCAAATGCAAGCCTTATGGCGATATTTTCTTGGCGATGGGAACCCTTTTGCAAAGACTATAGTGGTCAATATTAAGATAATATATATGAGTATCCAAAAGGATGTGTTGTACACGTTTCTTGTAAGACACGTAGACATTTAGTTAATCCACTCATATGACTATATGAGGTAATAATTTGATTTGTGTTGGAATTATCTTCTATTGCAGCATAGTGCTATTCCTTTTATGTTATTTCCAAATAAGTAAATAGATAAATATTGTCTACTTATGCTTAAAAGCACATTTTACAATATTTATTACATATTATGTGTTATGTTCAAATATTATAATTTTCTTTTTAGTCACCGATTTAGTATTTCAAGTCTTATTTTGTAATCCGAAAAAAAAATAAGCTGAATAAAGAGCTCGCTAGATGCAATATATTCCATTTTATTGGAAAGATCTGTTGCATTTTTTTATGATAGTCAAGATTAAAGAAAGGTGACAAAAGAAAGAGAAAGAAAAGTAAACAAAAGATGGTAAACAAAAGTTAAAGGTGACAATGATAATGTTTAATATAATAATAGTTGATTCACCATAATTTGTGATATACATTCTTGAGCTGTAATAAATTGTATAGTTAAAACTCATATCAGTGGTTACTGTTCATGCGGTACTATTCATGACACTGTTGAAATAGTAACCGTCGGTGCTTACTATTCACACGATACTATTCATATTATACTGTTCACGTGGTACTATTCATACCGATCACTATTCACGATACTATTTATTTGACCAAACCATTAGGGTTTGACCCAATACCTTATTTATTCTTTTTCTCCCTTATTGTGCCCACTCTCCACTTCTTCATTATCTTTCTCTCATGCTCTCCCTCACCTTCAATACCGAGAAAAAAAAAATTAGAGATTAGCAATGGATGAGTGTAGGGATGTAGTTCTAATTTTTATATGTATATTACTTATGATCCTTATTTATTTATTTATTTTCGTCAAGTTTGTAATTTTGAATATAAATGTGAAACTTGATTAAAATTATAACAATAAGGATCTATATCATAGATATGAATCTTTTGGTAAAAATAATTATATTTTCGATGGTTGAATTTTGAGATTTCGATTAAACTCTTGTACTTTAATCTTTATTTCATTTGTAGCCGTTAATCGTTTGGAGCTATTGAACGGTGTCATATTATTCTCAATATCCACTTGCAATTTATAACTTGGAGTTATATGATTTTATGTTTTCATATATAATTTTATTGTAGTATGATGAATAAAATAAATATATCTTACTTGATAAATATATTTTTAGCATTATTATTCCTATGAATATAGCAATTGATACGGTTGTTGTCATGAATGTTATTGTAATATCGACCTTATTCAATATATTTTATGGCCTTGTAATGGTTCAAATAATCCTGCTCTGTATACGAGTTTTTCCATACAACTATATGAGCAGTTGAGAAAATATATAGTGATCCTAGTTTTTTCACGCGTTGAAATGATCACTTGTGTGGTATGGGTGTCACGGTAATGAAATGAATTCATGAAAAAATCTTATGAACACCCACTAATGAACTATAAGATATTGGATCCAAAGTGTTCTATACTTTGACATGATATGAGAAGAATTATTGCAAATTCATATGGGCACCGAGTGTTCTATACTTTGACATGATATGAGAAGAATGATTGCAAATTCATATGGGCACCGATTAAAGAATCAAAGGATTTTGTTACCAAATAACTTTTTATATACTGCTTGTGCCCAAGAAAAATTGATTAAAAGGTCATCCCTTATTAAAATTGATATCAGAAATTCTGTATTTCGAGAAATGATTCAAAGGGATATATGCGAGCCTATTATTCAATCATGTGGATCGTTTAGATATTTTATTAATCGATACCCCAATATGATAATCACATGTGAGAATATTATTTACTTTGAATGCGGCATGCAATAATACATTATTGGAAGATAAATAGTAACCCATGTGAACAGTATCGTGAATAGTATTGTTTGAATAATGGAGTCGCCGGGTACTGTTCGAATAATGGCGTGCCAGGTACTATACAAATAGTGACGCGTAAATAATAACTGCATAGTCACTATAGGCACAATTTTTGGATAATACAATCAAGATAACTCATCTTGATAATGAAGAAAAATTTACATCTCACTCATTTAATAATAGTGTATATTGGGATTTGTGTTGAGCATTATGTGACTCACACATATATGGTCTAGATGAAACTTTTATTAAATTTTTGTAGCTAATTGCTAGACCAATATTATTACTGACTAAGTCTGGTCCTGTTGAGGACATAGGTATCATATGCTGCAACATTTATTCAAACAAAGCCAACTGTTTGAATTATATACTCCTCATTATTCAAATCTCATCTAAGGTTGTTTTGTGCAATGTATGTTTCTGTTATTCCCTTATAAGCGCATAAAGATGTATTTATAAAAGAAACTGAGAATTTATGAAACCCTATCAAATATTATATTAGGACATTGAAGAGATCAGTTTTAATAGCATATTTTGCTAATTAATGAAATGATATTCTCAGTATCAGGGGGAAAAAAAAAAGCTGGAACAATAAATATTTCTATGGCGAGTTTATCATATTGATCCTCATATAAAATGTATTCCCGGATGCAAAAATTGTGACTAAAGTCACATATATCGGGTTTAATTGCTCATATATATTAGAATTGATGTTTCAATTAAAACACATATAAAGAAATAACATCTACTACACACCAAAATGGTGGTATATATCGGTTCCATAGATAAAGGAGCAAAATATGCGAGTTGTCATTTTTTGATTATTCAATCTTGCAGATGCCAAAACAAGGAGTTAAAAATATAACTGGGAAATATTACTCCACGAGAGTATCAGGTACTTAAAAATGATATGAATATTAAAAGTATTAAGACTAAAGAGATCTTACTCAGTTAAATTACTCCTAAAAATGAATGGAACTGACAATAGAAATTGATCATGATCAACTTTTGAAAACTGCAGTAGCTACTCATGTTATGAAAAAAATCGAGGATCTTAAATTACAAGTCCACTAAAAAATGTCGACAAATAGATGATGGGCCAATATAATCAATGAGATGCAATCCAGGCATAAAATGAGTGCATATGACATACGTATGATTGCTCAAATACTCATTAAAATGACATATGTATGGTTGATGAAATGCTTATTGAAATGACATATGTCTAATTGTTGAAATGCATATGAAATATGTATCGTTGTTAATGGGATTGTGGGAAACATTGTACGAAATCAATCCCACATCCCTATGAGAAATTTCAAGGAATTAATCATAATAGTTGTTTTCCCCTTAAATTGTTTAAAGGTAAACAATGAATGAGTTAGTACGCTGTGTGATTATACCTTGGTGTATATTCTTCGGGAAAATCATATTGATATTAGCTTGATAATTTTGAAAAAGGACTTCATATGCGTCTTATGAATATGATAATAGTTTACCTATATAAATCACATGATAATATTATTAAAGTCTCAGAAAAATTCTATATACGCTAAAAGCATATATTTATGTGATAATAATATTTAAGTCTTAGAAGGACACGTGATAATAATATTTATATTGAAGTCCTAGAAGGACTATATATGCTTGAAGCATATGAATTAAAATCTCAAGAAATTATTTGATTACAAATATCTTTGTATAGAAGAAAACATTCTGGAAAGAATGAGATAGAATTTTCTTAGAATATTATGATATGTCTGATTATCATATGCATTTATTGTATATGTTGATAAATACTATAATGACTCATCAAGAGTTATTGGTCCCGAAGCACCATATTTAAGTACAATTAATGCACTAATATATCTTGTTGATAATACAATATAGTATATTGTGTTTTGGTTATTTGTTAGCCAGGTATATTGCAGCTCCAATGTGAAGGATCGTGCTACATATGTGGAACATCACATATGAACTTATCTTATTCAAGAGCATTAAAATCATCATATGCCGGCCCTACAGATACCAACTATTTACCTGACCCCCACAAAGTAAGATCACATACAACCTATGTATTCACTTGTGGTGACAAGTATTTTATGGCAATGCATTAAACAGGTCATGAATGTTGCATCTTGAAATCATGCTGAGATTATGACAATTCATGTGGCTGGTTGAGAATGTATATGATTGAGATCTATCACCCATGAGTCATGTTGCACTGAAGGGGATAAGGTATTTTTGCGTTATACTTTTTAACCTTCACCAAGGTTTTTTCCCACTGGGTTTTTCCTGGTAAGGTTTTAACGAGGCAGACCAAATACGAGTATATCACACTAAGATTCTATTTGAATTCAAGATAGACGCGGTACAAGTTCTCATCAAATTCAGTAAAGTAAAAATGTTACTGGATCGTCCACAAAAAGGCATTGCCCCTGATGAACTAGCTATCAAAATTGGCATGTGTCAACTTTGTGATCATTATTGATATATTCACATGAGTGGGAGTCTTATACGCCCTACACTCTTTTTTCCTTTGCATAGATTTTGTCCCACAGAGTTTTACTGACAAGGTTTTTAATGAGGCAATACAAGAAACATATACGCCCTGCACTCTTTTTTCCTTTGTGTAGGTTTTATCCCAATGGGTTTTCCTAGCAAAGTTTTTAATGAGGCAGCTCAAGAAGCGTATACTAAGAATATCGTAGTTTTTTTCTTTCACTAAGATTTTTATTTCATTGGATTTTTTCTTAGTAAGGTTTTAACGAGGCATATTCTTAAAGAATGAATATCCAAGGAGGAGTGTTATGAAAATACGATGTTGTAGATATTCATCGTTATGTACTTATCAAGATGAAGAGATTTATTCATAGGATCCTTGCCTAAGTGAAAGATTACTACAATTGTTAGTCAAAGATGCTTATAGGATTCTTGTATAGTGGAGATTATTATATGTAATGGAATGTGATGTAAATGTGATGTAATGAGTATGTCATCAAAATGGTAGAAAACTCTATAAATAGAGGGAGTTTGTAAGAAGGATATACACTTGAAGAAATCAACAATCTTACTCTCTCAAATTCTCTCTTGTTTTAGTATTACTTTCTTAGTATTTATGTTTTAGTTTATAACAATATGCAGATAATGAAGAATTATAAGACTGAATTATCTAAAACAACTAATCCTTTTGATAGTATGGTTGTAGCATTTGTCCTACATTGGAGTAGTTTTTTCTTCCGCAAATTGCTCGAGGCCTGGCCCACCTTGACCTTGTTATTTTGAGGTTTTATCATTTTCATCGCTTCTTATTTAATGATTAGGTCTAAATTCTATAATAGACTTCCAATGAGAGGCTCGCACAACGGGCCATTATTTCAATACCGGTGGAATATTCACAGGTTACTTTAATTGAATAAGATAAATATTCAATGAATTTAATCTTAGACTATATAATTTTTTTTTATTTTTTTTTGTCGGAATAGAGAAATCTAGATAACAAAACAAAGACATAAGATTCAAATCATATTTTGGTAAAAAAAAATCATATTATACCTTTCTAAAATTAAAAAAAAAAGTAGCTAAGCCAATCCAATCATATTATTTCTTTTTTTTTTTAAATACAAAAAAAGAATCATGTTCCTATCTAACATAGTTTTATTTTGTATCTGAGACTTCTCTCGTGATGAGATTGATTAATGTTTATATTTTATAAATAAAAGTTTCATGTCTTTGACAAAAAATAAAAAAATAAATCCAATCATATTCCCATTTTATGTAATCTAATAGGTTTACATATCCCCCTTTTAGTCTCATATCATCAAAAAAGTCTCCTCATGGCCTTAGAATCGCCAAAAACTGTACCCTTACTTACCTTTTTTATGCTGACGATTCCCTATTCTTTCTGGAAGCCACTACACAAGAAGCTCTTGCCTTCCAAGACCTCCTTCACCATTACTGTTTTGTTTCGGGCCAAAGTGTGAACTTGGCTAAATCAAGAATGTTGTTCAGCTCTAGAGCTTCAGAGTCTATTCGACAAAATGTTACTAGCATTCTAAAAATCAAGCAGGTGCAAAACCTTGGTAGTTACCTTGGTTTGCCAACTGAATGGGGCAGATCTAAGTCCCAGGCTCTTCAATGGATCAAAAATAGAATCAACTTAAAACTGAGTAAGTGGAAAAATGGTTATTTGTCTGAGGCAGGTAAGGAGGTGCTTATCAAAGTAGTTATTCAAGCAATGCCTGCCTATCCTGTCTATTTGCATTTTCCTTAAATCTGTTTGCAAATAGATTAGTACAAAAATTGTTAAATTCTGGTGGAAGAGAAACAATGATAGAAGAATTCACTAGATGCACTGGAATCAAATCACTAAGGCCAAGAAGTCTGGTGGAATTGGATTTAAAGATTTCTAATCAATGAATGTTGCATTGGTGGCTAAACAGGCATGGAGAATTGTCTTTAATCCTTCCTCTATAGTGGCATCTGTGGTCAAAGGAATCTATTATAAATATGGGGATTTTTGGAATGCAAATAAAGGAAAATGAGCATCTTGGTGTTGGCAAAGTATCATTAAAGGCCGAGATCTTCTGAAAAGTGAAGCTGTTTGGAGGATTGGAGATGGTAGAACAACTGATATCTGGGAGGATCCATGGCTCACTAGTTGCAAAAGTTTGAGTAGACCAAGTGGGGTAGTTAATGTCTCTAAAGTGAAAGATCTCCTCCTGCTTTCTGGGGGATGGAATCTTTTTCTCATTCACTCTCTGTTTGATAAGAATCTGGCTGAGGAAATTGCAGCTACTTATGTGCCTTATGTTGATGTTCTGGCTCTCTTATCTGGCCACTTACCACTGATGGGAACTATAGTGTTCGCACTGGCTACTATGTGGCTAAAAAGGTTATTTCACATGGTCAACATGATGTTAAAGCCTGTAGCTCTTATGTGATACCTGATGAGTTATGGAAGCTGATTTGGGGTCTTAAAGTCATGCCGAAAATCAGAAACTTTATTTGGAGGATCTTCTCAAATGCCCTCCTTACTCAAGACAATTTGTTTAAACGTAAGTGTATTGATAATCCAATGTGTAGAATTTGCTTCAAGAAGAAGGAAACAACTGAACATCTGTTCTTGACTTGCCCATGGACACAAAGGTTTTGGTGGGGTTGTGTTCTCCAGATTAGAATTGAACCTCAAAGTGCTGCAAGGTTTGATGACTGGTTACTTCATATGTCAAATAGATTTGGTGCTGCAGGTTATTTAAATGGTGAAGCTGAGGCTAAACTTGCCATCTATTGTTGGCATATTTGGAAAGAGAGGTGCTCTCATCTGTTTGAAAACTCACCAATTGATATTGATAGAGCACTTCGCAGAGCTCATGCCCAGATCATTGAAAGCCACTGTGTTGCTACTGTTGTGCAACCTAATCAATCAAACTCTAACTTTCCCAATCATGCAGTCTCCTGGTCTTGCCCCCCTGCAGGATGGTTTAAAATTAATGTTGATGCTGCAAAGGCTGGTAATGGTAAGTTTGTTATTGCCACAGTTTGCAAAAATTCTCAGGGAGCTATTCTTCATGGGGCTACGAACCTTGTGGTTTGCAAATCTGCCTTTTTAGCTGAAGTTTTTGCTATCAGGCTTGCTTGCCTGATAGCTAAAAGTTTGGCCCTTGATCAGATCATTTTTGAAAATGACGCTAGAGCTGTCCATGATGCATTTGTCTCACAAAGGAAAGCAATCTGGTGGAAAGCTAAACCTACTATGGATGATATTATATCAATTGCAGCTGAGATCAACTGTTATCGATTTTAGTGTTCCAACAAGACAGCGAACAAAGTGGCAGATTGGGTTGCGAAAAGTAAAGTTAGAAATAAGTTAGCTATTGACTGATTTGTAATTATTCCCTCTCCCCTCCAAGCCTTGCTTGAAGTTGATCTGTACCCCACAGGTGTGGGTTAATCCTTTTGTACTCTTTTGCATTCATGTGAATGAAATGCTTATTTATCCCAAAAAAAAAATATCTCCCTATCCAATAAGACAAAATAGCTGGCCATGATCGATAATTTCAAGTGGTCCCCCTTTTCTTTATAAGGAAATTAGAAAACAAAATTAGTTGGGCCTTGGGCTGTTTTAATCCACATTGCCATTTAAAGTGGCCCACAAACTTCAAAAGCTAAGTGCATCACCCTCTAGCTCATTTTCTTTCCTTTTTTTTCTTTTAATTTCAAACGAGCTCTAACATATTTTTATATTACTTAAAATATTACACAAGATAATGGATATCGAGGTCTCTAGTATCTAAAGCGAGAATTATTCTACTAGACCAAATGACCAGTAGTCTAGCCCATTTTATTTTTAGTAATTTCAAGCATTAGAGTTATTTAGGCCATTGTTATGTAGATTCTCTCCTCGCACTTTTTCCCTCATATACTATATGAGGTGTAAATTTGTTTTAACTATTTTTTTCACAATTGAAATTCAAAATGAACGATTGAGATTTTAAAAAATCAAATATAATAACCATAATACATATTTTATTTAGTAAATAAGAGAAAAAGTAGAAAAGAGGATCCAAAACCAGTACACCAAATCAATGTCTTAATAGAACGTCAAAGCCATGGCTAGTTTTTGATAGAAATATTCTATTAAACTTTATATAGTAACATGAAAAACTGTTCACATTTTTTTTTTTGGTCAGTAAAAATTTATAATGAAGACATCTAAAATAGCATGAGAATTTTTAAAAATTTAAGAGCTATTTCTATTTTCATTGTTTTGAGAAACACTTACATAGTCAACAATGGCGAACTTACCTTTGGTTGAGGGGGTGCGCTATCTCAACTTGAAAAGAATACATTTTTCCTTTTTCTTTTTTTTATTTTTTTTTAAAAATTAATTATATTTGACATTTTCATTGTATAATGGGACATTGTGACTTTTTTTACTACACGAATGTATTCTTTGAACTTAGGTGCCTGTGTTCATTAATTTCAATTTATGTTTTCCTTCAAGATAATTGGCTTCGATATCTTAAGTGGAGTAAAGCACTGAGGTCATTCTTAATTTCTCTCCTTTAACCAAATGAATGATAGCAGAAAATAGAAAATAAAACCAAACCAAATCAAGATGCATTAACTATAAAGAATTTAGTTTTGCATTTACTCGAGTCTCTCTCTTTTTTTGATGTGTGAGAGTATTCACTTTAGGCAGGATCACATCAAATTCACTTAAAAGTTATTATAAACTCTATTTTTGTAGTGTTACATTTCAACATATATTCTAAATTAATTAAGAATTAACTAATACTTATGATATACTTAAAAAGTTTTAAAAATATTAAAATCGAATCATCTAATTATAAATATTAAAGTAAAACTTTTACACATATAAATCTCACATTATATTAGAGTCGAATAATCCGACTCTAACGCCTTTCTCCATGCTTGATTCAAATTTTCTAATTCTGGAAAGTCCTTTTAACAGTATGCTAGTACATGTGATGTGACTTTGACAAAAATGGTTTGCCAGCAGAATCGAACTAAAACTAAGGACAAGACATTTGGCACAAGATGCTCCACTCTGTCCGTGGACAAAAAATTTATATCCTTATCAATTCCTTAGCAAATATGCGATTATTCCACGCGTTATTCTTCTTCTACACTCCATCCAAGTAAATTGACTTTTTTTATTAATCAATTAGATGCACCCTTTTAGCTAAAGTTGCATTAATTATGAAGCAACACCCATAAAAAGCCAGAGCAATATATTTAGACTAAAGAGAAAGCAACTTAATTTCTTCATTTTAAAATGATAAGTTTCAAAGTTTACAATTCAAACTGAAGACAATTTTATATTAAGTCTTAATTCATTAAGTAAAGTTAAATATATAAATTAGATAATTTGTTTGTCCTTTAAGCCATTATCATTGTTACGCACATAAAATTTTACCTATTCATTATTTTTGAAAACAACTTACTCCCCTATAAAAACTGATTAGATAAAACATTTATGGTCAAATGGATTAGATTACATGGAATATGCATCGCAACGCTCAAGAATAATTTATATAAATTAATCTATCCAATTATTATTAATTTCAGTCCCCTCATATCTCCTTCTTTAATAGACAAATTATATATAATTCCATACCTTCTTATCAAAAGGGTTAGATATTCAATCACCCATTATTTTCTTTTTGGTTTTAAATCACACATTATTTGTTCCTTATGAGATTCAAAACGAAAAATAAAATAAAATTAGTGGCTGATTTCAAATTTTATTCTATTAATAATGTGACCAATAATAATTTTACCCGGCTAAAAATAAAAAAACCATTAAAACTAACTAACAAACTAACAAGATGGGTAGAACGCAACACAAGAGTAATCGATGAGTAATTTAAAACAAAAACTAATTAATGAGTAATTTAAAATTTTATGCAAATTTAATGATTCGTGACATAAATTTTTTTTAATAATGTAAGAACTCAATTAACAAAGTAAAACTTAATTATAAATTGATAAACTCTGAAAGTAACAGTTTAGTACGCTTTTATAAATTTATTAAATTAATTAAAAATAAAATTTTAAAATAATAAATCGTAAAAAATATCGAACCCTGACATAATTTATCCTTCCAAAAAAGAAAAAAGCCAACGGTCGAAAACACAACATGTGACGTAACACGAAGGTATTAGAATTAGACAAGAGTGTCTAATGTCCTTGTCCACTAGTGCACTGTCGCCAGCCAATTTCTTTAAGATTCGTTAATCAAAAGCCATTATCGCCACAAGCTCAGCCTCACTCATTCGCATCCCCATCTTTTCTTTCCCATTAAGGCAACAAACAAACAAACTTGTACATTTTCTCATCTTCGAAACCATTTTTGTTTCACTCAATTAATTGCATTCTGAAATATAACGTCGAGACATCAAAATGAGTATGTACGGTAGGGATCCGTGGGGAGGGCCGCTAGAGATTCATGCAGGGGACTCCGCCACGGACGACGAGAGGAGTAGGAACTTGGACTATGACAGGGCGGCGTTGTCGCGGCAGCTTGATGAGACGCAGCAGAGCTGGCTGTTGGGTCCAGGGGAGCAGAAGAAGAAGAAGAAGTATGTGGATTTGGGGTGTATTATTGTGAGCAGGAAGATTTTTTTTTGGACTTTGGGTAGTGTTTTAGCTGCTGGGTTGTTGGTTGGTTTCATTACTTTGATTGTCAAGACTGTGCCTCGCCACCGCCACCACCACCCGCCGCCAGATAACTACACCGTCGCGCTTCACAAGACCCTCATGTTCTTCAATGCCCAGCGTTGTCAGTAAATTCACTTCAATTTCGTGTTGTTTACTTTATGTCTGATTGGGTGTTAAGAGATTAGATTACATTATCATAATGCTAAACGTTGTTAATTAGTTTGACAGTTTCTAACACGTCCATTCATGATTTGGTAATGCAATCGATAAACGGGTGATAGTGACAAAATTTGAACCCCCCGACCTTTTTGGTAGCTAGGTTTCTATTCTATAATCAATTATTTATTATGGAAAACATGGTGGATGTTGAAAGTTGTAATTGTTTTCGCTAGAATTAATTTATGTATATGCATGCATTTTTTTGTTTAATTTTATGTGGTTTTTATTTGTTTTGGATGAGAGTCGCTCTTAGTTATGAGAAATAGTCAATCAGGACAAGGACATCTTCTTTTGTGAAGTTTGTATATTATATCTTGTGTTTTCAAGACCGGTGGTGTTTTTTGACTTGTGAGAAGAAAGGCATTGGGATGGTATTGTTTGATCGGATGTGAGGTAAATTTGAATTATGGGAAAGGGAATAGAGAGAGTGAGAAGATTACTATTGGTTGTTGCATTACGTTGGTTTAATTAGCTCTTGGTTGTTGTTTGGGTATTGATCTTTTTATCCTCCTAGTGGAGTTATTTTTCCTAATTTCAGTTACTGCCATTTGCAGCTGGGAAATTACCAAAACACAACAATGTGTCATGGAGGGGGAACTCATGTTTGAAAGATGGTGATCCTGGCACTATATTTAAAAATCTTGCAGGTGGTTACTATGATGCAGGCGATGCGATCAAGTTCAACTTCCCAGCCTCTTTTGCCATGACCATGTTGAGTTGGAGTGTGATCGAGTACAGTGCAAAATATGAAGCCGCTGGAGAGCTTCAACATGTCAAAGATATTATTAAGTGGGGGACTGATTACTTCCTCAAGACCTTCAACCATACAGCTGATAGCATAGATCGCCTCGTTGCACAGGTATATACATATATATGACTTATTAATGACTAAACCATGGCACCTTATGTTATTTCTGCTATTTTGTTACCCATCTAGAATGGTGCTCATCCAGGCTTTTGTCATGAGTTTTTCTTCTAACATCCTTGACGAAGATTCTTTATTTTCTTCTGATTCTTTTGTTTCAAAAACCATTTTTATGTTATGTGCCTGATGATTTCATATTTGACTTTGATCTATCTTGATAGGTCGGAAAGGGGGATACTAAAGACGGCCCTGAGGAAAATGATCATTACTGTTGGGTGCGCCCTGAAGACATTGAGTATAAGCGGCCTGTAGTTGAATGTAGTGGTTGCTCAGACCTAGCTGCAGAAATGGCTGCTGCTCTTGCTGCTGCATCCATTGTTTTTAAAGATAACAAAGCCTACTCGGAGAAACTTGTTCATGGAGCTAGAACTCTCTTTAAATTTTCCAGGGACCAGCGTGGCAGATATAGTGCTGGGGATGCTGATGCCTCAATTTTCTATAATTCAACTAGCTACTGGGATGAGTTTATATGGGGTGCAGCTTGGCTATATTATGCTACTGGAAATTCTTCCTATCTTCAGCTTGCCACAACTCGTGGTTTAGCCAAACATGCTGGTGCTTTCTGGGGAGGCCCAGATTATGGTGTGTTGAGCTGGGACAACAAGCTTATTGGAGCCCAAGTAAGTCCGTGGAAACTTTTCGTGCTATATATTGATCTTCAAAATCATATTACAACAATAATTTATTTAATTTACCATTTGGTGCACACATGTCGGTTTTAATTGGAACCTAACTGTACTAAGGGCTTCATTTCTGGAGTCCAAAGATTTGTATTGACAAGATGCTCGGAATTTGTAAGAGACATGCTATACTTGGAATACGTAAGAGACATGCTAGTTGGTCATTTGAAGTTCTGGAAGATAATCAAACTTGGAATATGCAAGGAAATGATACTTGGACTCTCTGAGAAAATGCTATGTGGTCAGTTGAAGTCCATTCCAAGGAAATGATACTTGGACTCTCTGAGAAAATGCTATGTGGTCAGTTGAAGTCCATGGACCACGGAGATAAATAAACTTAATTCTGTCCCAGCATTCTAACTTATTCATAAAATTTGTAGTTATGTGAGATGAAATTGCCTTATTCTTACATGGAAGGCCCCATACTTCATTTAGACTCTTCTGATGGAAAATCAGATGGGACATGCTTGTTAATTAGATATTACAGTACTTGAAGGTTATGAAACACCATGCCTTCTCCACTACTAAAAAATATTATTTTTGTCCTTTTTATTCTGGGTATTCAGGTGCTGCTGAGTCGTTTGAGATTATTCTTGAGCCCGGGCTATCCCTATGAAGAACTCTTGTCGACATTTCACAACCAGACAAGAATAGTCATGTGTTCATACCTGCCATATTACACATCATTTAACAGAACAAAAGGTAATTATATATAGTTGATAATTTGGAAATGTCATGTTCTATTGTGGTTCTTGGGACTAAATTTGAATCTTTTGGCGATGATGTAGGAGGCTTGATACAGCTAAACCATGGAAGGCCTCAGACACTTCAGTATGTAGTGAATGCAGCCTTCCTGGCTACCTTGTTCAGCGACTATCTTGCAGCAGCTGATACACCAGGATGGTACTGTGGACCCACTTTCTATTCAACTGATGTCCTGCACAAATTTGCTGAGACTCAGGTATGTGATACTCGTCATTTTCGGCAAATCACTTAAAGCAACTAATTTCTTAGGGTTTGAATTTGCTCTGTGTTCATTTTTTCCTCGAATAGAATTTCTGTAAGAATGTCCAATCATGTCACTCGCTCCCACCTTCTTAGGGGGTGATACAAGACATGACCTTGGAGAGGAAAACTTAATTTGTTGTTGACGATTAGCTTGGTTATCTTTTCAATATTTCCAGATTAACTACATACTCGGCAAAAATCCGAGAAAAATGAGTTATGTCGTGGGTTACGGCAGTCACTACCCTAAACACGTCCACCACAGAGGTGCATCCATTCCTAAAAACAAGATCAGGTATAGCTGTAAAGGAGGATGGAAGTGGAGGGATACATCGAAGCCAAATCCAAATACCATCGTAGGAGCCATGGTAGCTGGTCCAGACAAGCATGACGGTTTCCATGATATTCGTACTAACTACAATTACACAGAGCCAACACTTGCTGGCAATGCTGGTCTAGTTGCTGCCCTTGTCGCTCTATCTGGAGACCGGAGCACTGGAATTGATAAGAACACGATGTTTTCTGCAGTACCGCCTATGTTCCCCACTCCACCACCACCCCCAGCTCCTTGGAAACCTTGAGTACTATGAGTACTAGTACTAACAATTAACATCATACCTTTTCCAGTTATGTGACCTGGGATAGATGAGTTTTGATGCCATTGTTGATTTTGAATCCGGACATCATCGAGGTTAAAGCAATAGAAAGATTAGGAAATGATGAACACCTTTTGACAATTACCGGCGTTGCTAAGATGTGAAGCTGAACCAGCTTTGAAAAGCGCGCCCAAAGACATTACAGTTGTATCTGCAATCTGTGAGGGTAGATAATGTGTGTGTATGTATCTTTGAGAATCTAATGCATTCTTTGGAACTCTAGAACTCAAACATGGAACAATTTTCAAGTTGTTTACATGTACTTTTTACATGATGTAGAAAGTTGTTTTGAACCCCCCACCCCTCCTTTCTCCGACCCCAGCCACTGAAGTTAAATTCTAGATCCGGCCCTGCCTCGAGCTAGAAAGTTCGACCATTGATGCTGTAATTCCGTCATCAGTCGGCGTCCGTCTGTCAGAAACAGAGAGGCTTTCAAATGAACCTGTGGCCAGTCTGCTCAAGCTTCCACTCTTTCTGACTCTGGCCCAGTCCAGGAGCAGCCCGTGTATGTACTCATCAAACATGCCTTGTTTAAACATACTCCCCATCTGAAAAATGGAAGAATATATACACAACACGTTGCAAACTTAGATTGGCAAAATAAAATGATCAAAAGCTCAATAAAATTATGTTTGATTATTTTACCTGAGTCACTAATGCATATAAAGGTAATGTGCTATAGCTGCAAAGGACTTGAACAATAACCCTGGACAGATCATGGTGGTTAGAATGAAAATAATCGAAGATATCATTGTATATGAGACGGATTTAGAATATTATCGGGGCCCGGAAAGCAAAATTAATGAAGATGTGGTAAGTAAATAAAATGGTTTTGTAAATCGGAAAAAAAGAGTATCTCAACGCATTATGTGGAATAAGTAAATTTGAATAGTAGATCCGCCCCTACATATATCGAAACAAATAAATGAGATGATTACCCTATAACAAGTCTTGGAGTAATGAACCCCAGTTCTTCCATGATGCATGATCTGAACCCATATGTGACCTGAGAAGTAATTAACCACACAGTTTTACATCAGTCCACTCAGGTTTGCATCAAAATATTGATGAAGAACTCAACATATGAAATCTGCTTACCCAAATCCAAAAGAAGAATGCTATCTCAAATGCATTTTGAAAAAAAATGAAGTGAAGCAAGTAAAGAACAATGGCTGGACGATGAAACCAAAACAATTCATCAGATGGTTTCACCGGTACAGCTTCAGGGTCTCCTCCTGTCTCTCTTTCTGCAACATCTTGAGCCAACACACTAATGATATGTTCTAGTTTAGCACCAACAAGAAGTAGCAGCTGCAAATTTACCCAAATCACACGTTTATTGTAACATTCTGGGACCCGTACGTAGTGGAAGATTTATGTACCGAGTTGTTTCAAGTTTATTTCATATATGAAACAGAGAATTCACTTACGATTAATGGTAAAAACGATAACCAGAAGTACGCGTGCCATCCTGCAATTTTTTTGCATCAATACGCAGTGTTAGTAAAACAGTAGAAAACAAGTACGAATCACGGTTTTGGCCTTTATTTGTACCAAAAACGAAAACAGCAGAAAGTGAATGAACTGAAGCATCAGGAATGAATGAACGTACCCTCTATATTCATTAGCAAGAAGATCACGACAAAGAGCCACAGGTACCAGCTGTTTACAACAGATAAGAGCATTTAGCATAAAAATGAACAATTTATTTTAGAAATATAAAAGGAGTAGTTGAAATTGCACGTTAGACTTTGTGGTATCGTAATAATTTAATATTCTTCATGGTTTCAAACTTAAAAGAATGTGATAAACCTCATGCTGCAGCTACGTGACAAAGGGACTAGTGAATCACGTTTTTAGAAATACATAGGAATTATTAGATTATTGCGATATCATATATAGTATTTAACGTGCAAATTAGACAAAATAATGAAGAACTTTTAATAATTTATCCAGTATAAAAGTGACTAATAATTACCTTATACCGACGACCTTCTTAAAATCGTGTTCCAGCGTCCGCAACATGTACTTGTGGAAATCAAAATCAGGTTTTGAAGGAATATGAGCCTATATTGATAGCCAAATAAAACAAAAAAAAATTAAAAGAAAAGGGAAACACAATATAAAATTGACAAAATCATGAGCAGAAAATAATATCAGCAGTAATTAATGAAAAATAACTAAGAATAAGAATTCTACACGTATAAATCCTGATCGCAATGCTATGTAATCTGACTTGGTTACCGAACCGTAGAATTGTTTGAAAAACGCCACCTATAAAAAACGACATGAAATTTTGTGTTTCATGAGGGAAGTAAGAAAAGCAAAAATTTCCGTACATCTATGAGAAAATAAATATTTCATGTATTGTAAGGCTATCTTCAATGGAGTCTCTAAAATACAAAACTTTCTTAATTTGGGTATTTTTAGAGACCTCAGTCTCTAAAAGTAATACTATTCATGATAAAAGTCCGTGGGGTCCACCACTTTTGGCTTAAAAGATGCCAATATAGAGACTCAGTCTTTTTTTTTTTTAATAAATTTGTGAAAAAAAATGGAGACTGGGTCTCTATTTTGGCATCTTTTAAGCCAAAAGTGGTGGACCCTACGTACTTTTGTCATGAATAGTGTTATTTTTAGAGACTGAAGTCTCTAAAAATACCTAAATTAGGAAAGTTTTGCATTTGAAGACTCCATTAAGGATGCCCTAAATAAAACATGAGATGCTACAAGGATTTTACTAGATTACATGAAATTATTACAAAGGATGGTAGGTATATATCAAACTTACAATCCAGCTTATGATTGTTTTCTTTCTCCAACGGTTTCTTGCTCGTTCCTTGAATTTCTCGAGGTGAAAATGATCACTAGCATGAGCTACACCACAGGAATTTTCAAATAATTAGAGCAAAATGATCATTCACGTTATCTAAAAGTTTTAACACGGGAATAAATAAGGGATTTGAAATTTGAATACATGCATACTAAAGTTGATGTGGCGAAACACAAACAACAATAAACATGCAACGTATGAAACAATAATAGTCACATATAGATAAATAACATTCGATGAATATTCAACTCTAATCAACGTGATAATTAACCAACTCATCTGATTATGGACGTGGTGAATTACCTAAAATACTAAAACTACACATTTATAAATATATGGTCCACATTTATTAAAGGAATTAAAAAGAAAAAGAGAAAATATCATGTTATCTCCCGGTATCATAGGAAACTATTACGTTATTCTCTGTGTTCTTAAAACTATCAAAGAGAAAATATCACGTTATCTCCTTGTGTGATAGTTTTGAGAACATATGGATAGTTTCGCATATTACAAAGAGGTAACGATTATATTTTCTCAAAAGAAAATGATTACCTGTATGTGGCCTTGACCTGTGGTCATATCTAATTGACTGCTCCCAGTGCCTCCATTCCCGTATCTACGTGCATGGTGAAAATCAATAATTGTAAAATCAGCTAATTTACCATGTCCGAAAACCAAATATATAACCTGGCATTTGGTCTAATGATATTTCATTCCTCGTTGTAATTGCGAAATTAATTCTCACAAATGATATTATTAAATATATATTGTATAGTTTAAACTTCTCTTAAATTTATAAATAAATAAAAAACCAAATATATAAAGTAAGGTTTGTATTACCTTGGCCAATCCAAGAACCATGGTCGTTGCACAGAAAATCACATGAGTAACGGCCAAAACAAATACAAAAATGTGCAGTTGATGTAATGCTTCTAGCGATAAGAATGGGACTTTTCCCTGTGTTAGAAGAAAATAATGAAATGTAAGATTACATAAAGTGTTTTTTTAGTACAGTGGAGGTCGGTAATTTAGAATTTCTCATTATAACAATTACTATCCGATCATTTCACCTATTAACTCTTGAGTATGATTACATGAAGTGTTTATAGTAAGTCTGGCTATGGGATCATTCACACACGAAAAGAAATGTCCTAAATTTCCTTTTTTCACTATTTTCTCCCCGCTCAGAATCAAGGGCGAATTTAGGAAAAAATTTTAATGGGGCTAAAACACGTAAATTTTCAACTGTGTAAGTATATTTCTTTTTTTTAGTGGGAAGTAATTAATTTTTTTAACTAAAAATACATAGATATTTAATTATTTTTTTGGAGAAATACATAAAATTTTAACGTCAGTGAGTTACAGCCCTCGCTAGCCCCTTATAGTATAGATCCGCCATTACTGAGAACTTCCACCTCTATTACATCATGCAGTATGTTTTACGAGTTAGGTTTCAATCAACATTTGGTCATTCAATAAACTCAGATGTGGTGGGTCTTACACGCACGCTCACAGCCACATGGCAGGATCGTGGATTGAATACTTTTTCATGTTATACCCTCTAGCAAACCGTTCAACCACCATCTCCTTTGTTTAGCTGTTTGTTTACTTTTACCTGAGTATGATAAAGATTTAGCTTTTAATATTTTTTAACCATGGTTAGAAGTTTGATATTGAAGAATTGATTTAGCCCGTTGAACGTATATTTTAACACGTGACATCAATTCAACCACTATCAATGAAAATGGTGAAGAAGAGAAGATATATTGTAGAAGAGTCGAATTCCTTCTTTGGACCTTCCATACATGAAATCACTAAATAAGTCCTAATATTGAGGATCTAAGTTCTTCGTATTCTCTATCAACAATGAGGATGTCTACTATAGTCGCTTCTTGCACCATGTTAAACCTTAATACCGAGTATAAAAGAATTAAATTCACTTTGCGGTTTAACAATATATCTAAATAGAACCCAAAAATTGAGTGAAATGTTCATATAACGATTTGTTGTGATTAAAGGTTTTGAGTCCGAATTACAGTTTCGGTCTCTATTATATATCTAATTTAAAGGCTAGAGTGCATGTTATATATACCTTACGTGCACAATGTTCTGAACTGTTGTCTGTTGCCAAAAGCCTTCTGGCGTTGTTTATAATATCATGAGAATCAGCAGAAGACGTTGATTCCATCTTGCATGATAGCATCACAGATGCAAGATCAGGTGATATACATATACGGCTTATTAGACCTTGGAACACCGTTAAAAGCAGGGAAATAAATCCCAAAAGCATCAATTCTGCATAGAACACAACAGAGAAAAGAATGACGATACCGTAATAGTAACAGTAAATCCAAATCATTAATAGTCAAAATTAACGTGTCAGATTCAATTATTAGTTTACCAACACATTTACGGGCAGAGCTATACTTGAATTAGTAGAGATACGGTCCCCTCTGACCCCGAAAGCAGAATCATTAAAGAGCATATTGGGGTTTTATTTTTTAAAATTGTGAGCATTTTTAAGGTATTTTAGGTTGAAAAAATCGATTTATCCCATTGAAAAAAATTATTTATATACAAGTGTGAAATTATATGATTTTAGCCCTCACTGAACATAAATCTTGGATCCACCCTGAACATATTGAGTCTAATTTATTAGTGAAAAATACTTACACTTGTAGTGAGAATAGTAGTGAATTCAGTTATCATAATTGTCGTTTACATTACCAACGTAAGAAGAGTGTTATAGTAAATTTTTTTCTCTAGTAACTGACCTTCCTTCAGTTTCTGTAGAGCCTTAAATAATGAATCTTGATGCTTACGTAGGAAGCACTGCATGGTAAACGACAGGAAACGCAATTGAGTGACTAGTATTTCATAGCCATGCAGAAAGTTAAAATTCGATGAAAATGCAAAAAATAAAAACAAAAAAGTTATATTTTATTTTTCAGGTGAAGAAGAATCTCAGCTTGTGTACATTTCAGTAAAATCCTAAAATCTAAATTGATTAAAATTAATGCTTACTAGCTGCAAAAATAATAATAAATATGGGAGATAATTTACAAATTAAATGTACATCAATTATTTGCTTTTAGATGGGATATATGCCATGAAAGAAAGCAGCTGAATTGAAGTCTCAATCTTAATAACAAGGGCGGATCAATGATACTTTGTCGCAGGGTTAAATGATTTTGAAGACTAAAATTCTTAATTTTTTGTTGTTTACTTTAATTACAACTTGTGAGGTTGTGATATATTGAGTGATAGACTGATCGACGTAAACAAAAATTATGTTTAAAGACAGATAAGTCGAGCTACGAGGTAAAGTTGGTTACCTTTCCAAGTCTATGAAGACCACGCTCAGCGATAATCGAAATGAGAACAATAATGAAACAAACAACAGCAACAATCCATGTTGGTGTGTGCTCCAAAGAGCGAGACTCATCTTCTCCTGTTGCCATTTTTTAGGGAACCACTTATGGCAATGTAATATTGTTGCAGCTGACATTGATATAGTTTGCAGTATAAGCAAGTTTATGAAAAGAAAAGCTATGGAGAGGTGTTAACATGGCCTGGCATGCTTAAGCCGAGGCAAAGAATATTGTGGCATGAAAGAAAAGTCTTGAGAAACAAGCCAAAGCAACGAACATTTGCCTTTGTCTTCTTCATTAAACAATTGAGAAGAAGAGCTTTACACCATTTTCACATACTTTTTCATCTTTCTCCACATGCTTTTCTGCCCAGTCGGTACAAACGTCATTCAAATTGTTCATATGTCATATCCCGTCCCTCATCAGTTCAGTAAAGAGATATTAGTTCAATTTATATCGACTTGAGTTCACTATCAAAATTAGCCTATGTAAGTATCAAAATTAAAAGGACTACAGCGCTTCACACTGCAATGCTCCATCCACACCAAAAAATCTGGAGACGAGAGATTCTTACCAAACCAAACTAAACTAAGTCATATCTCACTAAATAGGAACACGAGATTCTCACCAAATTGTCAAATTTCACCCCGCCAAACAGGGTACCAGAACGATTAGAGAAGCCAAAACGAACAAAAAGTGCAAAGAGATTTATCGCAAAAATACAAACAGTATAAGAGATATACAAGAGTATGGCTGACACGTCCATGCGTCCATTTCATTTCTCCAAATCACCTTGATTTCACCTATTCAATTTACAACAGAGGCTTACAGTATGTTGTCAAGCCTTAAACATTGGCATTCACCTGAATTAATACATTAAGTGGCCGCACGTATGCTATTCACGTGTCGATGCGTATTGAGAGAGACAGAGAGAGAAGAGAGGAGAAAGATACCTTCCTATTCCTAAAATTTACCAAATAACAATAATTGTACAGCCTGAATAGGCAAAGCAAAAGCCAGCCACCCTAAGGAATTGACTTTGCAAGATATAGTCACTGCCGTGAAGAATGGTCATGGAGCGGGCCCTTTTGCCTCCGCACCAGATGTCAACAGCAAGGAGCAGCAGATCAATAACCTAGAAACTTGGCAAGGATGCCAATTGTCATGTATGAAACTGCACTTAAATTTCATGTCACGGCATGCATCCTAGTGAGGCACGGATCAAGGCGACCAAATTAATGATGTGTTGCATGATGAGGTTTTGGTGGTACGTATAGAGTATCCCCACAATCAATTGGGGCGTGCATAAGTGGATTCCATCTGTCAAACACTATACGGCCCCCGCGGCCAATCCTTCCATGCAAGTTGAATGGGCGTGCAGATGTTCCATTTGGTGTCGAAGAGTCTGATGGAGGTATAATGCCCACAGCTGACAATTTTTCTGGATCCAGGGGTTTTGTGAAGAGTAAGACTGGCTCGTTTGGATCCTGCGTAGATCCCAGAAAGAGGTCTAAGTTCAATAATGAAACTAAGTTATAAAGGAGGCAAGTGCAAATGTGTTTCACAAGCCCCCTACCCCCCTCCCTAATCACCCAGAACAAATGGAAGTCGCCCCAACAGGCAATATCAAGTCAGCAACTATCGGGCAGCACAACAAAAAAAATGTGTGCATGTGATTGTATATATTATTATCCCAAGCCATACAATAATTTTCTCCCTTTTTTATTGAGTTGAGGGGAGAGGCAGGAAAGTACCAATTTATTAAGCCACCCATATGGGGCATATCGCCGCCTGAACTCCCGTCTCACACTTCCTGCAGAAGCAGGCACCAGCTTTGAGTCCGTCAAAGGTGGGTTTTGTAGCACAGCAGGCCGGCTAACTGGGCGGCTGTTGGCAACATCATCAGAATCAACAAATTCCTCTTCACTAGAACCGACCTTGCTGGGGAAGGAAGGCATTCCAGGTAGGGCCAAGCTATCCTCCAGAAGCTCAGTTTCATGCTGAAAACCCACAAAACTCACTTACCATAAGTTATTTTAAAAAACTCAAAAATTTGCATGGTCTAATATCTGAGCCTTATGTCTCAACACAATATATTATCAGAAATGTCAATAATACAATAGACTGCATGTTGAAAAACTGCAGAGTACAGACACAAGGCAGTCAATAAACAATGAGAGGACATGATGTTTAGGACATTGTCAAAAAAAACATTGTCAGAAAAATCACCTCATCCTTGGAAAGAACTGGCCTTCTTAAGGAAAGGAGGAAATGTCATGCATTAATGTAGGAGCTGTTTAAACGAAGAAGTATGTCCCAGCTATTTACAGAACGTGAGAACTGGAAGAAATTGAAGAAAATATCGGAATTTTCTATTAATTTATAATCTTGACTCTTAAGAGAGCAAACAACAGAGCCACAGGATGCAATCAAGGTTTCCATACACACTGCGCATCATGGACATAACAAAAAATAAGGGACTCTTATCCAAGTTGATTCCTAGTATTTATGTACAATGTAGGAGCAGATTTAGACAAAGAAGATCCTAATAACAAACAACAGTTTGCATTAATAAATGATATTGTACTCCGAGAGACTAAATAGCCAAGCCACAGGATGCAATCAAAGATTCCATACACACTGCAAGTCATGGACATTATAAAAAATAAACCACTTTTATGCAAGTTGAATCCTAGTATTTATGGACAAGAAATAACTCTGTTTCCTCAGTAATAAGGTCATCTCACATTTATGCGGTTGATGCAATTGCAGAATGACTAGTCAAAGTGCCTCTTCATATAGAAAAGATGAAAGAAAAGAAAACAATGGTGATTGTAATTGCGGAATGACTAGTCAAAGATGAATAATGGATGTCAATCGTACCTTATATTTCATTTGAATCCTTTGAAGGCTAACTTCACTTTCCATGACATCTCTTTTCTTTTCTTCTCTCTTCATACATAAAGAAACATGTCATGAGACTGAGTAGTACTGATTAAACCAAATCAACCCTTATCCCACTAGGTGGGGTAGGGAGTACTACTGGTTATTACAACTATTTAACCATCAGTAATAAGAATGAGATACCTTGATCAGAGCATCAAGTATTGACTTTGCTTGTTCTAGATTGCGCCTAACCTGGAAAAAGTGGATCAGAATATAAATGAAAAATCAACTCATATAAAGAATATGTGAAAATTAGGTTTGGAGATAAATTTGGCAGGTAAACACAGAGAGAGACAAAAAGCAATAAGACAGACTAAGAGAGCAAGCTTACAAGATAGGCAAGAGCACTATGCATCTAAAAGGGGAAAAAAGAATTCATAGCATAATGCCATTTATCAAAATCTGAATGATTAAGAAAGAGAGAGAACAACACATAGAGTGACGGACTAAGAGAGCAAGCTTACATCATTGCTAAAATTGATGCTTCATATAAAGCATATAAATTAGAACTATGAGCATACTTGAAAAAGCAGGAAATCATGGTGCTCACCTGGCGAAGCTTTTCAAATGATTGCACATTGTTTTCTCTCCTTTGCATCTATACATGACAACCATAAGGATAAAATACACCTGTTAGTATAAATCATGCCTCGTGATTGCAAAAGTTAACCAATATGAAGATATAAGGGAAAATACTTATAAGCAAGCCAAACTCATACCCTCCTTGTGTGAAGTCTATGAGCTTTCTCTCTTGGCCTAAATACATTATATGGGTTGGTGTCATTAACTGGTGGAGGAGGCTGCGAAGGAAGTAGGAAAAAGATCATCAGCATAAAATCAACTTAGGTTAAGCAAAACTCTCCACTTAGACACACTGAGGAAAGAAATATATGCATGCATATGCATCAAAACGATAATAAGTAGTAATACTAAAAGGTATATTCAATGCACTAACAAGCTGGAATTCTTGACTTACCATATAGAAAAACTAATCATGCAATAATCCAGTGACAGTAAATTCATTTTGAAAGTTCAGATAGTGATTAGAAAGATAAATCTATCGATAGTGATTGGAAAGATAAATCTATCGATTATCCTCCAGCCAATAAATAAAATAGAAGAGAGGAGAATCTAGCAGAATTGGTCCTTCTAAAGCTCTCAAGCAATTTTGGTATAAATGATACTAGTAAGTGCTAACCTGCAAACGCCGAAGAATAGGCTTCTGCCATCTTTCCCGCTGTAATAAAAGAATGAACATGGAAAAGGCAAAAAGTGTATGAGAATCAATCGTGTAGAAGAGCAGAGGTAGCTATAATTCACCAAATGAAGACAAACTAAAAGATTGCTTTAGTTTTTCTCAAAAAGTATTGAACTATGGCTTTAATGATTACGCACATTATCTATGACGAACACAATATAATACTTCTTTCATGGTCAAAACCACAAAACTTTTACAAAGTCTCCAAGTCAGGAAGCTTCTGAGTTTAAACAATGTATATACCATATAATAGACACAGAAATGCATCAAACCAAAAGAAAGCAGGCAAGAAAAATGACCAATGCCCTTATTTCACAGAGGAAACAATCAAGAAATGCATATATAACCCACTACCAGCAGGAAAATGGGTAAAGACGGAGGATGGGATATCGTTAAAGTCACAGATGCAACAGTAAGTCGAGGATAGGAAGCTCGACTATCCTTGCTGCAGACACCAGGATAGGAAGCTTGAGTATCCCCTGTTGCAGACACTGCACACATCCAGACAACTAATGTGCTGGATTATCCATATTGCCAATAATTAATTATGAACATACAGACAAATATGGGTGTATCCCTAATTAAGTTCTGGTTCTTCTGGATAATATCTTTCAGCAAATATTCACTTGTCAAAAAAAACAAAAAAAAAGCACAGAGAAAATGAAATGTGTATATCAAATTTTGTATCTCCAGCATCCAATCATGTCTGCATAGCATCCAGTTCAGAGAAGCCTTTAAGACATTTCCTCCCATTCAAATCCTAATTCTGAAACTCAATTTTAGTGTTGCTAGTAAGACTAGATTTAATAACGATATGGAAGACATTCATATTTCTGTGGCACACAACAGAAAAAGGATTTTAAAAGTTAAGGTCCAACGCTCCCAATGCTCTTGGGGGTTAATGCATAAAGAAAAGGGTTAATTACATGAGTTTCAAATTTAAATTTAGATTAACTAATAATCCATTGTATTCAGTGTTATCTTTTTTTTCCCACCATCAGAAGAATGGAGCATAGATTAATTGTCAACTTTGGCCTTTCACATGGTTAGATAACATATCAATCACAGTGTTATTCAGATGAATTATTTGATATAAAAACAAGAAGAGAAAGTGAAATTTGGGGATAAAGACTAAAATCAAATTGCTAAAAAATATTGCAGTTTTAAAAAGCTGCATAATTAATCAAAAGTAGTTCTCCAAAATATAGTAAAACAGGCTTGAAAATTTGCACAAACACATTTAGTATTGGAAAAAGAGATCATTAATGAGTGAATTGGAGGAAAAGATATCATATAAAAAAAAACATATGTTACGTCGGATTATGCTAGTTTTCTTTCTTCCCATTTCAAATCATAGATTTGCATGGATTAGCAAGCTCAGTTTACCCTTAACGCACAAATAAATGACAAGATGGTTGGAGATTCTAGTGATACCCAAAAATTAATAAGTTTATTATTTTCTAAAGCCAGTTATCACAGATATGATGCTCTGTGCACAGTTACTTATGGTCTTATAGAATGCCAAGTTCATAGTAAAGCTTCAATCTAATTTTTTTAAACTCAAACAGTTTTTTCTTGTTGCAGAACATTCCACGTTTCTGCTATACCAATTACAGCAGTTACACAATTTTCGGTATCAATAATTGTACTCCATCAGGTAGATATAGTGCTCATGAAATCATAAAATCTACAGTTCTAAGCTGCGGACACTTACCTTTCCTTTCCAGTAACTATAAATAGACTGGAAAACCCCATATTTTACGGAAAAAGATTGTAAGGCCTGCAATTTCAAACAGACAGAAGAAGATTAGATGATGAAACTGATGTCATATCATAATATATCGTCAAGAAAAGATCAAGTCCTAGTGATGAAAAAAAAAAAAAAATTTATTACGATGTGGGCAAAAAAGAAATGTTTGTCATGAACACAGAAGACAAATAGTTCTTTCCTCTCGATAATTGATAAATAGTCATTACCAAAGGAAAGACTAAAAGTCCAGGAGATGATATAATAAAGGTGTCTTTTTTGGTTTAGCAGCGCCAGTGACATCTTTCGAGGCTGTCAGATTTATAAGTATAATAGGTTTTAGAGTTTGAACCTAGCATCAGTTTATGAAACTTCTCTTATTCATGAGCTTCTGTCACATGCCAGTCAAGGCTCAGATTTTACAAGGTTAAAGTTTAATTTCAGCTATGTTGTGAAGGAGACTTCTCAGTGTGTAATATCCTAGTTCCAAACCTTCTCATATGGAGATCATCATATACTTTAGATGATTCCATATTTGTACAAGAGAATATAATACAGACAATAAGCAGGTCCAGCATCATTTATCCTAAAGTTATAATGTAACTGAAAAAGCCGACAAAACTGTTGGAGCTACAACTATTATCAAGAATGTTACATAGGGAGAATCTGGAACATTCAACCAGATAATGCTACCAGAGAATATGACTTTCACCTCTACTGCAGCATCGAAAGTAAGCAGCACAGGCACAGGTGAGCCAAGTGTAGGAGTAATAACTCCAGCTCTTTCCCGGGCCTTATGATCTAAAACTTCCAATTTATAGAGGATAATCTCAAATCTACATCAACAGCCAACCAACATGAAAACAAGCAGAAGAAGAAAGTTAACATAGTATATATCATTAAATTTCAGTGACAAAATTATCTTATTGACCAAAACCAAAAAAGAACCACAAAACCAAACAATGCTCCGAGCATGAAGACATACAAATGGGCTCAGCAATTATCTGAATCCAGAACAATGACAATGCTCATTAGTGTTGCACAACCCTTCAATAAAATATAATGTCTTTCCCAATATGGCCACCAATGTTGATGATGGTTCATTGTTCCACACATGTAACTTATGTATCAACTCCACAAACTAGGCTCAAGTAAGGAGCCGTTTCATATACTTCGACGAAACAAGAAAATATTGGAGACCCAGTGTTAGACATTCCATATACCAAAACTCAAATTCAGAGTCTTCTCCAGTACCTTATACCAGATAATACTTTAATCCACGGCTATTTACCAGAAAAGGAAAAATTAAGAAAAAGAGAGGGTAAAACAATACTACATTTTATAGGCCAAGATCAAAATTAGACTCACCCAGCGATTAAGAAGGACCACCAGAAGAATAAGAGGAGGGCTTAAATTAAAAAGAAAACTAACTAATAAATGACGATTGTGGCACAGATAGTCATAAACTAAGGGTAACTAAGGGTTTAGTAAATACTTTTCAGCGGCAAGAGTTTTTCTTTCTCTGTTGAAATCTTCCAGCCAATCTTCATCCTCATTGTCTAAATCATACTCAACGAATTCTCCAATCTCAGCACGAGCTACCATGAATTTACAAAATTTCAGTATGTAATTGGCGATATCAAAAGACAACAAGCAACTGACTGGGTTCACATACCTCCCCTTGCATGTATATATGATGTTGGTTGAGTAAAAGTGCGTGAATAGTCTCTTTCATATGTATCCACATCAACAAACTCTGGCGTGGGGATTTCAGGAGCCAATTTCTTGCTAGGAGTTTGTGGTACCTAAACAAAGGAATTATTCATGCACAGTCAAAATTAAGTATAGACACAACCCAGAAATCTAAGCAAATTTACTTTCTCCTTAGGTTCAATATAAGACTTATGACTCTAACTGACATGCCACTTATGTGCTCCTCCTGTGCATGTATAGGTTGCAAAAGACAACAAGAAAGAATACTCTCTTATTCTTGCATTAAATGGTCCTATCACCCCCTCTGCAAAACAGTGTCATATGCATCATAGAAATATTTCACAGATAACTTATGAGCAATGAATGAAATTTTCACTAATTCTCAGAATAATTTGTACAATATATCCCATGGGGACTTAGAAGATAAACTTAGCAAATAAATGTTTTAAGGAAAAGACAAAAAAAATATATAATATTTAATTCTCAAAAGCTCACTGTTTTTCAGAAAAAGAAAATAAGCCATAACCATGTAATGTTTGTATTTAGTACTTTTGGAATGTTGTGAGTTAGATCATCATTATTTATGGCTTATTTTCTCTTTCTGGAAAACAGTGAGCATTTGAGCCTACATTTATGTATAGTAATGAATGTTCCCAGTACTAAATTAAAAATTGGCAATCAACCTATGTCGCTTGTTAGTCGTACACAGGTAATGTGAGATAGTAATCATGTCCTATTAAGTATTCCAGACTTGCGATTTTTGCTTGGCTAATCGAAGTACATATATACAAGTATTTTAAAATAGAATGGCAGTAAGAACAGCATGAAAAAGCATTTCCATCTTAACCAGCTAATAACTAAAGAAATCAAAAGCAATCTTATCAAAATTAATTTAGCTTGGCTTTGCTGCTCATTCTCTTGCTTGTTATAAGAGGATGCGAAACAGAAAAATGCCCCCATGTTTCTTATCTCATGAAATAGGGCAGACTGATTCTCCCAGAAATATATGTTAAACGTTTTGCAAATTTTTCCACAAAGAAAGTCAAAAGGATACGACAAATATGCTATTTTCTGAGTACTTCTTCCATTTAAAGTTAAATTTAACGTCATCAGGAAAACAGAAAAAATTTTGAGCAGTAACATAAACAATGTTAGAAAAACAATTTAGACAAAGGATATTTTCGATGTCACAATGTATATATGTATGTAAGCTGTGTCATACTGAGCTTTGAATGGCAATAGCACCTCATTTTCTGCTTCTACAGCAAAACGGATTATGTGGGAGTTCCGAGTAGACGTCGTGGTCTCATCATCCTCGAAATCCTTAACGGATTTTAAAATAGGAAGCTTCTTATGAATATCGAGGGGGCGTGGCCTAAACGAGGGCCTACTCATATCAGCTGAGCTCCAAAAACCAATCTTTATATCATGCCACTCCTGCCACTGCCCTCCTTCACTTCAATTCAAAACACAATCAATTTTTCGGCACATGAACAATCTAAAATCTAGCATAATATCCCTAATATCAACAATTCATAGCAACAACTTGTTTAATAGCAGAATAATATAAGACCATTCCTTTGTGTGCAAAACCCTAATTTGCGAGTTTTTAATTTAAATTGAAAATTGGCGCCTTTTATGTAATATAAACCCTAGCAGCTAGATATATAACAATTTAAAATAATTTATTCCAATTAAATAATACGCACATATATATAGACATATAGATAGATGTTTGCGTGAGTATCATTTTGTGTGTGTGTGTGTGTGTGTGGCCGCGCAGAGAGAGAGAGAGTGCAATTACCAGCAAAATAGACAGAGATGGCTAGGTCAAATTGAGTGTGTAAATACAATACGTGAAGGTAATATGATGTGTGATTTTGCTTTTAGAGAGAGAAATAAACAATGGTGAAGGCGGGTAGGGTTTGTGGAGAGACAGACAGAAACGGGGAGGTATGGCGAACAAGATAAGCTCCGGACCCGATATAACCCGAACCCGCCAGCAATGGGAAAAAACAGGCGCGAGCTTTTGACTCTGTGGGGGTGTAAATAAGGCTCCGTTTGTTTGACGTAAAATAATTTGTTTGTGTCAAATATTTTTTGTATAAAATATTTTATATGGCTCCGTTTGTTTGTCGTAAAATAACTTGTGAGGAAAAAATATTTTTTCAGAAAATAGATTATTGAAAATTATTTTCTAGTGTTTGGATGTATCGTAAATTCTGTAAAATATTTTCTTCTTCCAAAGTCTCGTAAAATATTTTACAAAATTTTGTACTAGTCGCAATTATTGACCGTAAAACATTTTACGGTGTTACCAAACACCGTAAAATTAAGAAAAAATAACCGTAATTTTTTACTGTAAAATATTTTACGGTTGACCAATTTTTCGGTGTTACCAAACACCGTAAAATTCAAAAAATATTTTACGGCAAACAAATGAAGCCTAAATTAGTAGACGGAGTCCTAATAGTGGTTTACGGGTAAGATTAACGGTCGTAAATTTATTGATGTAATTATAATAAAATAATATAAATTTAGAATTTGTATTTATTTGGTGTTCAATCTACTAGCTTCTTTTATCTTATTTAGTGTTTTTTTTTTTTATGATGTATAACTTTGCTTGTAATGAAATGATGTTATAAGAATCCTTACACGTCTTTAGGGGGCGTTTGGTTCACAGATTAATTTTTCATTCCTAAGAATGACATTCCTGAGAATGTCATTTCTAGGAATGTTATTCCTGATAATGTGGTTAAAAGTGTTTGGTTTGTTAAAAATATTTCTGGGAATATTTCGTCAAGTTCTTAGAAATGTTATTTTATTATGTTTTGTTTAAACTCAATATTCCTAAGAATGTTGAGCAATTTCTTAATAATACCCCTAACTCAAAAAAATAAGAATATCAAACAAACTAGAGTAAAAAAATATTTAACCTATTAATACAACAAAAGTAAATTTATTTATATAATTTATAAATTTTAACTTGACACTACAAAATTAGAAAATTAAATTTAATATTTTAAAAAAACTAAAAATTTAAATATTAAAATTTATTTATTTATTTATTTATTTTATTTTTTACATTATTTTATTTTATTTCTTTTTAGTTTTTATTTTTTTTTTTTATGTTTTCATTATTTTATTATTTTTTATTTTATTTTTTGAATTATATTATTGTATTTATTTTATTTTTGTATCTTCTAAAATGGGTATTTGGGTCTTTTATTTTCTCAAAGTTATTCCCATGACTTGAAAATCTGAGATTCCCACCCCCTCGCATAATAATAGAAATTGGTCAAATCATGAGAATACTGCATTCCTATAAATGTGATATTTCTATTAATATTTTTTTATTCCACGAACCAAACACAGGAATGTCATATTTCATACTTCACATTCCTAAAAATCTTATAATATTCTGCAAACCAAACGCCTCCTTATCTATACGATATATTAAGAGCCAATCGATGGCTAAAATTGTCTAATAAGGGTCAAATGTTTCGCTCATCATGCTTTAAATGGATTGTACTATGTGTAAATAACAATGTACATTTGTTTTAAAATGACCATAAGGCCCATTTTTCATCAATGGTTTGTATTTGTCCACGTTTTTACAAAGAACAAATCTGAAGCGTTTAAAGTGGAGTTTGACAAAATGTCTTTCATAGCTCAGACACAAAGTTTTTATTTCTTCTCTCTCATACGTTAACCATCTTTATCAGAAAAACACACACAAAGACAGGGCTCTCTAGATTGTTCTTTCTCTCTGTATTCTTCTTTTCGTCACTTTGATCTCTCTACTTCACATCTCTTTCACTCACGTTTGGCTCATACACAGTGCGAGTAAGTACCTTTTTTTCTCATTTGATTGTAAACACCCCATCTCTGATAGTCTCAGACCCCCATCTCATGATTGTGTGCACTATGTATGCGTCTGTGTGTGTTGGATTTGTGTGGGCGAATGTGTTATCTTGATCTATTTGTTGTGTGTGTAGTTGATCGCGTCGTTTTGAGCTCAAAAATAGTAAGGTTAAATGATTAAAAATATTGCTTACCTTGAATTACCTCTAGCTGTGGAGAGTAGAGGGTCGATCCACGGAGATTGGGTTATCAAGTTAAGTTAAGTCCTTAATTTAGAATTGTTTGACTATATCCCGTCACGGATAAGTTTGATTAAGTCCAAAAGTCTAAAAGTATAGAAGTACGGAAGTACGAAAAATTAAGTCCAAGAAATGTCTACAAAATGTCCAAAGATACAGTAGTAACAAAGTCCAAATGTGAATTAATCAAAAGTACTAAATTAAAGAATCACAACACTCAACACTAAAAATCCAAAGGGTTAATGATTCAGGGTGGTTATAACTCGGTATACGCAAGTACAAAGTTATTGATTCAGATTAAAAGTTAAGTCCTTCAGAAATAGGACTACAAGCTCCCACTACTGAAATGAGCCTTTAATTACGTAAGTGATAAGATTAATTAATTAACAAAACTGGATGTGTTGGTACAACCTAACGATTTCCAATATCTCAATTAATTTTTCACTTATGTAACTTGGAGGTGTCGGTACAACCAGACTATAATCCATCCAATGTAGTCTCGTATTGCCACTGGTTTACAAAACCAGGCGTATATGTACTTTCAATTAAATATAACATAACTACAAGTATACGTATAATTAATCAAAGAATACTTAAAAATAGAAATACGAGACTTTAATAAATCTGAATCACAACATATGTACAAGAGTAACCTCACACGTACCACCCCGAATCTCGGGTCTAGTGTGTCATAATAAACTGTAAAGTACAAGAAATCATAACGAAAACCAAAATAAAAGAATACTTATCGTGTTGAACGGATTTTGGTAGACCGGTATGATTTCGGTATGATGATGGCTCACTATCCCCTCCATTTGGGATTAAAACTTTGCACACAACTCAGAATAATAACTAAAGCACTCAAACACAAGAGCAAAATCTAAGCTAAGAAGAGAAAATGGTACAAGAAAAATGAAATGAGGAATGAAGTATTTATAGAGAATTTTTGGCACTATTCACAAGTACTATTCAAACCATGATATCATCAATGTGTCAGCGTGATGTCATTTGCCTAGGTCATCATTGTGTCAGCGTGATGTCATTCGCCTAAGTCATCATTGTGTCAGCGTGATGTCATTCGCCTAAGTCATCATTATGCCAGCGTGATGTCAGCGAATATACTATTCACACGTTGACTTTACTATTTATGCATTGACTTTGACTTTTACTATTCACCCATTGACTTTAACTTTGACCAAAAGTTGACTTTAAACTTTGACCAAAAGTTGACTTTGTTGACTTTTACTATTCACCCGTTGACTTTGACTTCACTTATGTAACCTGGAGGCTCATTTCAGTAGTGGGAGCTTGTAGCCCTATTTCTGAAGGACTTAACTTTTAATCTGAATCAATAATTTTGTACTTGCGTATACCGAGTTATAACCACCCTGAATCATTAACCCTTTGGATTTTTAGTGTTGAGTGTTGTGATTCTTTAATTTAGTACTTTTAATTAATTCACCTTTACACTTTGTTACTACTGTATCTTTGGACATTTATTGGACTTAATTTTTCGTACTTCCATACTTTTGGACTTAATCAAACTTATCCGTGACGGGAAATAGTCAAACAATTCTAAATTAAGGACTTAACTTAACTTGATAACCCAATCTCCGTGGATCGACCCTCTACTCGCCACAACTAGAGGTAATTCAAGGTAAGCAATATTTTCAATCATTTAACAAATTTTGATTCCGTCGTTTTGCGCTAAAAAATAGTAAGGTTAAATGATTGAAAATATTGCTTACCTTGAATTACCTCTAGTTGTGGCGAGTAGAGGGTCGATCCACAGAGATTGGGTTATCAAGTTAAGTTAAGTGCTTAATTTAGAATTGTTTGACTATCTCCCGTCACGGATAAGTTTTATTAAGTCCAAAAGTCCAAAAGTATGGAAGTACGGAAAATTAAGTCCAAAAAATGTCCGCAAAATGTCCAAAGATACAGTAGTAACAAAGTCCAAAGGTGAATTAATCAAAAGTACTAAATTAAAGAATCACAACACTCAACACTAAAAATCCAAAGAGTTAATGATTCAGGGTGGTTATAACTCGGTATACGCAAGTACAAAGTTATTGATTCAGATTTATTAAAGTCTCGTATTTCTATTTTTAAGTATTCTTTGATTAATTATACGTATACTTGTAGTTATGTTATATTTAATTGAAAGTACATATACGCCCGGTTTTGTAAACCAGTGGCAATACGAGACTACATTGGATGGATTATAGTCTGGTTGTACCGACACCTTCAGGTTACATAAGTGAAAGATTAATTGAGAGATTGGAAATCGTTAGGTTGTACCAACACATCCAGTCTTGTTAATTAATTAATCTTATCACTTACGTAATTAAAGGCTCATTTCAGTAGTGGAAGCTTATAGCCCTATTTCTGAAGGACTTAACTTTTAATCTGAATCAATAACTTTATACTTGCGTATACCGAGTTATAACCACCCTGAATCATTAACCCTTTGGATTTTTAGTGTTGAGTGTTGTGATTCTTTAATTTAGTATTTTTGATTAATTCACCTTTGGACTTCGTTACTACTGTATCTTTGGACATTTTGTGGACATTTATTGGACTTAATTTTTCGTACTTCCGTACTTCCATACTTTTGGACTTTTGGACTTAATCAAACTTATCCGTGACGGGAGATAGTCAAACAATTCTAAATTAAGGACTTAACTTAACTTGATAACCCAGTCTCCGTGGATCGACCCTCTACTCGCCACAGCTAGAGGTAATTCAAGGTAAGCAATATTTTCAATCATTTAACCTTACTATTTTTTAGCGCAAAACGACGCGATCAAAATTTGGCGCCGTTGCCGGGGATCGGTGTTCATCAAATAAGGTAAGTCTTTGATTTATGTATATAAGTGTTTATATGTATATATTTTAGATTTTAGTTTTTATTTTTATTTAAGTCAATTTAGCTATTTTGTATAGACTTTATTATTATTATTATATATATTTTTTAAATTTTTTGTTGTTTCTTTTTGAGTTTTAGTTTTGTATGCATGGTCGGAGATCTTTAAAGTCACCCATCTTTGTCTTGGATTCAAAAATTGAGAAAACCTTTAAATCCAGAATCAAAGCACGAACTTTTCTAATCATGGCTGATCAACATCTGAATCAAAACCAAAATCAGGATCAAGTTGAAGGTAGAGAAGTAGGAAATGTGAGGAGGAACATAAAAGATTTTTCCACACCACAAGATTATGTTCCTCCACGATTTATCGCCTTACCTGAAACTGATGATGGTTTTAAAATAAAGTCTCACATAATTTCAATGCTTCCGTTGTTCCACGGTCTTTCTAATGAAAACCCGTATGATCACATTAATATTTTTGTTCATACATGCAGATCGATCAATACTAGAACTGCCTCAGAAGAGGTTGTTAAATTGAGATTGTTTCCTTACTCTTTAATGGGTCAAGCACAAAATTGGCTTTACAGATTACGATCTGGTTCTATTACTTCTTGGAATCAATTGCAAAGAGAATTTCTTGAAAAATTTTACTCTTCTTCAAAAAACAATGACTGTAGGAATCAATTAAATAATTTTTCTCAGTTTTCTGGAGAGGCACTTCATGAGAGTTGGGACAGATTTGAAACCTTAACTTATGAATGTCCACACCACAATATTCCAGATTGGCAATTAGCTTAAAATTTATATCAAGGGTTAAATGAGCATAATCAAAGTTTGCTCGACTCAGCTTGTAATGACTCACTTCTTGAAAAATCCCCAGAAGAAGCCACATAATTGTTCATAAAACTGAGCAACAATTCATGAAAACGTGCAACTTCATCTAGAGAAAAGAGAGAAAGTGTATAATCAAATGATTACAATTCTTTGACATCAAAGATTGAAAATCTAACTCTTGCATTGGAAAAAATGGTCAAAATGAAAGAAGCATTGCATGTAGTTGATTCAGGTGAAGGTGTTCTTGCATCAAATCCCAATTCAATTTCAGAGCAAGCTTGTGCTGCTTATAGATATCCTCGTACTTATGATCCATTCTCTAACACTTATAATCCAGGTACACGAGATCATCCAAATTTTCAGTGGGATCAGAATCGGGAAGATGTTCAACAACAAAGACCAAGAAGCTATCCTCCAGGATTTCATTCAGTTTCACAAGGACAGGTACCTACGAGCTCCAATTCAGGTTCCAATTCTTATGGGACTACTTTTGAAGAACAGGCTTTGAAAAAGCTTCACAGTTGGGAACCAACTATGCAACTGGTAAGTACACATACAAAAGCTGTCACGCCCCGACCCAACCCCCAAGCTAAAGGTTAAGTCCGGACCCGACACACGGATAGAGTCTCCCCTGTACCGTGGACATTCTAAAACCCTGTAAACACTTAAACAAAGTCCCAACAATACAATACAAGCTTTTCTTAATTAAACAACAAAGTTATAAGGCCATCCGAGCCTTATGGTACACAATAGCTCCAAAACACACAAGCATGCGAGAACTTGTTGTCAGCATAGTTTTATAATCAGAACATTCTAGGAAATCAATAAAACAACTTAAAGGATAATGCATTCTACATTAACCATCCACTCCTAAGCATGCAAGGAAATAAGGCAAGAATAAAAGTTATTACAAGACATGGCTTCCAATTCTACACCACAATCTACTATCCTTCGACTTGCGCAACAAACATATACATAGCCCTTAGGCCACAAAATAGAACATAAAACAATTAATTGAACTTTCCACATAGCAGCAAGTTCATTAACCACCTCAAGTTATCAGACACAGCAACTAAGGTAAAGGCTCGATCTGAACTTCTTCTTCCTCAACTAAATCAACAAGCTGGGGATCACCCTCAACGTCTCCTGAAACAGATATTGAGGTATGAGCAACCACTGTTGCCCAGTGAGGGATATAGTCCCGGGGCGTGCAATGCAACATATAATACAATTATACAACAATAACACTTAGACAATTAAAGAAACAATGATAACTTAAATAACCACACATTTAAAAGGATACATTTCACACAATCCCCAATACACTAATCTTCACAAGTCTTCAATCACAATCCACGAATCACGAGCACGATCACGATAAGCCGGCATAACCCCAATCACTCCAGTGGGTGTACTCCGGATGTACCCCGAATCCTACGACCCAACATCCCCTGGCAATCTCCGGACCAGGCGAATGAGGGAATAGGGTACGGAGTTTGAATATCCAGCGGCAAGCCCTCTGCCGCCCAGCCGATATTCAACACATCCGCCCCTGACACTATGGTTGCGCAACCACTATGCAATGCACTTAACGATGGCAAGTTAATAGCAATAATATAAGCATTAACACATATGAGGATCAACAAAGTAGGTTGACCTCGTTGCAATTAGGATAGAAGCAAATATAGGAGCTAATAAGCAGTTTACAAATGAACATATACAAAATAAGCATAGAATCATACCAAAAGCTCCAAATCAATTTAAATTCACATATAAACACTCAAGAAGTCCTGACATGGGTTTAGAAGTGTGAGACAACTTAAATTGCACCTAAACCCCTTTGTTTTTCGAACTATTTCTCTTCCAAACCAAAGTTAATGATTTCATTTTCAAAGGAAACTCTCCCAACCTCCTAACTAACCCTCAAGGTACCCTCTCAACCCTCTAACTCGTTCAAATACCCGCGTTTACCCCGAAAGCCCCAATTTCCCTCTTTTGGCTTTAAACTACACCTACGTTATCCGGGCTTCAAACAAGGGATATCAAGGCATCTATAGCACCTAGGTAGCCTAAGGATACTAGAATTGAAGCCCGAATCCACCCGGATTCGCATTAACCCCGAAAGCCCCAAGTTAAAGTCGGCTATTTTCCATTTTTAAGCGATTTAAGGGCAATGCAAGTGCACGGGGCTATTAGGCTATCTTCACTAACACCTAAGGCATCTATTAGAAGCATTAAATCAAGATAATTCGAGCAATTACACAAAACCCTAGAAAAAACGTCACTATTCACCCTAAAAATCAAACTAACGATTCTAACCGTTTAAAAAGCGAAACAACGGCTCAAATGTGTTCCCTAGCATTCATATAGATGGTATATTAGCATAGATAACAATTACAATGGCATTTGATCACATTTTCAACAAATCAAGAAATTGACAACTATTTAGAAATGCAAAAACAAACCATGAAATCCCTCACCACTACGCGTAGGAGCACCTAGGGACCTTGCAAACACCCTACACTAGTTGCTCAAGGCTTGGAGAGGCTTGGATTGGAGGCTTGGTGAGCAAAATCTCTTCCTTTTCTCCCTTGGAGCTGTCGGGTTCCTGCTTCTGTTTTTCAGCTTTTTATTTTTTTTTCTTTTGCATTTTATGAGCTTAAGTGTTATAATAAAGGGGTTAAGTTGAGGTGGGGTCATTTGGGTGCTTAAGTGATCTAATAAAATGCGCGTTGCTAGCTCCAAAACGAGGCTAATGTATAAAACTTAGGCTAGCTAATTAAATCTATAAAGTTATTACGTAACACTATTCACTCAACTACAAAAATCATTTTCTAAACGAGCTCTCCTAACGCCGTTAGCTCAAATGCACATTTTTTCCACTACTTTTACAATTAATATGATTTAATAAAAATGCTAATTAACTGATAGAAGGCAGTTTAAAAATGGAGTGAATAGTAACGCAAGAAGGCAGTCAATAATGCACAGAAGGAAATGCGCAAACAAGGATGCAACAGTAATTAAATGCATGGCTAAATCTCGGGCGTCACAAAAGCAATTGCCAATTTGGAAAGACAAATTGGGCAATTAGCTAACACAATTGAAAAAGGGAAGAAGGAACACTCCCTGCCCAACCAGATGGAAACCCAAAAGGTAAGGCCCATGTAGCATCTACAAGTCAAATAGTGGAGGATCTTCAAGCTGTCATTACATTGCGAAGTGGTAAGAAAGTTGATAACAAGGTAAATGTCAAAGCTTACGAAAATGCAAGACTTGTAAAGCAAAAAGCTAAGTCTCAAGTTATTGCTGATTCATCAAAAGAAACTGCAAATGAACCTGAAACTTTCATTTCACATGAAAATATTCCATTGACACTGAGTCCCAAGGCACCCTTTCCACAGGCATTAGGTAATCCACCTAATAAAGATTCAAAAAGGGAAGACATGCTTGAAACCTTTAAGCAAGTTAAAATCAATTTACCTCTGTTAGAAATCATCAGGCAAATTCCTGCTTATGCAAAGTTTCTTAAGGATTTATGCACTCAGAAAAAGAAGGAATTCAGCTTTGATATCAAACAAAGTAAGATTGACTGAAAAGGTAAGCAGTATTCTTACTTTTCATGTTCCACCAAAATTGAAAGATCCAGTAGCATTTACCATTCCTTGTTATATTGGTAATCATTGTGTAGATCGTGCCCTTCTTGATTTAGGAGCTAGTGTGAATCTTCTCCCCTTTAATCTTTTTGAGCAGTTAGATATAGGAGAATTAAAACCTACTCCTGTCACCCTTCAACTGGCTGATAGATCGCTTAGAATTCCTAGGGGCATGATTGAAGATGTGTTGATAAAGTTGATGAATTTTATTTTCCTGTGGATTTTGTTGTGCTAGATATGGAACCAGGAGAAATTCAAAAGTTCCAAACTCCAGTTATATTAGGGAGACCATTTTTAGCAACAACTAATGCAAAAATTCACTGTGCAACTAGAGAATTGGAGTTTACATTTGGAGATATTAAGGTAAAGCTGAATGTTGCTAATGCTGCTAGGTTTGTAGATGGAGATGATGGTCTTGAATGTTTTATTCTTGATAAGACTAATCCATTAATTGAAGAGTCTTTTCTTAGTCTTATGCAAATAGATTTTTTGGAGAATACTTCGAATGATGATGAAGTAGTGTTGAGTAGGTTTGAGGAGGAATCTGATGAATTTTTAGAAAGCAATTTAAGATTTGATGAAAAACTTCAAGTTTGTACAATAGAACCATCCTTGACTCTTTCTAAAGAACCCATGCTTCCTTCTATACAATCTCTTCCTGAGTTGGAATTGAAGCAACTTCCTAGTCATCTCAAGTATGTTTTTCTAGGGGCAGATCAAACACTTCCAGCTATTATTGCTTCTAACCTTTCTTTGGAACAGGAATCTAAACTTGTAGATGTGTTGTCTAGGAATAAGGAAGCGTTAGGCTGGACTGTTGCAGACCTTAAATGAATAGATCCCTCTTTTTGCATGCATAAGATTAATTTGGAAGATAGAGCCAAGACATCTAGAGAGATGCAACGTAAGCTGAACCCGAACATGAGGGAAGTTGTAAAGAAGGAAATAGTGAAGTTGTTAGATGCAGGTATCATTTATCCTATTTCGGATAGTAAATGGGTTAGTCCTATACAGGTTGTACCTAAGAAATCAGGAATCACTGTGGTGACAAATGATAAAGGTGAATTGGTACCTACCCGTACCACAACTGGATGGCGTGTGTGTATTGATTATAGGAAACTCAATGCTGCAACAAGAAATGATCATTTTCCTTTACCATTCATTGATCAAATTTTGGACAGGTTGGCAGGACAAGGTTATTACTGTTTTCTTGACGGGTACTCGGGATACAATCAGATTCCTGTGGACCCTGAAGATCAGGAAAAGATAACTTTTACATGTCCTTTTGGCACGTTTGCTTATAGAAGAATGCCTTTTGGCCTTTGTAATGCATCATCCACTTTTCAACGCTGCATGATGTCTATTTTCACTGATATGATAGATGAATTTGTTGAAGTCTTTATGGATGATTTTTCTATCTTTGGCTCTTCATTTGACATTTGTTTGAATAATCTTTCTTTGGTGCTGAAAAGATGTCAGGAATCTAATCTAATACTTAGTTGGGAGAAAAGTCATTTCATGGTTCAAGAAGGAATTGTTCTCGGACACATTATATCCAAGGAAGGAGTTCGGGTTGATAAAGCTAAGGTTGATATTATTTCCGATTTGCCCCCTCCAACAACTGTTAAACAGGTGAGATCGTTCCTTGGACATGCTGGTTTCTACCGACGATTTATAAAGGATTTTAGTAAAATTGCTAGACCTTTATCAAATTTGTTGGCACAGGATACTTCATTCCAATTAGATGAAAAATGTGTTACTGCTTTTGAAACACTGAAAAATGCACTTTCCACTGCTCCAGTGATTCAACCACCAGATTACTCTATTCCTTTTGAAATTATGTGTGATGCTTCGGATTATGCCATAGGAGCTGTATTAGGTCAACGCAAGGATCGAGTTCCTTGTGTGATCTATTACACCAGCCGAACTTTAGATGATGTCCAGAAAAACTATACCACCACAGAGAAAGAATTGCTTGCTGTAATTTTTGTATTAGAAAAATTTCGGTCTTATGTGTTAGGGTAAAAAATAATCATTTATTCTGACCACTCGGCATTAAGATACCTGTTGGAAAATAAAGATGCTAAACCTAGGCTTATTCGATGGTTGTTATTAATTCAAGAATTTGATTTTACAATCAAGGATAAGAAAGGTCGAGAAAATGTTGTTGCTGATCATTTGTCAAGAATTGTAACTCAAGAAACAGAAAATGAGTTACTCCTGAGAGATACATTTCCTGATGAGCAGTTACTATTAATTTCTACTCCTAAACTTCTTTGGTATGCTCATATTGTGAATTATCTTGCAGTTGGTAAAATACCTAAGGAGTGGAACAAGGCTGAGAGAGATCAATTTTTCTCAATTGCAAAGCATTATTTCTGGGAGGATCCTCATTTGTTTCGTATTTATTCTGATCAAATTATTCGTAGATGTGTACCCGAGTCTGAACAGCTAAGCATCGTGTCATTTTGTCATTCGCAGGAATGTGGGGGATACTTTGGAGGACGACGAACAACTATCAAAGTTCTGCAAAGTGGGTTTTATTGGCCCACATTAATCAAGGACACTCATGAGTTTTGCAAGGCATGTGAAAGATGCCAAAAGACAAGTAACATGGAAAAAAGGGATATGATGCCCTTAAATCCCATCGTGGTTTGTGAACTTTTTGATGTTTGGGGTATTGATTTCATGGGTCCTTTCCCCATCTCCTTTGGTTTTCAATACATTTTGGTTGGTGTTGATTATGTGTCTAAATGGATTGAAGCAATTACAACAAGGACTAATGATCACACTGTTGTGATAAAATTTATAAAAGAAAACATTTTCTGTCGGTTTGGAATTCCACGAGCCATCATTAGTGACGGTGGAAGTCATTTCATTCACCGAACTTTTGAAAAATTGTTGAAGAAATACTCAGTCATTCATAAGGTTGCAACTCCATATCACCCACAAACTAGTGGACAGGTTGAGGTTTCTAATAGGGAAATTAAATCAATCCTTGAGAAGACAGTTAGACCTGATAGGAAGGATTGGTCCACTCAATTGAATGATACACTTTGGGCATATATAACTGCATATAAAACTCTCATAGGAATGTCACTTTTTCGTTTAGTTTATGGAAAAACATGTCATTTACCTGTTGAGTTATAACATAAGGCTTATTGGGCAATTAGAACTGTGAATTTTGACTTGCAGAAAGCTGGTAAAAATAGGTTATTCCATCTAAATGAACTTGAAGAAATGCGTTTAGAGGCATACGAGAATGCCAAGATTTACAGTGAGAAAATGAAGAGAACGCATGATAAAATGATTATTCGTAAGTCATTTATTCCTGGAGAAAATGTGTGGTTATTTAATTCTAAGTTACAATTATTTCTAGGAAAATTGAGGTCAAGGTGGGATGGACCATTTCAGGTTGAACAAGTTTTTCCGTCTGGGGTTGTTGAGATAAAAGATAAAACAAATGGGAAAACTATGTTTGTAAATGGACAAAGTAATTGGGGTGAAGAGTCAATTCAACTTAAGAATCCAATCCCTGCAAAATAACAATTTCAAAGTAATTCTGTCTGGCTGAAGACGTTAAACTTAGCGCTCCTAGGAGGCAACCTAGGATTTTTAATTTTATTTTTATTCTTTTTGTTATTTTTATTAGTACTAAATGAGTCTTTCTCCAGCTTAAAGTAGTTTGGGTCTTAACCCTGAAAAACACTCATAAAGGTATAATTGTCATGATAGTAGTGGTCACTGTACGTTTTCTATGTGCGGTTGTCTGACCAGTACAACTCTGTCTAACAGTACTTGCCACTCCACCAGTTTAATGTAGTTTAGGGTCTGTTTGGGCATTACTTGATAAGGTAGTTAGGAGTGAGAGCATTCACCAGACGGTATTGTCTGTAATGTAAAACCCCACTGTCTTGCTCTTGACCCTGTGGAACTGGCTGTGGCCCCATGTGAGTGCCGAAGGAAAGTACTAGATGGCGTGAACACATAAACCTCTGGAAGAGCTAGTCCCTTGTTTTTAATATATTATTTAAAAAAAAAAAAATTGCCCAAAGGCATTAAACTACGACACTTAACTGTGTGTGTATGTCTTGCTGGCTGACATTAAATGGTTCCAGTGCCCATTCCCGGTTAGAAGGAAAAACTCTGACAATTTATGTGACGCACTCATCCTAAATGGGTGGGAGGATGGGTACACAGTGCCAACATTCGGTAGTGACTGTTTGAGGATAAAACAGGGTGTTGTTTGTACTAGGGTGTGTGCCTCACATGAACCCAAGTGATCTCTGGGTAATCTAGGATCTCGTGGCGGTAACATTCCAAGGTTTGTCCTAGATGTTGTCGTTTGGTTACCAATTAGCTTTAAATTGGCGTTAACTTCAACGTTAGAAGGTCTTTTTCCACTGTTATGGAAATAGTGGCTCTCATGGTATTTGAGAGAAAGATAACTTATACCATTCTGAGGGGTAAGTGATACGTGATTCATCACCTCTGCTTCGGCCAGTTCTTACGCTATGGCAGGTAGATTTACTTTCCAGATTTTAATGCCATTCATTTGGTGTTCGGATGTGGTTTACTTTGCTGCATAGGTATGAAACTGAAATAGGGTTGGGATCCTATTTTTGCTTTTCCCAGGCTTCCAGTGTTGCCTTCCAAACTGGCGGACAACTCTTCGTTAAGTTGATAAACTCTAAATTTAGTCTAAACTCAAATTTTCTTAAATTAAATCTGGATCCAATTGTTCCTTTTGGAAGCATATTTAAGGTTTGAATCTTGATGGATGACTATTGGTCGGTGTTCATTTGTATATTCTTATACTTGTTTTAGGATATTTAAATAGTGTAAAATTCGTGTATTTATTTTTCTCATGTACCAATTTTATTTTATTAAAAATAAAAAATAAAAAAAAACTCTTGTAGGAAATAGGTTTGAGGAAGATTATATCTTCCTACTTTGTGAATTTGCAAAAGCATTTAAGGCAGAAACGGGAAGAATCACGCTCGAACGCGCTTAAAGGGCGCTCGAGCGCGGTATGACCTAACTAACGGGTTTAAAGCCCTCTTTCTTTTTTCTTCTTCTCATTTTCCTTTCTCTCCACTTCCGCCTCCTCTCTCTCTCTCTCTCAATTTTTTTTCTTTCATTTCTCTATTTAGCTGCATTCAACACAATGATGTTCGGAACTCTCACGCCTGATCAATTTGCCATGGTTGTGTACTATTTTGCAAGCATTCTCATCCTTTACATTTTTTTTATTTATCTCCTAGTCAAGTGGGATCGTAGGTATATTAAGAATGATTGAAGTTAATCATGTATTTTTAAGTTTAGAGGATAGTCTTCTGTTGTTGTATTTTAATTTCTTTTATGTAATGTCTTTATGATTAATAAAATAGTGTGGTTTGTTTATGATTTTTGTATTCATTTAATCTATATATATATTTATGTATTTTTATGATAAGATATTTATGTTGAATAATGTATATAAATTTATGTATATATATATGTTAGTCTGCTATATATGTATTTATTGCTATTAAAAAAAAAAAATTCACTGAAAGAACGCAGCAGGGCGCTTGAGCGCCCTGTAGGCGCTCGAGCGCCCAACCACAGTCGGGGCTTATAACATAAGTTGCAACAGCCTTGAAACCTAAAAAATACACCCCTCACCCACGGAAATCACCCACAAACCTCAACAAAACCCTTCCCCACCCCAAGTTTTCTCCAGATCTACATTAAGAGGTTAGTTTTTATGCTTTCTTTCTTATTTTCGCATTTATTTTAAGTTTATTTCAAGTATTAGATCTATTTTTATATATTTATTTACGTATGTATATACGCATATTTGAAGGCTTTAGGATAAATCTTACTGCTTACTTTCAGTTTATTGTTGTTTTATAGCTCTTAATCTTCGTTGTGGTATGATTTTTTCAGATTTATGTATGTATATATGAATGTTTATGTGTATGTATATAGAATGTACATAGAATTTAGTTAGATTTTAATTCTAAATTTTATGTTAGAATTCCTTTAAATTTAATTCTAAAAAAAAAATCCGAAAAAAAAAAATTTCAGATTTATGTAGATTCATTTATGTCTATTATTTTTGTTGCCCTACATCTAAGATTTATAAATTATTTACATGTTATAGAATTTAACCGGATGATTTATAATGTTGTTTGTTAAGGATGATTTTGCGGTTGTTATTTGGTGTTGTTTGAATAAATAGTATTTATGTAAAAAAAAAAAATATATATATATATATATATATAAATAAATAATTTTGTTTTGTGACTTTTCTAATTTAGTTTTTTTTGTTTATTATTAAGATTATGGCTCCCAAAAAGCAGAAATTATCATTGACTGCAAGACTTGACAATGCTCAAATTGAGGCCGAAACTAATTTTTCGGATGCATTGAGAGCCTCCGAAGGTGGGCAATGTGCTTTTGAATTTTTTGAGGGGTATTTTCTTGATTGTTTTCTGCACCCACCTTTTGATGATGCTCCTGTTTTTCCTCGTCTCATTCGCCGTTTTTATGAGCATCTTTTGTACGATAAAGAAAATTTAATGTATCAATTTATGGTTTTGAATTTCAATTTACTACTGCTGATATCATGACTATACTGTGTGGGCATGATTATTTTTATGAGAAAAATATGGATTTCCCTGCTACATCTACTGATTTAGACATTGCTACAAATTTGTGTGGGGGTCCGGTTCTGCCACACGGTGTGGGTGTAAGGAGATCTTCCCTTCCAAGGGACATGTGGTTAACAAATATCATTGTTAAAAAGAACCTTTGCCCTTATGGTCATGATCATGAAAGGACGGGAGTTATTTTACAAGTTTTATATTGGATTTATCAAGATGCTCTTTTTGATGTTGGAGCTGTTATTGGGGACAACATGATGAGTCTTATAGACCACATGAAGAGGTTTGATGCTACATCTACACTTCGTTTTCCTCGACTGATAATTTCTTTGCTTCAACGGTTTGATTTTCCTTTTGCACTTGATGAGGCATACATGGATCTCCCAATTACTTCATATGGTGAATCAGAGTTCTCGAAGAGTTTTAAACATTTGAAGCACGTTGTTCGAAAAATGCCCTTAGCATTAAATGCTCCACGACCTTCCACTCAATTTGCTGAAGGCGCCACTTCTTCCCAACAACAGGGTGATCAATCTGAAGAATCCTTAATGAAAAAAATGTACAGAGAACTGCAAGCCATTAATACTAACCTTGCTGCAGGATTGGGAGACATAGGTGAACTGAAAGCTGACTTTGCTGAATTTAAGCAGTCACAGAGGGAAGAGTTTGATGCATTACGAGCTGAACTTGCTTCAATGAGATATTCAGGCTCAGGTCCTCCGCCGCCACCACCATCGTAATTCAGTGGCGTGTTTTTATTTATTTATGTTATTTTAGTTATTTCATCGTTTTTTTTTATATTTTAATTTTTATTTAACCTCACGGCTAATGTTGGTTTTTGATATTTTGTTTGACAATTCTTCTTTCAGAAAGTTTTTGAGGAACATTGCTTGGATTGTTTATCAGGTTGTGTCTTTCTTTTTTACTTTGCATTACATAGTTTTCTTTCATTGAGGACAATGTAAGGTTTGAGTTTGAGGAGGAAAAAAAAAGTTGATACCAACCTGATACCAAAAAAAAAAAAAATTTACTTCACTTATTCATAATATTTAAAATTGAGTGGTTAATTGTTAAAATATGGTTAGATTGTGATAAAATATTTGAATTAACTATGAATTTGGAATGGAAAAATGATTAGTCGCTAAGAGTTGAGTTTGTATCTAGATTTTTTTTTGAAACCTTGTTAACTATTATTACATCCCAACAGCGTCACATGATTTAATTAGAAGTTTTTGATTAATTATCAAAAAAGAGTAGATTGAGATGTTTTCAATGTGAGATGTTGTGTTTTATTAAAATTTGACTTATTTTTCTAGATTTGTATACTCCTTTGAAAAAAAAAAAATGTGTAGATGACTCGCTCAGCATCATTCAAATATAAAAAATGTTGATTCAACAAAAAAAAAAAAGGGTTGCAAGGAAATCCATAACAAATGCTTTCTTCTAACCATTTTTGAGCATTTTTGTTATGAAAAAGCTATCAATACAAATCTTGCCAGACAAGCCTTCTTTCACCAAACACAATTCAACCGAAGAAAAGGCAATATTTCAATGAAGTCGTTGAATCAACCAACATCTGTCATTCGAGTCATCTATTTCATAAAAAGAAAAAAAATATAGAAAAAATCTAAGGGAGTACTACATGATTTGGAAGGTAGTTGAGTTTTAACATTTCATGACTATCCATAGAAAATATTTTCGATTTTACAAATTTTACGTGATTAATTTTCTTACTTCTTAATTGAGTTACAAGTGCTTAAAAAGGCTCAAATGATTTTTTTTTTTGTAATTAAGTTGGTTTCATTTCTTCTAGATACAAAACGATTTCTTGGGGTGGAATTGTTTGGAAGACAAATTCACTGTTAATCTTGTAATTTTATAAAATTTAACTGTATGAATACATTGACTACTTGGATTTAATATTTATGAATATATGAAGTAATTGATGCCTTTACTTGAGGACAAGCAAATAATGGGTTTGAGGAGGTTGATAAATTTGTATTTTTAGTAACTTTAACCCATTAAATCATGTATATTGCATTATTATTTCAAGCTTAATTGTATATTTTACACAAATTTAATGCAATATAGGTTCTGAAGAAGAAATAGCAAAAATGGCCACAAAAGCCAACTTTTGAAGTGAATTTTTGGTGCAATACTGAAGGAGGAAGGAAGAACGACCTTGACACGAGCAAATCGAGATTGAATTTGGCCAAACGGAGTGCGAAAATAGATTCAGGACGCTGAAAAACCTTGAAGTAGCTTTGGTCAACTTTTTGGTCAAAGTCAATCTCGATTTGCTCGTGTCAAGGTCGTTATTCCTTCCTCCTTCAGTATTGCACCGAAAATTCACTTCAAAAGTTAGCTTTTGTGGCCATTTTTGCTATTTCTTCTTCAGAACCTATATTGCATTAAGTTTGTGTAAAATATACAATTAAGCTTGAAATAATAATGCAATATACATGATTTAATGAGTTAAAGTTACTAAAAATACAGATTTATCAGTAGTTGGTGGTGAAATAGTAGAATAAAATTAAAAAGATTAATAAAAAATTGAAAGTCTAATAAGTTTTTTGTGTGTATATGTTTTTTGCGGATATGTGTGTTGGTTCATGTGTGATCATCTAATTTTTTTCTCATCAGATCCCAAATCTGTAAATTTTATTTTATGTTTTATTTTTTTGTTAAATAAATATGTTTTTATGTAGTTCTCTTTGATTTGGGATCTCTCAAACTCAGCTGCAATGCCGGTTAGTATATACTTGACATCACATTTATCTCTATTCTTGCCAAATATGTTGTCTCTAGCTCTCTATATATACACTCATACATACATAACATTTGAATCTTTTTCAGGACCCATTTCTTTAAATCTTGTCCTCTTATTTGTTATTCACTAATTATTTGCAGTGCTATTTGGAAGATCATGCGATTAGTGTGTGTGGGGATGTGTTCTTAACGTGTGCTTTTTTGCCTATTGATATTATTAGTTGCACTGTTATTGATGACAAAGTTGAAAAATGTACCTATAATTTTTTTTGTTAGTTTTTGGGCTTTCAACTTTATTAAGTAGACATCAAAGTTAGTTAATTAGGTGCGATGGTCAAATGCTCACTTGTTGAATACTCGGTGTCGGATTCAAGTATTTGAATTAGCCTTATCTGGGAATTGAGGAAAGGCTGCGTACACCTGCTTTCTCTGTACATGTTATATGCGGGCGCCTTATGAGTTGCGCCAGGTACAGCCTTAGCTAATATTACTACTGTATACTACCATGGTTGAGTTGAACTTGAAAGAGGGAAATGAGTGTCACTCTGTTTTTACAATGCTCGCAATTTAGGATATAGAGTAGTTGTTTCTCTTTAATTGTTCAATTTGGGCAACAATTTTTTTTTTTTAAAGAAGAGGTTGACAAGAAAATTGGGATGAAGGGAGTTTTCTAGGAAAGATTGGACGTGAGTTGAGCCAAAGATTGAGCATTAAGAGGCATGTCTTTGTGGTGGTGGACGATTGTTATATGATTACTTGATCATGGCTTTTTGGCTCGTTTAGTTGATGTTCAATGGGGGTATTTCATTTATATTAGTTGAAGAGTGATGTAATAGCTATGAAAAGTAAGATAAGTTGTCAGGGATTGAGACAATGAAATGAACCTGAGAGCTTATAATTTAGCTATACACATACTTGCAACTCATTACAACTGAATGTAGTGACATGATAAGATGTTATAATTTCAATGGGTAAGCTTATTGAATCTGGATAACTTAAAATGTGTTTTTGTTAAACTCTCAACCCATTTATATGTTTGATCAATTAAGACGTGGAATCAACTCGAAAATTAATTTAGTTATTAATTTGAAATTAAAATTATTATTATTTTGAGAAAACAAGCCGAAATTTTATGGGAAATTGGTAGTTTCTTTGGATGATTTATGTTTGCATGGTCGGGTCTTAGTTTGGTCGATTATAATTGTAAAATGATCTGACCAGAACTTTTCAGTAAAAAAGGCTAAAGTATTTTAGAGACCATTAAATTATTACATTAGTCATCTTTTGACTATTCAATTATTTTTATGATGATCTTTAACTTATTCAAATCTCATCAGGTTACTAAAGATACCTTGGTAACCGAACTACACAAAGATTCAACGCAAAGAACTAAACCGCATTTAGCTCCAAAATTTGTTGATCACAAAACAAACAAGGTAACCATTTTGATACAAAAACTATACTTTATTCATCATGTTTAAATCTAAGTCCATTTATTTATATGTTTTCTTTTCTCATATATCTTTCATTACATTATTTATTATTTGTGAATTTCTTATATTGTTTAACTTTTATTATTCATTCCTTATATATTTTTTCTCATTATTTATCTTTGTTATTAATGAATCTCTTATATTGTTAGAAGAGTTTTGTTTTCTCATACACCATTATTTGCTTAATATGAGTGTTGATATAAATTTTATTATCGTCCTTAATATAATATTGTTTTAAAAAATGTTACCTATTCTTGTGAGCGCTTCATAATTCATAGTTTTCTAATTTTCTTGAAAGGATAGCCACAATGAACATTGAAGGACAAAATTTAACTTCCTCACAGTCTAAGAGAAAACGCTATTTTGAACTACCACGCGAACAAAAAGATAACATCAATAAAAGAAGGCGAGAAAGATATGCTTCGCTATCTATAGAACAAAAGCGTGAACTTTGTTTGCGACAAAATGTAAGAAGGAAACAAGTGCAAATTCGAAACACTAAAATCCAACCTGTAAGTGTCATTTTAAATTTAGAGATCAAACTTTTATTTATAAGAAAATAAGTAAGAAAAATATTAAACATACATTTTTCTGTTTTCAGTCTCGTGTTGGAAATCAAGAGGGAATAGTTATAAGGGAGCCATCACAAGATAATCAACGAGCTGGTATTAAAACTTACTTTGTCCTTATTCAGTAATCATTTAAGTAAGTTTGTTGACATAATCTTTAATTTCGTTCAGGAATAAGTACTTGTGTTCAAACTTCTCAATCAAAGGACAAAAATCAAGCGTCCAGTTTTGTAATATTTGAAAAGGGTAAGACTTTCTTTTTACTACAATATCTTCATCATTATATAGGATAGTGTTTTTCTCACTTTTAATTTTAATCTTTTCAATTTTAGGGTCAACTTCAAAACAAAATGATGCTACTAATATATTTGAGCAGCATCACTTCAATGTCCCAGGTTCCTTTTATACTTTTACTACATCTTCAAACTCTTCTTTTCTCCTAAAAAACTCTTTAGTTTATATTTACTTATAATCAACTTTTTGTTCACATTAGGTTTTGAGGACAAAAACACACTTCGCAATTATAATCTATTACAACAATTACCAAGTGAACCTTATCGTTTGAAAAATGTTCCAAATTGCAATTTTTGTGATGCGAAAAGATTCGAATTTGAACCAAATAGTTTTTGTTGTCTCAGTGGACAAGTTATATTAGTAGGAAATGACATGCCAAAATAGCTGGCCGATTTCTTTCTTGGAAATTCTGACAAATCTAAACAGTTCAGAAACTTCGTAAGGTCATATAACAATGCCTTTTGTTTTACATCTTTTGGAGCAAAATTTGACAAAGAATTGACAAAGTGCGATAAAGGGGTCTATACTTTTAGAGTCAATGGCCAAGTGCATCATTACATGTCTCCTATTGATTCAGGCAGCTCAAGACCATCAAATTTACAACTTTACTTCTTTGATACTGAAGACGAGATTCAAAAAAGATTGTCAACATCAGATAAATTAGATGAAGAAATAATTAAGTCTATCATGAAAATTTTAGATGTTAATCCATATTCCAATTTTTTAAAAAATTTGAAGTCTATGCCAAATCTTGATGATTATAGAATCTTTATTAGATCAGATACATGAATGGATCAACGAATTTACAATGCCCCAACAGCTTCTCAAGTAGCTGCAATTTGGATTGAAGAAGATAACATTGACTATAGTGAAGGACGGAATATTAGAGTCTATACAAAAACAGGAGAAAATCAACGAGTCAAATACTATTTTGGTTGTTATGATCCACTTCAATATCCTTTGATTTTTCCTAAGGGTGACACATGTTGGCATAGAGGAATAGAAAAATTACCTAGAACAATTAATAGAATCAATTCTTCAAGTGTTTGTCCAGGATAATCAATTGTAAAACTTGCTTACATGAAATATGCAGAACATTTACTCAATGTAGAAGATCAAGGTAAGTAAAAATTTTTACACAAAATTACATTTCTTCCTTTAACTAAAATGAGTACATACTAATTCTTTCATTCTTTTTCTTTGTTTTTCCCTTCTTTCCTTTCCTTACAACTATTTAGTTTCAAATTCTACAAACAAAAAGAAGTTCTATGTCTCTTGTCGAGATTATTATGCTTACAAATTTCAAATTAGAGAAAATGATAAATCATTAATAATTCACACTGGAAGATTATTTCAGCAATTTATTGTTGATATGTACATTAAGATCGAAACACAAAGGCGTGATTTTTTTAGAAATAATCAAGACAAACTTAGATGTGATTACTACCAAGGAATTATGGATGTTGTTGCAAGTGGTAATTTACAAGGCTCTAAAGTTGGAACAAAAATCTTATTGCCAGTAAGTTTTATTGGTGGACCACGAGATATGAGAAAAAGATATATGGATGCAATGTCATTGGTACAACGATTTGGTAACCTGATATTTTCCTAACTATGACTTGCAATCCTTATTGGATAGAAATTAATGAAAATTTATTACCAAACGAACAACCTCAAAATCGTCCTGATTTGGTGTCTCGCATCTTTCATGCCAAACTAGAAGAATTAAAAAATGATATTTCCAAAAGTCATTTTTTTGGAAAAGTTGCTGGCATCACCTATGTGATAGAATTTCAAAAACGTGGGTTGCCACATGCTCACTTTTTGATAATTTTGAAGAAAAATTCAAAACTTTATACTACTGAATCTTTCGATAAAGTAGTTAGTGTTGAGTTGCCTGATTTTCAAAAATTCTCGTTGTTGCATACTCTTGTAGTTAAACATATGATGCATGGACCTTGTGGTGAAAAGAATCCTGAAAATTCTTGTATGAAAAATAATGGAAGGTGTAAAAACAAATATCCAAAGAATTTTTGTGATGAAACTAAAATAGGAAACAACACATACCCAATTTATAGGAGAAGAAATGACGGTAAGACTGTAAAAGTTAGAGGTCAAATTTTGGACAATAGGTGGGTTGTTCCTTATAATCCATATCTTCTTATTAAGTATGATTGTCACATAAATGTTGAGATTTGTTCAACAATTAAAGCCATGAAATACATATACAAAGGTCATGATAGAGTTAATTTCTATATTTGTTCTGATGATTCTTCGAATAAGATTGATGAAATAAAAGAATTCCAATCAGCAAGATGGATTTCTCCACCAGAAGCTGCATGGAGAATTTTTAGATTTCCCTTAAATGAAATGCATCCATCAGTAATTAGTTTACCTATTCATATTGAAAATTGGCAATCTGTATCATTTACACAATATACTAATTTACAACAAATTCTTAATAATAAATTCTATTAAAAAACAATGTTAACAGAATTCTTTTATATGAACAGAACTGATGAAGAAACAAAAAAATTAAATTTATTGTATATTGAGTTTCCAGAATACTTTGTTTGGATAAATAGTCAAAAAAATTGGGTTAAAAGACAAAAAAAAGATGTAATTGGTAGATTAGTGTCAGTTTATCCAACTCAAGGATAAATATATTATTTAAGATTACTCTTACAAAATGTTAGGGCCCCAAAAATTTTTGAGGATCTAAAATTGGTAAAAGGAAAGATGGCAACATCATATAGACAAGCTTGTGAATTAAGAGGATTCTTGGAAGCAGATGATTCCTTAGATAAAACTTTGAAAGAAGCATCTTTATTCGAAATGCCAATAAGTTTAAGAAGACTTTTTGCAACACTTTTGGTTTATTGTCTTTCTAAAGATCCCAAAATATTATGGGAAAAATATGAGCATGCAATGTCAGAAGACTTTGAAAAACATAATCCCAATTTAACAAAAGATGAAATTAGGAATAAAGTTTTTGAAAATCTAAATGATATCCTTGAAGCCATGGGCAAAAACATTAATGATTTTCATTTAGTTCCATATAAAATACAATTTTCACAAGCAGAAAGAAAAACTAAGGAAATAGAAGCAGAAAAAAAATGTACATATCAGTGAAGAAGATTTGTTATCTTTTTCAAAACTTAACAATGAGCAACGTTTTATATTTAATGAAGTAACTACAAGAATTGCTTCAAAATGTGGTGGAGCATTTTTTGTAGATGGTCCAGGTGGTACAGGAAAAACTTTTTTGTACAAAGCACTTTTAGCTACTATAAGATCAATGGGACATATTGCTCTTGCTACTGCAACATCAGGAATTGCAGCATCAATATTGCCTGGAGGCTGAACTGCCCATTCAAGATTTAAAATTCCAATTGAACCTGATGATAGAACAACTTGCAAAATTACAAAACAAAGTGCTATAGGGAAGTTAATTATAATGTCAAAGTTGATCATATGGGATGAAGCTTCTATGGCTAACAAGCATGCAATTGAAGCATTTGATCAAACTTTACAAGATTTAATGAATACATCTGAAATTTTTGGAGGAAAAGTAATTGTTTTTGGTGGTGATTTTAGACAAACTCTGCCAGTAGTGAAAAAAGGGAAAAAAGAAGATTTCATAAACGCTAGCTTTGTCAAATCAATATTGTGGCATAAACTTGAAAAGTTCAGATTAACCACAAATATGAGAGCAAAATCTGACCCTTTATTCTGTGAATATCTAATGAGAATTGGAGATGGAAAGGAAAAAACAATTCATGAAAATGTAATAAAAGTTCCTAGATCTTTTATTGTACCATTTTAAAATGATGATGATTCTCTAGATGTTTTGTTTCACTATGTTTTTTCCTAATTTTGATTCTTTTTCTAATAATCCTTTTGAAGTCATTAATAGAACAATATTAACAACAAAAAATGATATAGTTGATGAAATCAATGATACTTTAATTAAGCAATTTCCAGGTAATGAGACAATATACTTAAGTTCTGATGAAACTACAAATATCAATGAACAATTACGCTACCAAGATTTCATCCATAGTTTGACACCAACTGGTCTTCCTCCTTATCGTTTAGTGTTTAAGAAGAATTGCCCTGTCATTCTTTTAAGAAACATAAATCCTCATGAGGGTCTTTGCAATGGTACAAGATTAATTTGTCATAGTTTCCAAAATAATGTAATCAGTGCATTCATAGCTTCTGGTGAGATGCGAGGAAAACATGTATTTATACCTCGAATACCTTTAGAACCACAACAAGATGAAAAATGTCCTGTTGCATTTAAAAGAACACAGTTTCCTATTAGACTTCGTTTTGCCATGACAATAAATAAAGCACAAGGTCAAACATTAGATTTTGTTGGTATATATCTTCGAGAACCTGTTTTTTCTCATGGACAACTATACGTAGCATTATCTAGAGTAAAAAAGAAATATGCTGTTAAAATTTTGATAAAACCACTTACAGTTGACAACATGATTGATGATGAAACAAAAAATATAGTTTATAATGAAGTCTTGGCACTTGCTTCATCCTAAAGATATTTTTCCCCTTCGCTGGTAAGAAATTATTTATATACAAAAACCATTATTTGTATCATTATTTAAATTCTAAATTTAAGTACTTTAATTTTTATACTAATTAATTTATAAACCTTGCAGGATCAAACATAACATGGAACAATTCACTCCAATTCTCAAAATAAATCCAAATGCTAAAAATTGGAAAGCGAAAGTGCAAGTCGTCGACAAAATGCAACCTCTTGATTCAATGTCATATATAATATAGGTACTTGAAAGTTTCATTTTGTGTATGGTAGTATAACTGCTATGCTTTTATGTATTTTGGCCATTAATCACGCCATGAAATGTATACATCTAATGGTAGTCTTCGAAGAGGGGAACAATAGAAGTTCTTGATTTATTTCTTACATTTCATACCCTTGCTGGTATTCTAGAAATATCTGAGAGTAGAATTTGATCTATTCTTCCCGTAAAAAAAAAATAAATTATTAAAGCTGAAATTCATAAACTATTGGATACATCTTGCCTCCGGCCATCTTGTCATCCTATATTTTCTCTCCTTGGTTGTTGCTATCATTTATTTCTTCCGTATTGTATAAAATTGTGAATTTTGAAAGTCATCTTATAGTTTGTTTCTTTTCCATGGCAGTTTGTCACAAACTATTTTTGGGCTTTCCCCAAGATGCTTGGTACGTCGTTCTCATGGTAGTTCTTTGCTTGGGATTCACCTTATTTCTCCCTTCTTTTCTTCCACCATATCTCGTACCTAAGAATCAAGGGTCACAGATAGTTGACGAAGCAATTTCCAAGGATTCGTAGTTACATTATATGTTGTTCTTTCGGCCTTTGCTAATAACCTGTTGTCTTGCTACTAGATGTTAACTTTGTAGTTTTAGATGGTTTTCTAAATGTGAGATTCCTTGGCTGGTTATGATGCTGACTATGTTGTTAAATTTTTTGGGTTCTTTGCAACTGTTGAATTTCTAGATCTTTTTCTTCTTTTATATATTCTCCATTTCTATGTGTTGATAATCTTACGCTACAATTGGCTTGAAACTTTTTCAATACCATGAGTTAAATATTTATTACCACTAAAGGAGTTTGTGCCAAGCTAAATCATTTAAGAGATGAATTTACCTCTAGACTTGTAGTCCTTTATGAACCATTTGCATTGAAGAATTTTAGTTTGGTTTGTTTGCTTTATTTAACTGGCATACAACTTTCATTTGAATGAGATTGGTAACATATGTTGGTGATGGTTCATAAACAGATTATATTTATGACAAAGTTATATAGAAAGACGTAGAACCACTAGGCATGGAATCTATTCGTGCCTACATCTTTCAAGTTTCACTTATTTTTTCTTTTACTTCCTCTCTTTCTTCCATGATCTCATTCATTTTTTTCCCTTTCTTCAATTCTTTTACAAAGTCTTCTTTTTGACTTGTGCTAGACAATCCCAAACAAGTGAAATCCAATATTATATATCAAGTAGTGTAATTTATGTCATTCATTAACTAAGAAAATTGCATAGTTTATTTGTCTACATGATTTCTATAGTTAGATATCTTTCTTCAATGTGGCAAAAGTTTTCTTATTTTGTTGTCGTAGTTGTTAATGATCCATTCAACGATACTAAGTACATCGTAAGATGTAAATCAAGAACTGTCACTTTTCATTTTCACTACCTTGGATGATTATGTGTTGTAGCTACTACCTTCTAGATTTATTTTCACTATCCTCAAGTCAGTGTGGTTTAAAGTGATTAGTAACTAATTTGAATTACTTATATGTTACATTAGAAACTATAATTTTTTTTTGCTTAATCTTGGCTTACTATCTTTCTACCCATGTCATAGTCATGCTGAAATGCTTTGCCTTGCCTGCCTTTACTGATCAAACCATTCTCTGTTTCATCCTTGTAGCACTCTTGATCAGTTGGTCTTTACTTAGCTATAGCCATTATACTAAAGTTAAACCTTTAGCAGATATTTTTTGTACTTATATTCAGGCTCAATAAGTTTACTTTTGTTTTTTGTTGCTTTGTTTCATGTGTAATACAATTTATAATATCTTAATTCTTATTTCTAATACTCCGTAATAGATGTATTTGGACTAAAGGAAGATTGATGATCATGGTTGAGGAACAAAAGTTTTGTGAATTGTGGCAAAAGAACAAGAGCATAACACAAACTGCTGCAGTCTTTGGAGAAAATGGAAAAACAATTTTCTCACTTGAACCTGATGAGATACTATCAAGACAAGCAGCTGTAAGTAATAAACAAAATACAACATTGCATGGTTGTATGATGAAGAAAACATCTCTCAAAAAACAAGCAACAAAATAGATTCTTCAAGCTCCAATGTTGCACAAAATTGATTTTATTTTTAATATATTACCTCGGCTAGGCTTTTGTAAATGATTACTTTATACAAATGAATTGTAAATTCAATCTAACTCTACTCTATATATATTTTTTTTTCTTTTTTTACAAATAAATGATATATACATACATAAATTTATGTGAATTTATACATATATGTATATGTATGTATTTGTTTACATAGATCTATTGTTTGAAAGACCAATCATTTAGTGAAGTATAATTTTATAATTTATTTAATTTTTCTGAAGCCTTTGTTTCTTTATTTAATTTTGCTGTTTTTTCTTCTTTTTTGAGAAAATAAATTTTATTCTTTTAGGTTTTGTCTTAATTAATGTCTCAATTTGTTCGGTGGATATGTTAAATTTTGCTGATATTTATGGCCTGTTAAGCATGTTTAGATGGTGTTTATGGTTTCTTTGATGTGTTAATGTTGTTAAATTTTGTTTCTGGAAGTAAAATGATAATCTGTTAATTATATATGTTGAAGACTGCACAGCAGTAACGCTTTTGCCTAACTTACCATTTTGCTTCAGTGCGTGAGTGAAAAAATTTGTTACTTGCAATTGTGACAATTAGTGCGTCTGCTGAAGTAATGCAACAAGTTAACTTTTAAGAGAGTGAAATACAAATACGAGAAAGATATATATGTTAAAGTGTCTCATTAACGTACAAAAGCCTTTTATTTTACCTTCTTCTCATTTTCTATTATTGGTGAATTCCTTATATTTTCTAATTTTCAATATTCGTTCCATATTAATAGTGCTACTATTGCTATTGCAATTACCATTGTTGTTGCTACCACAGTTTGGCCATTATTTAACAAAAGAAGTAGAAGATGTCCGAGTTGAAACTAGAAGAGTTGTGGCAATGGCCTTCAGAACGTATTTTTCGATTTAACTGTAAGGATTAATGTGTTTTATCTATGTTTTATCATATTTCTTACATGGTATATTCATTGAGATTACTTGGAATCATAATGTAAGAACTATGGCTATTCTTATAGATGTTATATGATTTGTTCTCTCTATAAATTCTTCATCTGCTTCTCATTAGATACTTATGATTTTATAACATAAACTTCTTGGGGAGAGGTCACTTTGCTAACTGTTGCTGTCTTCACTGCTAGAGAACCAGAGTCCCTGATGCATCAGGCGCAGGTCATAGTTTTGTGTATCCTATTCATTTTAGGTGTCAAGATCAGGACTCGATGGTGTGTATAGTTGTCCCTGAATGATTTTTTTATCTACCTTGGCTTAAATAGAAAATGATATATATTAGTTAACCTTTCAGCTTAAAGCAATTGAAGATGGGCAGTGACTTCCTACATTACGTGAAAGCATTTTGCATGAAGTGTCATACATTGGGTAGTTATGCACCAAACAGTGATAATCTTGAGCAAGAAAAGAAGAATGAGGAGCCTTTGAACCAGCATTTCATCAATGCGATTGATTCCTAAAAGCAATGTTTTGATTGTTATCTATAGACATTAGGTTGATCAGGTGTATAATCATGAATTTTCGTTATATGTTCTCTGGAAATTTGCAACTAACATTGTGTATATCTCATTTAATGATTTTATTTAAAATATTTTGTTAATATACATTGGGCTTAGCCCGTGCATATGCACGGGCAAGCTCAACTAGTAGGTTATATAAAAGGCCAACGCTAAAGTAATCATGTCGGTTTTTAAGTTTGTAGTATGCACTTCTTTGTTTCACAAATTGAAGAGATACCCCCTAATTTTATTTTGTTTTATTATTAGCTCCTGTTAGCTTGGCTTTAGCATATTATTAGCGTCCACGAGAGCAAGTTTATATTTCATTTTGAGCAATATATTATAAGTTTCAAAAAGTATTGTGCAGGTGAGGAGGTCTTATAAGACTACCCAATCTGCACTTGAAGTTGTACGGTAAATTGTTAAATTTTGTGGAATAAGTTAATTAAGAGTTGATCTCGTCAACCTTTCTTTCAATGTATAATAATTTCAATTGTAACAATTATGTCTTCTTTGTTCAATTTGTTAATATGAAAAAAAACATTTCAACAAGTAATCTAAATTGGTAAAAAATAATTAAAAGTTTAATTTCTCAGCCAAAGTTTTAATCTAAATCAATTTCACAACCATATATAAGCATCATATAATTAATCTATTTCTTACTCAATCTTAAGCAATGTCTCCCTTTTTATGGTGCTAGGAACATATCAAACATCGAAATTTATGGAATCCTAACATCCATGGCTTCCAAGAAACCTTGTTAACTTTACACTAGTGATGAAACTTGCTAAGTGGAAGCCATCTTAGTAATTAATTACTTTGTAATAGTGTTCAACCACATTAATGTTAGCACCAATATATATATATACGGGATGTTTTGAATAATAAATATGAAAACGTATATTTGAGAAGGATTAACTGAAGAAAAATAATTAATTAAATATGCAAGTAGAGATTACAATTTAAGAAAAATATATAATGATAGAAATCCAAACCAAAAGAATATATTTTGATCGAGGCTTGAGTTGGACTCAATCTCCTTAAGACTTTAACGCCCTGCTACGGTGCTGACAGTTGATAGCGCAAGCCTCCCAGGATACAACGATCAAATCTTCTTGTAATAGGAGCACACCAAATTATAAGAACCGACGAACCAAAAAATGTAGAACTCTCTCTCTCACTTAAACTATAATGCACTAACTTAATAACCTTACAAAGAAATGTAAATTCCCTGCTTAAGAAAAATGTTGTTATCTCTCTTTTTCCAAGCACCAACCGAGAAACCCCTATAAATAGCAAATACAAAGCACAAAAAGTTGTTTAAAGAAAAAAAAAATCAGCCAAAAGAACTATCTACCTAATCTTCTTTTGGCATGAAAAAGTAGACAATCAGCCACCAATTAGCTAAACTTACGGCCAACATTGAGCTAAAGTCAAAAAGGAGCTGAAAACTGCAGAAAGAAAAACAGACAAAATTTCAGCTGCAAAACCACCACTAAATTATTCTATTCACAACCACCATAAGTTTATTCTATTCATAAAGCCAACAATCCCCCACATGAATAGAAATGAACTAAACACAAAGTAAATGCAGACACATGAGAGAGAGTTCAAAAAGAAAGGTACTGCATCGAGATAGGTAGCTTTTGGCCTTGAACCTTCTCTAGTGAGAGCTATCGGATTTACTTGCTAACCAGTGAACGCAATGTCTTGAACTGTTCAGCTTTTGTGTAGACCAAGACAATAGAACTCACACAGTAACCTTCTAGATATTTATGGGTTCTCACTGTTGTGTTCATTTTGGCCCTGAACAACTCCCGGTTTCATGAGTACTCTCGGAGAATTCAGCCTTAAACAATTCTCGTAGGATCGGCCCACTCCCTACTCACATAGATGATCACTTATTAAGAGTATCCCTGCGATACCCCACTTGAAATTTTCAAGATATAAGTATCATTAAAAGCATAGCTTAGCCTGAATCACATGCAAGCAGCACTGTCTGCTCGTTATAGGAATAGGTAGAAGTATTACCCCCACAGTGCTCGGACTGAGGCATACATAATTCAGTTTTTCCCTTTGAACCTAGATTCAGGGATCTCCTGTCACTTAGGTAGGGTTTTCCATTATGGCTCCTCTTACGAGATAGGCTTAAGACCCATTCCCCTCGACGAATTATATACTTGCTCTCTATTTAAACCTTTTGTAAGCGGATCCGCAATGTTATCTTTTGACTTTACATAGTCAATCGAGATAACCCCACTAGAGAGCAATTGTTTAACGGTATTATGTCTTCGACGAATATGTCTTGACTTACCGTTATACATACTATTTTGTGCCCTGCCAATCGCTGATTGACTATCGCAGTGTATGCAGATAGCTGACACAGGTTTTGACCAATTTGGAATATCCTCTAAGAAATGTCGAAGCCATTCTGCTTCTTCTGCAGCTTTATCCAAAGCTATAAACTCAGATTCCATCGTGGATCTAGCTATACAAGTTTGCTTAGTGGATTTCCAAGAAACGGCTGCACCTCCCAAGGTAAAGACATATCCACTTGTTGACTTAGAGTCTTTAGAATCAGATATCCAATTGGCATCACTGTACCCTTCTAGTACAGCTGGATATCTTGTATAATGCAGTCCATAGTTCAAAGTGTATCTTAGATACCTTAAAACTCTCATTATAGCTACCCAGTGATATTTCCCTGGATTGCTTGTATACCTGCTCAATTTGCTCACAGATAATGCTATATCGGGCCTCGTGCAATTCATAATATACATCAAACTACCAATAATCCTTGAATATTCTAACTGAGATATTCCTTCACCGGTATTTTTGGCTAGATGTACATTTGCATCTATAGGTGTCTTCGCGAGACTAGCATCATTTTTATTAAACTTGTCCAGTATTTTCTTTATATAATGGGACTGAGACAGGATTAGTCCGTCAGATGTTCTAGTAATTTTAATACCTAGAATCACATCTGCTACACCCATATCCTTCATGTCGAAGTTACTGGATAAGATTCTTTTGGTAGTCTTAATGACACTCTCATTGCTCCCGATAATAAGCATATCATCTACATAGAGACAAACAATGACATATTCTTGACCCGTGCCTTTCACATAGACACACTTGTCACATTCATTAATCCTAAAGCCATTTAACATCATGACTTTATCAAATTTTTCATGCCATTGTTTAGGCGCTTGTTTTAGTCCGTAAAGAGATTTTACAAGCTTACAAACCTTCTTCTCTTTTCCAGGAACTGCAAACCCCTCAGGTTGTTCCATGTAGATCTCTTCATCTAGATCTCCATTCAAGAAGGCTGTTTTTACATCCATTTGATGTATCTCAAGATTATTGATAGCTGCGATAGCTATCAACATCCGTATGGATGTAATTCTCGTGACTGGTGAATATGTATCAAAATAATCAAGACCTTCTTTTTGTCTATAACCCTTAATGACAAGCCTGGCCTTGTATTTGTCTATTGATCCATCAGCTTTCAATTTCCTCTTAAAAATCCATTTACACCCTAAAGGTTTATTTCCAGGAGGAAGATCCACCAGTTCCCATGTATGATTTTGCATGATGGATTCAATTTCACTGTTTACTGCCTCTCTCCATAAAGGAGCTTCAGGAGTAGACATTGCCTCATTAAAAGTGCGAGGCTCATTTTCTAACAAATACGTTAAAAAATCTGAACCAAAAGACTTAGACGTTCTAGCCCTCTTACTACGTCTTGGTTCATCTTCAATATCTTTAGATATAGCCTCATCATCTATATCTACTTTTCGACTCTCGTCATATGTTCTTTCCGCAGAACTTGATTCTTGCATATCTTTACAAGGAAATTTTTCTTCAAAAAATTCTGCATTCCTTGATTCAATAACTGTATTCACATGTATATCAGTTATTTCTGACTTATACACAAGAAACCTGTATGCAGCACTGCTGTGTGCATATCCAATGAAGATACAGTCCACAGTCTTTGGTCCTATTCTGACCATTTTAGGAGTTGGAACTCCTACCTTAGCTAGACACCCCCACACTCTTAAGTAATTATAGGAAGGTGGTCGACCTTTCCACAACTCATAAGGTGTCTTGCTTAATTTCTTGTGGGGTACCTTATTAAGAATATGGTTCGCAGTTAATACTGCCTCCCCCCACAAGTTCTGAGGTAAACCCGAATTAATCAACAAGGCATTCATCATCTCTTTAAGAGTTCGGTTTTTGCGTTCAGCAATACCATTCTGTTGAGGAGAGTAAGGAGCCGTTGTTTGATGAACAATTCCATGTTCAGCACAGTATTCCTCAAAGGGATATACATATTCTCCTCCTCTATCACTTCTCAACATCTTGATCTTTTTGCCAAGTTGATTTTCTACCTCATTTTTGTATAGTTTAAATATTTCAAAAGCCTCATCTTTGCCTCTGAGTAGATAAACATAACAATATCTTGTGCAATCATCAATAAAAGTAATAAAATACTTTTTCCCACATCTAGTTTGCACAAATTTTAAATCACAAATATCACTGTGAATTAAATCCAGAGGTTCTGAACTCCTTTCTACTGATTTAAAGGAAGTTCTCGTTAATTTTGATTCTACACATACTTCACATTTTTTATTTATGTTCCAATCAGCTTTAGGTATTAGACCTAAATTGATCAATTTATGCAAAGAATCAAAATTCACATGTCCTAATCTATCATGCCATAAATTAGGAGAATCCAAGACATAAGCAACAGACTTATTCTTATTCATACCAAATTTGGTAGGCTCATCAACCTTTACAATAGTTGGGGCAATAGTCATTACATTTAGCTTAAATAAGCCATCACACTCATAGCCCTTGCCTACAAACATTCCAATTTTTGTTAACACAAATTGACCAGACTCAAACACCAACTTGAATCCGTTCTTACTCAACAGGGATCCAGAAACCAAATTCTTCCGGATGTCTGGGACATGCAGCACATTGTTGAGTGTCAGCTCCTTTCCAGAGGTAAATTTCAAGATTACCTTCCCAGTTCCTTCTACTTTCGAAGTGGCGGAGTTACCCATGTAAAGGGTTTCAGAAACATTTTGATAGGTAGTGAACATTTTCCTATCAGAGCAAACATGCTTAGTGGCGCCAGTGTCCACCCACCATTGCTTTGGATTCCCCACCAGATTGACTTCTGACACAACAGCTGACAGATTGATGTCAGAGAGATCATTGCTCAGGTCTTCCACAGCATTTGCCTGAGCTTTCCTCTTCTTCGGATTGCCCTGGTTCTTGCGGTGCCTGCAGTCTCTTGCTTTGTGCCCCGGCTTGTCGCAGACAAAACAGTTCCCACCGAATTGTTGCTTCTTTTGTTCTTCCCTTTTTTGACTTTGGTTGGAAAACTTTCTCTTTTTATTGCTCGGACCATGCTCAACCACATTAACCTTTGATTCCAAAGGTGGAAAACCAACTCTTTTCTCAGATTTGCGGTTGTCTACTTCAATCCTCAATCTCAAAACTAGATCTTCAAGAGTCATCTCCTTTCGCTTATGCCTTAAATAACTCTTGAAGTCCTTCCAGTTGGGAGGCAACTTCTCAATAAGTGCACCAGATTCAAAACGTTCTCCCATATTTATACCTTCTGCATGACACTCATGAATGAGTACCTGGTACTCATCTACTTGCGGCATCAAAGGCTTTGAATCTACCATTTTGAAGTCAAGGAATCTGGCCACAACGAATTTCTTTGTGCCTGCATCCTCCGTTTTATACTTCTTCTCTAAAGATTCCCACAGTGCCTTAGCAGTTGTTATTGGACTGTAGACGTTATACAACGCATTGTCCAACCCATTGAGGATATAATTTTTCCAAAGGAAGTCTGCATGCTTCCAAGCATCAACAGCAGCAACAGTCTGCATATCAGGATCGTCACCCAACTGTGGTGCATCCTCTTTCAAAAATCGAGCAAGATTCAAGGTGGTCAAGTAGAACAACATTTTCTGTTGCCACCTCTTAAAATCCCTCCCGTTGAACTTTTCTGGCCTCTCGCCATGTCCAACAGGAGTTGACGCCACAAATGGCACAGCCGAAGCAACAGTCACCGATGGCCTAGCCAAAGGTACATTCTCATTTCCTGCAGATCCACCGGTTGATCCACTTCCAGTCATGGGCACGTTTGGGTTATTAGGTCCAAATGATTGTCCATAATTCAAATTTCCAGTTTCGGTATTCATGATTAATATTATTTATATTAAGTCCAAATATCTGGTTATACACGCTGCACTACACAAAAACCAAGTTAGTCGCAAAATAATTTAACACCAAAATTAATTTTGAATGCAAATAATTAATATAATATACAACTAATATAATAATATATATTATAATGCAAAACTATGCAACTCATATTATAATACAAAACTATGCAACTAATATAATAATATATATTATAATACAAAGTTACTGCAACTAATATAATATATATATGTATTATAATGCAAAGCTTCTGCTTTCAGCAAACATCAATTGTGCAAGCGGTATTGTAGAAATCGTGCAAATGGTAATTATAAGGACAAACTGATCCAAAAATAGAACATTCAGTATAAGATTAGGTCCTTAAAAAAAATCATATCTTTCTCATTTTAAGTCCGAATTTAATGAAATTTTCACCATGAATTTCAGAAAATTAAGAGGTATATGGAAATATAATTTATTTTCCAGTTTGTTATACTTCACAGAACACATTAAAAGAATTATACCGTTAAAGTCTTAAGATTGTTAGCACCAATATATATATATACGGGATGTTTTGAAATAATAAATATGAAAACGTATATTTGAGAAGGATTAACTGAAGAAAAATAATTAATTAAATATGCAAGTAGAGATTACAATTTAAGAAAAATATATAATGATAGAAATCCAAACCAAAAGAATATATTTTGATCGAGGCTTGAGTTGGACTCAATCTCCTTAAGACTTTAACGCCCTGCTACGGTGCTGACAGTTGATAGCGCAAGCCTCCCAGGATACAACGATCAAATCTTCTTGTAATAGGAGCACACCAAATTACAAGAACCGACGAACCAAAAAATGTAGAACTCTCTCTCTCACTTAAACTATAATGCACTAACTTAATAACCTTATAAAGAAATGTAAATTCCCTGCTTAAGAAAAATGTTGTTATCTCTCTTTTTCCAAGCACCAACCGAGAAACCCCTATAAATAGCAAATACAAAGCACAAAAAGTTGTTTAAAAAAAAAAAAAAATTCAGCCAAAAGAACTATCTACCTAATCTTCTTTTGGCATGAAAAAGTAGACAATCAGCCACCAATTAGCTAAACTTACGGCCAACATTGAGCTAAAGTAAAAAAGGAGCTGAAAACTGCAGAAAGAAAAACAGACAAAATTTCAGCTGCAAAACCACCACTAAATTATTATATTCACAACCACCATAAGTTTATTCTATTCATAAAGCCAACAATTAATCTATTTATTGATTGCACGTGTGTTTTATTGCCTAAGCTCTATAATTGAGAATCACCCTCAACAAATATAGGTAAAAACTTGTTTTACGTACGTGAAACGAGATAAAGAAGCATATGTTTATAGTTATTACTAAATGTTGCATGTGGTTCAATGAAAGTCATCGTCAAAACTATTATGTTAAAAAATAGGCATGCATAACTACTCATTTTCTTAACAAAGTAATAAATTTATAAAGATTGTTCTAAGGGAGCAAAAATCCTATAATATTTCATTTCAATGGAGACAACTCAATTTGCACCAACTAAGTCTTTTTTTAGATTGAGAGAGTTCTACCATAACAGGAATTTAGCTCATTATAGATTGTTTATTTGGATTATTGAGTTGGTTTCTCCCATTTTTATCTCATATTAAACTTTATTTCGTCTTTCTATGATTTTCAATCCAAGTTTTAAAAATTTATACTTTTCTATTTTTTATTACTTCAAATATTAAAAACTGTATATTTTTTTTATGCTTTTACTCACATCAATTTGTCAAATTGGATAGTTGAAAATTTAAAACTATATAGCTTAAATATTTGTTTCTCCACAATGCTTGCAAATTAATTTTAATTTTCTCCAACGTGGTGCGTCTTAGGAGAAATAAACATATATTATCTTGAATTCGTTTATTTATTTCTACTGATAAGTAAAGTGTTTATTTATCTTTAAGAAGAACCAAAACAAATACTTCCATATCGAGCTAACTATAAACATGAAATAAAATAACAAACATCAATTATGTTATAACAAATCACAAATGGAGTTGGTTAAACAATAAACTTATGAATTGATTCCATGATCAAACACAAAAGTAACAATGATTTTATTATCTTTCTAATAAATTTACATAAACATATCGCAAAAGTAACTTTATTTTTAATTATCCTTCGCCAAGGTCGAAAACACTCAGTACCACCTATGAGCAACAATAACAAGAAATAAACTAACTTCGAAATCATTGCCAACAAAGAAAAAAAAAATATATATATATATATATATATATATATATATCTTAAAAGCAAATTCCAAACGAAAGGAAAAACATGAAAAAGAAAAAAAATACTTTTTTTGGGTTGGTAATATAAAAAGGTTAAGGAAACCTAAAGGGAAAATTGCACAAATAGTCTTTATTATTTATTCAAAAATTTAAATTCGATATTATTGTTTAAAATGAATCAATTTAGTATTTATTAATTTTTAAAAATTTTAAAGTCGTCTTTATTATTAAAAATCAGTCATTTTAGTCCCTTATTTTCAAAAAAGAAAAATCACTTTATTTACAATATTTTTTAAATATTGAAGACTAATTTAAATTTTATATAAAAATAATAAGACTAAATTAATTTTTTTTAAATAACGAGAATTAAATTAGTTAATTCTAAATAATAAAGATAATTTAAAATTGTAGAAAAATAATAAAGACTATTCCCGATATTTTTCCAAACGGTAAATTCCACACTTAATCCTTATTGTTTATACTTTCTTTTTTAAGTGGGTCTTTAATATTAAAAAAAAAGTATGTTAGTCCTTAATGTTTACAAAGTAATTCAAATTAGTCTCTATTATTCAAAACTAGCGAATTTAGTCCCTATTATTTTCTATAAAATTTAATTTAGTCTCCAAATAGAGGGGGATTGAATTAATTTTTTTTTTAAATAATAAGGATTAAATTGATTTTTTTTAAAATGAATAAAAACTAAATTTATTTAAGTTTAAATAATGTGGACTATTTTAAATAACTTAAATTTTAGGACCAGTATAAATATTTTGAAACATTAAGGACTAAATTTGCCCAACCTAAACTGCCTTTCCTCTCTTTTTTCTTTTTTTTCCTCGGATCAGAACAAAAAAAACCTTAAATTGTTAAGTATACCCTTCTGAGTATTTTTCACTCATTTTTAATTCCCTAGTGCTGTTTTTTTCTTCTTCTTCCTCTAAGCTCAAGCAGATCGTTTGAGATGATCCCAAATCGGGCCTCCGAAACACACACAGAGCCCGATCCGATTGTCCACTAAGAGAACCATTTTGTATTGTATCGATAAACAAATAGATTCTCTCATTAGATCCACATCTTCATTCACACTCTCTCGCATCAAATTATCTGGTAAATTAAAAAAATAAAAAGAATTAAAAAATGCTTCGATTAAGGGCATTTCGGCCCACAAATGACAAGATCGTGAAGATTCATATGCACCCCACTCACCCGTGGCTCGTCACCGCCGACGCCTCCGATCACGTCTCCGTTTGGAATTGGGAACACCGCCAGGTTTCAATTTATATGTATTTAATTAATTATTATTTTGTACCAAATATTCAAGGGTTTTTATGTGTGCGTGTGTCTTTTTTTTTGAATTATTGTTTTTTTTTTCAGGTGGTATATGAGCTAAAAGCTGGTGGAGTAGATGAGAGGCGATTGGTTGGTGCTAAGCTGGAGAAGCTCGCTGAGGGCGAAGCAGGTACACCTCTTCCTTATAAGCACTTATAGCTTGAGCTTCGTGCATTTTCCGGATCCCATGGGAGCGTCGTGCATTTCCGGCAACCCTTGCATAGTGGGAGCTCTGTGCACGCGACTGCACTTATATATTTATAGTATGACTGTAAATGTGTTCATATGTTTTGCTTATGTAATCATGTAAAGTACTTGTTTAAGATGATGCGTTGAGTAGTTATTGTTGAGGTTTGGGCTTGTCCATATATTGCATTAACTGAATCATTTCCTATAGTTTTGCACATAGCGAGGGTATCTTCATTTTCGTTTTGCTTGCTCTTTCTGCCATTTATTGATGGATTATGTCCATCTGAACACCATAAGCCTATATTTTCAGAACAGGCAGATGGACTGAAACTAATGTTGAATGGATCCAGTGACTTTCAATCTGAGTATTTAAATGAGTAATGTGGTTTTCTGAGTATTTAAACGAGTAATGTGGTTTTCTCAGTATTTAAATGAGTAATCTGGTTTAGAGAATGTAGTTATGTATTTTTTCGGACCAGGCGCATGGACTGAAACTAATGTTACAATTTCTGGAATGTGAGGGAGTGCCAGTAAGGTGGTCGTAAGAGAATTTAGTTATGTTATCGCTCTAATGGAATAATGGATGCCCGGAGACCTTTAGAAGTAGGTGATTAGACGTCCATTTTACGTTGATGGAAATGATTTAAAGATTATAAAAGGGGAATTATAAGGCTCTTGTTTATAAAGGTGTATTTTTTAGAGGCATAAGTTTGTTAATCATGCACCAACTATTAATCATGAACTTCACTATTGTTATTTGTATAAAAACAAGATATTTTAGTTTAAGAGAATCATGCGAAAGTAAGTAGTGATTTTATGGTGGAGTATCAACTAAAGAAATATTTATTTATCAATTTTTGGGAATGTCAGGGCTTAAAGGGAAGCCTACAGAAGCCATACGAGGTGGGAGGTAATGATCCTTGCCCTGCTCCTTTATGTGTTTTAAGCTTCTACTACTTTTTATCTAAGCCTGAGCCTGCCGTTTGGGTGCATGCTTGAAGCGTTAAGCAGGTTAGCTTCTATGATGATGATGTATGCTTTTGGCAACTTTGGCATAACCGATCTGCTGCTGCTGAGGCACCGAACGCTGTCAACAATGTCACTTCAGTTTTTAGTACTCCTGCGGCATCCACAAAAGGTCGACATTTTCTTGTCATATGCTGTGAGAACAAAGCCGTATTTTTAGACTTGGTGACCATGCGTGGCCGTGATGTTCCAAAACAAGATCTTGACAACAAGTCACTCCTCTGGCAAGTCTTTGCTCTATCAAATTCTTGAGTGGGCTGTCATCCTCAAATCCAATTAAATCTTTCATCTATTTGCATAGTGTTTATAATTGTTAGTATAATACTGAATTCGTGAGTGGGCTGTCATTTTCAAATCCCATTAACTCTTTCATCTATTTGCGTAGCCTATGTAATAATTAGTATAATACTGCGTGTCATTGAAGTTGCTAGCCTTTTAAATCTGCGGCTACATTTGTGACAGGAAGAATTTAAGGATTTTGTTTCCTTTTCTTATTGTCTGATTCATTGATTTCATGCTATAGCTCCTGTTTGAATTTTCTTGGTCTGACATTGTTTCCATTATCCTTTTATCAATTGAAGTTTAGTGTCGTGGTAACACTGTTGGTGGTCACTTCTCTGTTTGCATTACATCGTGCCATACAGTGTCTTTCTGTGCATGTCACTCTTGCAGTCTTTCTTTTACCTGAACTTCTGAGTCTCTTTATACATATGCATACACTTAGGCTAACTGTTGCACTTCTTGCCTCTTGGAGGACTTCTCTGTTTTACAGATAGTTAGTGTAACTGTTGCTACGACTGAAAGATGGCATTTCCTTGACCAAATAAACCTCTTTTGACTTTGCAGTATGGAGTTCCTTGCTAGATCGTCTGCTGGTGATGGTCCTCTTGTGGCTTTTGGTGGTTCTGATGGTGTAATTAGAGTTCTGTCAATGTTAACTTGGAAGGTCTCGTCTGTCTCATTGTTCTGTCTTTGCTATTAACTCCATTTTCCATGTTACTTAGATGTCCAGTGAAAATTGAAAAGGAGAAGAAAATAACATGACGCTTTTTGGTTTTTCCTCTGCAGCTTGCTCGAAGGTATACGGGAGGTCATAAGGGATCAATTTCTTGTTTGATGACCTTCACTGCTGCTTCTGGCGAGGTAGTATTTGAGTTCCTTTTTGCATATTCCAATAAGTGAGTTGCATGTCCTAGTTCATTTGCTTGAATATGGTGATCCTTGTCTATTGCAAAGTGAATATGGTGATCCATAATTCAGACTATAGGAATCTTTTCAAGCTTTCGAGATTTGCTTCAGTCTGTGGTAGAAATCAGTTGCCATATGGCTAGACGCTGATACGCAAATAAGATCAAGAAATTCACTACTTAGAATATTCTATCAAAAGAAAGATCAATACATTACCTAAGTGCAAGTATCCATTAAACCTTTAGTATCCTGCTGTTGGAATTGATTTCAATATAACTTAACTCTTGGACTTCAACCCTTCCCTTAGAATCAACGACGATTTCCCTTTCCCTGGGCCTGGGGGTTGAGGTGGGGAGGGGGGAGAAATGCCTCAAGCCACTGGCAAGGATTTTCTTATTGGCTCCTAGTGTATAAAGTAACAAGTTGTTATGATGAGTTCAGGCTCAGATGTTTCGGAGAAAAATGGATCACTACACAGTACACAATCTTAGATAATTGTGGTTACAGATCCACGTAAGTATTTAATATGTCTGCTCTCATACAAGTTGGAAAGAGTGTTGTAGTTTCTGATGCGAGCTAATTACTAACTCTTTATCTTTCTTTGTTCCACTAAATGTGTACTATATGGAGTTTTGGGTTCTTAAACTCGCATGAAAATTTATTCATTCGACATTTGGTAGCTACCAGTAATAAAGTACTCTCTCTCATGGATTCAAGTTAGCTTCTCACAATTGCGTTTCAAGGACTTTATAATATACTTACATTGCATACGTGTATGAATATTAGCAGTTTTTGTTTATGTCTAACTCTCTTGGTGATCTTTTCCTCAATTTCATTTGTTTGGAAAATAGGCACTTCTGGTTTCTGGTGGCAGTGATGGTTTGCTTGTACTATGGAGTGCCGATTATGGTCATGATTCAAGGGAACTTGTGCCTAAGCTGAGCTTGAAGGTGCTGTATCTGGATGCCTCCATAATTGCTCTTATTCTAACCTCCATTCTTTTTAAACCTAATCTTTAGTGGTCTATTAATACCTGCTGAAATTTGAGGGTGCTAATATCTATTATATTTATCATCTTTCTTTGTTTAACTTTTTAATTCATGTGAAACATGTCTAACCTATCTCAGACATATATGTTGAATGGTGGTGCAGTACCAATATAATATATGTTTTTCTTGGTTGCTTGATGATATCCTAGCTTTATGATGCTTCTTTTTGGTGTTGAATTGTTCAAAAAGATATTTATTATTTCATAAATATTCTTGCAATCTCTCTGAAGACACGGGCTTGTGCTGGTGTTTGGTAATGAGATGAAAATAATTCGATGAAATAGGAGTGACTAATTTATTTATCATTTTCCAGAATAAGGAAATTTTCTTCCTATCTATTCTGCATCTCTGAATGTTTGTTAGATTTCATGGTGGTTTTGATACTCTTAACTCTCTTATGATACTTTCCAGGCACATGATGGTGGTGTCACTGCAGTTGAACTCTCTAGAGTGAGTGGTGCTGCACCTCAACTCATCACAATTGGTGCTGATAAAACTTTAGCTATATGGGACACCATTTCATTTAAGGTGACATATTATCTCTACATTTTTCCGGTTCATTCAGTTTGCTTTTCTTGAAGGGTTTATTTTGGTCCAATAAGTATGACTTGAAGTTTGAGGTCCTGTTCCTTTCCTTTTAACCTCTTTATCTTCACAGGAATTACGTCGAATAAAACCTGTTTCGAAATTGGCTTGCCACAGTGTGGCATCTTGGTGCCATCCTCGAGCCCCCAACCTCGATATCTTGACATGTGTTAAGGATTCCCATATATGGTATGAATATTTTCTCAAGTTTCATGCTCTAATAGCTTTGTGAACCTTTGTTTTTGCCTTGTTTATTATATGTAGTATTTTTTATCAGGAATATCGTGATTCTATTTCAGACTACAAGCCATTCTTTCTTATTCATGTATCCTGTGGAAAATTTTGTAGGGCAATTGAGCACCCCACTTATTCCGCTCTTACAAGGCCATTGTGTGAACTTTCATCCCTTGTCCCTCCACAACTGCTCGCATCTCATAAGAAGCTTAGGGTATGCTGTTAATAATCATTTTTTTGCTGTTCAGTTTGGTTGGTTGTACTGTGGATAGATCTCATAGGAGACATGAGTTTGGATTTTCTAGTACATGTCAGTGATGGTACTGTATGCTCTCTCTGTCTTGAAATTAGGGACTCTTGTCGGAGTCACAATAATGCTATGAGGTTGGAAAAATTGGAGTTCCTATATTTCCTTCAAAGTGTTAATGTTCTAGGCATAAAAGTTCTACTCTAATCATTTGAAATGACGAAGTTCCCTCCAAATCTGTATTCAGAAGCCATAAGCGTATACATTGGACTCCAACTGGAATTTTTTTTTTTGAAAGTTAAAAGAAAGTTTATTAATGTGCACCAAGAGGATGCAACCCAATATATATAAATGTATAATACATTCTTCTATATTACTAATAGTGAAAAGTACAAGATCCTAGAAGCCAGAAAATCAATTATGGAACCATTTACTTTTTTACAAATGCAATTGGCAATTCCTTTCCCTTGAAAGCTCTGTTATTGCATTCCTTCCAAATTGACCAACTAATAGCAAGTGGAACCGTTCGAATAATCTTTTTCTATCTATGGACATCTTAATTCCACTCCATGCTGAAATCTCATCACTGAATGTTCCGTCGGTAACCCACTGGATCCCAATCATGCTGTAGGCCATTTCCCAAAGACTTCTTGCCCAAGACATCTTAGTAACAGCTGAAAATTGCTTTTTCTTTTTTAATGATGAATGATGCAAAAAATTTGGGGGAAGGAAAGTTAAAAGGGAATAGTAATTTAACTTATCAAGATAATAAAACAAGCATAGGGGTGATAATTTTTATGTTTGCTTTTGTTCTTTTGACGGATTTGGAAAATATATGATTATCTATCTTTAGATTCCAGGAAATAAAAATCATGAAAGGTTGCATTTGGATTGCTGGATTTCAATTTGAGGGAGATTTTTAAACATTTCAAATTGCTTGCATTTGAAATCTGTGAGTTTAGGAATCCTTCATTTGTTTAAAGAAAGGATTTAACTCAGTTCAGAGGTCATGGATCATAGATGACATCATGACATAAAAATGACATCAGTTGAATGAGGGTTTCGGATCCAATAAGAAAACATACAAAATTAATGATGGATTTAGTAACAGATTTCAAATCGGTAGTATGTCAAATTATTCACACAACGACGACACATTTGAGCCATGGATTTGAAATTCATAATTACTCAAATCCTGTTGTCAAATATTGCTTTCTTCATTTGAGTTTCTGATCTGATCACATGTATATCTATAAAAATGAAAATGCAATGAAGTTTTGCTAGAAGACGGTAATATGTGTGTGAAGGTTCCTATTATAGCTTGATACCCTAAGCTCCAATTAGGTGTAATACTCAAGTGTAGCAATTTGGATATAGTGTTGGTTGACAAGATTTGTGGGAATGCATTGGATTTTAAAATTCATTGGACTAAAACCAATTGGCCATCATATTCCCCCAAACCTCATAATTGTTAAAATACTACCCGTCTCTTGTCAACAGAATATAAACTTGAAGTTGATCATTTCATATTTGATGACATGGAAACACAGTTCAGAGACACTTGGTTACAGGTTTACAGCTAATCTTTTTGAATGTTAACCTGAAGTTTGATGCTATGACTATGCTAACAGGTGTAAGCTGAGGAATACATGTTTCCTATTACACTATACCGGAACTGTTCATTTTATTTTCATAGAGAACTTTCAAAATTTATATCGACTATTTTCCCAATGCTCTTTCTCTCTTTTTGGTGTTTTAGGTGTATTCTATGGTTGCACATCCTTTACAGCCACATCTTGTTGCTACTGGAACCAATATTGGTGTCATTGTCTGTGAATTTGATGCTAGATCTCTTCCACCTGTGGCTCCACTACCAACACCACCAGAAAGCCGAGAGCATTCTGCTGTCTATGTAGTTGAAAGGGAATTAAAGCTACTACAGTTTCAATTGTCTAACCCTGCGAATCCAGCACTTGGAAGCAATGGCTCCCTGAATGACGCGAGGCTCAAGGGAGACACACCCGAACAACTTCATGTCAAGCAAATCAAGAAGCATATTAGCACTCCTGTTCCACATGATTCATACTCAGTTCTTTCAGTTAGCAGTTCAGGGAAGTAAGTGCCCTTCACCAATTGACTTAAAGCACGGCATTGACATTGAAGAATAATAATATCTGAAATGCAAACAGCTTCAACATCAGAAACCATCTTTTTAGCCCACCAGAGACATCATGTTCATCTTGCTAGCTTAGTTATTTTATTATGTTCTTGATATATACATGTGAGTAGTCACTTTTATCTCATCCTGATTATCTGACCGCATTGCCTTTGCATTTATTGCAGGTATGTTGCCATTGTGTGGCCTGACATTCCTTACTTTTCAATCTACAAGGTCAGTGATTGGTCAATTGTTGATTCAGGCAGCGCAAGGCAATTGGCTTGGGACACTTGTCGGGATAGGTTTGCTATTCTAGAATCTGCACTGGCTCCTAGGATGCCTATAATTCCTAAAGGTAGCTCATCAAGAAAAGCAAAGGAGGCTGCTGCAGCTGCAGCACAAGCAGCGGCAGCAGCTGCTTCTGCTGCCTCATCTGCCAGTGTTCAAGTTCGTATCTTGCTGGATGATGGGACATCAAATATATTAATGAGATCAGTTGGCAGCCGCAGTGAACCAGTTATTGCTTTGCATGGTGGAGCGCTTCTTGGTGTTGCATATCGAACCTCTCGGAGGATTAGTCCTGTGGCTGCTACTGCAATTTCAACTATGCCATTGTCAGGCTTTGGAAGTAGTGCTCTATCTTCATTTAACGCTCTTGATGATGGATTTTCTTCTCAAAAATCGTCATCGGAAGCGGCACCACAGAACTTCCAGTTATACAGCTGGGAAACCTTTCAACCGGTGGGTGGTCTTCTTCCTCAACCAGAGTGGGCGGCATGGGACCAGACTGTTGAGTACTGTGCTTTTGCCTACCCGCAATACATTGTTATATCTTCCTTGCGACCTCAATTCAGATACTTGGGAGATGTAGCAATTCCTTACGCTACTGGGGCTGTTTGGCATCGGAGGCAGTTGTTTGTTGCTACTCCAACTACTATTGAATGTGTCTTTGTGGATGCTGGTATTGCACCTATTGATATTGAAACAAAACGAAGAAAAGAAGAGATGAAACTGAAAGAGGCGCAGGCCAAAGCTGTTTCAGAACATGGAGAATTGGCATTGATAGCAGTTGACAGTCAGCAAACTGCTAGACAGGAGAGGATTTCACTGAGGCCCCCAATGCTGCAGGTTGTTCGTCTAGCTTCTTTTCAGCATGCTCCCTCGGTGCCACCGTTTTTAACCATGCCAAAACAATCTAAAGCTGATAGTGATGATTCGGCGATACCCAAGGAGATGGAAGAAAGGAGGGTCAATGAAGTTGCTGTTGGTGGTGGTGGAGTTGCAGTGGCAGTTACTCGCTTTCCTGCAGAGCAAAAACGACCAGCTGGACCTCTTGTTGTTGTTGGTGTTAGAGATGGTGTTCTATGGCTGATTGATAGGTACATGTGTGCTCATGCGATTTCCCTTAGTCATCCTGGTATTCGCTGCCGATGTCTCGCAGCATATGGGGATGCTGTCAGTGCGGTAAAATGGGCTAGCCGGCTTGCGAGAGAACATCATGATGATTTAGCACACTTTATGCTTGGGATGGGTTATGCTACTGAAGCACTTCATTTACCTGGAATATCCAAGAGGCTGGAGTTTGATCTGGCCATGCAGAGCAATGATTTGAAAAGAGCACTTCAGTGCCTGCTAACAATGAGCAACAGTAGGGATATAGGACAAGAAACTCAAGGATTGGATTTGAATAACCTTATGAACCTGACAGCTAAAAAGGAAGATCTTGTTGAGGCTGTCCAAGGAGTTGTTAAATTTGCTAAAGAGTTTATGGATCTTATCGATGCTGCAGATGCTACTGGACAAGCTGACATTGCTCGCGAAGCTTGTAAAAGGTTAGCTGCTGCAGCTTCAGTGAAGGGAGCTTTACAAGGCCACGAGTTAAGAGGACTTGCTTTACGCCTTGCAAATCATGGGGAACTGACACAGCTCAGCGTATGTGACTATTTTTGCTTTAAAAGGCCACAAGTTAGAGTCCAAACTGGAATTAATTCTGATGAATCTGAACTGGAATTATTAAAATTTAAAAGGCCACGAGTTAGAATCCAAACTGGAATTAATTCTGATGAATCTGAACTGGAATTATTAAAATTTCTCTTATAGGGATGTTCCCTTTTCTGGGCTTTATCTCCTCTGTCTTGAATGACCCTATAAATGTGGCTTTGCAGAATCTGGTGAACAACTTGATATCAGTTGGCTCAGGACGCGAAGCAGCTTTTGCAGCTGCAGTTTTGGGAGACAATGCCCTTATGGAGAAAGCATGGGCAGAAACTGGGATGCTTGCTGAGGCTGTGCTCCATGCTCATGTATGATTTGCTTTCTGCACTGTTTTCTTGAAACTTAATGAGTTGATTTCTGAAATCTAACCTCTTTTATTGACTTCAGGCTCATGGGCGACCTACATTGAGGAACCTGGCTCAGGAGTGGAATAAAATGCTACAGAAGGAGATGGAGCACACCCCAACAATGAAAACGGATGCTACAGCTGCATTTCTTGCTTCACTTGAGGAGCCTAAACTCACAAGTTTGGCTGATGCAGCAAAGAAGCCACCTATTGAAATCCTGCCTCCAGGAATGGCATCTTTGTATGGTCCTAATCCTGGTCAGAAGAAACCTGCTCCTGCCATGCAGGGCTCTGCTCCTGCCATTCAGGGTTCGCAGCAGCAACCAGGTAAGCCGTTATTATTAGAAGGACCTGGCTCCACGAAACCAAGTGCATCACCATCGGAATCAGGGGCTCCACCTGCCTCTGAATCAGGTATTACGCCAAACTCAGAATCTGGAGCTCCAACTACATCACAGACAGGTGTTCCACCTACTTCAGAATCTGGAGCTCCATCTACATCGCAGACAGGTGGTCCACCTTCTGCAGAATCTGGTGCTCCTCCACCAGAAGCAGGTCCACAACCCCAACCAGAATCAGGTGCACCAGCCCAGCCAGAATCAGGTGCTCCAGTTGCTCCTGATTCAAGTGCTCTGCCACCTCCTGAAGCAAATGAGAAAACTTCAAATGGCCAGGCACCCAATTTATCATCAGAAGTTGTTCCAAATCCAACTGTTACAGGGGAAGCCGAGCCATCAGCTTCTAAGCCATCCTCCACAGTCGCGTCAGCTTCCTTGGAGCCTCCTTCTCAGCAACAAGATAACAAGAAAATGAATGTTCCTGCTGAACCTCTGATGATTGACTTTTCTTGAGCATATTTGGACCTATGTCTTTATCACATATAGTTAGGGCGGGGGCATTATATAGTCCATTCATTTTGAAATCCATGCTTGGACGTGGTAAACCATCTTGATTCCTCTGCGGGTTTATTGTGCTGGTGTTGAGTCACGTCGTTACATAGCAGGCGCTCCTTTTTCTTCTTTTTTCTTCCTTGTGCTTTTGTAGATCAATTTGTCATTATTTTTCTTATTATTTGATTTACGAAATCTGGCTTCTTTCATTCTTCTTACATTGACATACTTGTGCGTTCACCGGCAGGTTGTGAGATGTAATTCTTTATATTCAGCATCTCAACTAAGATTCTCGATTCTGTTGGTCTTCAGTTTGGGCTCAAGAAAATTATTGGAACTGCAAATTTTATGGTGAAATATAAATTGCTAAGCAGAACCCAACAATAAGGACCACTTGGAAAGATGAGGCTTGCTATTGGAACTGCAAATTTTATGGTGAAATATAAATTGCTAAGCAGAACCCAACAATAAGGACCACTTGGAAAGATGAGGCTTGCTATGCCAATTGTGTTTCATCAGCTCCTACTAGTTCAAAAGGACTTTCTTAAAAACGCTCATATGGGGCTCACAAAAGCGTGAGTTTCATTAAACATTACACATATCACCATCGAGTTACACAAAGGCCAAATGTTTCCAGACGGCTGCCCATTTGTAAGTAATCATGCCAATAGAGTTCCTTCAGCTCCATCCGTATTTAACAACAGGATATCAACAGTGTTCAAATTGCTAAGATCAAGCAACGAGCAGGTTGATTAGCAGATGTACATCACAGAAATGTTGAAAACACTGTATGCAAACCATGTCTCCAGATCACATTAAGCAATCAGTTAAATGTATATTCACACCTGTTTTTGAAGTTAAATTTATATAATATACGAATTCTACATTGATCCTACATAAAATAACAAACACGCATCCATCAGAACATTAAACTCAACTCCATAATCCCTTGGATAAGTCTGCCAAGTTTGTAAGCATAACGATTGAGATTATCGCAAAGGGAAGTCTCCTTAATATCCAATTGAAATTGCCCGCTGGCTGGACCCAGGCCTTCACTGATTTCCCAGTGCAAGATCATGCCAAGTATCAACGTCAACTGGTTGGGTCTCTTGATCTGAGAAAAATAGCAATTTTGCAATAGGTAAGGGAAGGAGTTGATAATAATTCAGCTAAACTTAACAAGTATACAACTTTTAACAGGCAGCATGTTTACTTTTGTTCGGCCATCAAAAGCCGAACCATTCAAATTGAAGTTATGAAAGTCCATCTTCCAATGTTGACATCATAAAAGATAGCTCACAATCTTTTGAAAATAACTTATGATGCATTGTGATGTCTATACGAGAATGTCTATCACCAGTTATTTTCACACATAAGCTCGAAATATACCAAATGATCACTTTGCTAGAAAAGAAGAAAACGGTGGTTTAATTTTACAAAAGACTGTAAAGCTCAGAACTTCAGAGCTTATGAGTCGAAATTGAGATAATCTTCTTTAGTCAATGTGACATTTACAAATCGATTTGTACGCAGAGAAACACGTGCAAAACTTGGTAGCAGTATGAGATAAAACGCGACACCACAAGATGATAGTAACATACATCTTATTCAGGTAGAACCGTACTGCACACAGCCTGACATGAATGTTAATTAATAGATAATTTTCATGGTTAGAGTCGACCATGATTAAAAGTATGTACAAATATTAGAAGAATTAGATCTGGCAGGCTTATTCTTTGATCCAAAAATTTCTTCTTATTCTTTTGTAAGAAAACACAGTATTCATTAACTACTCCCAAATATACTTATCATACTCCTCTCTATGATATGCCAGATCTCAATACCATAATGGTGCAAAACTCGGAAACAGCCTCCACGAATACAGAGGTAAGACTACTTACATCTACCTTTCCCCAAACCCTGCTATTTGCGGGAGCTTTGTGCACTGGATACTGGGTACGACATAATGCTATAAATCCCCTTGAGTTTGGTAAAGTTCAGTCAGGACTAAAATTCCTATAACAGATCAGAAACCCAGAGACGATGAATTCCTAATATCATCTAATTGACAGATATCAGGTCCTAGAATCTTGAACTTTTAGGCTAAATTTAAGTTTTTTTTTCCTTAAAGCCGTGCGTATCCAGGCTTTTTCCGATTAATCCATGGCGCCCTAAAGTTAATGGCCGAGTAAAGAACCTTTGGGCAGCACACCCAAGGCCCGATCGTAAGGGTTAAAACAAATTTAAGATATTATACAGGAAATCTTGCACAATATTTCATAAATAAAACACGTGGTAAGCAATAACTCTATGCTCAACTAGAAAGTAACAGTGACATATAAATAACTAAGTATTCATCAAATTATCTAAACAATAAAAGAGAACATACTTGAGTCCTCAGTGTCATCGGTTCTTGAAACCATAACAGGTGGCAATGGAAGATCTGAAGAAAATCAAAGTAAACAATTTTTGTTCATTACAAAAAAAAAAAAAAAAAAAAAAAAAACACACACACACACAAAAAAATGAACATATATATGTGTGTGTGTATGTATAGATTTTATTGAGTAAAGGGTAGGGTACCATCGTCAGGGAGAGTGTCTCTCATCCATTCTTCATCAACTATGTCTACTAAGATGCCCATGCTCACTTGTTCTGCCATCTTTTCATGAAACTGAAGAGAGTGTGAGAGAGAGATAGTGTGTGTGTGTGTGTGGTTGGAAAGAGAGAAGCTTTTGGAACTTTGAAGAAGACTTGGTGAGACTCGAAAGAGTTGGGTCAGTATATACGGATGAGTATTTCTATTTTGGGCCGGTGGATCCATTGTTGAGATTTCATTTCGGGCCTACTATTAGTTTGTAAGTTTTTCTTAAATCTAAAAACAAAAACAAAAAATCCAATTACTTTAGTAAAAAAAGGTCAAAAAAAAAAAAAAGTAAAAAATATTTGAAGTCATGTGAGGCATCCAATTAAAGAAATCCAATTACTTTAGTAAAAAAAGGTCAAAAAAAAAAAAAAAAAGTAAAAAATATTTGAAGTCATGTGAGGCATCCAATTAAAGAAATCTGATTTTCGGAAATGCTCAAATACTTAGATGATGATAGGTATCCTAAAATGATTTAGGCTCTGTTTGGCCTAACTGTGATATTTTAATTTTTAAGTTGTAAAGCTTTTGTAGTAGAGCTTTAGTTAGAAGTGTTGTTGAATAAAAGTTGTTGATTGTTTGGCCTATATTGAGCTTTTAAAAAATTTGATGACAATATTATACTTTAAAAAATATGAAGAGGTATATTTGAAAAAGAAAAAGAAAACAGCTTCCCGCATTATATAAAAACAGGTTCGCAAAAGCCTATTTTGAAAAATTCTAATTTGGAACTTCTAGTTTTTTAGCTTTTTTTAACTTCAGTTTTTACCTAAAAACACTTTTAGAAATTGGCCAAACAAGTAAGATCAGCTTCTAAACTCACGGGAATCACTTGTGAGAGTTAAAAAGTTAGGCCAAACAGAGCCTTAGTTAGGAATATAATAAGTTAAATAATATAATTGAATTAGGAATGAAATGAACCAAGTAAATATTATGCATGCTTATTATGCTCAATGATGAATATAAGATTAAATTTATCCATGTTTTGTAGTCAATATATCAAAGTAGTATTGAGAATCACTCGTATAAAATGACACGATGGTCCTTTTGTTATTATATGTGTAATATTTTAAAATTTGTAATATATTATATTAAGATTATTATTATTACCTTGGCCATACCAACATGATAATGTAAATTCCCTTCCTTTTATTAATATTATTCATGATTATGATATTATTATTATTGTTGTTGTTGTTGTTGTTGTTATATTTATTTTTATTTTTAAGACAATATCATGTATAAAAAGGATTAGGTTTGTAATATGTTACATGTTATATTTTGAAAGTGTACTTGATCATTTGAGAAATGAGTTTTGTAACATGTATGCGATATATATTCAATATATACTATTATATTATGATTTATTATTATCATTATATTATTATTATTTTTATTTTCATTATTTATTCTATTTATTAGTGTTATTATTTATTTGTTCTTAAGATTGTTCATTTATTTATTTATTTACTTATTTATTCATTATTATTATTATTATGACAATAACATGTATATAAAAAGTTAATTTTGTAATATATTATATTTTAAAAGAGTATTTTGATCACTTGACAAGTGAGTTAATTCCCAAGAACATGTGAATATTTTGTTCCTTTGACGAGCGAGTTAATTCCCGAGATCATGTGAAGGACTAATTCTGAAAGGATAAATAGCCTTTTAAATTACCTTTCCCTTTGACTCTATTTTCATCTATTGGACTAGAAAATCACAAATCGAGAAAAATTGATTAACATATCGGATGAAATTCTCAAATTCATTACTTTCATATCAACTATAAAAATCAAAATTGAACCAAAAATATAATTTTTATTCTTAATTCATTTTAATATGTAGCTAAGAAATAAGGAATCCTTGCACCAAAGCTCACAAGATTTCTAGATCCTTCCTTGGCTTTTAATTACTTTACACAGAGATCACACTCGTGTGTGTGTTGATTGAAGACAGAAACACGAATGGCTGCAGCAGCAACCATTACTCGCTTCACCATCATCTCCAGCAGCACACGTCGTTTCATTCTCAATCGTCTCTTATCTCTCTCTATTACTCCAACACCACCATTTTCACACCCAAAAACACCACCAAAACCAACACTATTTTCACTTCCAAGACCCTTTTGCACCATCACCAACAACTCCACACCTCCAAAACGCAACACTTTAGTCAACTACTCATTATCAGACTCAGATGAAGAAGAAGAAGAAGACGATGACGATGACACCAAAAGCAAAACCTCAACCAAAGAAATTGACAAATCTACCCCTCCCCCACCTTACGACCCATTTAACAAAAAACCCGTTATAGAAGAACCCGATGACCCGACGAATCTTCAAGAAGTGTTCCATAGGATTAGGTCCGGCGGGTTGTTCAACGACGCGGTCAAAATGTTTGATGGGTTGTCAAAGGACGCCCTCACCCACGAAGCATTGGAGCTTTTCGGGCAGATTAAGGATAAAGGGCACATGCCGGAGGTGGTGGCACACACGGCGGTGATGGAAGCCTACGTGAACGCAGGTCAGTTTAAGGAGGCGCATAAAGTGTATTTGAGGATGTTGGCAAGTGGGGTGTTGCCTAATGTGTATAGTTATGGGGTTTTGATTAAGGGTTTGGTGGAGAGTGGGGATGAGAAGTTGGTGAAGGAGGCGAAGAAGTGTGTGGAGGAGATGGTGAGGAGGGGGATGAAGCCGAATGCGGCGGTCTGCGTCGGCGTTTATGAAGGGTTGGTGAAGGCGGGGAAGGTGGAGGAAGGGAGGGAGGTGTTGGAGATGGTGAAGAGTAAAGAGGTTGTGCCTGATGAGGTTAAAGTTAGAGACGTTTTGAAAGGGAAGAGAGGTGAGGTTTATAGGGGTGTTTTGAGTGTTCTTTATGGCAAGTGAGATTGAATACTTACTTATTGGTTAACGATCTAAATTTATATAATCGACTCTACCTGATTAAAAATTACTTGTGTTTCAGTGTATTTCGAATCTCTTAGTGCAATACCAATGATGTATTAATGTGTTTTCATAGCGGTTGCGCAATGAAATGCTTTTGATCTAAATCAACTACAATCATCTGGCTACACTAAATTCTACGTGCTTGTAGGGTTCATCCCCACACTTTAATACCTACTATAGTTAACACAAACTTGGTCACTTACTACCGTTAAATCCCCTCATAAAACATGTAGATTTTGGATCCTATCATAACATAACATACATTCAGATTTTTTATAATGTTATCAAGATCCAATGATTCTGAATTGATGATACAATCATATCAAAATCTTCCTTGAAACTGAGCCTCCTGAATAATAGACATTGTGTTCCAGACATGACGAATTTTACTCAAAACCCATCACTGACAGAAACATGTCCTCAAAACAAAAGAGAAGAAGACCATACTCTTCAAGACATCTGATATATATTTCATTGCCTAATGATGAACAGAATCAAATGATAGATATTACAGACGATCAAGTTTAAGACAACAAGGGATAGCCAAAGGTAGCAAATAATTGGCATGATACAAAAAAAATTATACTATCTGGGTTTTGGGTTCGGCGGAAGGTTGTCATTGTATGATGAGGTGCCACTGGATCAAGTATCAGTCTAAGCTTCGTATAAGTTGCTTGTCTGCTACTCTCTCCAGCTATTGTCTATGCCTCCAGGCCTCTGAAACTTGCTTTCTTTAGAAACTGCTCAAGGCAAGAGTCTTGGCATGGCAGGAATCACCACACGTAAAAAAGCGTTGCCCGGAAGGATGATGATCGACTACATCATCAATAGTTGTTCTAGTTAGGACATTCTGACGCCTTATGGCCACTCTGCCCGCAGATGAAACATGCTCCTCCAAAGCCTCTGTATGCATGGACAGTTGTTGGATCAGACCTTTCCATCTTGTTATAGACGAAACGTACAAAAGAAACTTGAAAACAGTGCACGCATTTACAGATTATGAGAACATACAAAAAAAACTTGAAAAGAAGGCACACATCCCACTTGGACTCGATATATACTTATAATGATATAGATTTTCAATTTTCTTTTATCCAATGGTCAGCTAAGATGCGGATGAAAGGAGACTCACCTGTCCCTTCCAAAAGATGACCGGGTAGATTGCCTATCATTAATGAGCCAATCACTTCTGCCACCTTGGCCAAAACGGGCATCTCGGCCACCTTGGCCACCTCGGGCATCTCGGCCACCTCGGGCATCCCGGCCACCTCGGGCAACTCGGCCACCTCGGGCACCTTGCTTAAAGTCAAAGTCATCATTATCAGAGAATCGTCCACCGGACCGGCCCCAAGAAGATCTGGAACCTCCGCGATCTCTTGAACCTCCTCGTGAACCCCTATCCCTGCTGGAAAACCTGCCGTAGAAATCGCTTGCAGGCCCATCATCTTGCAAAGCAGGCAACTGAAAACCGCAAAGAGATCTATCTCATTAAATATTATTTTAAGGGTCCCTTATAACACCAAATTTCTTTATATGAGACTATAAGAAAAAAAGATTCATTCCAAGCCAACTCCACCGGTACATCACAGTTTGGGGTGCCTAATGACTTCTTTTCTTTTTTCCTTTTTGAAAGACGTGGTTATCCGGGCTTTGCCCAACCAGTAATGGCCGTGTAAACCTAGCCTAATAACTTAGATATGAAATATAGATTTCAACCTTGGTGATCTTGGAAATACTGTTTCCAGGAGGCAACTCCTTATTTAGTAGCTCTTTTGCAATCTCCTCCGGAAGATCGAAAACTGCTCCTTGGACCTGAAATCATGTAACAACTCATTTGGTTAGAAGAATCTATAACCAAGACGCGAGTATATTTCTGAAAAGAATCACGAAATAGAGCATTTATGAAAAGAATCATGAAATACAGTATCCAAACAAGCATACCCTGTCATCGGCAATAAGGTGAATCTTCCCAACTTCATCAGCAGCAGCTGAATATACATCAGACAGAAATCCAGTGACAGATCTAGCAGATAAAAACCCTCGAGAATAACCACCATCTCGTGTCAGCTGAAGTGTAACCCATCCCTGCCATGCACATACACATTCCATACTCAATGTACTGAACACGCACAAGGCTGTAGGAACAATATTAAACTGACATGATCAAGTAAAAAAAGAAAGGTACTTTTTCCTTAGTTATTTATTGGGAGAGCACCTTAATGGTGCTTGAATTAATTAGTGTCCAAATTTTAGGAGGAGAAAAGTATATACAAATTTCATGCTACAGCCTCCTGTAAGCTGACCATGGTTTCCTGCCAATAAGGGATCCAAGGGAGGGGGAGGGGGAGGGGGAGTGGATAAGGGGATCTTCAACCAAAAAATAGAAGGTATCAACTTGGCCAAGCACAAATTTCTAGGACTTGAAAAGAGTAGTATTTATCTTTAGGTCTCTTATTCACCTGTTCATGACTAATAAGAGAACGAGCAGATGGTGGCTGGGAAAAACCACTGAGTTGCGCCAGTGCAGCAGCCAGAGCATCAACTCCCTGTTGCTCCATCATTTTTTGTGCAGTTGGTGTGAAGTACTGCACAGACTCGGGATGAACTCCACCAAGGGTAGCCACCACTTGCTCGGCTGATGACTCCAAAACCTCTTCTACAGATGGTGGGCTAACAAATTCAAACTTGCACCCAACATCACGTTCAAGAGATCTGACGGTTCGCCTCTGGCTACTGGTGAACATCAGAATAGCTGTGCCTTCCTTTCCAGCACGCCCTGTGCGACCAGAGCGATGCACAAAAGTTTCTGGATCGTTGGGTAGTTCATAGTGTATAATCTGGACCAGAAAGAGAACAGAGGCCCATACAAGTTAGTCCTCTTTTTTTTTTTCCTCCTTTGATAAATCCACTACAAGTTAGTTAAGTTGGAAGGATTTTTCCCCAGAAAGTTAAAAATAAAAAAACAAATGATCAATTAGTGTACAACATCCAAAAGAACCATGCACGAGTAGCATTTCGAAGCTGCTAAGGAAACTGCTCAAGTAACTAAGTGTTACCAGCCAAATAATAGATAAGAAAGAAGCAACATTGCTCAAGATAACTTATCGAAGTTCATCAATTCAGCCAATATATTTTCGTCAAAACAGTTATAAATTATAGCTCAAAGGTTGCATTATCATGTGATTTACAGTAAGCACAGAGAACTTTTTCACTTGCCAAATGGCATGTAATATTGATGACCATAATTTCTTGGACAGGGACACAGTATCAGATTAAGGATAACAATTTTTTCCCACATACAAAAAACACTTAAAATCATCAAAGACCATCTTATAAAATGCATATTAGTGATGAAGTTGTTTTTAACATGAATCAACCCGTCAGGACTGTGCAAACCAGTGAGTACAGAAATAATAACCGAGCTATCCGCACCCCTTATGTCTAAAACATCTTTTCAGTGTCTGACAAATTTACAGACCAATCAATGGGATCACAGTGATAATGGGGTGCATTTATACTTACTAAATCAACATTCGGGATATCGAGTCCACGAGAAGCAACATCAGTGGCGACAAGGACTGTAAATTTTCCCTGCCTAAAGCCATTTAAAGTGCGTTCCCTCTGATGTTGAGAAATATCACCATGGAGAGCTTCCGAAGCGATGCTGTTTGTTAATGCCAGTGAAACTTCATCAGCATCTCGTTTGGTCTGTGTGAAAACAATGGTCTTCCCACCCTTTGCGTAAACCTGGAGAATGTCCGAAGTTCAGAACTATAAATTTTTTTAAAGAAATTACATAGAGTCAAAAATTTTCAATGTTCTAAGAAATGAAATGCACTTTCGGTGACTAAGCTGATGAATAGTACCGTGACAAGATCACTAAGGATGGTCCGCTTGGAAGTTGCATTAGTTGATATAGCATATAATTTGATTCCTTCTGCCAGTTTTTCTTCCTCATCACCAACCTGTATGGATGGAGGAAAAAGAGACAGAGAGAAGGGAAGAGAAGAAAAAAAGAATCAGAGCAGGAAAAAGAAAAACTTCAATTCAATACACACTGTTTATATGTGTACCCAGTGTTGGAAGTGTCTCAGGGTTTTACAGAGAAAGTGTTTAAATTCAAATAAGAACCCAATTCATCTACCCATGAATAAGAATCAATATGAACAGCGTGGTTAGGTTGAATGAAAATAAATGTATAACTACGTCATTAAGATGCACAAACCATGCAAACACTATGGTAGAAGCAAAAACTTACCAAGTCAATTGTCAAAGGATTGTCCAAATACTTCCTGGCCAGTTTCTTGACCCAACTAGGCATGGTTGCGGAGAAAAGCATACTCTGCCTCTTTGATGGAAGCTGTTCCAGAATTAGTTCCACAGCTTCTTCAAATCCGACAGCAAGCATTTGATCGGCTTCATCTAGAACCAAATATTCAACTTCACCCAGTTTCAAAGTGTTGTTGTTGATTAAGTCAATAATTCTACCAGGGGTTCCAACCACCACATCAACGCCACGGGAAAGTGCATTTTGCTGCGTGTTATAAGAAACTCCTCCATATACGCAAACAGTGCTCAAATATGGTGCAGATTCCTTCATTTCCTTTTCAACTTGCTTCGCTAGCTCCCTTGTCGGTGCAAGGACCAAAACTTTTGGAAGCCGTCCACGCCTTTAGCAAGACAATTAAACTTATTATTTGTACATAATAATCATCATCGCAGATCCTTTCGGTTGTAATGATATAACAAGTACCTCATGGAGACTCTTTCTTGATCATCTTCGCTGAGATTTTTGAGTATTGGAATACCGAAGGCTAAAGTTTTCCCAGTCCCGGTCTTGGCACGAGCAATTAGATCTCTACCTTGCAATGCGGGCACTAATACAGCTCTCTACATTATCGAGAGAAAGATAATCATAAGAATCATACCTCATTAGTTTCTAACAATTAATGGAATTAGGACATATATAAGTTAAATCCCAATTAGTAAAAACAGAACTTCCACCAACTGCATAAAATATGATAGTCTACTAATACAAGAACATCTGAAACAAAAAAGCCTAAACAACCAAGTGGCTCAACTGATTGGTAAATTTGTGACTTCTAAAGATGAATAGCAGAACGCAATTGCCTTTCCAGAATAAAACTAAGCTCAAATTGCAAACTCTAGCTACTTATTCTAATTTTAGTCATTCTCTAGCTGAAATCCTCTAATTTCTGGTTATGCCATCACGACTACCATTGTCATCAACATATGGCAGTCGAAGTAACTACAGATTAAGCATGTAATCCTTCATTCTCTTCCACCATTATTCTAAGGAAAGAGTCCCAACCCTCCCCCCCACCCCCCAAGGGGCACACACCCTTCAATAATAGGCGGTCCGTATCCTACTTCACAATAACACAAAAATTACGTGGCATGACTCAAACTCAGAACTCCAACCCACAAGTTAGACGAGTGTCATGGGCTTATGAGAGTAGGTTACATCCAAATATCAATTAGGCCCCAAATGGTTACACCAGGACCTGACTCATAAACCACACTCATATCATCCCGAACCAAATGGGCTACAAGGCTATCACTTCCCATTACAATAACTAATAAGTAAAAATGAAAACGAAGCATTTTAGTATGTACGTGAAACTAGTCATGTAAACTTCAAATTCCGGAACAAAAAAAGAACAATTACAAGCTAAAAAACATGGGAATAATCGAACACGGAACACATACTTGAATGGGAAAAAGTCGAGTAATCCCACGTTTCTCAAGTGACTCCACAAGCCTACGAGGCAAACCAAGCTTGGAAACAGCAAGCTCATCCTCGTCACTCGCAGCAGCAACAGCAACACCACCATCATCATCACTACCATAAGAATCGTATTCGCTCTCGCTAACATCGAAAGAAGCCTTCCCAAAACCACTACCACCTTTGAATGCTTCCTCGCTCAGCACAGAGGAGTTGGGTGTCACCACTGCCGAAGCAAGAAACGGGCTGTTGTTGTTTTGCTTTATTCGTATAAGGGTGGGTGTAGAAACCGCTTTCAAAGGAGGATAATGGATGGTTGGTCTTCTTGAGAGGTCAAGAGATGGGTTGGTTTGGTATATGGAGGAGACACTGATAATTGAAGAAGAACATGCCATTGCTGGGGTTAGTGGGGCGGGGGGGGGGGGGGGTAGGGTAGGGGGTGGAAGAGTAGAAGAGACAGAGATGATAAGGGGGGTGGAGGTATGGTTTTATGGGTTGTGTTGGGGAGGAATGTATGGTACTACAGACTTCCACCTCGGTGGACAAAGTGAGGGTCTAAGGATAACCTTTGGGTTTTTTCATTTTGGGTTTAAGGTTTTAGTTGGCGACTACTCTTAAATTTTTAATTTATATTTTTGTCCAATTATTTTCTTTTTAAACACAATGAAAAATGGAACTTTAGTCTTGTATCTCATCATTAAATTATTCCCGAATCTCTAATTTGTATTTTTGTTCAATTGTTTTCCTTTTTAGACAAGATAGAAAATGGAATCATAGTTTAAATTTATTTATTTTTTACTAGGATAAGAGAGTGGGGATATATTTTGTTCTTATTTTATATTTATTGTTTGCTCTAAATATTTAAGAAATATAAAAATTGTAATGTTTTTTTCAAATCTTGTTCACATCAGTGAATTTGAAATATATGTTAAAGAAAAAGCATTTTAAGGTACAAAGGATTGGATAAAAATAAATTATGAATATATAATAGAAGGGCACAATAAATTATGAAAATTACAGGGGAAAAAAAAAAGAAATTCTGAATGTATAATAGAAGGGCATAATATAAGATGAAAATTATAAAAAATGGAGCTATTTTCTTAATTAATACCGCAATATCACTCTTTCCAAATGTAGTGTAGAATGAACTAATATGTATGTTCAAATAAAACTAATATGGTCAATCAAAATTAAATAACACGTCCGTGATAAATCATAGTAAGGGATAATATACATATTTTTTTGTCAATTTCTTTTTTTGTGCATTTATTGTGAGTTTATTATTGTAGATGTATTTTTTTCAAATTACATGTGATGATTTATGAAATCTAAACTAGTTTTAGTGATGTTTAACAATAAAAATACACATAAGCGTTTATTTGTATGTTCGTGTAAATGTGTGCGTCTGACGTATGAATTTGGTATGATAAATGACTGAAAGTTAATTGCCTATTTACACTATCCATGTAATATACTATATTTAAATCAATAAGAAATTAAGTTTCATATTTGAAGCTTATTTCCTTTGTTTATCATGGGTCAATATACAAAGACAAACTATATAAAAATGCATTTATTAATCATGGTTTTTCTATTTTCAAGAGTAAACATTTCCTTGATTATGCATGTTAGCTTTACAATTTTAAGTTATCTTGTCTCATTTTAAGTGCCAAGTTGTCAATATTTACGTATGACATAAAACATAAAAAGTAATTAAATACTCACTTATATCTATGATAAGAAATATGTAAATGAATCGAGGTTATCATAATCCAACTATTTAATTCCTCTCGAAAATTACATACTATAAGGTTTACACGATAAATACATTACCTTTACTGTGCATACATGTGATGACACTTTGAAGTAACTAGCTTGATTTGTATAACTATGAAATTTTTCATTTGACAAAAAAGTATTAGTGAAAAATTTCAAAGTAATAAGACAACTTCATATACAATTATAATTAGGCTTATCAATGACAATTAGGAATTTTATGTGTTTGTTACTAATATATTTACATACACATCTTTTATATTTAACGGTATTGTCATCCTATACAATTTATTGTTTCTTTAGATAAGACTTTTTTTATCTCCCTAAATAAATTTTACGATGACATAACTTTAATGAGCTAATTGACTACTGTAGATTTATTTGTCCAATAATAGATGTATCATCTCTTTGTTCACTGCAAATTGATAAATCCAATTATCTATGCTAGTATTATTGATTTATCATCACACTCGATTCAATCATTCCTTGCACCCAAATTTTCAAAAAAATGATTTTACTATTAATGTGGATGTTCCATCTCAACAACTTACGAGACCAGGGGTGGATTTATATAGTGTGGGAGGGGAGAAACGTTTTAAATTTTTTTAAAAATATTTATATAATATTGTTAAAAAAAATTATTGACCCTCTTAATTTTTAAAAATTTATATATAGTACTATTAAAAAAATATTTTGACGCCTCAATATTAAATTTATAGATCTGCCCCTGTACGAGACATTCAATAATTTTAACTTTTTAAGTATCAAATTGTATGCATCCAAATATTGACAAAAAGAAAATCTATTTCTGTAAGAATTTTGTGAGTTCACACCAGAATCTCATGATTGTTAAGCATGATTATAATCAATGCGTGACTCAAAAATAATTGTTGACATAATTACTTAAGTTATAAACCGCTATTCAATAATTGTTGACACAATTACTTTAAGTTATAAACCGCTATTTTTCTTTTTCTTTCTTTCTTTCTTTTTTCTTTTTAATAACAAGTAAGGAAAATGGTTCAATTAGTTCAAAACGTTTATTTGTTTTGATATTTTAGTTCCAAACATTTAAAATTAGACACTTTACTCCTAAACATTTTATATAAAGGACACCGTTAGTTTATTAGTTCATTTATGATAAATTTGTTCCGTTAAGGTCACGTGATTTGCATACTATGCGTAAAAAAAAATACAATGTTAAATTAGTCATTTAATTTATAACTCATTTAGCTTAAATTGGTTACTATGATTTAAATGACTAATTTAGTCTTGTAAATTTTTTTTTAAAGTGCGGTGCTCAAATCACGTAATCTTAACGGAGCAAATTTAACAGAAATGAACTAATTGACTAACGATGTCTTTTATGTAAAACATTTATAACTAAATTGTTCGATTTAAAAAATTTGAGACCAAAATATCAAAACAAATAAATATTTAAGACTAATTAACCCATTTTCTCTAACAAGTAACTCTAAGAATTGTCTCATATATGGTTGCTGCATGTGTGCGGACAACTAATACAAAGTGAGTCCTATGTGTGTGGGCTCACTTTTTGTATTAGACTTATACAACTTCGTAACTCTACTCCAAAGTGAATAATATTATTTAAGACATATTTGGATCAATCAATAATTAAATAATCCTCATTGTGGACCCCACCGATAAAAACCAACCACAAAATACATAAAATAACTACACTACCCCTAATTAAATCAAAAAATTACAAGCTTATCCTTCCTTTCTTCTTCCTCTTCCACCCCACCCACCACCACCACCACCACCACCACCCACACCCAATTCACAGCCGCCGGTCAACACCACCACCAGCCACCAACGACCACCCACACCACCAGTCACCACCACGTCCAGCCAACCACACCGCCAGACACCACCACCCGTGTTTTTGGCTTTGTGTCAACACCACCACCAGCCACCAGCCGCCACCCACACCGCCAGTCACCACCACCCACACCTCCAGTCACCACCATCAACACGCGAGCCCACGACGAACACCACCCTCCACCACGCGAACACTAACCCCACCACGCGAACCCACGACGAACACCACCCCCCACCCATGCGAGCCCACCGCGAACAGCACCCACCACCCACGCAAGCCCACCGCGAACAGCACCCCCCACCCACGCGAGCGCAAGCCACCAGCCACTCCATCACCACCCCCACCTAAACCCACACCCACGTGAACCCACTGCAAACCCCACCCCCACCCTCCCCAGGTTGTGTATGTGTTTTTGTCTTTGTGTGTGTAATATTAGTGTGTGTGTGTTCGTGTGTGTGTGTTCTGGTGTGTGTTCGTGTGTGTGTGTTCGTGTGTGTGTGTTCTGGTGTGTGTGTTTTCGTGTGTGTGTGTTCTTGTGTGTGTGTTCTTGTGTGTGTGTTCGTGTGTGTGTGTTTCTGTGTGTGTGTTCGTGTGTGTGTGTTTCTGTGTGTGTGTTCATGTGTGTTCTAGTGTGTGTTCATGTGTGTTCTTGTGTGTGTTCGTGTGTGTGTGTTTTAGGGTGTATTAGTGTGTATTTTTTGGTGTGTTTGTGTGAGATTGTATGTTTTTTACTGAATTTCCAATTATACCCTTGAAACACTGTTTATATGTGTTAAAACTAACTAAACTTTTAACGGTGGGGACCACAATGAGCATATTTATAAACATTGGGGACCTTTTTGAGCATTTTGAAACAATGAGGATTATATTGACTTTTGAGTAAACAATGGGGACTATTGCTGCATTTTTCCCATAAAATAATATAAATTCATACTTATCCAATAAATCATCATTCAATTACTCTTACAGTATATAAACCACTTTAGTTTATTAACAATTCACAAAATTCACAATAAATCGCTATTCAACAACTCAAACCCGTGCTATAAACCCCTTTCTCCTTATTAGCACTCCACAAATAATTATAAACTTGCAAAGCCACTATTAGTTGTTTTTCACGGATCTTCAGTCCCCCGCCCAGCACAACCAAACCAATATTTCTCTCTCCCCAGCACAGGAGCAGCAGCATCATCATCATCATATCGCTCTATCCAAACGTTCTATTTTCAATAATACTCACATCATTATTCTCTGTATCTCTCTGTCCCTTCACTTCAAATCCCTGCGTTTTAGGTAAGCCATAACTGTCTTTACTTTCCTTGATGTAATATATACTTACCCAGGTTTATTCAACTAATTTAGACAAATATATCTGTGTTGTGAGGCATTATTAAAGTGTGATTAGTAGCCAAGTGTTGTATATTTAAGTAATAATTTGGTTTAATTTGAAGCCAACAAAGTTATTTTGGGTTATTCTTGCGTCTATAATACTAGTCTTGCTTGTGGGTCTTGAAATTGTTGAATTGGTATGTGACAATACTGTTACCATATATTTGTGTTACAAAATTGTTTTCTTCCACAGATTTTACTTTGTTTTTTTTTTTGTAATATTTTATTGAACATTCAGTCATAGAAATTGATTTTTGCTGTCCCTTTTTTTTATTAATTTATTTGAATGCAGAAGAAGATAGCAAATTGGGGGTTATTTTATTTTATTTCTTTTTTAGTTTACCAAAAATCGAAGAGGGTTTGCTTTAATCAATGCGTAGCACGAGAAGATCATCTGCTCAAGTACAAAAGCGGTGTAGTAGTTTTTAGCCATTCAGAGCCCATTGCTTGAGGTTCATAAGTTAAATTGTTAATTTTTTATATTTATATATATATGTATGTATATATATGTATATATTTTTTTTTCCTCTAATTTATGAAGTTTTTATTAGTGTTTTAATGATTTTCCCGTTGTTTTTTTTGGATTTTCAGACAAAGTATTGTGGGCAAATGGGGCCAGTATTCTATATTCTTATTGCATTGCCTTGTATTGTAGTGGCCACAGCTTTGGCCATTTTCCACATTTATCGGCATCTTTTAAATTACACCGAACCTATGTATCAAAGATATATCGTTCGAATCATCTTTATGGTTCCTGTAAGTATTTCATCAGTAGCCTTTCCTTCTCCTTTGTATTAAAGCTTGCAATCACATTTTCACATGTTTACGCTGTACGTAAGCAAAATGTATTGCTAGTTAGCTTGTTGATTGGATACTTGGTCATGTTTAGAGTTGAAGGAGTTGTTCTGAGATCTTCTTTGCTACTGACATGTTATTGAACGCAATTGGCTGTTCTTTATTGCTCAATTCCTTAAGAGAGGTGTTGATTTATTTTTTTTGGAGAATGTACTGAGAAATGTGGTTGTCAGAGACTCATTTTAGCTTGAAGCCTTTGGTATATTAAGTTTTCAGTCCCATGTTTCTTGGCTTGCTTCTTACTTGAGCTATTCTCACATGGTCTGTAGGCCAGTACTCCTAGTGGGGCCATTGGTGATCTCCACTTTCTCTTCTCCTCCAAATAAGGGACAGATTGTGGAGATTCTCTTGCTTCCATCGGGACTAGTGGTTATAGACCACATTAGATCGAGAGATTATCTTACTCCTATCCCCATTGTAAATGTGCTGGCTGGTTAGTAATCACCATACATACTCATGGCTCAATGGTTGCCAATGGACCATGCCAAACAATACCTTTGTTTCCAAACGTTCTGCTGGATTCACGTACAGATGAGAGATTAAAATCAATAATTACCAACATATTAGCTGATGCCATGGCATAGCAAAACGCTGTTTAACAACCATGTAAGCAATACACATGTTGATTAGCAACTAGCCAATATTTGCTACCTCGTCGCAAGATATTAGTCCTACAGGAGAAGTAAAAAACCTCTCCCACAGCATTTCAGTAATATTCATAATACATCATGGTTTCAAATTTTGATTGAGCATCTTTTTTTGTGCTTAAAAATGTTCTTGACTGTGGTTATGAAAAACTGAAGTCTCCCTTTCTCAATGGAAATGGTTGCACTTTTTTGTTCTTTATTTAATAAGTGAGTTATAATTTTCTGTTGTAAGTTGAGAAGTCATTTATGGCATCATTGCAGCTATAAATAAATCTTTGTCTTTTATCCGCCTCCCCTCTCCCCCCACGAAAAGAAACAAAAAAGAAAAGAAAAAGATAGAGTAACCTTTCTGGCTGCTGCCGTAGGCGTCAGTATGTAACATATAATCCGCCTTCAATATAATGAAGCAAGTATATGCTGCTTGATTTATGTTTCTTGTGTTTTTTTTCTTTTACGCCTGAGCTTCCTTTGATCCTGTCCAGATCAACATCAGGAAACTTATGTTAGACAGTTTCTGTTTTAACCATTTTGAAAATGTTCTTCTTAACAGGTTTATGCATTGACGTCGTTTTTATCCCTTGTCCTCAATGAGAGCGCAATTTATTTCAATTCCATTCGAGAAATGTGAGTACTTCCATATTTGAACTTGCTAATTTGATATTGTTCTCTACACGTATAACCATGTGCCTTATTCTGCAAAACATCCCAACCCACGAACCTCCCCAAAAGAAGAAAAATTCTTATTTTCGTTACTGTTGGTGATATATCTAGTGTTCTCCGTTATGTGACATTGGAAAAAAGTGGGTGCTAATATATTTCATCTCTGATGTCTGTTACTGCTGATGTGGGATGACTCTTTGAAGGAGAAGTAGTGTATCTGTTTCAAATATTGTAGTGTGACGAGGACAAGTTTGTTTAAGTTAGGCATGCTAGTTATTGCTCTTGTTAGTTTACAAAGGTGCTTCTTTTGTCTGATGTTTTCGATTTAACTGCTGAGTATCTTGACAAGGCAAGAAGGATACACCTCAGCTGGTGAATCCTTGATACATGGAGCGGGGATGACACTTTGTGCTCCTATGTTGCCAATTTGCTGCTTAACTTTGGTGCTTTATTTTTTAAGCTTTTTGCCTGTCATTAGTCATGCTTACTCATGTTGTATGCTGGAGTTCATGCTAGAGCTTTCTTTTAAGGGAAAGCTTGACATCAAACAGGTGGCAAAACAATTTTAATAATATTGCTGTTGCGATATAACCATTGCATTTAGGTGCTTTGAATATTGAGGGTTGACTGCTTTATTGATCATCATGTGTCTTTTTTTAATGCTACAATCAGTTTTTGTTTTTGATATTTGTTTGCTGCTATAATAATTGTTTGATGTTAGTTTAGTCTTTGATTTATCTTAAGTTATCAGTCTTGTCTTGTTATGATGAATTCTCTGTCTTGCTTTCACATTCTCATTTGTAATTGAGCTTCGCAGTTTCTTCTTTCCACTGTTATAACTTTGAATACGTTATCTTTCAATTGCTGTGTCAGATATGAAGCTTGGGTGATCTATAATTTTCTATCATTGTGCCTGGCATGGGTAGGTGGTCCTGGGGCTGTTGTGTTAAATCTAAGTGGCCAAGTTTTGAAGCCAAATTGGTGCTTGATGACTTGTTGCTTCCCTCCGATTCCACTGGATGGGTGAGTTATCTACACTTTATTAACCTTTTGTTTTGATTGGCGAAGGCATGGTCACAACTTTGATTCTTTGGAATGAAACTTAATTCTTAGATCCCGACATGATCTCTTCTTCTTTAGGTTTCGTTCTTCTTTCCAATTGCATGCATTTCCTTTCTTCTTTATGACATATCCAAATAAAAGATGACATCCGAGTCTGCTGAGGTAGTCATGATGGTTTCTACTCTGTTTTCATTGGTTGATAAACTATGTACATTATATATGTTAAATAGTACTGCTAAGTAATTTTCATTTTTGTTAAATTGCGCAAAAAGAAGAAGAAGATTGTTTGATCCTTTTCTATTTGTTGGTATTGGGCTGTGTATATTTGAACCCTTTTGTAGTAGCATTGAAGAATGATTTTCCTTTTTGTCTCTTTTTTGGAAGTAATTATATTACTGCACCTTCATGGATTACATCTCTTACTGTTCTTTGGTGAACCACATTTCTGATAATGGCAATACTATGATGAACCACATTTCTGATAATGGAAAAACTCTGTAGGCGTTTTATACGAAGGTGCAAGCAAGGATGTTTGCAGTTTGTGATCCTCAAGCCCATATTAGTTGCAGTCACGTTCATACTCTATGCAAAAGGGAAATATGAGGATGGGAATTTCAATCCAAGGCAGTCTTATCTATACCTCACGATTATTTATACCATCTCATACTCAATGGCACTTTATGCCTTGGCTTTGTTTTACGTGGCATGCAGAGATCTGCTTCAGCCTTATAATCCAGTTCCAAAGTTTATCATAATCAAGTCTGTTGTGTTTCTTACTTACTGGCAGGTAGAATATTATTAGTGTTTTTTCGTAAAATTATCAAGATTTATTTGAAGTGTTGTGATATGTTGAGATATAAAGTGTAGGCGGTGAACGTGTTTTTTCTAGCTTCCTATATTGTTAGAGAAAATTAGATATATATCTTGTGAAATCCATTACAGTTCCAGTTGTGCATGCATTGATCATGTTATCATACTTCAGGGTCCCATGGGATTAGTCGGGGATTAGTCGGGCAAAGCTCGAATATTCACGGATTAAAAAAAAAAAAAAATAGTAATAGTATGGGAAAAATTTGTGTTTTATGTGTGAGAACCTGGAACTCTGTGCGACTGTGTAACCTTTCTTTTGGCCATTTACTTTATGGAAACATTATCCTTTTTACCATAATATTACTATTTTTTGGTCATTGTCGTAAAAGGTTTTTCGTTGCAAGTGAAGCTCTGTACACTTCAATTTTCTAATGCATGTAGCTGTCATGTTGTTGGTTAACCTATCTTGATCAACTAATTTAGGGGCAGTTGTTATGCACTATCAATTTGGAGTGGTGTATTCATTATACAACAATATTTTATTGTCACAAAAATCTTATTTCAGTTGAAGATAGAAGAGAGGAAAGTTTAAATTTTCTGTTGCTTAATAGACAATGAAAAGTATTTATATTTGGTGTCTTCCCTATGATCGTGTACCTTGATTCGTTTGCATTCCTTATGGTTCCTCATCATTTAATTATGGACCAACAGGAATACATCTCCATCATCATAAGTCCTCTGAGTGTTGTATGGAATTTGTGTTGTTTCCAGATTCTTTTCTCTGAACTTTCTTCCTTCACAGGGTGTTTTGGTTTTCCTTGCTGCAAAGAGTGGATTTATCAAAAACACTGAGGAAGCTGCTGAATTTCAAAATTTTATAGTTTGTGTTGAGATGCTAGTTGCAGCTGTCGGTCATCTTTATGCATTTCCGTCCAAGGAGTATGCTGGTGCGAATATTGGTGGTTCTCATGGCTTTACTGCAAGCCTTGCACATGCTCTCAAGTTGAATGACTTTTATCATGACACCGTTCACCAGGTGAATGGCACTGCCCTTGGTTATCTTCGTGACCTTAGGGATAAGTTTCTTCATTGGACCTTGTTGGTTTTTTGATATCTATCCTTATCATTGTTTTGTCTTTCCCTTTATGCAGTTTGCTCCAACTTACCATGAATATGTACTCTACAATAATAGTGACGGTGAAGAGGGATCAAGGAAGTATAGGGCTCGGACTTTTGTTCCAACTGGACCAGAGATGGATGCTGTTAAGAGAAATCAAAACATGTTTGGGAACAAGCTGGAAGGCATACAGTTACCTAGTCTCTCATCTTCTGGCAGTAGCAGTCCCCAAAATTCTGGCACTGAACGTGAATCCACAAGGTCAGAGGTTTTGGACTCTTCATTGCTCATTGATGCATCACAAACACTTTCTGTCCCATATGACGTGTCACTCGTTGATGTTGACATTGACATGTCTAATTACTCGGCAAATGTACCTGCTGCTAGCGAATCTGAGAAGAGGTGACATGAAGAGAAAAAGCAATGGTTAGTCTTGTGTGTATTTCTTCTCCATCACTTGTCCACCTGTAATTGTCACGTTATTTGACTTCATGGTTATGATAAACCCCATAGTCTTCTCTATCAAACGTGCTGCTGACAATAGGATTGTACATGTAGTTAAAATGCCCATAGTTGCTAGTGCCCTATTTGTTGAGTAGTAGTACACCCTTGTGTTGCAATTTATACTGTAGATAGAGAACTTCAGTTCTTGATCCAGTACACTCAACCTCTGTTCACTGTGTTACGCGTGGATGTAGCGTTTGGTTATTACCTTTTTCTCTGAGAATACTCGATGCGCGTTGTTGAGTTTTCGGTTATAGGTGCGCTAATTTTCCATTTGCTTTCTTGGTCTTGCATGATGATAGGGCATTCTAGTATTAGCTATTTTCTGAGATATGAAACTTCTTTTCTATTTTCTGGAGATATTGCAAGGGGTCGCAGTTCTCTTTTATTCCTACCCATGATATGCGTGCTTGACGAGAATTTTGATATAAGGATTTTTCCAATTCTTTAATTTGCCCGACTTGGTTTTTTTATATAGAGAAATGCTAAATACACCGGTCACTGCCTTCCTCTATTAGGAAATCAATATAATATTTGGCATTAAATTCTGGCTTTCGTCAGGGGAAAGAATTAAATGTTGTATTCTTTAATGCAAGGATATGGTTGTCAGTGACCGTTTGTTGAGCCCATGGGTATGGATGGAATGTATTGATGGCTACTTGTTCTTCAAGTAGAAAGATGGGAATTCTCCCACACGCCCCAAATTTTGTCTTTCTTTCTCAATTGACGGAAAACACATTCGAGAACATCACCATCTAAATTAAAGGACACATGATCATATCTAGAAGATAATAGTTCGTGTTAATTTGGTACAAAACTTATCGGGTTTGAGCCAAGAAGAATAGTTTCTTGGTAATTCATCTCTATTTTGTTTTCTTTTATTTTTTATTTAGAAAATTTTTATTTTCAAAAAACGGCCTCCAATCAAGTAAAATAAAAAAATGGGTCTCACAATATGGAGTCCACATCATCGTGAGAAAGGGCCGAAGACCGAACGCCGGAGAGAAGAACTTCTTGTTACTAAAAAGTTGCTACCTTGTTAAGGGATTTGGTCTTCGAAATGATTTGCACGCATACTTGGCTTAGAGTCTCGTATTAAGGCTCCGTTTGTTTGCCGTAAAATAATTTATTTGTGTAAAATATTTTCTGTGGAAAATGTTTTTCTAGAAAATAAAATATTTTACAGGGCTCTGTTTGTTTGCCGTAAAATAACTTGTTGGAGGAAAATATTTTACTGAAAAATAGAATACTGAAAAATATTTTCAGGTGTTTGGATGTGCCGTAAGTTTTGTAAAATGTTTTTTTTTTTCCAAAGGACATGAAAATATTTTACATAATTTTGTACTAGTCGCAATTGTTGACCGGAAAATATTTTAAGGTTGACCAATTTTCCGGTGTTACCAAACACCGTAAAATTAAGAAAAAGCAGCCGCAATTTTTGACCGGAAAACATTTTACGATTGACCAATTTTTCAGTGTTACCAAACATCGTAAAATCCGAAAAATGTTTTCCTAAAAAATATTTTACAGCAAACAAACGGAGCCTAAGACGATAAAGGAACTTTCGTCTGAAGAAAGTGTTCTCTTTTTTTTTCTTTTTTTTTTTTTCTTTTTTGTTTTTTGTATTGAGCAGCAATTCTACAACATTGATGTAAAAAATATATATATAGGGTCTGTTTGGTTTAGTTTTTAGACAATTAAAAGTAATTTTTGTGAGTTTAAAAGTTGAAATTAACCTGTTTGACATATTTTTAAAGAGATTTTAGATAAAAGTTAAAGTTTAAAAAATTTGAAAAATAAGAAGTTCTAAATTAGATCTTTTCAAAAAAGATTTTTGCAAAATTATTTTTACATAATGTAAAAAGTTGTTTTTCTTTTTCTTTTGTAAATATACCCCTCAATATTTTTAAAAGTCTAACATTGTCTTCAAAATTTTTAAAAGCTTAACCTTATCTACTATACCACAAATACTTAACACTTTTTGTTTAATAATACTTCTAGTTAATATTTTACACTGAAAGTTTTATAATTCAAAAATTAAAATTTTATAGTTAGGTAACACATAATCTTAGACTTTACACCCTTCTATGTGCTTTTTGTAGCTTGTAGCTTGTAGCTTTGGTTTTCCTAGTTTATTAGTTTATTTCTTCTGTGACTACGTGTTGATCAGAACTGCCATGGTCTATTATTCAAAAAAGAAAATTGGTTGTATTGGATATTTAATTTATGATAAAGTACCCTTAAGTTCAGCAAATATTTAAAAAACTTTAAATTGTTTTATTTTATTTTAACTTGTCCATTGAACATATCTTTATTCTATTTTACCCATTTCATTAGTTTTAGTGATGAAGTATGATAGGAACTTATATTTGTTTTTCTATGCAATTCGTTAAGTTTCTATTAGACTTGGCCACTAAATCTAACGAAATGGGTTAAATAGGGAAAAATAATAATTCAATGAGCGATTTGAAACAAAAAAAATGACTTAAAACTTCATACGTATTTAGAACTAATTTGATTTGCCCTTTTAATTTATCTTGTACACCTCTCGGATTTATTTCTTTTTAGTATAATATAGGGTGGAGTTATGATTTAAACTCATAATTTTTAATTATAATAAATCGTTATTTGATTATTTCATTAAACTCTGGTGTCTTTTTAATTTATTTTAGTAACTTCCATTATATTAAATGTCAGTCGGCGCTGATCATCTTGGTGTAGAAGGAAATTAGATTTACTGGCATTAGAACTTGATGTATGAAGGCTTATATTGTACGATAACACATTCAATGTATGGGTAGGTTATATCTGCCTTGATTATCTAAAGTCTTACATATTTATTATTAATCTCATTTTTAAGTTAAAATATTTTTTTCTAAGCTGCTTGCTTAACCAACCATCCATTTGGCAGACTCATCTTTTCATATTGATTGTATTATGATGCGTGAGTAGACAGCCCATCTTGTGCCTTCAAAGGGTATAGCTCATATGGTCAATGCAGGAGTGAAGTAATCTGAATAGCGTGAGTTCGAAACTCGTTATATTCAAGGGTCCCTACACTGTAATCAATCAAGATCAAATTTTTGATAAATTAGTACATAAATTAGAGTGTACTGTTGTACTCGTAAATTTACTAATTGATAGTCGAATTCTGCCAAAAAAGTCGTAATCGGGCTTCACTAAAAAAATTGATAATCGAATTCTGCCAACTAAATTCTCATATCAAAAAATAAATGATAGCCCATCTTGTACTAATGTTACCAAATGTTTGACTTAGATGAAAAATGTTGAATTTTGAAGAGAGCTAGAAATCTTAACTTATTAGTACGAATTATCGGAATATTCTATTTTTTTTCCCATTATTTGTTGAAATCGGCTTGACAAAAATTATTGACCAAGTGTTAGAGAAATACCGTTGTAAATCTCATGACATTATCTTTTAGCCAAATGGGTATATAATAAAAAGAGTTCTTATTGTCCACGGAGGGTTTAGCGTAGTGATTAAGGTTACTTGTAATAAGGGTTGATTAAAATAATTAAATAATAATTTCTTATAATAAACAATTTTGAGTTCATCCTTCGTTATAAAAAAAATAAAAATAAAAATCAACAATTTCTTCCTAACCTTATTGTGGCGGACAATTCCCACCTAATAATTAATTTTTTAAAAATTATGGTTTAAATTTTGAAACACATAATCGATAAAAAATTGACATAATTCAAACTAATTACACTCTACATAACTAGTCTTAAAAAAAAAAAATCGCTTAATTGATTCAAATTTAAAACGTAAATAAATTTTCGATGCACATTTTCTCCTCCACTAGTAGGTAGACTAAAGTTATTAATTTTCAGTCCTCCAATTCCTCCCACGATGCCCACAAACGTCACGCAAGTGTATCCACGTAATAATACTATAACAACACTCATCTTAGAAGAATAAAGAAAATGAAAAGCCAGCCTTTACTACAAGTCTACAAGCACCATACGATTACTACGACGGCGTAGTGGTCACTATGCTAAATAAATAGAGGGATCGAGCCACACCAACCCTTTCATTATATAGCCTTCTCTCGCAACCTTCTTACACACACACACACTATATATATATACACATAACTACACGTTGATGTTTGTGTAGCAGACATGGCTATGGTGAACCAAATTGGATATGGTCCAATATACATGTTTAGAAGTGGTGATCATCACACGGGGTACACAGACATGGAGAAGAGACAGCTGTTCTTGAGAAGCTATCAGTTTAGCAGAAAGAAGAGTTTAGCAGAGAGGATGAAGAGGTCTTTGTTTAGGGTGAAGAGGGTGGTTTGGTTCAGGCTTGGATCAGCAAGAAAAGTTAGGAAAATGATTTGGTCAAGGCTTAGACATGGCTTGTTTTGCACCAGAAGATCAAGAAGGCTGTTTTTTCTTCGTCTTCATAATGGCCATGCTCATCGTTCAACTGGTCTTTCTTGGTCATCTTCTTGTTTCTAGTAGAATTTTTTTTTTCTTTGGTAATTTACTAATTTGGAATTTTTTTTTCTTAAATTTCTGTAACAAACCAGCCGGTGGGGTTGGTCAGTTGGATCCTAACATAGTGTGAAAATGCTTAAGTCTCATGGCAATTCTGTGCTGACAATGTTTGCTACAGTGAATATGTATCGTGTACATATATTTCAGTTTAAAACTTCAAAGGGTTTTGAATAATTAGTTATTATCTTTAACACGTTTCGTCACGTGCATTTGAGATTTGTTTTGAAGTTTATACATAGATAAATTTTTTTTATTTTTACGTGAATACTTATTGTGTTTTTAAATAGGTGGCAGCGTAATGCTAAACGCTAATACTATATTGAATTACCACCGCATTTAATAGTTTAATCGGATAGATGTGGATTGTGAAGTTAATTCTATAGTTAGCGAGCATCTTTGTCTTTTTGGGAAAAAAAAACCATATTAGCAATATTAGTGACTATGCTATTTAGTTTTCAGAGTTCTAAAACTGTTCTATATAAAATGTATGTTTACTTGAATATATGAGGTATTTAGTAGTTCATATGGAAAATATTACCCCATAATTTCAACATCAATGGAATTTCAGCATTTAAAAGGAAATACAAACAAATTTCAGTTACAAGCCCCTGGCCAGCCTGAAAAGGAAATGCTATTACTGTTGATCTTTTGTTCCTTTCTAATCTTGTCATTTACAAAGTCACTGAAATTGGTAAATAGTATTTCAACGGCATCATATAAGATTTTAAATTATTCTATTTACTATTGATTAATTTTATAATGAAATTTGATAATTTTTATAATATAGTATTAGAGCTGAATTTTGAATCAGTATATTACATGTGCAAAGCTTGATCTTGGGTTAGTCGATTTGCTTCATACACATGAACATGGCTCGCAACTTGTATTTATTGCATCTGCAATCATATCACACGCAAGGGAGAATATTAATATTATTCTAATATCATCATATAAGATTTTGAATTTTTGTATTTTATATTAATTAATTTTAAAATAAAATTTCATGATGGTTAATAGCAATCATCGATTAGATAAAATTCTACCTAGCTCATGGTTGGTCAAAACTCAAACGGGCATTCTTCTAGAATTTTCATTTGCTTGGGAAAGCTGCTAGGGGACACTCCCCTTCATTTGTGCAAAGAAAAATAGAGGAAAACGAGGTGCATGCTTGTTTGGATAGAACTTTCTTCAGACCACATATGACCTAAAATAGCATTGGGATTATGGCAAAACCATTTTTCAAAGCTACAAATCTGGATAAAATACAAGAAAGACAAGTCTTTTTGGAGAAAAATTCTTTAAAAAGTTTAAATTGACCATTTAATTATAATTTTTATTCATATAAAATGATCCTCATATGTATGTAATTTTTCATATTTTAATGCTCGAGGCCGTGTTCAATGCTTTCAGTACATTTTGTCTTTGATTCCTACCCACCATTAATGCGACTTCGTATTTCATCTTAGCCATATTTCTCACCTACTCTCATTCTACACCATATGTTGGTCGTATATGGTTGGTTTGAGTGAACATGTTTTCACTATCATAACCGCAGGAGTATGGTGCACCGATAGTGATGGGCGAAATTATTTTTATAAAGTTGTAAGTTTGATATTTTTTATTATTTTAAAATTTTATTTTTGACTAATTTGATATATGTGTGAGGGCGTACTGTTATATTCAGAAGTTTATTAGTTAGTAATCGGGTTCTATTTTTGTTAAAAATATACTTAGTTTAGTTAATTTTTCTTATATGGGGTACGACAAAATTTGAATGGACTTTATCTAGTTCTGTGACTATTTAGTTCCTATTCCAAGTTCCCACTACTAACTTATTAATACATTGAACTTAATTAATTATTTCAAAATATCTGAGCTTGTAATAATCAACCCAAGTATTATAATCAAAATACATATTTTTATACAATTAATATGGGATCGGGTGGGATTGAGTGTTACGAACTCTTCTCAAATAGAAGGCGTTCTCGTGGCACTGGACATAAGACTCCACACATGCACATGGTAGTTTACTCTAAGATTAACTATCACAATAATTGAGGTTCAATTATTAATTTATCAAAAATTATTAACCTCGTAGTGATAATAGTAATGAATCCAAATAAATATAACTAGATAAATATATTTTACGTGAGTCAAAATTGTTATAACAAGTATGATAAGACGACTCGTTTTGATTTGATTTAGTTTGAATTACGACACATATTCCGATTGCATGAGCCACTGATCGGATGTTGATTGCGGGTGAATTTAATTTGCTTTTTCAAGCAAAATAATGTGCATGTCCAGTCCATTTCGTGCTTTGCGGATTACTCAGATTATTATCAAGTTGTCAACTTCCATGCATAAAAAGTCTTATCTAGATGAAAAGCAACATAAAACTTTCTTAAAGTCTTTAGAAAAGTAAGAAAAATGTTTCTGAAGAAGAAATGATAAGGATAAAGATGAATATGCATCTAATAAATAGCAAAGCACAAACGTATTGTCCTTTTAATCCCACAATAAATGGTCAAGATTTAATGGACTCCACATTTCCCATATGTGATGACTAATGAATACGATTAAAGATAAGTTTTTTTCTTCTTTTTCCTTTCATGTGTGCACAAGATTATTCCCTTTTCTTGGACTTTCAAGATTGTACTAAGCAAGGGCACATGCATTCAAAAGGGTCTTGGGTTTTAATTTCGACTTTTACAAAGTATTGTTAATATGAAAATTTAATTTAGCTCTTACTATTTTTTTTATATACGAAAATAAAATTATGTGTGTTTAATTTTCACTGAACAAACATTCTAAATTCGCTCCCGAGCACTAGCTATTTAAACGAAAAGTCTACAAGTTTCATTAAACATGGCCTAGTTGCTAAGTTGTTTAGTGACATCTTTACATGTATAAATCGACGAAACAATGAGGAATTCTATTGGATAGATTATTAAATTCTGTGGAAAATCAATGAACAAAGATGCTTTTTAATGATTCGTGAAGCAAGTGGAACACGTTTGGTTCAATAACCATACTGTAGATGTGTTTAAATTATTTTGAGTAAATATATGATATCCCTTATATTCGTCAAAAATACATATTACTCGTGACATTGTATTTACAATTTTAGTTTTTAGATTTTTTGAAAAATTGTAAAATACCCCTTCCCTCAATTTTTCTCTGTTGGTGATCATATACATATATATATATATTTTTTTAATAAACAAAGGGACTTACATCAGAATAACAGCAGTACAAAAGAATAATTAACCAACATTTTTTCTACAAGTATATGATTAAATGTTAAGGTGGACTTTAGCAATGGTGTGAAGTCAAAATAATTATAGGAGTGTTTTTCCACAAGAATGAAGATTTCTTTTTGGCGGCGAAAGAAAGTTAGGCGGCTTTGACCACCTAATAGCATAATATTACTTTTGCCCATGTCAATATTGTGGACCAAAAGCTTTCGTAAAATTAATATGTGTGCTGATTTTAAAAATTGGTTTCTTGACCGTTTACCAAATGTATTGATGAAGTTGCTTAAAAGAAATAAAAGGAATGTTTTAATCCTTAGGACTATCTTGTAATAATACGAGTCTAAGATTTGTTGATAAAAAAAAAAAAAAAAGGTTGTATGAAGCTTAGAACATCTAGCAATGGATAATATATGAGGCCAACGATTGAAATTAGACAATTGAACAAATCTGATCTTGACCAGTCTTTTAGCAAGGGTCACTTGGTACGTCGTGGAGTAGATTAATGACACACGTAACAAAGAAGAAGATGCCCCCCCAATAATTTTCTTTACATTGAGTCATTCTGTCAGTTAGGGGTCACTAAATATATGACAAAATCATTTGAATCCCTTAACTTTAATTATTTGTATTTTTAATTTTTCTCGTTAAATATTTTTTAATGTTAAAACAGAATTAACAGAATAATTTAGTAATATTTAAAATAATTTACCCGTAATTATATGCTATGTTCTCTCTCTGACTCTCTCTCTTCTTTTTTCTTTTCTTTTTTTTCTTTTTCCCTTTCGTTTGGTTGTGATTTGTTTTTTCAAAAAAGAACTTCCCATATGTACCCAACTGAGCTTCAGCTGAGGCCTACACTATGTTTGGATTGGGATAAGGGGAAAGGATTGGTTAGAGAAGGATTAAATATATATATATTTTTTTTCGTGTTTAGTTTGGGAAAAATAATAAAGGAGAAGTATAGGAGATATTGGCCTAATCACTAGATTTTACTTTTTAATTTATTAAAGGTAAAATGTCAATTTGAATATGAAATTTATTTCTCCTTTACATTTATTTTTTATTCCAAACAAAGAAAATACATAATTCTTTATCACCATTTCTTTTATTATTTAATCTAATCCAAATAAGATTTAATCATGCCCTTTCATTTCCTTTATGATTTAATGTTTTCTTTTCCTTTATTATCTTTTCCTTCATGAATTAAAACTAACCCTTAGGGTCATGGACCATAATGACCTCTATATTTGAGCACTTAGTTGAGAGACTTGAGACTTCAAACCACACGGACGTACTTCAATCCATATGATATCTATAGTTGTTGACTCGGTCTAAATCAATTATATTGATTTATCTATACTTGGCGATCCAGTAAGGTAAGTTGATCCCGTCCCTAACCTTGGAAGATTGGACGCTGCACAGACGATTTTCGCTCGTATCGTTACAAGCTTAAGTTTTTTTTCTTTTTATTTATCAATTCTTTTCTTTTTTTCTCCAAATAAATGTTGAATGACAAGAATGCATATCCTGCTTGTGAGAGTAATGGCATATAACCCATGAAGTATCTGAAGCTGACCGGTGGACCCTATAGCTTTTAGAACCAAACTTTTGCCCACACTTCCCAAAAAGGCTCTCTTGAAGTTGATCCTACCCAGGCACCGCCCTTTCGCACTCTCTACGAGAGGATTGAAATTATAATATTATTATTATTTGCTGACGAAAGATTAGGGAACTAATCATGGTTTATATATAATAAGGAAAGTAAAGCCGGTATAATCAATCCAAAAGTAGGCTTCAGAATTTAAGAGAAGAATTAGTGATTTATATAACTCAATCTTCTCAGCAAAGGACGCGTGCCCTTTATATATATTTTAATAATGAGGATATTACTTTAGGCCGATCTACTTTAAAGTTATAAATCTTAAAGTTATAAATCTTAGTATATCGAGACGCCTCAACGGATGATTTAAGTTAATTAAAAACAAACAATATTTATAATAAAAATGTATAAGTTTAAATTTAAAATTTTTAATCACAACAAATCACTACCCGAATATCCAATTCAATATTTTTTAACGACTATCGTTACATAAAATCATGACAATTTTATCGATGGATCGTCGATCAGCTCCTTGTTGTAGTCTTTTATCAGTCCACAGACAAAAAAAAAAAAATTGTCTTCTATCGGTCCTAAGACCGGCCATATCTCCAGCAAGATTCTTTGATAGGAACTAAGACTATATAATAGTAGAGTCTAGGCCTAAACAAATGGGGAGGCACAAAACAAGTGAACTAGCACAACTATTTTCTAGAAATTAAAATCAAACTAGATCTTATTTTATTAAATAATGTTACACATTTTTGTTGAGTATCAAATGACAAACCGCTACTGATTATTTTGGACGTGATTAAATGAGTGTTTGCCGCAATATTTTGGGAGTTTAAAAATTAAAAGCATATTTTCAGCGTGATTTTTCAAACTATGTTTGTATTTGGACAAAAAATGCAAGAAAAATATTGTTTGATACAGAATTTTTCATGACGTAATTCTCAAATCGTGCGCTTGTTAAACACAAAGCCCCCTCAAGATTGGCTTTCTATTAGCAGTTCTAAATTAAGGTAGGTAGGACTAGACGTGGTGTTTAATGGATTACAAGAGCAGAAAGCTGGCAAATTGGAATGTTTATGTTTCTTAATTCTTCTCGCATCTAGATCAATGCATTCATTATTTCAAAAATATGTCTTTTGAACTTCCATACTTTTGTGCCTCTTTGTTGCAAATGAGGAGGTTATTCAAAACGATACAAAGTTACAATTTAAATATGGAAATAGTTTTTTAAAAAGAAATATTAAAAAGAGTGATGATCAAACAAGTACAAGAATCGACAATAAAACAACAACATATCGATCCCCTTTCGGCATATATGTTAAAGCACCTATGCAAGGCTTGGATGAGTGCCACGCTTTCTGGCAACTATTAATCCTAGCAATTTTTGTTATTTGAAGGGGAGCCTCGATACAATAGTAAAGTCGTCGTTCTGTGTTTTATAAGTTTAAGTTACTAAAACAGTCTTTTTTGTTATTTGAAGGGAGCCTCGACGCAACAGTAAAGCCGTCGTTCTGTAATTTTATAGGTTTGAGTTACTAAAACAGTCTCTTGCAAAATATAAGGTAAAATGCATATATAGACTTCAAAATGAATTTAATCATTCTCTACATTGGCATAGCAGGAATTTCGTGTACAAGACTGTCTTTTGAGATACCAATGCCTCTTGCCCTATAACGCACCAAAAACATAAATAAAAAGGGTGACTCTTCATTTGCTGTTCCATCAATACTCATCAACCAAAATGATGAAATATGAAAAGAATTGAATCTGTTTAAGCATAATTTCCTGATTAACAATATATTTTGATGCTCCAACATTGCCTACCTTTTCATTTTCTAATTGTTCTAACTTCATATATATTTCATATTAAGTACTTGAAGCAAGCTAGGAGAATTTGTAATATCGTATGACTTAAGTTCATTTATTTTTTCTCATTGTAAGTGAAAGTTCATCATTTAAGATTCGAATCCCCTCGTAATATATAATGTTATAAAGGAAATTCAAAGTTAATAAATTGTCAAGATCATTTCATCGTTATGACCCAAAAATCTTCACACTGGACTGCAGTACAGCCTACTTCTAAGCATCCTCAACATAATTACAGAACATTACAAAAATGGCCAATAAATCTCCATACTGGACTGCAGCACACAGGTCATCATATTCCTTCAATATTTCATGTGCCAAGCATATTGACCCCCTTTTAATGTCTCATTATCCTATAATGCCAAGATATTTTATTATATTAATCAAGGGCGACCACCACCATACGCAGCCTATGTGTTTAGCCATTGATTTTACATACTAAATATGAGATTTGTTTAATTGAGAAAGGTTAATAAAATACACACCTCTGAACTAATCTATACTAGGTTCAGCCAACTTGGATTAGATAATGTTGTACTAACCTGGCAATACGTAGTATATGGCATCTTATATTTAACTAGATACTGACATAACTTAGCGGAAATCCCCTAGAAGGGAATTTGTTTTGAAGCAAATATTAAAATAATCGAGCTTATATCGGATTTGGATCTCCTTATAACGTTATAGAATGTTTAGTAGTGGTGAAACATTCAAATCATTTCATTGCAACTGCATAAACAGTTTAGTACATAGTACTGAATCTCTATCATAACGTTCCTCTATGCTACTCACCATGAATGGTGAAATAATGATCTCAATTTTGTATACTTCTATAACTTCAAGCTCTTTGTTTCACTATTTTCCAGAATTTGGTAACTTTTCCTAAAGAAAAGAAACTGAACCCATTAAAGAGAGATCTTGATTGTTTAGCAGACTGCTTACAATATAGATTGCACTTAAAGTATGGAACGAGCCTTGTCTTTGGAGTATAGCGACTTCATCTTACTTGCTTCTGGCACTAGACAATAGACATTTTGGTATAGCAGGAAAACTACTTCTTAGGTCTATTGCATTTACGCCCCGTTTGACCTCCCCTCGGGGATGTAGTTGTAGATAGGTTAGTCTTAAGTGAATTGGATCCTCATTGATGGAAAATTGAACAGTGCAAGATCATCTTCATTGGGGTCCTTTAAACCAAGATGATTTAGACTACGGACACTACAAAGGGATAGAAGCTGGGAGTTACTTAGGCTTGGCTTAGAGTGGATAGTTTTTGTTTTTGGTACGATGGAGGTCAAGTCGTGGTTCGAACTTAAAACCTCTGACTGCAATAGAGGGTGATGCCGTTATACTTAACTAAACTAAATTAAGCAACTGTACTATCCAAAATAGACAAATTTGACCAGCTATTCCTACTTTTGACTGATCTCAATTCAAATAAGACCAATCTGCTTTCTTAACTTATCTCTGTAAAAAACATGCATAAATAAAGACCTAATCTTGATTATAGATCGCAATCTAATTTATTCTCTTGAAGAAATCATTGCTCTCAATTCTTAAATATAATTCCAATCATTGCACATGTCTTGTGATATTCCTTCATCTACTAATCAAATTATCAGAACAAACAAAGCTTGAGAGGGAGGTGACTGTATAAGTACTTAGCTGGTAAGTTGGTTATACAAAATACCGATTTGATCCGAGCTCTTGGAATTGGAATAAATTCGACATAAAACATTATGGTATCCATGTGTTGGAAGTAGAGGATCAGAGCATCTACTATTTTCAAGTAAATGATCAACTTAGTAACTGAGTACTTTTTTTTGTTCTTTATCTCTCTTGTTTCTGCATATATACAATGTATTCTGTTAAAATATGATGCTAGCCATGTGTTGCAGGAATCAGAAAACAGTGGTATACTTCAGCTTTTTCAATCACTTATATGTTTGAAGTAATACTAATATCAAGATTCTTCCTTTTGCTTACTCTGCATTCCCCCTTTTCAACTCTATATATACACACACACCATTCATCTACTCATTGCCATCTCATCTAACATACTGCCTCAATGTTGTTGCAGATGGGATTGCAGCAGTTGGTTGAGAGGCGTTGGAGCGCGGGGTATGAAAGACTTGCTAGTACTGATGAAAAGGTAACACGTCCTAGAAAGCGCTGGATAAAGAAACTAAATGGAAGACTTAAAGGTCTCAGATTATCGCGCTCCAGAAGGCTGAACTGGAAGGCGTTTTCTTTTGTTCTGTTACCGAAAAGGATTGCTGGGATCTATGCTGATATTGTTAAAAGAATGAAGATGGAAGATGTTTGCCCTGCAATTGTATTCTCATGTCAATGGGGGCTTCCTGTTCTTTCTCATTCAACTGTTAGGTGCAGAAACAATGTCATCTCCATTGATAGAAGTCTACCTTGCTTTTAGTGTGCTGAATTGTATCATCAATGATTTACTGCATTTTCTGTAAAATTATTATTATTCATATACACATTATGAACGAAAATTTAGTTTAATATTTTGCATATATTTGAGAATCAACAAAATCAGCTTCAAGGTTGAACTTGATCCAATGCTTTGAACTATAGCAATTACTAGGGTCTAACAAAGACATTGTTTAAATGTATAACACTATATTTTCAATTCAGTGACCCTTCCCTGCGAAATCTTGTTTCTGCTAGCAATTAACTACTGTGCTGCTACAACTGACTTAGCGTTCACACGGGCGGATTTTGAATATCTTATTAGTAGTAGCAGCAATAAAGTAGTTTTTGTAACAAAATTAGTAGGGGTTAAATGATTTTACGGACTAATACCCAAAAATAACAATTGATTTTTAAAGGACTTTGTGAAGCTTCTGGAGGCTGAAGCCTCCACACCACTCAATGTAAATTCGTCCTTTCACGAGAAATTCTTTTTCCTTTCTACAGGATCAAGAGATTGGATCTAACCGTAAGAAGAATGCTGTGTACAAATAACACAAAACTTTCAAATGAAGAAGATTTGCAACTCCTCGTAAGAAAACATCAATCATGATCCATTGTACTCGTGGAGGTTATTCCATCACAAAATATTAGAACATTTCGAACTTCTTGGACCAATTTGTAACCCAACATGCAATGGCCTTTGAAAAGATTGATATCTTTTTGTCGGAACCTAAACACTAAGCCTAGAATATACTATGTAATAAGCCCGATATAAAACAATACAAGTTGCATAGATTGTTTAGCAACAATCAGTGCAAGCATCCAAAATACACCGGGGTTGAAAATGGCATCGCGTTCCTGATGTACTGGAGTTATAACAATTTATTTACTTCGCTTTATTGATTGATGGAGGACTATCATTTTCTCGAAAACTAGAAACTGAGTGATAAAACATAACAACAAGATGGATAGATTGTTTAGCAGCAATTAGTGCACTAATTAAGCTTAAAGTAGAACATGAGCTGAAGCTACATCGAAATAGAAGACTTGAGAGATTCATATATGCCCATATCCAAATGTTCCCTTTTGCAGAAACAAGCGAAAGATGACATGTGCATTGTTGAACAATATAAGTGACACTAGGTCTGGCCCTGTCAAGCTTCCTTATATAATCTACAGAGTATCACTTTGCAACTCATCATGTATGCTCAATGTGTAGACCTGTCCAGGAGACATAATAATGCATTGAAAATCCAACCCTTATTTTGTATGAGTAACATTGAGAAGGAAAAGAATTTGTCACCGCAACCAAATAGAGTAATGCTTTATGTGAATTAATTGGCGTTAATGACGTTCTCCTCCTGTTTTAGACTTTTTTAGAGCTCGTTTGACAAAGTGATTGTTGAAGTATTTTGAAAATAGCGTTGTTATATATCATATTTTTAAAACTCCGAACAATTTGCGGCCTTCCACCTCATTTGAATCTTAGGAAGATGCTTAAGTTGCTAAAAGAGTAACTATGAACTTCAAAACTAAAACAATGCCTCTAATAATGTCGACATGGTGGCTCAAATGGTCGATAAAATTGAATTTTATTTCTGACATGAAGGGGTGCATAGAGATGTTCGTATCTTGCAACTTCATTTATACATCTATCAACATGTGAAATGAATGATTTTTCTAATTATTATTCATTATTGTTCGTAGTCTATAAGTGGCCGGACTAGTGAAGCCCACAGAGTGTGGTCTGCCAACAAAGCCAAATCATGGAAAAGACCTCATCACAAACACCTATAAACAAAAACAAAAACAAAATAATCATGGCTAGTCGGGTAACTCAGAAGAATCTATTTTGCATAAGATCAATTTTGTAATTAGACACAAAGTTAGTATAGAAGGAAAATACAGAAAAATATGTACAAATATAGAACTATGTAAAGTTTGAAGCCTTCATTGCACCCAACTTAGTGACTGATGTATTTGAGTGCTTTGTTGATTGATGTATCAGTTTTGTTGAGTTTCTATGAATCACTTTGTTAACTTAGCAAAAAAAAAAAAAAAAAAAAAGAAACTGTCGAGGTTGAAAGTCTCACAGTTGAATTCGGGAGCTGCTTTAGCCGAGCTAGACTTCTTTGGTCCGCCTCCGAGCTGCGCTTTCTTGGTCGGCTGTAGGACCTGTGCAAGGAAAGCAAGGAAAATGCGGGGTGACGACCCGGATTTTCCCCTCAGGCGTGCGAACGATTAGTATGTCCGAGCTGGTAAAGTAGTTGAGAGCAATTAATAGCGAGATCCCCTCAAATGAAGGGGGTGGGGCTCTATTTATACTAAGTTCGGGTCTGACAGCATTTAATGCGACGCAGCTTTATGTCCCATCAGTGCTTTATGTCCCATCGGAACAGCTGGGACTGAGGTCGGGGTTAATGGGGTCGGGTCAGTCATCTAGGTTGGGCACTGGGCTGAACGCGCTGTCAATGGGGCACGGATTTGCCCGTCTCAGCTCGGAGTGGTCGGCTCACTTGGATCAGCTCGGGAACCCCTCGTCAATTCCCCCCCCCCCCCCAAGTCGAGATCGGGAGGGTGAGATCTAGACAGAAGTTAATCCCGAGCTGTGGGTGCCCGACCCCGACAGAGTAGGGATGGCCACGTCAGCGGTGCATGCCCAACGGATGACTGCCACGTCACCTGGCGGTTCTGGCGAGACGCGACGTTTGAGCTTCCCGAGGCGACTTTCAGTGATGCCTATAAATAGGGCCATATTCTCCGAGATTCGCTCCATACTTCGCTTTCAATTTCCCAAGGAATTCAGGTCGGACATTAGAGTGCTCGGACACAACTAGCTCGGCAAGGATCTTCTCGGGATAATTCAGCTCGGACCCGGCATACTCCGCAGTTGAGCATTAGGTACGTCCCGACTCCCTTTAGTCATTCCTGTACATTTGTATTTGCTGTAGACAGGATGGGGAGGTCGGAATCAGAAGATTCTCAAGCTATGGAAGTAAGGTCTTATGGTGGAGACGAAAGTCCACCGAGCTCGGCATCTACCTCGAATAGGAACCGTGGCGGAGAGAGCACTAGCTCGTCCTCAGGGCCGACTCGGAAACCAAATCGCGAGGAGAGCGATGACGACTGCCAAGTTATTTGGGTCAGATTGGTACGAGAGGAAGCAGAGGAGGATCCTTTGGCTGACCTGGGAGAATTCGATGACGGGGATGACGAGGAGCCACTGAATCGACTGGAGGGCATCGAGATACCCCAAGAGTTCTTAGCCGGGGTCTCTGCCTCCGAGCTGATCGAAGCCGTCCCAGTCAGTGTTGTTCGACCTCGAAGCTCGGCTTCAGCCAGCGCTTCTTCAATTCGTGGAAAGAGGATCGAGCAACTTTTTGCCTGCTGCAAGCGTGAGTGCCATTCTACAGTGCAGATGGCAAACGCAAGGCTGAGGAACTGGTCAGTTGACCGGCATCACAAGTTGAAGGTTCCAGGTCGGCAAGAATCGGCGTGTTACCACCCAGCCAACCACTATACCATATACGACCTGGCCTTCGACGTCATCCAGCTCCCCCTCCCTGGCTTCATCATTGGAATCCTTAACCATTTCGAGCTCAGCCCGGGTCAGATGTCACCGAATTGTTGGGCCATAATGGTGGCTTTCTACGTGTTCTGTTTGGAGAAGGGAGTGGAGCCAACCTTGCGCCGATTCAGGCATTTCTTCGTGTGTAAGCCCAACCTGAAGCAGCCAGGGTGGTTCCACTTCGCAGCTCGGGTCGGCCATTCCATATTCACCAAGTGGCACTCCTCGAACAAGGGCTGGCACAACGACTATTATTGGGTGGAGTTGTTTGTGAACCCTGGATGCAGGCTGGATTGGCTCCCAAGCCTGAGGAAAACCGCGAACGAGGACCCTAAGCTCTTGGAGGAGGAGCTTACAGAAGTTGCAGTGCTGAAGCCCGTAACCGGGATGTTGATAGACATTGACAGCGTGCTGCAATGGGGGCAAATCTGGGATTCCAAGTTGTTTGGTCGGGAGCCCGACCTCTCGAGGGATCATCCCCACCTGATTCCCAACCCGGAAGGAGATGACGGGACTGGCTCGGAAGAGGGTCAGTTTGCAGGATTGGCATCCGACCTCCCGTCCCGTTTATTAGTTTCACTTTTTCAGTTGGGTCTTCAACTCATTTTTAACCCCTTTGCCCTGCTTTTTGCAGATATGGCGGATATGAGGAAGCTCGCATACGTCTAGGTGCGGAGGAAGAGTGAAGTCAGTGGCGATGCATCTGCTAGGTCAGGACCGGGCGGCACTGGCCAAGGTCAAAGGCAGCGCCCCAGCGGCCAAGGGCGAGAGGTCGGTCCCAAGGTCTTTTCAAAAAGGGCTTCGGGGTCCCCTTTTCCGAAGAAATCGGGATCGGGTCTAGCGATCCCGGAGCGCTCTTCCTCCCGACCCGAGAGCAGAAAGCGACCTCGGCCAGAACATTCTGGGAAGGGCAAGGCCACGGAGGTGAGCCCTCCCGATCAGCACTTCATGGAGGCATCCAAAGTGGATCGCGACCCCAAGCTGGCGACGGTCCCAGCTGAGCAACTCTCGCTGGACTTGAGGACGGCCATAGTCACGGTAAGTCCTTAACCATCTTCTGTTAAGGTTGCACTCTTAGCTCGGCTGATTGCTTTATTTTCTGCTGAACAGGCCGAGTCCCACATCCTCTCTGCCCCCAGCTTCTTAATCAAGGCCCACACTCACTGCGTTGAGCTCGAGCAACGATATGTGGATGCCCGAGCCGAGCTTGAAACAGTGAGAGAGGAGGCCGCTCAGAGGAAGAGGACTGATATGGCGGAGGTCGAGCACCTAAGGAAGGAGCTGGACCTAGAGAAGGACCGACGCGAAGCCGCGGCCAAGGACGTGGATAGCTATAAGCGAGAGAAGCGGGAGGCAGATGCTAAGTTTAAGGAACTGGCGTAGCGGGTCGGCATCCAGGGGGAGAAGGCAGTGGAGGCCTTCAAGTCTAGCGACGCGGCGGTGGACTGGTTGGCCACGGAAGGCGGGGCCATGGCGAAGTACGCGGAAATGGAGTTCTACTTCCGAGGTCAAGTTGCGGCTCGGGAGAGAGCAAAGACTTTCTTCCCGACTTCCAAGAACAACTATATCGAGATCTTGGAGGTTCCGCCGCCAGAATTCTGAGAGATCCCCGAGCTTCCGTCCGACCTGATATCCCAGGCCAAGGAGGTTACTGAGTTTGTCCAGAAGGGCCTGGACCAGGTTGGGGATGAAGCTGAGGCCGCCACCTCCGCTGCTGCGCCGAAATAGATTTTGCAATGTTTTCCTAGTAGGGCTATTGTAATCTTGCCCGAGCTGGGCCTTTGTAATCACTTTTCAGTTTTAATGAAATATTTGTTTTGGCTTTATTTGCGTTTTAATTGAGTTCGTACACGTGTACTTTTCTCTTCGCAATTTTTTCTCAAGTTAGTGGGGTCAGAAAAATTTAATGGACCATACAAACTTAGGCGCAATAATCCGAGCTGGACGCGATTAATGATTTAACATCCTAATCCGAGCTGGTATAATAAGGGCAACTCATAATGGTTACCAATTCGAACTCGTCAGTCCGTTATAAAATTGGTCAAACTAATGTTGACAAGTATCGAGCTCGAGTTTAGACCCAAGCTAATATACCGACCTGAGGCCGGAATGCATCGAGTTGGAACTTAATCCGAACTGGCAAAACTAATTAAATTGTTATTGATTATGCCCGAGTTGGAACTTAGTCTGAGCTGGTTTACTTTATCGTTTGCTCGTGATTAAGCGTGGCCACCGCGTTAATCCGAGTTCGAGTAATTTTGTAGTTGTAGCATTTGCGCCCGGGTTGGGCGTTACGCTGGTTTGTGTACTTATTCCCAAGTCGGGAATTGCACTAGTTTACAAAATCGCATTGTATTGAACTTGCACAAGTAATGTTTCGGCCCGGGGCCTTTACAAAATACTTTGGCTCGGGGCCTTTTACAAAATATGACGGCTCGGGGCCGTTGACAGAATATTCCGGCTCGGGGCCGTTTTTAGACAAAATACCGCTTCAAATGTTCCGAATGCCATGCATTTTTTAATAGCTTTCCGTTCTTGTCTCGAAGGTAGAAGGTCCCGGGTCGGACTTCTTTCATGACTTCGTAGGGTCCCTCCCAGGTCGGGGAAAGCTTGTTAGTGGAGCGCGGCAAACAGATAGCCTTCCTGAGTACGAGGTTGCCGACCTTAATAGGCTTAGGCTTGACCTGTTTGGAAAAGGCTCTTTTCATTGCAGCTTTGCTGGCCAGCATTCTGATATGAGCTTTAGCTCGGAGCTCTTCGGCGAGGTCGAGCTCTTCACGGATTCGTGCTCCGTTTATTTCTGGGTCATGGTTGAGGGTTCTACTGGTTGGAGACCCGATCTCCACTGGCAGCACTACTTGAGTGCCGAAGGTCAGTTCGAAGGGCGATTCTCCCGTCGCCGAGCTGGTGTTGGTCCGCTGAGCCCACATCACTTCTGGGAGAACTGATGCCCATTGGCCCTCTGCTTCCTCCAGCTTGGTTTTCAGACCCTGCAAAATGATTTGGTTAGTCCTTTCAACTTGGCCATTACTTTGAGGGTGAGCAACAGACGAAAATCTGAGGTCGATCCTAATCTCAGCACATTTGCCTCGAAAGTATGCACTGTCGAATTGTTTGCCGTGGTCAGTGACGATGACCTTTGGCACCCCAAATCGGCAAATGATATTTTTCCATACGAAATCCCAAGCTGCTTTTTCTGTTATTCTGGCAACACCTTCAGCCTCGGGCCATTTAGTGAAGTAGTCTACGGCCACGAAGGCGTGTTTCTTTTGGCCGACACTGGTCAGCAAGGGGCCGATGATGTCTAGACCCCATTGATAGAATGGCCAAGGGCTTATCATCACCGTGAGGTCCACAACAGGCTTCCGTTGCACATTGGCGAACCTCTGGCAGGTGTCGTACTTTTTTACATATTCTTTGGCATCTTGTTCTAAGGTTGGCCAGAAATAGCCTTGCCTTAGTGCCTTCCGAGCCAGAGCTTTACCCCCCAAGTAGTTTTCACATACCCCTTCATGAATCTCCCGGAGTACATAGTTCCCCTCCTCGGGTCCAACACATTTCAAAAGGGGCCAGGTGTAGGCTCTTTTATAGAGCTGCCCGGCGATTATGACAAACCTTGAGGCCTGCTTCGTGAGTTTCCGAGCAGCTTTTTCATCCTCTGGGGTCATACCCTCTTCCAAGTAGTCCATGATTGGTTTGGTCCAATCTGGATTTAAGTTGAGCTCGGCTACCGCTTGTACCCCCAACTGGATACTAGGTTCAGATACTTCTTCCACGTGGACAAGGGCAGGTCGGCTTTCGCCCAAGGCCAGCCTGGATAGGGCGTCAGCCTTCATATTCTCTTCCCTGGGAATCTGCTGTATCGTGAACCTTCTGAGCGTTGAGGTCAAATCCTTGACTCTGTTGAGGTAGGCTAGCATAGCACTGTCCTTGGCTTCGAACTCCCCTGATATCTGACTAGAGACCAACTGAGAGTCGGTGCTTAGGTCGATTGTCTGTGCCCCGAGCTGAGCTGCAATTTTTAGCCCTGCAATCACCGCTTCGTACTCTGCTTCATTGTTGGACGCCGAGAAGGTGAACTTGAGGGAGTACTGGTGCTCATGCCGGTTTGGGTCGAGGATGACCACCCCAGCTCTGCTTCCAGACTTCCCTGAGGCCCCATCCACATGGACCTTCCACACGTCCTCCGGGTCATACTCTGCTCGGCCAGTGCATTTTACAACAAAGTCAGTAATGGCTTGGGCTTTGATGGCTGTCCTGGGCTGGTAGGTGATGTCGAATTGACTCAGCTCAACTGCCCATTTCAGTAGCCTGCCCGACGCCTCTGGCTTGTGCATGATGGATTTGAGCGGAGCATCAGTCATGACTTTAATCGGATGAGCATCGAAGTACGGCTTCAACTTTCTAGCCGCCGTGATGAGCGCAATGACGAGTTTTTCCAAGGAGGAGTATCTCACCTCAGCTCCTTGCAAGGTTTTACTAACATAGTAGACTGGCTTCTGTTCCTTTCCTTCTTCTCGGACTAGTGCCGCCGCCACCGCTATTCCCGAGCATGCCAAGTATATTACTAGCTTCTCCCCCACCTTAGGTCGGGATAACAGAGGTGGCGAGGCTATATACCTTTTCAGCTCTTGGAAGGCGTTTTGGCATTCCTCAGTCCATTCAAAGTTCTTAGGGTTCCTCAATATTTTGAATAGGGGAGCGCACTTGTCAGCCGACCTGGACATGAATCTTCTTAGTGCTGCGACTTTGCCTGCCAACACCTGGACGTCCTTCACGCAGGTCGGGGGCGCTAGGTCTAGTATTGCCTGGACTTTCTCCGGGTTGGCCTCTATTCCGCGGGCTGTGACCATGAAGCCCAGGAACTTGCCTGCCTTGACGCCGAATGCGCACTTTTCCGGGTTCAATTTTATCCCAAAGTGCTTCATTACAGCGAAGGCCTCAGCCAGGTCGGTTATATGGTCTTCCGTCCTCCTGCTCTTGACCAACATGTCATCTACATAGATTTCCATATTCCGGCCAATCTGGTTCTTGAAGACCTTGTTCACCATCCGAGTGTATGTGGCTCCAGCATTCTTGAGGCCAAAGGGCATGACCTCATAGTAGTAGAGTCCTTTATCAGTGGTGAAGGCGGTCTTCTCCTTGTCCTCGGAGCCATCTTGATTTGATTATAACCTTTGAAGGCGTCCATGAAGGAGAGCAGCTCGAATCCGGAGGTGGCGTCCACCATTTGGTCAATCTGTGGTAGGGGGAAGCAGTCCTTGGGGCAAGCTTTGTTGAGGTCGGTGAAATCAATACACAGTCTCCATCCACCCGAGGACTTCGTCACCAGCACCACGTTGGACAGCCAGGTTGGGTACTGTATTTCCTTTATGTGGCCGGCGTCCACCAACTTGTCCACTTCTTCCGCTATGATTTGTTGCTTATCATAATGAAAGTGCCGGCGCTTTTGTTTTACTGGATAGTGATTCGGGTCGGCATTCAGGTGATGCTCAATCACATTCGGGTCAATTCCTGTCATGTCAGAAGCAGACCAGGCAAATACATGCTCATTCTTTAAAAGAAATCGGCTTATACCTTTCTTGAGATTGGCAGATAGTTCAATCCCAATCTTTGCTCTCTTTGTTTCATCGGAGAGCTCCACCTCCTCAAGGTCCTCAGCCGGGCTTCCTCTCTTAGAGTCTCTCTTTTCTTCGGGCAGATCCGGTCCCTAACCGATTTGATATTTGGGTCGGAGTGAGTTTTCATAACACTCCCGAGCTGAGAGTTGGGCTCTGCGAATGGTGGCTACCCCAGCCGGGGTCGGGAACTTCAGGGCCTGGTGGTACGTTGAGGGAACGGCCCTGAAATGATTAAGCGCCACCCGACCTAAGATCCCGTTGTAGGTGGAGTTACAATCCATTACAATGAAGTTGGCCTGCATCGACACCCATTTATCCCCATCCTCCAACTTCAGCGGGAGGTTGATGACTCCTTCGGCTCGGTGGGACTGCCCGGTGAAACCTGTTAAAGTACCCCGCAATGGCCTGAGTCGGCTCCTGTCCAACCCCATCTGCTCAAAAGCGCTGAGGAATAAGACTTCTGCCGAGCTCCCGGTGTCCACCATCAGCCTTTTGACGGTAAAGTTGGCTATCTCTGCGCTGATCACCAGGGGGTCGTCGTGAGGTAATATGACCCCCTCCAAGTCTTCTGAAGAGAAGGTGAGCTCTTGCCTCTCCTGGGCCGGTCCCCTCACTGGTCCATATTCTCTCCCTGCATGAACATAACCCTTTCTGCTTGCTGAGGTCTCGCCTCCTGACGCTAATCCTCCTGCTATAGTTTCAATCACGGCCAAGCGTCCGCCCCCAGCCTGGCGCCTGGGCGGACTCCTCTCCCTATCCCTTTGTTCCGGATTCCGGGTCGGCTGTTGATCTATATACCTCCGGAGGTGGCCTCGGGCTATTAGTGCCTCAATCTTCTGCTTCAAGTCTTTACACTCTTCGGTGGTATGGCCATAGTCCATGTGGTAGCGGCAATATTTGGTCTTATTGCGCTTATCGGGCCGGCCTTTCATTCTCGGAGCTGGAGGCAGGTGGTTCTGGTGCTGGATCTCCATCAATATCTGCTCCCTCGAGGTGTTAAGGGGAGTGAACATAGTGAACCGGGGGTTCGGCTTCGGCTGTTGTGGCTGCTTGCCTCGGTCATTATGGGCTTTGGCCCCGGGTTGGGCTTGGGAGGCCTCTCATTTCTTCCCAGCCTCTTTCTCCTTGTCATCGTCCCTTTTTGCCTGATGGATTTCTTCCGAGTGTATGTACCCTTCTGCTCGCACCATCAACTCGGACACAGTATCCACAGGGTCGATCGCCAAAGAAGATGTGAGGGGGCCCGACCTGAGCCCGCTCTGGTAAGCCATCAGAGCCATGGAGTCCTCCAAATTAGGAATTCGGAGGGACTCTTCATTGAATCTAGCCGTGTAAGCCCTCAAAGTTTCCCCTCTATGTTGCTTCACCAACAGCAATGTAGAAGTATGGTGGGTGGCGCGGCGGCTTCCTGCGAAGCGGGATCGGAATGCCTCCGCCAGCTGGTGGAAACTTGCAATTGATCCAGGACGAAGTTTTTGGAACCAGTCCAAGGCATTGCCAACCAGGGTGGTCGGGAATGTCTTCGCCTTCATGAGATCTGGCATGTCGTGCAGAGTCATGTGGTGATCAAAATTGAGCAGGTGGCTGGCAGGGTCTCTGTCTCCATTGTAGACGGCCAGGTTGGGCATTCGATTGTCGGTGGGTAGGGGCGTGGCCAGTACCTCGGGAGAGAGTGGGCTTACACCGAGTTGGTTGATGACCTTAGCTATGGCAGCCGCGGTCTTTGCCTACTCGGGGTCGGCTTGAACCGCCCTTTTACCTCTCGCCGGGTCGGATCTTGGTGTTGGCTCTAAGAAGCCCTCCTCTTCCTGCGTCCGTTTTTGCCTAGACTCCGGGATGTGGAACTGGGGGCGCGATGGCCGCAGCACGGCCTCTTGCGGAGCCAGGGACCCTCAGCCAGCTGGGCTACCTGCTCCTTAAGTTCTTCGAACATCCTCAACATCATCCTTATCTCCGGTGACAGGCTGGAGTTGGGGTCTCCTTCCGCTGCGGGGTTGGTTTGAGTGGCTAGGTGTATACGTTGGCTCGTTCCAACGTCGGTCTGGGTTAGGTTTTGGCTGGGCGCCTGTGCGGTTTCGAGGTCCCCTTCCAGGTCTGGCGAATCCTCTACCGGCATGTTGTGACTTCTAGTTTGCACCATGATGGTTTCTCAATGAGTGGCGAAGAGAGTTATGAAAGAACTCGTTGTTTCCCACAGACGGTGCCAAACTGTCGAGGTTGAAAGTCTCACAGTTGAATTCGGGAGCTGCTTTAGCCGAGCTGGACTTCTCTGGTCCGCCTCCGAGCTGCGCTTTCTTGGTCGGCTGTAGGACCTGCACAAGGAAAGCAAGGAAAAGGCGGGGTGACGACCCGGATTTTCCCCTCAGGCGTCCGAACGATTAGTATGTCCGAGCTGGTAAAGTAGTTGAGAGCAATTAATAGCGAGATCCCCTCAAATGAAGGGGGTGGGGCTCTATTTATACTAAGTTCGGGTCTGACAGCATTTAATGCGACGCAGCTTTATGTCCCATCAGTGCTTTATGTTTCATCGGAACAGCTGGGACTGAGGTCGGGGTTAATGGGGTCGGGTCAGTCATCTAGGTTGGGCACTGGGCTGAACGCGCTGTTAATGGGGCACGGATTTGCCCGTCTCAGCTCGGAGTGGTCGGCTTACTTGGATCAGCTCGGGAACCCCTCGTCAGAAACAAAATAATCCCCTAAGAGATTCGAATACGAGATTTTCTTTGTCAACAAGTTCTAATAAAAAACCAATGCAACTGTACTCACAGGTGAGAAAAAACAATAAAAGTTTTAGCTTGTAGATTAAAGATTCTGAATTCAAGAATCCATTTAATTAAACTGCCACATGTATACATCACGAAATTTGTAGTTTTGAATGAATTTAATATGATTCAGTTTAGGATCAGTTCCTCATTCGGAATACAAAAGATTTACAAGATTGGAAGAGGGTTGCTAGCCTAGTCTAGGGTAAATAATTAAACCTAACATGTTTAACAGCCCAATCTGTTGCACAATTAGCCGATCTATTAATCAAATTAAACTTGGTACGTTGAGGTGGAAGAGAGGTTGCTCTGGTCTCCTTCACCATATCTTTTGTTATTCAAGTGTTAAAATAATTAATAAATTTCTCTCTTTTTCTTGGTAGGCTAATAAAAGTGTTGGTTCGAAAACTAAAGATTTTTAATTTTGGCTTTGAAATCTTTTCCTTCTCCAACATTTGGCTAGGTTAGGTGTAGTATATCCCACATCGGTGGAAAATAGTATTTGTAATATTCCACATCGGTAGAAGATAGTGTTCGTGAGGTTTATAAGTGGATGTTGTAAGTATAAGAAATAATTTGAGTTAACCATTTTTAGGTTAATAGAAAAGAGATCCAAGTAAATATTTTATTTGAAGTTAAGGGAAAATTATGTGAAGATTGTTTTCTCTTTCTGAAAAGTAATATCACGGATTTAGGATATTTTATTTAGAATTAAGCAAGACTCAAGTGAAAGTTCATAGTTCTCTCTTTTATTTCCTGCTGAAGAGTGGTAAGAGGGATCTAAAATATTTTATTAAGAGATTGGAAAATGCTTAAGTTGCTAAAAGAGTAACTATGAACTTCAAAACTAAAACAATGCTTCTAATGATGTCGGCAAGGTGGCTCAAATGGTCGATAAAATTGAATTTTATTTCTGACATGAAGGGTTGCATAGATATGTTCGTATCTTGCAACTTCATTTATACATCTATCAGCATGTGAAATGAATGATTTTTCTAATTATTATTCATTAGTAGTCTATAAGTGGCCGGACTAGTGAAGCCCACCGAGTGTGGTCTGCCAACAAAGCCAAATCATGGAAAAGACCTTATCACAAACACCTATAAACAAAAAAAAAAACAAAATAATTATGGCTAGTCGGGTAACTCAGAAGAGTCTATTTTACATAAAATTAGTTTTGTAATTAGACATAAAGTTAGTATAGAAGAAAAATACAAAAAAATATGTACAAATATAGAACTATGTAAAGTTTGAAACTTTGATTGCACCCAACTTAGTGACTGACGTATTTGAGTGCTTTGTTGATTGATGTATGAGTCTTGTTGAGTTTCAATGAATTGTTGTTAACTTAGCAAAAAAAAAAAAAAACAAAATGATTCCCAAAGAGATTCGAATACGAGATTTTCTTTGTCTATAAGTTCTAATAAAATACCAATGCAACTGTAATCACGGGTGAGAAAAAATAATAAAAGTGTTAGCTCGTAGACTAAAGATTCTGAATTCAAGAATCCATTTAATTATTAAACTGTTACATGTATACATCACGAAATTTATAATTTTAAAATAAATTTAATATGATTCAGTTTAGGATAAGTTCCTCATTCGGAATACAAAAAATTTACAAGATTAGGAGAGGGTTGCTAGCCTAGTATGGGGGTAAACAATTAAACCTAACTTGATTAACAACCCAATCTTTTACACAATTAACCGATCTATTAATCAAATTAAACTTGGTACATCGAGGAGGAAGAGCGGTTGCTCTGGTCTCCTTCACCATATCTTTTGTTATTCAAGTGTTAAAATAACTTAATAATTTCTCTCTCTTTTTTCCTTGGTAGGCTAATAAAAGTATTGACTTGTAAACTAAATATTTCTAATTTTGGCTTTGAAATCTTTTCCTTCTCCAACATTTGGCTAGGTCAGGTGTAGTATCCTATATCGGTAGAAAATAGTATTTGAAATATCTCATATCGGTAAAAGATAGTATTCGTGAGGTTTATAAATGAGTGTTTGTGAGTATTAAAGATAATTTGGATTAACCATTTTGAAATTAATAAAAAAGATACCCAAGTAAATATTTTATTTGAAGTTAAGGGAAAATTATGTGAAGATTGTTTTCTCTTGAAAAGTGATATCACGGATTTAGGATATTTTATTTGGAATTAAGCAAGACTCAAGTGAAAATTCATAGTTCTCTCTTTTATTTCTTGCTGAAGAGTGGTAGGAGGGATCTAAAATATTTTATTAAGAGATTAAATGTGGACTAAGTGAGTTTCGTGAGAAAACAAATAGAAACTTAGTGGTTTTATTCATTAAAACACCAAAAAATATCAAGAAATTTAAATAATTTTGTGAGTCCACCGACAATAATCCTCACAACTTATATTATAAATATATATCAACTTATATTTATTGCTAAATAACTAAAGATCAAATCTTATTCCAATAATTAGACATCAGTAAAATTTACAATCGCGTACAGTTTTTAGAATAATATTCTGAAAAGAAAATACTCACATTTTCGCACACAGTTAATACACATATTAATCCACTTAGATAAAAAAAAATTCAGTGGCTGAGATGGAGATGCCAAAGTTTGATCAGCTCTATATCAGTACTGAGGAAGTGCATTCAACCCACCTTTAGATGCTAATCCAGCCATGAACAAAACATAAGATTCTTTCAAGCTGAAGTGAGGCATCAAAAGACGTCCCATTTTAACCTTCAAATGAATGTTCTTCTTAGCCTTCTTGACTATGCATTTGTGTTTCGATAGTATACCATTTTGCTGATCTTCACAGATTTCAGGCTCTTCTTTAATGGTGGCAAGCTTCATCTTCAGTATGTCCTCGATGTCCATAAACGATTCAGTCTTCAAAGTACTCTTCCTGCTACTGCATGGCACCACCCACCACATCTTTCTTGACCCCTTTCTCATTTTGTAATCAATCACTACACTCAAATGGAGAAAACCCTTGATTGAATTCCGCTTCTTATCGGTACAATGGAGCCTGAAAGTGAAAACCCGTATAACAGGTCGCTACACGACTATTCAACTCGACTGTCATGCACAAACGAAATAATGATGCACGTATGAAGAATGATGATGAGAAGAGGTGCGTGAGGATATATCTGTGAAGGTGGTGGTGAGGACTTTGTATTGATTGAAAAAGTTGGGTAGAGAGGTTAGCAAAGGGCCAGGGACTTTGTCGTGAAAGGTAATGCTTTTTGCTCTTTACAACTTGGTTTGATCATGACAAGCTTTGTTTAGTTTATCTATGTGGTTAACAAACTTCACGTATCTACCAAACCTGCATTCATTATGCAACGACAGCATCATTGATAAAGTAATTTTTTAAATTATTTTTTAAGGTATGGGTATTTTATTAAGAGCCTTACTTTTTGGACAAAATAATTAATTTTTTTTTAGTTTTTTTTTTTTACCTGCACTCCATTAGATTCAAACTATGATATCTTAATTATTAGACGAGTAACCTACCATTAGGCTACACTTGACTCACACCAAGCTGACGAAAAATAAAAGGTCACGAAGACATGCGTTTCCCTTTTTTTTTTTGTGCTAATGAGGAAGTCACTCTAGACACGATCACATTGATTTTAATTTAAGATTACAAATTTTTTGGTGTAATAAAAGACTCTAAATATGCATATTTCAAGCCAGTTAGAATAAGTAATATATCTGGTTAGGTTTGATTTTTTGACACCACAAGTCAACTACTCGAGCATTGTATCCAAACCTTGGCAATAAGAGACGTGCCTTTTTGTTCACATTGTCTAGCAAAATTGTGTGTACCTTCTATACCATGGACTTCTATGCAAAATCTCAATGACAACACTAGGCACCACTTTGGGAAAAGAAAAGAAGAAATTTTTAAGTAACTTATAATTATCAATATCACAATTTCGTCGTCCAATGCTACAATGCCGTCATTGATCAATGTACGATACTTGCAGCAGATGAGGCCTAAGCTCCATACACTATTCATCCTATTCATACTAATTTTCTCTTAATATTACACATGATTTCACAATACACGGTAAGATTATGTAAAATAATTTTTAAAGTGTGTTCAGTGTGCATAATAAAAATTTCGTACACATATCTTCCTCTATTACATATGATTTTGGTATAAAGATGAGTAGATTCTTGGTTGAATCTATGATCTGGTATACAAAATTAAAAATGAGAGATCTTTAACAGTGACGTGCCTAATTTTGAGTAATAGATTATAATGCTTTCTCATCAAAAAAAATAACTTAGAACGGAAAAAGAAGGCCCGTAATTTGAAGTTCTCTTCTTTTCTTCTTTTTTGTCCGAAAAAGCACATCATTTTTATTCTTTTTTTTTTTTTTTGTCAGTGTCGAAAAAGCATATCAATATTATGAAAATTTGGAATACAAACAAAACAGGCTAATCCAGTCCTGTGGGTGAAAATCGAATCCTAGTATGCTTCTCAAACGGAACGGTATATTTACAAACCAATCAATTGCTAACTTGTATAAAACTTTTTTGCTCCGCAAGTCAATTAGCAGCAAAGTTAGTTGCTCTCTTTGGCACCTAAGTTCCATTGCTCCAAATTTGGACTTGAGAATTTAGTGCAGTTAAAGGTGTTCGGCCAACCCAGAACCAAAACGGGTGTAAATGGGTGAGGCTATCGGGGTCCAACGATTTCGAACCCCCCTTAGTTCACTTGTAAAAAATTTATGATTATACACGAAACAACAAATAAGTATTTTATGTAAATTATTAATACTTTTAGTGTGCTCATAAAACACAGTATTATAAACAAAAAGGTGTCTAGTTTATAAATTTATGTACTATTAATTATTAAATATATCCATATTTTGCAAATTATATTTCCAAATCGAGTATTTGGGTCTACTCAAGTCCTTGTGGGGGGTTGATTTGCGTGGACCTCAATAGAGATAAGTATTACAATAGATTAATTGCAATCGGTTGAGAAAATTTTTTCTTATCGTTTTTCAATTACTTTGGTTGGATGATACTTGATGTCGACCTATTTTTATATAAATATCGAATAAGTTTTGATAATCTAAGAGTTCCTTACATTGGAAAATACTAACAACAAATGTTTTATGTCCTTTTTTTTATTGTTACATATTGAATGAGCTAAAATTTGAAAGTATATATAATAGTTACCTCACAATATTGCTCGCGTCGCTTCCTTTTGATACTCTATAAATGGGATCACATAGTAATTTCAAGGAAAGGTAACAAAAATACTAACTTTTTGTATTGCGACCTTATTGATTTGGATTGACTGAACACTAAAGCTGAAGTGTAGTTTTGGCAATCTAATTAAGTTGAAACGTTATATCAATTGAGCTTCCTTAAATGGGTGCCTTATTTACTACTCAAAATTGTGATAAAAGTGGTTTATTGTTTATGTCCTTAAACGTTATACCAAATTTCCCATCTAATCTCCACAAGCCCTATTTATATAATACTTTATTCAATTTCAGTTACATTTATATAAGAATTTCTCTATAAATAATGAAACTTTTATCAAATTGTAGCACTCTAGAAACTTATAAACACATCTCCCTAATGACGAAGAAAGAAAAAGGGAAACACATCTCCCTATCCATGCTTCGCCATGAAAATGAGTGAGGCTTCCTACTTGTATGATTAAAATGTCACAACAGAGGAGCTTCCTGGGTACCAAACTAGTTGGGAGAGAAATTCAAGTCCCTCAATGGCCACGATCTCTCAAATATGGACGCAACTGTTGCTCTGCAACGATACGGACTCAACTTGCTCCTATTCACCCTAGAGCAACATTTCGCTATTGACACTTGAAAAGCAGGTTTCAAGGTCTCATCAATTTAAAAATCTTAGATCCGGTAGAGATTGGTTGAGAAGAATGATGCTAACTAAGGAGAAGGGGACCTATTGATTTGTGACTACTTATGCGACAAAGAATTTTGCTACATTGAGACAGTTAGAGTTACTGGCGCTGTTTACCGGAGCTTACATTTAAGGCTTAACCATTTATTATTATTTTTTGGATAATAAGAAAATCAAGTTAGGTAGGACTATATTAGATCTATTTTAAGGTATAAATTTTATGGTGCAACATTTCGCCTCATTCATATTCTAAATCAATTAAGGATAAAATAATGTTTATGATGAAAGGGTATAAGTTTAAACTTAAAATTTTAATTATGATATTAAATCACTACCCGACTACTCTATTCAACCATCGGGTCTGGTTTCTTTCTTGCATACTCCCTTCGTCCCACAAAGATAAACTTATTTTCTTTTTCACTTGTCCCATGTTATAGTCCACTTTCATTTTTTAAAGAATAGTTTATTTATTAGTTTATTTGATAAGCCCCTATTGAATGTACATATTTATTAACAATTATACCATTAACCGTATCAATAAAGGGATATATATTAGAAAAAAACTAAGAAAAAATTATTGTTTTAACTATATTAATTACATTTTTTTGAATATATATAAAAATAAAAAAAATAATTTATTACTTTAACAATATTTATTGTATTTTTTAATATAGTATTTTTGATCTAGACCCCCTACTTTTTTACATATATGAGACTTAGATCTCATACTTCTTCAAAAATGAGACTTACACCCGTTCGTGCAATGGAAAAATGAGACTTACACCTTATACTTGTAAAAAATAAGTTAACTTTTATGTTAAAAATATTTTAATGACAATTCTACCTTCCTTATCCCCAATATCCTTACCCGAAAAATGTCACTCAACACACACAGTTCTTTGACTTTCTTATTTTTTTGTTTATTTGTCTTTTTTTTTTTGTTGAACACACGGTCCTTTGTCAACAAAAAAGAAACAACTCACAGTTCTTTTAGCTTGTAAAAAAAAAATTCGGCCTTACAACACGAGTTTAGGGTAAGTTTATTTTTTTGACAAGTGGAGTACTACAAAAAAATTTATGTTTTTGTGTAAGGGTGGCTGGGGTGATGTGAAGCGTAGGGAGTGATTGAGGTATTTCAAAAAAAGTTGCGAGTTGTTTTGGAGGAGATGAAATTGGTTAGAGTGTGTGTTGATGTTTGGAATTGGTGAAGGTAGAAATGTCATTTTATGAAATTTTAACAAAAATATTAACAAATTTTTGATAAAAGGGGTGTAAGTATCATTTAAAAAAAAAATTGAAATGGAGAGTGTTTAGATCAAAAATACATTTTTTAAATATATGTAAAAATAAAAGTTGTTCTATTTTTATAAGACGAACTCTCGCTAGCTAAGATCCAGAATCATAAAACAACACGTGTCGTTATTCCATCCAGACAAATCTAAATCACCAAGTATAGAAATAGAATAAAAATAGAATGGTTCTTCTTTTATGAGGTATGTGGTAAATTTATCACATATATATAAATAAAAAGTGATTTAATTAGTTGACAAATATTAATCAATTATTATAAATAGGGACATTATAATAATTTATTTAAAACTCTATAAGGTCAAATTAATAAAAAAAAAATTTCAAATATTTTGATAATATATTTATACGATACAGACTAATATTAATTAATTTTATAAAATAACAACTTAATATATAAATGTGACAAATTTACCATATACCTCATAATTTTTTTTTCCAAAATAGAAACCCATTACCATTAGTAAATTAGGTGTCGTGCAGTTAATGAACCGCAAGGCCCCCGAAAACTTAGGCGTTGAAAACGACAAAAAGCTTTATATCTTTTCATTACATTTGTGTCAGAGTTCAACTCAAATCCTTTTAACACTCGTATATCTCTCTGTCTATCCAAAGTACTATTTGTGCACACATAGGAGTGTACTATGTTGTTGTCTGATTAATTATTTGATGCAGTTTTATTAAGTTTGTTTTTGTTTGTGGGGTTTTTTTTGGTTTATGTCTGGGACTCACAAGGAAAGATCCAGAAGAGGTGGTGGTGGTGGTGGAGGGGGTGGCAAAAGTGGCGGCGATGATAAAGAAGAAGGCGGAGGTGGGCCTACACGACCGGAAGGTTCGGATGATGCGGCAGAGCAAAGATGTTTCGGAACGGTGAAAAAGGTGTCTTTGTTTCGATTCAGGAAGGCCAATAATAACAAGGTGCATCATAGAAGAAGGAAGAGGGGTAGTTTTGTCAATTCACAATGTGGTGGTGCTGGTGGGGGTGGGGGTGGGGGTGGTGGAGGGGTGTGTTGCTTGTGCATGAAGCGACCGATGACGGTGGGGTCGTCGGGTGAGTCACCCGCAAGTGATCCTAACAGTGCGGAGTTTAGTTATGAGATGTTGAGAGGTTTGATTGAGAAGAATGATTTTTTGGGTAAAGATTGCAATACCCATTTGATGGATGTAGATGTAGATAGTTCATCTCCATCTTCTCATATAGAGGAAAAATTATAGAGATTTTCTCTACATTTTGATTATGGAGATGTTTTCTTCAAGGCTTTTATGGGTATTCAAGAATTTACCCAAAAATTGTTATACAATATAGTGGAATTAAATTTGTTGGAAAAAAAATATATTATTATTTTATATGCATTCGTGAAATATTGCTTAATTTGCTGAAAAATTAGGAGAAAATTGAGCATCATGGATTCTAAAACTTATAATTGAGTAAAGTTGTGCATCTGCTGCTTGTGGTGTGGTGTGCTTTTTTCGCGGGATTTGTTGAAAAGATTGGCATTGCACCTTCCCTTCTGCTTACACCATTGCTTTGTGAATGCTTCCCTTGTTCTTTGGCATGCTACTTCCGCTAGTAACCAGCCTCTGATTCTTGTAAGGAACTGTGTCGTTGAGCCCCATTGGAAACTCAAGAGCTAGGAAAATCCTTCATTAAGAAGCGGAGAGAGTAGCTCACGGACAGAGGTTCCAGATAGTTAGAAAATTTTGTAATCGATAAGGTTCCTCTGCTGCCAATGTGTTAGTGTTGGCAGAAACTTTGATCATTGTCATCATGTAGGACTGTTTAATTCAGGGACGTTTTCAGCTCAACAGAACTATTGGGGGCACTCTTCGGTATGAGATAGTGCAGAAAACGCTGCTTGGTGAATTGGATGGGATATTAGAATAGTCTGTTTATTCCCTTCAGGTGTTGAATTCGAGTTGCAAGATATGATTCTGAAAGAGATCTCACTGCTATGTTTAAACGGAACCTCAGGTGCACAATTATGCTACCTTTTCTGAAATTCTAAAATTCCTTGATTCGTTTTGCGAGTGGATGAGATTGTTGCAATTTTCAGGATTCCCTTTATATACCTTGATGTTTGTATAATTGTATAGTAGTAAATGGAATCATTGTGTACCCTTGTGCTTTTGCATATATTCTTACAAGGCATGGTTCTCCGGTAATTGATTGTTTTCAAAATAAATAGAGATTCCCAATTGTGTGTGCAGGTGATAAATTAGAGTTCATCAAAGCATAGATATTAGACATTGCTGCTTGGTTTTGTGAAATTGCTTTCCGTGCAAATTTAGATCGACTGAGTAGTATAAGGGCGTCATCAACAGATTGTGATAAATTAGAGTTCATCAAAGCATTCTTGTTCATTGTTTTGTTTCAGTTGATAGATATTCGTATATGCACCTCAGCCTTCTCTGTTAGCTACAAATGTGACTAAATTTGTTACTGATAGAATTCTGCTTGAGTTGCAGAAAGAAGACTAGTGTAGAGGGGGGGATCAAATCAAATGGTGCTACCATGGGGATGTAGTTAGCCTGAGAAGACTAGTCTTTCGGTCACCTTAATTCGTAGATCTTCACATCTTTAACTTGTAGGTTTGAATTGTCATTGTATTAGTTGTTGCGAAGTCAGTTTGAACTTCTTGTTCCAGAGTGGTTTACCTGATGTTCATAGTGCAGTGACTTAAGAGGGTATCTGGCTTATGGTTCAAAAGAAAAGCATGTAAGCTCTTCTGGTTCTTATAAGATATAGAATTCATAAACATGAAAACTGATTAAAAATAAGTGAGGGTCGTTACATAAATTTGTCGATCAAACTAGTTAAAACTCCAAGAGCTTATAAGCTAAAAGATGAGTAGGGGTTGATGAACTTTTGAAATCAGCAGAAAGTTAGTGAAGCTTATGAATTGAGATGTTCAGTACTTGAGGGAGGCAGAAAGATCAACTTTAATCGATTCTGTTGAAATTGCAGCAGCTAATAAAGCTGGGGGCATGGGTGGCTTAAATATAACAAGACAATGATCTAGAAGTCCTAAGTGGATTTGTATCGCCTTGTAACGTTATAAGGGTCATCCAATAGTGGTGACTTATCGAGGTGATCATATAAATCTTGCGAAGCGATGTACCCAGGGTTATGCCTTCCCTTTTCTTATTTTTTCACTTCTTTGAACTTGAGGTGTTGCATAAGGTATAATACCCTCTTTTATATTATCCATTTGTTTATGTAGTAACATTTATGAATTTGCATGCCAAGTTTCAAATGAAGTTACAAAAACAATATAAATAAGAAAATTTCATCCGTTCCAGGGTTAAAAATTCCATTGTAGTTGCTGCAAAAATGTCAGGCGGGTGTTTGGGGGTGATGTAACGGGTTGAATTGCGAGTCAAAAACCATATGCTGATGCAGTTCTCTCTCTTCTACATTTCTTTATGGTATTCAATTTTCAGTCACCATTTGATCTAAATTTTCGGTCACCATTTGATCTAAAAATTGAAGTTCTCACTTATTAGAAAATTAACTTGATATCTCTAACACGGCCTCTCATATATACAAGTGAAGTTTTTCTACGCTACTTACATAGTAGACGAGATGATCGTAGTGAGACTTAGTTCTGAAATTTTAGCTGTTGAACTATAAAGTTTTTAACGGTAGGAATTTAGTTTTGGTTAGAAGTGTTATTGAAGAAAAGGCGTTGACGGTTTTAAAAGTTGTAGAGCTGGTCGTGTTTCACCATTGAAGCAACGCGTTAGTTTAGCATTGTCATGCCGGAAGTGTTGTTCACTTTCATGATTGGTACACGTCTTAAGGCCAAACTTGTGGATGCTGATAAATTTTGAGGGCAATATTAGATTTTTAAAAATATAGATAAGTATTTTTGAAAAAAAAAAGAAAAAAAAGACAAGCAAATTCTTGAATAATGTAAAACCAGTTTTGTAAAAACTTATATCGAAAAGCTTATTATTTTTTTTAGCTTTCCTAAAAGCACTTTAAATATGATAAACATTTTAAACTCATAATATAATATTTGAAGTATTAAATACTATTATAAAAAATTGAATAAACATTAGAGATTATTACCGAAATTTGCTCTTATTTTAAGCCATATCATCATTACTCCGATAATAAAAAAAAGGGGCAAAATCAGAATAATTATTAAAAAAAACTGTGTACAACATAATTAGTCATTTTTATACAGTTATCTAAAATATGTTAATCGAATATTTGTTTATCCAGTAACGCACTCAACTTAGTTGAATGCGAACCACCCGTTCTTTGGAAATTTTTCTCTTTTTTATGATGAGAAATACTTTAAAAATAAATTCACATTAAATTTATCAAAACATTATAAATTTTATGATATTATGATACACTTTAACACATATTTTAAATCAATAAAAAGTCTGATATTTTGTAAAAAAAACATAATTTGAACTTAAAAATTTAACCAAATTTCTACCGAACACTCCCCTTGAACAAAGTATTTGAAAATTATTAATTATTTTTGAATAACATAAAATTATTAATTATTTTTGAATAACGTAAAATTTGAGAAGAAATTTAATCACTAATTGATAATCTCATAATGCAAATTATTAATTATTTTTGAATAACATAAAATTATTAATTATTTTTGAATAACGTAAAATTTGAGAAGAAGCTTAATTACTAATTGATAAACTCAGAATGCAGCTCCACAAGTGCAACAGCTTTGAACATGCCTGGGGCTGGAAATTATTAACTTTTCTTCATTGAAAAAAAAAAAAAAAAAAACTGTTGGGTATCTATTGGCGCAAAAAACCCTGCGGCCATTTTAAGCTGGTCCAGCGGCGGCCGCTAGTTTCTTACCAAAAGCCTCTCTCGTCACTTTCTTCGTTATCTATAACTTGAAGCTTTTTGTTCATTTATTTCTCCATTTAGATTGATTTTCACCGGAGGCGATGGAAATCAAGCTTTCTTATGCACCGGATAGTCCGCCGTTGGCCGTCATTGCGGCGGCGAAAATCGCCGGTATTCCTATCTCCACTGATGCAGCGCTTAGCGCTGGCTCTCCTCCCAATCTCGTCTTCTCCAATGGGTAAATATCACTACATTATAGTTCATATTATATTTATATATATGTGTGTGTGTGTGATCGTGTGTGTAGGAGCATATTCACATTAACTTCAGTTAATCGTGAGCTAAATGAGTTGTGTGACTATTTTTCTAGTTTGTTTACACGTTTGTGTTCTTTTTTTTTTTCTTTTTCTTTTTTCTTTATATATTTAGGGTTTAGGTTAGGGTTTAATGGTGGAGATATTAAGAAAATATGTCTACATATAATGCTAGTATTAGAGGAAAAAGGTACTACAGATTAGAATAAAATGGGATTAATTGAATATAATGTGAATTGCTTCAAGTGATTTCGCGATTTATGTAACTGTTAGTAGAATTAAGAATTTAATTTCATTATAATGTTGAACAATGTATACTTTGTTGGATAAAGCTATGGACTTGGAAGTACGGAAGGACTTGTGGGCTAAACTTGAACTTAGGTTTTACGGCGTCTCCTCCTTTTTGAGATTTGTGTTGGAAAAGAGCAAATAGGAATTTTCTTTGTTTTCTGGAACGGTGCTTCAACGTTGTTGGAATTCTACTATATTTGAAACCTTATTACATAAGCATTCCTTCCACTATCAAATTCATTTTCGGAGAATGGGTATGGAACTTCATATGTCTTGCTACAAGTGTGCTAAAGAAAACTTGGAATCAGTTGTACATGTTGCATGCGCAAGTGTTGGTTAGTACATCTATTAAAAGATGGAGAAAAAGAGGAAAAGTTATGTTGGTATAAACTGTTGTTGTAAAGTTGTCTTGGTACTAAATTGGTGTGCTAATTTTTTTATAAGAAAATCATACTGTATGATAACTCAAAATTAATCTTCAGAATCAAATTGCAAGGAGCATATGTGATCCTGCGATATGTTGGACGGGCATCGAGCTCTCCTGATCTCTACCAGCGTGATGCCATTGAGTCTAGCGAGGTTCTTCACTCTGAACATCCTGAAGTTTGTAGTGTTTAACTAATCCTGGTTATTACTTTTGGGCCAGGATCTGTATTTGCTTTTCTAGTAATGCCACTGGCGTTTGATTTATTCTTCTTCTTCTAGATCGATGAATGGCTCGAGTATGCCCCTGTTTTCACCTCTGGTTCTGAATTTGAGGGAGCATGTGCCTATGTTGATGGATATCTATCGCAGCGTACCTTTTTGGTTGGTCACGGTCTCTCAATTGCAGATTTAGCAATATGGTCATGTCTTGCAGGTGAATATCTTACATCTCATTTTTAAAATATCTTTTGTTAGTCGGTATTCTCTTTTTCTTGTCTCAATGATGAAATATCTAATGTTATCTGGTATTCTCTTTTTCTTGTCTCAATGATGAAATATCTAATGTTAGTTGGTATTCTCTTTTTCTCGTCTCAATGTTAGTATTTATATTCTTACAATTGCTAAATGGACTGGTTTAGAGATGAAGTGGATCATCTTGTGAGAAAAATCGGAGACTGGCATAAGATAGCTTCCTCCTTCAGCCACACACGTGTACTTCAGTTATAACTGAAACTCTGTGCCCCTATAAGTGTTTATTGACTTTAGTGAAGTCGTTTTAAAAGTAAGGTTTGGTAGAAGGTCGCCCACACTAAATTGTGAGGCTTGCAGTAAAACAGGGAAGATAACACCTTAGAGTTTGTTTAACAAGATTGCTCACTCCATGCTCATTATGGTTTGCCTTTATACTTATAAGTTCCAAACAAATTGGTGCCAATTCTGTATGCTTGAAATCTTTTGCTGCAAAGGCCGTCTATTTTCACTTCCATTCATGCCCAGGACAATGCTGTGTCTGCTCTGCTCTTATCTGTGGACCTTAAGTGCATGGTAGTAGATAACGCTTCTATGCATAACTTTTAAACTCTTTCTTTTGCAGGAACTGTACTGAGATGGGAAAGTTTAAGGAAGTCCAGGAAATACCAAAACCTAGTTCGATGGTTCAACTCTATACTTCTAGAATATGAAGCTCCATTAAATGATGTTGTCACAACATTTATTGGGAAGAGAGGCTCCGGAAAGATGATTACATCTAAAGTAAAAGAGCAACAAAGTTCTAATAATTGTGTTGATAACAAGAGTGGTGATGCTAATGAAAAAGGAAAATCCATAAGCCAAGCCACAGCTGAGGTAGAGCTTCCGGAGGCTGAGGTCGGAAAAGTGCGGTTGCGATTTGCGCCAGAACCAAGTGGTTATCTTCACATAGGTCATAGTAAGGCAGCTTTATTGAACAAGTATTTTGCTGACAAGTACCAAGGTCAGTTGATTGTGCGAATGGATGATACAAATCCCGATAAGGAAAGCAATGAATTTGTGGATAATCTTCTGAAAGATATAGAAACATTAGGAATTAATTACGAAGCTGTAACATATACATCTGATTATTTCCCACAGATAATGCAAATGGCGGAAAAGTTGATTCGTGAGGGTAAGGCATATGTTGATGATACACCACGTGAGCAAATGCAGCAGGAAAGGATGGATGGGATAGAATCGAAGTGTAGGAATAGCAGTGTGGAGGAGAACTTGAAACTATGGAAGGAAATGATTGCTGGATCTGAGAGGGGTTTGATGTGTTGTCTCCGAGGGAAGTTGGATATGCAGGATCCTAACAAGTCACTTAGAGATCCAGTGTATTACCGCTGCAATTTGACTGCTCACCACAGGATTGGTGCCAAATATAAGGTGTATCCAACATACGATTTTGCGTGTCCATTTGTGGATGCTGTGGAAGGCATTACACATGCTCTTCGGTCTTCGGAGTATCATGACCGGAATGATCAATATCACCGGATTCAGTCTGATATGGGATTTAGAAAGGTTCATATATATGAATTTAGTCGATTGAATATGGTTTATACTCTTCTTAGCAAGCGCAAGCTGCTATGGTTTGTCCAAAATGGAAAGGTTGATGGGTGGGATGATCCTCGTTTCCCAACTGTCCAAGGAATTGTGCGCAGGGGGCTTCTGATTGAAGCGCTGAAACAATTTATTCTTGAACAAGTAAGATTCACATTCTAATAGCCCTTACAGTCACAAGTTAGTTGGTAGAACTGTGCAGAAAATTATCTTATATTACTGAATGACAATGTTCTTTATGCTCTCAGAGACCTAATCAAGGTATGTTTAATTGTATATTGATCTGTTTTGCAATGACTTTTCCCCTCAAGATCATCATAGGTCTAATTGAGTTGTTTTTGCGCATCTGTATGTAATGCTTGGTTTGTTCAGTACCGATCTAAATCATACAATACAACAGTTTGCATCTGGATTCTGGAGTGCCTACAAAATTCTTCTTATGTTTGTTTGTTAGATGAAATGTAAATTTGTTCCTTCTAATTGTTCTAGGGAGCGTCAAAGAATCTCAATCTCATGGAATGGGACAAACTTTGGGCCATCAATAAGAAAATTATTGATCCTGTATGTCCCAGGCATACTGCAGTCATTGAAGAAAGGCGTGTCTTGCTGACACTAACCAATGGCCCTGAGGAGCCATTTGTCCGCATTTTGCCAAAGCATAAGAAATTTGAGGGTGCTGGAGAGAAGGCTACAACTTATGCGAAGAGGATATGGATAGACCAGGCTGATGCTCAAACAATCTCAGTAGATGAGGAAGTAACCTTAAAGGATTGGGGCAATGCGATCGTAAAGGACATAAAGAAGGACCAAGATGGTTATGTAACAGAACTAATCGGAGTTTTGCACCTTGAAGGATCTGTCAAGACAACAAAGTTGAAGCTCACGTGGCTGCCAGACAACAATGAGCTTGTCCCTCTGTCTTTGGTGGATTTCGACTATTTAATTACAAAGAAAAAGGTAAGGTTCCTCTGCTGAAAATAAAATGGCCATTTTGTTCTTCCTTATAATTCTCTTGCACTAGCATGTTGTACAACTGGAATAACTTATATGCATCTTGTTGTATGAGTGTGCCGTCTGTTTAGCTTATAACATTCTTTAAAACACATTATTATGATTATGTGAATTATTTAGGGTAGCCAGATGCATGAAGCTCCTTCTATGTGCCGGGTCTAAGAAAGGGTCTAATAGGCCTAATGTAGACATGAAACTATTTTTATTTGTATTATGACGGCAACTGATCATGCTAACTTGACCTTCATGGCATACAAACATTGTTGTATTACTATATTGAATATCTTACTGAATGTAATATGACAAGAATGGCTGCCTCCAAGGAGGCTTTGAGCTGATAACTTGGTTCTATTCTCAAGTTAAGCTGAACAAACATCTTTTTGTGATCTGGAGAAGAAAAACAAGGAATGGCTAATACACTCTGGCTGGAGGGTAACATAGTAATTGCTAAAATTATTGCTTGAATGTCTCTTTCTTTAATCTGCACGCACGTAAGGGGGAGGGGTGGACTGGATGAGGGTGGGAGGATTGTTGAGACAAACTTTATTATGTGTTTTGTGCGTCTGCATCTGGATGTATTTTGCTGATTCTATTATTAGTCTTTAAAGATCCAATGCATTGATCAATGTGACCTCTGTCCAAGTTACAGAAGGGTGAAAATTATAGATCTGGTGTTCCCCTGTTTTCTTTTTTGAGGGGGTATCTGGGGCCAACCGGTCTATTGCAATTAGAATATACAGTAGTAACCTTCTTGTTAAGCTAATTTTATGCTCACTGTATGCTTATTGCAGCTTGAAGAAGATGAAGATTTTGTTGATGTAGTTAATCCATGCACAAGGAAAGAGACTTTAGCGCTTGGGGATTCTGATATGCGGAACTTAAAACGTGGGGACGTATTGCAGCTGGAGAGGAAAGGCTATTATAGATGTGACGTTCCCTTCATAAGACCTTCGAAGCCCGTGGTTCTGTTTGCCATTCCAGATGGGAAGCAACAAACTGTGATGAAGTAAGATTTCCACACAGCGATTTTCTGTCGATGGGGAAGACTACTTTCAGCAATTCAACATGGTTTTATCTCGTAATTGACTGCTTCGTATGGAGGATAGCGAATGCCAGGGATCTAATCTCTTCTGTTGTGCATGAATGGATGGCCGTTATCGCTAAACTGTTAGAACTAGTTATTTTCCTACTGTCTTTTTTGTTGTGCTTGATGATTTGCAAGGGGTGGATGTGTATTAATGGATGATATCTGTTGAGGTAGAATTCTAGGAGCACGACCTGAGCTGGTCCTGCAAAAGAAACGGGTGTGGGTTCCTTCTACGTAAGCACTCTGATGCTTACATCAGTATCTTGTTGAGGAAGAAAGATAATAATTTAGGAAGTGTGTAGTAAATATGAGTTAAAGATAATAATTTAGGAAGTGTGTAGTAAATATGAGTTACTTTACTGTGACAGCATATGGGGTATTTATACCTTTATGAGAGAATCTCTTCTTGATTTGGTCGGATTATATCAGAGTGAGTTGTAATCGCTTACCCTGAGACTCCTGAAATGCCTTAGGATCCAGACCTCGGTTTAGCATAAGTGATGGGACGGTGACGAGCCTTGGGTCGGTTACAGACAAATTATACTTTCATAAGGGTAAAACAGTAACTGAGCTTCCGGTCGGGTTTATCCCACATCAATATCATTAACCAAGAATCAAAGTTGTAAAACTAACGCCAAGATTTGATTGGTCGAGGCTCTTTATGTTTTCTTTAACCGATGTAAAATGTTATATTATATCTCTTTAAACGGAATCATATTTTTTGAGATTTGAGACTTTGGGAAGAAAATCCGTATAAGTGAAGTGAGGATTAGCACTAACAAGTTAGTCATACTCTTAGATAGAAAAAGAGAGGCCCATGCTCACCTGCTGGATGGCTCGACTAATTACAGTATTTTACTTGGGAGAAGGTGACAGAGGTATGGGTAAGGGAATCTATTAGGTAATAACTAACATTATCTGCTTTAATCGTGCTTGATTAATTAGGTCTCAGGAATACCTAATCACGCTACGTTAAAAAAAATTATTAATCCTTTTTATTTTTAAAAATAATTAATGTAATATTATTAAAAAAATATTTTAATTCTCAATGTTAAATTCTTAGTTCTGAAATTAGAGAGTTGTTATTAACATATGTGACAATATTCAAAAACCCTTTTAAGCCATCTTTATTGAATGTCCAGTCATTGAGCACGAGAAAACGGATTTAGTTGATGCAGCAGTTGACTTTCTTTTTTTATTCTTTTTTGGGTAAAATAAAAGTTGAAAGTATGTAATTCAAATTCAAAACGTCAAATTATTATTCTATATTTCAACCAACTCGTGGGTCTCTTTTTGCTGTATTTCAATGTACAATGCTGTCGAGACCAATACCAATGTGCGGGGACTTTGCAATCTCCAAGAGGCGCAATTCCTTTTTAAATTTATGGGTTATGTTTAGTGTGAAAACCTAATTACATTAAAAAAAAAAAAAAAATTACTTGTTATAGCACCCACTAAAAAAAATCTCTTAAATTCGTCCGTGTCAAACCGAAAATATGAAGGACAAGGAAACTAAATTGGCAATCTTTCTTGGTTGAACTTTGAGGCGATGCCTTTGAGATTAACCCTCTTCTAAGTAGATGATCATAAAAACTCTTTAGTAAATTAAAAAGCACCTCAGCTGGGTAAGGCAGAAATCTTTGATGTCCACCTAATTGAGCACATAATTACTTTTGTTGAATATGCTTAGTAAAAACATGGTATTTCTTAAAGATAAAATTTAGATTCTTTCATAATATTATAAAATGTGATTTTTTGATGTAACTATTTAAATTTTACATTCAATAATTTAAACATTATAAATATATTGTCACTTCACTAACATTCAAAAGACAACACTGTGAAATGATTGAGACAATAATAATTCGAAGGTGGAATTTATTATATATTATTGGTCAAGCAGAACTGTGCACATCTCATGCGTGCATGGTTTTACAATATTTTTCGAATAATTTCACAAAATGAATACAAATATCCACCCACTATATATATGAATGGACAACATGTCTACATTGGGGGTGCAAGCCTAGACTTGATTTTCTGAACTTCTTTGGTACCAATCATGAAAGACTTGGCCAAAACATTATCAGGCACAGGTGGTGTAGCTGCAAACAATGTGGCTGCAATGGCTTGTACACCAGGCAATTGACTGTTGAACCCCACGATAGCAATAGCCGGAGCATAGCCATTGTTCTTCTGGAAGTGAACAAGCCCTCTGGGGAACACAAACACTTCGCCTTTCTTGATGTGCTTGGGGAAGAGTACATTGGCTGTGGTTATGAAGGCAACATCGAGCTCACCTTCAAGCAAAAACAACATTTCAGTGGCTCGTGGGTGGGTGTGGGGTGGGTTGATGCCACCAGCGGCGAAATCAATACGTGCAAGGGATAAACCAAGGGTGTTGAGGCCTGGAAATATCAGAACATTGGCTGCGGTCACATTCGAACCCATTGGGTTGTTGGTTGCTCCAGGCACGGCGAGGATGTCAGAGAAGAAATCATCAGGTGTTGCGTTTGGCTTGCAGGGAAATCCATTTACCAAAATAGCTGTCCCATGCAAAGAAATTTATCTTTAGTCAAGGAAAATCCTTCAAAGCGGCACCCGGTTGTGTTTTGGCTCACATATGGTAAAGAGGTTGGTTATAGGGGTAATGATGCAAATGCATAGCAACAAGGGTAATTTGAACGACTGTCCTTTTGTAGACTGACTCTTCAATCAAATATGCATGAACTTTTTCTTTTTGGCCAAAGATATGCATAAATACACCATATAGTTTAGTCATATTTGGGGCTTGTTTACTATTCTTAGAGAGTGACAACACGAACCACATATCAACAAGCAACAAGTCAAAATGGATGTTCTATACATTAATCAAAGATGAAATATTCGAGTAGCGAGTAGCGATCAATTGTAACAAGAGATTTTGAATTCGAACCACGACTTCAACTATGAAAAATGGTTGCAGTATTGATCAAGATGATCTTGACAAGTTTTGCAGAGACAAAGAGAAAGAGAAGAGAGATGAAGAAAATATATTACCAGAAGCATTATCAGCAACACATATATCTTGAAGCATGTCTGGGTCTGCAGCAAAAGCTGTGTTGAAACTTATGGCCAACATGACCATACCCATCATTGCTAGTAGCCTACCAAGAGCAGCCATTATGAATTGCTAATCAAAACTTAGAAAAGAGCAGCGACACAGAAAGAGGAAGTAGAGAAAGAAAAAGTTGTGTGGAGAAAGAAAAAAGTTGTGTGGAGTATTTATAGTGTGGAATGTGGATATTGATGATGATCTACTCAATGAGAGATGCCATGCAATATAAAGACTCAAAAGGTTGCAATCACATTTACAATCACACCAGTACTATTATCTTGACATGTTCCAAATATGATGCTGATGATAAGGAACGCTTTGCTATTTTATAATTCCTTTTCATTGCCTGTTACTTTGCTCTCTCATTAGCTAATCTTCTGTATTCATGCAGCTAGTGGCGGAGTTAGGACGCTATTAGCAAAAATACTCATACAGTGAGAGGTGACTAATAATAAATGTTAAATAGACTATTAACTTTTTAATATATTTAATCGGTTTTTTTCTTTTGAAAAGAGAATTTTTTTTATAAGTTAGACTGTATGAAGCATATACCCTCGAGCATCAAAGGGGAAAACTGTTTGAAGAAACATAGACGAAGGCTCAGTTAATTTTTGGAGTTAAAAAGATTGCATTAAACGGATAGGTCATTGTAATTTGGTGGTTTTGGGACCCGATTTGGTAAAATGTGAAGTGAAGATATAGACACCCCTTGCCCAATTATCGAACCTACTTCAAGATCAAGTCATGAAATTTCTTTAGCAAATTAAGTCTAATATGTACACCTTAAAAGGGAAGACTTAAAATGAATTTGATAGATATTATGACAAAATTTTACATGAATGAACTAATAAAGGAGGTGAGTTTCTACGTGACGAAAATTTAATCTCAGACTAGACCCTATTTTTTAGATAGTAAATTACGAAAATTTACGTTCTCTACCCTTTAAAACTCTATCAATTCTATTCTCTTCATTCTCTTTCCACCAATTCAATGCTAGTGGGCACTTTTTGCCATATTAATGGCCTCTCTATTCCTCTCTAATCTCCAGTTTTTTGAGTTAGTGTAACTTGCTAGTGATCCATTTAAAAAATAAATGAATTTTAAAACTCTGAAAATTAATAATTTAACTATAAATTTGAGGGTTTACGATCTCTACATACAGGAATTATCGTTAAATTTATATGTATAACCTCTTCTTTTGCGATAAAAGTATAATTTGATTCGGTTTAGTCAAGTGCGTGTCACAAATTCAAACGTGCAAGGCCATTTATTTGATACCCGAAGTAACAATTATTAAATTCTTCAAAGGGGAAAACTGTCCTCTTACTATTTGTCCTTTTTATTATTTAATATCAGTGAATTAGTTGGAGATTCGTTCAACATATAGAGGACCAAATCTTTCTAGTGTTTGTTGGGAGTTGTTCGTATCGTTGCAAAATAATCCTATGGAAGACTCGAACAAGTACTAAGCAAATTAATGAAAGACAAAACAAACCATTGACCCTACCAAATTTCAAAAAACTAAGGATACAGTTAGCACTAAGAACCCACTGCATGTGTAACTTTAGTGACGACGCTGGTTTAAATTATTTAATTTTTTTTTAATTCAAATGAGACCTAAATCGTAAATATATATATATTAAAGAATATTGTTCACAAAAATTAATCTCGCAATATTACACTACTCATAGTACACTCCACGGTCAGAGATAGTCCTAGGAACACACCTATAATGTCACAAGACAAGTGCAAATTGTGATTGGGCGTGAATCTGCGCTCATCCTGTGATATTTAGCTAAATTAACTCCCCATCACTCATGTAATAATTTTGGCATCTTCAAGCTGATGGGGCTTGGAAGTCAGCAGCTAAGTTCAGCTTAGTGAATTTGTTGTTCTAAGGCTTATACCTTCTTTATTTGTTTCTTTTATTTAGGCTCTGTTTGTTTGCCTTAGAAAATAATTTTTTATTTTTTGGTGTTTGATAACATTACAAAATTGATAAATTGGAAAAAAAATAATCAATCAAAGAAAAATGTTTAGTTAAAAATAATGAAAATATTTTTATGTCTTTTGAGAGAAAAAAAAAATATTTTTTACTCACTTTACCCCACCTTCTCCTTACCCCACTGCCACGTCCTCAAAATTCGTCAAAAACGAACCTCAAGGAAACGTGATTGCCACGAACCTAAGAAGACACATTTTTCCCTAATTTTGCAAGCTCAAAGCATGACTAAGCTAAATACCACATGCAAGAAAGGCTAAATATCAGAGCATCTAACCCCACAGCATACATGAACGACTAAAGTCACCAAGAAAATTTTTAAATAACTCCAAGGATTACATTCTCCAAAATGAAAGTCTAAATAAAACTAAAAATAAATGCTAAAAAGATCTCATGTGAATAAACATTCACTTATTCCAATGTCTTAAAAATAAACGGCAACACCAGGTGTCCTCTAAACCAAGGCCCAAGCAAAATGATCTATTTCTCCCCATCTGCAAAATAATATAGTTTTCGAGGAAAAAGAAATGTAATGAGATAATAATCCCAGTAAGTAGTAGATACCAAACAAAAACAAAACAAATAAATCTATAGATCTGCTGAATGAAAAGTTCAAATGCCAATGCCAACAATAGAGACACGACATGCATTAAGTAGCATGCACCATTCAAAGAACTTTTGAAAATAGAGTATAATGTAATAAGCCACACTTATCGATAACAAAAAAAACAAGATTCATAATGACCCAGAGTATGCCAATACAAACGAATGTAGATAGGAATCCAAAGGGGGAAATGGCCGAAGACAAAAAGTGATTTGTTGTCGCACATACCACCAAAAGCAAGTGGGAGTCCCGACGAAGCAGTAGTGCACTACCCAAAGAGTGGTGTACGATCCCCACCACCGAGGGCCAAACGAAAACACGGCCTCAAAGATTATGGCACGTGGGTCCAAAATTTTCATTTACTAATAACAAATAATAACTTAGCAAAATGTTGAATTTCTAATCCAAATATACTAAAGTAAATGAAGGAGTATGTCCATTAAATATTAAAATCCTTAATTCCAAAATGCTTAGTAAAATAGAAACATTCAATAAAAGAGTCATTGAGTCGTGGTTGAAACAGTGAAGAGATATTGCAAAAAGGTAATGGAAGATTAAATAATAATTACAATTTATTTTAATAATAATAATAAAATTACAAATGAAACAAATTCGTAATAAAAGAAAAGTATCAACTAAATAAAAAAAAAAACAAAAAAACATTTAATTATATATATACAGTGACTAAGTCACTGTTTTGAAACAATGACTTAGTCACTGTTTTCGAACAGAAACTTAGTCATTGTTCGTAAACAGTGGCTAAGTCTCTGTTTGAAATAAAACAGAGACTAAGGTCACTGTTACGGTGACTATCACTGTTGAAACAGTGACTCTGCAATTTTTAATTTATTTTATTTTTAAAATAAGTTTATAATAAGCAAAATATTATATGCAACTGTGTATATATAAAAAAAATGTCACAGTTAGTATTATTTGTGAAAAATTCCTTAAAGCAAAAAAAAATACTACAAAGACAATACTCAAACTCATAACATTTATATTTTTAATCATAAAATTCACAATCCTGAACACACTATTAAATCAACAAATTTACCTTAAACGTAATAGTGCAATTCTTTCTAATGAAAACTCAAAAAGTATCACAAGAAACTGAGTCTTCCTACTTACCTTAACCTTGGCAAAAATTCCAAAACCCAACTCCAATGTTGATAAATTGTAGTCCAAGAATCTATGTCCTATTTCAAAAATACAAAAAGGTTCCATCAAATCAACATAGTATTACTTCTATCAAATTTTTGAAGCCTAACCATTCTCCTACTCAATCCTGTAATTAATAATTCAATTCAAAGAGCCTTAAAATTGCTTACCTAAGAATGAAAGAATTGAGGTTTCTATTGATCGCCTTCGTTTGATGCAGATTTGTCCTCAACTTTATCTTCCTACTCCTCTCTTATATCTATATGTATATAAAAGACGTTCTGTTTATTTTTGAAGTTGTGTAGAAATATAAACAAGACATAAGAGAGCACGAAGCTTGTATATGATTTATCAGAAAGGTGTATTACAAAGGTATACAACATGCCTATATATAGGCTTAAGACTACTTGGTGCCCAAGACACCTATATATGGTAAGTAGTAGTACAATAGTAGTACACTCGAATAGTACAACTGTACAACAATGTTAACACCCCCCCTTAAACTCAAGGTGGTGTGAATGACACGAGCTTGAGATTGGAGATCAAATCCTGAAGACGGCCCGAGGGATGAGCTTTAGTAAAGAGATCTGCAAGCTGGGCAGCAGAAGGCGTGTAGTGGAGTTTCGTAGTGCCCTGAATAACATGTTGACGAATGAAATGGCAATCACACTCGATGTGGCGAGTGCGCTTGTGAAAAACATCATTGTGAGCAATCTGGATGGTACTCTGATTATCACAATGAAGTACTGTACCCTAAGGTTGAGAAACAGCCATATCAGCAAGAAGCCACCAAAGCCAAATAACCTCTTGAGTAGCATCCGCAAGAGCACGATATTCAGCTTCAGTACTGGAATGAGCAACAATAGTTTGCTTTTTACTGCGCCAGGAAAGGAGAGAGTCACCAAGGAGGAAACAGTACCCTGTCACAGAGCGATGATTGGTAGGATCACCAGCCCAATCGGCATCAGAATATCCATGAAGAACTAAGGAGGAGTTGACAGAGAAAAAGAAACCATGGAATAAGGTGCCTTTCAAGTAACGAAGTATACGAAGGACTGCAACATAATGAGAAGTACGAGGAGCAGACATAAACTGACTGACCAAATGAACGGCATATGCAATATCAAGTCGAGTAACTGTGAGATAAATAAGACTGCCAACTAACTGATGGTACAGAGATGCATCTAGAAGAGGTGTCCCATCCATAGGAGTAAGGCGAATATTAGGATCCATAGGAGTAGAAGCAGTCTTACTGTCTGTGAGACCTGCACGAGCAAGAAGATCAGTGGAATACTTGGCCTGAGAAAGATAATATCCACTCGAATCGGAGGAGATTTCAATGCCCAAAAAATAACTAAGAATGCCAAGATCTTTCATCTTAAAATATTGACTCAGAAACTGCTTGAGATCTGAAATACCAGTCAAGTCATCGCCAGTAATAATCATATCATCGACATACAGGAGCAACAAAATCATACCAGAACTAGAATGACGAATGAAAAGTGCAAAATCATGTTACTAGAGATGAAACCAAAATCTGTGATAACTGAGCTAAACTTTGAGAACCAGGCACGCGGAGGTTATTTGAGACCATAGAGAGCACGACGGAGCCGGCACACCTTATGAGGCAGATGATGATACCCTGGAGAAGATTTCATGAAAACTTCCTCTGTAAGATCCCCATTAAGAAATACATTTTTAACATCCATCTGAAATAACTTCCACTGTCTAACAGCCGCAACAACAATGAGTGTCTGAACAGAAGTGAGACGAGCAACAGAGGCAAATGTTCCTCATAATCAATACCATACTCTTGAGTAAAACCCTTGGCTACTAAACGAGCCTTATACATTTCAACGGAACCATCAGACCGAGTCTTAATTTTGTACACCCATTTGTAACCCACAGCATTTTTCCTGGAAGGTAGATCGACCAAATCCCAGGTATGTTTATCTTCCAAGGCCTACAATTCATCAACCATAGCTTGCTGCCATAAAGGGTCAGAACTCGCCTCACGATAGGTTTGAGGCTCATGAAGTGAAAGAATAGAGGCGAAACAATGATAATCAAGGAGACGGGGATGAACAGATCTTACCCTAGTAGAGCGACGTAGAGAAGACTCAGGACAAGACTCGTTATCGGGCAAGGACTCATCAGAGGGGATAGACTCTTCAGGAAGAGCCGTATCGGGTGCGGACTGAGTGCTTGCATCTGTACTTGTGTCTGGACCTGTGTCACTATCATCATAAGGAAATAAAGAGAGAGAAGAATCGGTGAAATATGGGGTAGAAGGAGCATGCAGGAGAGATAATGAGGATATTAAGGCAAACATCTTATTTTCCCAAAATATTACATGACGAGAGATACGAAGGCATTTTGAGATTGGATCCCAACACCGATAACCCTTATGTTCAATACCATAACCTAAGAAACAACAAAGGCGGGATCGAGGCTCAAGTTTAGTACGCTCATGTGGGGGAAGCAAGACAAAACATGAACATCCAAAGACACGAAGATGATCATAAATAGGTAGATGACCATATAGACGTTCATACAGGGTAAGATTATGGATTATAGGAGATGGGAGGCGGTTGATAGTGTGGACTGCAGTAAGAGCAGCTTTTTCCCAGAAGCGCTCAGGACAAGAAGCAGAGATGAGAAATGTACGAGTGATATCAAGGATATGTCTGTGTTTACGTTCAGCCCGCCCATTTTGTTGAGAGATGTAGGGACAAGATCGATGTGAAATAGTGCCATGTTGACGAAGAAGAACTAGAATAGAGGACTCTTTATATTCCATTGCATTATCTGCATGGAGGATCTTAATACGTTGTGAGAATTGAGTGTAAACCATAGCAGTAAATTCAGAATAAATACGAGGCAACTCAGATTTATGATGCATGAGATATAGCCATGTAAAGTGAGAATAGTCATCAACAAAGATCACAAAGTACCAAGATCCCCCCATGGTGGGTGTAGGAGAGGGTCCCCAAATGTCAGAGTGGATTAAATCAAAACAGGCTGAAGATAAAGAGTCACTATTATTAAATGGTAAAGCAGATTGTTTGCCAAGTTGACAAGATAAGGAATCAAAAGTATCCAGAGAAACTTGTCCTAAGGATACTCTAGAGGCCAAATGTTTAAGTTTGCTGATAGAGGCATGACCTAATCTAGAATACCATAAATGGAGAGAAGAAGAGGTTGGGGAGGTAGTGACTGATGCAGCAGTGCGAAGATGAGGCGGAAGACAGAGATGAACAAGCTCAAACAGTCTCCCAACTTTACGGCCTATCCCAAGAACTTGTCCCGTCTGAGGATCCTGCACACGACAACCAGACATAGAAAAGGTGACGATTAGACCAAGCTCACATAATTGATCGACAGAAATAAGGCTAAAGGTAAGGTTAGGGACAAGGTAAGTATCTGGAAAGGAAGCATGAGACGTAGAGACAGATTCTATGTGAATGACATGCATGGAAGTGCCATCAGCAGTATAAATAGAAGGGACATAGGAGTTAATGAGTTTATTGGTAAGACTATGGGCATCAAATGTCATATGGTTAGAACAGGCAGAATCGAAATACCATGAGGACTTACCAGATGCAGCTACGAGTGCAGTGGAAGGAGTATGACTAGTTAAAACCTGTTTAAGGATATTCTGAAGGTCAGCAACTGAGATGGATGAAGAAGATGGGTCGTGGTGAGGAGTGGGAGAATCCTCTACAGTAGTGGTGGCAGCAGAAGTGGCTGAAGTACTTGGGGCTTTGAAATGACTACCTTTTGGTCGATTTCCTTGGGAATTTCTGTTAGGATTGCGAAAGCAGTCACTCTAATAATGACCAGGACCAGTTTTCTTACAAAAGGGACAAGTCCGATTTGGGCAGTTCAGAACCACATGACCAAGAAAATGACAATATTTGCATTCTTGAGAGGCTTGATTCTTTTTCGGAGCATGAGTAGGGGTAGCAAGTACAATATCAGAAGACCGAGATTTACGAGAGTGAAACCAAGTTTCTTATGAGATAAGCTCTTGAACAGCTTGGTCAAGTGTAGGAAATAGGCTGCGATGAAGCAAGGATGCACGAACAGGTTCAAAATCATCATGAAGGGCCATGAGAAACTGCACAAGACGACTACGATCTCTCCAAGTTTCAAATTTAATAGCATCTTCGTTACAAGCCCAACTTGGCTCTGAGGCGGTAAGTTGATCCCAAATAGCGTGCATCTGTGACAGAAAGTTATTAATAGATTGCCCGATTTCTTGCCGCATGCAGTGAAGAGCAGTGGCTAACTGGTATTGATGGGCCCCATTTGCAGCAGAATATCTTTTTAAAAGAAAGTCCCAGACTGCCTTTGCTGTGTCGAAGCGTCCAAACTGAAGACTGATGGAGGTAACCGAGGTATTACGAAACCAAGTAATAATTTGATGATTTTTGCTATCCCATTCTTCAAGCCGCTCAGTAAACTTATCTTCAGACTCCCCTGCTTTTTGTGTTGGTTCCTTAAGATCACCAGTGACAATTCTCCAGAATTTTCGACCTTTGAGGAAACTAGTCATTGCTTGAGCCCAAGGTACGTAGTTGGATCCTTCTAACAGAAAAGAGATTGGTTGTGAAACATCTCCACGTTCCATTATATGGCCAAAACTGAATTTTAGAGTGAGAATCTCAGAAAACAGACCCCAAAAATGAATTCAGAGCGCTGAGAAACCCTAGGAAGGGTCTAGTTCTTTTTTTTTTTTTTTTTCAGAACAGCGGCGGAACTTTAACCGGCACGTGGGGGAACGTGCGGGGCCGGATGGCAACGATTTCGGTGGCGTTGGAAAGCTTGTGACGAGGCCTTTCTGATGGTAAAGCGCGTGTGGCAAGAGGGTGCAAAAATCGAGGTAAAAATGTACCTGAACAGATCCGATTGGCTAAGGAGTTTAATGGTTTTGCGATGGTTTTGAAACGATGAGGACAGTGGCACAGGCTACCAGGATGGTAGCTCTGATACTATGTAGAAATATAAACAAGACATAAGAGAGCACGAAGCTTGTATATGATTTATCAGAAAGGTGTATTACAAAGGTATACAACATGCCTATATATAGGCTTAAGACTACTTGGTGCCCAAGACACCTATATATGGTAAGTAGTAGTACAATTGAATAGTACAACTGTACAACAATGTTAACAGAAATCGCCTTTAGAAGAAGTACAGAAAGCGTTCTTTTAACGTAAGACGTTTTGTAGGGTTGTGGGGTTGTGGGATAAGACTTTTGTTTTAAAGATATAACTGCCACCAAAACTTAAGGCCTATAACTAAGGTAAAATCTAAATTATCTTTATATATAATATTTTCTTAAAGCCCCCTTTTTTTTTTGGAGGGTCGTTACACCCACCCTCGAACCCACCCCACTCTACTCTCATCATATTTTTAATTAATTATTATTAAATAAAAACTAATTAAGTAAATAATAACAAATTAATTCATTTAGTAATAAAAATTAATTAATTTTAATTAATGACTAATTAACTAATTAAAACTAAAAATTAATAAAATTAAATAAAACAAATTAATTATAAAAATTAATTAATATTTTTTTAATTAGATGAATAAAATAAAATATAATAAAATTAATAATAAAAATAAAAAAATGAAATATATTTTAAGTTCTAGTTAATTATTATAATTAATAATGAATAAATTTATGTTTAAGAAATTAATAATAAAACTTAATTAATTTTTATTTAGTGACTAATTAATTGATTAAATTAATAACAAATAAAATGTTATTTAATAAACATAATAAAGTATGATTAATTTAAATTGAGTTACTAATCAATTAATTATATTAGTAATTAATCAAATTATATTTAATAAATTTAATAAAAGTATAATTGATTTTAATTTAATTACTAATTAATTAATTATATTAATAATTAAAAAGGGATGTAGTTGATTCAGCAGTTGAATTTTTTTTTAATTCTTTTTCGGGTACAATAAAAGGCAAAAGCTATAGTTCAGATTCAGAATATTGAATTACAACAGGTTACTATTTGACATTTCACCCAATCCGTAGGTCTCTTTTTGTTGTATTTCAATGTACAATGCTGTCGACCAATACCACCGTGCATATGGACCAATAGCGACTGCAATTTCCAAGAGTCGCAGTTCCTATTTAAATTTATGGGTTATGTTTAGTGTGAAAAACTAATTACATTGAAAAAAAACAAGATATATTTGTTATAACACCCACTAATTTTTTAAAAAAAATTTGTCCGTGTCAAACAAAAATTATGAAGGAAAAGGAAACTAAACTGGCAATCTCACTTGGTTGAACTTTGAGGTGATGTCTTTAAGAATAACCCTCTTTAAGTAGATGATCATAAAAACTCTTTAGCATATGAAAAAGCACCTCAGCTAGGTAAGGCAGAGATCGTTGATGTCCACCTAATAGAGCACACAATTTCTTTTGTTGAATATACTCTATAAAAAACATGTTATTCTCGAAAGACATAATTTAGATTCACTTGTAATTTTACAACATGTGACCTTCTGATGTAATTATTTGATTTTCATATTTAAGGATCTAAATCATTTTATTAAAAAAATATTGTAATTTCTCCATCATTCAAAAGACAATACTGTGAAACAAGGGTGAGTTCCTTCCACGTAAGCACTCTGATACTTAGTTAGTATCTTGTTGAGGAAGAAAAATAATAATTTAGGAAGTGTTTAGTGAATATGAGTTACCTTAGCACATGGACTATTTATACATTTTTGAGAGAATCTCCTCCTAATTTGGTCGGATTATGCCAGAGTTAATTGCAACTACCTAGCCCGAGGCTTCCGGAATGCCTTATGTTCCAGACCTCGGTTTAGCATAACTGATGGGACGGTGACGACCTCGAGCCTTGGGGTCATGGAGGCCTTGGGTCGGTTATAAACACATTATACTTTCATAAGGGTAAAACAGTAACTGAGCTTCGGGTAGGGTTTATCCCACATCAATATCATTAACCAAGGAGGAATCAAAGTTGTAAAACTATCGCCAAGATTTGATTGGTCGACGGTCTTTATGCTTTCTTGCTCTGTGACGCGCTTAAACTTGTGGGAAATCATATCGTTTGTGATTGAGAAGCTGCCTCTGGATGAAGCATTCGCTTTGCCACCTAATCATCTTGAATAGATTCTACTCACAGGCTTCGTCGTAAATGTGGATTGTATGAGGCCATATGTCGAACCCTTTTATGAGTGCTAGGGGGTTATTCTAGTGATGGAATGTTTAAATGTGGGTAAAAATTTATTTACGTCTCAGTTCTGAATTAGTTAATAAATTAATTTTTTTAAGGTCAATTTCTTTAAATATATTCGTGTTTAACTAATTTTATTTGTCACGTTCTGAGTCCAAAATTTCAGACTTATAAGCAAAATTAGTGTTGTAAGTATAAGTAATAACTACTTAAATTTTTCTTCTTTACTGGTCTAAAATAGTTAACCTAAGTTATTTTTTATACTCACAACACCGACTTATAAACTACATGTGTAAACTATTTTCACCGATGCATATTATATCTTTTTGAACAGAGTTATATGTTCCGAGATTTGAAACTAGGGGAGAAAATCCATATAAAAGAAGTGAGGATTAGCACTAACAAGTTAGTCATACTCTTAGAAAGAAAAAGAGAGGCACATGCTCACCTGCGGGATGGCTCGACTAATTACAATATTTTACTTGAGAGAAGGTGACAAAGAGGGATGGGTAAGGGAATCTATTAGCTAATAACTAACATCATCTACTTTAATCATGCTTGATTAATTAGGTCTTAAGAATACCTAATCACGCTACGTTTAATAAAATTATCAGTTATCTTTATTTTTAAAAAAACTTTATATAGTATTATTAAAAAAATATTTTGACCCTCAATGTTAAATTCCTAACTACGCCTCTAGAGAGTTGTTATTAACATATCTGACAATATTCAAAAACCCTTTTAAGCAATCTTTCTTGAATAGCTGATGACTAGTAAAATAAGATTAGTTCAACGGCTAATTGTGAATGTCCAGTCATTGAGCACGAGAAAAGGGATGTAGTTGATGCAGCAGTTGACTTTATTTTTTTATTTTTTTTTCAGGTACCATAAAAATTAAAAGTCTTAGTTCAAACTCAAAATATCTGATTATAATAAGTTATTATTTGACATTTCACCCAACTCGTGAGTCTCTTTTGCTGTATTTCCATGTACAATGCTGTCGACCAATACCAATGTGCATATGGGCCAACAGGGACTTTGCAATCCCCAGGAGTCGCAATTCCTTTTTAAATTTATGGGTTATGTTTAGTGTGAAAAACTAATTATATTGAAAAAAAAAAAGATTACTAGTTATAGCACCCACTAAAAAAAAATCTCTTAAATTCGTCCGCGTCAAACAGAAAATATGAAGGAAGAGGAAACTAACTGGCAATCTCACTTGGTTGAACTTTGAGGTGATGCCTTTGAGATTATAAGTAGATGATCATAAAAACTCTTTAGTAAATTAAAAAGCACCTCAGCTTGGTAAGGCAGAGATCTTTGATGTCGACCTAATAGAGCACAAAATTACTTTTGTTGAATATGTCTGTTTCGACCAAAAAAAAGATATGCTCGGTAAAAACATGCCCTCCCAAAAGGTAAAATTTAGATTCCCACGTAATGTTACAACATATGACGTTCTGATACAAATATTTGATTTTTACATTGAATGATCCAAATCATCTTATTATAAATATATCGTCACTTCGCCAGCATTCAAAAGACAACGCTGTGAAATGATTGAGGAATTTATTACATATTATTGGTCAAGCGGAAACCACATCTCATGTGTGCATGGTTCTACAATATTTTTCGAATAATTTCTATATAAATGTATGAATAGACAAAATGTCTACACTAGGGGTGCAAGCCTAGACTTGATTTTCTGAACTTCTTTGGTACCAATCATGAAAGACTTGGCCAAAACATTATCAGGCACAGGTGGTGTAGCTGCAAACAATGTGGCTGCAATGGCTTGTGTACCAGGCAATTGACTGTTGAACCCCGAGATAAGAATAGCCGGAGCATAGCCAATGTTCTTCTGGAAGTGAACAAGCCCTCTGGGGAACACAAACACTTCACCTTTCTTGATGTGCTTGGAGAAGAGTGTATTGTTTGTGGTTATGAAGCCAACATAGAGCTCACCTTCGAGCAAAAACAACATTTCAGAGGCTCGTGGGTGGGTGTGGGGTGGGTTGATGCCACCAGCGGCGAAATCAATACGTGCAAGGGATACACCAAGTGTGTTGAGGCCTGGAATCATCAGAACATTGGCTGCGGTCACATTCGAACCCATTGGGTTGTTGGTTGCTCCAGGCACGGCGAGGATGTCAGAGAAGAAATCATCAGGTTTTGCATTTGGCTTGCAGGGAAATCCATTTACCAAAATTGCTGTCCCATGCAAAGAAATTTATCTCAGTCAAGGAAAATCCTTCGAAATGGCAACCGTTTATGTTTTGGCTCGCATATGGTAAAGAGGTTGGTTGTAGGGGAAATGATGCAAATGCATAGCAAGGAGGGCAATTTAAACGATTCAATCAAATATGCATGAAGTTTTTCTTTTTGGCTAAAGATATGCATGAATACACCATATAGTTTAGTCATATTTGGGGCTTGTTTACTATTCTTAGAGAGTGACAACAAGAATCACATATCAACAAGCAACAAGCCAAAATGGGTGTTCTATACATTAATCAAAGAGTCAGGTGAAATAGTCGAGTAGCAATTAATTGTAACAAGAGGTTTTGAATTCGAACCACGAGACTTCAACTATAAAAAATGATTGTGGTATTGATCAAGATGATCGTGATAAGTTTTGCAGAGACAGAGAAAGAGAAGGGAGATATTGAAAATATATTACCAGAATTACGATCAGCAACACATACATCTTGAAGCATGTCTGGGTCTGCAGCAAAAGCTGTGTTGAAACTTATGGCCAACATGACCATACCCATCATTGCTAGTATCCTACCAAGAGAAGCCATTATGAATTGCTAATCAAAACTTAGAAAAGAGCAGCGACACAGAAAGAGGAAGTAGAAAAAGAAAAAGTTGTGTGGAGAAAGAAAAAGTTATGTGGAGTATTTATAGTGTGGATATTGATGATGATCTACTCAATGAGAGATGCCATGCAATATAAAGATTCAAAAGGTTGCAATCACAATTTACAAAAATCCCACGACTATTATCTTGACTTGTTCCGAATATGATGGTGATGATAATGAACGCTTTGCTATTCTTTAATTCCTTTTCATTACCTGTTACTTTGCGGTCTCATTTGCTAATCTCCTGTATTCCAGCACCTATAGTGGTGGAGACAGGACCCTATTATTAGCAGAAATACTCATATAGTGAGAGGGAGTCCAATAATAAATGTCAAGTAAATTATTAATTAATTTTATAATATATTTAATTAATTTTTTTTTTTTGATAAAAATAAAAATATTTTTTTTTATAAATTAGAGTGTGTCGTTATATACCCTCAACCATATGTAACTCAGTCACTACTTGCACCATTGAAACATTCAGGGTCACTGGTTGAAGAAACATAGACGAAGACTGATTTAATTTTTTGGAGTTAAAAAACTTGCATTAAAAGGATAGGTCATTGAAATTTGGTGGTGTTGGGACCCGACTTGGTCAAATGTGTGTGAAGTGAAGATACAGGCAACCCTTCTCGAATTCTCAAACCTATCCCAAGATCAAGTCATGAAATTTCTTTAGCAAATAATTAAGTCTAATATTAATGCGTTAAAATGAAATACTTAAAATGAGTTTGATGGATATTAAGACAAAATTTTACGTGGATGGAACTTATATATATATATATATGATGGTAATGATAATGAACCCTTCGCTATTTTATAATTCCTTTTCATTACCCGTTGTTACTTTGCTCTCTCATTTGCTATCTTCTATTCATGTATCTGGTGGTCAAGCCAAAGCTTTATTATTAGCAATAGCACTTATATAGTCAGAGGGAGGCCAATTAAATTTAAAGTAAACGATTTACAAAAATTGATTAATAATATACTTAATTGATTTTTTTTTTCTTTTCATTAAAAAAAAGAGTTTTTGTTTAAAGTTAAAGTGTGTCATTATATCTCCTCAATTATAGGTAACTCAGTGTCTACATGCACCATTGAACCATTCAGAGTCATTGGTTGAAGAAACATGGACGAAGACTGGAGTTAATTTTCGGGTAAATAGCACCACAACCTCCTATGCTTAAGTACAAATGCACATGACCCCCCTGTGGTATAAAAAGTGCCCCGGAACCCTCTATGGCTTCAAAAAGTGCACACGCACCCCTAACTAATTTTTCGTCAACAAATTTAATTGAATTGTATAAAATGACTAAAATGCCCTTCAATTTTTTATTTTTTATTTCTCTTTTTCTTTTCTTTTTTGTTCACACACACACACACACACAGACACACACACACAGACGCACACACACACACACACACACATTCTCTTTTTCTTTTCTTTTTTGTTCACACAGACGCACACACACACACACACGCACACACACTCAAATGCCCTTCAATTTTTTATTTTTTATTTCTCTTTTTCTTTTCTTTTTTGTTCACACACACACACACACACATACACACACACAGACACACACACACACACACACACATATATATATATACACATGCACACACATATGTATATAATATACACACGCACACACACATATATATAATATACACACGCACACACACACACACACACACACATATATATATATATAAAGATTTGCATGTGTGTGTGTGTGTATGTGTGTCTGTGTGGGGTGACGGGGTAGGTGTGATGGTGGGGTGGGTGGGGGGGAGGGGGGGGCCGCGCTGGTTTAAGGAAGATGGGTTTTTTATTTTATATTTTTTGTGAAAATTGCATTGGGAGAAAAAAAAATATATATATATATATAAGGGCATTTTTGTCCAATTGAGTAATAATTTAAGCCTAAAAACATGAAAAATCGCACCAAACGCGCGTGTAACACACTCTCCGTTAAAAGTAACAGTTTTTTTAACGGAGGGGTCTGTGGTGCTACACTTTTAAAACCACAGGGGGTTCCGGTGCACTTTTTAAACCACAGGGGGGTCATGTGCACTTTTGCTAAAGTATAGGGGGTTGTGGTGTTATTTACCCTTAATTTTTTGGAGTTAAAAGACTTGCATTAATTGTTTGATGGTGTTGGGACCCGACTTGGTAAAATGTGTGTGAAGTGAAGATATTCTCCAATTCTCAAACCTACTCCAAGATCAAGTCATGAAATTTCTTTAGGAAATTAAGTCTAATATGTACGTGTTAAAAGGAAGACCTAATATGAGCTTAATATATATTAAGACAAAATTTTACGTGTATAAAATTAATAAAAAAAGTAACTCTCTATGAGTTGAAAATCTGATCTCGAACTAGGACCTATTTTTTAGATAGTGAATTATAAAAATTTATATTTTCTACCGTCTAAAACACCATCTACTCTATTCTCTTCATTCTCTTTCTACCAAATTCAATGCTAGTGTGCATCTTTGCTACCAATAGCCTCTCTATTCCTCTCTACTCCTAGTTTTTTGAATTAATGCCAATTGCTAGTGACCGATCAAATATATAAATGAATTTTAGAGCTCCGAAATTGATTTTTTAATTATAAATTTGAAGGTTTACGCTCCCTATAAGATTTATTGTCAAAATTTAAATATACGACCTCTTCTTATGCGGTAAAAAGTATAGTTTGATTCGGTTTAGTCATGAGCGTGCCACAAATTCAAACATGCAAAGCAATTGGTAGTTTTTTTTTTTGAATATAAAATCATATTTGATACTCGCAGTAACAATCGTTAAATTCTTCAAAGGGGAAAACTGTCCTTTTTTATTTGTCCTTTTTATTATTTAATATCAGAGTATTAGTTGAAGATTCATTCGACATATATAGGACCGAATCTTTCTAGAGTTTGTTGGGAGTTGTTGATCATATCGTTACAAAAGAATCAAACCTATGGAAGACTCGGACAAGTACTAAGCAAATTAATGAAAGAAAAAACAAACCATTGACCCTACCAAATTTCAAAAAATGAAGGATACAGTTAGGACTAAGAACCCCACTGACGTAACTTTAGTGACGACGCTGGTTTTTATTATGTAATCTCGCAATGTTGTAAAACAACTACTATATTTATCACACAGACACAGATAGGTATTCTAGCTTCCACGCGAAACAGTATGAGTGATACTATATATCAACCTTTATCCCATTATATTTTCTTATATTATACCCCTTTTGTGTTTTTATGAAATTGTATAATAAATTTTGTATTTTTTAAAGTGACATTAACCCTATATTATGAAAAATATTAAATACTCGCCCCAATTTAACCTTTTACTTAATTCTGTTAGTCAAAATGCATAAAAGACCAAATTATAACGCATTAAAAAACATTTTTTATCTAGCCTTTTGAATTTCTTTCTTTGTCATAGACCACAATAACAAAATATTGATAAAAAATTCATATAACTTTTATTTCTCTTCATACTACTTAAAATTATGAATACAACGCTTTAAGTTTTATTCAATTTGAACACGAAATGAAAAGGATATAAATTTTTTAATTTTGTATGCTGCTGGATGAAGATTGAAGACGACTCCAAAACGACGTCGTTTTGAATTTTAAGATGAGACTAAATGTGATTAACCAATGTCGTAATGACACATGGCAAGTGGATTAACATAAAAATTGCATAGCTTGCTGCTGGTAGGATTCGATACTGCACCCTAAAGCCTACCAAGTTCACACACTACCACCATACTAACTATATGAAAACAGAAGGAAGTATGGTGTATTTTACTCTTTTTTATATAGTAGAATATGTTCTATATATTTAAGAGATTTGATATTCAATATATAAATTTTTACTATATATAAAAAAAATAAATAAATGATATAAAATATTACTTATAGTACACTCCACGATCAGAGATAGTCCTAGAAACACACCTGTAATTAATGTTAAAAGACAAGTGCAGATTTTGATTGGACGTGGATCTGTTTTCATCACTCCTGTAATAATTTTGACACTTTCAAGCTTTATGGGGTCAACAGTTAAGTTCAGCTCAGTTAGTTTGTTGTTATAAGACTATCCTTATCAAGAGTTGCTAAAAATGTAGAACTTATTAATTTAGAGTCCAAAATAGAGATGTAGTCTCTACTTTATTTCAAAAATTATAAAAAATAGTGGATCTCATATATATTTAAATCATTAATAATATTTTTTAAAGGTCGAATCTCTAAAAATTTCTAAATTTAATAAATTTTACATTTTAACAACCCTTAATAAAAATAGTCTACGGCCTAACTCTAACCCCACCTTTATTTGTTTCTTTTATTTAAGAGATTTTTAAATAATTCTATATATTTAGGGATCACTTATTTTACTTGAACTCCAATGATTTAATTTTTTTACTTTTAATCAATTACTTATTTTAAGAATTTTTTTTAGTTTTACTTCAATAACTTCCCTATTAAGGACTCTTTACTTTTATTTTACTCCAATATTTCTCTATTCCAGTTAAGCCCATTATTTTAACACTAATTAGTGTACTAAACAGAAATTTTAAAAATTAAAACCCTAATTGTAATTAAAAAAATTACTATATTGAACTGCAATAGTAAAACATTAAATTTATTGCTCTAATTAAATAAATAATTTATATTAACTACAATTAATAAAAGCTAAATAAGTTGAAGAGTTTAACTTTTTCTGATTTTATTTATTTTTGATTTCCCTAGTTTTCTTTTTTGAGCGAGTGTCTGGGCCAACCGGTCTATTGCATTTAGAATATACAGTAGTAACATTCTTGTTAAGCTAATTTTATGCTCAAAAGTATGCTTATTGCAGCTTGAAGATGACGAACATTTTGTTGATGCAGTTAATCCATGCACAAGGTGTCACGCCTTTAAAATTAATTTCCAACGTGAATTCTAGAAATTCAACCACCGTGTATTTAAAAAGGAGCACCTTATCTAAGCCTGTAAAGTTACAATAAATCTGAAGTCATTAAGTATAGACGCACAAGAACCTATAACCAAAACTCATAATAATTTCCATAAGCAAATTATAATCTGTAACTATCTAAATTACAAAGTATCATCAGTTCCAAAGTATTAGAGTAAAATACATAAACTTAACATAGTCCAAAACTTCCAAAACTAAGTCAACTCTACTTTATTTTCTTATCTAAGTAACATACTTAGACTAACTCCAACAGTCTCCCTATTTTTTTCTCTATATATAGAGAATTTAGGCTTCCTCTTTATCTTTAGGGGCTCCCTATTCCAGTTTCACTCCAACAGCCTCCCTACTTTTAATCTATCCTTATTTTTTTTTACTAAATCATGTTGTTTTTTGGATATAGAGAGCCAATTTGGCTCTCTACATCTAGGGAGCATAACAAAAAAAAAGGAGCTCCACATTGTAGGGAACTATGCATAGGGAGTCTGTTGGAGGAGATTTTATTTTTTTGCCTCCCTAAAATAGCTAAAGAGCCACTTTAGGGAGTCTCTTGGAGAGGATCTTATAACAGAGTCTCTCCCCAAGCGACGCACTATTCCTCGTTGTCTACAAAATACATAATTTTAAAATGAGTGTGTAACTCAATAAGAGGAAAAGTTTCTTAAAAAATAGTTTGGGACCTCATATTAATACAAAATAATTGAAACGATAATATTTTTCGAAAAACTCAAAAAAAAGATGAGTGGCGTAGTACAATGTATTAATTTATTCGAAGCTATACAAAAGTCAATGTGAAATGCACTATTAACAAAGTAAACCCATTCTTATCGAAATACAAAATAGTATGGCTGAACAATACGAAAAAATAGTTCATTTTGCCCAATCATTAAAGGTGAGTAGTATATTATCAATAAGTAGGGCACTACTAGATACGATAACCATAATAATGAATTTTACGTGAAAAAAGGTGATGAAGAAATTTGAAATTGACCGAAAAAATCCCTATAAGAGAAGTGAAAATTAGCACTAACAGGTCAATCAATATTACACTTAGATAAAAATACGATAGGCCCATGCCCACCTGGTCAATGGCTTAAAAATTGCTGTATTTTAATTTAGATCGAAGGTGACGGAGGAATCTATTGAGTGATAACTAACAATATTATCTACTTTGATCATGGCTCACCTTATTCCATTTAGATGCTTGATTAGTGAGGGCTCAGCAACACATAATCATTCAAATCATTTTATTATAAATATATGGGCAAATCTCACAAATAGTCCCTATTGTTTATAAATTTTTGACAAATAATTCTAATTATTTTAAAAGTCACGCAGTTAGTCCCTATTATTTGCAAAAGTTTTACCAATAATCCTCATTGTTTCATAAGTCATTCAGTTAGTCCCTATTATTTATAAAAGTCTCTCCATTAGTCCTAATTGTTTGTAAAAATCTCTCAATTAGTCCTCAATATTTGTAAATACATTTACAAACATTGAGGACTAATGCAAAGACTTTTACAAACAATAGAAACTAACTGAGTGACTTTTAAAATAATAGGGACTATTGGTGAAACTTTTACAAATAATGAGAATTAACCACGTGACTTCTAAAACAATAGGAACTATTTATTAAAAACTTATAAATAATAGATACTATTTATCCAATTTGTCCTAAATATATCGTCACTTCGCGTCAGCATTCAAAAGACTAACACTGTGAAATCATATATTGAGACATTAATAATGAGAAGGTGGAATTTATTATTATTGGTCAAGCAGAAACCGTGCACATCTCACGCGTGCATGGTTTTACAATATTTTTCGAATAATTTCACAAAATAAATACAAATATCCACCCACTATATATATCAATGGACAACATGTCTACATTAGGGTGCAAACCTAGACTTGATTTCCTGAACTTCTTTGATACCAATCATGAAAGACTTGGCCAAAACATTATCAGGCACAGGTGGTGTAGCGTTAAACAATGTGACTGCAATTTGTTGTGTACCAGGCAATTGACTGTTGAACCCCGAGATAAGAATAGCCGGAGCATAGCCATTGTTCTTCTGGAAGTGAACAAGCCCTCTGGGGAACACAAACACGTCACCTTTCTTGATGCGCTTGGGGAAGAGTGTATTGTTTGTGGTTATGAAGCCAACATCGAGTTCACCTTCAAGCACAAACACCATTTCAGAGGCGCGTGGGTGGGTGTGGGGTGGGTTGATGCCACCAGGGGCGAAATCAATACGTGCAAGGGATACACCAAGCGTGTTGAGGCCTGGAATCATCTGAACATTGGCTGCGGTCACTTTCGAACCCAATGGGTTGTTGGTGTCTCCAGGCCCGGCGAGGATGCCAGAGAAGAAATCATCAGGTTTTGCATTTGGCTTGCAGGGAAATCCATTTACCAAAATAGCTGTTCCATGCAAAGAAATTTATCTCAGTCAAGGAAAATCCTTCAAAATGGAAACCATTTGTGTTTTGGCTCACATATGGTAAAGAGGTTGGTTATAGGGGAAATGATGCAAATGCATAGCAACGAGGGCAATTTAAACGACTGTCGTTTTGTAAGCCGATTCTTAAATCAAATATGCATGAACTATTTCTTTTTGGCCAAAGATATGCATGAATACAACATATAGTTTAGTCATATTTGGGGCTTGTTTACTATTCTTAGAGAGTGACAACAAGAATCACATATCAACTAGCAACAACCCAAAATGGATGGTCTATATAATCAAAGAGTCAGGTGAAATAGTCGAGTAGTAATCTATTATTGTAATAAAAGATTTTGAATTTGAACCACGATTTCAACTATAAAAAATGTTGTGGTATTGATTAAGATGATCTTGATAAGTTTTGCAGAGACAAAGAGAAAGAGTAGAGAGATGAAGAAAATATATTACCAGATGCATTATCAGCAACACATATATCTTGAAGCATGTCTGGGTCTGCAGCAAAAGCTGTGTTGAAACTTATGGCCAACATGACCATACTCATCATTGCTAGTAGCCTACCCCGAGAAGCCATTATGAATTGCTAATCAAAACTTAGAAAAGAACAGCTACACAGAAAGAGGAAGTAGAAAAAGAAAAAGTTGTGTGGAGAAAGAAAAAGTTATGTGGAGTATTTATAGTGTGGATATTGATAATGATCTACTCAATGAGAGATGCCATGCAATATAAAGATTCAAAAGGTTGCAATCACAATTTACAAAAATCCCACGACTATTATCTTGACTTGTTCCGAATATGATGGTGATGATAATGAACGCTTTGCTATTCTTTAATTCCTTTTCATTACCTGTTACTTTGCGGTCTCATTTGCTAATCTCCTGTATTCCAGCACCTATAGTGGTGGAGACAGGACCCTATTATTAGCAAAAATACTCATATAGTGAGAGGGAGTCCAATAATAAATGTCAAGTAAATTATTAATTAATTTTATAATATATTTAATCAATTTTTTTTTTTTGATAAAAATAAAAATATTTTTTTTTATAAATTAGAGTGTGTCGTTATATACCCTCAACCATATGTAACTCAGTCACTACTTGCACCATTGAAACATTCAGGGTCACTGGTTGAAGAAACATAGACGAAGACTGATTTAATTTTTTGGAGTTAAAAAACTTGCATTAAAAGGATAGGTCATTGAAATTTGGTGGTGTTGGGACCCGACTTGGTCAAATGTGTGTGAAGTGAAGATACAGGCAACCCTTCTCGAATTCTCAAACCTACCCCAAGATCAAGTCATGAAATTTCTTTAGCAAATAATTAAGTCTAATATTAACGCGTTAAAATGAAATACTTAAAATGAGTTTGATGGATATTAAGACAAAATTTTACGTGGATGGAACTTATATATATATATATATATATATATATATATATATGATGGAAATGATAATGAATCCTTCGCTATTTTATACTTCCTTTTCATTACCTGTTGTTACTTTGCTCTCTCATTTGCTATCTTCTATTCATGTATCTGGTGGTCAAGCCAAAGCTTTATTATTAGCAATAGCACTTATATAGTCAGAGGGAGTCCAATTAAATTTAAAGTAAACTATTAACAAAAATTGATTAATAATATACTTAATTGATTTTTTTTTTCTTTTCATTAAAAAAAAGAGTTTTTGTTTAAAGTTAAAGTGTGTCATTATATCTCCTCAATTATAGGTAACTCAGTGTCTACATGCACCATTGAACCATTCAGAGTCATTGGTTGAAGAAACATGGACGAAGACTGGAGTTAATTTTCGGGTAAATAGCACCACAACCTCCTATGCTTTAGTAAAAATGCACATGACCCCCCTGTGGTTTAAAAAGTGCACCGGAACCCTCTATGGTTTCAAAAAGTGCACACGCACCCCTCCCTAATTTTTCGTCAACAAATTTAATTGAATTGTATAAAATGACTAAAATGCCCTTCAATTTTTTATTTTTTATTTCTCTTTTTCTTTTCTTTTTTGTTCACACACACACACACACACAGACACACACACACAGACGCACACACACACACACACACACACATTCTCTTTTTCTTTTCTTTTTTGTTCACACAGACGCACACACACACACACACGCACACACACTCAAATGCCCTTCAATTTTTTATTTTTTATTTCTCTTTTTCTTTTCTTTTTTGTTCACACACACACACACACACATACACACACACAGACACACACACACACACACACACATATATATATATACACATGCACACACATATGTATATAATATACACACGCACACACACATATATATAATATACACACGCACACACACACACACACACACACACATATATATATATAAAGATTTGCAGGTGTGTGTGTGTGTGTAGGTGTGTCTGTGTGGGGTGGCGGGGTAGGTGTGATGGTGGGGTGGGTGGGGGTGGGGATGGTGACGGTAGGGTGGGGGGGAGGGGGGGGCCGCGCTGGTTTAAGGAAGATGGGTTTTTTATTTTATATTTTTTGTGAAAATTGCATTGGGAGAAAAAAAAAAAAATATATATATATATATAAGGGCATTTTTGTCCAATTGAGTAATAATTTAAGCCTAAAAACATGAAAAATCGCACCAAACGCGCGTGTAACACACTCTCCGTTAAAAGTAACAGTTTTTTTAACGGAGGGGTCTGTGGTGCTACACTTTTAAAACCACAGGGGGTTCCGGTGCACTTTTTAAACCACAGGGGGGTCATGTGCACTTTTGCTAAAGTATAGGGGGTTGTGGTGTTATTTACCCTTAATTTTTTGGAGTTAAAAGACTTGCATTAATTGTTTGATGGTGTTGGGACCCGACTTGGTAAAATGTGTGTGAAGTGAAGATATTCTCCAATTCTCAAACCTACTCCAAGATCAAGCCATGAAATTTCTTTAGGAAATTAAGTCTAATATGTATGTGTTAAAAGGAAGACCTAATATCAGTTTAATATATATTAAGACAAAATTTTACGTGTATAAAACTAATAAAAAAAGTAACTCTCTATGAGTTGAAAATCTGATCTCGAACTAGGACCTATTTTTTAGATAGTGAATTGTAAAAATTTATATTTTCTACCGTCTAAAACACCATCTACTCTATTCTCTTCATTCTCTTTCTACCAAATTCAATGCTAGTGTGCATCTTTGCTACCAATAGCCTCTCTATTCCTCTCTACTCCTAGTTTTTTGAATTAATGCCAATTGCTAGTGACCGATCAAATATATAAATGAATTTTAGAGCTCCGAAATTGATTTTTTAATTATAAATTTGAAGGTTTACGCTCCCTATAAGATTTATTGTCAAAATTTAAATATACGACCTCTTCTTATGCGGTAAAAAGTATAGTTTGATTCGGTTTAGTCATGAGCGTGCCACAAATTCAAACATGCAAAGCAATTGGTAGTTTTTTTTTTTGAATATAAAATCATATTTGATACTCGCAGTAACAATCGTTAAATTCTTCAAAGGGGAAAACTGTCCTTTTTTATTTGTCCTTTTTATTATTTAATATCAGAGTATTAGTTGAAGATTCATTCGACATATATAGGACCGAATCTTTCTAGAGTTTGTTGGGAGTTGTTCTTATCGTTACAAAAGAATCAACCTATGGAAGACTCGAACAAGTACTAAGCAAATTAATGAAAGAAAAAACAAACCACTGACCCTACCAAAAGGATACAGTTAGGACTAAGAACCCCACTGACGTAACTTTAGTGACGACGCTGGTTTTTATTATGTAATCTCGCAATGTTGTAAAACAACTACTATATTTATCACACAGACACAGATAGGTATTCTAGCTTCCACGCGAAACGGTACGAGTGATACTATTTATCAACCTTTACCCCATTATATTTTCTTATATCATACCCCCTTTGTGTTTTTATGAAATTGTATAATAAACTTTGTGTTTTTTAAAGTGACATTAACCCTATATTATGAAAAATATTAAACACTCGCCCCAATTTAACCTTTTACTTAATTCTGTTAGTCAAAATGCATAAAAGACCAAATTATAACGCATTAAAAAACATTTTTTATCTAGCCTTTTGAATTTCTTTCTTTGTCATAGACCACAATAACAAAATATTGATAAAAAATTCATATAACTTTTATTTCTCTTCATACTACTTAAAATTATGAATACAACGCTTTAAGTTTTATTCAATTTGAACACGAAATGAAAAGGATATAAATTTTTTAATTTTGTATGCTGCTGGATGAAGATTGAAGACGACTCCAAAACGACGTCGTTTTGAATTTTAAGATGAGACTAAATGTGATTAACCAATGTCGTAATGACACATGGCAAGTGGATTAACATAAAAATTGCATAGCTTGCTGCTGGTAGGATTCGATACTGCACCCTAAAGCCTACCAAGTTCACACACTACCACCATACTAACTATATGAAAACAGAAGGAAGTATGGTGTATTTTACTCTTTTTTATATAGTAGAATATGTTCTATATATTTAAGAGATTTGATATTCAATATATAAATTTTTACTATATATAAAAAAAATAAATAAATGATATAAAATATTACTTATAGTACACTCCACGATCAGAGATAGTCCTAGAAACACACCTGTAATTAATGTTAAAAGACAAGTGCAGATTTTGATTGGACGTGGATCTGTTTTCATCACTCCTGTAATAATTTTGACACTTTCAAGCTTTATGGGGTCAACAGTTAAGTTCAGCTCAGTTAGTTTGTTGTTATAAGACTATCCTTATCAAGAGTTGCTAAAAATGTAAAACTTATTAATTTAGAGTCCAAAATAGAGATTTGGTCTCTATTTTATTTCAAAAATTATAAAAAAAAGTGGATCTCATATATATTTAAATCATTAATAATATTTTTTAAAGGTCGAATCTCTAAAAATTTCTAAATTTAATAAATTTTACATTTTAACAACACTTAATAAAAATAGTCTACGGCCTAACTCTAACCCCACCTTTATTTGTTTCTTTTATTTAAGAGATTTTTAAATAATTCTATATATTTAGGGATCACTTATTTTACTTGAACTCCAATGATTTAATTTTTTTACTTTTAATCAATTACTTGTTTCAGGAATTCTTTTTAGTTTTACTTCACTAACTTCCCTATTAAAGACTCTTTACTTTTATTTTACTCCAATATTTCTCTATTCCAGTTAAGCCCATTATTTTAACACTAATTAGTGTACTAAACAGAAATTTTAAAAATTAAAACCCTAATTGTAATTAAAAAAATTACTATATTGAACTGCAATAGTAAAACATTAAATTAGTTTCTCTAATTAAATAAATAATTTATATTAACTACAATTAATAAAAGCTAAATAAGTTGAAGAGTTTAACTTTTTCTGATTTTATTTATTTTTGATTTCCCTAGTTTTCTTTTTTGAGCGAGTGTCTGGGCCAACCGGTCTATTGCATTTAGAATATACAGTAGTAACATTCTTGTTAAGCTAATTTTATGCTCAAAAGTATGCTTATTGCAGCTTGAAGATGACGAACATTTTGTTGATGCAGTTAATCCATGCACAAGGTGTCACGCCTTTAAAATTAATTTCCAACGTGAATTCTAGAAATTCAACCACCGTGTATTTAAAAAGGAGCACCTTATCTAAGCCTGTAAAGTTACAATAAATCTGAAGTCATTAAGTATAGACGCACAAGAACCTATAACCAAAACTTATAATAATTTCCATAAGCAAATTATAATCTGTAACTATCTAAATTACAAAGTATCATTAGTTCCAAAATATTAGAGTAAAATACTTATAACATAGTCCAAAACTTCCAAAACTAAGTCAACTCTACTTTATTTTCTTATCGAAGTAACATACTTAGACTAACTCCAACAGTCTCCCTATTTTTTTCTCTATATATAGAGAATTTAGGCTTCCTCTTTATCTTTAGGGGCTCCCTATTCCAGTTTCACTCCAACAGCCTCCCTATTTTTAATCTATCCTTATTTTTTTTTACTAAATCATGTTATTTTTTGGATATAGAGAGCCAATTTGGCTCTCTACATTTAGGGAGCATAACAAAAAAAAAGGAGCTCCACATTGTAGGGAACTATGCATAAGGAGTCTGTTGGAGGAGATTTTATTTTTTTGCCTCCCTAAAATAGCTAAAGAGCCACTTTAGGGAGTCTCTTAGAGAGGATCTTATAACAGAGTCTCTACCCAAGCGACGCACTATTCCTCGTTGTCTACAAAAAACATAATTTTAAAATGAGAGTGTAACTCAATAAGAGGAAAAGTTTCTTAAAAAATAGTTTGGGACCTCATATTAATACAAAATAATTGAAACGATAATATTTTTCGAAAAACTCAAAAAAAAGATGAGTGGCGTAGTACAATGTATTAATTTATTCGAAGCTATACAAAAGTCAATGTGAAATGCACTATTAACAAAGTAAAACCATTCTTATCAAAATACAAAATAGTATGGCTGAACAATACGAAAAAATAGTTCATTTTGCCCAATCATTAAAGGTGAGTAGTATATTATCAATAAGTAGGGCACTACTAGATACGATAACCATAATAATGAATTTTACGTGAAAAAAGGTGATGAAGAAATTTGAAATTGACCGAAAAAATCCCTATAAGAGAAGTGAAAATTAGCACTAACAGGTCAATCAATATTACACTTAGATAAAAATACGATAGGCCCATGCCCACCTGGTCAATGGCTTAAAAATTGCTGTATTTTAATTTAGATCGAAGGTGACGGAGGAATCTATTGAGTGATAACTAACAATATTATCTACTTTGATCATGGCTCACCTTATTCCATTTAGATGCTTGATTAGTGAGGGCTCAGCAACACATAATCATTCAAATCATTTTATTATAAATATATGGGCAAATCTCACAAATAGTCTCTATTGTTTATAAATTTTTGACAAATAATTCTAATTATTTTAAAAGTCACGCAGTTAGTCCCTATTATTTGCAAAAGTTTTACCAATAATCCTCATTGTTTCATAAGTCATTCAGTTAGTCCCTATTATTTATAAAAGTCTCTCCATTAGTCCTAATTGTTTGTAAAAATCTCTCAATTAGTCCTCAATATTTGTAAATACATTTACAAACATTGAGGACTAATGCAAAGACTTTTACAAACAATAGAAACTAACTGAGTGACTTTTAAAATAATAGGGACTATTGGTGAAACTTTTACAAATAATGAGAATTAACCACGTGACTTCTAAAACAATAGGAACTATTTATTAAAAACTTATAAATAATAGATACTATTTATCCAATTTGTCCTAAATATATCGTCACTTCGCGTCAGCATTCAAAAGACTAACACTGTGAAATCATATATTGAGACATTAATAATGAGAAGGTGGAATTTATTATTATTGGTCAAGCAGAAACCGTGCACATCTCACGCGTGCATGGTTTTACAATATTTTTCGAATAATTTCACAAAATAAATACAAATATCCACCCACTATATATATCAATGGACAACATGTCTACATTAGGGTGCAAACCTAGACTTGATTTCCTGAACTTCTTTGATACCAATCATGAAAGACTTGGCCAAAACATTATCAGGCACAGGTGGTGTAGCGTTAAACAATGTGACTGCAATTTGTTGTGTACCAGGCAATTGACTGTTGAACCCCGAGATAAGAATAGCCGGAGCATAGCCATTGTTCTTCTGGAAGTGAACAAGCCCTCTGGGGAACACAAACACGTCACCTTTCTTGATGCGCTTGGGGAAGAGTGTATTGTTTGTGGTTATGAAGCCAACATCGAGTTCACCTTCAAGCACAAACACCATTTCAGAGGCGCGTGGGTGGGTGTGGGGTGGGTTGATGCCACCAGGGGCGAAATCAATACGTGCAAGGGATACACCAAGCGTGTTGAGGCCTGGAATCATCTGAACATTGGCTGCGGTCACTTTCGAACCCAATGGGTTGTTGGTGTCTCCAGGCCCGGCGAGGATGCCAGAGAAGAAATCATCAGGTTTTGCATTTGGCTTGCAGGGAAATCCATTTACCAAAATAGCTGTTCCATGCAAAGAAATTTATCTCAGTCAAGGAAAATCCTTCAAAATGGAAACCATTTGTGTTTTGGCTCACATATGGTAAAGAGGTTGGTTATAGGGGAAATGATGCAAATGCATAGCAACGAGGGCAATTTAAACGACTGTCGTTTTGTAAGCCGATTCTTAAATCAAATATGCATGAACTATTTCTTTTTGGCCAAAGATATGCATGAATACAACATATAGTTTAGTCATATTTGGGGCTTGTTTACTATTCTTAGAGAGTGACAACAAGAATCACATATCAACTAGCAACAAGCCAAAATGGGTGTTCTATATAATCAAAGAGTCAGGTGAAATAGTCGAGTAGTAATCTATTATTGTAATAAAAGATTTTGAATTTGAACCACGATTTCAACTATAAAAAATGTTGTGGTATTGATTAAGATGATCTTGATAAGTTTTGCAGAGACAAAGAGAAAGAGAAGAGAGATGAAGAAAATATATTACCAGATGCATTATCAGCAACACATATATCTTGAAGCATGTCTGGGTCTGCAGCAAAAGCTGTGTTGAAACTTATGGCCAACATGACCATACCCATCATTGCTAGTAGCCTACCCCGAGAAGCCATTATGAATTGCTAATCAAAACTTAGAAAAGAACGGCTACACAGAAAGAGGAAGTAGAAAAAGAAAAAGTTGTGTGGAGAAAGAAAAAGTTATGTGGAGTATTTATAGTGTGGATATTGATGATGATCTACTCAATGAGAGATGCCATGCAATATAAAGATTCAAAAGGTTGCAATCACAATTTACAAAAATCCCACGACTATTATCTTGACTTGTTCCGAATATGATGGTGATGATAATGAACGCTTTGCTATTTTATAATTCCTTTTCATTACCTGTTACTTTGCGGTCTCATTTGCTAATCTCCTGTATTCCAGCACCTATAGTGGTGGAGACAGGACCCTATTATTAGCAAAAATACTCATATAGTGAGAGGGGGTCCAATAATAAATGTCAAGTAAACTATTAACTTTATAATATATTTAATCGAATTTTTTTCTTTTGATAAAAATAAAAATATTTTTTTTTTATAAATTAGAGTGTGTCGTTATATACCCTCAACCATATGTAACTCAGTCACTACTTGCACCATTGAAACATTCAGGGTCACTGGTTGAAGAAACATAGACGAAGACTGATTTAATTTTTTGGAGTTAAAACACTTGCATTAAAAGGATAGGTCATTGAAATTTGGTGGTGTTGGGACCCGACTTGGTCAAATGTGTGTGAAGTGAAGATACAGGCAACCCTTCTCGAATTCTCAAACCTACCCCAAGATCAAGTCATGAAATTTCTTTAGCAAATAATTAAGTCTAATATTAACGCGTTAAAATGAAATACTTAAAATGAGTTTGATGGATATTAAGACAAAATTTTACGTGGATGGAACTTATATATATATATATATATATATATATATATATATGATGGTAATGATAATGAACCCTTCGCTATTTTATAATTCCTTTTCATTACCTGTTGTTACTTTGCTCTCTCATTTGCTATCTTCTATTCATGTATCTGGTGGTCAAGCCAAAACTTTATTATTAGCAATAGCACTTATATAGTCAGAGGGAGTCCAATTAAATTTAAAGTAAACTATTAACAAAAATTGATTAATAATATACTTAATTGATTTTTTTTTTCTTTTCATTAAAAAAAAGAGTTTTTGTTTAAAGTTAAAGTGTGTCATTATATCTCCTCAATTATACGTAACTCAGTGGCTACATGCACCATTGAACCATTCAGAGTCATTGGTTGAAGAAACATGGAAGAAGACTGGAGTTAATTTTCGGGTAAATAGCACCACAACCTCCTATGCTTTAGTAAAAATGCACATGACCCCCCTGTGGTTTAAAAAGTGCACCGGAACCCTCTATGGTTTCAAAAAGTGCACACGCACCCCTCCCTAATTTTTCGTCAACAAATTTAATTGAATTGTATAAAATGACTAAAATGCCCTTCAATTTTTTATTTTTTATTTCTCTTTTTCTTTTCTTTTTTGTTCACACACACGCACACACACAGACACACACACACAGACGCACACACACACACACACACACACATTCTCTTTTTCTTTTCTTTTTTGTTCACACAGACGCACACACACACACACACGCACACACACTCAAATGCCCTTCAATTTTTTATTTTTTATTTCTCTTTTTCTTTTCTTTTTTGTTCACACACACACACACACACATACACACACACACACACACACACACACACACACACATATATATATATACACACGGACACACATATGTATATAATATACACACGCATACACATATATATATAATATACACACGCACACACACACGCACACACACACACATATATATATATAAAGATTTGCAGGTGTGTGTGTGTGTGTATGTGTGTCTGTGTGGGGTGACGGGGTAGGTGTGATGGTGGGGTGGGTGGGGGTGGGGATGGTGACGGTAGGGTGGGGGGGAGGGGGGGGCCGCGCTGGTTTAAGGAAGATGGGTTTTTTATTTTATATTTTTTGTGAAAATTGCATTGGGAGAAAAAAAAAATATATATATATATATATATAAGGGCATTTTTGTCCAATTGAGTAATAATTTAAGCCTAAAAACATGAAAAATCGCACCAAACGCGCGTGTAACACACTCTCCGTTAAAAGTAACAGTTTTTTTAACGGAGGGGTCTGTGGTGCTACACTTTTAAAACCACAGGGGGTTCCGGTGCACTTTTTAAACCACAGGGGGGTCATGTGCACTTTTGCTAAAGTATAGGGGGTTGTGGTGTTATTTACCCTTAATTTTTTGGAGTTAAAAGACTTGCATTAATTGTTTGATGGTGTTGGGACCCGACTTGGTAAAATGTGTGTGAAGTGAAGATATTCTCCAATTCTCAAACCTACTCCAAGATCAAGCCATGAAATTTCTTTAGGAAATTAAGTCTAATATGTATGTGTTAAAAGGAAGACCTAATATCAGTTTAATATATATTAAGACAAAATTTTACGTGTATAAAACTAATAAAAAAAGTAACTCTCTATGAGTTGAAAATCTGATCTCGAACTAGGACCTATTTTTTAGATAGTGAATTATAAAAATTTATATTTTCTACCGTCTAAAACACCATCTACTCTATTCTCTTCATTCTCTTTCTACCAAATTCAATGCTAGTGTGCATCTTTGCTACCAATAGCCTCTCTATTCCTCTCTACTCCTAGTTTTTTGAATTAATGCCAATTGCTAGTGACCGATCAAATATATAAATGAATTTTAGAGCTCCGAAATTGATTTTTTAATTATAAATTTGAAGGTTTACGCTCCCTATAAGATTTATTGTCAAAATTTAAATATACGACCTCTCTTCTTATGCGGTAAAAAGTATAGTTTGATTCGGTTTAGTCATGAGCGTGCCACAAATTCAAACATGCAAAGCAATTGGTAGTTTTTTTTTTTGAATATAAAATCATATTTGATACTCGCAGTAACAATCGTTAAATTCTTCAAAGGGGAAAACTGTCCTTTTTTATTTGTCCTTTTTATTATTTAATATCAGAGTATTAGTTGGAGATTCATTCGACATATATAGGACCGAATCTTTGTAGAGTTTGTTGGGAGTTGTTGATCATATCGATACAAAAGAATCAAACCTATGGAAGACTCGGACAAGTACTAAGCAAATTAATGAAAGAAAAAACAAACCATTGACCCTACCAAATTTCAAAAAATGAAGGATACAGTTAGGACTAAGAACCCCACTGACGTAACTTTAGTGACGACGCTGGTTTTTATTATGTAATCTCGCAATGTTGTAAAACAACTACTATATTTATCACACAGACACAGATAGGTATTCTAGCTTCCACGCGAAACGGTACGAGTGATACTATTTATCAACCTTTACCCCATTATATTTTCTTATATCATACCCCCTTTGTGTTTTTATGAAATTGTATAATAAACTTTGTGTTTTTTAAAGTGACATTAACCCTATATTATGAAAAATATTAAACACTCGCCCCAATTTAACCTTTTACTTAATTCTGTTAGTCAAAATGCATAAAAGACCAAATTATAACGCATTAAAAAACATTTTTTATCTAGCCTTTTGAATTTCTTTCTTTGTCATAGACCACAATAACAAAATATTGATAAAAAATTCATATAACTTTTATTTCTCTTCATACTACTTAAAATTATGAATACAACGCTTTAAGTTTTATTCAATTTGAACACGAAATGAAAAGGATATAAATTTTTTAATTTTGTATGCTGCTGGATGAAGATTGAAGACGACTCCAAAACGACGTCGTTTTGAATTTTAAGATGAGACTAAATGTGATTAACCAATGTCGTAATGACACATGGCAAGTGGATTAACATAAAAATTGCATAGCTTGCTGCTGGTAGGATTCGATACTGCACCCTAAAGCCTACCAAGTTCACACACTACCACCATACTAACTATATGAAAACAGAAGGAAGTATGGTGTATTTTACTCTTTTTTATATAGTAGAATATGTTCTATATATTTAAGAGATTTGATATTCAATATATAAATTTTTACTATATATAAAAAAAATAAATAAATGACATAAAATATTAGTTATAGTACACTCCACGATCAGAGATAGTCCTACAACCACACCTGTAATTAATGTTAAAAGACAAGTGCAGATTTTGATTGGACGTGGATATGTTTTCATCAGTGGTGTAATAATTTTGACACTTTCAAGCTTTATGGGGTCAACAGTTAAGTTTAGCTCAGTTAGTTTGTTGTTATAAGACTATTCTTATCAAGAGTTGCTAAAAATGTTAAACTTATTAATTTAGAGTCTAAAATAGAGATTTGGTCTCTATTTTATTTCAAAAATTATAAAAAATAGTGGATCTCATATATATTTAAATCATTAATAATATTTTTTAAAGGTCGAATCTCTAAAAATTTCTAAATTTAATAAATTTTACATTTTAACAACCCTTAATAAAAATAATCTACGGCCTAACTCTAACCCCACCTTTATTTGTTTCTTTTATTTAAGAGATTTTTAAATAATTCTATATATTTAGGGATCACTTATTTTACTTGAACTCCAATGATTTAATTTTTTACTTTTAATCAATTACTTATTTCAGGAATTCTTTTTAGTTTTACTTCAATAACTTCCCTATTAAAGACTCTTTACTTTTATTTTACTCCAATATTTCTCTATTCCAGTTAAGCCCATTATTTTAACACTAATTAGTGTACTAAACTGCAATTTTAAAAATTAAAACCCTAATTGTAATTAAAAAAATTACTATATTGAACTGCAATAGTAAAACATTAAATTTATTGCTCTAATTAAATAAATAATTTATATTAACTACAATTAATAAAAGCTAAATAAGTTGAAGAGTTTAACTTTTTCTGATTTTATTTATTTTTGATTTCCCTAGTTTTCTTTTTTGAGCGAGTATCTGGGCCAACCGGTCTATTGCATTTAGAATATACAGTAGTAACATTCTTGTTAAGCTAATTTTATGCTCACTGTATGCTTATTGCAGCTTGAAGATGACGAACATTTTGTTGATGCAGTTAATCCATGCACAAGGTGTCACGCCTTTAAAATTAATTTCCAACGTAAATTCTAGAAATTCAACCACCGTGTATTTAAAAAAGAGCACCTTATCTAAGCCTGTAAAGTTACAATAAATCTGAAATCATTAAGTATAGACGCACAAGAACCTATAACCAAAACTTATAATAATTTCCATAAGCAAATTATAATCTGTAACTATCTAAATTACAAAGTATCATTAGTTCCAAAATATTAGAGTAAAATACTTATAACATAGTCCAAAACTTCCAAAACTAAGTCAACTCTACTTTATTTTCTTATCGAAGTAACATACTTATAACAGAGTCTCTACCCAAGCGACGCACTATTCCTCGTTGTCTACAAAATACATAATTTTAAAATGAGTGTGTAACTCAATAAGAGGAAAACTTTCTTAAAAAGTAGTTTGGGACGTCATATTAATACAAAATAATTGAAACGATAATATTTTTCGAAAAACTCAAAAAAAAGATGAGTGGCGTAGTACAATGTATTAATTTATTCGAAGCTATACAAAAGTCAATGTGAAATGCACTATTAACAAAGTAAAACCATTCTTATCAAAATACAAAATAGTATGGCTGAACAATACGAAAAAATAGTTCATTTTGCCCAATCATTAAAGGTGAGTAGTATATTATCAATAAGTAGGGCACTACTAGATACGATAACCATGATAATGAATTTTACGTGAAAAAAGGTGATGAAGAAATTTGAAATTGACCGAAAAAATCCCTATAAGAGAAGTGAAAATTAGCACTAACAGGTCAATCAATATTACACTTAGATAAAAATACGATAGGCCCATGCCCACCTGGTCAATGGCTTAAAAATTGCTGTATTTTAATTTAGATCGAAGGTGACGGAGGAATCTATTGAGTGATAACTAACAATATTATCTACTTTGATCATGGCTCACCTTATTCCATTTAGATGCTTGATTAGTGAGGGCTCAGCAACACATAATCATTCAAATCATTTTATTATAAATATATGGGCAAATCTCACAAATAGTCCCTATTGTTTATAATTTTTTGACAAATAATCCTCATTGTTTTAAAAGTCACGCAATTAGTCCCTATTATTTGCAAAAGTTTCACCAATAGTCCTCATTGTTTCATAAGTCATTCAGTTAGTCCCTATTATTTACAAAAGTCTCTCCATTAGTCTTAATTGTTTGTAAAAATCTCTCCATTAGTCCTCAATATTTGTAAATGTATTTACAAATATTGAGGACTAATGCAAAGACTTTTACAAACAATAGGAACTAATTGAGTGACTTTTAAAATAATAGGGACTATTGGTGGAATTTTTACAAATAATGAGAACTAATCACGTGACTTCTAAAACAATAGGGACTATTTATTAAAAACTTGTAAACAATAGATACTATTTATCCAATTTGTCCTAAATATATAGTCACTTCCCGTCAGCATTCAAAAGACTAACACTGTGAAATCATATATTGAGACATTAATAATGAGAAGGTGGAATTTATTATTATTGGTCAAGCAGAAACCATGCACATCTCACGCGTGCATGGTTTTACAATATTTTTCGAATAATTTCACAAAATAAATACAAATATCCACCCACTATATATATCAATGGACAACATGTCTACATTAGGGTGCAAACCTAGACTTGATTTCCTGAACTTCTTTGATACCGATCATGAAAGACATGGACAAAACATTATCAGGGACAGGTGGTGTAGCGTTAAACAATGTGACTGCAATTTGTTGTGTACCAGGCAATTGACTGTTGAACCCCGAGAGAAGAATAGCCGGAGCATAGCCATTGTTCTTCTGGAAGTGAACAAGCCCTCTGGGGAACACAAACACGGCACCTTTCTTGATGCGCTTTGGGAAGAGTGTATTGTTTGTGGTTATGAAGCCAACATCGAGTTCACCTTCAAGCACAAACACCATTTCAGAGGCGCGTGGGTGGGTGTGGGGTGGGTTGATGCCACCAGGGGCGAAATCAATACGTGCAAGGGATACACCAAGCGTGTTGAGGCCTGGAATCATCTGAACATTGGCTGCGGTCACTTTCGAACCCAATGGGTTGTTGGTGTCTCCAGGCCCGGCGAGGATGCCAGAGAAGAAATCATCAGGTTTTGCATTTGGCTTGCAGGGAAATCCATTTACCAAAATAGCTGTTCCATGCAAAGAAATTTATCTCAGTCAAGGAAAATCCTTCAAAATGGAAACCATTTGTGTTTTGGCTCACATATGGTAAAGAGGTTGGTTATAGGGGAAATGATGCAAATGCATAGCAACGAGGGCAATTTAAACGACTGTCGTTTTGTAAGCCGATTCTTAAATCAAATATGCATGAACTTTTTCTTTTTGGCCAAAGATATGCATGAATACAACATATAGTTTAGTCATATTTGGGGCTTGTTTACTATTCTTAGAGAGTGACAACAAGAATCACATATCAACTAGCAACAAGCCAAAATGGGTGTTTTATATAATCAAAGATTCAGGTGAAATAGTCGAGTAGTAATCTATTATTGTAATAAAATGTTTTGAATTTGAACCACGATTTCAACTATAAAAAATGTTGTGGTATTGATTAAGATGATCTTGATAAGTTTTGCAGAGACAAAGAGAAAGAGAAGAGAAATGAAGAAAATATATTACCAGAAGCATTATCAGCAACACATATATCTTGAAGCATGTCTGGGTCTGCAGCAAAAGCTGTGTTGAAACTTATGGCCAACATGACCATACCCATCATTGCTAGTAGCCTACCAAGAGCAGCCATTATGAATTGCTAATCAAAACTTAGAAAAGAGCAGCGACACAGAAAGAGGAAGTAGAGAAAGAAAAAGTTGTGTGGAGAAAGAAAAAGTTATGTGGAGTATTTATAGTGTGGATATTGATGATGACCTACTCAATGAGAGATGCCATGCAATATAAATATTCAAAAGGTTGCAATCACAATTTACAAATCCCACGACTATTATCTTGACATGTTCCAAATATGATGGTGATGATAATGAACGCTTTGCTATTTTATAATGAACGCTTTGTTACTTTGCTCTCTCATTTGCTATCTTCTGTATTCATGCACCTAGTGGTGGAGCCACGACCCTATTATTAGCAAAAATACTCATACAGTGATAAGGGGTCAATAATAAATGTCAAGTAGACTATTAATTTTCTAATATATTTAATTGGTTTTTTTCTTTCATTAAAAAATAATTATTTTTTTTATAAATTAAAGTATGTAATTATATACTGTCAACTGTATGTGACTCTACTTGCACCATTGAAACATTCAGGGTGACTGGTTGAAGAAACATAGACGAAGACTGAGTTAATTTTTTGGAGTTGGGACCCGACTTGGTAAAATGTGTGTGAAGTGAAGATATAGGCACCCCTTCTCGAATTCTCAAACCTACTCCAAGATAAGTCATGAAATTTCTTTAGCAAATTTAGTCTAATTTGTCCGCATTAAATTGAAAGACCTAAAATGAATTTGATGAATATTAAGACAAAATTTTATATGTATAGAACTTATAAATGAGGTGACTCTCTACGTGGTGAAAATCTGATCTCAAATTAGACCCTATTTTTTAGATAGCGAATTGTGAAAATTTACATGTTTTACCCTCTAAAAACTATCAACTCTATTCTCTTCATTCTCTTTCCACCAAATGCAATGTTAGTGAGCATCTTTGCCATCAATGGCCTCTCTATTCCTCTCTACTACCTAATTTTTTGAATTAGTGTGAATATAAATTGACTTTAGAGCTCCGAAATTGATATTCTAATTATAGATTCAAGTGTCTACGCTCCCTATAAGAATTATCGTCAAAATTTAAATGTACCACCTCTTCTTATGCGATAAAAGTATAATTTGATTCGGTTTATTAGTCATCCGCGTGCCACAAATTCAAACATGCAAAGTCATTGGTAGTTTTTTTTTTTTTTAATATAAAATCATATTTGATACGCGAAGTAACAATTATTAAATTCTTCAAAGCGGATAACTGTCCTTTTTTATACGCCCTTTTTATTATTTAATATCAGTGTTTTAGTTGGAGATTCATTAGACATATATAGGACCAAATCTTAATTTCTAGTGTTTGGTGGGAGTTAGTTGTTTGCATCGCTAAAAAAAAAATCAACTTATGGTTGGTTAATTTTGGCGGCAAAGTATTGGGATAATATAATTGGACCTTCGGATTAACTGAAGACTTTTTTTAAGAGAGACAAAAGGGATAAGATATCTCCTAGAAGTATAGTTATGTAACTGGTTTCAAACTTCCCACAAAACCAAAAAAAAAAAAAAAAAGAATCAACCTGTGGTAGAGGGGAACAAGTACTAAGTTTTCACCAAAAAAAAAAAAAAAAGAACAAGTACTAAGCAAATTAATGAAAGAAATAGCAAACCATTGACCCTACCAAATTTCAAAAACTAAGGATACAGTTAGGACTAAGAACCCCACTGATGTAACTTCACGGCGTGTCTAGTGACGACGCTGGTTTTAATTATTTAATTTTTTTATTCAAATGAGGCTTAAGTGGTATATATATATATATTAAAGGATGTTGTTAGAAAAAAATAATCTCATACTATAATTATCACACAGATAGGTACTCTAGCTTCCACGCAAAATAGTACGAGCAATGTTATATATCAACTGACAACCTTCACTCATCATCTTTTTTTTATATAGTAGAGTATGTTCTATATACTTGAAAAATTTTATATTCAATATATGAATTTTTACTATATAAAAGAAGAGTAAAATGGCGACATAAAGTATTACTCATAGTAAACTATGAGATAGTCCTAGTTAGGCTGTTATTATAATACTAATTAGTGGACTAAACTGCGATTTAAAAAATTAAAACCTTAATTGTAATTAAAAATTACTATATTGAACTACAATAGTACAAAAATTAAAATTAATACTGTAGTTAAAATAAATAATTTGTATTAACTACAATTAATAAAACTAAGTTGAAGAGTTTAACTTTTTTCTGATTTTATTTATTTTTGATTTCCCCTGTTTTCTTTTTTGAGTGGGTATCTGGGCCAACCGGTCTATTGCAATTAGAATATACAGTAGTAACCTTCTTGTTAAGCTAATTTTATGCTCACTGTATGCTTATTGCAGCTTGAAGAAGACGAACATTTTGTTGATGTAGTTAATCCATGCACAAGGTGTCACGCCCGCAAAATTCTCCATCGTGCATTCTAGAAACGCAATCATCGCGTACGTAGAAAGAATACTTAAACCCATAAAGTTATAATAAATTTGAGTCATTAAATATAAGCGCACAAGCATCTATAACCAAAACTTATCATAATTTTCATAAGCAAATTATAATCTGTAACTATCTAAATTAAAAAGTATCATCGATTCCATAGTGTTAAGAGTAAAATACAAAAACTTAATATATTCCAAAGGTTCCAAAACTAAGTCAACTCTGTTTTATATTTTCTTATCACAGTAACAGTTAGGGAGTCTCTACCCCCAAGCGATGCACTATTTCTCGTTGTCTACAAAATACATAAGTTAAAATGAGTATATAACTCAGTAAGAGGAAAAGTTTCCTAAAAAATAGTTTGGGACCTCATATTAATACAAAATAATTGAAACGATAATATTTTTCAAAAAACTCAATAAAAAAAAGAGTAACGTATATAAACAATAACAGTGCAATGCATTAAATTATTCAAAGCTATAAAAATGCCAATGTCAAATGCAATCTTAACAAAGTAAAACCATTCTTATTGAAATACAAAATAGGTTGTGTCCATGACTAAGTAATATAAAAAGTATTTTATTCTGTCCAATCACCAAAAGCCAGTTGTATATCTTCAATAAATAATGACTACACGATACGATAATAATGACGGTGTACACACCCCATCAATGTAAGTGTCACAATAACGATAATTGCCAATCAAAACCGCAGCCAAAATGGAATGTCAAAATTCATTCTTATAAATTTCAAAATTTACTTTTCGAATCATTCAATGGTCATAATATTATTATATAAGAAAATAGCTAGCTTTTCAATATACTTACTCAATGACTTAGAGTCTGTTTGACCTATCTTTTTGACATTCAAAAGTGCTTCCTGTGAATTTAGAAGCTAATTTCACCTGTTTGGCCCATTTTTAAAAGTACTTTTAGATAAAAGGTGAAGCTGAAAAAATCTGAAAAATAAGAAGCTCCAAATTGGAGCTTTTTAAACTAGGCTTTTGCGAAGCTGTTTTTATATAATGCGGGAAGCTGTTTTCTTTTTCTTTCTCAAATATTCCCCTTCATATTTTTTAAAATATAATATTTCCCTCAAATTTTCTAAAAGCTCAATATTGCCCAATATAGGCCAAACAGTCCACGGTTTTTGTTCAACAGCACTTTTACCAAAGCTCTACTGGAAAAGCTCTACAGCTCAAAAGCTAAAATTTGATAGCTAGGCCAAACAGAGCCTTAGATCTCAAGTTTATTTCAGTGGTTTAGAAATCATGTATGCACATTTTTATGCGTTTCAAATATTATACCCAAGATGTAACGTAAAAAACACCATACTCTTTTGAAACTGATGAACTTCTCGATCCAGTGCATGATTAATAACAAATTGTTAGAATATAACACTTATTTTATATCAGAAAATCAGAAATTCTAAGATCACCTTATAAGATATTGGGTTACTCCACTTGGCACCAATTGATTTTAAGTTGGAACCTCAGTTATCTTCACATTGTATCAGAGTTAGGCTCATAGTGTAGTCTCATTCATCTCTCGCGTGCGACCCATCTCAAATCAGGTCCACTTGTCTTTTAATTTTTTGCGTGTGCATAGTCCACGCACCTTCAATTATCCACATGTGTGTTTAATCTTCTATGTATGACGCCATCTCAAAAAAAATTCGGTCCACGCGTGTTCAAATCTTCCACGTGTGACTAACACTTGTCCCATATCGAAAAATTAGAAACTCTAAGACCACTTTATAAGATCTTGGGTTACTCCACTTGATACCAATTGATTTTAAGATGAAAACTCAGTTATCTTAACACAAATATTGTCTCGAATCTTAAAACCGTCAATTATTTAAGCTTATTGTATCTAAAAACTTAGTGGAGTAAGAGCACAAAACAATAAGTAAATGTTTTAGGACGAAAGAGCAAATCAATGTGCTATGCAGACGTGAATTTATTGACAATAGATTATGAATACAAGAAAAGGAAAGTTTGCAAAAGTTTTGTGATTCTCACATGACACCTGGCCTTCGACACCTTTTAATTTACAGACAATTCCAAAACCATAAGTATAATATTAATAAAAACTCAATCATATGAAAATTGTAAGTCATTGATAAATATATGATATCGGTATATAACGAAAACATATTATAAAAGCATAAACGAGTTATTCTGAAGGGTTAAACTTGCTATAAAATTCAACGCTCGATATTATAACATGACTTACAGTACAATCTCAATACATTTGCAAAAATTCACGTGTGGAAATGGTTGAGATTGTGATTTACATATCCAAACCAGCCAACAAATATACCCAAATGCTTCTTTTCTGCCAAAGCTTGTTGCCAATAAATTACTCATTATTTTCCCACTCAAAAATCTGATACATTAATTGTAGGTCAAGTGAATCAGCATATAAATTAACATAACCACTCTTATTTACAGCCCACTAAAGTGCTTCACATTCTTCAATTAAATGGGGTATTTGATGCTAGACCTACAAGCTCCAACTTTTGATCAATAACTTCAACTACAACTTTTTCAATTCTATTTTTTTTTTAGGGAAAAGTTTTGAGTTATTACATTTTTTCCCTCTTAAAAAAATTATGTCCTCGAAACTTTATTTTCCTTCATGTTATATGAGTCGCGAATTGATTCTTGCTGTCTTTTCGTCATATTGTTTGTGATTGAGAAGCTGCCTCTGGGTGAAGCATTCGCTTTGCCACGTAATTAACTTGAATAGTTGTTAAAAAAAAAAAACTCTCCTTGAATAGAGTTCTACTCACAGGCTTCGTTGTAAATGTGGTCTATTGAGGCAGATCGTTACGCCTTTCATATATGTCGAACTCTTTTATGGGTCCTAAGAGGTTATCTTAGTGATGAAGTATTTGGGCGTGGGTAGACATTTGCTCACGTCTCAAGTTTGAATCAGTTAACAAGTTAATTTTTTTGAGATTAGTCTTATTAAGTTTGTGTTTGACTAACTTTATATTACTTTTTGATAAGATTATATGTCTCGAGATTTAATATTCATGAAAAAAATTCCTATAAGAGAAGTAAAAATTAGCACTAACGGGTCAGTCAATACTCTTAGATAAAAGAACAATAGGCCCATGCCCACTTGTTGAAAGGCTTAAAAGTCCAGTATTTTATTTGAGAGAAGATGACAAAGAGGATTCTATTAAGTGATAACTAATATTATCTACTTTGATCATGGCTCACCTTATACCATTTAAATGCTTGATTAGTGAGTTCTCAGCTCACATTTAAGGATTCAAATCATTTTATTATAAATATATAGTTTACTTCGGCAGCATTCAGAAGAAAACACTGTGAAATGATTGAGACAATAATAATGAGAAGCTGGAATTTAATATATATTATTTGTAAAGCAGAAACCACATCTCATGCGTGCATGTCTACATTTTGGGTGCAAGACTAGACTTGATTTGCTGAACTTGTTTGGTACCAATCATGAAAGACATGGCCAAAACATTATCAGGCACAGGTGGTGTAGCTGCAAACAATGTGGCTGCAATGGCTTGTAGTCCAGGCAATTGACTGTTTAACCCCGCGATAGCAGTAGCCGAAACATTGCCATTGTTCTTTTGGAAGTGAACGAGGCCTCTGGGGAACACAAACACTTCACCTGTCTTGATGTGCTTGGAGATGAGGACATTGGCTGTGGTTATGAAGCCAACATCGAGTTCACCATTAAGGACAAACACAATTTCAGAGGCTCGTGGGTGGGTGTGGGGTGGGTTGATGCCACCAGGGGCGAAGTCAATACGTGCAAGGGATACACCAAGCGTGTTGAGGCCTGGAATTCTCTGAACATTGGCTCGAGTCACCAACGACCCCATTGAGTTGTTGATTGCTCCAGGCTTGGCGAGGATGTCAGAGAAGAAATCATCAGCTGTTGCATTTGACTTGCAGGGAAATCCATTTACCTTAATATCTGTTCCATGCAAAGAAATTTATCTCAATCAAGGAAAATCTTTCAAAACGACAACCTGTTTATGTTTTGGCTCACTTATGGTAAAGAGGTTGGTATAGGAGAAATGATGCAAATCCATAGTAAGGAGTGTTGGAAGGATCGTGTACATAAATATGTTGGGAATACAACATTATTATAACGTGATTCGGCATAGTCTACGTTCACAAAATATTATTCTTTATTACTCATAAAAACTACTACAATAATGACTCTAATATACTTACGTAGAGGTATATATGTTCCAACTCTAATCTAATATAATATGTTATACTCACCTTATAGTGTGTGACGACTAAACTTATCCTAGATAGCCTATTTATAATAGACTAATGTTAGCTAGTACTATTATGATTAGGATTCCTATCTTCCATAGTATTTCAACTTTTATCAAACCTCTAGTTATCTTTAGTATTTGACTATACTTGGAATTCGAACTATATCCAACAAATTCCTCCCTTGGTGAGAAATACTAAACTTCAAATCTTTGATCAACACTTCTAAATTCAGTAACTCAACTATGCATATGTGGACTTCGACGAATCCGATTTCAAATTTGGATTATGGTTTCCCAAAAACTTTGTGAACACTTCTGGTCAACTAGGTCAATACTTGGTCAAAGCCTAGTCAACTCAATCAAACTTTTGGTTCACTAGGTTGCACCATTCTCCCTTAAGGTTAAAGCATTGGTTTCACTGGCAGCAACAAATCCAAGAGCTACTCTTCAATTTTCTCTTATCTTCTTTTTTATTTTTTTATTTTTTTAGTTTTTTCTTTTTTTCTCTTTTTTTGCTTCTTGTTGTTTTTTATATTTATATTTTTATTTTTTTGTCCCTTTTTTTTGTTGTGTTCTCTTTCCCAATTTGCAACAGTAAGTTCTTTCTTCGCCAATCATCTCTTCTGACTCCTCAATGGTGGTACTCACTGGTCTCTTCTAGACAACCTCAACTATCTACCTCTTTTGGTGCACTTGGGGACGCTATCTCCTTCATGGCGTAATAGCGATGACGCGCAACCATTCCTTCTCTGTTAGGCATGTTCTTATCTTCAAAACTTGGAGTTACTATAGGAACACCATTGCTTCGGCATGGCATCAATCTACTAAATGCGTCACGACAACAATCTTCAACAACAAGCACTACACCATGTCTCGACGTAAGCTTCTTGGTTGCTTCAACGTCTTCTTTTTTGTTATCTATATGCAATTCCAGGCTCTGATACCACTTTGTTGGAAGGATCGTACACATAGCTATGTTGAAAACACAACACTATTTTAACGTGGTTCAGCATAGCCTTCGTCCACAAAATATTATTCTTTATTACTCATAGAAGCTACTACAATAATGACTCCGATATACCTACCTAAGGGTATATGTGCTCTAACTCTAATCAATTATAATATGGTACACCCACTTTGTAGTGTGTGACGACTAAACTTATCCTAGGTAGCCTATTTATAATAGACTAATGCTAGTCCTATTATGATTAGGATTCCTATCTTCTATAGTATTTCAACTTTTATCAAACTTCTAGTTATTTTTAGTATCTGCTTGAAATTCGAGTCATATTCGACAAGGAGGACAATTTAAACGACTGTCATTTTGTAGACCGACTCTTCAATTAAATATGCATGAACTTTTTCGTTTTGGCCAAAGATATGCATAAATACATCACATAGTATAGCCATATTTGGGGCTTGTTTACTATTCTTTGAGAGTGACACCAAGAACACGACATATTCGAGTTAGTCTAGTGACTCCAATTTACTCTCAAATTCGAATTTATGTTGTTATCAAATTCGAACTTATGTACTCTCTTTAAAAAAGATGAAATGGTCTCGTTTTCGAGTAAATGAATTTCTCGTTAAATTCCAGAACTTGATAATAGTAAACAGATTTTCATTGGTCAATCATTGTTGTTTAGCTGCTACGTTGATAAATTAAAAGAATCCCATTATTGTGAAGCTAGAAAGAAGAGCTAAGAGAAGAGTCAATATCGAATGACATAATGAGAGACGACTAAAAAGCAATCATATATTCACAAGCAACAAGCCATAATGGTAGTTCTATAACACCAAGAGTTGTGTAATGATCATCAAATAATGACTAGTTATAATCAGAATGTCTAAATTCAAACCACAGTTTCGAGTAAAAAAATGGATGTTCTATTCATTAAGATCTTGATAAGGTTTTCAGAAACGTTAAAAATATATTACCAGAAGTAAGATCAGCAACACATATATCTTGAAGCATGTCGGGATCTGCAGCAAAAGCTGTGTTGAAGGTTATGGCCAACATGACCGTACCCATCATTGCTAGTAGCCTACCAAGAGCAACCATTATCAGTTCCTAATTAATCAAAGCTTAGAAAAGGGCAGCGACACAGAAAGAGAGGAAATGGAGAAAAAGAAAAAGTTGTGTGGAGAAAGAAGAAGTTGTGTGGAGTATTTATAGTGTGGATATTGATGATGAGTTAAAAAAGACGTTGACGTGAAATTATGATTTTGTGGGTTGTTTAAAAAGCAAGAAGAAACATTCCTTCTTCGACCCAAAGTCAAGGGACCGTAGAAAGTGTACATAGAATTCACAACTTGGCCTTGTCTTGGGCTCTTTTTTGACAAGCAAAGAGTGTTAAATTTTGAGATATATAATTTTATTTAAAAAAGTCATAATTTACGTTAAATATACACAAATCTATTAAAATGATCTCAAGAAAATTAGATTCTTAACAGGTTTAAAACTATGATATTAAGCAACTTTTTTGCCTACACTCCAATGTGCTGTTACTAGACTACTGCACCCAAAGACACTAAATTGCCACATGACCTAACACGCTCTACACGTGCAGGTGAGATTCGTTTTTGAGTTTTGTATATAAACAGTTTTAATATTTTTAAATGAGTGACGGCAAGACTTGAACTCAATACCGTTTGGTGACTTAGGCTCTGATACTATATTAAGTTACTACGTCATCTAAAAATTTAAACTGTTAGAAATGAATTTATTGTATTCACTTATTGTGTTCAACAAAACACTATTAGTATACTAACCATTAGGTTTTGCATGGATAGCATATTATTGTATTTTGTACCAAGAAGTTGAGTGAAATGGTCGAGAATAACTTGTTATAATTAGAAGTTTTAAATTCAAATCTCACATTTTTTACCTCCATTATAAAAGAAGAAAAAAAACATACTATATGTTCTTATCTTTAATAACTCATTTTTTCATGTTTTGGGTTAAATTTTCTGTTTGTTTAGTACAGTATTATGCACCTAGTGGTGGAGCTAAGAGCCTATTATTAGCGAAAATACTCATACAGTGAAAGAGGATTTAATAATAAATGTCAAATAGACTCTTAATTTTTTAACATATTTAATCGTTTCTTTTCTTTTCATAAAAAAATGGGATTTTTAAAAAAAAATTAGAATGTGTCATTATATACTCTCAACTATACATATGATTCAGTCGTTACATGCGCCATTGAAGCATTATTCAGAGTCAATGGTTGAAGAAATATGGACGCAGACTGAGTTAACTTTTTGGAGTTAAAAGATTTGCATTGTTTGATGGTGTCGGGAACCCCTTCTCCAATTCTCAAACCTTCTCCAAGAAGTGATGAAATTTCTTTAGCAAATTAAGTCTAATATCGCGTTTAAATGAAAGACCTAAAATGAATTTGATGGATATACAGATAAAATTTTATATGTATAGAACTAATAAAAGAGATGATTCTCTACATGGTGAAAATCTGGTCTCGAACTAGGCCCTATTTTTTTAAACAGTAAATTGGATTTAAATCAAATTAAAATCATGCATCAATAGGCTCATGGACTACAAGTTATAAAGATACTCCAATAAATAATTAAGTTAATGAAAACCTTATGGGATTCAGCCTCTACGTTCTCAACCCTCTAAAACTCTATCAAATCTATTATCATTATTCTCAGCTTTTCACAAAATTCAATGCTAGTGAGCACTTTTGCCATCAACGGCCTTTTTTTTTTCTCTCTATTCCCTAATTTTTGAATTAGTACGAATTGCTAATGATCCATATATTTAAAAAATAAATGAATTTTAGTGCTCCAAAAATTAATAATCTAATTATAGATTCGAGAATCTACGATCTTTACATAAACTATTGGTAAATTTTTATATATATACGACCTCTTCTTGCGCGATAAAAGGCTAGTTTGATTCGGTTGTCATCCATGTTTCACAAATTCAAACATGACGTCTAGTTTGATACTCGAAGTAATAATTATTAAATTCAAAGACAAACGTCTAGTTTGATACTCGAAGTAATAATTATTAAATTCTTCAAAGCGGACAACTGTCCTTTTCTATATCTACTTTTATTATTAATATCAGTGTATTAGGTGGAGATTCATATAAAATCGAAGGAAAATACAAATTAGCCAATACTCGTAGGTATTGCATCAGTACAAAGTAGTAAATTCAACGCATAAGGAACAGACAAAACCCAATTTTTTGCATCAGTAAATTCATTAGACATATATAGGACCAATTCTTACTAGTGTAATTAGGTGGTGTTTGTCAAAGAAGAATCAAACTATGACAGACTCGAACAAGCACTAATTAGCAAATTAATGAAAAAGAAGTGATTAGAGAGCGTTGGTTCAATGGTATGTATAGAACTTATTATATATGTAAAAAATTGTGAGCTTGAGTCTCGCTAATTATATTACACGGCCTTATACTTCTATTGAATCTTAAAAAAAAAAAAAAAAAAAAAAAAAGTGAATGTTTTTAAATTAGTAACGGCAAGACTTGAACTCAATACCGTTTGGTGCCTTAGGCTCTGATACTATATTAAGTTATTACGTCATCTAAAAATTTAAATTGTTAAAAATTAATTTATTGTGTTCAACAAAACACTCTATTAGTATACTAACCATTAGGTTTTGCATGGATAGCATATTATTGTATTTTGTACCAAGAAGTTGGGTGAAATGGTCGAGAATAACTTATTATAATTAGAGGTTTTGAATTCAAATCTCACAATTTTGACCTCCATTATAAAAGAAGAAAAAAAAAACATACTATATGTTCTTATGTTTAATAACTCATTTTTTCATGTTTTGGGTTAAATTTTCTGTTTGTTTAGTACAATATAATCTGGCTTTTGGAGCCAACCTAATCACTTAGAAAAAATCAGCAGCATTACTGCAGGTCAACAAAAATCTTGTTTGTAGTGCAGATTGTTAGAGTAACGATCTACTCAATGAGAGATGCCATGCAATATAAAGATTCAAAAGGTTGCAATCACAACTTACAAATCACACGACTATTATCTTGACATGTTCCATATATGATGGGGATGATAACGATCGCTTTAATTTGCTATTTTATTCCTTTTCATTATCTGTTACTTTTCTATCTCATTTGCTATCTTCTGTATTGATCATGCACCTAGCGGTGGAGCTAAGAGCCTATTATTAGCGAAAATACTTGTACAGTGAAAGAGGATTTAATAATAAAAGTCAAATAGACTCTTAATTTTTTAACATATTTAATCGGTTGTTTTCTTTTCATAAGAAAATGGGATTTTTTTTTTTTTTTTTTTTTTTAAAGTTAGGATGTGTCATTATATACTCTCAACTATACATATGATTCAGTCGTTACATGTGCTATTGAACCATTATTCAGAGTCATTGGTTGAAGAAACATGGACGAAGACTGAGTTAACTTTTTGGAGTTAAAAGATTTGCATTGTTTGATGGTGTCGGGACCCGACTTGGTAAAATGTGTATGAAGTGAAGATATAGACAACCCCCTTCTCCAATTCTCAAACCTACTCCAAGAAGTGATGAAATTTCTTTAGCAAATTAAGTCTAATATCGCGTTCAAAGGAAAGACCTAAAATGAGTTTGATGGATATATAGATAAAATTTTATGTGTATGAAACTAATAAAGGAGATGATTCTCTACGTGGCGAAAATCTGGTCTTGAACTATGCCCTATTTTTTTAAACAGTAAATTGGATTTAAATCAAATTAAAACCATGCATCAATAGGCTCATGGACTACAAGTTATAAGGATACTCCAATAAATAATTAAGTTGATGAAAACCTTAAGGGATTCAGCCTCTACGTTCTCTACCCTCTAAAACTCTATCAAATCTATTATCTTTATTCTCAGCTTTTCACAAAATTCAATGCTAGTGAGCACTTTTGCCATCAATGGCCTTTTTATTTCTCTCTATTCCCTAATTTTTGAATTAGTACGAATTGCTAATGATCCATATATTTAAAAAATAAATGAATTTTAGTACTCCTAAAATCAATAATCTAATTATAGATTCGAGAATCTACGATCTCTACATAAACTATTGGTAAATTTTTATATATATACGACCTCTTCTTGCGCGATAAAAGGCTAGTTTGATTCGGTTGTCATCCATGTGTCACAAATTCAAACATGACGTCTAGTTTGATACTCGAAGTAATAATTATTAAATTCAAAGATAAACGTCTAGTTTGACACTCGAAGTAATAATTATTAAATTCAAAGATGAAGGTCTAGTTTGATACTCGAAGTAATAATTATTAAATTCAAAGATGAACGTCTAGTTTGATACTCGAAGTAATAATTATTAAATTCTTCAAAGCGGACAACTGTCCTTTTCTATATCTACTTTTATTATTAATATCAGTGTATTAGTTGGAGATTCATATAAAATCGAAGGAAAATACAAATTAGCCAATACTCGTAGGTATTGCATCAGTACAAAGTAGTAAATTCAACGCATAAGGAACAGACAAAACCCAATTTTTTGCATCAGTAAATTCATTAGACATATATAGGACCAATTCTTACTAGTGTAATTAGGTGGAGTTTGTCAAAGAATCAAACTATGGCAGACTCGAACAAGCACTAATTAGCAGATTAATGAAAAAGAAGCTATTAAAGTTTTAGTTCAATGGTATGTAATTTGTTATAAATGTAAGAAATTATAAGTTCGAATCTCATTAATTATATTAAATGACCTTATACCTCCAGTGAATCTTAAAAAAAAACCAATGAATGAAAAAGAAGCAAACCATCGACCCAACCAAATTTCAAAAACTAAGTATCCTAAGAACCCCACTAATGTAACATCACGACGCGCGTCTTGTGACGCTGGTTTTAATTTTTTTTGTTTTGTTTTTATTTTTTACCTTCTTATGATTTCACCCTAGTCCAAGACCAATTCAATCAACTAATGTAACATCACGGTGTGTCTTGTGACGCTGGTTTATTTTTTTATTTTTTAATGCAAATGAGGCCTAAGTCGTGTATATATATATATTAAAGAATGTTATTTGTAAAAATTAATCTCGCAATGTTGTAATACATACTACTAGATGAAAGACTTATTGTTTTGATTTGTTTCTAAATCTATTCATGCGAAGATAAGAAGCCCTAGGGCAACTACTATAACTATCACACAGATAGGTACTCTAGCTTCCATGCGAAATAGTACAACTAATGCTATATATCAATCTTCACCCCATCATTTTTCTTTATATAGTAGAATTTTTATCATATATACGAAAGATTTGATATTCAATAGTAAAGGGATGACATAAAACATTACTCATAGTATACTCCACAATTAAAAATGAGTAATGCTAAACGTCACCTTTTTTTTTATCACTCTATTGTCACCTCTCATACCTAGTTGGCATACCAACTAGATAAATTTATTTTTATTCTCTCTCTAATCTTATTAATTTTATTTATTTTCTCTCCCTCTTTTTATTAATTTTCCTCTCTCTTATTTTTACCTTTTCTTTTCTCTCTCTTTTATTTAACCCTGTACACGATTACGATCCAAGCCTTGAGAATTTTTGTTGTGAAGTCAACAAGGTAATATTTCTATTCCATTCATGGTCAATTTCTAATTTTTTACAAATAATTTAGTTATCTTTAAAATAATTTCTTGACAACTAGATGTCCTTGGTAGACATAATTTTATTGGCTTTACATACTTTTAAAGGACGATTGCAGTAGCCAAATCATATCAAATTTGAGTAGATTACCAATCTTAATGTTTGTTTTATTTATAGATTATTTCGACACCTTTTTACTTAATTTGTGTTAGTTCTCACATAATCTATGAGCAATTTTAGTGGTTTTGCATTTGTTCTATGATCCAGGTGAAAGCTGTGAGAAAATTGGAGTTTCGGAGCAAAAATGGTAGAAGCATTGCTAAGGACGAAGTGCGTTGAACTTGAGAAGTCTTTGATTAGAAATTAGAAGTTGCGCAGTCATAGCGCAGCTGTGCTGTACCATAGGAAATTAAAAGGGTTATTTTTGTAAAATGGCAAAAAAAGAAGTAAACCCTAGGGGATAAAAGAAAGAAAAACGTGAGAAGCAGGGGAGTTCTGGTTGGCAGCCATTTTTGGAGAGAAAAAGCAACGTTCCAACAAGAGAGAAAGCAAAGGATTTGCGAGTTAAAGATGGAGAAACAATTTGAAGATGGACTTCTACCACGATTTTTCTCCAAATCCTAGTTTTCTCTTTATCTCTTATCATGATTTCTACTATGTTTTTTATTTTATTTAATTTCGTTATTATGTTTTAAGTTATTTTTCTAGGGCTACGATGTAGTCGGATTATGAATGATTGAATTCTTTTGGTTTTAATTGATTTGATGAACTATTCCAATTCTATGTTGAGTATTTCCTTCTAAACTTAATGCTTGTGATTGTCTGATCAATAATTGCATGATTTGTGGTTTGGTTTGAGACTGAGAAGTGATAATCGAATTAGACCACGTTTGAGATACCATTAAATTATCATAAGATAAAGGTATTTATGAGATTTAGTACAACATTTGAATTTCTAGGGCTTAATGAGTTCTATAAATTCACAGTTATCACATAGATATAGTTAGTTTGCTTAGTGGGATATGTTATTGATACTTAAGAAAGATTAATAACCATCTTAGCAACATTGCTGGTAACATAGGGAATAGACATCAATTAATAGATTCAAGTAGGATTAATCTTGGTGAAGTCGGAAATCCTAGAGCATTTTAATTATTGAATTACCATCTTTTGTTGATTTCGTAGTAATTGCTTAAATTGTTAATTTCATAAGTTCCGTAGCTTTTAGTTTTTATCTAAAATCTCTCAATTCTTGGGTGTCCAAATAAAGTTAGAGTTAAACTAATTACGGTAATTAGTAATCACAGTTCTCGTAGGAACGATCTTTATTCACTATGTTATTACTTGTTGCGATACGTATACTTGCTTTAGATTCTGCACAATACTTAACAAGTATTTGGAGTAGAATTAGGATGGCTTTCAATTTCATCTTTCTTTCCAAAATCCTAATCAAGCGAAGTATTAATTAGTTGAAAAGAGAACTAACCTTCAACAAAACTAATAAGATTGGAGAGAGAATAAAAATAAATCTATCTAGTTTGCATGTTAATTAGATATGCCAACTAGGAGCTGATAAGTGGGTGATAAAAAAAAAAGATAACGTTTAGAATTACTCATCAAAGATAATCCTTGGAACACACCTATAATATCACAAGATTAGTGCAGATTGTGATTGGGCGTAGATCTGCGCTCATCCTGTGATATTGAGCTAAATTTGCTCCTTATCACTAATATAATAATTATGGCATCTTCAAGCTGATGGGGCTTGAAAGTCAGCAGTTAAGTTCAACTTAGTTAATTTTCTCTGACAAAAAAAACTTAGTTAATTTGTTGTTATAAGGCCAACTCTAGCACCTTCTTTATTTGTTTCTTTCATTTAGAAGATTTGTAGATGATTTTGTATATTTAGGATCACCTATTTTAGTTTAACTCAAAAAAATACATAAGTTAAAATGAGTATATAACTCAGTAAGAGGAAACTTTCCTAAAAAATAGTTTAGGATCTCATATTAATACATAATAATTGAAACGATAATATTTTTCGAAAAACTCAAAAAAAAAAAAATGAGTAACTTGTATAAACAATAACAGTGCAATGTATTAATTTATTCAAAACAATACAAAAGTCAATGTCCAATGCAATATTAACAAAGCAAAATTATTTTTATCGAATAGGTTGTTTCCATGACTGAATAATATTAAAAGTGGTTCATTTTGCCCAACCACCAAAGGCGAGTAATATATACTCAATAAATAGTGAACTACACGATACCATAACTATGACGGTGTACAAGCCCTATCGATACAAGGGTCACAATAACAATAATAGCCAATCAGAAGCACAACCAAAATGAAATGTCAAAAATTCATTCCTAGAAATTTCAAAATTTACTTTTCAAATCATTCAATGGTCATAATACTATTATATAAAAAACATAGCTATAGCTTTTCAACATACTTAATGACTTTGATCTCAAGTTTATTTCAATGGTTTGAAAATCATGTATGCACCTTTTTATTCATTTCAAATATTATACCCAAGATGTAACGTATAAAATACCATGTTCTTTTGAAACTCATAACTTCTCGAGTCAGTGCATGATTAATAACAAATGTTGTCTCAGATCTTAAAACCATGAATTATTTAAGCTGATTATATCTAAAAACTTAGTAGAGTAAGAGTGCAAAACAATAAGTAAATGTTTTAATTTAATGGAGAATTCTTTTATGAGTCAAACCTATATTTGTGTGCCTTTCTTTCTAATTCATAAAGGAGGCCCAAAACTCGACGTCCCCACTCAAAACTTTGCATGGTAAGCTATATAAACCGTTTTAATAGCATAATTGCTATAATGGCCCAAAACTAATCTAATTGATATTTAGACCGTCACAAGAAGGCCCAAAACTAATCTAAAATCATATTGTTTGTGATTGAGAAGCTGCCTCTGGATGAAGCATTCGCTTAATGTGGTTTATTGAGGCAGATGGTTATGCCTTTTGTATATGTTGAACCCTTTTATGGGTCTTAATTTGGGTGTAGATAGACACTTGTTCATATTTCAAGTTTGAATCAATCAACAAGTTAATTTTTTTGAGGCCAATCTTATTAAGTTTGTGTTTGACTAACTTTATATATTTTTTCGACAAAATCATATGTCCCGAGATTTGGAACTTATAAAGAAAATCCCTGTAGGAGAAGTGAAACTTAGCACTAACAGTCAGTCAATAATCTTTAGATAAAAAACGATAGGCCCATGCCCATCTGCTGAAAGGCTTAAAAATCACAGTATTTTACTTGAGAGAAGGTGACAAAGAGGAATCTATTAAGTGATAACTAATATTCTCTACTTTGATCATGGTTCACCTTATACCATTTAAATGCTTGATTAGTGAGGTCTTAGGAACACCTAATCACACATAGATCTTTGACGTCCACCTAACAGAGCACATAATTGCTTTAGTTGAGTAAAAACATGATACTCTATTTAGATTCCCTCATAATGTTATAATGTTTTGATGTGATTATTTAATTTTCACATTTAATAATTCAAATAATTTTATTATAAATATATCGTGACTTCGCCATTATTCAAAAGACAACACTGAAATGATCGAGACAATTAGAATGAGAAGCTGGAATTTATTATTGGTGAGCTGAAACCAAATCTCACGTGTGGTTTTACAATATTTTTCGAATAATTTCACAAAATAAATACAAATATCAACCCACTATATCAATGAACAACAAGAAGAAGAAGAATTAGAGATGCCATATCTTGTCTAGTGTCTACATTTTGGGTGCAAACCTAGACTTGATTTTCTGAACTTCTTTGGTACCAATCTGGAAAGACTTTGTCAAAACATTATCAGGCACGGGTGGTGTAGCTGCAAACAATGTGGCTGCAATGGATTGTGTACCAGGCAATTGACTGTTGAACGCCGAGATAACAGAGGCCGAAACTTTTCCATTGTTCTTCTGGAAGTGAACGAGCCCTCTGGGGAACGCAAACACTTCACCTTTCTTGATGTGCTTGGAGATGAGGACATTGGCTGTGGTTATGAAGCCAACATCGAGCTCACCATCAAGCACAAACACCATTTCAGTGGCTCGTGGGTGGGTGTGGGGTGGGTTGATGCCACCAGGGGCGTAGTCAATACGTGCAAGGGATACACCAAGCGTGTTGAGGCCAGGAATTCTCTGAACATTGGCTCCAGTCACCAATGACCCCATTGAGTTGTTGGTTGCTCCAGGCTTGGCGAGGATGTCAGAGAAGAAATCATCAGCTGTTGCGTTTGACTTGCAGGCAAATCCATTTACCTTAACGGCTGTTCCATGCAAACAAGTTTATCTCAGTCAAGGAAAATCCTTCAAAACGGCAACCGTTTGTGTTTTGACCCCATCATATGGTATAGAGGTTGGTTGGTTGGTTATAGGGGAAATGATGCAAATGCATAGCAAGGAGGGCAATTTAGACTTTGCTTAAAATATATAAATTGTAAATTTAAATGACTGTCGTTTATATATACTAACTTTTCAATCAAATATGTATGAACTTTTTTTTAACGATTGTCATTTTGTAGACCGACGCTTAATCAAATATGTATGGACTTTTTCTTTTGGATAAATACTCAATTTAGTCCTTTATCTTTAGAATTTGTGTCAATTTAGTCTATATCTTTCAAAATATACATTTTTAGTCCTATATCTTTATCATTTGTCCCAACTTAATCATTATCTTTATTTGTCCTAATTTAGTCCTTACCTTTCAAAATGGTTGACGACTAACATGGACATAATGACAAAGATAAGGATTAAATTGAAACAAATAGTAAAGATACATGACTAAAAGTGTACATTTTGAAAGATAAGAACTAAGTTAGGATAAATAATAAAAATACAGGACTAAAATTATACATTTTAAAAGATATAGACTAAATTGACATAAACCTTAAAAATAAGGGACTAAATTAGATATTTATCTTTTTTTTTTGGCCAAAGATAAATATAAATACACCATATAATTTGGTCATAATTGGCGCTTCTTTACTATTCTTAGAGGGTGACAACAAGAATACGATATATTTGACTTGGTCTAGGTACTTTCAATTCAAAATCGAATCTATGCATTCAAATTCAAACTTACACTTTTATTTTAAGAAAGGAGAAGTGTTTATATTTCCAAGGATTGAATTCCTCACTATGACAATAAAAGAATAGTCTTGAAAAGGAATTGTACAGGTGTCATAGCCCAGAAGTTAGTGCACAACTTGCTAATAGTAAACACATTTTGATTGCTCAATCACTGTTGCTTAGCTGCTATGTTGATAAAATTAAAAGAAGCGCATTAATGTGAAGCTAGAAAGAAGAGCTAGGAGAAAAAAGTCAATATCAAATGACAATAAGAGACGACTAAAAAGCAATCACATATCCACAAGCAATGAGCCAAAATGGTAGTTCTATAACACCAATAATTGTGAAATAGTCATCAAATAACGACCTGTTGTAATTAAAATGTTTAAATTCAAACTACGGTTTTGACTAAAAAATTAAAATGGTTGTTCTAATCATCAAGATCTTGATAAGTTTTGCAGAAACGATGAAAATATATTACCAGAATTAAGATCAGCAACACATATATCTTGAAGCATGTCTGGATCTGCAGCAAAAGCTGTGTTGAAGCTTATGGCCAACATGACCATACCCATCATTGCTAGTAGCCTACCAACAGCAGCCATGGTGTAGAAAGTGTATATATATAGAAAGTAAGAAAAAAAGTTGGTAATCAAAGCTTAGAAAAGAGCAACGACACAGAAAGAGAGGAAAGTGGAGAAAGAAAAAGCTGGGTAGAGAGAGAAAAAGTGGATGGGTTATTTATAGCGGGGATATTGATGAGTTAAGAAGGCGTTTGGAGAGTGACGTTGACGTGTAATTATGATTTTGTGGAATTGTCAAAAAAAGAAGAAGCAAGAAACATGCCTTCTTCGACCCAAAGTTAAGTTAAAGGATCAGGATGAGGCCCGTAGAAAGAGTCTAGAGAATGACAACTTAGCCTTGGGTTGAGCTCTTCTTTGGGCACCACCATCTCTTCTTCGTGTCGTGAACGCTAGCCACCACTTGGATAACATTTCTTTTTTAAACAAACAGAATGTTTTTTTTAAGAAGTCTTTGAAGAGACATAATTCACGTTAGATAAACACAATTCTATCAAGATTGGCCTCAAGAAAATGAGGTTCTTAGTGCAGGTTTGAAATTATGATATGAGCAACTCTCTTGCCTGCATTCTGACGCGCTATCACTAGACTATTACATTCCAAAAATACTAAATTGCCACCTAACCTAACGCACTTTACACGTGCAGGTGAAATTCGTTTTTATAATATCTCATATCGGTGGAAGATTATGTGTTTGAGTAGTTTATAAATGGGTATTGTGAGTATAGAATAACTTGAGTTAACTATTTTGGGTTAGTTGATTAAAGGTCCAAGTAGTAATTTTTTATGCCTACAAATATTAGTCTTACTTGCGGGCCTGAGGTCTGAGCTCGAGGCGTGAAGACATGATAGTCTAGTGGGGGGAGCTAAGTGTTGTTCTTAATGGGAGTGTGTGTAATATCCTACATCGATAGGAGATTGTGTGTTTTGAGTGTCATATAAGTAGGTATTATAGGTACAATGAATAATTTAGATTAATCATTTTGGATCACTGAAAGTTTAAGCGCTTAGAGAGAGATTTATTATATTCAGTTATAGTCTTTTTTTTTTGGTCAACAGTTATGGTCTTCAACAAAACACTTTATTACTAGATTATTTGCACGGATAACATATTATTATATGTTGTACCCAAAAATTAGACAAAATTGTTGGATAGTAACTTATTATAGTAAAAAGTTCTAAATTCGAACCATAATTTTAATCTTTATTATAATTATAAAAGAAAAACATATAGTACTCTATGTTTTTATGTTTAATAACTCATTTTTTCGTGTTTTGGGTTAAATTTCCTGTTTGTTTTGTATAATATAATCTGGCTTTCTATAACCAATCTAATCCACAGAGAAAAGATAAGCGCCATTATTGCAGGTGAACAAAAATCTTGTCTGTGGTACAGATTGTTAGAGTTATGCTCTATTCAATGAGAGACGCCATACAATTTAAGATTCAAAAGGTTGCAATGACAATTGACATATCACGAGACTTTTATCTTGATATGTACCAAATATTTCTCTTTTTTTTTTTTTTGTCAAGACATGTACCAAATATGATGGTGATAAGAATGAACGCTTTGCTATTTTATTCCTTTTCATTGCCTGTTACTTTACTTTCTCATTTTCTATTTTCGGTATTGATATACCTAGTGGTAAAGTCAAAACTTTATTATTAACTAAAGTATTCATACAGTAAAAGAGGATTTAATAATAAGTTCAAGGTAGACTTTTAACTAAAATTTAATATATTTAATAAATTTTTTTCTTTTAATAATATAAAAAAATTATAAATTAAATATAATATTATATACAAGAAAAATTGTGAAAGGTGACGGTCCGTCCTTTTTTCGTCGCTAAAAAAGTGACGAAAAGGAGACGAAACTTTCGTTATATGAATAGTGACCAATTTGAGACGATTTGGAGACGAAATTGGTATGTCGTTCTCCAAATCGTCTCCCAATAGAGACGAAACATGAATGTCGTCTCCAATTTGTCTCTTAGCGGAGACGAAAAATAATTAATAATTAATTATTAAATTTTACTTAATAATTTACTATAAACTTGTAATTACATAGTAAATAAATTACTAATTATCTTTATTAATTTAATTCTTCCATAAATTTTTTAAAAATAACTCCATATTTCCTTTTTCAAAAAAATCTCCATAAATTAAATACTCTATTTTAATCTAAAAAAAAATCTCAAAACCAAAAAGAGACGGACCAATTGGTCCATCTCCGAAAAAGAAGATGGTCCATCTCCAAAAAAGGGAGATGGACGCAATGGTCCGTCTCCGAAAAAGGAGACGGGCCAATGGGCCCGTCTTCAAAAAAAGGAGACGGATCAATGGATCTGTCACCGAAAAAGGAAACAGACCAATGGTCTGTCTTCAAAAAAAGGAGACGGACCAATGGGTCTGTCACCGAAAAAGGAAACAAACCAATGGTCTGTCTTCAAAAAAAGGAGACAGGCCAATGGATCCGTCTCCGAAAATGGTAAATGGTGGTTCAAGTGGTTGTCAACCACTTGAACCAAGTCAAAAATTCCCTCCAAAATATTTTGGGAGGAAATACAAAAAAAAAAAAAAAAAAAAGTTTGTGCCAAGTCCTTTTAAAGGACTTGACACGATTCAAGTGGCCGAAAAATCCAGCCACTTGAACCATTTTTTTATTTTCTCCAAATAAATTTTGGGGGAAAATTAAAAAAAAAAAATTGAGATAATTCCTTTCTTTACTTAACTAACTATTAGTTTACCTTATTTTAAGATAATTCCTTTATTTACTTTTATTTTAATTTTCGAATTTGTTTTGGTTTAGTTCATTATATATATGTTTGTATATAATACCAAATATATATATATATATATATATAGTGTTCTTGACCCAATAATTTTAGATTTTATTTTTATACTACCATGTTTGTTTGGATTATATATGTACTATGTATATATGTCATATATATGTATGTATAACTAATAGATTTACGTAAATATATATAGTTTTTGTAGTTTTTTCATGATTTTAAGATTTTTTTTAAAAAAATTTCAGCTTTATTTAGTTTTTTTTTTTTTTTTTTTTGTAGTTTTATCATGAGTTTAGGGTTTTTTTTAAAAAAAAAAATCAGATTTCTTCTTATTTTTCTTTCATATTTGTATATATAAGTGTATAAGTGATAGATTTAGGTAAATATATATATATATATATATATATATATATATATATATATATATATCTAATTAGCATAATTTTTATGGTAAAAAATTTCAAATTTTTATAGCAAATTTGACATAATCCGAACTTATTAATTTAAAAAAAAAATTTAAAGAAATTTAAAAAATGTAACGGAAATAAGACAAAATGTGAGGGAGACGGAACAGAGACGAAATTATAGGGAGATGAAAATGAGACGAAATGTAAGGAAAACGAAACGGAGACGAAATGTGAGGGAGACAGAAAAGTGACGAAATATGAAGAAGACGAATTGGAGACGAAATGTGAGCGAGACAGAAAGGTGACGAAATATCTTTTCGTCTCTATTTGAAACGAAATGGAGACGAAATTCAAAAAAAGAGACGGACCGAAAGGTGACACTCGATTTTCGTTTCCGTTCCGTCTCCTTTTCAAATTAAAGACGAAACGAAGATGAAAATGTACTATCTTCAAACGCAAAATTTCTTGTAGTGACTCAACTATATGTGACTCATTCGCTACATGTACCATTGAACCATTCAGAGTCATTGGTTGAAGAAACATAGACGAAGACTGGAGTTAGAAGACTTGCATTAAAATTAAGGATAGGTCACTGTTTGGTGGTGTTGGGCCCCGACTTGGTAAAATGTATGTGAAGTGAAGATATAGATACCCCTTCTCCAATTCTCAAACCTACTCCCAGAAGTCATGAAATTTATTTGGCTAATTAAGTCTAATATCTACGCGTTAAAAGGAAAGACTTAAAATGAGTTTGATAGATATTTAGACAAAATTTTACATGTTTGAATTTAATAAAGGAACTGACTCTCTGCAGTGACCAAAATTTGATCTTGAGCTAAGTCCTTCTTTTAGATAATGAATTAGGTTTGGATCAACTTAAATTCACATAGCAACAGATCTGTTGAATCACAAACTAAAATACTCTTATAAATAATAAAGTAGGTGAAAACTTTTGGAGTTCTGGCCTCTACATTCTCTACCCTCTAAAGCACCATCAACTATATTCTCTTCATTCATTTTCCATCATAATCAACGCTGGTGATCACTTTTACCACCAATGGCCTCTCCAATCCTCTTTAGTGCGAATTAATAGTAACCCATTTAAAAAGTAAATGAATTTTAGAGCTCCAAAATCAAGACCCCAATTATAAATTCAAAGGTCTACAATCTCCACAGGAATTATAGTTAACTTTATATATACCACCTCTTCTTGTACGATAAAGTATAGTTTGATTAAGTTTAGTCATGCCCGTGCCACAAACTCAAACATGCAAATTAAAACCATTGGTAGCTTTTCTTTAATATAAAATCATATTTGATACTCGAAGTAACACAATTATTAAATTCTTCAAAGGAGAAAAATGTCCTTTTTTATTCGTCCTTGTACTATTTAATTTCAGTGCATTAGTTGGAGATTTATTAGACATAGTACCAAATCTTAGTCTTGTGATGCAAGTTTTGATTGATTTATTTATTTATTTTGATTTAAAGGAAATCTAAGTTCTATAAACATATTATAGAATGTTCTTTACAAAAATTAATCTTGTAATGTCTCACACTTACAACTAAAAACATACCACTAAACGAAAGACCTGTTGTTGTCTTAGTTTGTTTCTAAAGCGATTCATGTAAAGAAAAGAAGCTCCAATGGAACTATTATAACAATCAGACAGATAGGTACTCTAGCTTTCACGCAAAATAGTACACTCCACGATCAAAGACAACCCTAGGAGCACACCTATAATGTCACGGGAGAAGTGCAAATTGTGATTGAACTGTGACATTGAGCTAAATTAGCTCCTTATCACTCGTATAATAATTTTGGCATCTTCAAGCTGATGGGGCTTGGAAGTCAGCACTTAAGTTTAGCTTAGTTAATTTTTGTTAGGACAACTCTTAACACCTTCTTTCTTTTTTTTTATTTTTTTATTTAAAAGACTTGTAGATGATTCTCTATATTTAAAGATTAGTTATTTTAGCTTCACGCTAACAACTGTCTTATTAGGGACTCTCTATTTTTATTGTACTTTGATATTTTTCTATTCTAGTTAAAGCCATTATTTTAATACAACCCTAATTGTAATTTTATATAAAAAAAATACTATATTGAACTGCAATTGTAAACAAATTAAAATTAGGGTAAATAACATATTATCTCCCTGTATTTTGTTAAAAATGCACAATACCTCCATGTGTTTTAAAATTAGCTGATTATCTCTTTGTGTTTTGCTAAAAGTGCACAATACCCCCCAGTATTTTATTAATTAGCTGCTTACCCCCTTGTATTTTATAAAAGTAGCTAATTACCCTCCTGTGCTTTTTAAAAATTAGCACTTTTGTTAAAAAATATAAAGGAGTAATCGGCTACTTTTATAAAATACAAGGGAGTAATTAGCTACTTTTAGCAAAACAGATAGATGTAATCAGCTAATTTTTAAAACACAGGGGGGTATTGCCACTTTTAGCAAAACACAGGAGGGTAATCAGTTAATTTTTAAAACACATAGGGGGTATTGTGCATTTTTAACAAAACACAGAGAGGTAATACGCTATTTACCCTTAAAATTATTAATGTAATGAAAATAAATAGTTATACTTAACTACAATTAACAAAAACTAAATAAGTAGAAGAGTTTAACTATTTTCAGATATATTTATTTTTGATCTGGACACAAACCATTGGGGTATAGGGAACGCAGTGGCAGAGCCACTTTAAAATATGACACAACTCATATTTTGTTTCAAAACGTATGTATTTTTAAGTTGAAAAATTAATTTAGCTTATAGTAAGAAAAATTATTTATATATGAATATTTGATTGTATAATTTTAACTCCCACTAAAAACATATTCTATCTCTGCCTCTAAAAAAAAAGGGTTCAGCATCTCTAAATATAAAGATATGTTAAAAATTAATTTAAAAATTTCTTATTTTTCAGAGAATCTCTTAGAGAAGTCCGAGAAAGTTTTGTCCACTAAAGTCCGAGAAAGTTTTGTCCACTAAGTTTCTCATATGCAAAAAGATGAAAAATTTAAGGGGTCTATTGGAGACGACCTTAAAATACAAAATAATCATCCAAGTAAAAGACCATTTCCAAGCACACGCAAGCAGTGTGGAATTTTTTTTTTTTTTTTTTGTCGAACACTGTGGAAAATTAATGTCTTAGAAGTGTGACATTTTTTTTTTTCAAATCAAGACAAAGTGGCATGTGAGACAGCGAGAATTGTGCCTTTCAAGGCCATTAAATGCATGCCAAGTTTCCGACAAAAAAAAAATGCATGCTAAGTTGACATTTTATGATCATTCGCAGAAGGTGCAAACTACAACAATCTTTTGACAAAAAATAAATAAATAAAAACTAGAGCAATCTCATTCTGAACACGACAGTGGAATCAATCACCGCGTCATGTGGTTTTATTAATTTTTTTTGGTGAAAATGGTTTTATTAATTTGTACCATGGTTCTATCTCTCCTGTTCTGGATTTTTTTTTTTTTTTAAAGGAGATTAAATCGAGTTATACATAAAGATTATTTGAGAGGATATTTTTTCTTTTTTATTTTTTTTTAGGAAAATGAGCAGAAGGTGTGCTAATAGTTCCACCACATGATATCTAAAGAAAGTTGTAGATTAAAATTGACAATTCAAAACCTTTTAATGGACGTGGAGCAACTTGAACTCTTGTTCTCAAAATTTTCTCAAAGTATAGATATTTAGAGTACAAATTAAGAGAAGACTATTCAATTGCATCTACATGTTTACAAGGATGACGTTAACACATGAGGGATTGGTTTTCAAAATAATGTCACATCTCTAGTGTGTGGGTCCACACACATGTAAAATCCAAATTAATATTAAAGAGATGAAGTTCAAAACGTGCACCTATTTTAAAATAATTTCCCTCATATGTGCAACATATACTAATGTGACTGAGTTTCATAACTCTTATAATCTTTTCCAATTTTGTTCAATGAGTCAATGTATTCATTTTTTTTTCTTCTTCTTCTTTTCTCTGAAAGAAATCATCAGAATTTGTTAAAAAAATTCATCCATTAGGAACTTGAACCACATAATAATTACCTAATTTTCTGTTCCACAGATCAAGCTCCTTTCCCGACAAGGTTATGTGTTTTGGGAGTTAGGCCCTGATATAAGTTTAAAAAACTTTTCTGGTAATATTAAAAGTTAAAAAAAAAACACAATTTTCTGTTCCAGAGAAAAAGATATCTTGCTCAGTAACGCTCAAGGGAAAACAAGGAAAGACAGGAGAGAGAAAGAGAGAGCTTTGCCTTCTGGGCCATGCAGTGCGTAGCAGTTATCGAGTTTTCTTCTATGGCGTTAATTGGCTAAAAGGGTGCCTGTCTTATGGTCATTGATATTGAACACATGGGCGGATCTAAGAATTTAATATTGGGAGATTAAAATATTTTTTTAATGATACTATATAGATAAAAATAGGGAGAGCCAATAATTTTTTTTAACGATACTACATAAATATTTTAAAAAAAATTTAAAACGTTGGGCCCCCCTTCCACACTACATAAATCTGCCCCTGATTGAACAACACCTACTTGAAGTTGACTGTTTTGAGTCAGCTTGACCTACTTGACTCAGCGGTTAGAGTTTGGCTCAGTACAGAGATTAAGAGAAGAGTTTTTTTTTTTTTTTTTTTTGTCAAAGATTAACCCATGGGGGTATAAAAGCTTATTTTTTGAGTTTTTAAATATTTGAAAGTTAGTAAATAAGAGACATGTGGGACTAGAGGTATTCGAAGTATAATGTATTATTTAATTAGTATTATCTAGTTAATATATAAAAATTAGTATTATCTAATTAATACACACTATTTTGAATTAGTTAAAAGTAAGACGTTCAATTCGAAATAGAAAAAATAACATGTTGAAATGCTCTACAAAGATTTCCTCTAGTTGAGTGTCCTTGCACACAACGCATATTATGGAAAAAAAATGCATGTAAGGGTGGAGGTATTTGTGAGTGAGGTTGTAGCTCTTACTCACCCTAAAATTTTAAAATATGTATTTTTGTTAAGGTATTTTTAAGTTGAAAAATTAATTTAGTCGTTATTGAATAAGAAAAATAATTGTATATAAATATTAAAATTAATTAATTATATATAAATTAATTTAACCCTCATTGAAACTGTTGTTTGAATTTAGAATATTTGATTACAACACTCCACTACTTGACCTATGCATTCTATATAACTCTTAGGTAATTGGATGCACTTTTTGTTTCACGCCTTAGGATCTTCTAGCAGTTTTCGTAGAGTTTGAAGATGCTTGACCCCAACGAAAAAAACTGCTAGTAGACGATTTTCAGTAGTATTTTGAAAAATTTTCATATTGGACTTTTGGTCACTGAATAAAACTAACTACTCATCTCGTAACGGAAGTTTTAGAGTTTTCGAGTGTTAAGAGATGACTTTAATATCATGCATAATTAAGAATCATGGCTTTCATCTTATAATTTTAATTGGTATTACATAGAATTATTTAGGGTCTTATATGTCACTAAGAGATAATTATATTTCTTTACAAACGTGCGACCAAAATGGGTCTCTAAATTATATTTGGGGTGCTAAATTTAGAGCCCCAAATGTAATTTAGAGACCCATTTTGCCTCAAAAGTTGTGAAAAGTGGTAGGTCCCATGTATATTTAAATCAAAAATAATGTTTGGGTCTCTAAAAATTTCCAAATTTAGTATATTTTTTATTTTACTACCTCTGATAAGGATAGCCTTAGAGATTCTTTACTAGGGAAAGTGCTTTAAAATATATCTAATTCTCGGAAACTAGGTCAATGATTTAAAGGATTATTTTATGTTTCACATAGCTAGGCAATACGTGCAAAAAGCATTAGAGAGTACATTGTAAAATATTCTGTAGGATTTATCCGATGCCCAATGGAGGAACTTTCGGGGAAACTTACCAATCCTGTCCGTGGTTTTCGGAATTTTCACACTAGTGGCCAACTTGTTCAGAAAATATTTGTGTCTGAAAGTGATAACGATCAAATTATTTAGATTAGATTCATTTTGATATATTATATATTTTTAGATTAGATTTTATTTGATTTGTTATTCAAATCCATCTATATCCTGTAATCTATGAAGTTTATCTTTATCTGTCATTCACTCTAGATTGCTCTAGAATATGTACTATAAATATAATAGCTATGTAAACTTTACAATTGAATAGAAATTATTCCACCTTTGAGAAAGCAAAGCGGATGTCTATTGTTTGGCTTCTAATTTCTTTGGCTTACTTAACATATCTACATGAACTGAGGTATGTGATCTGTCTGTGGAAGTATTGAAGCATTATATATTTGATAAAAGGATAAAATGATAATTGCATTTGTTGTATTTTTCAAATTCATTCTTTTAAATCTGTTTGTTGTCGTTTTGAATTTATTCATATGTAGCTCTTATCCTCTAGGGTTATCCCCTTGTATTGCTTGTATAAAACAGTTGTAACTCTTTTTAATTAAATCAATATACAGAAAATATATTTTCCTATCTTGGTATCAGAAGTCTCCTAACCAACGTTAACTCCTATTCCTAAACAAATCGTGATCCTCTCTCTCTTTGTTTCCTTCTCTCTTCTCTCTTCCGCTTTACGCTTCTCTGCTTCTGTTATCTTTTCCGATTCAAACACCTCTTTTCCTCTTTTCCTCTTTTCCCATTGCTGTTAGCTCATCCTCTGTTTTCTCTCTGCTTTTGTTGGATGCAGCATTGTATTTCCTTCTTGCAATTGCTTCAGGGAATTTTCTATTTACTTTATTAATTTCATCAATATTAAGAAACTATTATTAAAAGATGCTTGCGTTTGAATTGGCACTGAATAACAAAATTAGCATTAAGAGCTCTAAATGAGAGAATTGACATGATGGAACATAATTAGAGAGAAGCATGAAAAAAAATAATGGGTTACCCATGAATATTATGTTTTTGGAGATGTTGAATGATTTCACTTTGATGGTTAATATGGTTTGTACTATAATGTTAATTGAAGAATCTAAAAAGTGAAGAATGACAAATGATTTATGTGATAAGCATTAATTAGTGTGGGATCTTAATTTTTATAGGATTGCGTTCATGTCACATTTAGTATGTGATGAAAATTGTAGAATGGATAGACGTACTTTTCACAGATTGTGTGAGATGGTACAGAGGGTTGGTAGGTTAGAGCCAACTAAGAACATGTATGTAGAAGAGATGGTGGAGAAAGACATCTTCAAAGAATTAATGGGTGAAGGTAAATTAATAAATGTTCAACTATCAAATTTTATATATTAAGTACTTTAATTTCAGTAATGTATTATTGTTATTTATTTGTAGTCGCATTCTAATGTTGTTGGTCTTTATAACATGCCCTTTCCTCATCTGGTTGAGTTGGACTAGTTTTTGGCAAGGACATAGTAAATGGTGAAAATGCTAAATATCCATCAGATGCAATTGCAGTTTTGGACAAAGAGGCTGAGCAAAATGAAGTGCTAACACATGGACACACCATTGGAAGGTGCATTCGTTGATTTAGAGGATGAATCAATTGTAGAGGCTCAGCTGCCAAAAACTCAAAGTAACAGGGATACTGCGCAAGACAATGTGAAGAAAAATAGAAAGAGGAAAAAATATACAAATGTTATAATGGAGAAGATGATAGAGAGATAGAAAAATTGGAAAACTTCTATGAGAAAACCAAAGACAATATACATGAATTTGCATCTTATTTTAAGCACAAAAAGGAAGTAGCTAAAAGGAGAATGAAGGTGTATGATGACTTGAAATTAGTTGATAGGTTGACCGATGTTGAGAGGATAAGGGCAAGTGTTATAATTACGAAAGACAACAACTTCACTAACTATTTCTTTACTGTGGAACTACATTTGAGGTTGGACTTTGTTTACCAAATTATGTAGATGAAGACCTATATTTGTTAGTTGGTTATTTAATTACGCTGTTCTATTAATTAATATGAACTAATAATGATTGTTGCAGATTATGTTATTTATTTTAATCATATCAAATTTTTAGTTGACATTGAAATAGACATCCAAGTTTTCGAGCAAATTGTCTGTTTCTAACTTTGACATGCTGGGTTCATATTGTTATATGAACAATAAACAAGATGTTATCTCATATATGATAGAGAATATAAAATAAATATAAATAAAAAAGAACCGCCGGGTCCATGTAACAATTCATTTATAATGGCTATTGTAATTTTTTCTGTAAAGTTTGTGATGTCGAAATAATAACTTGCTCAATGTCTTGTTGGGTTCATGTAAATTAAAAGAAATTAACGGCTACTTTCTAATTTTGCATACAAGGGCTTTGGAAAATCAGCAAGGATATTTAACTTTGTATTGTTATTTGTTTATGTCTTATTATTGGAATCTTACGCAGGGGCGGAGCCAGAAGTCGAGTGTTGAGGGATCAATTTTTTTTTTTTATACAGTATTTTTTGGGTTCAATTTTTACGGTTAGAGTTGAAAGTTATATATATTTATCTAAATTTAACAGACATATACATACAAACAAAAAATTAACAAAAATCAAAATGCAACTATAGTGAGTTGAACTCACACCATCAATATAATAGTATTTATAACTAACCACCACAACAAACTTTATGTTTTTAAGAACTTTTAAAACTTTTTTAGTTTATAGATCCCTGCCTTTACTTCTTTTTTTTTCTTCGTATGTTCTTGTTTTTTATTTGCAAAAACAAAAGAAGTAAAAAACTGTTTTTGAAAAATAGTTCCTAACAAGCACTTAAAATCTACCTAGTTAGGCTTTAATTTGACAGCTATAAATTGTAAATGTTATATATCTAGTCTTTCTTATATTTCTCATTATACTGTAAAATTAATTTATAAGTTGACTAAATTAAATAAGATCATGCTTGCATAAAAGTCATTTCGTAAATGAGAAAGTTATTTCATATTCTGAATTTCATGCCTTAAAGTTCCCGGTATGTTTCTATTTTGATCTGTCATGCATTTGCAGGCACATCCGTGGTTTAAAGGAATTAACTGGGACATGTTTTATGAAATGGAAAAAAATAACATGCAACTGTGGTGATTCAAACTTGCACCAACCATATAAATATACTTGAGACTAACCACCAAACTAGTTTATATCTTGTAAATTTTTACAACTTTTAATAAATTTATTGGGGGGCAAAATCGATTTTTCAAAAAAAATTACATTAACTATATTTTTTTTAGGAGGTTGGCCCCCCGGTCCTCCTTCCCTCCGCCCATCATACGCATTCTAAATGATAGTCATTCCTGTTTACTTTATTAATTTCATCAATATTAAGAAACTATTATTAAAAGATTTTTTTTTTTGCTCGGCAAGTAATAATTTCATTCCACTACCAAAAACATTGTGTGTTACATCTGATATTAACATTCCCTAACTATTACAAAAGTCTATCGTTAATATTCTATGAATTACAAAGAGATCTATTAACGAACTGTCCACATATTTACTTTGAAGACTGATTGATTCTCTAACATTCAGAATAATTTTAGTAATGATTTGTTCCTCAGTGTTAACTCCCGATTTATGCACTCTGCAATTTCTCTCCAGCCAAATGAAATAGATGTAAGCACAGAAAACCGCTTTGGCCAGATCCGCCTTCAGACTCCTACAACGGCTTAGTCTGTAAAGTTTAGTGAGGATTAAATCCCAACACACATTCAGATTCTTGATTATAAACAACTGTAAGAAGTGCTTCCAAATTATGTTAGAGAATGGACACTCAAAGAAGAGGTGATCACGGTTCTCCAATCCAAGACCACAGAATTCGCAATTGGCTTCATCAATCACCCCCAAGTTGAGTAACCTCTGTTTAGTAGGGCTACGATCCAGTCACATTAACCATGCAAAAAACCTATTCCTCGGAACAACGGCCTTGTCCCAAATAACAAGTGACCAGTACTCCTTTGGTCTGAGCTTTCTAATGCGATCCCAGGTAGAGGAGGAGGAAAATTTTCCATTTTTACTAGTATTCCAGCGTACAATATCTTCTCTACTCCTAGGATAACAAGTGCCCACAAGATGGTGCATAAAGCTGAGGCTGCTAGGCCACGACCACTGTCCAAGATGAATAAATTGTTCCACCTGTGATTTGATGAAATCATTAGGGATGACAATATTGTTGGCAGCAGCATATTCCACAAGTTTCCCTATAGGTAACCAGTAGTCCCACCACAACCACGTTTTCTTGCCATTCCCTACCTTGTGTCTGATGAAATTGGCAGCCATTTCTCTGCATTTAAGAAGATTTCTCCAGGACCAGGAAGCATTGGTTGGAATTTCCATGCTGTAGATGCTAACTTCTTTGATAAGCACATTATTCACCCATGAACCCCAAAGTGAATCATCGTCTGTGTAGGTATGCCAGAATTGCTTTAGATCAGAAGAGCAACTTGGTTAATATCATGTAAACTACGAAAACCCAACCCTCCTTCCGAAAGGGGAAAACAAAGCTCAGACCACGCCACTTTAGCCCCTTTCGCATTGTCACCTCCACCATTCCAAAGGAATGCATCAAATTTTCTCTCAATGTCATTGATGACTCCTTTAGGTAAAAGGAAAACATTACACCAGCAATGAGTGATGCTAGAAAGGACGGATTTAATGAGTTGTACCTTTCCCGCAAAGGAGAGCCAACGATTAGTCCATTGATCAATACGGGCAGTTATTCTGGAGCAAAGCTGTTGGCAGACATGTCTGTTAAGCCTTCCGGTAATAAGGGGAATCCCCAAGTATCTCACAGGCAGATGACCAAGCTTGATATTGATCGAACCAGCAAGGAAGGATTTCAGGCTTTCACTGCAACCTCCATAAAAAATTTCACTCTTGAGCTTGTTGATACGAAGTCCTGACATTCTCGAGAATATTGTGAGGGCCTTATCAACAATCTTGAGTGACTGGAAATTAACCTTTGAGAAAATAAGGAGATCATCAGCGAAGGCTAAATGGTTGAGCTGAATTTTTTTGCACTTAGGATGGAATCTGAAACCCTTGATTCTTGAGCCTCTAATAAGCAACTGAGATAGAACTTCCATACACAGAACATAGATGTAGGGTGATAAGGGATCACCTTGCCGAAGACCTTTTTGGCCTGGAAAAAATTCCCTCCATATAACCATTGATAATGATCGAATAAGAGGGCGAGGAGATGCACATTTCGATCCACTTGATGAAAGTAGAAGGGAAACCAAAAGCTTTGAAACATTTAATAACAAAATCCCATAATGTCAATCTTGATGATACACCTCGGGCTGATCCTTTTCCTACCATAATTCCTGGCAATGTCTTGAGCAATAAGCACATTGTCAAGAATTTTCCTCCCTGGGACGAAGGCTGATTGGTTGGGAGAAATAATGGAATCCAACGTAACTTTCAATCTATTTGCAATAGCTTTCAATACACACTTAAAGATCACATTGCAACATGAAATGGGACAAAAGTCTTGGACCTTAGAAGGATTCTTAACTTTCGGGATAAGGCAAATAGCAGTGTTGTTAAAAGATGCTTGTTTGAACCAAAAAAAACCAAAAATGACATTCAATTCGACGAAAAAGTCAAAAGTAACACTGAATTCTGGAGCTATGAAGTAGGATACTACTTGTGGTTGGTGACATAGTGAATGGAGTAGTGCTTATTATCAATTGAACCATGTTAGATTATCTTATTTTTTCTGATAGGTGCTTCGAGAGATGAATACTAGCTGATGCCAATTGTGTGATTTCTTTTTTTTTCTGATTACTGCTATTCTATAGTCATGGCGTTATTCTGTTGTTAGAATTTGCGTTGATTCTAATGTGCACTAGAGAAATTGATATGTTCGTTGTCTGTTTTGAGTTAGGGGAAAAGGTTATTTTAGTTGAGAGTATTTTTGTCTTTTAGAGTTAAAAAATATTTTTGAAAAATTGTTCAAAATTCTTAAGAATGTTAAGTTTAAATTAAACACAATAATCTAATATTTCTAAGAATTTGACAAGATATTCTCATGAATATTTTTAAAGTACTAAATAATTTTGATTACATTCCTGAAAGTCACATTTTAGGGAATGTGTTTTCCGAAAATGAAAAATCATTTCGCGAACTAAACGCTCCTTTCAAGTAAATAGAAGTAATTTTAAGGAAAGGATTTTTTTTTTTTTTTTTTTTTTTGTCATTTAGGGAAAGGATTGAATGTGAGTTGATACATGCAATTAAATGACCACATATGAGTCACATTGACGGACGTCTGTCTTTGAGTGTGTGGGGGTCACCTTCTTATTAGAGGTGAACGGATCAATTAGATGTATGCTATAGTTTTGCTGCAACTAAGATTTTAACTAGTGATTTGGATGTTGACTCACCTCTATAAGATATAAAAATGATGGAAACGAATGAATTTCTATATTGTTAAATTATTGATTTTGAAAATTATAATTTTTCCCTTTTTTTTCAAAATAGTAAATGTTAAAGCAAATAGTTTAGATTTAATCTTGTGATATTAAATAATACAAATCTCACCACCTAGAAATTAAGAGGCAATAAGACTAGAAGATGATTCAAATTCGCACAGAGACTGCCTTTAAAGTTTTCTAGTTTAACTTCAACTAGAAAACTTTCCTTAGCTAGCTATATATGATGTAATGTTTTTCAGAAGACGGATCCTCTACTTATTCTTTTATTGTTTAGATGGGGTGTACAATGGGCCATTAAATTTGATCTTTTAAAATTTCAAGTATTTATTTTAAATTTATTTTAACCATCTTTTCAAAATTGAGATTAAAATTTTAAAAAATTAAATTTAATGACTCTTAATATATCTCATTTAAACAAGAAGAGAATAAATAAAGGAAATGAATTGTTCCCTATGTAAAGAGGCATTTATCTTATATTTTTTCTTTTTAATGTAAAGATAGGAATGAGTAACCATTTATTTATTTATTTTTGTAAGATATGAGAAAAATGCGACCGCAATGTACGTGAAAACCAGATGGCAAGCATATATGAATTGGAAAACTTAGCTACGACCAGGAAAGAGAATTAAAAAATCTCTCTTTTCATTCGACTATACCAATTAATTATTTAAGCTCACATCCTCAACTTAAAATACTAAAATTGCCATTAGGACTTTGATTTAATAGTAATGTTATTCACTATGTATAAAAAAGGCTGCGAACTCGAATCTCGTTAATTATATTGTATAGTCTTAGACCTCCTCTGAATAAAATAAAAAATAAAAAAAACTAAAATTGAGAGGATTCACAATATTCATTTACTTATATATTTTGGATGAGCTAGATAAGGTAGATAAGTACATCAACATAAATATTATCTTGCCAATATTAAATACTAGTCACGAGTTTGGCATAGGAACAATAATATACAAACAAAAAAAATATGTTTTACAAAAATGGTATGGCGCGCAGAAATATATTTATTCCCTTTAAGGGCCCTTTGTAATCTTATAGAGAAAGATAAAAGGAGTGATTTGTCCCTTAGATATATGCTAGTATAACTCGACTTTTTGCCCTCTTATATATTTATATATGTTGATTTCTTTTAGAATTCAAGGGTCTACCTCCCTATACGAGAAGAAAGGAGAGAGACATTAATTTGTGAGGAATTTTTGTAAGATTGTTTTGTAAGTGTAGCATTTTCTTTGGCATAATAATATCTTATTATCCTCATATACAACCATTTTTTTTTAGTATTGCATGATTAGTTCATTTCAAATACTATATAGGTTGACTTGGTCCTAACAAGGTTGGACCAATGAAAACTTATACTGGATTGAGAATAATAATTTAGCTATTCTAGGAAGAACACAACAATAAATTTAGGGGTAAATTATCTATATAATCTTGTATCTTTACTATTTGTCTCAATTTCATTTTTATTTTTCAAAATGTATTTTTTTACTTCAATATTTATGTCATTATGGTCCACATTAATCTTCAACCATTTTTCCATCAAAAAATCTAATGAAATAAGTACGTGACTAAAAGGGTACATTTTGAAAGATAAAGACTAAATTGAGACAAATGGTAAAGATACAAGACTAAAATGATATATTTTGAAAGATAAGAATTAAGTTGAGACAAATGATAAAGATACGAGACTAAAATGATATATTTTAAAAGATAAAGACTAAGTTGTGACAAATGATAAAAATGTGAGACTAAATAGATAATTTACCCTAAATTTAATCAAATCTTATAATTAATATATATCCTTAACATGCATGGTTGGCATTCACATGACATAATTCTTTCTGTATGCATGATTATGCTCCACACGTTAATGGTGGAAGACTCTAAACAAAGACTTCATTTTGTTTGGGTCCACTTAAAAAAATTTAGAATGCCGAAATCCTCGTTTATATACGAAGTGGTTTTTTTCATAATCCAACTTTGTAAGAAGAACATTGAAGTCTTATCGATCATTAATTTGCATCCCATGAAGGTAATGTTGGATTTTAAGCTTAATTTGCATCCTTAAGTAGATTAAGGAAATGCTATATATATGCATTTCAAATGTCTTACTTGTACGAATGTTTTTGCTTTCATGCACCATTGCCCCAAAACAGAAAACTGAGTTTAAAGTCAACATTCATAGCGAAAAGAGCAAAACTGAGGTAATGAAGAGGGTCACCAAACTTTCAGGTATAATTTGACATCTTATTCCACATTAGTTTTGTAAAATATATATGTTCAACTTATAAGGATTCGAGTTTTCTCTAATATTGTTAATGGGTTTAAGCCTTTTGGGCTAGTCGATTAGGTTTAGTATGTTAACAAGCAAGTAGTTTGACACAGGGGTGAATCAGTGGGGGCTATGTTTCCAAAAAACATTGGGTTGAGTGGGGACTGCAAGAATGGATCCGCTAGTGGTTAGGCACTTGGGTTCTCTACTATTATCATGTTAGGAGTTTCACATGATGAATTAAAGAAGAAAGAGAAGGATTTATCTCACATGAAAATATTAGGATCATAATGAACTACTAATAAACAAGTGTAGACTTAAGACCTAATTGCTTAAGCTTTTGGGTTAGTAGTTGAGTTCTACACATGTGTGTTAAGACCTATTTGTTCTTAGATTCTTTGGGCTTGCCACAACATATCAATACGAGTTTAAACATTTTAAACCTGTTGATTAAACTTAATATATTGACAGACTAAAAATTATGCTTAGATCGTTACGTACAATCTTCTATTTATTAGTGTACACTTGATTTTTTGTATCCAAAGGCAGAAGCATCAAAATGTTAATACTTTTGCTGCTTTTAGCTAATGAATTTGCCATGCAACAATGTCAATAATCACTATATATTTTTCTGAAAGACAGGTATTAATGAGATAAAAGTGGATGATGAAAAGGGGACACTAATTGTTGTTGGGCATGTTGATCCTGTAAAACTTGCCAAGAAACTCAGAAGGTGTGGAGGATATGCAGAAATAATTAGTGTTGGTCCACCGAAGAAACTTGAACCACCTGAAAAGAAACCAAAAATGCCCTGTCCTCCTCCTTGTCAATGTAACCATTGCCAGCCTTTTGTTGTCTGCTATGCTCCCTGTGATGGTCCCGTCGGCTATCCCCTCTATCCTCCATGTGATGGTGGTGGCTGCTCCATTCTTTAGGAAACTGCGCAATAAGTTCTTTTCAGTTTCCGCTACAACGGAGGTTGAAACTGAAAATTTTAAATAATTATTTTAGGGGTTGTTATAAGAGAGTGGAGGTAGAATAATATCTACGGTTGCGTGTCTAAATGGTTGATGAAGACTCCAATTCTCAAGCTGGTTGGCAAAAATATTATCTAATTGAGGGTTTACATTTCAAATGCTAAGATTTTATCTTAATCTTGTTCCAGTATTTTACAAAGTCATTCCTTTCATGAAATTACGTTCGATGTGTTCGTAAAAAAAAAACAAATATTCCCTTAAAATGATTAAATGAATTTTCGACGTGAAAGAATTATGTTCAACGTGAAAGACCCACTTTAACTGAGGAGAATGCCATAACTAATCTGAACCAAATGAATTGGAATAAATTTCAGTGCCTTTATTAGTTGAGTTGGCTTGCTTAGCGAACATGTTTATCTAACAATTAACCCTCGTCTACGAATCGAAATCTATTTTATATCCTATCAAAAATATCTTCTGTTGTACAAAACATTGCACAAAATGAAGATTACGAGTTCTACTCAACAAAAAGTGCTACACAACATAGATAAAGCAATGATTAGATGAAATCGTTGCAGAACCCTTCAATTCTTGTGCCATGGTTCCGGAAATTGATGTTAGAAATCAAACATAATTACCTTTTTTATTATTATTATTTGTTCAATTTGGCCGACCCCATCTAATGAGACAAGTCTTAATTTAGTTTGGTTTGATTTATTTGTACAATTTGAGCGTCGTAAGAACACAAAAAATGTATTGACATGAGAATTCCTTAATTTTCTAAAAGCATTCTAGTCATTTTCAACAACTTTTGTTCCTGACATTCCCTTCTTATAAAACTATTCATCCCCAATCTTTAGTCTTAACCTATCCAATCTTTAGTCACTAGTCATGTTAATGACCTCTTCAGCCTCCTCATCATGACATAGTTGATTTTTTTTCCTTTTTTTTTTCATAACAACTTAATTGAATATACGATTCTTTTAAAAGACATTATGTGTTACTAATTAATCTTTAGTATAAGATAAGAAGTGCTTTGGCAAACAACTCTAGCAAATTCGAAAGAATAATTTCCCCCATTGCGGTATTGGCCTTTTCTTTTGTTTTCTTATTTGGCTATTGAATTTCCAATGAAATCCAAATTTAAGTTCTCCAAACTTCAAAAGAACCTATGAAACTAATGGGAAGATTAATTAGTTATGGATTCAAAATTCACCATGTTTTTGAGTTATAAATTTTAAAATTTTACAATGGCAACTCAAATCTTTCAATATAAATGTAACCTCAGTACAATTAAAAGTACTCTGGAAAAAGGAAGAGAATTAAATATCTAAAATTTAGATTTCGAACTCTAACTAAATTCTTTTATTATTCAAATAAATCTGAACCATTATAAATTTCGAATATCAAGGATTTGAAATTTTAAAAAACTTGAAACAACCAAAGTTTAGAATACTTTTTCAAATTTAAATACAAGATTCCAAAAGCACCAGGAGATTAGAGTATGTTATGTTGAACTTATAACTTGTCAAAATATTCTAATAAGTAGATAATGATAAGAAGATCTATTATATTTCATAATGAACAAAAAAAGAAAAAAAAAGGAGTTTGTATTGCTTTCTAATTTGGTGCAAAATTTACATATTTGCACTTGATTTTTGAGAATTAGATACCACGTTAGTTTTATCATGAATACATCACTTTAGTTTTATCATGTAGCCATCACTTTTTATGTGAATGATTAGTTAGCAAAAAAGAAGATAAGAAATAAACTAAATGTTATTTTTAACATACAACTAACCATTTACATAAGTTGTGATAACCTTCTAGTTGGCATGCCTAATTGGCATTACTACCGGATAAATTTATATATTTTATATCTCTTTCTTCTTTTATTATTTTTATTTAATTTCTCTCTCTTCTTTTATTAATTTTTTTCTCTCTTTGTTTTACCTTTTTTCTCTTTCTTAATTAATCATTCCTATCTTCTCTTTCTTTGTCTTTTGTTTCTCTACTCACTTTTCTCTTTCTACCATTATTAAAATAAAAATACTAATACTAGCGAGTTTGGCACTGCGAGCCACATATATATATATAGTTCTCCCTACTTGAACATTTTCCGTGTTGACAACTCAGCTACTTCGCATATCAAACCACATTGCCCTAAGGGTGCATGCTGCAAAAGTGTCACAACTTACTCTTATTTATTTATTTTTGTCAAGGCAGAGTTTTGGTTTTTGATGGTGATTTTAGAAAAGTTGACAGACAAGAAAAGAAAAATGTCTATGATGTGAACGTGTTGAAAAATATGTTAAAATCTAAACCAAATGATATTTCGACCCCAAAAAAAAAAAAAAAACCAAATGACATGAAAAAATATGTTGATTCCTTTTGGAATTCATGGGTCTACCTCACAATACAAGAAGAAAGGAAAGATACATAAATTTTGAAGGAATTTTTGTAAGATTCTTTTGCAAGTGTAGCAATTTCTTTGGCATTATAATAACTCACTATCCTCATATACTACCATTTTTTTCAGTATTGTATGATTATTTTATTTCAATTACTAAGTTGACTTTTGACAAAAAAAAAAAAAAAAGGTTCACTTGGTCCTAACACGGTTGGACCAACGGAAAACCTTGTACTGGATTGAGAATGATAATTGAGCCCTTCTACGTAGAACACAACAATAAATTTAAACAAATCTTGTAATCAAGATCCTTATCTTGGTTGGCATTTACATGATCAGTTGGTTGGTACTGTTTACATCATATAATTCTTTCTGTATGATTATGCTCCACACGTTAATGGTGGAAGACTCTAAACAAAGACTTCACTTTTTTTTTTGGTCCACTTGAAAATTTTTTAAGAATGCCAAAATCCTCGTTTATATATATATATATATATGGAAAAATCTCACATTTAGTCCCTATTATTTTAAAAAAAAATTAGTTTGGTCCCTATTGTTTTTTCAAAAGTTTCAATTTTATCCCTATTGTTTAAAGTTTTTCAATTTCATCCTTACTGTTTGTTAAAAGTTTCAGTTTCGTCCTTATTATTTTCAAAAAATTTCAAATTCGTCCCTATTGTTTATCAAAAAATTTTAATTTAGTCCTTGAATAATAGGGACGAATTTGAAAATTTAAGAAAATAATAGGGACAAAATTAAAACTTTTTAAAAATAATAAGGATAAAATTAAAACTTTTTGAGAACAATAAGGACTAAATTGAGATATTTTAAACAATAGGGATGAAATTGGGATTTTTTGTAAACAATAAGGACTAAATTGAGACAAATAAAATAATAGGGACTAAACTGAGACAATTGGGTAACAATAGTGACTATTTATGAAAGTTTCCCTATATATATATATATATATATAAAGTGCGTGGTTTTTCCACAATCCTATGTAGGAAGAACATTTGAAGTCTCATCGATCATTAATTTGCTTCCCATGAAGGTAATGCTTGATTTTAAGCTTAATTTGCATCCTTAAGTAGACCAAGGAAATGCTATGTATATGCATTGTGTATGCATTTCAAATGTCTTACTTGTTGTCTACATGTTTTCGCTTTCATGCACCATTGGCCCAACACAGAAAACTGAGTTGAAAGTCAGCATTCACAGCGAAAAGAGCAAAACTGAGGTAATGAAGAGGGTCACCAAACTTTCAGGTATAATTTGACATCACGTTTTACATTAATTTTGTAAAATATATATGTCAGTTTATAAATGGGTTTTCCCTAACATTGTCAACGAGTTTAAGTATTTTGAACTACTCGATTAGATTTAGTATGTTAACAAGCTAGTAGTTGAATACATGGGCGGAACAGTACAGAGGACTATATTTCCAAAAAAGTTGGGTTGAGTAGGGGCAGCAAGAATTGATCCGCCGGTGGTTAAGCACTTGGGTTCGTTACTATTCTCAACACGAGTTTAAGTATTTTAAACCTATTGATTAAACTTAATATATTGACAGACTAATAGTTGTGTTTAGATCGTTACATACAATCTTCTAATATTTATTAGTTATCTACACTTGATTTTATGTATTCAAAGGCAGAAGCATCAAAATGTTAATACTTCTGCTGCTTGTATAGCTAATGAATTTGCCATGCAACAATGTCAATAATCACTATATATTTTCCTGAAAAACAGGTATTAATGAGATAAAAGTGGATGATGAGAAGGGGACACTAATTGTTATTGGGCATGTTGATCCTGTAAATCTTGCCAAGAAACTCAGAAGGTGTGGAGGATATGCAGAAATAATTAGTGTTGGTCCACCAAAGAAACCTGAAGAACCTAAAAAAGAACCTAAAAAAGAACCCTGTCCTCCTCCTTGTCAATGTAACCAATGCCGGCCTTTTGCTGTCTGCTATGCTCCCGCCGGCTATGCTCCCTATCCTCCGTGTGATGCTGGTGGCTGTTCCATTCTTTAATTAGGAAACTGTAATGAGTTTTTTTTGGTTTTCATTACGAGGGAGGTTGAAACCGAAAAATGTAAAAAGTCATTCTAGGGTTTGTTATACCCTCCTGTCGTTCTCCAAAAGTGAGAATGGAAGTAGAATAATGTCTACCATGGCGTGTCTAAAGGGTTGATGAAGACGATCCAAACCTCAAGTTGGCTTTGGTAGAAATATTATCTGATTGAGGGTTTACATTTCAAATGCTAAGAATTTATTTTAATCTTGTTCCAATATTGTACATTCATTTCTGTCATGAAATTATGTTCGAGGTGTTTGTTGAAAAAGGAAAAAAAGAATAATAATAATAATAATAATAATAAAATATTCCCTCAAAATGATTATATGAATTTTCGATTTAGCCTTCTTTGTACGGAAAAGAAATTATGTTCAACGTGACGCTGACCCACATTTCCTGAGGAGAAAGCAATAATGAGTCTGAACTAAATGAATTGGAATAAATTTCAGTGCCTTTAGTAGTTGAGTAGCTAAGCGAACATGTTTATCTTACAATTAACCCTCATTGTCATTGGCGCGGGGCTGGATATCAAAATTAAGTTTAGACATACATGAACTAACATCAAAATTTATAAAGCTTGAAATATAGATGATAACATTCTTTGTAAGTTCTGACACATTCTCCTTCCAGAAAGTATATTTTCTCCTGTGTATTTTGAGTTGTTGAAATGAAAATCCTTTGCTGATTGAGCAAAAAAAAAAAAAAAACCCTCATTATCACTAGGGCATTGGTCAAGTAGTAAGGTTCATTGGCGGAGGAAGATGTTAAATTTTTTTTGTATTTTTTTTAAAAAATTATATATTTATGTATTTTTAGTTAAAAAAATTAATTAACCCTCACTGAAAAATAAAAGTATTTGTATAGTTAAAAAAATTATGGATTTTAGCTTCCACTGACTCATTAAAACGTTAAGATTTCTATGTATTTTTAGGTAAAAAAATTAATTAGCTTCCACTTAAAAAAAAGTACTTGTATAATTCAAAAATTATAAATTTTAGCCCTTACTGATAAAAATTCTTGACTCCGCCCCTGGTAAGGTTACTTGTTCAATCTCACTGTATGTAGTACAGTTTTAGATCTTTCCTAAATAAATAACAATTAACCCTCATCCTAGGAATTAAAATCTATTTTTATATTCTATCAAAAATGTCTTCTGTTGTACAAAACATTGCAAAAAATGAAGATTACGAGTTATACTTAACAAAAAGTGCGATACAACATAAATAATGCAATGATTAGATGAAATTGTTGCAGAACCCTTTAATTTTTGTTCCATGGTTACGGAAATTGATATAAGAAATCAAACATAAATAATTACCTTTTTTTTATTTGTTCAATTTGAGCGTAGTAAGAACACTAAAAATGTATTAGCATGAGAATTCCTTAATTTTCTAAAAGCATTCTAGTCATTTTCAACAACTTTTTGTCTTGACATTCCCTTCTTAAAAAACTATTCATCTCCAATCTTTAGTCTTAACCTATCCAATCTTTAGTCACTAGTCATGTTAATGACCTCTTCAGCCTCGTGATGACTTAGTTATTATTATTATTATTTTTTATCACAACTTAATTGAAAATTAAACGATTCTTTTAAAAGACATCATGTGCGTTTTGGCAAACAACTTTAGCGAAATTCGAAAGAATAATTTCCCCCATTGCGGTATTGGCCTTTTCTTTTGTTTTCTTTTTTGGCTATTGAATTTCCAATGAAATCCAAATTTAAGTTCTCCAAACTTCAAAAGAACTTATGAAACTAATGGGAAGATTAATTAGTTATGGATTCAAAATTCACAAGGACTTAAATTATACAAACCATTTGCATGTTTTTGAGCTATAAATTTTAAAAATTTTACAATGGCAACTCAAATCTTTCAATATAAATGTAACCTCAGTACAATTAAAAGTACTCTGGAAAAGGAGGAGAAGTAAAAACCTTTGTTATCTAAAATTTAGATTTCAAACTCTAACTAAAATTCTTTTATTATCCAAAGTCCAAACAAATGTGAACCATTTTAAATTTCGAATATCAAGGATTTGAAATTTTAAAAAGCTTGAAACAACCAAAGGTTTAGAATACTTTATCAAATTTAAATACAATTGAATCCAAAAGCATCAGTAGATTAGAGTCTGTTATGCTTAACTTATAACTTGTCAAAATATTCTAATAAGTAGATAATGATAAGAAGATCAAATCAAGAATATGATCCCCACTAGTAGTGTATATACTCCATTCCACTTTAAGACAAGATAGGCTCACTTTTCTGTTCACTTGTCCTATATCTATTATAGTTCACTTTCAATTTTGAAAGGATAGTTAATTCATTAGTTTTCCTGATATGCTACTATATAATGTGCATTTTTACCAACAATTATAATATTAACAAATTATAGTTGGAGTAAGTGATATCAATGGAGGGATATATTAGGACAATACTAAGCAATATTTATTGCTTTAACTATATTAATTACATTTTCTTAATCTGTGTGAAAATAAAAGTAGGTATATCTTTATGAAACGAGGAGTATGTATTTAGCAATACTCTTTATTTTGATAACACCAAAATCAATAAACTAGCGCAAATAGTCCCTAATATTTTTTTCTAAAACTTTAAATTCATCCCATTATTTAAAATTAGCCAATTTGGTCTCTATTATTTTCTAAAAAAATTTAAATTCGTCTTTATTGTTCAAAATTAACAAATTTAGTCCCTATTATTTCTAAAAAAGTTTAAGTTTAGGCCTTATTATTTTTATATAAAATTAAACCAGTTCTCAAAGTTTAAGAAAAACCTGTGATTAAATTAATTTTTTAAAAAAATAATAAGGATAAAATTAATAAATTTTAAACAATAAAGTTGAATTTAAAATTTTAGAAAAATAATAAGGACAATTTGTTGCAATTTTCCCCACCTCAATCCAACTGATCTTTTAAGTGCTTATAAAACCCATTCTATAAAAACAAGTAACGATAACTTAAGAAAACAAATAAGAATCATTTAAGAAAGTTTTTAACAAACTCATTGACACGACCCAGAATACACAACGCTTCAAGTTTCAAGAAGCGCTTTTCAGCTCACACTATTGTCGCCGGTGATTCAAGCTGAGAATTTACATAAGCTATTGTTCTTAGCATTTGCAAATCCCATTTAGAACATTCTAGACTAAACTTATCGAGCTTAATCATATTATAGAATGTTGTTTACAAAAATTAATCTTGTAATGTCTCACACTTACAACTAAAAACATACCACTAAACGAAAGACCCGTTGTCGTTTTAGTTTGTTTCTAAAGCGATTCATGTAAAGAAAAGAAGCTCCAATGCAACTATTATAACAATCAGACAGATAGGAACTCTAGCTTTCACGCGAAATAGTACACTCCACGATCAAAGACAACCCTAGGAACACACCTATAATGTCACGGGAGAAGTGCAAATTGTGATTGAACTGTGACATTGAGCTAAATTAGCTCCTTATCACTCGTATAATAATTTTGGCATCTTCAAGCTGATGGGGCTTGGAAGTCAGCACTTAAGTTTAGCTTAGTTAATTTTTGTTAGGACAACTCTTAACACCTTCTTTTTTTTTTTTTCATTTAAAAGACTTGTAGATGATTCTCTATATTTAAAGATTAGTTATTTTAGCTTCACGCTAACAACTGTCTTATTAGGGACTCCCTATTTTTATTGTTCTTTTAAATTTTTATATTCTAGTTAAAGCAATTATTTTAATCCAACCCTAATTGTAATTTTATATAAAAAAAAATACTATATTGAACTGCAATTGTAAACAAATTAAAATTAGGGTAAATAACATATTATCTTCCTGTATTTTGCTAAAAATGCACAATACCCCCATGTGTTTTAAAAATTAACTGATTATCCCTCTGTGTTTTGCTAAAAGTGTACAATACCCCCCCTGTATTTTAAAAATTAATTGATTACCCCTTTATATTTTATAAAAGTAGCTAATTATCCCCCTGTGCTTTTTAAAAATTAGCACTTTTGTTAAAAAATATAAAGGAGCAATCGGCTACTTTTATAAAATACAAGGGAGTAATTAACTACTTTTAGCAAAACAGATAGATGTAATCAGCTAATTTTTAAAACACAGGGGGGTATTGCCACTTTTAGCAAAACACAGGAGAGTAATCAGTTAATTTTTAAAACACATAGGGGGTATTGTGCATTTTTAACAAAACACAGAGAGGTAATACGCTATTTACCCTTAAAATTATTAATGTAATGAAAATAAATAGTTATACTTAACTACAATTAACAAAAACTAAATAAGTAGAAGAGTTTAACTATTTTCAGATATATTTATTTTTGATCTGGACACAAACCATTGGGGTATAGGGAACGCAGTGGCGGAGCCACTTTAAAATATGACACAACTCATATTTTGTGTCAAAACGTATGTATTTTTGGATTAAAAAATTAATTTAGCTTCTAGTAAGAAAAATTATTTATATATGAATATTTGATTGTATAATTTTAACTCCCACTAAAAACATATTCTATCTCTGCCTCTAAAAGAAAGGGGTTCAGCATCTCTAAATATAAAGATATGTTAAAAATTAATTTAAAAATTTCTTATTTTTCAGAGAATCTCTTAGAGAAGTCCGAGAAAGTTTTGTCCACTAAAGTCCGAGAAAGTTTTGTCCACTAAGTTTCTCATATGCAAAAAAATGAAAAATTTAAGGGGTCTATTGGAGATGACCTTAAAATACAAAATAATCATCCAAGTAAAAGACCATTTCCAAGCACACGCAAGCAGTGTGGAATTTTTATTTTTTTTTTGTCGAACACTGTGGAAAATTAATGTCTTAGAAGTGTGACAATTTTTTTTTTCAAATCAAGACAAAGTGGCATGTGAGACAGCGAGAATTGTGCCTTTCAAGGCCATTAAATGCATGCAAAAGTTTCCGACAAAAAAAAAAATGCATGCCAAGTTGACATTTTATGATCATTCGTAGAAGGTGCAAACTATAACAATCTTTTGACAAAAAATAAATAAATAAAAACTAGAGCAATCTCATTCTGAACACGACAGTGGAATCAATCACCGCGTCATGTGGTTTTATTAATTTTTTTTTGGTGAAAATGGTTTTATTAATTTGTACCATGGTTCTATCTCTCCTATTCTGGAAGTTTTTTTATTTTTTTTTTAATTTTTTTTTTTTTAAAGGAGACTAAATCGGGTTATACATAAAGATTATTTGAGGGGATATTTTTTCTTTTTTATCTTTTTTTAGGAAGATGAGCAGAAGGGGTGCTAATAGTTCCACCACATGCTATCTAAAGAAAGTTGTAGATTAAAATTGACAATTCAAAACCTTTTAATGGACGTGGAGCAACTTGAACTCATGTTCTCAAAATTTTCTCAAAGTATAGATATTTAGAGTACAAATTAAGAGAAGACTATTCAATTGCATCTACATGTTTACAATGATGACGTTAACACATGAGGGATTGGTTTTCAAAATAATGTCACATCTCTAGTGTGTGGGTCCACACACATATAAAATCTAAATTAATATTAAAGAGATGAAGTTCAAAACGTTCACCTATTTTAAAATAATTTCCCTCATATGTGCAACATATACTAATGTGACTGAGTTTCATAACTCTTATAATCTTTTCCAATTTTATTCAATTAGTCAATGTATTCATTTTTTTCTCTTCTTCTTCTTTTCTCTGAAAGAAATCATCAGAATTTGTTGTAATGGATGAATTTTTTTATTTTAAAAAAATAAAGGTTGTGTAGGAACTTGGACCACATAATAATTACCTAATTTTCTGTTCCACAGATCAAGCTCCTTTCCGGAGTTAGATCCTGATATAAGTTTGAAAAACTTTTCAGGTAATATTAAAAGTTAAAAAAAAACACAATTTTCTGTTCCGGAGAAAAAGATATCTTGTTCAGTAACGCTCAAGGGAAAACAAGGAAAGACAGGAGAGAGAAAGAGAGAGCTTTGCCTTCTGGGCCATGCAGTGCGTAGCAGTTATCGAGTTTTCTTCTATGGCGTTAATTGGCTAAAAAGGTGCCTGTCTTATGATCATTGATATTGAACAACACCTACTTGAAGTTGACTGTTTTAGTTTGGCCCAGTACAGAGATTAAGAGAAGAGTTTTTTTTTTTTTTTTGGGTCAAAGATTAAGAGAAGAGTTGGAATGTAATATCACATATAAGATTAACCCATGGGGGTATAAAAGCTTATTTTTTGAGTTTTTAAATATTTGAAAGTTAGTAAATAAGAGACATGTGGGTCTAGAGGTATTTGAAGTATAATGTATTATTTAATTAGTATTATCTAGTTAATATATAAAAATTAGTATTATCTAATTAATACACACTATTTTGAATTAGTTAAAAGTAAGACGTTCAATTCAAATTAGAAAAAATAACATGTTGAAATGCTCTACAAAGATTTCCTCTAGTTGAGTGTCCTTGCACACAACGCATATTATGGAAAAAAAAATGCATGTAAGGGTGGAGGTATTTGTGAGTGAGGTTGTAGCTCTTACTCACCCTAAAATTTTAAAATATGTATTTTTGTTAAGGTATTTTTAAATTGAAAAATTAATTTAGCCGTTATTGAATAAGAAAAATAATTGTATATAAATATTAAAATTAATTAATTATATATAAATTAATTTAACCCTCATTGAAACTATTATTTGAATTTAGAATATCTGATTACAACACTCCTCTACTTGACCTATGCATTCTATATAACTCTTAGGTAATTGGATGCACTTTTTGTTTCACGCCTTAGGATCTTCTAGCAGTTTTCGTAGAGCTTGAAGATGCTTGACCCCAACGAAAAAAACTGCTAGTAGACGATTTTCAGTAGTAGTTTGAAAATTTTTCATATTGGACTTCCTGTCACTGAATAAAACTAACTACTCATCTCGTAACGGAAGTTTTAGAGTTTTCGAGTGTTAAGAGATGACTTTAATATCATGCATAATTAAGAATCATGGCTTTCATCTTATAATTTTAATTGGTATTACATAGAATTATTTAGGGTCTTATATGTCACTAAGAGATAATTATATTTCTTTACAAACGTGCGACCAAATTTTTTTTTTTTTAAAAGTGACTTTGAATACTATATAGAGATTTTATGCAGAAACAGAGTCCGCGAAGAATTACTTCCAAGAATTGACACTGAATAACAAAATTAGCATTAAGAGCTCAAAATGAGAGAATTGACATGATGGAACATAATTAGAGAGAATGTGCAACGCACGAAAAAAAATAATGGATTACCCATGAATGAACAAGGTTGAATGAGATCTCTAACATCATGTTAAGAATTATTGAGTTCAATCTAAATCTAATTGGTATAAGGTGAACTAACCAATGGCCTTCTATGTAGATATTTAAACTCATGATTTGTCAATATGAGATAATTATATCGTGTAGAGTATTTTTTGTGGAAGCTAGTCTTCTGCAACTTTTTGGCCCTGGAGGCTTTTGTCTCCGCTCGGGCGGATATGTTGTTATTCAACTTTCTATAATTTTGGTACCTGGATAACTTTTGATCCCATCCGGGTAGTGGCTGGTGCTTCTTTTTTGAGATTTTTACCAACCTTGTAATTGTTTACTACTTTGAAGTTTGTTTGTTATCTTTGTAATACCGACTTAATTAATCGGTGCAAGAATGATCGACCAGCAAACTCAACAGGCAATTACAATGTTTTGATTCGTTAGCTAGCCTCGTGCTCATTGGGACTTGATTTTCTTGACTAGCTTCTTTGTTTTTTTCTTTGTTGTAAATGATCGTTTGGCCCACCTATATACATTTTTAATTTGGGTGAGTAGCCCCGGACCCCCCTGTGATCAAGCGAAACTAGCTATAACCCCGCTGTGGTCTAACAAATATAGCCGGACTCTACTGTGGTCTACCCGTTGATGCACATTACCCCCTTCCGTCAAATTTTCCTTCATTTTTTACGGAAAGTGTGACAAACGCGCTTAAAATACGATTTTTATTAGTTTTTAATGTATTTAATAATAAAATAATATTAGTAATTAAAAAAATATGTTTTTTGTTTTTTCTTTTCATTTTCACCTTTTTTTTATTTATTTCTAAATTTAAAAAAAAATCATCTAGTTGAATAGGTTAAAAATTAATAAAAATCGCATTTTATTCGCATGTAGTACATATTCTGTCAGTTTTGACAGAAAATTTGACGGAGGGGGGCGGTGTGTATTAACGGATGGACCATAAGGGGGTTCGGCTATATTTTTTAGATTACAAGAGGGTTATAACTAGTTTTATTTGATCGCAGGAGAGTTCGGAACTATTTACTCTTTTATTTTTAATAAATTACAAATAACTTATTTAGTTAAAAAAAAAAAAAAGAGATAATCATAATCTCGAACATTATTGTTCTTGACCTATTTTAGGTTGAGTAAAACCTCCAGGTTCTTAATAAAACCATATCAGAAGCTCAGAACATTATGTTCTTGACCTATTTTAACAAAAAAATCTAATTTGGTTGGCTGGCCAAGTCTCATAACCATCAGTATCATTGCTCGTCTTACAAGTCAGAATAGTGAGGTGCTCTTATATTTGTCCCCACAACAATGGAAACGAATTTATTTTAGGTTTTGTTTGGTCTAATTGTAAAATTTCAGATTTTGAATTATATAGTTTTTTTAGAGTAGAGCTTTTCTAAGAAGTGATGTTGACCAAAATTCGTTAACTCTTTGGGCTGTGTTAGATAACGTACATCTTTTAAAATTTTTGAGGATAATATCAGATTTTAAAAATATGGAAGGTAAATTTGAGAAAAAAGACAAGAAAAAACAACTTTCTGCATTGTGTAAAACAACTTCACAAAAACCTTTTTTGAAAAGCTTTAATTTGGAGTTTATCAGTTTTTAACTTTTTTCAGCTTCAACTTTTACCTAAAAGCATTTTAAAAAATGGGTCAAATAAGTTATTTCAACTTTTAAACTCACAAAAAATGTTTTTTAGTGTCTAAAAACTAGGTCAAACAAATCTTAATCCTTCACATGAGCTTAGACTTTTATTGGTAGAAGCTATTTATAAATAGTTCATTACTATTGAGTCACACATTATATCTCTTATAATATAATGAGGGCATTCAAATCCATTAGGTCAAGGCCGTTGATTGGTTTAGGAAGAGGATTGTAGCCTCATCATTAATCTTGACATTTTACTTGCCCTACACTTGCGCATAATCACAAACTTGTGGCATGTGATCTAAACAATATCCCATTTTTGATCTGTTGTAATATTTTAAATATTTTAAATTTGTTACTTAAAAGTTAAAAATAGTTATAAATGAATTTAATTGTTTTATGTGGTACCGTTACATATGATCCTATTACAAATTTTTTATTGGAATGGTCTTTTGTAAATAATAGTCAATGATAGTTTAAAAAACCGTTATACTTAAACTATAATTTTAAAACTTTTTATGAAAAAGTAATCTCATGAGCGATTATTAACTTTTATAAAAAGAATTTTAATTGTTGCAGTTAAATAAAACTGTTGCAAAATATTTTTTCATTTTTAGTAATAATTTTTTTTTATTTTTTAATTAAAATATTATAAAAGAACTAAAATATTCTAATGCGTATATCATACGTCTCACGTCATTTTTACAGTATCATTCAATTGGTCCCACCTGTAGAATTTTCAGAGTCAAAGTCTTCTTTAGTACACTCTATGTGACCCCCATGAGTTCCATAAATACAGCCTGATTTTTATGATGCCAAACCATAGGTGAATAGTAAGTCAATTTATCTCTTTATTGCTTTGCAATATCATGAAGGTAGTACGTCGTTTATAGCTGTGCATTTTTAACAAAACCCATCGAAGCTTTTTCATTGAAGTCTTATCGATCATTAATTTGCATCCCATGAAGGTAATGCTTGATTTTAAGCTTATTTTGCATCCTTAAGTAGATTAAGGAAATGCTATATATATGCATTTCAAATGTCTTACTTGTTGTACAAATGTTTTTGCTTTCATGCACCATTGCCCCAAAACAGAAAAGTGAGTTTAGAGTCAACATTCACAGCGAAAAAAGCAAAACTGAGGTAATGAAGACGGTAACCAAACTTTCAGGTATAATTTGACATCCTGTTCTACATTAGTTTTATAAAATATATACGTTTAGTTTATAAGGATTTGAGTTTTGTCTAATATTGTTGACGTGTTTAAGCCTTTTGGGTTAATTAGTTAGGCTTAGTATGTTAACAAGCTAGGAGTTTGACACAGGGGTGAATCAGTGGAGGCAGTGGCAGACCCAGACACCCGGAATCAGGGGTGCTCATGAGTTAATAACTGAGAGTCGGAAAAACTCATCTATGCATAAACTATTTAAATAATATTATAAAAATGATGAAGAAATAAGCACTAAAGCAATAACAAGAACGTGGGATGAGTTCATAAATAAATGTCATCATTTAAAGATCCAACTTAATTTATTAGAGTCTTTAGAACCAGACATGAATTCAAGAAAAACAATTAATCTATACAACATGAACAGGGATTACACATTAGACAAATATAAAGAGATACATCCAATGGTTTCTAATCTCAAGATTAAACAAATATTAATTAACTATTTTGTGAACACATTGTAAATCTAAACTAATATAGCTAATTCTCATAGTCTTTTTGTCCATCTTTTTATTTCATAAAATACAAATTAATAAAGTACTACAAGATTATATTTATTTTCGTAATTTTTCTTTTTATTTACTCTTTCTAAATTAAACATTTTACCAAAACAAATACAATGGTCAATCATCATCATCAATAATCAATTTCACTCTTTTGGCTCAACAAAACCAAAAAAAAAAAAAATGTTAAGTGCGGGGGAAAAGGAGATGAAATGTATTGGATGGAGTGTTGGATAAAAAGTGCCACTTTTGGTGTTGGATGAAAAGTTAGCTTGTTTTATGGTTTTGTGCGGTACAGATCAACAACTATCATCTAACTTTTTTTTTAATATAGTAATAATAAATTAAAAATATACCCCTCATTAATGAAGGGTAAACTAAGGGGTGCACATGCATAGGTGGGTTCGCCCCTGAGTGGGGGCTATGTTTCCAAAAAATATTGGGTTGAATGGAGACTACAAGAATGGATCCGCTAGTAGTTAGGCACTTGGATTTTCTACTATTATTAATAAATATGTGTAATTTCAAGATTTAATAGTTTAAATTTTTGAATCAGTAGTCTAGTTTTACACATGTGTGTTAAGACTCATTTATTCTCAGATTCTTTGGACTCGCTATAATATATCAATATGAGTTTAACCATTTTAAACCTGTTTATTAAATTTAATATATTGACAGACTAAAAATTGTGCCTAGATCGTTACGTACAATCTTCTATTTGTTTGTTATCTACACTTGATTTTTTGTATCCAAAGGCAGAAGCATCAAAATGTTAATACGTTTGCTGCTTTTAGCTAATGAATTTGCCATGCAACAATGTCAATAATCACTATATATTTTCCTGAAAGACAGGTATTAATGAGATAAAAGTGGATGATGAGAAGGGGACACTAACTGTTGTTGGGCATGGTGATCCTGTAAAACTTGCCAAGAAACTCAGAAGGTGTGGAGGATATGCAGAAATAATTAGTGTTGGTTCACCGGAGAAATCTGAAGAAGAACCAGAAAAGCCCTGTCATCCTGTCTGCTATAATCCCTGTGCTGGTCCCGTCGTCTTTCCCTTCTATCCTCCATGTGATGGTGGTGGCTGTTCCATTCTTTAGGAAACTGGGCAATGAGGTTTTTTTGGTTTCTGTTACAACGGAGATTGAAACCGAAAAAATTAAATAATTATTCTAGGGATTGTTATATTCTTTTGTCGTTCTCCAAAAGTAAAAGAGTGGAGGTAGGATAATATCTACGGTGGCGTGTCTAAATGGTTGATGAAGACTCCAATTGTCAAGCTGGTTGGCAAAAATATTATCTAATTGAGGGTTTACATTTCAAATGCTAAGATTTTATCTTAATCTTGTTCCAATATTTTACGAAGTCATTTCTTTCATGAAATTACATTCGATGTGTTCGTAAAAAAAACAAATATTCCCTTAAAATAATTATATGAATTTTCGACTTAACTATCTTAGCACTAAAAAAAAATATTATGTTCAACGTGAAAGACCCACTTTATCTGAGGAGAATGCCATAACGAATCTGAACTAAATGATTTGGAATAAATTTTAGTGCCTTCCCTAATTTGGGTGTTTTTAGAGATTCAATTGCTCAAAAAGTAATACTATTCATAATAAAAGTACGTAGAGTCCACCACTTTTGGCTTAAAAGATGTCAAAATAGAGACCCAGTCTTCATTTTTTTTCTACAAATTTGTGAAAGAAAATAGAGACTGAATCTCTATTTTGGTATCTTTTAAGTCAAAAATGGTAGACTCCACGTATTTTTACCATGAATAGTGTTGGTTTTAGAGATTGAGAGTCTCTAAAAATATCAAAATTAAAAAAAATTTGTATTTTGAAGACTCTATTAAGGATAGCTTTAAATTGGCTAGCTTGGCGGACATGTTTATCTAACAATTAACCTTCATCCTACTAATCGAATTCTATTTTATATCCTATCAAAAATATCTTCTGTTGTACAAAACATTGCATAAAATGAAGATTACAAGTTCTACTTAACAAAAAGTGTGACACAACATAGATAATGCAATGATTAGATGAAATCGTTGCAGAACCCTTTAATTTTTGTACCGTGGTTACGGAAATTGATGTAAGGAATCAAACATAATTACCTTTTTTTTTTTAATTTGTTCAATTTGAGCGTCGTAAAAACACTAAAAATGTATTAGCATGAGAATTCCTTAATTTTCTAAAAGCATTCTAGTCATTTTCAACAACTTTTTGTCTTGACATTCCCTTCTTAAAAAACTATTCATCCCCAATCTTTAGTCTTAACCTATCCAATCTTTAGTCACTAGTCATGTTAATTAGTGACCTCTTCAGCCTCCTGATGACGTAGTTGATTTTTTTTTTTTCATTTTTTTTCATCACAAGTTAATTGAATATACGATTCTTTTAAAAGACATTATGTGTTACTAATTAATCTTTAGTATAAGATAAGAAGCATTTTGACAAACAACTTTAGCAAATTTGAAAGAATAATTTCCCCCCATGGCGGTATTGACCTTTTCTTTTGTTTCCTTTTTTGGCTATTATTGAATTTCCAATAAAAATCCATATATAAGTTCTCCAAGAAGATAGTAAAGGAGGGGATGAGTTTTAAATAATGACGACCTAATAAATGATAAACCATGCATTATAAATTTCGAATATCAGGGATTTGAAATTTTAAAAACTTGAAACAACCAAAAGTTTAGAATACTTTATCAAATTTAAATACAAGAATCCAAAAGCACCAGTAAATTAGAGTATGTTATGCTTAACTTATAACTTGTCAAAATATTCTAATAAGTAGATAATGATAAGAAGATCTATTATATTTGATAATGAACAAAAAAGGAAAAAAAAGGATTTTGTATTGCTTTCCAATTTGGTGCAAAATTTACATATTTGTACTTGATTTTTGAGAATTAGATATCACGTTAGTTTTATCACGTATACATAATTTTTTATGTGAATGATTAGTTCGCAAAAAAGAAGATAAGAAATATACTAAATGTTATTTTTAACATACAACTAAACATTTACATAAGTTGTGATAAATGGATAATAGAAATACTACTCCCTCCCTCTCACTAATTTTGAATAATAAGATCAAATTTAAATTTTAAAAAAATAATAGAGACTAAATTAACTAATTTTAAACAATATAAATAAACTTAAAATTTTAAAAAAATAATAAGCAACATTTGTGCAATATTCCCCACCTAAATCCAACTTATCTTTTAAGTGCTTATACGCCTATTCTATAAAAACAAATAACAATAATTTAAGAAAGTTTTTGGCAGACTCATTGACCCGACCCGGAATACACAACTCCTCGAGTTTCAAGAAGCGCTTTTCAGCTCTCACAGTTGTCGCCGGCGATTCAAGCTGAGAATTTACATAAGCTATTGTTGTTAGCATTTGCAAATCTCTTTTAGAACATTGTAGACTAAACTCATCGAACTTAATCGTATTATAGAAGTTTTGAGTATGGCGATGAAGAGCTCTTGGCAGCAAAAAGAGCTCGCATTCATAATTTTCTATGCTTTTCTCTTCTACGCTTTTGTCATCCGCCGCTCTCTTCAACTATCTCACGGTACTCTCTCTCTCTCTACATATACGTGTGTGTGTACACAGTTACTATTATTTTTGAGATTTTTGTGTAATTTACGGATTCTTTTATTTATTTAATTGCAAATTGAAGATCATTATGCTAAACTTTATCGATTAAGACCGGGATGGATCGATCATCGACTTAATGTATGTAACACTTTTGATTCGATTCATTCAGCATATTTTTTGTCATGATTAATCAGTGTAGTAGCTTTTGATATTTCGTTTTTCAACTCAGCGTGTATATATATATGTGTGTGTGTATGTATGTACATGTATATATCCTGTTCAAGTAAGGTTGTATATATGTGTACAGTTATATCTTATATATACAAATGTATAAGTACATATGTATATATATGAGCGTGTGAGTGTATATGTATGTGTTTTCTGAGACCTGTTCCATAGTTAATCATTAAGATATAGTAAAAAAGAAAAGAAAAGAAAGAGATGAAGTCAAAGAGCTTTTGTGATAAGTTAATATAAATCTGTTATTATTGACGAACTGATTAAATCACAATGTACTATGTTTATTAGAGATTCTTTACTAGGGAAAGTGCTTTAAAATATATCTAATTCTCGGAAACTAGGTCAATGATTTAAAGGATTATTTTATGTTTCACATAGCTAGGCAATACGTGCAAAAAGCATTAGAGAGTACATTGTAAAATATTCTGTAGGATTTATCCGATGCCCAATGGAGGAACTTTCGGGGAAACTTACCAATCCTGTCCGTGGTTTTCGGAATTTTCACACTAGTGGCCAACTTGTTCAGAAAATATTTGTGTCTGAAAGTGATAACGATCAAATTATTTAGATTAGATTCATTTTGATATGTTATATATTTTTAGATTAGATTTTATTTGATTTGTTATTCAAATCCATCTATATCCTGTAATCTATGAAGTTTATCTTTATCTGTCATTCACTCTAGATTGCTCTAGAATATGTACTATAAATATAATAGCTATGTAAACTTTACAATTGAATAGAAATTATTCCACCTTTCAGAAAGCAAAGGGGATGTCTATTGTTTGGCTTCTAATTTCTTTGGCTTACTTAACATATCTACATGAACTGAGGTATGTGATCTGTCTGTGGAAGTATTGAAGCATTATATATTTGATAAAAGGATAAAACGATAATTGCATTTGTTGTATTTTTCAAATTCCTTCTTTTAAATCTGTTTGTTGTCGTTTTGAATTTATTCATATGTAGCTCTTATCCTCTAGGGTTATCCCCTTGTATTGCTTGTATAAAACAGTTGTAACTCTTTTTAATTAAATCAATATACAGAAAATATATTTTCCTATCTTGGTATCAGAAGTCTCCTAACCAACGTTAACTCCTATTCCTAAACAAATCCTGATCCACTCTCTCTTTGTTTCCTTCTCTCTTCTCTCTTCCGCTTTCCTCTCCTCTGCTTCTGTTATCTTTTCCGATTCAAACACCTCTTTTCCTCTTTTCCTCTTTTCCCATTGCTGTTAGCTCATCCTCTGTTTTCTCTCTGCTTTTGTTGGATGCAGCATTCTATTTCCTTCTTGCACTTGCTACAGGGAATTTTCTATTTACTTTATTAATTCCATCAATATTAAGAAACTATTATTAAAACATGCTTGCGTTTGAATTGGCAATGAATAACAAAATTAGCATTAAGAGCACTAAATGAGATAATTGACATGATGGAACATAATTAGAGAGAAGCATGAAAAAAAATAATGGGTTACCCATGAATATTATGTTTTTGGAGATGTTGAATGATTTCACTTTGATGGTTAATATGGTTTGTACTATAATGTTAATTGAAGAATCTAAAAAGTGAAGAATGACAAATGATTTATGTGATAAGCATTAATTAGTGAGGGATCTTAATTTTTATAGGATTGTGTTCATGTCAGATTTAGTATGTAATGAAAATTGTAGAATGGATAGACGTACTTTTCACATATTATGTGAGATGGTACAGAGGGTTGGTAGGTTAGAGCCAATTAAGAACATGTATGTAGAAGAGATGGTGGAGAAAGACATCTTCAAAGAATTAATGAGTGAAGGTAAATTAATAAATGTTCAACTATCAAACTTTATATATTAAGTACTTTAATTTCAGTAATGTATTATTGTTATTTATTTGTAGTCGCATTCTAATGTTGTTGGTCTTTATAACATGCCCTTTCCTCATCTGGTTGAGTTGGACTAGTTTTTGGCAAGGACATAGTAAATGGTGAAAATGCTAAATATCCATCAGATGCAATTGCAGTTTTGGACAAAGAGGCTGAGCAAAATGAAGTGCAACACATGGACACACCATTGGAAGGTGCATTCGTTGATTTAGAGGATGAATAAATTGTAGAGGCTCAGCTGCCAAAAACTCAAAGTAACAGGGATACTGCGCAAGACAATGTGAAGAAAAATAGAAAGAGGAAAAAAGATACAAATGTTATAATGGAGAAGATGATAGAGAGATAGAAAAATTGGAAAACTTCTATGAGAAAATCAAAGACAATATACATGAATTTGTATCTTATTTTAAGCATAAAAAGGAAGTAGCTAAAAGGAGAATGAAGGTGTATGATGACTTGAAATTAGTTGATAGTTGACCGATGTTGAGAGGATAAGGGCAAGTGTTATAATTACGAAAGACAGCAACCTCACTAACTATTTCTTTACTGTGAAACCACATTTGAGGTTGGACTTTGTTTACCAAATTATGTAGATGAAGACCTATATTTGTTAGTTGGTTATTTAATTACGCTGTTCTATTAATTAATATGAACTAATAATGATTGTTGCAGATTATGTTATTTATTTTAATCATATCAAATTTTTAGTTGACATTGAAATAGACATCCAAGTTTTCGAGCAAATTGTCTGTTTCTAACTTTGACATGCTGGGTTCATATTGTTATATGAACAATAAACAAGATGTTGTCTCATATATGATACAGAAGATAAATTAAATATAAACAAAAAAGAACTGCCAGGTCCATGTAACAACTCATTTATTATGGCTATTGCAATTTTTTTGTAAAGTTTGTGATGTCGAAATAATAACTTGCTCAATGTCTTGTTGGGTTCATGTAAATTAAAAGAAATTAACGGCTACTTTCTAATTTTGCATACAAGGGCTTTGGAAAATCAGCAAGGATATTTAACTTTGTATTGTTATTTGTTTATGTCTTATTATTGGAATCTTACGCAGGGGCGGAGCCAGAAGTCGAGTGTTGAGGGATCAATTTTTTTTTTTTATAGAGTATTTTTTGGGTTCAATTTTTACGGTTAGAGTTGAAAGTTATATATATTTATCTAAATTTAACAGACATATATATACAAGCAAAAAACTAACAAAAATCAAAATGCAGCTATAGTGAGTTGAACTCACACCATCAATATAATAGTATTTATAACTAACCACCACAACAAACTTTATGTTTTTAAGAACTTTTAAAACTTTTTTAGTTTATAGATCCCTGCCTTTCCTTCTTTTTTTTTCTTCGTATGTTCTTGTTTTTTATTTGCAAAAACAAAAGAAGTAAAAAACTGTTTTTGAAAAATAGTTCCTAACAAGCACTTAAAATCTACCTAGTTAGGCTTTAATTTGACAGCTATAAATTGTAAATGTTATATATCTAGTCTTTCTTATATTCCTCATTATACTGTAAAATTAATTTATAAGTTGACTAAATTAAATAAGATCATGCTTGCATAAAAGTCATTTCCTAAATGAGAAAGTTATTTCATATTCTGAATTTCATGCCTTAAAGTTCCCGGTATGTTTCTATTTTGATCTGTCATGCATTTGCAGGCACATCCGTGGTTTAAAGGAATTAACTGGGACATGTTTTATGAAATGGAAAAAAATAACATGCAACTGTGGTGATTCAAACTTGCACCAACCATATAAATATACTTGAGACTAACTACCAAACTAGTTCATAACTTGTAAATTTTTACAACTTTTAATAAATTTATTGGGGGGCAAAATCGATTTTTCAAAAAAAATTACATTAACTATATTTTTTTTAGGAGGTTGGCCCCCCGGTCCTCCTTCCCTCCGCCCATCATACGCATTCTAAATGATAGTCATTCCTGTTTACTTTATTAATTTCATCAATATTAAGAAACTATTATTAAAAGATTTTTTTTTTTGCTCGGCAAGTAATAATTTCATTCCATGATCAAAAATATTGTGTATTACATCTGGTATTAACATTCCCTAACTATTACAAAAGTCTATCATTAATATTCCATGAATTACAAAAAGATCTATTAACGAACTGTCACATATTTACTTTGAAGACTGATTGATTCTCTAACATTCAGAATAATTTTAGTAATGATTTGTTCCTCAGTGTTAACTCCCGACTTATGCACTCTGCAATTTCTCTCCAGCCAAATGAAATAGATGTAAGCACAGAAAACCGCTTTGGCCAGATCCGCCTTCAGACTCCTACAACGGCTTAGTCTGTAAAGTTTAGTGAGGATTAAATCCCAACACACATTCAGATTCTTGATTTTAAACAACTGTAAGAAGTGCTTCCAAATTATGTTAGAGAATGGACACTCAAAAAAAAGGTGATCACGGTTCTCCAATCCAAGACCACAGAATTCGCAATTGGCTTCATCAATCACCCCCAAGTTGAGTAACCTCTGTTTAGTAGGGCTACGATCCAGTCACATTAACCATGCACAAAACCTATTCCTCGGAACAACAGCCTTGTCCCAAATAACAAAGGACCAGTACTCCTTTGGTCTGAGTTCTCTAATGCGATCCCAGGGAGAGGAGGAGGAAAATTTTCCATTTTTACTAGTATTCCAGCGTACAATATCTTCTCTACTCCTAGGATAACAAGTGCCCACAAGATGGTGCATAAAGCTGAGGCTGCTAGGCCACGACCACTGTCCAAGATGAATAAATTGTTCCACCTGTGATTTGATGAAATCATTAGGGATGACAATATTGTTGGCAGCAGCATATTCCACAAGTTTCCCTATAGGTAACCAGTAGTCCCACCACAACCACGTTTTCTTGCCATTCCCTACCTTGTGTCTGATGAAATTGGCAGCCATTTCTCTGCATTTAAGAAGATTTCTCCAGGACCAGGAAGCATTGGTTGGAATTTCCATGCTGTAGATGCTAACTTCTTTGATAAGCACATTATTCACCCATGAAACCCAAAGTGAATCATCATCTGTGTAGGTATGCCAGAATTGCTTTAGAAGAGCAACTTGGTTAATATCATGTAAACTACGAAAACCCAACCCCCCTTCCGAAAGGGGAAAACAAAGCTCAGACCACGCCACTTTAGCCCCTTTCGCATTGTCACCTCCACCATTCCAAAGGAATGCATCAAATTTTCCTCAATGTCATTGATGACTCCTTTAGGTAAAAGGAAAACATTACACCAGCAATGAGTGATGCTAGAAAGGACGGATTTAATGAGTTGTACCTTTCCCGCAAAGGAGAGCCAACGATTAGTCCATTGATCAATACGGGCAGTTATTCTGGAGCAAAGCTGTTGGCAGACATGTCTGTTAAGCCTTCCGGTAATAAGGGGAATCCCCAAGTATCTCACAGGCAGATGACCAAGCTTGATATTGATCGAACCAGCAAGGAAGGATTTCAGGCTTTCACTGCAACCTCCATAAAAAATTTCACTCTTGAGCTTGTTGATACGAAGTCCTGACATTCTCGAGAATATTGTGAGGGCCTTATCAACAATCTTGAGTGACTGGAAATTAACCTTTGAGAAAATAAGGAGATCATCAGCGAAGGCTAAATGGTTGAGCTGAATTTTTTTGCACTTAGGATGGAATCTGAAACCCTTGATTCTTGAGCCTCTAATAAGCAACTGAGATAGAACTTCCATACACAGAACATAGATGTAGGGTGATAAGGGATCACCTTGCCGAAGACCTTTTTGGCCTGGAAAAAATTCCCTCCATATAACCATTGATAATGATCGAATAAGAGGGCGAGGAGATGCACATTTCGATCCACTTGATGAAAGTAGAAGGGAAACCAAAAGCTTTGAAACATTTAATAACAAAATCCCATAATGTCAATCTTGATGATACACCTCGGGCTGATCCTTTTCCTACCATAATTCCTGGCAATGTCTTGAGCAATAAGCACATTGTCAAGAATTTTCCTCCCTGGGACGAAGGCTGATTGGTTGGGAGAAATAATGGAATCCAACGTAACTTTCAATCTATTTGCAATAGCTTTCAATACACACTTAAAGATCACATTGCAACATGAAATGGGACGAAGGTCTTGGACCTTAGAAGGATTCTTAACTTTCGGGATAAGGCAAATAGCAGTGTTGTTAAAAGATGCTTGTTTGAACCAAAAAAAACCAAAAATGACATTCAATTCGACGAAAAAGTCAAAAGTAACACTGAATTCTGGAGCTATGAAGTAGGATACTACTTGTGGTTGGTGACATAGTGAATGGAGTAGTGCTTATTATCAATTGAACCATGTTAGATTATCTTATTTTTTCTGATAGGTGCTTCGAGAGATGAATACTAGCTGATGCCATTTGTGTGATTTCTTTTTTTTTTTTCTGATTACTGCTATTCTATAGTCATGGCGTTATTCTGTTGTTAGAATTTGCGTTGATTCTAATGTGCACTAGAGAAATTGATATGTTCGTTGTCTGTTTTGAGTTAGGGGAAAAGGTTATTTTAGTTGAGAGTATTTTTGTCTTTTTGAGTTAAAAAATATTTTTGAAAAATTGTTCAAAATTCTTAAGAATGTTAAGTTTAAATTAAACACAATAATCTAATATTTCTAAGAATTTGACAAGATATTCTCATGAATATTTTTAAAGTACTAAATAATTTTGATTACATTCCTGAAAGTCACATTTTAGGGAATGTGTTTTCCGAAAATGAAAAATCATTTCGCGAACTAAACGCTCCTTTCAAGTAAATAGAAGTAATTTTAAGGAAAGGATTTTTTTTTTTTTTTTGTCATTTAGGGAAAGGATTGAATGTGAGTTGATACATGCAATTAAATGACCACATATGAGTCACATTGACGGACGTCTGTCTTTGAGTGTGTGGGGGTCACCTTCTTATTAGAGGTGAACGGATCAATTAGATGTATGCTATAGTTTTGCTGCAACTAAGATTTTAACTAGTGATTTGAATGTTGACTCACCTCTATAAGATATAAAAATAAAGGAAACGAATGAATTTCTATATTGTTAAATTATTGATTTTGAAAATTATAATTTTTCCCTTTTTTTTCAAAATAGTAAATGTTAAAGCAAATAGTTTAGATTTAATCTTGTGATATTAAATAATACAAATCTCACCACCTAGAAATTAAGAGGCAATAAGACTAGAAGATGATTCAAATTCGCACAGAGACTGCCTTTAAAGTTTTCTAGTTTAACTTCAACTAGAAAACTTTCCTTAGCTAGCTATATATGATGTAATGTTTTTCAGAAGACGGATCCTCTACTTATTCTTTTATTGTTTAGATGGGGTGTACAATGGGCCATTAAATTTGATCTTTTAAAATTTCAAGTATTTATTTTAAATTTATTTTAACCATCTTTTCAAAATTGAGATTAAAATTTTAAAAAATTAAATTTAATGACTCTTAATATATCTCATTTAAACAAGAAGAGAATAAATAAAGGAAATGAATTGTTCCCTATGTAAAGAGCCATTTATCTTATATTTTCTCTTTTAAATGTAAAGATAGGAATGACTAACCATTTATTTATTTATTTTTGTAAGATATGAGAAAAATGCGACCGCAATGTACGTGAAAACCAGATGGCAAGCATATATGAATTGGAAAACTTAGCTACGACCAGGAAAGAGAATTAAAAAATCTCTCTTTTCATTCGACTATACCAATTAATTATTTAAGCTCACATCCTCAACTTAAAATACTAAAATTGCCATTAGGACTTTGATTTAATAGTAATGTTATTCACTATGTATAAAAAAGGCTGCGAACTCGAATCTCGTTAATTATATTGTATAGTCTTAGACCTCCTCTGAATAAAATAAAAAATAAAAAAAACTAAAATTGAGAGGATTCACAATATTCATTTACTTATATATTTTGGATGAGCTAGATAAGGTAGATAAGTACATCAACATAAATATTATCTTGCCAATATTAAATACTAGTCACGAGTTTGGCATAGGAACAATAATATACAAACAAAAAAAATATGTTTTACAAAAATGGTATGGCGCGCAGAAATATATTTATTCCCTTTAAGGGCCCTTTGTAATCTTATAGAGAAAGATAAAAGGAGTGATTTGTCCCTTAGATATATGCTAGTATAACTCGACTTTTTGCCCTCTTATATATTTATATATGTTGATTTCTTTTAGAATTCATGGGTCTACCTCCCTATACGAGAAGAAAGGAGAGAGACATTAATTTGTGAGGAATTTTTGTAAGATTGTTTTGTAAGTGTAGCATTTTCTTTGGCATAATAATATCTTATTATCCTCATATACAACCATTTTTTTTTAGTATTGCATGATTAGTTCATTTCAAATACTATATAGGTTGACTTGGTCCTAACAAGGTTGGACCAATGAAAACTTATACTGGATTGAGAATAATAATTTAGCTATTCTAGGAAGAACACAACAATAAATTTAGGGGTAAATTATCTATATAATCTTGTATCTTTACTATTTGTCTCAATTTAATTCTTATTTTTCAAAATGTATTTTTTTAGTCCAATATTTTTGTCATTATGGTCCACATTAATCTTCAACCATTTTTCCATCAAAAAATCTAATGAAATAAGTACGTGACTAAAAGGGTACATTTTGAAAGATAAAGACTAAATTGAGACAAATGGTAAAGATACAAGACTAAAATGATATATTTTGAAAGATAAGAATTAAGTTGAGACAAATGATAAAGATACGAGACTAAAATGATATATTTTAAAAGATAAAGACTAAGTTGTGACAAATGATAAAAATGTGAGACTAAATAGATAATTTACCCTAAATTTAATCAAATCTTATAATTAATATATATCCTTAACATGCATGGTTGGCATTCACATGACATAATTCTTTCTGTATGCATGATTATGCTCCACACGTTAATGGTGGAAGACTCTAAACAAAGACTTCATTTTGTTTGGGTCCACTTAAAAAAATTTAGAATGCCGAAATCCTCGTTTATATACGAAGTGGTTTTTTTCATAATCCAACTTTGTAAGAAGAACATTGAAGTCTTATCGATCATTAATTTGCATCCCATGAAGGTAATGTTGGATTTTAAGCTTAATTTGCATCCTTAAGTAGATTAAGGAAATGCTATATATATGCATTTCAAATGTCTTACTTGTACAAATGTTTTTGCTTACATGCACCATTGCCACAAAACAAAAAACTGAGTTTAAAGTCAACATTCATAGCGAAAAGAGCTAAACTGAGGTAATGAAGAGGGTCACCAAACTTTCAGGTATAATTTGACATCTTATTCCACATTAGTTTTGTAAAATATATATGTTCAACTTATAAGGATTTGAGTTTTCTCTAATATTGTTAATGGGTTTAAGCCTTTTGGACTAGTCGATTAGTTTTAGTATGTTAACAAGCAAGTAGTTTGACATAGGGGTGAATCAGTGGGGGCTATGTTTCCAAAAAACATTGGGTTGAGTGGGGACTGCAAGAATGGATCCGCTAGTGGTTAGGCACTTGGATTCTCTACTACTATCATGTTAGGAGTTTCACATGATGAATTAAAGAAGAAAGAGAAGGATTTATCTCACATGAAAATATTAGGATCATAATGAACTACTAATAAACAAGTGTAGACTTAAGACCTAATTGCTTAAGCTTTTGGGTTAGTAGTTGAGTTCTACACATGTGTGTTAAGACCTATTTGTTCTTAGATTCTTTGGGCTTGCCACAACATATCAATACGAGTTTAAACATTTTAAACCTGTTGATTAAACTTAATATATTGACAGACTAAAAATTATGCTTAGATCGTTACGTACAATCTTCTATTTATTAGTGTACACTTGATTTTTTGTATCCAAAGGCAGAAGCATCAAAATGTTAATACTTTTGCTGCTTTTAGCTAATGAATTTGCCATGCAACAATGTCAATAATCACTATATATTTTTCTGAAAGACAGGTATTAATGAGATAAAAGTGGATGATGAAAAGGGGACACTAATTGTTGTTGGGCATGTTGATCCTGTAAAACTTGCCAAGAAACTCAGAAGGTGTGGAGGATATGCAGAAATAATTAGTGTTGGTCCACCGAAGAAACCTGAACCACCTGAAAAGAAACCAAAAATGCCCTGTCCTCCTCCTTGTCAATGTAACCATTGCCAGCCTTTTGTTGTCTGCTATGCTCCCTGTGATGGTCCCGTCGGCTATCCCCTCTATCCTCCATGTGATGGTGGTGGCTGCTCCATTCTTTAGGAAACTGCGCAATAAGTTCTTTTCAGTTTCCGCTACAACGGAGGTTGAAACTGAAAATTTTAAATAATTATTTTAGGGGTTGTTATACCCTCTTATCGTTCTCCAAAAATAAGAGAGTGGAGGTAGAATAATATCTACGGTCGCGTGTCTAAATGGTTGATGAAGACTCCAATTCTCAAGCTGGTTGGCAAAAATATTATCTAATTGAGGGTTTACATTTCAAATGCTAAGATTTTATCTTAATCTTGTTCCAGTATTTTACAAAGTCATTCCTTTCATGAAATTACGTTCGATGTGTTCGTAAAAAAAAAACAAATATTCCCTTAAAATGATTATATGAATTTTCGACGTGAAAGAATTATGTTCAACGTGAAAGACCCACTTTAACTGAGGAGAATGCCATAACTAATCTGAACCAAATGAATTGGAATAAATTTCAGTGCCTTTATTAGTTGAGTTGGCTAGCTTAGCGAACATGTTTATCTAACAATTAACCCTCGTCTACGAATCGAAATCTATTTTATATCCTATCAAAAATATCTTCTGTTGTACAAAACATTGCACAAAATGAAGATTACGAGTTCTACTCAACAAAAAGTGCTACACAACATAGATAAAGCAATGATTAGATGAAATCGTTGCAGAACCCTTCAATTCTTGTGCCACGGTTCCGGAAATTGATGTTAGAAATCAAACATAATTACCTTTTTTATTATTATTATTTGTTCAATTTGGCCGACCCCATCTAATGAGACAAGTCTTAATTTGGTTTGGTTTGATTTATTTGTTCAATTTGAGCGTCGTAAGAACACAAAAAATGTATTAACATGAGAATTCCTTAATTTTCTAAAAGCATTCTAGTCATTTTCAACAACTTTTGTTCCTGACATTCCCTTCTTATAAAACTATTCATCCCCAATCTTTAGTCTTAACCTATCCAATCTTTAGTCACTAGTCATGTTAATGACCTCTTCAGCCTCCTCATCATGACATAGTTGATTTTTTTTCCTTTTTTTTTTTCATAACAACTTAATTGAATATACGATTCTTTTAAAAGACATTATGTGTTACTAATTAATCTTTAGTATAAGATAAGAAGTGCTTTGGCAAACAACTCTAGCAAATTCGAAAGAATAATTTCCCCCATTGCGGTATTGGCCTTTTCTTTTGTTTTCTTATTTGGCTATTGAATTTCCAATGAAATCCAAATTTAAGTTCTCCAAACTTCAAAAGAACCTATGAAACTAATGGGAAGATTAATTAGTTATGGATTCAAAATTCACCATGTTTTTGAGTTATAAATTTTAAAATTTTACAATGGCAACTCAAATCTTTCAATATAAATGTAACCTCAGTACAATTAAAAGTACTCTGGAAAAAGGAAGAGAATTAAATATCTAAAATTTAGATTTCGAACTCTAACTAAATTCTTTTATTATTCAAATAAATCTGAACCATTATAAATTTCGAATATCAAGGATTTGAAATTTTAAAAAACTTGAAACAACCAAAGTTTAGAATACTTTTTCAAATTTAAATACAAGATTCCAAAAGCACCAGTAGATTAGAGTATGTTATGTTGAACTTATAACTTGTCAAAATATTCTAATAAGTAGATAATGATAAGAAGATCTATTATATTTCATAATGAACAAAAAAAGAAAAAAAAAGGAGTTTGTATTGCTTTCTAATTTGGTGCAAAATTTACATATTTGCACTTGATTTTTGAGAATTAGATACCACGTTAGTTTTATCATGAATACATCACTTTAGTTTTATCATGTAGCCATCACTTTTTATGTGAATGATTAGTTAGCAAAAAAGAAGATAAGAAATAAACTAAATGTTATTTTTAACATACAACTAACCATTTACATAAGTTGTGATAACCTTCAAGTTGGCATGCCTAATTGGCATTACTACCGGATAAATTTATATATTTTATATCTCTTTCTTCTTTTATTAATTTTATTTAATTTCTCTCTCTTCTTTTATTAATTTTTTTCTCTCTTTGTTTTACCTTTTTTCTCTTTCTTAATTAATCATTCCTATCTTCTCTTTCTTTGTCTTTTGTTTCTCTACTCACTTTTCTCTTTCTACCATTATTAAAATAAAAATACTAATACTAGCGAGTTTGACACTGCGAGCCACAAATATATATATACTTCTCCCTACTTCAACATTTTCCCTGTTGACAACTCAGCTACTTCGCATAACAAATCACATTGCCCTAAGGGTGCATGCTGCAAAAGTGTCACAACTTACTCTTATTTATTTATTTTTGTCAAGGCAGAGTTTTGGTTTTTGATGGTGATTTTAGAAAAGTTGACAGATAAGAAAAGCAAAATGTCTATGATGTGAACGTGTTGAAAAATATGTTAAAATCTAAAACAAAAGATATTTAGACCACAAAAAAAAAAAAAACCAAATGACATGAAAAAATATGTTGATTCCTTTTGGAATTCATGGGTCTACCTCACAATACAAGAAGAAAGGAAAGATACATAAATTTTGAAGGAATTTTTGTAAGATTCTTTTGCAAGTGTAGCAATTTCTTTGGCATTATAATAACTCACTATCCTCATATACTACCATTTTTTTCAGTATTGTATGATTATTTTATTTCAATTACTAAGTTGACTTTTGACAAAAAAAAAAAAAAAAGGTTCACTTGGTCCTAACACGGTTGGACCAACGGAAAACCTTGTACTGGATTGAGAATGATAATTGAGCCCTTCTAGGTAGAACACAACAATAAATTTAAACAAATCTTGTAATCAAGATCCTTAACTTGGTTGGCATTTACATGATCAGTTGGTTGGTACTGTTTACATCATATAATTCTTTCTGTATGATTATGCTCCACACGTTAATGGTGGAAGACTCTAAACAAAGACTTCACTTTTTTTTTTGGTCCACTTGAAAATTTTTTAAGAATGCCAAAATCCTCGTTTATATATATATATATATATATATATATATATGGAAAAATCTCACATTTAGTCCCTATTATTTTAAAAAAAAATTAGTTTGGTCCCTATTATTTTTCTAAAAGTTTCAATTTTATCCCTATTGTTTAAAGTTTTTCAATTTCATCCTTACTGTTTGTTAAAAGTTTCAGTTTCGTCCTTATTATTTTCAAAAAATTTCAAATTCGTCCCTATTGTTTATCAAAAAATTTTAATTTAGTCCTTGAATAATAGGGACGAATTTGAAAATTTAAGAAAATAATAGGGACAAAATTAAAACTTTTTAAAAATAATAAGGATAAAATTGAAACTTTTTGAGAACAATAAAGACTAAATTGAGATATTTTAAACAATAGGGATGAAATTGGGATTTTTTGTAAACAATAAGGACTAAATTGAGACAAATAAAATAATAGAGACTAAACTGAGACAATTGGGTAACAATAGTGACTATTTGTGAAAGTTTCCCTATATATATATATATATATATAAAGTGCGTGGTTTTTCCACAATCCTATGTAGGAAGAACATTTGAAGTCTCATCGATCATTAATTTGCTTCCCATGAAGGTAATGCTTGATTTTAAGCTTAATTTGCATCCTTAAGTAGACCAAGGAAATGCTATGTATATGCATTGTGTATGCATTTCAAATGTCTTACTTGTTGTTTACATGTTTTCGCTTTCATGCACCATTGGCCCAACACAGAAAACTGAGTTGAAAGTCAGCATTCACAGCGAAAAGAGCAAAACTGAGGTAATGAAGAGGGTCACCAAAGTTTCAGGTATAATTTGACATCACGTTTTACATTAATTTTGTAAAATATATATGTCAGTTTATAAATGGATTTTCCCTAACATTGTCAACGAGTTTAAGTATTTTGAACTACTCAATTAGACTTAGTATGTTAACAAGCTAGTAGTTGAATACATGGGCGGAACAGTACAGAGGACTATATTTCCAAAAAAGTTGGGTTGAGTAGGGGCAGCAAGAATTGATCCGCCGGTGGTTAAGCACTTGGGTTCGTTACTATTCTCAACACGAGTTTAAGTATTTTAAACCTATTGATTAAACTTAATATATTGACAGACTAATAGTTGTGTTTAGATCGTTACATACAATCTTCTAATATTTATTAGTTATCTACACTTGATTTTATGTATTCAAAGGCAGAAGCATCAAAATGTTAATACTTCTGCTGCTTGTATAGCTAATGAATTTGCCATGCAACAATGTCAATAATCACTATATATTTTCCTGAAAAACAGGTATTAATGAGATAAAAGTGGATGATGAGAAGGGGGCACTAATTGTTATTGGGCATGTTGATCCTGTAAATCTTGCCAAGAAACTCAGAAGGTGTGGAGGATATGCAGAAATAATTAGTGTTGGTCCACCAAAGAAACCTGAAGAACCGAAAAAAGAACCTAAAAAAGAACCCTGTCCTCCTCCTTGTCAATGTAACCAATGCCGGCCTTTTGCTGTCTGCTATGCTCCCGCCGGCTATGCTCCCTATCCTCCGTGTGATGCTGGTGGCTGTTCCATTCTTTAATTAGGAAACTGTAATGAGTTTTTTTTGGTTTTCATTACGAGGGAGGTTGAAACCGAAAAATGTAAAAAGTCATTCTAGGGTTTGTTATACCCTCCTGTCGTTCTCCAAAAGTGAGAATGGAAGTAGAATAATGTCTACCATGGCGTGTCTAAAGGGTTGATGAAGACGATCCAAACCTCAAGTTGGCTTTGGTAGAAATATTATCTGATTGAGGGTTTACATTTCAAATGCTAAGAATTTATTTTAATCTTGTTCCAATATTGTACATTCATTTCTGTCATGAAATTATGTTCGAGGTGTTTGTTGAAAAAGGAAAAAAAGAATAATAATAATAATAATAATAATAAAATATTCCTTCAAAATGATTATATGAATTTTCGATCTAGCCTTCTTTGTACGAAAAAAGAAATTATGTTCAACGTGACGCTGACCCACATTTCCTGAGGAGAAAGCAATAATGAGTCTGAACTAAATGAATTGGAATAAATTTCAGTGCCTTTAGTAGTTGAGTAGCTAAGCGAACATGTTTATCTTACAATTAACCCTCATTGTCATTGGCGCGGGCTGGATATCAAAATTAAGTTTAGACATACATGAACTAACATCAAAATTTATAAAGCTTGAAATATAGATGATAACATTCTTTGTAAGTTCTGACACATTCTCCTTCCAGAAAGTATATTTTCTCCTGTGTATTTTGAGTTGTTGAAATGAAAATCCTTTGCTGATTGAGCAAAAAAAAAAAAAAAAACCCTCATTATCACTAGGGCATTGGTCAAGTAGTAAGGTTCACTGGCGGAGGAAGATGTTAAATTTTTTTTGTATTTTTTTTAAAAAATTATATATTTATGTATTTTTAATTAAAAAAGTTAATTAACCCTCACTGAAAAATAAAAGTACTCGTATAGTTAAAAAATTATGGATTTTAGCTTCCACTGACTCATTAAAACGTTAAGATTTCTATGTATTTTTAGGTAAAAAAATTAATTAGCTTCCACTTAAAAAAAAGTACTTGTATAATTCAAAAATTATAAATTTTAGCCCTTACTGATAAAAATTCTTGACTCCGCCCCTGGTAAGGTTACTTGTTCAATCTCACTGTATGTAGTACAGTTTTAGATCTTTCCTAAATAAATAACAATTAACCCTCATCCTAGGAAATAAAATCTATTTTTATATTCTATCAAAAATGTCTTCTGTTGTACAAAACATTGCAAAAAATGAAGATTACGAGTTATACTTAACAAAAAGTGCGATACAACATAAATAATGCAATGATTAGATGAAATTGTTGCAGAACCCTTTAATTTTTGTTCCATGGTTACGGAAATTGATATAAGAAATCAAACATAAATAATTACCTTTTTTTTATTTGTTCAATTTGAGCGTAGTAAGAACACTAAAAATGTATTAGCATGAGAATTCCTTAATTTTCTAAAAGCATTCTAGTCATTTTCAACAACTTTTTGTCTTGACATTCCCTTCTTAAAAAACTATTCATCTCCAATCTTTAGTCTTAACCTATCCAATCTTTAGTCACTAGTCATGTTAATGACCTCTTCAGCCTCGTGATGACTTAGTTATTATTATTATTATTTTTTATCACAACTTAATTGAAAATTAAACGATTCTTTTAAAAGACATCATGTGCGTTTTGGCAAACAACTTTAGCGAAATTCGAAAGAATAATTTCCCCCATGGCGGTATTGGCCTTTTCTTTTCTTTTCTTTTTTGGCTATTGAATTTCCAATGAAATCCAAATTTAAGTTCTCCAAACTTCAAAAGAACTTATGAAACTAATGGGAAGATTAATTAGTTATGGATTCAAAATTCACAAGGACTTAAATTATACAAACCATTTGCTTGTTTTTGAGCTATAAATTTTAAAATTTTACAATGGCAACTCAAATCTTTCAATCTAAATGTAACCTCAGTACAATTAAAAGTACTCTGGAAAAGGAGGAGAAGTAAAAACCTTTGTTATCTAAAATTTAGATTTCAAACTCTAACTAAAATTCTTTTATTATCCAAACAAATGTGAACCATTTTAAATTTCGAATATCAAGGATTTGAAATTTTAAAAAGCTTGAAACAACCAAAGGTTTAGAATACTTTATCAAATTTAAATACAATTGAATCCAAAAGCATCAGTAGATTAGAGTCTGTTATGCTTAACTTATAACTTGTCAAAATATTCTAATAAGTAGATAATGATAAGAAGATCAAATCAAGAATATGATCCCCACTAGTAGTGTATATACTCCATTCCACTTTAAGACAAGATAGGCTCACTTTTCTGTTCACTTGTCCTATATCTATTATAGTTCACTTTCAATTTTGAAAGGATAGTTAATTCATTAGTTTTCCTGATATGCTACTATATAATGTGCATTTTTACCAACAATTATAATATTAACAAATTATAGTTGGAGTAAGTGATATCAATGGAGGGATATATTAGGACAATACTAAGCAATATTTATTGCTTTAACTATATTGATTACATTTTCTTAATCTGTGTGAAAATAAAAGTAGGTATATCTTTATGAAACGAGGAGTATGTATTTAGCAATACTCTTTATTTTGATAACACCAAAATCAATAAACTAGCGCAAATAGTCCCTAATATTTTTTCTAAAACTTTAAATTCATCCCATTATTAAAAATTAACCAATTTGGTCTCTATTATTTTCTAAAAAAATTTAAATTCGTCTTTATTGTTCAAAATTAACAAATTTAGTCCCTATTATTTCTAAAAAAGTTTAAGTTTAGGCCTTATTATTTTTATATAAAATTAAACCAGTTCTCAAAGTTTAAGAAAAACCTGTGATTAAATTAATTTTTTAAAAAAATAATAAGGATAAAATTAATAAATTTTAAACAATAAAGTTGAATTTAAAATTTTAGAAAAATAATAAGGACAATTTGTTGCAATTTTCCCCACCTCAATCCAACTGATCTTTTAAGTGCTTATAAAACCCATTCTATAAAAACAAGTAACGATAACTTAAGAAAAAAAAAAAGAATCATTTAAGAAAGCTTTTAACAAACTCATTCACACGACCCAGAATACACAACGCTTCAAGTTTCAAGAAGCGCTTTTCAGCTCACACTATTGTCGCCGGTGATTCAAGCTGAGAATTTACATAAGCTATTGTTCTTAGCATTTGCAAATCCCATTTAGAACATTCTAGACTAAACTTATCGAGCTTAATCATATTATAGAATGTTGTTTACAAAAATTAATCTTGTAATGTCTCACACTTACAACTAAAAACATACCACTAAACGAAAGACCCGTTGTCGTTTTAGTTTGTTTCTAAAGCGATTCATGTAAAGAAAAGAAGCTCCAATGCAACTATTATAACAATCAGACAGATAGGAACTCTAGCTTTCACGCGAAATAGTACACTCCACGATCAAAGACAACCCTAGGAACACACCTATAATGTCACGGGAGAAGTGCAAATTGTGATTGAACTGTGACATTGAGCTAAATTAGCTCCTTATCACTCGTATAATAATTTTGGCATCTTCAAGCTGATGGGGCTTGGAAGTCAGCACTTAAGTTTAGCTTAGTTAATTTTTGTTAGGACAACTCTTAACACCTTCTTTTTTTTTTTTTTTTTTTTTTCATTTAAAAGACTTGTAGATGATTCTCTATATTTAAAGATTAGTTATTTTAGCTTCACGCTAACAACTGTCTTATTAGGGACTCCCTATTTTTATTGTACTTTGATATTTTTCTATTCTAGTTAAAGCCATTATTTTAATACAACCCTAATTGTAATTTTATATAAAAAAAAATACTATATTGAACTGCAATTGTAAACAAATTAAAATTAGGGTAAATAACATATTATCTTCCTGTATTTTGCTAAAAATGCACAATACCCCCATGTGTTTTAAAAATTAACTGATTATCCCTCTGTGTTTTGCTAAAAGTGTACAATACCCCCCCTGTATTTTAAAAATTAATTGATTACCCCTTTATATTTTATAAAAGTAGCTAATTATTCCCCTGTGCTTTTTAAAAATTAGCACTTTTGTTAAAAAATATAAAGGAGCAATCGGCTACTTTTATAAAATACAAGGGAGTAATTAACTACTTTTAGCAAAACAGATAGATGTAATCAGCTAATTTTTAAAACACAGGGGGGTATTGCCACTTTTAGCAAAACACAGGAGAGTAATCAGTTAATTTTTAAAACACATAGGGGGTATTGTGCATTTTTAACAAAACACAGAGAGGTAATACGCTATTTACCCTTAAAATTATTAATGTAATGAAAATAAATAGTTATACTTAACTACAATTAACAAAAACTAAATAAGTAGAAGAGTTTAACTATTTTCAGATATATTTATTTTTGATCTGGACACAAACCATTGGGGTATAGGGAACGCAGTGGCGGAGCCACTTTAAAATATGACACAACTCATATTTTGTGTCAAAACGTATGTATTTTTGGATTAATAAATTAATTTAGCCCTCCAGTAAAAAAATTTATTTATATATGAGTATTTGATTGTATACTTTTACCTCCCACTAAAAACATATTCTATCTCTGCCTCTAAAAGAAAGGGGTTCAGCATCTCTAAATATAAAGATATGTTAAAAATTAATTTAAAAATTTCTTATTTTTCAGAGAATCTCTTAGAGAAGTCCGAGAAAGTTTTGTCCACTAAAGTCCGAGAAAGTTTTGTCCACTAAGTTTCTCATATGCAAAAAAATGAAAAATTTAAGGGGTCTATTTGAGATGACCTTAAAATACAAAATAATCATCCAAGTAAAAGACCATTTCCAAGCACACGCAAGCAGTGTGGAATTTTTTTTTTTTTTTGTCGAACACTGTGGAAAATTAATGTCTTAGAAGTGTGACAATTTTTTTTTTCAAATCAAGACAAAGTGGCATGTGAGACAGCGAGAATTGTGCCTTTCAAGGCCATTAAATGCATGCAAAAGTTTCCGACAAAAAAAAAAATGCATGCCAAGTTGACATTTTATGATCATTCGTAGAAGGTGCAAACTATAACAATCTTTTGACAAAAAATAAATAAATAAAAACTAGAGCAATCTCATTCTGAACACGACAGTGGAATCAATCACCGCCTGATGTGGGTTTATTAATTTTTTTTTGGTGAAAATGGGTTTATTAATTTGTACCATGGTTCTATCTCTCCTATTCTGGAAGTTTTTTTATTTTTTTTTTAATTTTTTTTTTTTTAAAGGAGACTAAATCGGGTTATACATAAAGATTATTTGAGGGGATATTTTTTCTTTTTTATCTTTTTTTAGGAAGATGAGCAGAAGGGGTGCTAATAGTTCCACCACATGGTATCTAAAGAAAGTTGTAGATTAAAATTGACAATTCAAAACCTTTTAATGGACGTGGAGCAACTTGAACTCATGTTCTCAAAATTTTCTCAAAGTATAGATATTTAGAGTACAAATTAAGAGAAGACTATTCAATTGCATCTACATGTTTACAATGATGACGTTAACACATGAGGGATTGGTTTTCAAAATAATGTCACATCTCTAGTGTGTGGGTCCACACACATATAAAATCTAAATTAATATTAAAGAGATGAAGTTCAAAACGTTCACCTATTTTAAAATAATTTCCCTCATATGTGCAACATATACTAATGTGACTGAGTTTCATAACTCTTATAATCTTTTCCAATTTTATTCAATTAGTCAATGTTTTCATTTTTTTCTCTTCTTCTTCTTTTCTCTGAAAGAAATCATCAGAATTTGTTGTAATGGATGAATTTTTTTATTTTAAAAAAATAAAGGTTGTGTAGGAACTTGGACCACATAATAATTACCTAATTTTCTGTTCCACAGATCAAGCTCCTTTCCGGAGTTAGATCCTGATATAAGTTTGAAAAACTTTTCAGGTAATATTAAAAGTTAAAAAAAAACACAATTTTCTGTTCCGGAGAAAAAGATATCTTGTTCAGTAACGCTCAAGGGAAAACAAGGAAAGACAGGAGAGAGAAAGAGAGAGGTTTGCCTTCTGGGCCATGCAGTGCGTAGCAGTTATCGAGTTTTCTTCTATGGCGTTAATTGGCTAAAAAGGTGCCTGTCTTATGATCATTGATATTGAACAACGCCTACTTGAAGTTGACTGTTTTAGTTTGGCCCAGTACAGAGATTAAGAGAAGAGTTTTTTTTTTTTTTTTGGTCAAAGATTAAGAGAAGAGTTGGAATATCACATATAAGATTAACCCATGGGGGTATAAAAGCTTATTTTTTGAGTTTTTAAATATTTGAAAGTTAGTAAATAAGAGATATGTGGGTCTAGAGGTATTTGAAGTATAATGTAGTATTTAATTAGTATTATCTAGTTAATATATAAAAATTAGTATTATCTAATTAATACACACTATTTTGAATTAGTTAAAAGTAAGACGTTCAATTCAAAATAGAAAAAATAACATGTTGAAATGCTCTACAAAGATTTCCTCTAGTTGAGTGTCCTTGCACACAACGCATATTATGGAAAAAAAATGCATGTAAGGGTGGAGGTATTTGTGAGTGAGGTTGTAGCTCTTATTCACTCTAAAATTTTAAAATATGTATTTTTGTTAAGGTATTTTTAAGTTGAAAAATTAATTTAGTCGTTATTGAATAAGAAAAATAATTGTATATAAATATTAAAATTAATTAATTATATATAAATTAATTTAACCCTCATTGAAACTGTTGTTTGAATTTAGAATATTTGATTACAACACTCCACTACTTGACCTATGCATTCTATATAACTCTTAGGTAATTGGATGCACTTTTTGTTTCACGCCTTAGGATCTTCTAGCAGTTTTCGTAGAGTTTGAAGATGCTTGACCCCAACGAAAAAAACTGCTAGTAGACGATTTTCAGTAGTATTTTGAAAAAATTTCATATTGGACTTTTGGTCACTGAATAAAACTAACTACTCATCTCGTAACGGAAGTTTTAGAGTTTTCGAGTGTTAAGAGATGACTTTAATATCATGCATAATTAAGAATCATGGCTTTCATCTTATAATTTTAATTGGTATTACATAGAATTATTTAGGGTCTTATATGTCACTAAGAGATAATTATATTTCTTTACAAACGTGCGACCAAATTTTTTTTTTTTTAAAAATGACTTTGAATACTATATAGAGATTTTATGCAGAAACAGAGTCCGCGAAGAATTACTTACAAGAATTGACACTGAATAACAAAATTAGCATTAAGAGCTCAAAATGAGAGAATTGACATGATGGAACATAATTAGAGAGAATGTGCAACGCACGAAAAAAAATAATGGATTACCCATGAATGAACAAGGTTGAATGAGATCTCTAACATCATGTTAAGAATTATTGAGTTCAATCTAAATCTAATTGGTATAAGGTGAACTAACCAATGGCCTTCTATGTAGATATTTAAACTCATGATTTGTCAATATGAGATAATTATATGGTGTAGATTATTTTTTGTGGAAGCCCTTCTTCTGCAACTTTTTGGCCCTGGAGGCTTTTGTCTCCGCTCGCGCGGATATGTTGTTATTCAACTTTCTATAATTTTGGTACCTGGATAACTTTTGATCCCATCCGGGTAGTGGCTGGTGCTTATTTTTTGAGATTTTTACCAACCTTGTAATTGTTTACTACTTTGAAGTTTGTTTGTTATCTTTGTAATACCGACTTAATTAATCGGTGCAAAAACGATTGACCAGCAAACTCAACAGGCAATTACAATGTTTTGATTCGTTAGCTAGCCTCGTGCTCATTGGGACTTGATTTTCTTGACTAGCTTCTTTGTTTTTTTCTTTGTTGTAAATGATCGTTTGGCCCACCTATATACATTTTTATTTTGGATGAGTAGCCCCGGACCCCCCTGTGATCAAGAAAAACTAGCTATAACCCCGCTGTGGTCTAACAAATATAGCCGGACTCTACTGTGGGCTACCCGTTGATGCACATTACCCCCTTCTGTCAAATTTTCATTCATTTTTTACGGAAACTGTGACAAACGCGCTTAAAATATGATTTTTATTAGTTTTTAACGTATTTAATAATAAAATAATATTAGTAATTAAAAAAATATGTTTTTTTTCTTTTTTCTTTTCATTTTCACCTTTTTTTAATTTATTACTAAATTAAAAAAAAAAAATCATCTAGTTGAATAGGTTAAAAACTAATAAAAATCGCATTTTATTCGCATGTAGTACATATTCTGTCAGTTTTGACAGAAAATTTGACAGAGGGGGGCGGTATGTATTAACGGATGGACCATAAGGGGGTCTGGCTATATTTTTTAGATCACAAGAGGGTTATAACTAGTTTTACTTGACCACAGGAGGGTTCGGAGCTATTTACTCTTTTATTTTTAATAAATTACAAATAGCTTATTTAGTTAAAAAAAAAAAAGAGATAATCATAATCTCGAACATTATTGTTCTTGACCTATTTTAGGTTGAGTAAAACCTCCAGGTTCTTAATAAAACCATATCAGAAGCTCAGAACATTATGTTCTTGACCTATTTTAACAAAAAAATCTAATTTGGTTGGCTGGCCTAGTCTCATAACCATCAGTATCATTGCTCGTCTTACAAGTCAGAATAGTGAGGTGCTCTTATATTTGTCCCCACAACAATGGAAACGAATTTATTTTAGGTTTTGTTTGGTCTAATTGTGAAATTTCAGATTTTGAATTATATAGTTTTTTTAGAGTAGAGCTTTTACAAGAAGTGATGTTGAACAAAAGTCATTGACTGTTTGGCCTGTGTTAGACAACGTAGAGCTTTTAAAAATTTTGAGGATAATATTGGACTTTAAAAATATGGAAGGGTAAATTTGAGAAAAAAGAAAAGAAAAAACAACTTTCTGCATTGTGTAAAACAACTTCACAAAAACCTTTTTTGAAAAGCTTTAATTTGGAGTTTCTCAATTTTTAACTTTTTTCAGCTTCAACTTTTACCTAAAAGCATTTTAAAAAATGGGTCAAATAAGTTATTTCAACTTTTAAACTCACAAAAAATGTTTTTTAGTGTCTAAAAACTAGGTCAAACAAATCTTAATCCTTCACATGAGCTTAGACTTTTATTGGTAGAAGCTATTTATAAATAGTTCATTACTATTGAGTCACACATTATATCTCTTATAATATAATGAGGGCATTCAAATCCATTAGGTCAAGGCCGTTGATTGGTTTAGGAAGAGGATTGTAGCCTCATCATTAATCTTGACATTTTACTTGCCCTACACTTGCGCATAATCACAAACTTGTGGCATGTGATCTAAACAATATCCCATTTTTGATCTGTTGTAATATTTTAAATATTTTAAATTTGGTACTTAAAAGTTAAAAATAGTTATAAATGAATTTAATTGTTTTATGTGGTACCGTTACATATGATCCTATTAGAAATTTTTTATTGGAATGGTCTTTTGTAAATAATAGTCAATGATAGTTTAAAAAACCGTTATACTTAAACTATAATTTTAAAACTTTTTATGAAAAAGTAATCTCATGAGCGATTATTAACTTTTATAAAAATAATTTTAATTGTTGCAGTTAAATAAAACTGTTGCAAAATATTTTTTCATTTTTAGTAATAATTTTTTTTATTTTTTAATTAAAATATTATAAAAGAACTAAAATATTCTAATGCGTATATCATACGTCTCACGTCATTTTTACAGTATCATTCAATTGGTCCCACCTGTAGAATTTTCAGAGTCAAAGTCTTCTTTAGTACACTCTATGTGACCCCCATGAGTTCCATAAATACAGCCTGATTTTTATGATGCCAAACCATAGGTGAATAGTAAGTCAATTTATCTCTTTATTGCTTTGCAATATCATGAAGGTAGTACGTCGTTTATAGCTGTGCATTTTTAACAAAACCCATCGAAGCTTTTTCATTGAAGTCTTATCGATCATTAATTTGCATCCCATGAAGGTAATGCTTGATTTTAAGCTTATTTTGCATCCTTAAGTAGATTAAGGAAATGCTATATATATGCATTTCAAATGTCTTACTTGTTGTACAAATGTTTTTGCTTTCATGCACCATTGCCCCAAAACAGAAAAGTGAGTTTAGAGTCAACATTCACAGCGAAAAAAGCAAAACTGAGGTAATGAAGACGGTAACCAAACTTTCAGGTATAATTTGACATCCTGTTCTACATTAGTTTTATAAAATATATACGTTTAGTTTATAAAGATTTGAGTTTTCTCTAATATTGTTGACGTGTTTAAGCCTTTTGGGTTAGTTAGTTAGGCTTAGTATGTTAACAAGCTAGGAGTTTGACACAGGGGTGAATCAGTGGAGGCAGTGGCAGACCCAGACACCCGGAATCAGGGGTGCTCATGAGTTAATAACTGAGAGTCGGAAAAACTCATCTATGCATAAACTATTTAAATAATATTATAAAAATGATGAAGAAATAAGCACTAAAGCAATAACAAGAACGTGGGATGAGGTCATAAATAAATGTCATCATTTAAAGATCCAACTTAATTTATTAGAGTCTTAAGAACCAGGCATGAATACAAGAAAAACAAATAATCTATACAACATGAACAGGGATTACACATTAGACAAATATAAAGAGATACATCCAATGGTTTCTAATCTCAAGATTAAACAAATATTAATTAACTATTTTGTGAACATATTGTAAATCTAAACTAATATAGCTAATTCTCATAGTCTTTTTGTCCATCTTTTTATCTCATAAAATACAAATTAATAAAGTCCTACAAGATTATATTTATTTGCGTAATTTTTCTTTTAATTTACTCTTTCTAAATTAAACATTTTACCAAAACAAATACAATGGCCAATCATCATCATCAATAATCAATTTCACTCTTTTGGCTCAACAAAACCAAAAAAAAAAAAAATGTAAGTGCGGGGGAAAAGGAGATGAAATGTATTGGATGGAGTGTTGGATAAAAAGTGCCACTTTTGGTGTTGGATGAAAAGTTAGCTTGTTTTATGGTTTTGTGCGGTACAGATCAACAACTATCATCTAACTTTTTTTTTAATATAGTAATAATAAATTAAAAATATACCCCTCATTAATGAAGGGTAAACTAAGGGGTGCACATGCATAGGTGGGTTCGCCCCTGAGTGGGGGCTATGTTTCCAAAAAATATTGGGTTGAATGGAGACTACAAGAATGGATCCGCTAGTAGTTAGGCACTTGGATTTTCTACTATTATTAATAAATATGTGTAATTTCAAGATTTAATAGTTTAAATTTTTGAATCAGTAGTCTAGTTTTACACATGTGTGTTAAGACTCATTTATTCTCAGATTCTTTGGACTCGCTATAATATATCAATATGAGTTTAAGCATTTTAAACATGTTTATTAAACTTAATATATTGACAGACTAAAAATTATGCCTAGATCGTTACGTACAATCGTCTATTTGTTAGTTATCTACACTTGATTTTTTGTATCCAAAGGCAGAAGCATCAAAATGTTAATACGTTTGCTGCTTTTAGCTAATGAATTTGCCATGCAACAATGTCAATAATCACTATATATTTTCCTGAAAGACAGGTATTAATGAGATAAAAGTGGATGATGAGAAGGGGACACTAACTGTTGTTGGGCATGTTGATCCTGTAAAACTTGCCAAGAAACTCAGAAGGTGTGGAGGATATGCAGAAATAATTAGTGTTGGTTCACCGGAGAAATCTGAAGAAGAACCAGAAAAGCCCTGTCATCCTGTCTGCTATAATCCCTGTGCTGGTCCCGTCGGCTATCCCCTCTATCCTCCATGTGATGGTGGTGGCTGTTCCATTCTTTAGGAAACTGTGCAATGAGTTTTTTTTGGTTTCTGTTACAACGGAGAATGAGACCGAAAAAAATAAATAATTATTCTATGGATTGGTTTATTCTTTTGTCGTTCTCCAAAAGTAAAAGAGTGGAGGTAGGATAATATCTACGGTGGCGTGTCTAAATGGTTGATGAAGACTCCAATTCTCAAGCTGGTTGGCAAAAATATTATCTAATTGAGGGTTTACATTTCAAATGCTAAGATTTTATCTTAATCTTGTTCCAATATTTTACGAAGTCATTTCTTTCATGAAATTACGTTCGATGTGTTCGTAAAAAAAACAAATATTCCCTTAAAATGATTATATGAATTTTCGACTTAACTATCTTAGCACTAAAAAAAAATATTATGTTCAACGTGAAATACCCACTTTATCTGAGGAGAATGCCATAACGAATCTGAACTAAATGATTTGGAATAAATTTTAGTGCCTTCCCTAATTTGGGTGTTTTTAGAGATTCAATTGCTCAAAAAGTAATACTATTCATAATAAAAGTACGTAGAGTCCACAACTTTTGGCTTAAAAGATGTCAAAATAGAGACTCAGTCTTCATTTTTTTCTACAAATTTGTGAAAGAAAATAGAGACTGAATCTCTATTTTGGTATCTTTTAAGTCAAAAATGGTAGACTCCACGTATTTTTACCATGAATAGTGTTGGTTTTAGAGATTGAGAGTCTCTAAAAACATCCAAATTAAAAAAAAAATTGTATTTTAAAGACTCTATTAAGGATAGCTTTAAATTGGCTAGCTTGGCGGACATGTTTATCTAACAATTAACCTTCATCCTACTAATCGAATTCTATTTTATATCCTATAAAAAATATCTTCTATTGTACAAAACATTGCATAAAATGAAGATTACAAGTTCTACTTAACAAAAAGTGTGACACAACATAGATAATGCAATGATTAGATGAAATCGTTGCAGAACCCTTTAATTTTTGTACCGTGGTTACGGAAATTGATGTAAGGAATCAAACATAATTACCTTTTTTTTTTTAATTTGTTCTATTTGAGCGCCGTAAAAACACTAAAAATGTATTAGCATGAGAATTCCTTAATTTTCTAAAAGCATTCTAGTCATTTTCAACAACTTTTTGTCTTGACATTCCCTTCTTAAAAAACTATTCATCCCCAATCTTTAGTCTTAACCTATCCAATCTTTAGTCACTAGTCATGTTAATTAGTGACCTCTTCAGCCTCGTGATGACGTAGTTGATTTTTTTTTTTTTCATTTTTTTTCATCACAAGTTAATTGAATATACGATTCTTTTAAAAGACATTATGTGTTACTAATTAATCTTTAGTATAAGATAAGAAGCATTTTGACAAACAACTTTAGCAAATTTGAAAGAATAATTTCCCCCCATGGCGGTATTGACCTTTTCTTTTGTTTCCTTTTTTGGCTATTATTGAATTTCCAATAAAAATCCATATATAAGTTCTCCAAGAAGATAGTAAAGGAGGGGATGAGTTTTAAATAATGACGACCTAATAAATGATGAACCATGCATTATGAATTTCGAATATCAAGGATTTGAAATTTTAAAAACTTGAAACAACCAAAAGTTTAGAATACTTTATCAAATTTAAATACAAGAATCCAAAAGCACCAGTAAATTAGAGTATGTTATGCTTAACTTATAACTTGGGAAAATATTCTAATAAGTAGATAATGATAAGAAGATGTATTATATTTGATAATGAACAAAAAAGGAAAAAAAAGGATTTTGTATTGCTTTCCAATTTGGTGCAAAATTTACATATTTGTACTTGATTTTTGAGAATTAGATATCACGTTAGTTTTATCACTTATACATAACTTTTTATGTGAATGATTAGTTAGCAAAAAAGAAGATAAGAAATATACTAAATGTTATTTTTAACATACAACTAAACATTTACATAAGTTGTGATAAATGGATAATAGAAATACTACTCCCTCCCTCTCACTAATTTTGAATAATAAGATCAAATTTAAATTTTAAAAAAATAATAGAGACTAAATTAACTAATTTTAAACAATATAAATAAACTTAAAATTTTAAAAAAATAATAAGCAACATTTGTGCAATATTCCCCACCTAAATCCAACTTATCTTTTAAGTGCTTATACGCCTATTCTATAAAAACAAATAACAATAATTTAAGAAAGTTTTTGGCAGACTCATTGACCCGACCCGGAATACACAACTCCTCGAGTTTCAAGAAGCGCTTTTCAGCTCTCACAGTTGTCGCCGGCGATTCAAGCTGAGAATTTACATAAGCTATTGTTGTTAGCATTTGCAAATCTCTTTTAGAACATTGTAGACTAAACTCATCGAACTTAATCGTATTATAGAAGTTTTGAGTATGGCGATGAAGAGCTCTTGGCAGCAAAAAGAGCTCGCATTCATAATTTTCTATGCTTTTCTCTTCTACGCTTTTGTCATCCGCCGCTCTCTTCAACTATCTCACGGTACTCTCTCTCTCTCTACATATACGTGTGTGTGTACACAGTTACTATTATTTTTGAGATTTTTGTGTAATTTACGGATTCTTTTATTTATTTAATTGCAAATTGAAGATCATTATGCTAAACTTTATCGATTAAGACCGGGATGGATCGATCATCGACTTAATGTATGTAACACTTTTGATTCGATTCATTCAGCATATTTTTTGTCATGATTAATCAGTGTAGTAGCTTTTGATATTTCGTTTTTCAACTCAGCGTGTATATATATATGTGTGTGTGTATGTATGTACATGTATATATCCTGTTCAAGTAAGGTTGTATATATGTGTACAGTTATATCTTATATATACAAATGTATAAGTACATATGTATATATATGAGCGTGTGAGTGTATATGTATGTGTTTTCTGAGACCTGTTCCATAGTTAATCATTAAGATATAGTAAAAAAGAAAAGAAAAGAAAGAGATGAAGTCAAAGAGCTTTTGTGATAAGTTAATATAAATCTGTTATTATTGACGAACTGATTAAATCACAATGTACTATGTTTATTAGAGATTCTTTACTAGGGAAAGTGCTTTAAAATATATCTAATTCTCGGAAACTAGGTCAATGATTTAAAGGATTATTTTATGTTTCACATAGCTAGGCAATACGTGCAAAAAGCATTAGAGAGTACATTGTAAAATATTCTGTAGGATTTATCCGATGCCCAATGGAGGAACTTTCGGGGAAACTTACCAATCCTGTCCGTGGTTTTCGGAATTTTCACACTAGTGGCCAACTTGTTCAGAAAATATTTGTGTCTGAAAGTGATAACGATCAAATTATTTAGATTAGATTCATTTTGATATGTTATATATTTTTAGATTAGATTTTATTTGATTTGTTATTCAAATCCATCTATATCCTGTAATCTATGAAGTTTATCTTTATCTGTCATTCACTCTAGATTGCTCTAGAATATGTACTATAAATATAATAGCTATGTAAACTTTACAATTGAATAGAAATTATTCCACCTTTCAGAAAGCAAAGGGGATGTCTATTGTTTGGCTTCTAATTTCTTTGGCTTACTTAACATATCTACATGAACTGAGGTATGTGATCTGTCTGTGGAAGTATTGAAGCATTATATATTTGATAAAAGGATAAAACGATAATTGCATTTGTTGTATTTTTCAAATTCATTCTTTTAAATCTGTTTGTTGTCGTTTTGAATTTATTCATATGTAGCTCTTATCCTCTAGGGTTATCCCCTTGTATTGCTTGTATAAAACAGTTGTAACTCTTTTTAATTAAATCAATATACAGAAAATATATTTTCCTATCTTCATATCAGAAGTCTCCTAACCAACGTTAACTCCTATTCCTAAACAAATCGTGATCCTCTCTCTCTTTGTTTCCTTCTCTCTTCTCTCTTCCGCTTTACGCTTCTCTGCTTCTGTTATCTTTTCCGATTCAAACACCTCGTTTCCTCTTTTCCCATGGCTGTTATCTCATCCTCTGTTTTCTCTCTGCTTTTGTTGGATGCAGCATTGTATTTCCTTGTTGCAATTGCTTCAGGGAATTTCCTATTTACTTTATTAATTTCATCAATATTAAGAAACTATTATTAAAAGATGCTTGTTTGAATTGACACTGAATAACAAAATTAGCAGTAAGAGCTCTAAATGAGAGAATTGACATGATGGAACATAATTAGAGAGAAGCATGAAAAAAAAATAATGGGTTACCCATGAATAAACAAGGCTGAACGAGATCTCTAACATAATGTTAAGAATTATTGAGTTCAATCTAAATCCAATTGATATAAGGTTAACTAACCAATGGCCTTCTATGTAGATATTCAAACTGATCATGATTTGTCAATATTAGATAATATGGTGTAAATTATTTTTTGTGGAAGCCCTTCGGCCACTTTTTGGCTTGCGCGGCTTTTGTCTTCACCCGAGTGGATATGTTTTTACTTAACCTTCTGTAATTTCGGTACCCGGACGACTTTTGATCTTGTCCAGGCAGTGGCTAGTGCTTATTTCTTGAGTTTTTTTTTTTTTTTTACCAACCTTGTAATTATTTACTACTTTGAAGTTATTTGTTGTCTTTGTAATACCGACTTAGTTAATTGGTTAACCGGTGCAGGAATGATCGACCAGCAAATTCAACTGGCAATTACAATGTTTTGTTTTATTAGCTTGCCTCGTGCTCATTAGGACTTGATTTTCTTGGTTAGCTTCTTTGTTTTTCTCTTTGTTGTAAATGATTGTTTGACCCACCTATATACATTTGTATTTTTAATGAATTACAAATTATTTACTAACTAAAAAAAATGAGATAATCATAATCACGAGCATTATGTTCTTGACCTATTTTAGATTGAGAATTAAAAAAAACCCCAGGTTCTTAATAAAACCATATCAGAAGCTCAGAACCATTTCATCATACACATTTTAGCTTTTTAGCCAACATTCCTCAACCAACAACTTCATGTTTTTCTAAAGAATCTGATTTAGAAAAATAAGGAGGGCATTTAAAATTTATGGTTGATATTGTCAATCCAATCTAATTTGGTTGGCTGGCCTAGTATGATAAACACTTGGTCACCCATCAGTATCATTGCTTGTCTTACTAGTCAGAATAGGCAGGTGCTCTTATATTTGTCCCACAACAATGGAAACGTCTTTATTTTAGTCCTTCACACGAGCTTATACTTTTATTGGTAGAATCTATATATGAATACTACGTTACTATTGAGTCGCTCTTATAACATAGTGAAGGCATTCAAATCCATTAGGTCAAGGCCGTTGATTGGTTTAGGAAGAGGATTGTAGCCTCATAATTAATCTTGACATTTTACCTGCCCTACGCTTGCGCATAATCATAAACTTATGGCATGTGATCTAAACACTATCACATTTTTGATTTGTTGTAATATTTTAAATATTTTAAATTTGTTATTTAAAAGCTAAAAATCATTACAAATGAATTTAACTATTCTATGTGGTACCATTGCATATGATTCTATTGTAAATTTTCTATTACAATGGTCTTTTATAAATAATAGCCAATGATAGTTTAAAAAACCGTTGCATTTAAACTATAATTTTAAAACCTTTTACAAAAAAATAATTTCATGAGTGATTATTAACTTTTATAAAAAGAATTTTAATGGTTGCAGTTAAATAAAATCGTTGTAAAAAGTTCTTTAATCTTTAGAATTAAAATATTCTAATGCGTACATCAGACGTCTCACGTCACTTTTAAGTGTCATTCAATTGGTCCCACCTGAAGATTTTTCAGAGTCAAGGTCTTTTTAGTATCCTCTATGTGACCCCCTTGAGTTCTATAAATACAGCCTGATATATCTTTATGATGCCAAACCAGAGGTGAATAGTAAGTCAATTTATCTCTTTATTGCTTTGCAATATCATGAAGATAGTGTTGGGAGGAAACTCAAAATTAAAGCACAAACAATAAATGCACAACAGAAATAACACCCTCCCACCTTGTATAAACCTATTAGGACGCAACAAATAGAGCCAACAACAATATGCACAAATCTGAAAATTCCAGAAAATAAAGCAACACCAAAATTTTAACGTGGAAAACTTCCCCAACGTGGAGAGTAAAAACCACGGGACCGTAGTCTAACCAAAAACTTCCACTATCAACAAATAATGGGTACAAGAGAGTCTTCTCTAGCTACAACTAGAGGCATACACAATACATTCACCAAGAATAACATATTCTTGCAAACATTGCATCAACAAAAGATATTAAACCAAGAAGTAGGAAAGAAATCACCAAAAATGTCGTCACTGTTTACGTCAGAAAAATAGGCTCTAGAGAGCTCCAAATCTGATCTCCACCGTTCAGATTGAAGACCCAAGAGTTGTGAACATGGACGCAAAATTTCAGCTCAATCGGACCCCAAATAACCTTCCGATTGTCGACTTGATGAAGATGGCGCAAGCTGAAATTTCTGCTCTCTTCTTCTTCTTTCTCTCTCTATTTCTATCTCTCTCTCTCGTTTTTTTTTTTCACTCTCACACACACCACATGATAGATCAGTCAACTTGACTGATCTGTCTTCACCTTTTTTTTTTGTTTATTGTTTTTCTCTTTTTTTTGTTTTTTTTTCTTTTGGTCAATAAGCAAAAGCAAAAGCAAAAAATATTACCAACGCACATGGGTTGGTCTACATAACAAACTCCCCCACCAACTCATGTGGGTGGGCCAACCAACCCGGCAACCAAACGACATATCTCAAGCTTCTCTTTTGGTAACGCTTTCGTCAACATATCGGAGCCATTGTCATCTGTATGAACTTTTTCAAGTTTCAACAACTTCAAATTCAAAACATCCCTGATCTAATGGTACCTCACATCAATATGTTTCAATCTTGAATGAAATGAAGAATTCTTACCAAGATGTATTGCACTCTGATTGTCGCAATACAAGACATTCATTTTGCTCAAACCCAAGTTCTTCCATAAACTTTTTCATCCATAGCAATTCTTTGCATGCTTCAGTTGCTGCAATGAACTCCGCTTCAGTAGTGGAAAGGGAAAAACACTTTTGCAATCTCGATTGCCATGCCACAGCTCCCCCTACAAAGGTAATCAAATAACCCGAAGTAGACTTACGAGTATCAACATCTCCAGCCATATCAGCATCTGTGTAACCCACAAGCATAGGCTTCTCACATCCAAAGCAAAGTCTCAGTTTGGATGTGTCTCAAAGATATCTCATAATCCACTTCACTGCATTCCAGTGTTCTCTCCCAGGATTTGAGAGAAAATGACTCACCGTACCAACTGCATGTGCTATGTCTGGCCGTGTACACACCATAGCATACATCAAACTTCCCACTGCTGAAGAATATGGAACATTCTGCATATCTTTCTTTTCTTCATCTATAGAAGGACACTGTTGAGCACTTAGCTTAAAGTGAGTAGCAAGAGGAGCACTAACCACTTTAGCTTTATCCATGTTGAACTTTTGAAGTACTTTCTCAATGTACTTCTCCTGTGACAAATACATTTTTTTGCCATTTCTGTCTCGATTGATTCTCATGCCAAGAATTTACTTTGCCGGTCCTAAGTCTTTCATAGCAAAAGACTTATTCAATTGTTTCTTCAACTTGTCAATTCTTGAAGAATTCCTGCCAATAATCAACATATCATCAACGTATAGCAACAAGATAATAAAATCATCATCAGAGAATTTTTGAGAAAAGACACAATGGTCCGATGAAGTTTTCCTATAGCCTTGCTCTCCCATAACAGATTCAAACTTATACCATTATCGAGGTGCTTGTTTCAAGCCATAAAGACTTTTCTTCAGTTTACACACATAATCCTCTTTTCCTTTTTCTTTGAACCCCTCCGGTTGCTCCATATAAATTTCTTCCTCCAAATCACCGTGAAGAAAAGCAGTTTTCACATCCATCTGCTCAATCTCTAGATCAAGACTAGCAGCCAAACTCAGAACAACTCGAATGGATGACATTTTCACAACTGGAGAGAAAATCTCATCAAAGTCAACACCCTTTCTCTGACTGAACCTTTTCACAACTAGTCTTGCTTTGTATCGTGGTTGTGAAGTATTTTCTTGTTGCTTTAACCTGTAAACCCATCTGTTCTTCAAAGCTCTTTTGCCTTTAGGCAACTTCACCAACTAAAATGTGCAATTTTTATGCAAATATTTCATCTCATCTTGCATAGCTTCCATCCACTCATTTTTATGTTTATCATCCATAACTTCTTCAAAGCTTTCAGGTTCACCTCCATTTGTCAACAAAACATACTCATCAGAAGAGTATCTCATGGAATGTTGTCTGTCTCTAACGGATCTCCTGAGTGGAACTGTTGGTGGAGTCTCGGGCTGACTATCATCATCATCTACCTCAACCTGTGTAGGACTTTCTGCTTGATCATCATCAGGGAAATTACCTTGATCATCATCTTCAACCTGCTCTGTTGCTGGTGGCGTTGAAGGTATTATATCAAGATCAGCCAATTCATCTGACTGTGGGGGTAACTCTTTCTCTACTTTGTCAATGTCCTGAATTGTTTGATCCTCCACAAATATAACATCTCTGCTCCTAACAATTTTCTTATCAATTGGATCATATAGCCTGTAGCCAAATTCATCAAGGCCATAACCGACAAATATATATTGTCGTGTCTTTACATTAAGTTTGGACCTTTTATCCTTTGGAATGTGTACAAACGCCTTGCATCCAAAGACTTGCAAATGATCATAAGATAAACTCTATTAGGAACATCAAGCTTTAATGGAATACATGGTAAGAGATTCAACAAATGAACAACTGTATTCAAAACCTCACCCCAGAATGAATGTGGTAGATTTGCATGTGAAAGCAAACATCTTACCTTTTCAATCAAAGTTATATTCATTCTCTCAGCAACACCATTCAACTGTGGTGTCTTTGGCGGTGTCTTTTGATGCCTGATACCTTGCTCTCTGCAATACCTATCAAATGGACCACAATATTCACCTCTATTATCTGTATGGATGCATTTCAACTTTCTTCCTGTTTTTCTTTCAACGGATGCTTGAAACTGCTTGAATACATCCAACACTTGATCTTTAGACTTCAAGGTATAAGCCCAAGTCTTCCTGGAGTGGTCATCAATAAACGTCACAAAGTAAAGGGAACCACCAAGTGTTTTAATTTCCATCGGACCACACACATCTGAATGTACTAGCTCAAGTACATTTTCCTTCTTGGAAGGTGGATGACTCTAGAAAGAAACCCTGCTCTGTTTTCCTGCAAAACAATGATCACATTTTCTCATATGTGGATCTGTTAGTCCCGATAAAATTTTCTTCTTGGATAAAACTGAAATTCCCTTCTCACTCATGTGACCCAATCTCTTGTGCCACAACTCTGTTGCATCTTCATTCTTCACTACATTAACAATGCTCCTGGAAACCTTTGAGTTCATCAAATACAAAGTTGAGCATTTCTTACCTTTGGCTACAACCATAGAGCCCCTTGTAAGTTTCTATTGACCATTACCGAAGGTATTGAGAAAACCTTCATCATCAAGTCTACCTGCAGAGATCAAATTCAATCGAATGTCAGGAACATGTTTCACATCTTTGAGGATTAATTTGCCGCCATTTTCGGTCTCCAAACAAATATCTCCTATACCGACAACTTTGGAGACACCATCATTACCCATTTTCATAACCCCAAAATCACCAGCTGTATAAGACATAAAAAAGTCCTTTCGAGAAGTAGTATGAATAGAAGCACCACTGTCAATCACCCAACATGTATCATGACATGCAAGATTAATAACATCATTGTCATATATATTGAAAAACTCCTGTGTAGTGGTAGCAACTCGATCTTTACCACTATCATCATCTTTCTTTTTATCATTATCTTTGTTTTTATTTTCATTTTGCAATATTATGCAAAATCTCTTGATATGACCGATTTTTCCATAGTGATGACATTTGAAATTACTGTATTTCCCTCTTGACTTGCTTCTACTACTTCCTCTATTTCCCGAACCCTTTTGCTTATTCCTCCCCCTAGATTCAGTAACCAAAGCATCTGACTCTGAAGAGGAATTTTGTGACTTTCTTCTAGCTTCTTCATTTAAAAGTCTACTTTTAGCTAGATTCAAAGTGATTTCACCATCTGGGATTGAGTTACACAATGTCATTCTAAATGTCTCTCATGAGTCCGGTAAAGTACTAAGAAGCAATAACCCCTTAAGTTCATCATCCAATTTAATTCCAGTGGCAACTAACTAATTTATAATCCCAAGATATTCATTTAGATGATCAGTTATAGGGGTTTTATCTCGGTATCTCAAACCTATCAATTGTTTTATCAAAAACAACTTATTGCTCCCACACTTTTGTGCATACAATTCTTCAAGTTAATTCCATAATGTGCGTGTATGTGTTTCTTCACTAATGTGGTTCATCACATTATCATCTACCCATGTCCTGATATAACCACACACTTGCTTGTGAAATAATTCTCATTCTTCATTAGTTTTATTTTCGGGTTTTTCAGTAGTAAACACCGGTAGATAATAATCTTTCACATATAACAAGTTTTTCATTTTTCTTTTCCACATGACATAATTCAAACCATTCAAAAATATCATTCTATTTGTATTAACTTCCATTGTTTACACAAGACAACAATTCAATAACCAAGCTCTGAGGCCACTTTGTTTGGAGGAAACTCGAAATTAAAGCACAAACAACAAATGCACAGCAGAAATAACATCCTCCCACCTTGTATAAACCTATTAGGAAGCAACAAATAGAGCCAACAACAATATGCACAAATCTGAAAATTCTAGAAAATAAAGCAACACCAAGATTTTAACGTAGAAAATCTCCCCAACGTGGAGAGTAAAAACCACGGAACCGTAGTCCACCCAAAAACTTCCACTATCAACAAATAATGGGTACAAGAGTGTCTTTTCTAGCTACAATTAGAGGCATACACAATACATTCACCAAGAATAACATATTCTTGCAAACATTGCATCAACAAAAGAGATTAAACCAAGAAGTAGGAAATAAATTACAAAAAACGTTGTCACTGTTCACATCAGAAAAACTGGTTGTAGAGAGCTCCAAATCTGATCTCCACCGTTCAGATTGAAGACCCACGAGTTTGAATATGCACGCAAAATTTCAGCTTAATCGGACCACAAATGACCTTCCGATCGTCGACTTGATGAAGATGGCGCAAATTGAAATTTCTGCTCTCTTCTTCTTCTTTCTCTCTCTCTCTCTCTCGTTTTTTTTTTTTTTTTTTTTTTTTCACTCTCACACACACCACATGATAGATCAGTCAACTTGACTGATCTGTCTTCACTTTTTTTTTTTTTTTGTTTATTGTTTTTCTCTTTTTTTTGTTTTGTTTTCTTTTGGTCAAAAAGTAAAAGCAAAAGCAAAAAATCATTACCAACCCACATGGGTTGGTCTACACAACAGGTAGTACGTCGTTTATAGCTGTGCATTTTTAACAAAACCTATCGAAGCTTCTTCATATATTTGTACACGCTCTTCAATGAAATATTCTTATGTTTTCTTGCCAATTGCCACAGAAAATTGAGCTCAAAGTTGACATTTACTGCCAGAAGTGTAAAACCGATCTACTAAAAGTGGCTACCAAACTTTCAGGTACTTACTTTTTGCCTTAATATCTTTAGTATGAGGAAATTATTCCAAAACGATAGTCGTATGATGTCATGTGTAAATGTATGTGTATCTTATAACACTTATATATTTTTTGACTTCAAATATAATATGTGACAAAAAAGGTACAGAAAAAAAATTTTAAATGACAAAATCATGTCTTGGAAAAATACTAATGCCAAATTATAATGGTTTCGATTCAATTTGCACAAGCATTTAATGTTAAATTGTGAGACCAGCCCTTTGTAAGGCTCGCCCTTGTTTAAATGGAATTGCTTCACATATTCCATAAAAATGTTCTAGACTACATCTAAAGCTGTGCTTCATGTGCTAAAGAATATTGTTTCCCTTGAGCAGGTATTGATCATGTATCAGTAAATGAGGAGAAAGGGATATTAACTGTTGTTGGAACTGTTGATCCCATATTACTTACCACTGCAATCAGGAAGAAAAAGAAGTATGCTGCAGTGATTAGTGTTGGACCCCCAAAGAAGAAGCCTGAAACTCCTAAGCTTGATTGTCTAAAGCCTCTTCCTCCTTGTTGCAATGGGTGCCAGCTTGTTCCAGTCAGCTATGCTCCAGATAACAGAGGATACTGCTCTATTCTTTGACAATCAAACTGTTTCGGTTGGAAACAATAAATAAATATTACATACGTTTGTCACGCCCTGAGCCCAGAACCCCGGATCCGCAGGCGAGACTAGTGATACTATTCTATCACTAGTCTCGCCAAACTAGTCGCGCCTGCAGCCTTGGAAGTTTGGGCTCGGGGCATGACAACATTCATGACATAATTCCCTCACGTGCATGATGGGATCTTATTTTTAATAGTGTAAACTAATACTCATGTAATATGTACTACTTTCTCCAAGTCGTGAAGCTTATTATTTTGTGAGAATTTAAGCATATATACAGTATATCCATCTTTTTTTCTAGGTCTTACTCTTACCACGTTATTCGTGATTCTGGAATCGAATTTGTAAAGCTTGTAATGGCTATGTACTCTTACGGTGGTAATCTTGCGTTAGTAAGAAAGATGGCTAGACCACGTTGATTTCCATATATGAGTGAAACTTTTCACTTCGGTAGCTTTTGGTTTGTAGAATCTTACAAAATTTTTGGAAATGTAAAGTTTAGAATTTGTTATTTTCATATTTCGTTCGCGGAATAAAAAAATATTCTTGTACATATCACATATCTATAAATACATTATTCCCATGATTAGCTCAATTTTTATTCCCATATGAGAATGGGAATCTTATATTTATGGGTTGTGGAAATATTTTTAATAAAATAAAAAGACAAAAATGCCCCTAACTAAAATAACCTTTCCCCTATTTCTTTGAAACGTTTTCTTCTTCTCCAGACTATCGTTGCCCTAACCTAATGCACACCAAATTCCAACATCCTCGTCTTCTTCATCACAATCAGGTTTGTACAATCAGTTTTTTTTTTGTCAAAGATAGAGTTAGTTTTATATAACTAATAAAAGCAAAATCTCTTGTTGAGTTAGTTTTATATGCGTGTAATAGTTTGTGAAGAATCATGAATGGTCTTGTCGGGTAGGCAGAGTGCGGATGGATAATGTGTCGATTCCTAATATCAAGAATCAAGATAACTTGTCATGCAAATTGATCTAACAATATGAAATACCAAAGAATCATGAACTTCATGTGAGTATACACTAGTTCAGCAAGTTTATAAAGATCGAGACATACTATATACACCTATTCATGTAATATGATAAACAAAAATATACACATTCAAATTTCTTCTTGTTGCATAGCATGATTTTTTTTTTTTTTTTTGGTCAAAAGAAAACATTCATTAATAAAAGAAGATTACAACATATTAACCAATTCTCCTAGGGAGAAAGTCCAAGTTCATAAGTTGATACAACTGAAAAGGAATATTTGAGATCCAATCTATTGGCAACGAATCATTACATTTTTCCTTGACAACTCAATCAATAGGTTTGTTAGACTAAGCTAGACTGCTTGCCAAAAAGACAGGCAAGTCTGATTGCTAATGCTTCTGCTGCAGTAGCAGCCATAGATTAAGTCACCTTACCAATTCCTGCAAATAAAAGCAATTGTTGCTTTCTTGTCTCCTTTGAAAGATTTATCAACATTGAACTTGAGCTCAAACTAATGGGGGGGGGGGGGGGGGGGGGCGGTCCATGACAGAGGAACTGATTCATTTCCTCGATTGATATTAGCATGATGAATGATTGAGAAACTAACATGTAATTTAGTTCATCCATCCATATGACCTCAAATATATATGGTTTTATAAGCTCCATAAACTGAAATCGCTGCATCTTATTCTACATGGCCTTTTTTATGTGTTTAAATAAATGTGTGGACTGGATTTTTATTTTGGTTTGAATGAATCCTTAGGTAATTGCACAATTGATCAAGTTTTTGCACTGTTATTCTTATCACTAGAGAATAACAAAAGGGTTAAGTTCTCTTCTAGAATTAATTATTGGATAGCGTTCATAGGCTATCTACTCTCTTTGTACATTGGCTTTGTTTCACAAAAGGCCTTTCAATATTTCTATGCTAGGCTCATAGCATATATGGCTAGAGATTCTTTTCAATGGCGGCTACATATGTTTAACAAAATATAATATTTATATTACTTTTTTCTAATCGTAATATGCATTTTGCCTAAATTCATGTAATTTTTTATTGTTTGTTCACAGAATGGACAGCATAATTCAAGCAAAGAAGAATAGAATTGTGGCTATGTTGGTTATGTTTTTGGAGATGTTGAATAATTTCACTGTGATGGTTAATATGATTTATATCATAATGTTAACTAAAGAATCTAAAAAGTGTAGAATAACATATAATTTATGTGATAAGCATTTAGTGAGAGATCTTAATTTTCATAGGATTGTGTTCATGTCAGATTTAGCATGTATTGAAAATTGTAGAATGGATAAACGTGATTTTCACAGATTGTGTGAGATGGTACAGAGGGCTGGTAGGTTGGAGCCAAGTAAGAACATGTATGTAGAAGAGATAGTGGAGAAAGACATCTTCAAAGAATGGTTGAAGGTAAATTAAATGTTCAACTATCAAATTTTATATATTAAATACTTTAAATTCATTAATGTATTATTGCTATTTGTTTGTAGTCGCATCCTAATGTTGTTGGTCTTTATAACAAGCCCTTTCCTCATCTGGTTGAGTTAGGACTACTTTTTGGCAAGGACAGCAAATGGTGAAAATCCTAAAGATCCATCAGATACAGTTGCAGTTATAGACAAAAAGGCTGAGCAAGATGAAGTCCAACCCATGGGCACACCATGGAAGGTGCATTCGTTGATTTAGAGGATGAATCAATTGCAGAGGCTCAACTGTTAATAAAAACTCAAAGAAATAGGGATACTGCGCAATACAGTGTGAAGAAAAATAGGAAGAGGGGAAGAGATACGAATGTTGTAATGGAGAAGATGGAGACAATAGAAATATTGGGAAATTTCTATGAGCAAACCAAAGACAACATACATGAACTTGCATCTTGTATTAAGCACAAAAAAGAAGTAGTTGAAAGGAGGACGAAGGTGTATGATGACTTGAAATTAGTTGATGGGTTGACTGATGTTGAAAGGATAAGGACATGTGTTATAATTACGAAGGACAACAATCTCACTGACTATTTCTTTACTGTGGAACCACATTTGAGGTTGGACTTTGTTTACCAAATCATGTAGATGAAGCCTATATTTGTTAGTTGGTTATTTAATTACGTTGTTCTATTAATTGATATGAACCAATAATGACTGTTGCAGATTAGGTCATTTATTTTACTCATATCAAATTTTTAGTTGACATTAGGATGGACATTCAAGTTTTTGAGCAGATTGTCCGTTTCTAACTTTGACATGGTGGGTTCATATTGTTATATGAACAATAAACAAGATGTTATCTCATCGATGATAGAGAAGATAAAATAAATATAAACAAAAAAGACCCGCCAGGTCCATGTAACAATTCATCTATAAAGCCTATTGTAATTTTTTTTGTAAAGTTTGTGATGTCGAAGTAATAACTTGCTCAATGTCATGCTGGATTCGTGTAAATTAAAAGAAATTAACGGCTACTTTCTAATTTTGAATACAATGGCTTTGAAAAATCATCAGTGATATTTATCTTTTTTTTTTGTTTTTGTCATATTATTGAAATCATACTCATTCCAAATGATAGACATTCCTATTTACTTTATTAATTTCATCAGTATTAAGAAACTATTATTAAAAGATGTTTGTTTGAACCAAAAAAAAGCCAAACATGACATTCAATTCGACGAAACCGTCAAAAGTAACACTGAATTCTGGAGCTATGAAGTAGGATACTACTTGTGGTTGGTGACATAGTGAATGGACTAGTGCTTATTATCAATTGAACCATGTCAGATTATCTTATTTTTTTCTGATAGGTGCTTCGAGAGATGAATACTAGCTGATGCCAATTGTGTGATTTCTTGTTTTTTTTTCTGATTACTGCTGTTCTATAGTCTTGGCGTTATTCTGTTGTCAGAATTTGTGTTGATTCTAATTTGCACTAGAGAAATTGATATGTTTGTTGTCTGTTTTGAGTTAGGGGAAAAGGTTATTTTAGTTGGGAGTATTTTTGTCTTTTTGAGTTAAAAGACATTTTTAAAAAATTGTTTAGAATTCTTAAGAATATTAAGTTTAAATCAAACACAATAATGTAACATTCTTAAGAATTTGACAAGATATTCCCACAAATATTTTTAAAGTACAAAACAGTTTTTATTACATTCCTAAAAATCATATTCTTGGGAATGTGATTTCCCAAAATGAAAAATTATTTTACGAACTAAACGCTTCTTTCAAGTAAATAGAAGTAATTTTAAGGAAAGGATTGAATGTGAGTTGATACACTAAAATGATATGCAATTAAATGACCATATATGAGTCACATTGACAAACGTCTGTCTTTGAGTGTGTGGGGTTCACCCTCTTATTGGGATAAAGCCAAGTTAGTCCTTGAGCTTTGATGAAAGTCCTAATTTGGTCCCTCAGCTTTGTAAAATATCCACTTTAGTCCCTTTTATTAAGTGGAGGGACGTTATTTTTTAACATTTGAAAGGCTAAATGATATTGACCAAAAAAAAAAAGGCAAAATGATAGTCATTTTGCCCTTCAAAAAGGAAAAAAAAAAAAAAAAGAATAGTCAGAATTGAATGGTGACTTCTTGTCTTCTTCCCCTTTTTTTTTGGGTCGGTGTTGTCTTCTTCTTCACTTACACAAACACATACACACCCCACGATCCACCCACACGCGCGCATGACTCACACACACAACAGCGGGCGCCGCACATACTTGTGTTACTAACTGTTGTAGTTTGCTTCTGTAGCATGGTAATTTAATTGTTGTATCTATTTGTATCTGCTTTCTTCTTTTTTTATTTGTTAGTTCTAAATGCAAGCCTGGTGCTGCCATGATTCATTTCCTCTTTATGAAGACTAGTTCTGTTTTCATTCAAGCCTGATTCTGTTTTGTGATGTGTAATACTTTTGTGATGTATAATGTTGACGTGTAAATTGACCTAAAAAAAGAAAGTTGATGTGTAATGCTTCTAGGGACATAAAAGTCATTTAAGTCAGTCAAACCTTTGACTGTTACTTTGAAACTAACGTCTGTTAGCTTGAGGGACTAAAGTGGGTATTTCACAAAGGTAGGGGATCAAATTGAGACTTTTACCAAAGCTCATGGACTAATTTGGCTTCCCCCCCATTTTAACTAGTGGTTTGGATCATAGTTCGCGAATCGTGAATCGTATCGTGAATCGAAATCTCATTTTTTTGAATCGTGAATCGTATCGAATCGTGAATCGTACCGATTCGGTCACAAATTTAAAATTAGATGATATTTGATATATTATATTTTCATAATAGTTTTTAGTCGAAATTCTTCATTTGAATGGATATAAATATATGTTTTTTGTTAACCATACTTTAATGGTAAATGTCAAAGTCCTAACAAAATAACATAAAATAATCAAATAATAATAGTGGCCAATTAAAGTGTTATACCAATAAAGTCTTTGATTTAATAATGCAAAGTTATTGTCTTGACTCTTGACCATACAAAAGTAACGATTGAAAAGGCAAGGCTTTTAAGCATCAGCCACTTATCAACTCAATAAAAACAAACACTAAGCAAAGACAATAGTTTCAAGAAAGAGCAAGATCAGTGAGCACACTGAGCAGCAAAGGAGTTCGACCAAAAAAAAAAAGCAATAAAAAAATAGCAAGATCAAATGCAAAGTTCCAAAAAGTAAAGAAAGAGCAAGATCAGTGAGCAGTAAAGAAAGAGAAGATCAGCAACTCACTTACAATCAGTGAAGCAATTTGATCGGCGAAGTAAGTTGGTCGGCGAAGCAATTTGATCGACGAAGCAATTTGATCGACGAAGCCTTTGATCGTGAAGAAGATGAGTACATTTCTCTCCCTCTCTCTGTTTTAGGGCTTTTAATTGGATGGTTTTTAAGTGTTTTGATTTTATAATTATAGTTAACAAGTTGATGTTTTTAACATAAATGGGATTTTTTTTGTTTGTTTATTTCTTTATATTTTTAAAAAATGGACCAATTGTATGCTGATTGAAAAAATCTGAACTTGGCTCTTTCGTTTTTCTTTTTTTGGGATTTTTTGGGCATTTGTTTTTCTTTACCCGAATCGTGCCGATTCGCCGAATCGCACGATTCGTTACGATTCACTACGATTCACTCCGATTCGCTTACCGATTTACTCTAATTAACGATTCACCAACTGATTCGTATCGTTTTTCACTTGAATCGAACCGAATCGTACGATTCGTATCGTGAATCGTACGATTACGATAACTATGGTTTGGATGTTGACTCACCCCTATAAAATATAAAAATGATGGAAACGAATGAATTTCTAAAGGGCATTTTTTATCTAGACTCCCTCCACTTTTATATATATGAGACTTAAAAGTTATATTTCTTCAAAAATGAGACCTATACTCTTTCTATTTAAAAAATGTTAATTTTTTTTGTTAAAACCTCATAAAATGATATTCTTACCCTTACCAATACCTAACGTCAATACACCCTAACCAATTCCTACCCCAAAATAGCCCGCAACTTTTCTTTTTGGTTGATAAAGAACCGTGTGTTCAAAAAAAAAAAAAAAAGACAAAGAACCATGTATGTTGAGTTGCGTTTTCCGGGTAGGGATATTGGGGATGGGGAGGGTCGAATTGTCATTAAAATATTTTTAACATAAAAGTTAACTGATTTTTTACAAGTATAGGGTGTATGTCTTTTTTTTTTTTTTTTTTATTCACGAAGATGTGTAAGAGTCTTATTTTTTTTAATTCACGAAGATGTGTAAGTCTCATTTTTTAAGAAGTATAGGGTCTAACTCTCATATATATAAAAGTGGAAGAGGTATAAGTCAAAAATACCCATTTATCTAAAGCAGTGGAAATGATATTGTTAAATTATTGATTTTGAAAATCATAATTTTTTCTCTTTTTTTTCAAAATAGTAAATTTATAGCGAATAGTTTAGATTTAGTATTGTGATATTAAATAATCCAAATCTCACCACTTAGTAATTAAGAGACAAAAAAGATTAGAAGATGATTCAAATTCGCACGGAGACTGACTTTAAAGTTTTCTAGTTTAACTTCAACTAGAAAACTTTCCTTAGCTAGCTATATATGCTGTTATGTTTTCAGAAGACGGATCATCTACTTATTCTTTTATTGTTTAGATGAGATGTATAATAGGCTATTAAATTTAATCTTTTAAAATTTTAAGTATTTGTTTCAAATTTATTTTAACCGTCTTTTCAAAATTGAGATTAAAATTTTAAAAAATTAAATTTAATGACTCTTAATACATCTCATCTAAACAAGAAAAAAAAAAGAAAAGAAAATGAATTGTTCCCGATGTAGAGAGCTATTTATCTTATATTTTATCTTTTAAATGTAAAGATAGGAATGACTAACCATTTATTTATTTATTTATTTTTGTAAGATACGAGAAAAATGCGACCGCAATGTACGTGATAACCAGATGGAAAGCATATATGAATTGGAAAACCTAGCTACGACCAGGAAAGAAAATTCAAAAATCTCTCTTTTCATTCGAATATACCAACTAATCATTTTTAAGCTCACATCCTCAGCTTAAAATACTAAAATTGACACTAGAGTTATGATCCAATGGTAATGTTATTCGCTGTGTATAAAAGATGTTACAAACTTGAATCTCGCTGATTATGTTGTACAGTCTTAGGTCTCCCCTAAATAAAATAAAAACTAAAATTGAGAGGATTCACAATATTCATCCACTTATATATTTTGGATGAGATAAGTTAGATAAGTACATCAACATAAATATTATCTTGCCAATATTAAATACTAGTCGCGAGTTTGGCATGGGAACTATAATATACAAACAAAAAAATATGTTTTTCAAAAATGGTATGGCGCACAGAAATATATTTATTTCCTCTGAGAGCCCTTTGTAATCTCATAGAGAAAGATAAAAGGAACGATTTGTCCCTTAGATATATGCTAGTATAACTCTGCTTTTTGCCCTCTTATATATATATATATATATATGTTGATTTCTTTTAGAATTCATGGGTCTACCTCCCTATACGAGAAGAAAGGAGAGAGACTTTAATTTGTGAGGAATTTTTGTAAGATTCTTTTGTAAGTGTAGCATTTTCTTTGGCATAATAATATCTTATTATCCTCATATACAACCATTTGTTTTTTTTAGTATTGCATGATTAGTTCATTTCAAATACTATATAGGTTGACTTGGTCCTAACAAGGTTGGACCAATGAAAACTTATACTGGATTGAGAATAATAATTTACCTATTCTAGGAAGAACACAACAACAATTAATTTAAGGGTAAATTATCTATTTAATCTCATATTTTTACTATTTGTTTCAATTTAATTCTTATATTTCAAAATGTACTCTTTTAGTCTCGTATCTTTATCATTTGTTCCAACTTAGTCCTTATCTTTCAAAATGTACCATTTTAGTCCAATATTTTTATCATTATGGTCCACGTTAATCCTCCACCATTTTTTGGTCCAAAAATCTAATGAAATAAGCACGTGACTAAAAGGGCACATTTTGAAAGATAATAACTAAATTGGGACAAATGGTAAAGATACAAGACTAAAAGGGTATATTTTGAAATATAAGGACTAAGTTAGGACAAATAGTAAAGATACAAGACTGAAATGATACATTTTAAAAAATAAAGACTAAATTGTGACAAATAGTAAAAATACGGTACTAAATAGATAATTTACCCTAATTTTAATCAAAACTTATAATCAATATCCGTCACATGCATGGTTGACATTCACATGATATAATTCTTTCTATATGCATGATTATGCTCCACACGTTAATGGTGGAAGACTCTAAACAAAGACTTCATTTTGTTTGGGTCCACGTAGAACAATTTAAGAATGCCAAAATCCTCGTTTATATACGAAGTGGTTTTTTCCATAATCCAACTTTGTAAGAAGAACATTGAAGTCTTATCGATCATTAATTTGCATCCCATGAAGGTAATGCTTGATTTTAAGCTTAATTTGCATCCTTAAGTAGATTAAGGAAATGCTATATATATGCATTTCAAATGTCTTACTTCTTGTACAAATGTTTTTGCTTTCATGCACCGTTGCCCCAAAACAGAAAACTGAGTTTAAAGTCAACATTCACAGCGAAAAGAGTAAAACTGAGGTAATGAAGAGGGTCACTAAACTTTCAGGTATAATTTGACATCCCATTTTACATTAATTTTGTAAAATATATACATTCAACTTATAAGGATTCGGGTTTTCTCTAATATTGTTAATGGGTTTAAGCCTTTTGAGCTAGTTGATTAGGTTTAGTATGTTAACAAGCTAGTAGTTTGACCCAGCGGTAAATCAATGGGGGCTATGTTTCCAAAAAACATTGGGTTGACTGGGGACTGCAAGAATGGATACGCTAGAGGTTAGGCACTTGGGTTCTCTACTACTATCATGTTAGGAGTTTCATATGGTGAACTAAAAAGAAAATAGAAGGATTTATCCCACATGGAAATATTAGGATCATAATGAGCTATTAATAAACATGTGTAGTCTCAAGACCTAATAACTTAAGCTTTTGGGTCAGTAATTGAGTTCTACACATGTGTTAAGACCCATTTGTTCCCAGATTATTTGGGCTCGCCACAATATATCAATACGAGTTTAAGTATTTTTAACTTATTGATTAAACTTAATATATTAACAGATTAAAAATTATGCCTAGATCGTTACGTACAATCTTCTATTTATTCGTGTACACTTGATTTTTTGTATCCAAAGGCAGAAGCATCAAAATATTAATACTTTTGCTGCTTTTAGCTAATGAATTTGCCATGCAACAATGTCAATAATCACTATATATTTTCCTGAAAGACAGGTATTAATGAGATAAAAGTGGATGATGAGAAGGGGACACTAACTGTTGTTGGGCATGTTGATCCTGTGAAACTTGCCAAAAAACTCAGAAGGTGTGGAGGATATGCCGAAATAATTAGTGTTGGTCCACCGAAGAAACGTGAGCCACCTGAAAAGAAAGCAATTAAGCCCTGTGCTCTTCCTTGTCAATGTAACTATTGCCAGCCTTTTGTTGTCTGCTATGCTCCCTGTGATGGTCCCGTCGGCTATCCCCTCTATCCTCCATGTGATGGTGGTGGCTGTTCCATTCTTTAGGAAACTGTGCAATGAGTTCTTTTCGGTTTCCACTATAACGGAGGTTGAAACCGAAAAATTTAAATAATTATTTTAGGGGTTGTTATACCCTCTTGTCGTTCTCCAAAAGTAAGAGAGTGGAGGTAGAATAATATCTACGGTGGGCGTGTCTAAATGGTTGATGAAGACTCCAATTCTCAAGCTGGTTGGCAAAACTATTATCTAATTGAGGGTTTACATTTCAAATGCTAAGATTTTATCTTAATCTTGTTCCACTATTTTACAAATTCATTTCTTTCATGAGATTGCGTTCGATGTGTTCGTAAAACAAATATTCCCTTAAAATGATTATATGAATTTTCGACTTAACTATCTTAGCACTAAAAATAAAAAATAAAAAAGAATTATGTTCAACGTGAAAGACCCACTTTAACTGAGGAGAATGCCATAACGAATCTGAACTAAATGAATTGGAATAAATTTCAGTGCCTTTATTAGTTGAGTTGGCTAGCTTGGCGAACATGTTTATCTAACAATTAACCCTCGTCTACGAATCGAAATCTATTTTATATCCTATCAAAAATATCTTCTGTTTGTACAAAACATTGCACAAAATGAAGATTACAAGTTCTACTCAACAAAAAGTGCGACACAACATAGATAATGCAATGATTAGATGAAATCGTTGCACAACCCTTTAATTTTTGTACCATGGTTACGGAAATTGATGTAAGAAATCAAACATAATTACCTTTTTTTTATTTATTTGTTCAATTTGATGGTCGTATGAACACTAAAAATGTATTAGCATGAGAATTCCTTAATTTTCTAAAAGCATTCTAGTCATTTTCAACAACTTTTTGTCTTGACATTCCCTTCTTAAAAAACTATTCATCCCCAATCTTTAGTCTTAACCTATCCAATCTTTAGTCACTAGTCATGTTAATTAATGTCCTCTTCAGCCTCCTGATGACGTAGTTGATTTTTTTTTTCATCACAACTTAATTGAATATACGATTCTTTTAAAACACATTATGTGTATCTTTAGTATAAGATAAGAAGCGTTTTGGCAAACAACTTCAGCAAATTCGAAAGAATAATTTCCCCCTTGGCGGTATTGACCTTTTCTTTCGTTTCCTTTTTTGGCTATTGTTGAATTTCCAATAACAATCCATATATAAGTTCTCCAAGAAGATAGTAAAGGGGGGGGGGGGGGGGGGGGGGGGGGGGGGGGGGGGGGGGGGGGGGGAGGGGGATGAGTTTTAAATAATGACGACCTAATAAATGATGAACCATGCATTATAAATTTCGAATATCAAGGATTTGAAATTTTAAAAAACTTGAAACAACCAAAAGTTTAGAATACTTTATCAAATTTAAATACAATAATCCAAAAGCAGCAGTAGGTTAGAGTATGTTATGCTTAACTTATAAGTTGGCAAGATATGCTAAGAAGCAGGTAATGATAAGAAGATCTAGTAAGTATGATAAAGGACAAAAAAAGAAAAAAAAGGATTTTGTATTGCTTTCCAATTTGGTGCAAAACTTACATATTTGTACTTGATTTTTGAGAATTAGATATCACGTTAGTTTTATCACGTATACATAACTTTTTATGTGAATGATTAGTTAGCAAAAAAGAAGATAATGTTATGAAAAGTTACATGTGGATATTCATTGCTTAGTCCACAAGGTTGTTTTGGAGCCCAAAATCTAAACCCATTAATGTAAAATCCCTCTAGGTTTTCTTGGAGAGCAAGTTGTGTTTCCCTATAAATAAAGCTCTTTACGTTATAATATGACACACTCAAGAAAAACAATAAAGAGTTCTCTCTCTTTCTCTATATCTCTCTTGTCTTTCATTATTTTTTTTAGTTTTACAACACGTTATCAGCACGAAACTCTATCAACTATTAATCGCACGGTAACTTTTCGTTCTATTTATATCGTTTTTCAGTAATGCATATTTTTCTTGCCGTGTTTATGCATATGAAAAGTTGTATAAAAAAAGGATGCATATGACAGCATATGGCACGTTAACTTAAAATAAAATACACATATAAATCCATGAGATCCTCACATATTATGCATTAGTAATGGTCTGATGTTGTCCCCTCAATTTGACTACAAAGGTAATAGCATCTTTCTTAAGACTTGATGATGTGGCCTTATTCAACTCTTCAACTGATCTGATTTATTTTTATAACTGCACGTCTGCATAAAAAAAAAAAAGAGACGAAACATATTGGAAGCATTCATTACAGTAATAAGGATACATACTTAATTTATAACTTTTATACAATGTTTCAATTTTATAAGACTATTGCATATTACAAACTTTTCACTTTGCCTATTGCAATTAATATCTAATTTGCACTTTTGACATTTGTTTTAGTTTTATTGCAATCTAACTTTTTTTTAATGTATATATAATTACGTTCGGACAATACATCCATAAAACTTTTGACATTACGTGACTATGCATGTGAAATCATTACTACTACATACCTATGTCTCTATTTAATACTTTACAACACCTAACAAAATTGTATTTGACTTTACTAGTTCTATAATGTCAAATCTCACGAAGCTTAAGTTTGTTGCCTTTGATATTTCTGGCAATAACTATTTACCATGGACTCTTGATGCTGAGATCCATTTGGATGCCATGGACCTTGGAGAAACAATTAAGAAAGATAATAAAGCATCCTCACAGGATCGAGCTAAAGCAATAATATTCCTTCGCCATCATCTCCATGAAGGTCTAAAAGCTGAATATCTTATAGTGAAGGATCCAAATGTCCTTTGGCAGAATTTGAAAGAATATGACCATAAAAAATCAGTGATTCTACAAAAAGCTCGATATGAATGGATTCACTTGCGACTGCAGGATTTTAAAATTGTAACCGAGTATAATTCCGCAGTATTTAGAATCACTTCGCAATTGAAATTATGCGGAGAAAAAAATCATTGAGGAAGACATGTTAGAAAAGTGTATTCTACGTTCCACGCCTCAAATATGCTCTTACAACAACAATATCGAGAAAATGGTTTTAAAAAATATTCTTAGCTCATATCATGTCTTCTTGTTGCTGAACAAAATAATGAGCTTTTGATGAAAAACCATCAATCACGACCAACTAGCTCAGAACAATTCCCTGAAGCGAATGGAATTGCATTCCCTGAAGCGAATGCTACATTTGATTATCGTGGTAGAGGTTGTGGACATAGACGTAGTCGTGGACGAGGCCGTGAACGAGGTCGTGGCCGTGGTCATGGCTGTAATAACTCTTGGCATTATGATGGTCATAACAAAACAAAATTTAAGAAACAAGAAAATCACGACAAATGGAAGGATTCACAAAAGAAATCCTCCCAACATGCAGAAGTTATTGCACTAGATGTGGCATGAAAGGACATTGGCAACGGGCATGCCGTGCGACAAAGCATCTTGTGGACCTTTATCAAGCTTCGTTGAATGAAAAATGAAAAGGTGTGGAAACAAATCTTGCTGAACATCATAATCAGCCAATTAACACACACCTCGATTGTTTTGATTTTTTTGAGGATGCTAGTGGAAATATTGACCACTTGATTGGTGATGGAAACGCTTATTGCGATTGATATTTTATGTTTTTGTCAATCCACTAGGGGAATATTATTGGCAAGTTATTTTTCTATTAATTCTAATTGTTAGTAATAATTGCTTCTTTTAGTTTGAACAAAATGCTTATGACGTTATTATTTGATGGTATTTTTTTATTTATATATTTTGTCTTTATTTTTGAAGAATTATGGATTTTCATGATACCAATGGTCGAGAAATATGTCTGGTAGACAGTGCAACGACACATACTATTCTGAAAAATAAAAATTATTTCTCCCAGTTAAATTTAGCAGAAACAAATGTTAATACAATATATGGGACTGCAAAGCTAATTGAAGGCTTTAGAAAAGCATGTATTATGTTCCCTGAAGGAATACAGATTATAAAAAGCGATACTTTATATTCTAGTTAATCAAAAAAAAATCTATTGAGTTTTAGAGATATTCGTCAAAATGGTTACTACATTGAAACCATGAATGAAGAAGGCAAAGAACATCTCTGCATTACATCGCTTAAATCTGGCAAAAAATATACAATGGAAAAACTGTCAGCATTATCTTCTGAGTTATATTATACTTACATAAATCCAATAGAATCCAATGTTGTGATTAACCAAAAGAAATTTGATCCAAAGACTTTTGTTCTTTGGCATGATCGCCTTGGTCATCCAAGTGCAATAATGATGAGAAGAATTATTGAAAACTCACATGGGCACCCATTGAAGAATCAAAAAATTCCCTTATTAAGTGAATTTCCATGTGCTGCTTGTGCCCAATGAAAAATGATTACGAGGCCATCCCTGACTAAAGTTGATATTGAAACTCCTGCATTCTTGGAACGAATTCAAGGGGATATATATGGCCTATTTTTCCTTCATATGGACCATTTTGATATTTTATAGTATTAATGGATGCCTCAACACGTTGGTCACATGTCTCATTATTATCTACTCGTAATGTAGCATTTGCAAGACTTCTTGCACAAATAATCCGATTACGTGCACAATTTCTAGATTATACAATTAAGAAAATTCATCTTGACAATGCAAAAGAATTTACATCCCATGCTTTTAATGATTATTGCATGTCAATTGGGATAACTGTTGAGCACCCTGTAGTTTACACACATACACAAAGTGGTCTAGCATAATCTTTTATTAAACGTCTACAGTTGATTGCTAGACCATTACTTATGAGAACTAAGTTGCCTAGTTCTGCTTGGGGACATGCTATATTACACGCTGCAGCGCTAATTCGAACAAGACCAACTGCTCATCATAAATACTCCCCTTTACAACTTGTTTTTGGTCAAGAACCAAATATATCCCATTTAAGAATTTTTGGTTGTGCAATATATGTTCCAATTGCTCCACCACAGTACACAAAAATGGGACCTCAAAGAAGACTGAGAATTTATGTTGGTTTTGAATCTCCATCAATTATTAAATATCTTGAGCCTTTAACTGGAGATCTTTTCACAACACGTTTTGCTGATTGTCAATTTAACACAACAATGTTCCCAGCATTAAGGGGGAGATAAAAAAAAGCTGGAAAAACAAGAACTTTCTTGGAATGTACCTTCAATATCTCATTTTGATCCTCGCACAAATCAATCTGAACTACAAGTTCAGAAAATTGTTCATTTACAAAAGGTTGCTAATCAATTGCTTGATGCATTCATTGACACTAAAAGAATGACAAAGTCATATATACCAGCTTTAAATGCTCCTTCTCGCATTGATATTTCAAAAGAGCAACCTACTAATGAATCTACTATATGCCCAGAAGCGTGGTAGACCTATCGGTTCTAAAGACAAAAATCCTCGAAAGAAAAGGGAGCAAAATAAACAAGTTGGAAATATCGAGGTCTCTGATAATTTTGTAGAAGTCGCAACCCAAGAATTAGCTGGGAAGGAAACTCCAGCAAAATGTCAGGTACCTAAGCATAACACAAATAGCGACAATATTGAAAATGAGGAGATCTCCATTAACTGTCTCTATAGGAAAAAGATGGAACCGAAATGAAATTATTATTGATGAAAAATTTGCATATGCAGTAGCTACTAATTTGATGAAAGAAAGTGATGAACTTGAATCGAAGTCTGTTCAAGAATGTCGACTTAAAAATAATTGGCCAAAATGGAAAAACGCAATCCAGGCATAATTAAATTCGCTTGCAAAGTGTGAAGTTTTTGGACATGTAGTCCAAACGCCTGATAATGTGAAACATGTTGGCTACAAATGGGTGTTTGTGTGTAAACGTAACGAAAAGATTGAAGTTGTAAGATATAAGGCACGACTCGTAGCACAAGGTTTTTCACAAAGGTGTGGAATTGATTATGAGGAGACATATTCTCCAATGGTGGATGCAATTACATTTAGATATTTAATGAGCCTGGCTATTTCTGAAGGACTTCACATGCGTCTTATGGATGTGGTAACAACTTACCTATATGGATCACTTGATAGTGATATTTATATGAAAGTCCCTGAAGGACTAAAAATGCCTCAAGCATGCACTATGAAATCCCAGAAAATGTATTCAATCGAATTACAAAGAACTTTGTATGGATTAAAGCAATCTGGACGGATATGGTATAACCGTCTTAGTACATACCTTCTAAGAGAAGGATATGTTAATAGTCCTAAAAGTCCATGTGTTTTTATCAAGAAATCAGAACATGGAGTTGCTATTGCTGTGTATGTTGATGAATTGAATATAATTGGGACTATTGAAGAGCTTAAAGTAGCAGCTGCTTACTTAAGTAAAGAATTTGAGATGAAAGATCTTGGAAAAACTAAATTTTGTCTCGGCTTGCAGATCGAGCATTTGTCAAGTGGAATTTTAGTCCATCAATCGAATTACACTGAAAATGTGTTGAAAAAATTTAATATGGACAAAGCTCATCCATTGAGCTACCCAATGGTTGTCCGATCTCTTGATATAAATAGGAACCTTTTCGTCCTTGAGAAGATAATGAAGAAATCATTGGTTCTGAAGTACCATATCTTAGTGCAATTGGTGCATTAATGTATCTTGTTAATAATACAAGACCTGACATTGCATTTTCTGTTAATTTATTAGCAAGATATAGTTCTGCGCCCACAAAAAGACATTGGAATGGCATTAAATATATATTTCGTTATCTTCGTGGGACAACTGATATGGGCTTATTGTATTCCAAACATCCACAACCAGAATTGATTGGGTATGCAGATGCTGGTTATTTATCTAACCCCCACAAAGGGCTATCTCAAACTGGATATCTATTCACATATGGTGGTATTGTGATATCTTGGCGTTCTACGAAGCAAACTATTGCCGCCACTTCTTCAAATCATGCTGAGATACTCGCACTTCATGAGGCTAGTCGAGAACGTGTTTGGTTGAGATCTTTGGTTCAACATATTGAGAAAGAATGCAATCTTTCAACAAGCAAAAGAAGTCCAACTACATTGTATGAGGATAATGCTGCGTGTATTGCTCAAGTAAAAAGAGGCTACGTCAAGGGTGATAGAACCAAACATATTTCACCGAAGTTCTTCTTTACACATGAACTCCAAAAGAAAGGTGAAATCGATGTTCGACAGATTCGCTCAAGTGACAACTTGGCAGATTTATTTACAAAAGCATTTCCTACAACAACATTCGAGAAACTAGTGCACAAGATTAGCATGCGATGACTTAGAGATCATTCTTGATTTGCTTTCATGAGTGGGAAAAATACGCATTGCACTCTTTTTCCCTTCGCTTAGGTTTTGTCCCACTGGGTTTTCCTGGTAAGGTTTTTAATGAGGCAGTATGCTAAGCGTATATAAGAATATTGTACTCTTTTTCCTTCACTAGGATTTTTTTTCCACTGGGTTTTTTCCTAGTAAAGTTTTAACGAGGCATATTATTAAACGATAAATATCCAAGGGGGAGTGTTATGAAAAGTTACATGTGGATATTCATTGCTTAGTCCACAAGTTTGTTTTGGAGCCTAAAATCCAAACCCATTAATGTAAAAGCCCTCTAGGGTTTTCTTGGAGAACAAGTTTTGTTTCCCTATAAATAAACATCTCTACGTTGTAATATGACACACTCAAGAAAAGCAATAAAGAGTTCTCTCTCTTTCTCTATATCTTTCTTGTCTTTCATTATTTCTTTAGTTTTACAACAGATAAGAAATAAACTAAATGTTATTTTCAACATACAACTAAACATTTACATAAGTTGTGATAAATGGACAATAGAAATACTACTCCCTCCCTCTCACTTTTCTTTTTCACTTGTCCCATATCTATTATAGTCCACTTTCCATTTTGAAAGGATAGTTAATTCATTAGTTTATTTGATATGCCCCTATATAAGTGCATCTTTATCAACAATTATACTATTAACAAATTGTAGTTGAGTAAGTGATATCAATGGAGGGATATAATAGGACAAAACTAAGCAATATTTATTGCTTTAACTATATTAATTATACAAAATGCTCTTTATCACCAAAATCGAGAAACTAGTGCAAATAGTCCCTATTATTTTTTCTAAAACTTTAAATTCATCCCATTATTTAAAATTAGCCAATTTGATCCCTATTGTTTTCTAAAAAAATTAAATACGTCACTATTAGTCAAAATTAACTAATTTAGTCTTTATTATTTCTAAAAAAAGTTCAGTTTAGTCCTTATTATTTTTATATAAAATTCAAATCAGTCCTCAATATTTAAGAAAATATTGTGACTAAATTGAATTTTTTGAAAATAATATGGACAAAATTGACTAATTTTGAATAATAAGATCGAATTTAAATTTTTTGAAAAATAATAAGGACTAAATTAACTAATTTTGAACAATATAAATAAATTTAAAATTTTAGAGAATTAAATAAAGACCATTTGTGCAATTTTCCCCACCTAAATCCAACTTATCTTTTAAGTGCTTATACGCCCATTCTATAAAAACAAATAACAATAATTTAAGAAAGTTTTTGGCAAACTCATTGACCCGACCCGGAATACACAACGTCTCGAGTTTCAAGAAGTGTTTTTCAGCTCTCACAGTTGTCGTTGGCGATTCAAGTTGAGAATTTACATAAGCTATTGTTGTTAACATTTGTAAATCTCTTTTAGAACATTCTAGACTAAACTCATCGAACTTAATCGTATTATAGAAGTTTTGAGTATGGCGATGAAGAGCTCTTGGCAGCAAAAAGAGCTCGCATTCATCATTTTCTATGCTTTTCTGTTCTACGCTTTTGTCATCCGCCGCTCTCTTCAACTATCTCACGGTACTCTCTCTCTCTCTACATATACGTGTGTGTGTGTGTACACAATTACTATTATTTTTGAGATTTTTGTGTAATTTATGAATTCTTTTATTTATTTAATTGCAAATTACAGATCATTATGCTAAACTTTATCGATTATGTCACGCTCCAAAAAATTCACCAAGTTAAACTCTGGGATGCGATGCCGCGAGTCTAAGAAGATTTCTCCCCCAATACCCGCAAGGCGCTAATACCACAATACATAAATCTAAATCCACGAAATAATTCATCAGAGCAACTAAAACTTTCAACTAAATCAAATTACATTTCCAAATATCTGTTACAAGATTTACATATGGTATTTCTTCTAAACTATCTTTCTCATAATACAGTTCAACTACAAGGACTGATCTCATAGGGTGGCCTCTAAACCCATATAACTTAGACAGCTCAATAACCCTTGCATCTGCACAATTATAATAATATAACATAATGAGCGAAACAATGCTCAGTAAGAAGGACACCCAGAGTTAGGCTATGAGGGTTATTCGAATAAAATGATGCAATATAAAAATTAGAATTAAATTAAAGGCACGATACAGAGTTAGAATATGGGAGATATCTATAAGAGGAACCGACATTAGTTAATCACCCCAGTCCAGAACTGAACCATAACCCGATCATAACATACAAAAAACCAATACCAGAATTATGTAACCGAGTATCTCAAAACCTTTGCAGTTACCTCACAATCCCATCTGTATTGAAATATCATACAAAATTAACTGTATTCTTAAAATATAAATGTCTCAATATCATATACCACATAAATATCACCTAGAGCCATGATAGTCATAGCTAAATTACAGAATGGCCACATGCGGCCTCCATAAGGTAAGGCGTCCCCACCTACGGTACAAAGCTAAGTATACGTGGCAGTTTCACCAGTCGATGGGTGTCACAGCTCTAGAGATAACACATAACACGTAATACAATAACTTATCCAAATCATAACATAATCAATACTTAAGCACTACAACTCTTCACTACTAATGAAGCACAAGATTCTAAAGGATGAGCAGATCGGAACAGAGTCAACGAATTATAGAATATGAGACATAGAATTGAAACAATTGGGAGAGAACCAAATGGGGTCTAAGTGTAAGAGGGTTGTCCAACTTACCTCAATTGAGCTTTAAATTAATTCAACATTTCTTTCTAAAGTGATAAGCACATTGCTAGCTTGAGCTTGCTGCAAAATAGTAGATATACTCTATAATTTTAGCATGTATTTAAAAAAATAACATAAAAGATAACGATTATACTTTACCTCATAACTTATGACTACATTTTATTCATTAACCAAAACTTGTCCAAGTTCTTTGTTACTTTTTTATTTTCTTGTTGCTGATTGCATAGTTAAAGTGAAGTCTCCACTAATTAGTCCCCAACTTCCTCTTTCTCAACGCTAAGAGCATCTCTGCCACCTTTCCTTTGTTTGTTCTTATATTGACTTTCCCTTGCATTTTCTTTTACTTTTCTTGCTACTCACATAACTGATTTTACAATTCATCCTCCTGATCATTTTACATTTCTAAACTCCCATGTTTTTCTTACTACAACGTAACACACACACGGGCATACATAACTCACTCACTCACTCACAAAATTCCCAAGACTTTAGATTACCATGCACCTCTGTATGCATATTCATATACTTAAATTACCTTCCTAAAAAACGCACACACATGCTCAAGCTCTATCACATAGTATCATGGCTATACATCACCAAGGCTACACACATGGACATCATGTACAACACATATATGCATACATACTCACTCCTAGAACATACATATACATGCAAACATAGTAGTATTTTTGGGCCCATATACACTTTACAACTTAAGTTAAATTCTTTCAATCCTTCAGTCTTTTATTCAAATTGTAACTCCTAAATATCTTATAAGACTAAACTGGTTTATTCACTAATTAACCAATTCCCATTCAAGTTCTTTAATCCTTTCTCATAGAGCTCTATTCTAGTTGCACAATATTAATTCATGTTTTATCTTCTCTGTTAAGAGTCCAAATTCTTCTTCCTTATGCCTATATCACATTCTATGTTGATGTTTGTTTTCTCTTACTGTATATCTTCCTTTGTCTTTTCTTCTATTTTAGCACCTTCTTTCTTTTACTCTTTCTTTGCTTACAGCTACATGCTAACCAACCCGATCACAAGTTTGTATTAACTACACTTATGCATGATATACAACAACACACCTACTAGCTAGGGGCGGAGCCAGAAATTTTTGTCAGTGGGGGCTAAAATTCATAATTTTTAAACTATACAAGTATTTTTTTTCAGTGGGGGTTAATTAATTTTTTAAACTAAAAATACATAGATATCTAATTTTTTTTCAAAAAATACATAGAATTTGAACATTTTTATGAGTTAGTGGAGGCTAAAATCCATAATTTTAGCCTACTATACGAGTACTTTTATTTTTTCAGTGGGGGCTAATTAATTTTTTTAACTAAAAATACATAAATATCTAATTTTTTTTTAAAAAAATACATATAAATTTTAACGTTTTTATGGGTCAGTAGGGGCTGTAGCCCTCACTGGCCCATATGTGCCTCCGTCAGTGCTACTAGCACACAAATATACAAACACATGCACCGACACCTCACAACCCGTCCCCGTTACAAACCAATATGGCAGACATGCACTACATCATAGCCATTTCAAGATTTTATGCTTTTGTTCTTGAAACCTTTTCACGAGCTAAATTATCATTGCCCTTACGTTCAAACTTCATCATATGTTAATAAATTTCCAGTTAGAATCAAGATTAATTGAGACTAGGTAACCACCTTTACACATACATATACATGTGTTAAACTAAGATAACGCTTAACATAAATTAATCTTTACTTGAATGAAGTTTGAGATACTATTGAAGAATTTTCCTATCTGCTCTCTTTCTTTCTCTTTTCTCGATTTCTTTCCTCTTACTGCTCTTTCTTTTTGGTTCGTTTTATATCTCTCATGTATTTTTATCTTTGAAGCTTAATTGTCCTACTCATCCCCAATGCGCCAACTGAACGCCAGGCAGCAGCTTTGGAAAACATGCTTAGGTTTATTCATCTCAATTATTCTTATTTCTCTTCCTTTTATTTATCTTTCCTTTTCTTTTTATAATCTTCATTTGTTCTCATCTCTTTAATCTCTCTCGTGTATCTCATCTGCCAAGGCTCTAAAATATTGCCAGCAGCAGCTTAAAAACAAATGCCTAGCTGACTAATGACCTTTGCTTCTTTCCTTTTTCCTTTCGATTTTATGGATAACGATTAGGACCTATTAGTTTCGAGAGATATTTTGGCTAAGTGATTACCAGGGGACCCACTATTAGCCTTAAACAAACTACAATCTAAATTGGAATAAATCAGAATCCAAATAAAATAATTTCAACAACTCGAATACGTAACTTGTAGGTAGCTCAGACATATATTTCAAAAACAATTATAACTTCCTTTGAAAAACTACATTTGATGTATCATGTGAAATATTAGAAGCTAAATTCGTAGAGCTTTCTAACCATATATAACTCACTAACTATTTATCAATTGGTACAGTTTTAATTTCGGAGTTGGCCCAAAACTGATTCCTAACTTGAAATCTTGCAAACTTCTTTAAATAAGTTTTGGAGCTTAACTTATTAGCTTAATCGTACATATCTAAATAGTCCGGCATTTCATTTCATCATACTAAATTATATATTAGCACATATATGTTGAAATGCTATATAACAATTTACACTAACTAATATTTCTTTAATGATTTAATAATTTATTATTAACTCACATTTTCGAGGGGTATTACAGATTAAGACCGGGATGGATCGATCATCGACTTAATGTATGTAACACTTTTGATTCGATTCATTCAGCATATTTTTTGTCATGATTAATCAATGTAGTAGCTTTTGATATTTCGTTTTTCAACTCAGCGTGTATATATATATGTGTGTGTATGTATGTATATGTGTATATGTATATATCCTGTTCAAAGAAAGTTGTGTATATATGTACAGTTATATCTTATATATACATATGTACACGTACATTTATATATATATATATATATATATATATATATATATGAGCGTGTGAGTGTATATGTATGTATTTTCTGAGACCTGTTCCATAGTTAATCATTAAGATATAGTAAAAAAGAAAAGAAAAGAAAAAGATGAAGTCAAGGAGCTTTTGTGATAAGTTAGGATAAATATGTTATTATTGGTGAACTGATTAAATCACAATGTACTGTGTTTATTAGAGATTCTTTACTAGTAAAAGTGCATTAAAATAACTAATTCTCAGAAACTAGGTCAATGATTTAAAGGATTATTTTATATTTCACATAGCTAGGCAATACGTGCAAAAAGCATTAGAGAGTACAATGTTAATACGTTTGCTGCTTTTAGCTAATGAATTTGCCATGCAACAATGTCAATAATCACTATATATTTTCCTGAAAGACAGGTATTAATGAGATAAAAGTGGATGATGAGAAGGGGACACTAACTGTTGTTGGGCATGTTGATCCTGTAAAACTTGCCAAGAAACTCAGAAGGTGTGGAGGATATGCAGAAATAATTAGTGTTGGTTCACCGGAGAAATCTGAAGAAGAACCAGAAAAGCCCTGTCATCCTGTCTGCTATAATCCCTGTGCTGGTCCCGTCGGCTATCCCCTCTATCCTCCATGTGATGGTGGTGGCTGTTCCATTCTTTAGGAAACTGTGCAATGAGTTCTTTTTGGTTTCTGTTACAACGGAGATTGAAACCGAAAAAATTAAATAATTATTCTAGGGATTGTTATAATCTTTTGTCGTTCTCCAAAGTAAAAGAGTGGAGGTAGGATAATATCTACGGTGGCGTGTCTAAATGGTTGATGAAGACTCCAATTGTCAAGCTGGTTGGCAAAAATATTATCTAATTGAGGTTTTACATTTCAAATGCTAAGATTTTATCTTAATCTTGTTCCAGTATTTTACGAAGTCATTTCTTTCATGAAATTACGTTCGATGTGTTCGTAAAAAAAACAAATATTCCCTTAAAATGATTATATGAATTTTTGACTTAACTATCTTAGCACTAAAAAAAAAAATATTATGTTCAACGTGAAAGACCCACTTTATCTGAGGAGAATGCCATAACGAATCTGAACTAAATGATTTGGAATAAATTTTAGTGCCTTCCTTAATTTGGGTGTTTTTAGAGATTCAATTGCTCAAAAAGTAATACTATTCATAATAAAAGTACGTAGAGTCCATAACTTTTGGCTTAAAAGATGTCAAAATAGAGACCTAGTCTTCATTTTTTTCTACAAATTTGTGAAAGAAAATAGAGACTGAATCTCTATTTTGGTATCTTTTAAGTCAAAAATGGTAGACTCCACGTATTTTTACCATGAATAGTATTGGTTTTAGAGATTGAGAGTCTCTAAAAACATCCAAATTAAAAAAAAATTGTATTTTAGAGACTCTATTAAGAATAGCTTTAAATTGGCTAGCTTGGCGGACATGTTTATCTAACAATTAACCTTCATCCTACTAATCGAATTCTATTTTATATCCTATCAAAAATATCTTCTGTTGTACAAAACATTGCATAAAATAAAGATTACAAGTTCTACTCAACAAAAAGTGTGACACAACATAGATAATGCAATGATTAGATGAAATCGTTGCAGAACCCTTTAATTTTTGTACCGTGGTTACGGAAATTGATGTAAGGAATCAAACATAATTACCTTTTTTTTTTTTTTTAATTTGTTCAATTTGAGCGTCGTAAAAACACTAAAAATGTATTAGCATGAGAATTCCTTAATTTTCTAAAAGCATTCTAGTCATTTTCAACAACTTTTTGTCTTGACATTCCCTTATTAAAAAACTATTCATCCCCAATGTTTTGTCTTAACCTATCCAATCTTTAGTCACTAGTCATGTTAATTAGTGACCTCTTCAGGCTCCTGATGACGTAGTTGATTTTTTTTTTTTCATTTTTTTTCATGACAAGGTAATTGAATATACGATTCTTTTAAAAGACATTATGTGTTACTAATTAATCTTTAGTATAAGATAAGAAGCATTTTGACAAACAACTTTAGCAAATTTGAAAGAATAATTTCCCCACATGGCGGTATTGACCTTTTCTTTTGTTTCCTTTTTTGGCTATTATTGAATTTCCAATAAAAATCCATATATAAGTTCTCCAAGAAGATAGTAAAGGAGGGGATGAGTTTTAAATAATGACGACGTAATAAATGATGAACCATGCATTATAAATTCCGAATATCAAGGATTTGAAATTTTAAAAACTTGAAACAACCAAAAGTTTAGAATACTTTATCAAATTTAAATACAAGAATCCAAAAGCACCAGTAAATTAGAGTATGTTATGCTTAACTTATAACTTGTCAAAATATTCTAATAAGTAGATAATGATAAGAAGATCTATTATATTTGATAATGAACAAAAAAGGAAAAAAAAAGATTTTGTATTGCTTTCCAATTTGGTGCAAAATTTACATATTTGTACTTGATTTTTGAGAATTAGATATCACGTTAGTTTTATCACGTATACATAACTTTTTATGTGAATGATTAGTTAGCAAAAAAGAAGATAAGAAATATACTAAATGTTATTTTTAACATACAACTAAACATTTACATAAGTTGTGATAAATGGATAATAGAAATACTACTCCCTCCCTCTCACTAATTTTGAATAATAAGATCAAATTTAAATTTTAAAAAAATAATAGAGACTAAATTAACTAATTTTAAACAATATAAATAAACTTAAAATTTTAAAAAAATAATAAGCAACATTTGTGCAATATTCCCCACCTAAATCCAACTTATCTTTTAAGTGCTTATACGCCTATTCTATAAAAACAAATAACAATAATTTAAGAAAGTTTTTGGCAGACTCATTGACCCGACCCGGAATACACAACTCCTCGAGTTTCAAGAAGCGCTTTTCAGCTCTCACAGTTGTCGCCGGCGATTCAAGCTGAGAATTTACATAAGCTATTGTTGTTAGCATTTGCAAATCTCTTTTAGAACATTGTAGACTAAACTCATCGAACTTAATCGTATTATAGAAGTTTTGAGTATGGCGATGAAGAGCTCTTGGCAGCAAAAAGAGCTCGCATTCATAATTTTCTATGCTTTTCTCTTCTACGCTTTTGTCATCCGCCGCTCTCTTCAACTATCTCACGGTACTCTCTGTCTCTCTACATATACGTGTGTGTGTACACAGTTACTATTATTTTTGAGATTTTTGTGTAATTTACGGATTCTTTTATTTATTTAATTGCAAATTGAAGATCATTATGCTAAACTTTATCGATTAAGACCGGGATGGATCGATCATCGACTTAATGTATGTAACACTTTTGATTCGATTCATTCAGCATATTTTTTGTCATGATTAATCAGTGTAGTAGCTTTTGATATTTCGTTTTTCAACTCAGCGTGTATATATATATGTGTGTGTGTATGTATGTACATGTATATATCCTGTTCAAGTAAGGTTGTATATATGTGTACAGTTATATCTTATATATACAAATGTATAAGTACATATGTATATATATGAGCGTGTGAGTGTATATGTATGTGTTTTCTGAGACCTGTTCCATAGTTAATCATTAAGATATAGTAAAAAAGAAAAGAAAAGAAAGAGATGAAGTCAAAGAGCTTTTGTGATAAGTTAATATAAATCTGTTATTATTGACGAACTGATTAAATCACAATGTACTATGTTTATTAGAGATTCTTTACTAGGGAAAGTGCTTTAAAATATATCTAATTCTCGGAAACTAGGTCAATGATTTAAAGGATTATTTTATGTTTCACATAGCTAGGCAATACGTGCAAAAAGCATTAGAGAGTACATTGTAAAATATTCTGTAGGATTTATCCGATGCCCAATGGAGGAACTTTCGGGGAAACTTACCAATCCTGTCCGTGGTTTTCGGAATTTTCACACTAGTGGCCAACTTGTTCAGAAAATATTTGTGTCTGAAAGTGATAACGATCAAATTATTTAGATTAGATTCATTTTGATATGTTATATATTTTTAGATTAGATTTTATTTGATTTGTTATTCAAATCCATCTATATCCTGTAATCTATGAAGTTTATCTTTATCTGTCATTCACTCTAGATTGCTCTAGAATATGTACTATAAATATAATAGCTATGTAAACTTTACAATTGAATAGAAATTATTCCACCTTTCAGAAAGCAAAGGGGATGTCTATTGTTTGGCTTCTAATTTCTTTGGCTTACTTAACATATCTACATGAACTGAGGTATGTGATCTGTCTGTGGAAGTATTGAAGCATTATATATTTGATAAAAGGATAAAACGATAATTGCATTTGTTGTATTTTTCAAATTCATTCTTTTAAATCTGTTTGTTGTCGTTTTGAATTTATTCATATGTAGCTCTTATCCTCTAGGGTTGTCCCCTTGTATTGCTTGTATAAAACAGTTGTAACTCTTTTTAATTAAATCAATATACAGAAAATATATTTTCCTATCTTCATATCAGAAGTCTCCTAACCAACGTTAACTCCTATTCCTAAACAAATCGTGATCCTCTCTCTCTTTGTTTCCTTCTCTCTTCTCTCTTCCGCTTTACGCTTCTCTGCTTCTGTTATCTTTTCCGATTCAAACACCTCGTTTCCTCTTTTCCCATGGCTGTTATCTCATCCTCTGTTTTCTCTCTGCTTTTGTTGGATGCAGCATTGTATTTCCTTGTTGCAATTGCTTCAGGGAATTTCCTATTTACTTTATTAATTTCATCAATATTAAGAAACTATTATTAAAAGATGCTTGTTTGAATTGACACTGAATAACAAAATTAGCAGTAAGAGCTCTAAATGAGAGAATTGACATGATGGAACATAATTAGAGAGAAGCATGAAAAAAAAATAATGGGTTACCCATGAATAAACAAGGCTGAACGAGATCTCTAACATAATGTTAAGAATTATTGAGTTCAATCTAAATCCAATTGATATAAGGTTAACTAACCAATGGCCTTCTATGTAGATATTCAAACTGATCATGATTTGTCAATATTAGATAATATGGTGTAAATTATTTTTTGTGGAAGCCCTTCGGCCACTTTTTGGCTTGCGCGGCTTTTGTCTTCACCCGAGTGGATATGTTTTTACTTAACCTTCTGTAATTTCGGTACCCGGACGACTTTTGATCTTGTCCAGGCAGTGGCTAGTGCTTATTTCTTGAGTTTTTTTTTTTTTTTTACCAACCTTGTAATTATTTACTACTTTGAAGTTATTTGTTGTCTTTGTAATACCGACTTAGTTAATTGGTTAACCGGCGCAGGAATGATCGACCAGCAAATTCAACTGGCAATTACAATGTTTTGTTTTATTAGCTTGCCTCGTGCTCATTAGGACTTGATTTTCTTGGTTAGCTTCTTTGTTTTTCTCTTTGTTGTAAATGATTGTTTGACCCACCTATATACATTTGTATTTTTAATGAATTACAAATTATTTACTAACTAAAAAAAATGAGATAATCATAATCACGAGCATTATGTTCTTGACCTATTTTAGATTGAGAATTAAAAAAAACCCCAGGTTCTTAATAAAACCATATCAGAAGCTCAGAACCATTTCATCATACACATTTTAGCTTTTTAGCCAACATTCCTCAACCAACAACTTCATGTTTTTCTAAAGAATCTGATTTAGAAAAATAAGGAGGGCATTTAAAATTTATGGTTGATATTGTCAATCCAATCTAGTTTGGTTGGCTGGCCTAGTATGATAAACACTTGGTCACCCATCAGTATCATTGCTTGTCTTACTAGTCAGAATAGGCAGGTGCTCTTATATTTGTCCCACAACAATGGAAACGTCTTTATTTTAGTCCTTCACACGAGCTTATACTTTTATTGGTAGAATCTATATATGAATACTACGTTACTATTGAGTCGCTCTTATAACATAGTGAAGGCATTCAAATCCATTAGGTCAAGGCCGTTGATTGGTTTAGGAAGAGGATTGTAGCCTCATAATTAATCTTGACATTTTACCTGCCCTACGCTTGCGCATAATCATAAACTTATGGCATGTGATCTAAACACTATCACATTTTTGATTTGTTATAATATTTTAAATATTTTAAATTTGTTATTTAAAAGCTAAAAATCATTACAAATGAAATTAACTATTCTATGTGGTACCATTGCATATGATTCTATTGTAAATTTTCTATTACAATGGTCTTTTATAAATAATAGCCAATGATAGTTTAAAAAACCGTTGCATTTAAACTATAATTTTAAAACCTTTTACAAAAAAATAATTTCAAGAGTGATTAATAACATTTATAAAAAGAATTTTAATGGTTGCAGTTAAATAAAACCGTTGTAAAAAGTTCTTTAATCTTTAGAATTAAAATATTCTAATGCGTACATCAGACGTCTCACGTCACTTTTAAGTGTCATTCAATTGGTCCCACCTGAAGATTTTTCAGAGTCAAGGTCTTTTTAGTATCCTCTATGTGACCCCCTTGAGTTCTATAAATACAGCCTGATATATCTTTATGATGCCAAACCAGAGGTGAATACTAAGTCAATTTATCTCTTTATTGTTTTGCAATAATATCATGATGGTAGTCAGTGGCGGACTTACCCTTTAAGTAATGTATGTACAGACTTATATTTAATAAAAATTGATATAGTTTAGTGGTTAAGTAACCATCTTTAAAATTGCGGTGTGCTTACACCTGTGCTACACCTCTTAGGTGAATCTTACTGGAGTGCTTCATGGGCTTTTTTCTTTTGCCAATTTATTAAGTAGCTTGTAAAGGAAAAAAGAAAGATTGTGCGCGAGAATAATCGAACCCATTACTAATAATTTAAAACATTCAAATGGGTTTGATTGAAAATAGAAATGTTTCATCTTGATTTTGCTTATTTCAGCGGAATATTTTTAAAATAATGGAGATTTTTATATGTATTAAGGAAAATTTAAATATATTCATATGCTAATTTATGATTTTTTTTCAACTTTGGAAGTAGTGAAAATCCATCAAGTTAAAAACAATAATTATATATAGTCTTTTTATAATTACTTAATTGTGAAGACTGAATTGCGGAATCGAATGAGAGATGATTGGATGAATGATTTATTAGTCTCTTACATAGAAAGAGATGTATTTGAAGGTATTGCCAATGAGTTGATTATTCAACACTTTTAAAAAATGTATTCACATTGGGGACAATTATAAAATGTACTTTTTGTATTGCTATACTTTAAAGTTACTTTTTTCCTCTCTTTTGTATTTAAAATGTGCTTAATATATATTTGTTTACGTATATATAAATCTTTGTGGTGCATGCACTGATCTCCGTAACCTGGATCTGCCACTGAAGGTAGTACGTCGTTTATAGCTGTGCATTTTTAACAAAATCTATCGAAGCTTCTTCATATATTTGTACACGCTCTTCAATGAAATATTCTTATGTTTTCTTGCCAATTGCCACAGAAAATTGAGCTCAAAGTTGACATTTACTGCCAGAAGTGTAAAACCGATCTTTTAAGGGCAAGCTCAATGGGGGGCTCTAAAATATAAAATTTTCTATTTTTGGGTATTTTTATATTTTTTTAGAGCCTCATATCCTAAAAAGTAGCACTATTTATGGAAAAAGTACGTGGGGTCCACTACTTTTGGGTTAAAAGATACCAACATAGAGCTCCATGCTCCAAAATATTCAACAAATTTGTTGAATTTTTTGGAGCCTGAGACTCTATTTTGACATCTTTTAACCTAAAAGTGGTAAACTCTACGTACGTTTTTCATGAATAGTACTACTTTTTTAGGGTATGAGGCTCTAAAAAAATACAAAAATGTCCAAAAATAGAAAGTTTTACATTTTAGAGCCCCCATTGAGAATAGCCTAAAAGTGGCTACTAAACTTTCAGGTACTTACTTTTTGCTTTAATTAATATCTTTAGTATGAGGCAATTATTCTCGTATGATGTCTTGGAAAAATACTAATGCCAAATTATAACGGTTTCGATTCAATTTGCACAAGCATTTAATGTCTGAGACCAGCCCTTTGTAAGGCTCGCCCTTGTTTAAATGGAATTGCTTCACATATTCCATAAAAATGTTCTAGACAACATCTAAAGCTGTGCTTCATGTGCTAAAGAATATTGTTTCCCTTGAGCAGGTATTGATCATGTATCAGTAAATGAGGAGAAAGGATATTAACTGTTGTTGGAACTGTTGATCCTATATTACTTACCACTGCAATCAGGAAGAAAAAGAAGTATGCTGCAGTGATTAGTGTTGGACCTCCAAGAAGCCTAAAACTTCTAAGCTTTATCTAAAGCCTCTTCCTCCATGCTGCAATGGGTGCCAGCTTGTTCCAGTCAGCTATGCTTCAGATGACAGCGGATACTGCTCCATTCTTTGACAATCAAACTGTCTCGATCGGTTAAAAACAATAAATAAATATCACATACGTTCATGACATAATTCCCTCACGTGCATGATGGCATATATCTTATTTTTAATAGTGTAAACTAATACTCATGTAATATATATGTACTACTTTCTCCAAGTCGTGAAGTTTATTATTTTGTGAGAATTTAAGCATATATCCAGTATATCCATCTTTTTTTCTAGGTCTTACTCTTACCACGTTATTCGTGATTCTGGAATGGAATTTGTAAAGCTTTTAATGCATGGCTATGTACTCTTACGGTGGGAATCTTGCGTTAGTAAGAAAGATGGCTAGACCACGTTGATTTCTATATATGAGTGAAACTTTTCACTTCGGCGGGGTGTTTTTGATTTGCAGAATCATACAAAATTTTTGAGAATGTGAAGTGTAGACGAATAATACATACTTGAGAATATATTATTCCTATGATTAGCTCAATTTTTATTTCCATATAAGAGTGAGAATATTCCATTCATGGGTTGTAGAAATATTTTTAATAAAAAAAAAGACAAAAATACCCCTAACTAAAATAACCTTTCCCCTATTTCTTTGAAACGTTTTCTTCTTCTCCAGACTATGGTTGCCCTAACCTAGTGCACACCCAATTCCAACATAGTCGTCTTCTACATCACAATCAGGTTTGTACAATCAGTTTTTTTTTTTTTTGGGTCAAAGATAGAGTTAGTTTTATATAACTAATAAAAGCAAAATCTCTTGTTGAGTTAGTTTTATGTCTGTGTAATTGTTCGTGAAGAATCGTGAATGGTCTTGTCGAGTAGGCAGAGTGCGGATGGCTATGTGTCAATTTCTAATGTCAAGAACCAAGATAACTCGTCATGCAAATTGATCTAACAATATGAAATGCCAAAGAATCATGAACTTCATGCGAGTATACACTAGTTCAGCAAGTTTATAAAGATCGAGAGATACTATACACCTATTCATGTAATATGATTAAAATAAATATACACATTCAAATTTTTTCTTGTTGTATAGCATGGTGAATGATTGAGAAATAAACATGTAATTATTTAGTTCAGCCATTCATATGACCTGAAAAATATATGGTTTTATGAGCTCCATAAACTGAAATTGCTGCATCTTATTCTATATGGCCTTTTTTTCACTGGTTATGCGTTTAAATAAATGTGTGGACTGGATTTTGATTTTGGTTTGAATGAATCCTTAGGTAATTGTACAATTGATCAAGTTTTTGCACTGTTATTCCTATCACTAGAGAATTACAAAAGGGTTGAGATATCTTCTAGGATTGATTATCGGATAGCGTTCATAGGCTATTTACTCTCTTTGTACATTGGCTTTGTTTCATAATTAAAAGGCCATCCATTATTTCTATGCTAAGCTCATAGCATATGGCTAGAGATCCTTTTCAATGGCCGCTACATATGTTTAATAAAATATAATATCTATATTACTTTTTTATAATCGTAATATGCATTTCGCCTAAATTCATGTAATTTTCAATTGTTTGTTCACAGAATGGACAGAGTAATGCAAGCAAAGAAGAATAAAATTGTGGCTATGTTGGTTATGTTTTTGGAGATGTTGAATGATTTCACTTTGATGGTTAATATGGTTTGTACTATAATGTTAATTGAAGAATCTAAAAAGTGAAGAATGACATATGATTTATGTGATAAGCATTAATTAGTGAGGGATCTTAATTTTTATAGGATTGTGTTCATGTCAGATTTAGTATGTAATGAAAATTGTAGAATGGATAGACGTACTTTTCACATATTATGTGAGATGGTACAGAGGGTTGGTAGGTTAGAGCCAATTAAGAACATGTATGTAGAAGAGATGGTGGAGAAAGACATCTTCAAAGAATTAATGAGTGAAGGTAAATTAATAAATGTTCAACTATCAAACTTTATATATTAAGTACTTTAATTTCAGTAATGTATTATTGTTATTTATTTGTAGTCGCATTCTAATGTTGTTGGTCTTTATAACATGCCCTTTCCTCATCTGGTTGAGTTGGACTAGTTTTTGGCAAGGACATAGTCAATGGTGAAAATGCTAAATATCCATCAGATGCAATTGCAGTTTTGGACAAAGAGGCTGAGCAAAATGAAGTGCAACACATGGACACACCATTGGAAGGTGCATTCGTTGATTTAGAGGATGAATCAATTGTAGAGGCTCAGCTGCCAAAAACTCAAAGTAACAGGGATACTGCGCAAGACAATGTGAAGAAAAATAGAAAGAGGAAAAAAGATACAAATGTTATAATGGAGAAGATGATAGAGAGATAGAAAAATTGGAAAACTTCTATGAGAAAATCAAAGACAATATACATGAATTTGTATCTTATTTTAAGCATAAAAAGGAAGTAGCTAAAAGGAGAATGAAGGTGTATGATGACTTGAAATTAGTTGATAGTTGACCGATGTTGAGAGGATAAGGGCAAGTGTTATAATTACGAAAGACAGCAACCTCACTAACTATTTTTTTACTGTGAAACCACATTTGAGGTTGGACTTTGTTTACCAAATTATGTAGATGAAGACCTATATTTGTTAGTTGGTTATTTAATTACGCTGTTCTATTAATTAATATGAACCAATAATGATTGTTGCAGATTATGTTATTTATTTTAATCATATCAAATTTTTAGTTGACATTGAAATAGACATCCAAGTTTTCGAGCAAATTGTCTGTTTCTAACTTTGACATGCTGGGTTCATATTGTTATATGAACAATAAACAAGATGTTATCTCATATATGATAGAGAATATAAAATAAATATAAATAAAAAAGAACCGCCGGGTCCATGTAACAATTCATTTATAATGGCTATTGTAATTTTTTCTGTAAAGTTTGTGATGTCGAAGTAATAACTTGCTCAATGTCTTGTTGGGTTCATGTAAATTAAAAGAAATTAACGGCTACTTTCTAATTTTGCATACAAGGGCTTTGGAAAATCAGCAAGGATATTTAACTTTGTATTGTTATTTGTTTATGTCTTATTATTGGAATCTTACGCAGGGGCGGAGCCAGAAGTCGAGTGTTGAGGGATCAATTTTTTTTTTATACAGTATTTTTTGGGTTCAATTTTTACGGTTAGAGTTAAAAGTTATATATATTTATCTAAATTTAACAGACATATACATACAAACAAAAAATTAACAAAAATCAAAATGCAACTATAGTGAGTTGAACTCACACCATCAATATAATAATATTTATAACTAACCACTACAACAAACTTTATGTTTTTAAGAACTTTTAAAACTTTTTTAGTTTATAGATCCCTGCCTTTACTTCTTTTTTTTTCTTCGTATGTTCTTGTTTTTTATTTGCAAAAACAAAAGAAGTAAAAAACTGTTTTTGAAAAATAGTTCCTAACAAGCACTTAAAATCTACCTAGTTAGGCTTTAATTTGACAGCTATAAATTGTAAATGTTATATATCTAGTCTTTCTTATATTCCTCATTATACTGTAAAATTAATTTATAAGGTGACTAAATTAAATAAGATCATGCTTGCATAAAAGTCATTTCCTAAATGAGAAAGTTATTTCATATTCTGAATTTCATGCCTTAAAGTTCCCGGTATGTTTCTATTTTGATCTGTCATGCATTTGCAGGCACATCCGTGGTTTAAAGGAATTAACTGGGACATGTTTTATGAAATGGAAAAAAATAACATGCAACTGTGGTGATTCAAACTTGCACCAACCATATAAATATACTTGAGACTAACCACCAAACTAGTTTATATCTTGTAAATTTTTACAACTTTTAATAAATTTATTGGGGGGCAAAATCGATTTTTCAAAAAAAATTATATTAACTATATTTTTTTTAGGAGGTTGGCCCACCGTTCCTCCTTCCCTCCGCCCATCATGCGCATTCTAAATGATAGTCATTCCTGTTTACTTTATTAATTTCATCAATATTAAGAAACTATTATTAAAAGATTTTTTTTTTCTCGGCAAGTAATAATTTCATTTAACGACCAAAAACATTGTGTGTTACATCTGGTATTAACATTCCCTAACTATTACAAAAGTCTATCATTAATATTCCATGAATTACAAAGAGATCTATTAACGAAACTGTCCATATATTTACTTTGAAGACTGATTGATTCTCTAACATTCAGAAGAATTTTAGCAATGATTTGTTCGTCAATGTTAACTCCCGACTTATGCACTCTACAATTTCTCTCCAGCCAAATGAAATAGATGCAAGCACAGAAAACCGCTTTGGCTAGATCCGCCTTCAGACTCCTACAATGGCTTAGTCTGTAAAGTTTAGTGAGGATTAAATCCCAACACACATTCAAATTCTTGATTCTAAACAACTGTAAGAAGTGCTTTCAAATTATGTTAGAGAATGGACACTCAAAGAAAAGGTGATCACGGTTCTCCAATCCAAGACCACAGAATTCGCAATTGGCTTCATCAATCACCCCCAAGTTGAGTAACCTCTGTTTAGTAGGGCTACGATCCAGTCACATTAACCATGCAAAAAACCTATTCCTCGGAACAACGGCCTTGTCCCAAATAACAAGTGACCAGTACTCCTTTGGTCTGAGCTTTCTAATGCGATCCCAGGTAGAGGAGGAGGAAAATTTTCCATTTTTACTAGTATTCCAGCGTACAATATCTTCTCTACTCCTAGGATAACAAGTGCCCACAAGATGGTGCATAAAGCTGAGGCTGCTAGGCCACGACCACTGTCCAAGGTGAATAAATTGTTCCACCTGTGATTTCGAGGCGCAACCCTCCACTCTAAGAAGCTACTAAGAAGAAGAAATAACAAGAATTGAAAAAAAGGAATAGACTTAGAATTTCCACCCCCTTGGATATTGCTTTCATTGTATATATATGCTTCTGAAGTTTGTTACTCCAGCTCACATGTAGTCTGCCAAGTTAGTTGGTTGATTCTTTCACAAGTGCTTCGACGCGGTTGTGCATTTACTCTGTGAGGTTGTTACAGCAGATGACCAAGCTTGATATTGATCGAACCAGCAAGGAAGGATTTCAGGCTTTCACTGCAACCTCCATAAAAAATTTCACTCTTGAGCTTGTTGATACGAAGTCCTGACATTCTCGAGAATATTGTGAGGGCCTTATCAACAATCTTGAGTGACTGGAAATTAACCTTTGAGAAAATAAGGAGATCATCAGCGAAGGCTAAATGGTTGAGCTGAATTTTTTTGCACTTAGGATGGAATCTGAAACCCTTGATTCTTGAGCCTCTAATAAGCAACTGAGATAGAACTTCCATACACAGAACATAGATGTAGGGTGATAAGGGATCACCTTGCCGAAGACCTTTTTGGCCTGGAAAAAATTCCCTCCATATAACCATTGATAATGATCGAATAAGAGGGCGAGGAGATGCACATTTCGATCCACTTGATGAAAGTAGAAGGGAAACCAAAAGCTTTGAAACATTTAATAACAAAATCCCATAATGTCAATCTTGATGATACACCTCGGGCTGATCCTTTTCCTACCATAATTCCTGGCAATGTCTTGAGCAATAAGCACATTGTCAAGAATTTTCCTCCCTGGGACGAAGGCTGATTGGTTGGGAGAAATAATGGAATCCAACGTAACTTTCAATCTATTTGCAATAGCTTTCAATACACACTTAAAGATCACATTGCAACATGAAATGGGACGAAGGTCTTGGACCTTAGAAGGATTCTTAACTTTCGGGATAAGGCAAATAGCAGTGTTGTTAAAAGATGCTTGTTTGAACCAAAAAAAACCAAAAATGACATTCAATTCGACGAAAAAGTCAAAAGTAACACTGAATTCTGGAGCTATGAAGTAGGATACTACTTGTGGTTGGTGACATAGTGAATGGAGTAGTGCTTATTATCAATTGAACCATGTTAGATTATCTTATTTTTTCTGATAGGTGCTTCGAGAGATGAATACTAGCTGATGCCAATTGTGTGATTTCTTTTTTTTTTTTTTCTGATTACTGCTATTCTATAGTCATGGCGTTATTCTGTTGTTAGAATTTGCGTTGATTCTAATGTGCACTAGAGAAATTGATATGTTCGTTGTCTGTTTTGAGTTAGGGGAAGAGGTTATTTTAGTTGAGAGTATTTTTGTCTTTTTGAGTTAAAAAATATTTTTGAAGAATTGTTCAAAATTCTTAAGAATGGTAAGTTTAAATTAAACACAATAATCTAATATTTCTAAGAATTTGACAAGATATTCTCATGAATATTTTTAAAGTACTAAATAATTTTGATTACATTCCTGAAAGTCACATTTTAGGGAATGTGTTTTCCGAAAATGAAAAATCATTTCGCGAACTAAACGCTCCTTTCAAGTAAATAGAAGTAATTTTAAGGAAAGGATTTTTTTTTTTTTTTTTTTTGTCATTTAGGGAAAGGATTGAATGTGAGTTGATACATGCAATTAAATGACCACATATGAGTCACATTGACGGACGTCTGTCTTTGAGTGTGTGGGGGTCACCTTCTTATTAGAGGTGAACGGATCAATTAGATGTATGCTATAGTTTTGCTGCAACTAAGATTTTAACTAGTGATTTGGATGTTGACTCACCTCTATAAGATATAAAAATGATGGAAACGAATGAATTTCTATATTGTTAAATTATTGATTTTGAAAATTATAATTTTTCTCTTTTTTTTCAAAATAGTAAATGTTAAAGCAAATAGTTTAGATTTAATCTTGTGATATTAAATAATACAAATCTCACCACCTAGAAATTAAGAGGCAATAAGACTAGAAGATGATTCAAATTCGCACAGAGACTGCCTTTAAAGTTTTCTAGTTTAACTTCAACTAGAAAACTTTCCTTAGCTAGCTATATATGATGTAATGTTTTTCAGAAGACGGATCCTCTACTTATTCTTTTATTGTTTAGATGGGGTGTACAATGGGCCATTAAATTTGATCTTTTAAAATTTCAAGTATTTATTTTAAATTTATTTTAACCATCTTTTCAAAATTGAGATTAAAATTTTAAAAAATTAAATTTAATGACTCTTAATATATCTCATTTAAACAAGAAGAGAATAAATAAAGGAAATGAATTGTTCCCTATGTAAAGAGCCATTTATCTTATATTTTCTCTTTTAAATGTAAAGATAGGAATGACTAACCATTTATTTATTTATTTATTTATTTATTTTTGTAAGATATGAGAAAAATGCGCCGCAATGTACGTGAAAACCAGATGGCAAGCATATATGAATTGGAAAACTTAGCTACGACCAGGAAAGAGAATTAAAAAATCTCTCTTTTCATTCGACTATACCAATTAATTATTTAAGCTCACATCCTCAACTTAAAATACTAAAATTGCCATTAGGACTTTGATTTAATAGTAATGTTATTTACTATGTATAAAAAAGGCTGCGAACTCGAATCTCGTTAATTATATTGTATAGTCTTAGACCTCCTCTGAATAAAATAAAAAATAAAAAAAACTAAAATTGAGAGGATTCACAATATTCATTTACTTATATATTTTGGATGAGCTAGATAAGGTAGATAAGTACATCAACATAAATATTATCTTGCCAATATTAAATACTAGTCACGAGTTTGGCATAGGAACAATAATATACAAACAAAAAAAAATATGTTTTACAAAAATGGTATGGCGCGCAGAAATATATTTATTCCCTTTAAGGGCCCTTTGTAATCTTATAGAGAAAGATAAAAGGAGTGATTTGTCCCTTAGATATATGCTAGTATAACTCGACTTTTTGCCCTCTTATATATATATATATATATATGTTGATTTCTTTTAGAATTCATGGGTCTACCTCCCTATACGAGAAGAAAGGAGAGAGACATTAATTTGTGAGGAATTTTTGTAAGATTGTTTTGTAAGTGTAGCATTTTCTTTGGCATAATAATATCTTATTATCCTCATATACAACCATTTTCTTTAGTATTGCATGATTAGTTCATTTCAAATACTATATAGGTTGACTTGGTCCTAACAAGGTTGGACCAATGAAAACTTATACTGGATTGAGAATAATAATTTAGCTATTCTAGGAAGAACACAACAATAAATTTAAGGGTAAATTATCTATATAATCTTGTATATTTACTATTTGTCTCAACTTAATTCTTATTTTTCAAAATGTATCTTTTTAGTCCAATATTTTTGTCATTATGGTCCACATTAATCTTCAACCATTTTTCCATCCAAAAATCTAATGAAATAAGTACGTGACTAAAAGGGTACATTTTGAAAGATAAAGACTAAATTGAGACAAATGGTAAAGATACAAGACTAAAATGATATATTTTGAAATATAAGAATTAAGTTGAGACAAATGATAAAGATACGAGACTAAAATGATATATTTTAAAAGATAAAGACTAAGTTGTGATAAATGATAAAAATGTGAGACTAAATAGATAATTTACCCTAAATTTAATCAAATCTTATAATTAATATATATCCTTAACATGCATGGTTGGCATTCACATGACATAATTCTTTCTGTATGCATGATTATGCTCCACACGTTAATGGTGGAAGACTCTAAACAAAGACTTCATTTTGTTTGGGTCCACTTAAAAAAATTTAGAATGCCGAAATCCTCGTTTATATACGAAGTGGTTTTTTTCATAATCCAACTTTGTAAGAAGAACATTGAAGTCTTATCGATCATTAATTTGCATCCCATGAAGGTAATGTTGGATTTTAAGCTTAATTTGCATCCTTAAGTAGATTAAGGAAATGCTATATATATGCATTTCAAATGTCTTACTTGTACAAATGTTTTTGCTTTCATGCACCATTGCCCCAAAACAGAAAACTGAGTTTAAAGTCAACATTCATAGCGAAAAGAGCAAAACTGAGGTAATGAAGAGGGTCACCAAACTTTCACGTATAATTTGACATCTTATTCCACATTAGTTTTGTAAAATATATATGTTCAACTTATAAGGATTCGAGTTTTCTCTAATATTGTTAATGGGTTTAGGCCTTTTGGACTAGTCGATTAGTTTTAGTATGTTAACAAGCAAGTAGTTTGACATAGGGGTGAATCAGTGGGGGCTATGTTTCCAAAAAACATTGGGTTGAGTGGGGACTGCAAGAATGGATCCGCTAGTGGTTAGGCACTTGGGTTCTCTACTACTATCATGTTAGGAGTTTCACATGATGAATTAAAGAAGAAAGAGAAGGATTTATCTCACATGAAAATATTAGGATCATAATAAACTACTAATAAACAAGTGTAGACTAAAGACCTAATTGCTTAAGCTTTTGGGTCAGTAGTTGAGTTCTACACATGTGTGTTAAGACCTATTTGTTCTTAGATTCTTTGGGCTCGCCACAACATATCAATACGAGTTTAAACATTTTAAACCTGTTGATTAAACTTAATATATTGACAGACTAAAAATTATGCTTAGATCGTTACGTACAATCTTCTATTTATTAGTGTACACTTGATTTTTTGTATCCAAAGGCAGAAGCATCAAAATGTTAATACTTTTGCTGCTTTTAGCTAATGAATTTGCCATGCAACAATGTCAATAATCACTATATATTTTTCTGAAAGACAGGTATTAATGAGATAAAAATGGATGATGAAAAGGGGACACTAATTGTTGTTGGGCATGTTGATCCTGTAAAACTTGCCAAGAAACTCAGAAGGTGTGGAGGATATGCAGAAATAATTAGTGTTGGTCCACCGAAGAAACCTGAACCACCTGAAAAGAAACCAAAAACGCCCTGTCCTCCTCCTTGTCAATGTAACCATTGCCAGCCTTTTGTTGTCTGCTATGCTCCCTGTGATGGTCCCGTCGGCTATCCCCTCTATCCTCCATGTGATGGTGGTGGCTGCTCCATTCTTTAGGAAACTGCGCAATAAGTTCTTTTCAGTTTCCGCTACAACGGAGGTTGAAACTGAAAATTTTAAATAATTATTTTAGGGGTTGTTATACCCTCTTATCATTCTCCAAAAATAAGAGAGTGGAGGTAGAATAATATCTACGGTCGCGTGTCTAAATGGTTGATGAAGACTCCAATTCTCAAGCTGGTTGGCAAAAATATTATCTAATTGAGGGTTTACATTTCAAATGCTAAGATTTTATCTTAATCTCGTTCCAGTATTTTACAAAGTCATTTCTTTCATGAAATTACGTTCGATGTGTTCGTAAAAAAAAAAAACAAATATTCCCTTAAAATGATTATATGAATTTTCGACGTGAAAGAATTATGTTCAACGTGAAAGACCCACTTTAACTGAGGAGAATGCCATAACTAATCTGAACCAAATGAATTGGAATAAATTTCAGTGCCTTTATTAGTTGAGTTGGCTAGCTTAGCGAACATGTTTATCTAACAATTAACCCTCGTCTACGAATCGAAATCTATTTTATATCCTATCAAAAATATCTTCTGTTGTACAAAACATTGCACAAAATGAAGATTACGAGTTCTACTCAACAAAAAGTGCGACACAACATAGATAAAGCAATGATTAGATGAAATCGTTGCAGAACCCTTTAATTTTTGTGCCATGGTTACGGAAATTGATGTTAGAAATCAAACGTAATTACCTTTTTTATTATTATTATTTGTTCAATTTGGCCGACCCCATCTAATGAGACAAGTCTTAATTTGGTTTGGTTTGATTTATTTGTTCAATTTGAGCGTCGTAAGAACGCAAAAAATGTATTAACATGAGAATTCCTTAATTTTCTAAAAGCATTCTAGTCATTTTCAACAACTTTTGTTCCTGACATTCCCTTCTTATAAAACTATTCATCCCCAATCTTTAGTCTTAACCTATCCAATCTTTAGTCACTAGTCATGTTAATGACCTCTTCAGCCTCCTGATCATGACGTAGTTGATTTTTTTTTCCTTTTTTTTTTTCATAACAACTTAATTGAATATACGATTCTTTTAAAAGACATTATGTGTTACTAATTAATCTTTAGTATAAGATAAGAAGCGCTTTGGCAAACAACTCTAGCAAATTCGAAAGAATAATTTCCCCCATTGCGGTATTGGCCTTTTCTTTTGTTTTCTTTTTTGGCTATTGAATTTCCAATGAAATCCAAATTTAAGTTCTCCAAACTTCAAAAGAACTTATGAAACTAATGGGAAGATTAATTAGTTATGGATTCAAAATTCACCATGTTTTTGAGCTATAAATTTTAAAAATTTTACAATGGCAACTCAAATCTTTCAATATAAATGTAACCTCAGTACAATTAAAAGTACTCTGGAAAAAGGAAGAGAATTAAATATCTAAAATTTAGATTTCGAACTCAAACTAAATTCTTTTATTATCCAAATAAATTTGAACCATTATAAATTTCGAATATCAAGGATTTGAAATTTTAAAAAACTTGAAACAACCAAAGTTTAGAATACTTTTTCAAATTTAAATACAAGATTCCAAAAGCACCACTAGATTAGAGTATGTTATGCTGAACTTATAACTTGTCAAAGTATTCTAATAAGTAGATAATGATAAGAAGATCTATTATATTTCATAATGAACAAAAAAAGAAAAAAAAAGGAGTTTGTATTGCTTTCTAATTTGGTGCAAAATTTACATATTTGCACTTGATTTTTGAGAATTAGATACCACATTAGTTTTATCATGAATACATCACTTTAGTTTTATCATGTAGACATCACTTTTTATGTGAATGATTAGTTAGCAAAAAAGAAGATAAGAAATAAACTAAATGTTATTTTTACATACAACTAACCATTTACATAAGTTGTGATAATCTTCTAGTTGGCATGCCTAATTGGCATAACTACTGGAGAAATTTATATATTTTATTTCTCTTTCTTCTTTTATTAATTTTATTTAATTTCTCTCTCTTCTTTTATTAATTTTTTTCTCTCTTTGTTTTACCTTTTTTCTCTTTCTTAATTAATCATTCCTATCTTCTCTTTCTTTGTCTTTTGTTTCTCTACTCACTTTTCTCTTTCTACCATTATTAAAATAAAAATACTAATACTAGCGAGTTTGGCACTGGGAGCCACATATATCTATATAGTTCTCCCTACTTGAACATTTTCCGTGTTGACAACTCAGCTACTTCGCATATCAAACCACATTGCCCTAAGGGTGCATGCTGCAAAAGTGTCACAACTTACTCTTATTTATTTATTTTTGTCAAGGCAGAGTTTTGGTTTTTGATGGTGATATTAGAAAAGTTGACAGATAAGAAAAGCAAAATGTTTATGATGTGAACGTGTTGAAAAATATGTTAAAATCTAAACCAAATGATATTTCGAGCCCAAAAAAAAAAAAAACCAAATGACATGGAAAAATGTGTTGATTCCTTTTGGAATTCATGGGTCTACCTCACAATACAAGAAGAAAGGAAAGATACATAAATTTTGAAGGAATTTTTGTAAGATTCTTTTGCAAGTGTAGCAATTTCTTTGGCATTATAATAACTCACTATCCTCATATACTACCATTTTTTTCAGTATTGTATGATTATTTTATTTCAATTACTAAGTTGACTTGGTCCTAACAAGGTTGGACCAACGAAAACCTTGTACTGGATTGAGAATGATAATTGAGCCCTTCTAGGTAGAACACAACAATAAATTTAAACAAATCTTGTAATCTAGATCCTTAACTTGGTTGGCATTTACATGATCAGTTGGTTGGTACTGTTTACATCATATAATTCTTTCTGTATGATTATGCTCCACACGTTAATGGTGGAAGACTCTAAACAAAGACTTCACTTTTTTTTTCGGTCCACCGGAAATTTTTTTAAGAATGTCAAAATCCTCGTTTATATATATATATATATATATATATATGAAAATCTCACATTTAGTCCTTATTGTTTGCAAAAAATTTTAGTTTGGTCCCTATTGTTTAAAATGTCTCAATTTAGTCCCTATTGTTTCCCCAAAAGTTTTAATTTCATCCTTATTGTTTAAATTTTTTCAATTTCATCCTTAATGTTTGCCAAAAGTTTCAGTTTCGTCCATATTATTTTCAAAAAATTTTAAATTTGTCCCTATTATTTTTGAAAAAATTTCAATTTAGTCATTGAATAATAGGAATGAATTTGAAAATTTAAGAAAACAATAGGGACAAAATTAAAACTTTTTAAAAACAATAAGGACAAAATTGAAACTTTTTGAGAATAATAAGGACGAAATTGAGAAATTTTAAACAATAGGGACGAAATTGAGATTTTTTTGCAAACAATAAAGACTAAATTGAGACAAATAAAATAATAGGAACTAAACTGAGACAATTGGATAACAATAGAGACTATTTGTGAAATTTTCCCTATATATATATATATATAAAGTGCGTGGTTTTTCCACAATCCTATGTAGGAAGAACATTTGAAGTCTCATCGATCATTAATTTGCATCCTATGAAGGTAATGCTTGATTTTAAGCTTAATTGCATCCTTAAGTAGACCAAGGAAATGCTATGTGTATGCATTTTCAAATGTCTTACTTCTTGTTTACATGTTTTCTCTTTCATGCACCATTGGCCCAACACAGAAAACTAAGTTGAAAGTCAGCATTCACAGCGAAAAGAGCAAAACTGAGGTAATGAAGAGGGTCACCAAACTTTCAGGTATAATTTGACATCACATTTTACATTAATTTTGTAAAATATATATGTCAGTTTATAAATGGGTTTTCCCTAACATTGTCAACGAGTTTAAGTATTTTGAACTACTCGATTAGATTTAGTATGTTAACAAGCTAGTAGTTGAATACATGGGCGGAACAGTACAGAGGGCTATATTGCCAAAAACGTTGAGTTGAGTATGAGCTGCAAGAATGGATCCGCCAGTGGTTAGGCACTTGGGTTCTTTACTATTCTCAACACGAGTTTAAGTATTTTAAACCTATTGATTAAACTTAATATATTGACAGACTAATAGTTGCGTCTAGATTGTTACGTACAATCTTCTAATATTTATTAGTTATCTACACTTGATCTTTTGTATTCAAAGGCAGAAGCATCAAAATGTTAATACTTCTGCTGCTTGTATAGCTAATGAATTTGCCATGCAACAATGTCAATAATCACTATATATTTTCCTGAAAAACAGGTATTAATGAGATAAAAGTGGATGATGAGAAGGGGACATTAACTATTATTGGGCATGTTGATCCTGTAAAACTTGCCAAAAACTTAGAAGGTGTGGAGGATGTTAATGCAAAAAATGGGCATGGACCTTCGGTTCATGCCATGATAGTTCACTTAGCCCTAGACGACATTATTGTTGGGCCAAGGCCCACGTGTAGCATTTTAAGTTGCAGCCTACTACGGACGGAGCTCACGCGGAGGCCACTAGCTCTACCCTAAGGCCAGACATCGGGTTACCTCACATGGGTGATTGACGATGGACTCGGGCACGACCCGAGGCCTTGCCAGGTGCTAACGGATAAGTGTCTAAGAAAGAGACTTTAAGTGACTAGCCTACCGTAGCGGGTGACAATCGACAAGTTCGGATAGAGGCCCATCCTACAGGATAAGTGGTTACTTCCTCGAAGTAGTCTAGGGGATTTACAAGTCTCATGAGGAAAAGTGACTCTGGACCTATCACAATCGCCGAGTCTACGAGAAGGGGACTACTATTGAAGGACTTGGGCTAAGAACTACCTCTATCTTACGCGATAAGTAATCAAGTAGTCTACGAGGAATGCAAGTCCCAAGAGTCCGTGACTCTTGGCCGACCCACACCTTTAAGAAGGCCACGCCTACGCGAGGAGGGGGCATCAAGTATTAGCCACACACAGTAATACCCTACCTCTCCCTTTTACAAAATCACAACCTACTCTTCCTATAACAACGTCGCAATAATGGTAGTTTCCAATTATCCCTCCTTATAGTCCTCATTTGCTCTTCCCTTCCGATAGACTACTGACTTGAGCGTCGGAGTATCTCCGGCCGGCACCACACCGGTGTCCCAAGACTCACGTCGTTCAATTGCTTTCTATCTCTGTAGGTTGCTGGTGGCCCGCAATCCGTGATTGTGGATTTTGACATCTACAATTTGGAATGTCTTCGGCCGGCACCACACCAGTGTCCTAAGACTCACGTCGTTCGATTGCTTTATGTTTCTGTAAGTTGCTGGTGGCCTGCAATCCGTGATTGTGGATTTTGACATCTACAATTTGGCGCCCACCGTGGGGCCCCTGGCAACTCAGTTACCCGAACAGAAAGGCTACGAAACTTGATTACTCTTATTTTCGACAAAAGCCATGGCTGAAAGCAGCATTCAAAATGATATCCAGGCACAGATGGAGGCCTTGATAACCGAGATGGAGGCGTGCAAGGACAAACTTAAGGAGCTCGAGGCGGAAAACACTGTATTTCGCCAGGAGAATATCGAGCTAGAGGAAAGGGTCAAGACCCTCACAGCGACCACCGCCCTTTTGAACCGCGGGAAGGCAATCGCCCAAGGTGAGATGGTGGCGCCCATGCAATCTCTTAGGTCCACACCCCAGCAGACGCCCGGTAGTGGAGTTTACCTCCAAACCACTGTCACCACTGAACGACCTCTAACACAGCCGACAGACGAGGAGGGGCCAAGCCGTGATACCCTTAGTCGGTTCCAGGAGATTGAGTCCCTTATCCAGAGGATTCCCGAGGTGCCTGCCCCCATTAAGAGGAGTGCGGTAAACAGCTTTGCCGACTCCCTGTTTGTCGACACCATTGCAATGGTGGAGATGCCGGCTAAATTCAGCTTTCCGAACATGAGGCCTTATGATGGGACTACTGACCCTGATGATCATATAATGCAATACAAGCAGAGGATGTTCACCGTGGCCGTCCCGCGAGATTCTAGGGAAGCATGTATGTGTAAGGGATTCGGCTCTAGTTTGGTAGGACCTGCCTTGCAGTGGTATACTAACCTACCAAACAATTGTATTGCCTCCTTTGCCCAACTGACAGACATGTTCGTGGAACAATTCGCGAGTAGCAGAAAGTTAGAGAAACAGTCTGATGACCTCTACTTGATTGTACAAAGGAGAGGCGAGCTCCTGCGTGACTTTGTGGGGAGGTTCAACAAGGAGAAGGTAGCCATCCCCCAATGTAACATGGCCACAGGTATCTCAGCCTTTCGCAAGGGCCTAATCCTCGAGTCTGACTTATATAAGGAATTAACCAAGTACCCGTGCAAGACCATGGAGGATGTTCTGATGAAGGCTTGGGCCCAGATTAAGTGGGAAGAAGATGAGTCAAACTATCGCCCTTCATCACCGCGTCGTGATAGGGGCGATCGCATGCTATCTCTAACGTCTGATTCACGTGGTAAAAGACGCGAGCCTTACTCTGCAGAGGAACGAAGAAGTAAACGATCACGCGATGATAGGAGACCACTTGACCAGAGGCGAGACCGCAGCCCAAACATACGAAGAATGCCAGACTATAACCTCAGTATAGCTCCGACTGAGGTTGTTCATACTTTGAAAAGGATGGGCAACGCCGTCAAGTGGCCGGAGAAGATGAGGTCCCCCACTGAACGGAGAGATAAAACTAAGTGGTGCGACTTCCACGACGACCATGGGCACACAACTGAGGAATGCATTGGCCTCAAAAAAGAAGTCGCGGAGTTGCTAAAGAGAGGCCACCTCTCCCAGTTCTTGACCGACAGAGGGAAACAAACCATAGCCCAGCGAGAGGGAAAACAAAAGGCTCGAGAGATCACCCCACCTGAGCCGCTGCGCCTTGAGCGAACAGTGAATTGCATCACTGGTGGATCGAAGGTCAGTGGTATCAGCCACTCGGCGGCGAGAAGACACGTTCGACAGGCAGTCGGTTTTGGCTTAAGGCCTCGGCCACCTAGGGAATTTGATATTGAACAGATCATCACGCTCTCTAACAACTAAGCAGCCTACTTAGATGATCCGCATCATGACGCCCTGGTGATAACGTTAAGGGTAGCCAACTGCCTGGTCAAACGGATACTAGTCGACAACGGCAGCTCAGCCAATGTCCTCATGCTAGATGCCCTTAGGGGGATGGGGATCGATGAAGCATGTGTCACTCGTCGTTCAACTACCCTAATCGGGTTCAGCGGCGAACACAAAAGCACCATTGGAGAGGTTGTGCTCCCAACTTACGCCGAGGGCGTTAACCACAATACTCGATTCCTAGTGATAGACTGTCCATCACCCTACAATATCATACTGGGGCGTTTGTGGATCCATGAGATGAAAGCCATTCCGTCAACTTACTACCAGGTAGTCAAGTTCCCGACTAGTTGGGGAACAGGAGAAATAAGAGGACAGCAAAGGGACTCTCGCGAATGCTACCGCTCTGCCTTGAGGAGGGCTGGCCATGACGTTTTGTATCAGGTGGAACAAACTACAACACAAGGTTACCCTGACCAGCCTACCATAGAAGAACTCGATGAAGTACAAATTCACCCTGACCATCCAGATCATATCATTCAGATTGGCTCGAAGTTAAAGCCGAGACTGCGCGACCAGTTGGTGGATTTCCTCATCCATCACTACGACTGCTTCGCTTGGTCTCACGCGGACATGACTGGAATTGACCTGGCGGTCATGGTTCACAAACTACAAGTCGACCCAGTGCAAACTCCTGTGAAACAGAAGCGGAGAAAATTCGTAGCAGAGAGGAATCGTATCATCAATGAAGAGGTACAGAAGCTGATTGACATTGGATCCGTTCGCGAGGTCCTCTACCCTGATTGGTTGACAAATGTGGTGGTTGTAAGGAAGAAGAACGGAAAGTGGAGAATTTGTATCGACTTTACAGACCTGAACAAGGCATGCCCGAAAGACTCATTTCCTCTCCCGCACATAGACACAATGGTAGATGCGACGGCAGGGCATGAGCTTCTTACTTTCATGGATGCCTTTTCCGGCTACAACCAAATACTCATGCATCCAGAGGATCAAGAGAAGACAGCGTTCATCATAGAACGAGGGATATACTGCTACAAAGTCATGCCCTTTAGCTTGAAGAACACTGGTGCAACCTACCAACGTTTGGTCAATAAGATGTTCACTGATTTGCTGGGACAAACCATGGAGGTTTACATCGACGACATGCTGGTGAAGTCTCTTATTGCGGAAGACCACCTCAGTCACTTGCGCCAGACGTTTGAAAATTTGAAGAAATACAACATGAAGCTGAACCCCACGAAATGTTCCTTCGGGGTCACCTCTGGAAAGTTCTTGGGATACCTAGTCACCCAGCGCGGGATCGAGGCCCACCCGGATCAGATAAGGTCAATCCTTAACATTCTGTCTCCGACTAATGTCAAGGAAGTGCAGAAGCTCATTGGGAGGCTGGCAGCTCTAACCAGGTTTATTTCACGGTCCTCTGAGAAGTGCCACGCCTTCTTCGATACCCTCTGGAAGAATAAAGACTTTGCTTGGACACCCGCCTGTGAAGAGGCACTACAACAACTTAAGGTATACCTTACCAGCCCACCACTGCTTTCCAAGCCGAAAGATGGTGAAACCCTTCTAATCTACTTAGCTGTCTCAGAGACTACCGTAAGCGCTGTCTTAGTACGAGAGGAAGGAAGAAACAACACCCAGTCTACTATACAAGCAGAGCTCTGCTCGATGGCGAGACCAGGTACAGTCAGCTAGAGAAGCTAGCATTGGGCCTCGTCAATGCAGCACGCAAGCTAAGGCCATACTTCCAATGCCATCCAATAACAGTGTTGACAACCTTCCCCCTCAAGTCCGTATTACATAAAATGGAACTTTCTGGACGACTGTTGAAGTGGGCAATCGAGCTCAGTGAGTATGAAATCTCCTATCAGCCATGGACTACAATCAAATCACAAGCCCTGGCGGACTCTGTGGCAGACTTCACGCCCGACATCCACTTATTAGCTGAGAAAGAGTTGTTGTACCTTAGTGTCTCATCGAAACAAGGGAGGTGGACGTTGAGTGTGGATGGGGCAAGTAACGCCAAGGGTATCGGCCTCGGGTTAGTGTTACAGTCTCCCGAGGGGGACATCATTGAACAATCGGTCAAGTGTGGTTTCAAAGCCACCAACAATGAAGCAGAGTACGAAGCCCTGATTACGGGACTCACTTTGGGCAAGGAGATGAACGTCAAGAGGATAACTGTCAACAGTGATTCACAGTTAGTAGTCAACCAAATCCTAGGAACCTACCAAGCAAGAGACAACAAGATGGCAGCCTACTTGTTACTTGCCAAAGAGCTACTAGCATCTTTCGAGGGGTTCGAGATAAAGCAGTTGAGTAGAGAAGATAATGGTCACGCCGATGCTTTAGCGGCCCTAGGGGCATCCACCCAAGTGGTAGCTCCTAAGGTGGTTCCCGTCGTCTACCTTCAGTGGCCCGCTGTTTGGAAGGAAAAGTCGAAAGTGGTAACATGTATCAGCGATATGCCATCTTGGATGACTCCTATCATTCAGTATATCCGAGATGACGTCCTACCTGAGGCTCGCAATGAGGCGCGAAGGCTCAAAGCCAAAGCGGCTAGGTTCTATCTCATCGAGGAAAAGCTCTACAGGAGGTCTTATTCCGGGCCCTACCTTCGTTGTATCGATAAGAAAGAGTCTGATTACATCCTGGCCGAACTACTTGAAGAACAGTGCGGCAACCATTTCAGAGCACGCAGCCTCGCCAATAGGGCACTCACAGCAGGGTACTACTGGCCTACTATGCGTGCCGACTCCATAGACTATGTGAAAAAATGTAATAATTGCCAGAGATTTGCGCAAGTTCCTCATCAACCGCCTGAACCACTTGCCACGATTTCTGCACCGTGGCCATTCATGAAGTGGGGTATGGACATTGTGGGTAAATTGCTAACCGCACCAGGACAGCGCATCTATATGCTCGCCGTTACCGACTATTTCACCAAATGGATCGAGGCTGAGGCCTATCACCAAGTCCGAGACAGAGAGGTGAAGAATTTTGTGTGGAAGAATATTATATGTAGGTTTGGGGTACCAAAGGAAATCGTCACAGACAATGGCTCCCAATTTATTAGTCGCGACTTCCGAGACTTTTGCAAAGAATGGAAGATCCAGTTAACCTTCTCCACTCCGCGCTATCCACAAGCCAATGGTCAAGCTGAATCATCCAACAAGACAATCATCTCGACTCTCAAGAAGAGATTGGAGAGTTTGAAACGAAGATGGGCTGACGAGCTCCCAGGGGTGTTATGGTCCTATCGGACTACGGCATGGTTTGAGACACCATTCTCCTTGGTTTACGGCGCAGAGGCGGTCATTCCAGCGGAAGTTAGGCTTCTAACCCTCCGGGTTGTACAAGCGTCCGAGGAGCATAATAGTCAAGAACTTAGTCATTTGCTCAACACTGTTGATGAAAAGAAAGAACGGGCTTTGGTTCGAATCGCAACCTACCACCAGAAGGTGGCGCGATATTTCAATAAGAACATCCGAGTCAGGACCTTCAAAAAAGGAGATTGGGTCCTGAGGAGGGTATTCCAGAACACCAGGGAGGTCAACACCGGGAAGCTAGGACCTACTTGGGAAGGACCCTACCTCATCACGAAGGTTGTTGGTCATGGAGCCTATAAGCTTCAATCCGCAGAGGGCAAAGACATTGGGAATAGTTGGAATGCTGTCCACCTCAAGAAGTACTACTTTTAGGCATATTGTTAGCTTGCCCACTAGGGGTTGATAGAGTTGATTAGTTTCCCCTTTATGGGGTTAGTAGTTTCTAGTTAGCTACCCCTTCGTGGGGGTCTTTCGTTAATGCCAATGTAGTTCGTGGCACGCCTAGGCACGAGTCAACGTAGTGAGTTTCAATGAATGAAGCACTTTTCTTAGTTTAATTCATTCATCTTATCTTCAACTCAAACATGAGGGACCTACCCAGGGGCGAACTAACTAGGCATACCCGCGCGCGATTGATGCGATAACAACGCATGCTTCAAAGTGGTAGTCTCTCGTGACTAACCTACGGTCCTACATGACCATGCTGGGTCCTGTGAAGACCAGCCTATGGTCCTACGCGGCCACGCTAAGACGCCTAAAGGGTGCAGCCTACTATGGTAGGGTCCAAGTGACGTACCTACAAAATAAGACGCCTAAAGAGCGCAACCTACTATGGTAGGGTCCAAGTGACGTACCTACAAAAAAAGACGCCTAAAGGGCGCAGCTTACTATGGTAGGGTCCAAGTGACCTACCTACAAACTAGGACGCCTAAAAGGCGCAACCTGCTATGGTAGGGTCCAAATGACTTACCTACCAAATAAGACGCCTAAAGGGCGCAGCCTACTATGGTAGGGTCCAAGTAATATTCCTACCAACTAAGACGCCTAAAGGGTGCAGCCTACTATGGTAGGGTCCAAGTGATATTCCTACCAACTAAGACGCCTAAAGGGCGCAGCCTACTATGGTAGGGTCCAAGTGACCTACCTACAAAATAGGACACCTAAAAGGCGTAACCTGCTATGGTAGGGTCCAAATGACTTACCTACCAAATAAGACGCCTAAAGGGCGCAACCTACTATAATAGGGTCCAAGTGACCTACCTACCAAATAAGATGCCTAAAGGGCGCAACCTACTATGGTAGGGTGTACCTACCGGCTAAGACGCCTAAGCGGAGTAACCAACTAAGGTAAAGTTCGAAATAGCTAATGTATCAGCTTGACCCCTTGTATGCCGTGACCTACTACGGTAGGCTCCGCAATGATAGTATGGTCTGCCACGTGGTAGGCTGTTAAAGAGTGATAGGTGCACACCTAAAGAGCTCCAAATGGGATAGTCGACAGTTTGAGTCATGGCAATTAAAGCTTAACCAATATTGGGCCGCTCCGCAACCGCGGATAAATGGCCAGGTTATCCACACGATAATCTTATTGAAATGTGCGCAGAGCATGTGGTCCTAGGTCATTGGCATCTATCCGCCAGAAATACGTCACTAGAGTGTCATATGCGCATTACATATACAAAAAGGTACCAGCGGCACAATACTTATACATACCAAGCTAGAGTTTAGACAAAAAAAAAGGATGAGCAGGATGCGCCGCAAGTTACCCTGACGATGGTTCAGCAGATTGATTGGGCAGGTCCCTCGGGGGCACATCACCAGTAATCATCTTCGCTTCAGTTGGGTCGGCCTCCAGAGCATAACAAAAATCTTCATAACATTTGATGATGCCGTTGTAATCCCAGTCGCTCGCCTTCCCGTCCTTGAACTCTTTCATCAATCTAGCCTCCGTTGCGAGGGACACGTCGTCGGCGATGTCCTCTAGTTGAGACTTTAGTCCTTTTTTCTCAACCTTCCATGCGTCTTCCTTGAACTTCAACTCTAGAGCAGCCTCCGCTAGTGTGCGGTTTTTCTCAATCACCTCCTACTCAAGGGCACCCACGCACTCCTTCGCCTTTTTGGCTGCTTCATTTGCTGTGGCTAGAGATTTTGCAAGAGATGCATTTGAGGCACTGGCATTTTCAAGCTTCTTGTGAAGTTCCGCTACTTCCTTATTTTTGTAAAGGATGGCCTTGAGCGCCTGCAACAAAAGAAAAAACCATGCAAAAGTTAGAACCAGTGAGGGCAAAGAAAGTTATAGAATGTACAATCTGTAGAACCTGGAAGGCGTGGGTCACACCCCACTCAGCGGAAGTAGACGTCGTCATCCTCCTCAGAAGGGCCGCATCATCAACAAGGAGCAGCTTCGACACTGGAGCTAGTACTAAACTCGCATTAGAGATAGATGATTCCTCAGGGGAGAACTCAACCGTGAGATGGTCTGACAGAAGGGTCGGCTCAACAGCGGGGCGCTTTTGTGACACCTGACTAAACTCAACCTGGCCAGATTGAACAACTGGAATAGCCAGAATAGTGGTGGGCACAATCGAATCGGAGTTCCCCGCTGGCGCCTTTTTGCATTTCTGAAGGCGCCGTTGCATTGCTTGCTCACTGTTTGCAGCGTGGTACTTACCCGTCATGATATTGTCTACGTATTCTCTGACAAGCGAATCACGCAAGGTTGGAAGGTCGGACGAGTTGTAACCTAAACCTTCAAGTGCTCTTCGGTTAGCTAGTATCATGGGAAGCTTAGCCAAAGGAGGGAAAGGCCTACCTTCGAGAGAGTAAGGGACTTGCTTCCAAATCACAGACGATCACAGCTTGGGTTCGGTGAGAATAACAGAATGTAAACGGTCTTCCTCAGGCAATGCCAAGATCGCCTTAATTCGGTCCTTTGTGTACGGACCCTCGGAGGAGTAATTGATGCTAATTCTACCTGCGCAAGCGAAAGTAATAGTATTAGTATTCAATACAAAGAGTATAGTAAGAGAAAATAACAAGTTAAGGACTCACGGGTACGATCCCAGATGCGAGGGATATACGGTTCTCCCTTGAGCACCACTTCGCTGGAAAGAAAAAAATATTTGTCTTTCCAGTAACGGTTTTTAGGAGGGAGGATCACCAAGGGGACCTTCCCTGGCTTGGAAGCGAAATGGTATCGACCGGGTTCGTCTTCTTTCAAGTAATACCAGTATAACAACTCAGCTAACCCAAGTGGTACACCTACACATTCTCCCAAGACTTCACACCCGAGGAGCATGCGCCAAGCGCTCAGTATTAGCTGACCTGGGGCAATTTCGTAACGCCGCAATAGTTGGCGAGCTAGTGAGGGTAAGGGGAGACGAAGGCCGATCTGGAAGGCACGTTCATACATGCACACCCAACACGGAGAGTCCCAGTCTTCCCTCTCATAGCGTTTTGGCAATTGGATTATACAGCCCTCGGGAATGCTATAGGAGACCCTGATTCGAGCAATGTCAATTGGCTTAAGGCGGGAACGGGGGCTCACTGACAATATGTTCCTCGGGAGACCAACTAGTTCTCCAAGGTCGACTGACGGTGTGTTGGGAGGGATAGATCCTACCACATGCACTGTACTCGCTAGCTCTTCTAAGTTAATTTGACCCTCATATGACCAACTATCCACAACAGTTACTTCATCGGAACTACAAGATGACTCTTCTCCCTGAAGTTCGGCTGACTCTCCCTCGCTCCTAAACAGATAATCTTCTATGGCGGACCTCGCATCCTCTTGTCACAACATGTCTACCTACGAACAACGAATGATATTTTAGTACAACGATAGTGGCAGATGACAAAAGACGATGCTACGCTTATGACCAATGACTAGCCTATAGTCATAGTACTAAGGGGAAGTAACCCTACCTCGATAGCAGAAGGTGGATCCTAATAGGCAGCCTACTTTGTCTCATTGAAGGTGTCGTCTGTCATTAGGGCCAAAGGCCGCAGCCTACTGTGGGTCGCTAAGGTGTCATTTACTTTTTAGACTAAGGTTGCAGCCTACTGACGACTGCTAGGGAATTGCCCACTTTAAGGTCCGAGGTTGTAGCCTACCTCGAGTCCCTAGGGTATCACCTTCCATTAGGGTCAAAGGTTGCAGCCTACCGTGAGTTACAAAGGTGCCGCCTACCCTTACGGTCCAAGGTCACAACCTACTGTGAATCTCTGAGGTATCGCCTATCAAAAGAATTCGAAAGACAACCTACTGAGTGGCGCGGACAGAAAAAAATAGAAAAAAGCAAAAGGTGTGAATATACGTGTGTGCGTCCATGTACGCATGTGTGTATACATCTGCGTGCAAAGTGCCATGTAAATAGGAACGGACAATGACTGCTTATGGTTCCACACGTATATACCAAGGATCACCTCTGAAAGTTTAAACATTCTATGTTTTTTTTTTAAAGAGAATGGTGTAGTAGTATATGCACACTTCCAGCGTTTTAAGAGATCACGTGAAGGCATGAAGCATGTAACAAAGCTCACAAAATGGGAGTACAAACCAGAAGAAAGAAGCCTTACCGTGAAAGAGAGAAACCTTGAGGGAGAAACATTCCTTCTCCAACCTTCACTGTTTGAGGATCAAAAAAAAAAAAAAACTGAGCTAAGAAGGAAAATGGAGAAAACAAAAAATATAGAGGGGCTCTGAATATTTTCTTTCCTCTTAGAAACGATTAAAAAGGAAGCCTGCTAGCAAAGTGTGAGTCGCGTCCTCCAATGGATTACCAGTATGGAGCTTATGCAGTCGTTGCCGCGAACAAGAAGAAGAAGCAGAGAGGACAATGAAACGGGAAGGAAGTTGTATTCGCAAAAGGGAAAAAAAAAGAAGGGCCTGCAAAGCAGGTTAAAGGTCCTAAGGACCCAAGTGCGGGCCCCATGCGACACGTGTCGCGTGGGGAAGCCCCATGAACTGCAGGGGACAGTACTGCTGTCCCCTTGTAGCCCCCCAAGGGATGTGTGGCGTCCTTCGGTTGGCCCTGGAGCTGATGCGAGGGGACAGGGCCTTGTCCCCTCGCTGTCAACCACAAGGGCTGACCCCAGCGGGGCCCACGCGCCCACAACTGGGGTCAGCCCAGTACACCTACTGCGTAGGATCAAAAAAAAGAAGAAGAGAGCACGAGTTTTCAAAAACAAAAATGGTGAATAGGACATCGACGTTGACTAATGTGTCAGCCCTATTACTTGTACGCAGAGATCCTTTTGGTGTGCCTAAGACGTTAGGTGATTAAATGCATAAGACTTTTAGCACAAAAGAACAACGAGGCAAGTGGATGACGCAAGACTGGTAGGCTGCGATTGAGCAAAAAATAATGGTAGGCTGCGAGGAAATGAATGAAAGTGGTAGGCTGCCACCTTGCGAACAAACAAATGGTAGGTTGCGCGCTGGGTGAACAACTTGAGAATTGTGAGTAGTAAGTGAACAGTAACGCCTAGTAGGCTGCGCGACTTCAAGGAGAAATACATTTTATTTCTGCGCGCGGGCCCCTCTATTTCCTTTAAGCTTCTTTTTATACTTCATCGTGGGACCAATGCATTGAAAAATCCTACGTGCAAAGAGAAAGAAAAAGGTCAGCAAGCTTTGTTGGTATCATATAATATAATATATTATAATGGTATATTATTATGCAGTAGTTGTTATTCGAATTCTATAGTCAAAAGACATTATGTTATCATGTCATATTATTATATTACACATGTTGCCAGAGTTCTATGTGAACTCAATTCCAGACAATGCACAATCAAGTGCAGTAGTATTTGCAAAAAAAAAAAAAAAAAAAGAAAAATTCAGCAGTAGGCTGCGACATTGTGAGATGAAACGGTAGGCTGCGGGATTGTGAAGAGAATGGGTAGGCTGTTAACCATTTGCATGGTAGGTGATGGAATTCTCCCGAGGAGTACAAGTCGAGTTCATTTTTCGACCAATTTACTCCCTAACTCAGAGACTCTTCGACTTAGGGAGTGGGGGGACAAACTGTTAATGCAAAAAATAGACATGGACCTTCGGTTCATGCCATGATAGTTCACTTAGCCCCAGACGACATTAATGTTGGGCCAAGGCCCACGTGTAGCATTTTAAGTTGCAGCCTACTAAGGACGGAGCTCACGCGGAGGCCACTAGCTCTGCCCTAAGCCCAGACATCGGGTTACCTCACATGGGTGATTGACGATGGACTTGGGCATGACCCGAGGCCTTGCCAGGTACTAACGGATAAGTGTCTAAGAAAGAGACCTTAAGTGACTAGTCTACCGTAGCGGGTGATGATCGACAAGTTCGGATGGAGGCCCATCCTACAGGATAAGTGGTTACGTCCTCGAAGTAGTCTGGGGGATTTACAAGTCTCATGAGGAAAAGTGACTCTGGACCTATCACAATTGCCGAGTCTACGAGAAGGGGACTACCATTGAAGGACTTGGGCTAAGAACTACCTCTATCTTACGCGATAAGTAATCAGGTAGTCTATGAGGAATACAAGTCCCAAGAGTCCGTGACTCTTGGCCGACCCATACCTTTAAGAAGGCCACGCCTACGCGAGGAGGGGGCATCGAGTATTAGCCACACACAGCAATACCCTACCTCTCCCTTTTACAAAATCACAACCTACTCTTCCTATAACAACGTCGCAACAGCGGTAGTTTCCAATTATCCCTCCTTATAGTCCTCGTTTGCTCTTCCTTTCCGATAGACTACTGACTTGAGCGTCAGAGTGTCTTCGGTCGGTACCACACCAGTGTCCCAAGACTCACGTCGTTCGATTGCTTTCTGTCTCTGTAGGTTGCTAGTGGCCCGCAATCCGTGATTGTGGATTTTGACATCTACAATTTGGAGTGTCTTCGGCCGGCACCACACAGGTGTCCCAAGACTCACGTCGTTCGATTGCTTTCTGTCTTTGTAGGTTGCTGGTGGCCCACAATCCGTGATTGTGGATTTTGACATCTACAGAGGATATGCAGAAATAATTAGTGTTGGTCCACCAAAGAAACCTGAAGAACCTAAAAAAGAACCCTGTCCTCCTCCTTGTCAATGTAACCAATGCCGGCCTTTTGCTGTCTGCTATGCTCCCGTCGGCTATGCTCCCTATCCTCCGTATGATGCTGGTGGCTGTTCCATTCTTTAATTAGGAAACTGTAATGAGTATTTTTTCGGTTTTCATTACGAGGGAGGTTGAAACCGAAAAATGTAAAAAGTCATTTTAGGTTTTGTTATACCCTCCTGTCGTTCTCCAGAAGTGACAATGGAAGTAGAATAATGTCTACCATGGCGTGTCTAAATTGTTGATGAAGACGATCCAAACCTCAAGTCGGTAGAAATATTATCTGATTGAGGGTTTACATTTCAAATGCTAAGATTTTATTTTAATCTTGTTCCAATATTGTACATTCATTTCTTTCATGAAATTATGTTCGAGGTGTTTATTGAAAAAGGAAAAAAAAAGAATAATAATAATAATAATAAAATATTCCCTCAAAATGATTATATGAATTTTCGAGATAGCCTTCATTGTACGAAAAAGAAATTATGTTAAACGTGACGCTGACCCACATTTCCAGAGGAGAAAACAATAATGAGTCTGAACTAAATGAATTGGAATAAATTTTAGTGCCTTTAGTAGTTGAGTAGCTAAGCGAACATGCTTATCTTACAATTAACCCTCATTGTCATTGGCACGAGACTGGACATCAAAATTAAGTTTAGACGTACAGGAATTAACATCAAAATTTATAAAGTTTGAAATATAGATGATAGCATTCTTTGTAAGTTCTGAGACATTCTCCTTCCAGGAATCATATTTTCTCCTGTGTATTTTGAGTTGTTGAAATGAAAATCCTTTGTTGATTGAGCAAAAAAAAAAAAAAAACCCTTATTGTCACTAAGGCATTGGTCAAGTAGTAAGGTTCACTAGCGGAGGCACGTAAGGTCCAGTGGGGGCTACAGCCCCCACTAACCCATAAAAATGTTAAAATTTTTTATATTTTTTTTAAATAGATATTTATGTATTTTTAGTTAAAAAAATTAATTAGCCCCCACTGAAAAATAAAAGTATTTGTATAGTTCAAAAATTATCGATTTTAGCCTCCACTGGCCCATAAAAACGTTAAGATTTCTATGTATTTTTAGGTAAAAAATTTAATTAGCTTCCACTGAAAAAAAAGTACTTGTCTAATTCAAAAATTATAAATTTTAGCCTCCATTGACAAAAATTCTTAGCTCCGCCCCTGGTAAGGTTACTTGTTATATGTAAGAGGTTGTGAACTTCAATCTCACTGTATGTAGTACAGTTTTAGATCTTTCCTGAATAAATAACAATTAACCCTCATCCTAGGAATTAAAATCTATTTTTATATCCTATCAAAAATATCTTATGTTGTACAAAACATTGCAAAAAATGAAGATTACAAGTTACACTTAACAAAAAGTGCGACACAACATCAATAATGCAATGATTAGATGAAATCGTTGCAGAACCCTTTAATTTTTGTACCATGGTTACGGAAATTGATATAAGAAATCAAACATATATAATTACCTTTTTTTTTATTTGTTCAATTTGAGCGTAGTAAGAACACTAAAAATGTATTAGCATGAGAATTCCTTAATTTTCTAAAAGCATTCTAGTCATTTTCAACAACTTTTTGTCTTGACATTCCCTTCTTAAAAAACTATTCATCCCCAATCTTTAGTCTTTAACCTATCCAATCTTTAGTCACTAGTCATGTTAATGACCTCTTCAGCCTCGTGATGACTTAGTTATTATTATTTTTTTTTTATCAAAACTTAATTGAAAATTAAACGATTCTTTTAAAAGACATCATGTGTTATTAATTTATCTCCAGTATAACATAAGAAGCGTTTTGGCAAAGAACTTTAGCAAAATTCGAAAGAATAATTTCCCCCATGGCGGTATTGGCCTTTTCTTTTGTTTTCTTTTTTGGCTATTGAATTTCCAATGAAATCCAAATTTAAGTTCTCCAAACTTCAAAAGAACTTATGAAACTAATGGGAAGATTAATTAGTTATGGATTCAAAATTCACAAGGACTTAAATTATACAAACCATTTGCATGTTTTTGAGCTATAAATTTTAAAATTTTACAATGGCAACTCAAATCTTTCAATCTAAATGTAACCTCAGTACAATTAAAAGTACTCTGGAAAAGGAGGAGAATTAAAAACCTTTGTTATCTAAAATTTAGATTTCAAACTCTAACTAAAATTCTTTTATTATCCAAACAAATGTGAACCATTTTAAATTTCGAATATCAAGGATTTGAAATTTTAAAAAGCTTGAAACAACCAAAGTTTGAATACTTTATCAAATTTAAATACAATTGAATCCAAAAGCATCAGTAGATTAGAGTCTGTTATGCTTAACTTATAACTTGTCAAAATATTCTAATAAGTAGATAATGATAAGAAGATCAAATCAAGAATATGATCCCCACTAGTAGTGTATATACTCCATTCCAGTTTAAGACAAGATAGGCTCACTTTTCTTGTTCACTTGTCCTATATCTATTATAGTTCACTTTCCATTTTGAAAGGATAGTTAATTCATTAGTTTCCCTGATATGCCCCTATATAATGTGCATCTTTACCAACAATTATATTATTAACAAATTATAGTTGGAGTAAGTGATATCAATGGAGGGATATATTAGGACAATACTAAGCAATATTTATTGCTTTAACTATATTAATTATATTTTCTTAATCTGTGTGAAAATGAAAGTAGGTATATCTTTATGGAACGAGGAGTATGTATTTAGCAATACTCTTTATTTTGATAACACCAAAATCGATAAACTAGCGCAAATAGTCCCAAATATTTTTTCTAAAACTTTAAATTCATCCCATTATTTAAAATTAACCAATTTGGTCTCTATTGTTTTCTAAAAAAATTTAAATTCGTCTTTATTGTTCAAAATTAACAAATTTAGTCCCTATTATTTCTAAAAAAAATTAAGTTAAGGCCTTATTATTTTTATATAAAATTTAAACCAGTTCTCAATGTTTAAGAAAAAATTGTGACTAACTTAATTTTTTTTTTAAAATAATAGGGATAAAAGTAATAAATTTTAAACAATAAAGTTGAATTTAAAATTTTAGAAAAATAATAAGGACAATTAACCGTTGGGTTTATACCAACAAAGAAAAAAGTAATAATCTAACCAACTTTGTTCAATTTTCCCCACCTCAATCCAATTGATCTTTTAAGTGCTTATAAAACCCATTCTATAAAAACAAATAACAATAATTTAAGAAAACAAATAAGAATCATTTAAGAAAGTTTTTGACAAACTCATTGACACGACCCGGAATACACAACGCCCTGAGTTTCAAGAAGCGCTTTTCAGCTCACACTGTTGTCGCCGGCGATTCAAGCAGAGAATTTACATAAGCTATTGTTCTTAGCATTTGCAAATCTCATTTAGAACATTCTAGACTAAACTCATCGAGCTTAATCGTATTACAGCAGTTTTGGGTATGGCGATGAAGAGCTCTTGGCAGCAAAAAGAGCTCGCATTCATCCTTTTCTATGCTTTTCTCTTCTACGCTTTTGTCATCCGCTGCTCTCTTCTATTATCTCACGGTACTCTCTCTCTCTCTTTCTCTCTCCCTCTCTCTTTCTATATATATATATATATATATATACACACGTGTGTGTGTATTTTTGTGTGTATACGCAATTACTATTATTTTGAGATTTTTGTGTAATTTTGGATTCTTTTATTTATTTAATTGCGAATTGCAGATCTTTATGCTAAACTTTATCGATTAAGACCGGGGTGGATCAATCATCGACTTAATGTACGTAACACTTTTGATTCGATTCATGCAGCATATTTTTTGTCATGATTAATCAGTGTAGTAGCTTTTGATATTTCGTTTGGGCAAAAACCATTTTGGTCCCTAAGGTTTGACATAAAGACCAAACTGGTCCCTGAGGTTTGGGAAAAGACCAAACAGGTCCCTCCCGTTAGTGGACCTCCGTTAAAACTAACTGGATTAAGGGCATTCCAGTCATTTTGCCCTTCAACCAAAAAAAAAATGAAAACAAATCAATGGATGGTCGGGAAAAGATGCAATGTAGGTAGGGATTTGACCATTTTCTTTTAGTTGTGCCTTGGCCACCTTCTTCTTCAAATGAAACACACACACACACTAAAACCCAACAAACCTGCAGATGGCTACTCCAACTTAAAAAAAAAACCAAGAAGCATTCTATGCACATAGGGCTCCTCGGCATAGAGATCATTCCCCTAGCATTATGTGCATTAATGAAAAGAATTTAACAGAGCAGTGATCATCAATGTGATATTTTTCTACTAACCATAAACATTGAGAGCCCAACCGATGAAAAAATAGTTCATGTAGGTATATCAACTAAAGACTATGTCAAAACGTGCATGATAGAAACATCTATCCCAAATAAGCTCGTCCGGGAAATGGATCCTTTCCATCTCGGCGTATAATAGTATCTAACTTAATTTCACTTGACATGGAAGCTGCTTGACATAAAGTGGAAAATTTGGAGAAAGAATTCAGCATTGCAACTTTACAATTCAATGTCTAGTAGCATTCAAATTACCCTAAACATACAACGTTACACACTACATTCTGCAACTCATTGTCAGTTCTCCCAAATCTAAAGAAAACACAGGGAAATCATACTTGATTGCTCAACATAGTATAAGGGTGGAGTTGAAAATTAGTATCTCCTCACAAGGTTTCTCATCCTCAAATTCGGATATTAAACTAAACCTCGAGATTAGCTTCATCAACATAATGCACCATTGTCAGTAAATTCAGCTAACAGATGAAGACACAAGACTCACACATTACTCTTACTATATGACAGAGAATTCCTTTGCAAAAACTAAAAGGAATCCGCTCAATTTTCAGTATTAGATAACATCAAATTAGAACAAAAATAAACAAATTGAACATTAGCAAATCTTGATCTTCGAAGAGATGATAATATCTAAAGCAATTCTCTTCATGAGTCGTAGAATTAATGTGCTCGTGTTGCAATAGTAATTACTTAATCCTACTTCTTATCCGAACTAGTATAGCAGCTGAGACTAAAATTGACACTTAATGAAACTTAAGAAAAATGTAAGATGCAAAATAGTTTGAAATCACTTCAAAAACAGAGTAAGCCACATGAGTAGAATACTGCAAATACCCGACACTGCAAAATAATTGGTGGTGGTGGTCTGTTGTGTTGGCAGTTTGGTAGTGGAGGGTGCGGTGGGGTTGTGATTTGGTGGTGATGGTTTTTGGTGTTGGTGGTTGCTGGTAGTGGTGGTTTGTGGTGGTGGTTTATGGTGTTGGTAGTTTGTTGGTGGTGGTGGTGGTTTGTGGTGTTGGTGTTTGAGGGTGGAAGATGATGATCGTGGTGGGGTTGTGATTTGGTGGTGATGGTTTTTGGTGTTGGTAGTGGTGGTGGTTTGTGGTGTTGGTTTTTTTGTGTGTGGAATATGATGAATGTGTGTGTGTGTTGTGTGAGAAAATAGAGAGGAGAGATGAGAGTATATAAAAAAAAAATTACAACTTTATCTGATCTTATTTTATTTTTTTAAGGGCATTTTAGTCTTTTAAATCGGTCAAACCATTGACTGTCAAATACAACTAACGGCAGGGACTAAAATAGCCTTTTTCCAAACCTCAGGGACCTATTTGGGTTTTTTGCCAAACCTCAGGGACTAAAATGGTTTATACCCTATTTCGTTTTTCAACTCAGCTGCATATATGTATGAGTTAAAACCATTTTAGTCCCTAAGGTTTACATTAAAAATCAAATTGGTCCCCGAGCTATGCAAAAAGCCCAATTCAGTCCCTGCTGTTAGTTTTCTATTAACGGTCAACCTATTGACCATGTAAAATGACCCTCATGCCTTTGTCTTTTAAATTTTTGCTAATGTGTTAAACAAAAAAAAAACATGATAGTCGTTGAAAATCCAACGACTATTTTACGTTGTTCTTCCTGCCATGACTGTAATGCATGGCCAACTTAAAAAAAAAAAAAAAAAAAGCAATCTCATGGATGCTATATTCCAACGGCTAAAACCCAACGACTGTCATGCCTTTTTTTTTTTTTTTTTGTTTAACACATTAACAAATATTTAAAAGACAGGGGTATGAGCGTCATTTTACACGGTCAATAGGTTGACCGTTACTAAAAAAACTAACAGCAGGGATTGAATTGAGCTTTTTGCATATCTCAGGGATTAATTTGGTCTTTAATGCAAACCTCAGGGACTAAAATGGTTTTAACCCATATATGTATATACATAATATACGTATATATACATATGTATACATCTATATATGTGTGGGTGTGTGAGAGAGTGAGAGAGTAAGAGTGTATATGTAGATGTTTTCTGAGACATGTTCCATAGTTAATCATTAGGATATAGTAAAAAAAGAAAAAAAAAAAAAAGATGAACTCAAAGAGCTTTTGTGATAACTTAAGATAATTCGGCAAAAAAAAAAAAAGTTGAGATAAATCTGTTATTATTAACGAACTGATTAAATCACAATGTACTATATATGTTTATTAGAGATTCTTTACTAGCGAAAGTGTTTTAAAATATCTATTTCCCGGAAACTTGGTCAATGATTTAAAGGATTATTTATGTTTCACATATGTGATACTTGCAAAAGCATTAGAGAGTACATTGTAATTGTACTGGAGAACATGAAGAAAACTATGAACGGTTAAAATTAAAGTGGTATATAGCATTTCTCTTACGAATATGTCCTTTTTTTTTCTTTTTGTTGTAAATGGTTGTTTGATCCACCTATGTGCATTTTCATTTTAATTTAATGAATTACAAACTACTTACTTAACAAAAACGATATATATATATATATATATATATATATATATATATATATATATATATATATATATATATATATATATATATATGAGATAACCATATATAATCTCAAACATTATGTTCTTGACCTATTTTAGATTGCAAAATTTTTTTTTTAAAAAAAGAAAAACTCCAGGCTCTTAATACATGCAACGATATCAGAAGCTCAGAACCATTCCATCATACAAATTTTAGCTTTTCGGCCAATATTCCTCAATCGACAACTTCATGTTTAATTTTTATCAAAAGAATCTGATTTAGAAAAATAAGGAGGGCAATTAAAATGTATGCCTGATATTGTCAATCCAATCTAATTTGGTTGGCAGCTGGCCTATTCTCATAAAAACTTGGTCGCCCATTGGCCATCAGTATCATTGCTTGGTCTTACAAATCAGAATAGTCAGGTGCGTTCTTATATTTGTCTCCACAACAATGGAAAAGACTTCTTCATTCTACTGAGGACTTCATTCAAACGAGCTTAAAATTTTCTACCTTTCATTTTTTTTCCCTTTTTCTAATTCTTTGACCGGTACCCTAGCTTCTACCAATAAGAATTAGAAAAAGGAAAAAAAAATGAAAGATAGAAAATTGTAGTGAACCGCTTAGATGATTTCGTTGTAATTGTATAAATAGTTCATTACTATTGAGTCGCTCTCATACATAATGAGAGGATTCAAACCGTTAGGATAAGGCCATTGATTGGTTTAGGAGGAGGATTGTTGTCTCATAATGAATCTTGACATTTTACCTGCCCTACACTTGCATAATCATAAACTTGTGGCATGTGATCATAACAGTACTATCGCATTTTTGATCCGTTGTAATATTTAAAAACTTTTAAATCTGTTACGCAAAAGTTAAAAACTGTTATAAATGAGTTTAATTGTTTTATGTGGTGGCATTGGATATGGTCCTATTGGAAATTTTTTATTTCAATGGTCTTTCGTAAATAATAACCAATGATAGTTCGAAAACCATTGCACTTAAACTATAATTTAAAACATTTTGTGAAAAAATAATGTCATGAACAATTATTAACAAAAAGTGATAAAAATAATTTTAATGGCTGTAATAAACAACGACCTTGCAAAAAGTTTTAGTTTATGCAACGGTTAAAGACAGTTAATGTAATAAGACACATATTACAATAGTTTTTTGCAATAAGATTTTAATTTTTAACCAAGATGTTGTAAAAGAACTAAAAACGTCATTTTTATAGTGTCATTCGATTGGTCTCACCTGAAGAATTTTCAGAGTCAAAGTCTTCTTAGTACGACCCTCTATGTGACCCCCTTGAGTTACAAAAAGATGGCCTGATCTTTATAATGCCAAACCAGAGGTGCATAGTAAGTCAATTTTTTTTTTTGTTGCATTGCATTATCATGAAGGTACGTAGTACGCCGTTTATAGTTGTGCATTTTTAAATAAACCTATCGAAGCCTTTTCATATACTTGTACAGGCTCTTCAATGAAATATTCTTATGTTTTCTTGCCAATTGCCACAGAAAATTGAGCTCAAAGTTGACATTTACTGCCAGAAGTGTAAAACTGATCTACTCAAAGCGGCTACCAAACTTTGAGGTACTTAGTTTTTTTACCTTTCTGCTTTAATATCTTTAGTTTATTACCTTTCTGCTTTAATATCTTTAGTATGAGGAAATTCTTCCAAAACGACAGTCGTATGATGTTACGTGTAAAAATATGTGTATTTTATAATATTTATTTTTTTACACTACAACAAAATAGCGTTTCGGTCAGGGACTATTCCCCTCGCCGGGCCCTCGCCGAATGGGTATCAGCGAGGGCCCGGCGAGAGGAATCGTCCCTCGCTGAAACGCTCGTCGGTGAATTGGGGTCCCTCGCCTGTCTCACGCCATTTGGAGACGGCTCGGCGAGGGACCATTTTGGTGACTACTATGCTAGGGCAACAAGCCCTTGCCGTGCCCTCACCTTTTTCGTCCTTTGCCGTGCCCTCACTTTTTTTGTCACTTGCCGTGCCCTCACCGTTTTCGTCCCTCGCCATTTTCTTGTACCTTGTTTTGTCATCTATTATATTTGAAGTAATTACTTCAAATATAATAGATGACAAAACAAGGTACAAGAAAAAAAAAAGATGTAAATGACGAAATCATGTCTCTGAAAAAAAACTAATGCCAAACTACAACGGTTCGGAATCAATTTGCACAAACATTTAATGTCAAATGTTGTGAGACTATTCGTTTGTAAGATTCGCCCTTGTTTAAATGGAATTGCTCTACATATTCCATAAGCTTTGCTACATATGCTAAAGAATATTGTTTCTCTTGAACAGGTATTGATCATGTATCAGTAGATGAGGAGAAAAAATATTAACTGTTGTTGGAGTTGTTGACCCGGTATTGCTTACCACTACAATCAGGAAGACAAAGAAGTATGCTGAAATGATTAGTGTTGGACCCCCAAAGAAGCCCGAAACTCCTAAGCTTGATCCGAAGCCTCTTCCTCCTTGCTGCAATGGGTGCCAGCTTGTTGCAGTCGGCTATGCTCCAGATGACAGTGAATATTGCTCCATTCTTTGACAATCAAACTGTTCCAGTTGAAAACAATAAATAAATATCATGACATAAGTTCACATTATGTATTAATCCCTGATGTACATGATGGAATTTTATTTTTAATTAAGAATTTAAACTTTTAGATGAGATACTCGTGTAATAAGTACTACTTTCTCAAAGTCGCTAAGCTTATTATTTTGTGAGAATTTAAGCATATATACAGTATATCCATCTTTCTGTAATGGCTATGTACTCTACGGTGCATGGTAATCTTGTGTTAGTAAGAAAGATGGCTATATAGACCACGTTTATTTCCACATATGACTTAAACTTTTACTTTCACTTCAAGTTTAAATGGAAATACTTTTTAAGGAGAGGAATGAATGTGACCTGATTGACTGAAATGATTAAAGCAGTGAAAATGATATTGTTAAATTATTGATTTTGAAAATCATAATTTCTTCTCTTCTTTTTTTTCAAAATTGTAAATTTTAAAAAGAATAGTTGAGGTTTAATCTTGTGATATTAGATTATTTCCCTCTAAGTGATTAAGAGCTAAAGAGACAAAAAGATGATCCAAATCCAGACAGAGACTGGTTTTAAAGTTTAAATATCCGTCCAATAACTTCAACTAGAAAACTTCTCTTACCTAGCTCTGCTGTTATATATGTTTTCAAATGTCAAATTTTTTCATCTACTTATTTTTTTCTTGTTTAAATGAGGTGAATAATGGACCATTAAATTTTATCTTTTAAGATTTAAATATTCTAATCAAATTTATTTAGTCATATTTTTCAAAATTAAAATTTAAAAGTGAAATTGATATTTAAAAAAATTAAATTTAATGTCCCTTAGTACATCCCATCTAAACAAGAAGAGAATAAATGAAAGAAATGAATTGTTCCCGATGTGAAGAGCCATTTATCTTATCTTTTCTCTTTTAATTGATAAAGATAGGATTGACTAACCATTTATTGATGGCAACTGGCAAGCATGTATGAATTAAAAAACCTACGACCAGGAAAGAGAATTAAAAAAAACCTATGTGTCTTTTCATTCGACTATACCAACTAATCATTTAAACTCACATCCTCTTGAAATACTAAACTTGAGATTCATAATATTCATTTACATCTGTATATATTTTAGATGAGACAAGATAAGTACGTCAACATAAATGTGTAATCATTATCTTGCCAATATTAAGGAAAACTCTTTAAAGGAAAATTCTGGTACTGGACGTTTTCCAACGTCCCAATAAAGGACTTACACGTGGCGAAATATGATGTATTTTTACTCTTTATATAAATACTTTTTATTAATTACACTTTGGCCCTTTGTATTAATATGACCAAAGTACCATTCTGCAAAATAAAAGACTTTTGCTGACAATGCATTGTATTTATTTTGGCATGATGTGATTGTTTTGAGGCGGCACATTTAACAAAGCAAGTTGATGTGATTTTTAAATTATCATTCAACGTGACAATTAATTCTTCATGACTTGTAAAATATTTCTTGACAATAATAAATTGATATTTGTATTTAGATTACATTTATAATTCCTGTAGAAAGCAATAAATTCGAATAGAAATATAACTACTATTCATTAACACTAACCCATGCATTAATTCATCTTAATAAATGGATATACCCCTATATATTGAATCGGGTGTAAATTAAGAAAGTTACATTTCAGATAAGTGGTTTATTTTTCTTGGTGAAAATCGTATATGTTGCAGTAAAAATAGGTATGTAAAATTAAGCTAGTCTCTTCTTTTATTCAATTTTTTTTTAACTAGCTTGCAATTTTTTTTTTTGTAAATAAGGAACTATAGTCTATACTTTTCATATAATACTAATATGTTATGTACATATAATTTATGTTAGTTGAAGTAAAAACATGTATTTAAAATTAAGCTATTCTTCGTCTTTTATTTTTTTCTTGTTCTAGCTTGCATTCTTTTGTAAATAAGGAACTATAGTTTGTATTTTTTAGATAATTATTGAAATGTTATGTATAAAAAGTAAATAATTTTTGGGTTATTAACTATTTCGTTAGTCCTATCTTGATCATCGAACTATTTTTAGTTCTAAAAAGGCCATTAGTTTTTTAGGATGATTTTATTCAAGCCATTTTGTTAAATGTCATTAAAAAATCTAACCGATAAGGGTTAAAAAATAAAAAGTTAAAAATTAAGGACTAAAAATATTCTTTTTTTAATTTTAATTTCAGTCCTTCCTTTTTCTTTTTGCATTAGGTTGTGAGTATTAAAATAATTTACCCTTTAATTTACTTTTGTTGACATTGTTTTATATTGTATGTACTTAGTTTACATCGTTTTATATTGTATATGCCTAATAATTGGACGGTTACATTCCTGTAAATTTGTTATATTTATTTGTCTATGTTATTTACAATAATATATGTACGCTATATTTTGAGCAGTAGGCAAAATGAATAGCGATGAGATTATAAACGATGAAGGTGTAGAAATTATTGAATCCGACAATGATGACATGGTTCAAATTGTTGTTGATGATGTCAAGTTAGAGAATTTGAGAGATTTATGTGAAGAAGACATCATTACCGTACATTTGAGTATGAAAATGAAGCATATGTATTATATAATCGATATGCCCGCGTACATGGTTTTAGTATTAGAAGGTGTACGATTACAAAAGACGAGAGTCATCAAATAGTTGTCAGATTGTTTGCATGCTCATGTGCCAATCTACGAAGGAAAGAATTCTTAGAGATGAATAATAGACAACAGGAGCATAGGGGCGAGACAAAATGTGATTGTAAAACACAACTTTGTATCAAGTTAAATAGAGTTCGTTCTTGTTATGAAGTGACCAAATTTGTAAAGGAACACAACCATGTGTTGGTTCCTAGCTATGGCATCCCAATGCTTCGCTTCCATATACGCGTAGATCCTGGTCATTTAGATCAAGCTTATTCAATGTGTCGCACTGGAATAAGCAAGAGCCGAATCATGGATCTATTTATAAATGAAGCGGGTGGGTATGATGGCGTTGAATTCACTAGGAAGGACTTATATAATGCCTTGGACTGTGACAATCGAGCAGAAATTACCATAGGAGATGCCAACGTTGCATTGGGATATTTGCAATGGAAAGCAGATTTTGATTCGTTGTTTTATTTTCAGCACACAGTTGACGAGAAGAATCGCTTGGACAAATTATTTTGGACCAATGGACGATCGAGGGAGGAGTTTGAAGTATTTGGTGATGTTTTGATATTTGATGCCACTTATAAGACCAACTTTTACAAATTTCCACCTATTATTCTGGCCGGAATAAACAAACATCGAAATACATGTATATTTGGTGATGTTTTAGTTCAGAATGAGACCATTGAATCCTATATATGGGTGCTAAATACTTTTATTCAGGCAATGAACAGTAAGAGATCGGTGTCCGTGGTAACTGATGGCGACAAGGCGATGCACGGTGCAATTCAAGAAGTGATGTCGAACGCTCGCCATAGGTTGTGCATGTGGCATCTTGAATAAAATTGTAAAAAGAATGTGAAGATACATGGATTTACTGGCATTTTTTACAATTTCATAACCACAGATTATTCGGTAACTGAATTTGAGAACGCATGGAGGAATATGGTTGTCCACCATGGTCTTCAAAATTATAACTGGATCTCTCAAACATATTATACAAGGCATATATGGGCTGAGTCATACCTTTAGGGGCATTTTTTCGGGTTGGTGAGAAGTACCCAACGTTGTGAAGGGACGAATGCATTCCTTAACAGATACTTGGGAAACAATAGAAAATTGATAGACTTTGTCAGGGACTACCATAGGGGGTTAGAGCGTATTAGAGTCAATGTTGTGAACGAGGAAGTGAAGACAAACCACACATCAGCAGTATTAACAACTGAGTTAAAAGAACTCGAGAGACATGCTGTAAACATTTTTGCTCGAGTGGTGTTCTTTGATGTTCAAGCACAGATTAAGATACAAGCTGTATTAAGGAACATTAAAGTTAGGAATGACAGTTTAGGTGTTCGGACTTATCTCGTTGTTGATAATACGAGATAAGGTTTGCTACGTTTTGTGACATTTAACCGGGTGACTTTGGACATTGCTTGTGATTGTTTGATGTTTGAGTCCATTGGGATACCGTGCAAGCACATGATATACGTGATGAAATGCGAAAGTTTGGATGAGATCCCATCAAGTTGCATTAATCAACGTTGGACAGCTGAAGCAAGTGTAGACCTCCGTGAAAAAGGTTTGGTAGCTTCATCTGCCAACGACATTGAGATTGCACGCCACGATGACCTTGTATCGAAGTCGACTGAAATGAATTGTTACGGGAAAAAAATGAGTCAAGGTTATAAAAAAAGTGAAGGAATGTATTTTAAAACTAACTGCTCATGCGAAGGAATTGTGGATGATGGAGTTGAAAGAAGGCAATCTCGAACCCAATTTGTCACAATCTTCTCAATTTGACGTGGAAGATCCCCAAATTGCTCAGCCAAAAGGAAGGAAGAAATCCCAAAATAAACGAGCATTGAGGCATTGTTCAAAATGCGGGTACATAATTAATTAATTAAATAATTTTATTTTAAGGCACATTGCACACTTAGATAATATATTTACGAGTTTTGACTAATTTGAATTGTTAAAATATTGCAGGGGAATCGATCATCAAGCTAATACATGTAAAAAACAACGCAATCCCCGAACGTATGATATGCCTAACCCCTTTAATATCTCTAACAATTTTAGTCAAGCGAACCAAAATTTCTCATTTGGAGGTACTGCATATGAAAATGCTAATGGTAGTGGTATGGGTTATGGTAATGTGATTGGTGGTACATGATACGGATTCGTTGGATATAACGCAATGGGGCAAATTTTCGGTTCTCAAAACAACAACGCATCTTCGAGTTCATCCTATCATGTTACAAATAACCATTTTCGTTTCTAGGTTTGTCAATGTATGTGGTATGGTATATAATTCATAATGTTATGCTATTAGTTTATAAATCATATAACTTTTACTTGTGTCTATCAAATTTCTCCAACGGTCCTTTTTTATAGTTGAGAAATCAAGTTGATTTTGTTTTCAACTTGTTATAATCTTTGCGAAACTTCAAATTTTACTATTGATAACTTTTTAACCAAATCGATACTGATTTTTTTGATTGAAAAAAAAATAATATAAAAATAATATTTATTAAAAATATAATAAGATAATAAAAAATTAAAATAGAATATCATCATTAAAAAAAAAAAATAAAAAAAAAAATCTAATAGTGTGTATAATCAAAATAGAGATATATTGAATAAAGTTAACAATACTGCTAGACATTTCATGTTCTCTCTCAAAATTTCAACATTGCCTACTAAGATTTTAAAGTTACCTCATCTGATTTCAAAGCCCATCTATAAATACTACTATCCAACAACAACTTCACCTTTTCTAATTGATACATGTGATCCTATTCTTCTTGGTCTTTTTCTCCTATTTTTTTTTTTTGTTAGTTGCAACATTTATTGTTCTCTATTATTTTTTTTGTTAGTTTTAATGTGTTTTTTACACCTCTTTTTATTTTTACCTCTTTCTAATTTTGTTTCATGTAATTTCTTATATACAAATTGTCACTCATGTTCTAACGTTTTTTTTATTAGACATCGTTTTGTTTTCTTTTTACTTCAGACCTCATATTAGACATTATTGTACAAGGGAAATTTGCGAGGCACGTTTGTGATCCCAAATTACGACAGCCCAAATACACAAAGCTTTCTTTAAGACCCGAGTTTCAGAATGGCTCCACCTTTTTGGAATCTATTTCCCGCAGATTTTAGAAAAAGATTGAGGAAAAGAAAATTGGTGGTTGGCAAAAATCTGATTAAATTAACCTGGATAATTTTATAACTTAGCCTAGAAAGACACAAAAGTAAGAAGAATTCTTAATTCATGCAAACAAGCATAAATACAACATGTACTAGTAATTTACACACACATACAGACAGCTCCACCACAGAGTATACAAAGGAAAGACATGACAGACATTACAAAACCCCTTCTAAGACAAGCCAAGAACAATCTAAAAGTCACAACTGAGTTCATTTGTCATGTTTCCACCATGCAAATACTAAATATCAACTTTTTAAAGTTCTAGCAAAGGGTTCACAGCTATATAGATGATAGATCTATCAACAAAATATAGAAACATCTAAATCTAGAGAGGAAAACTTCTTTGGTTCAAAAGAAATAATATCCATATTACAGAACTTGACTATGAAGCAATGGTTCTCAAAATCTAGCCAAGATTAGACTTTTTTTCAAAAAATAGTTGTAAACAAAATCGAGCCAAGTCGGGTGAAGATGGTCAGATATTGATGATCAGACGAAGGGTCTCAACTCAATGTTCGTGTTCACTGACAGCAAAAAGAAAAAGAAAGAAAGAAAGAAAGAAATAGAAGGACGATTACAAAGTAATTTTTGAAGCAAAAAATAAAGTGAAGGTTCCAACAAACTTGCACAAAATCTTGAATAAAACCCAGCCTTCAAATCTTTGGCACAACAACGCGATGCAACAAGAAGAACAGAGAGTTGTGAGAATTTGAATCACCATATGTGAGAGGGAAATAGAGAAAAGGCTGTGAGAGAGAAAGCAAAGTGATAGTGTGTGAGAGAGAAGAGGAAGAGACGTCTAGTTTGACATGACTCCTGGAAGCGTGTTTGGAGACCTAGGAAATGAACAAGGGTTATTTTCGTAATCTCATTTTTTTAATTAACAATGTTTGGGACATTCTGCGTATTTTTCAAACTTTAAAACCTTTTGAATCCCAAGATCAAATCCTTGACCTTGCTGAGGTAGGCAACCATAGAAGCGTTTTTGGCCTCAAACTCTCCGAATATTTGGATTGTGACCAACTAGGAGTCAGTTTACATCCCAAGGGTTTGTGCTCCGAGCTAACCCACAACCCTTGAACCTGCAATCACAGCTTCATTCTCAACCTTATTGTTGGAGGTTGGGAAGCCAAGTTTGAGGGAATACTGATGTTCATGACCCATTGGGTCTAGAATTACTACTCAAGTTCTACTTCCCGACTTCCAGATGCTCTCTCCATATATACTTTCCATAACTCTTTTGGGTCATGTGCAGCTCGACCCGTGCATTCAACAACAAATTCTGCAATTTCCTGGGCTTTAATGGCTGTTCTCGGCTAGTAAGTGATGTCAAATTAACTCAACTCGACCGCCCATTTGAGTAGCCTGTCCGAGGCTTTTGGCTTGTGCATGATGGATTCGAGTAGGGCATCCGTTATGACCCTGATTGTATGTGCATCGAAATATGGTTTGAGCTTCCTGGCCGCGGTCACGAGTGCGAATACGAGTTTTTCCAATTTGGAGTACCTCACCTAGGCCCTGTGAAGAGTCTTGCTGACGTAGTAGACTGGCTTCTGATCTCTACATTCTTCCCAAACCAACGCAGCTCCTATTGATGTTCTCAAGTAGGCTAGATACAGTACCAGTTCCTCCCCCTCATTAGGTCAGGAGAGCAGAGGTGACGAGGCTAAGTATTTTTTCAATTCATCGAAGACACTCTGACATTGCTTAGTCCATTCAAAGTTCTTTGGATTCATTAGGATTTTGAATAAAGGTACACACTTATTAGCTGACCTGGACATGAATTTGTTCAAGACTGTTATCTTGCCGGTGAGTATTTGGACGTCATTCACATAGGTCGGTGGTGATAAATCTAGTATCGCCTGAATTTTCTCTGGATTGGCTTTGATACCCCGTGCCGTGACCATGAAACCCGAGAACTTTTCCGCCTTGATGCCGAATGCGCATTTTTCCAGATTCAGTTTGATTATGAATTGGTCCATTATGGCGAAGGCCTCTGCCAGGTCGATTACATGGTCTTCTACCCTCTTGCTCTTAACCAGCATGTCATCCACATAAATCTCCATGTTACGCCCGATCTGGTTTTTAAACACTTTGATTACCATCCAAGTATAGGTGACTCTAACATTCTTGAGGCCAAAGGGCATCACCTCATAGTAATAGAGACCTTTATTAGTGATGAAGGCTGTCTTTTCCTTGTCCCCGGGTGCCATCTTTATTTGGTTATAGCCTTTGAAGGCGTCCATGAAAGACAGTAATTCAAACCCTAAGATGACGTCTACTAATTGGTCGATCCGAGGTAAAAGGGAGCAATCTTTCGGACAAACTTTGTTGAGGTTGGTGAAATCAATGCACAATCTCCATTTTCCCGTGGTCTTGCATACTAACACCATATTGGACAACCAAGTCGGGTACAAGATTTGCCGTATGTGGTCAGCGTCTACCAACTTACTGACCTCTTCGGCAATAATTTTATGCTTGTCATAGTAAAAGTGCATGCGCTTATGCTTTATTAGATAGTAGTTGGGGTCGGCATTCAAATGGTACTCAATCGTGGAGGAATCAATTCTTGTCATGTCAGTAGTAGACCAAGCAAAGATATGTTCATTTTCAACAAGAAACTGGCTTATACCTTTCTTGAGGTCTTCCGGAAGCTCGCTGCCAATTTTAGCTTTCTTGTTTTCCTCTGAAAGCTCTATCTCCTGCAACTCTTAGGCCAAGTTCCCTTTCTTCGCATCCCTTCTCTCCTCGGGCAAGTTGGGACCCTAACTTGCTTGATATTTAGGCCAGAGAGAGTTTTCATAACACTCCCGAGCTGAAAGTTGGGCTCCCCTAATTATGGCGATGCCTTGTGGAGGCGGGAATTTCAAGGCCTGATGGTATGTGGAGGGGATTGCCTTAAAATGGTTTAAGGCTACCCGCCCCAAAATATCGTTATAGGCCGAGTTGCAATCTATGACAATGAAGTTGTCCTGTATAGAAGCTCATTTATTTCCATCTCAGAGGGTCAGAGAGAGATTAATGACCCCTTCAGTTTTGTGGTTGTGCCCGGTGAATCCTGCAAGTGTTCCTTTCAATGGCCGCAGTGGAGTCCGGTCCAACCCCATCTACTCGAATACTTTCAGGAAGATGACTTCCGGCAAACTTCCCGTGTCCACCATTAATCTTTTCACGGTAATGTTGGCAATCTCAGCGCTGACGACCAGGGGTCATCATGAGGTAGTATCACACCTTCAAGATCATTCGAGGAGAAGGTAATCCTCTGGGCAATCCCGGCGAGGGCTCATACTCTCGTCCAGCTCGAACATATCCTTTGCGATCTGCCAAAGTTTCACCACCCGATACAAGTCCTCCAGCAATTGTTTCAACTACAACTAAGTGCCCAGCCCCGGCATGACGCCTTGGTGGGTTTCTCTCTCTGTCTCTGCCCCTTCCCTGGTCGGGATTCCTGGGCGATTTTTGGTCGATGTACCTTCTGAGGTGACCTTGGGCTATCAAAGCCTTGATTTCTTGCTTCAGGTCTCTGCATTCATCATTGGTGTGCCCAAATCCATGTGATAGTGGTAATATTTAGTTTTACTGCGCTTCTCGGGTCGACCCCTTATCTTGGGTGCCAGTGACAGGTGGTTCTGGTATTGAATTTCCATCAAGATCTGCTCCCTTGGGGTGTTGAGTAGAGTAAACATGGTGAATATTGGGCCTTGCTTCTACTGCTGTTGCGGCTGTTTGCCCCTATCACTCTGTACCTTATTCCTTGACTGAGCCCTTGATGAGGTTTCCCCCTTCTTCTAAGCTTCCTTCTCTTTATCATCATCTCTCTTGGCCTAATGGATCTCCTCGGAGTGAATGTACCCCTCTGCTCTCACCATCAACTCTGCAACGATATTCACCAGATCGATAGCTGATGAGGAAGTGAGTGACCCCGACCTGAGCCCACTCTGATAGGCCATCAAGGCCATGAAGTCCTCTAAGTTAGGGATCTTATGGGACTCCTCATTGAATCGGGCAGTATAGGTTCTCAGACTTTCTCCCTTCTGCTGCTTTATCGACAATAGTGATGATGTATGTTGGGTTGTACGTCGGCTTCTGGCAAAGTTAGACAAGAATACCTCGACCATTTGATGGAAACTCTCAATCGAGTTGGGATGAAGCTTTTGGAACCAATCCAATGCATTTCCTACCAAGGTGGTCGGGAATGTCTTCATTTTCATCAGATCCGTCATATCATGGAGAGCCATGTGATAATCGAAGTTTAACAAATGGCTGGCAGGGTTGTCGTCCCCTTTATACACTGCCAGGTGAGGCATCCGATTGCCTACGGGCAAAGGTATAGCCAATACTTAGGGAGAGAGATGACTGACACCGAGCTGATTTATGACTTTGGCTATGGCGGCCGCGGTCTTTATCTGCTCGGGGTTTATTGGTGCAGCTCTCCTGTTCCTGATTCCTTCAGGTCGGCCAATCGGCTTCGAAGAACCCTCACCATTGTTCTAGGCTCGAGTTTATCCCAGAACAGGGATGCGAAACTGGGGCCATTCTTGCTGGGGTGCCGCGATGGGAGGTCCTGGTGGGTCGACCACCAATCATGTTACCTGCTCTTTAAACATCCGGAATATCAACTTCATCTATGGGGCCATGTTGGCAGTGAAGTCGTCATCTCCAGGTGGGGTAGATTGTATGGCTAAGTGTATAAATACAAGATTGTTGCTTGGACATCTTGTCTTATGCTTCAAGAAAGGCCTCCTCTCACAAACTTTATTCTTCTTTTCCTTGTGAATATGCAATAAATATCATTCCATAATCAACACAAATCTTCTTCTCATATGGTAAGTTGCCATAAGATTTTTCCTACAAAAGGTAAAAGCACAAGTATGGTAATATCATAAGTTTTGCAAAACATAGCCAATCAATAATTGCCTTAATAATCTCCAATCAATTAATCAATCGCCAATCAATCTAATTGGCTTAACAATCTCCCCCTTTGGTTTTGTTTTGGCAAAACCCTGATATCACAGTCATTGTAACCTCCTACTGCCCAAGTACAAAAAGACAGATGCAACAAATGAAAATCCTGGTGCAACATTCAGTAGAACAGCAGTATTAGAGCAATGATCAGCTTGTTGCAACATGCAGTGGAACATAGATAGAAAAGTATCAGAGTAGAAACATAGTGCTCCTATAAAAGATAGCAATCCTGTTGCAACATATACTAAACAACCATGCAGTAAACTAGCAAAAACACAAGCAAATCAGTAGCAGCACAGTATATCGCATACTCCCCTTTTTTGCCAAACCAAAGACAAAGAAGCAGAGGCAAACTAACAGAGCAATAAAGCTATCAAAATAAAGTGATCAGTACTAGTAGCAGAGACATAAAAAAGAAAGTGTTCAGCAACACATATAAGGATGTAAAAGAGTTGCAAAAGATAGTAACCCAAAGATGATAGCCCTATTGTAACAATCAGTAAACCAACACATAAACATAGGTAATAGAACAAAAAAGAAATAAGAAGCAACAAGTCATAGCAAAATCAATAGCATATTATCCCCCTCAAGCAACAATCAGCATGCAGTAATAGCAATAACATAGTCTCCCCCTTTGCCAAAAAGAAACCAAAGTAGAAACGCAAAGTACCAGATCAAAGAACTTAACATAAATCAGCAAACACAAACATAGACCTAAAGTAGAGCAGCAGAATTCAAACATAGTAAAGTACCAGAGCAGAACTAAAATCAGTAAAGTATTAGAGCGATAATCATTAAGCAACCAACATTCAAGCAGTGTATATGGAGACGAAATCTAGTAGGGTCTGTTGTCCTTGAATCATTATCTTCTCCTGATTGACTTTAACAGTGACTTGATCGTTGCACAGCTCATGGACTTCATTTTGAAGTTGCTGCACCTGTTGCAACAAAAAATCAGTAGTTGCTTCAGAAGCTGGTCCAATATTTCCTTTAGCTCGAGGCTTCCCCTGAATATCAACTTCCTGCAAAAACTTGTGAGAGAGATGGAATGGAGGGGACAACTTCACAAGGGATTCAACCTGGTCGTGGATCGCCTTTTGAGCAGTTAAGTAGCACAATTGTAGCAACTAAGCAATACAATAGTGGAATAAAACAATTAAGCATGTAAACTGTAAGTCTCATGAAGCAAACCCAAAGAGGCAAAGTGTAAGCAAAATAGTAAAAATTGTAAACCAAATTGTTCAGCAATCCAAACCAACAAAAAAATCATCATAAATTTTGAAGAAGATTCCATCAAGTGCTTCATAAGTGCTCCTAATTGCTATCATGGGTAATCAGACAACTGGCAATCCCATGATCTTGGAGATTTAAAAAAAACAAAGCACACATGAAATAATTTCCAATTATAGATAACCAGAATTTCCGCTCAACCACTTTCCTTTCTGACCATTGATGTGTTCCACGAAGAAGTTGACATAAGCTGCATCAGATTATCCAAAAGCAATTTAGAACCGATGTTGCAACAATATTTTCCACAGTATCTTCAATTTGCTCAAAATCCCCTAAAATTTCACCCTTTTTTTGTTTTTTGTTTTTTGTTTTTTTTGTTTTTTGAAAATTAAAATAGAATTAAAATGCATGTTATATTCAGGAAGCATGAAGTCACTCAAGAAAGTTTGCTCATTAATACTCAATTCAGTCAGGGATTTAATCAATGAACCATGTGTGTGTGTGTGAGGCTGAATTCTAAAACAGATAGCTTTCACCATCAAACTTGCAAGGTGTAAGAACTCTCCCAATCAGCTCAAACATACCTGATCATCTATTCATCTCGTAGGAAAACACAATATTTTTCTTGTGTCGGCTCATGTTGTAATTGGTAGCTTGAACACTGTATTTCTTTTCACATATAATTTTTCACTATTTTAGCTCATGTTGCAACTGGTAGCTTTCACACTAATCTCTTTTATTTTGGATTAGGTAGCTCTTTTTAGTGTTTGATAACCACATTATTTCCTGGATTTTTGTTTCTTTTTGATCTCAAGGATGAATAGAATACATGAATGGATTTAGAGAGACTTCTCTTTTTATCCCTGGTCATCAGAAAGTTCAAGATCCTGCACTTACAGGCCATCAAGATTAGCTTTCTTAATCAGTATTCAGTGTGTACAAGGAAGTATGGTTCACAAACTAAATCACAAGTTGAATTGATTATTAACCTTTCAAATTTCTCAAGCTTCTTTCATGACCCTGTGACAATCCATGATGCAACATTATAGACTACAAATCCCTAAAGCTTTTCTTAGGGTTTCAAATCTCAAAGGATCTAAAGCTTTAGTGAATATATCTGTCAATTGTTTTTCTGTTGCAACATGTTCTAAAACAAGTTCATGGATAAACTGATTTAATTCCTTATGGATGACATTTACCCAAAATTCATCCTCTAATACATCTTTCACATTTTTGGGTTCTAAGGGAGAAGTGTAGCACATATACCTTACCATGTCCTTATAGTTCAGCTTGGGTTTACCTCTAGGTCGAATTCTATCATGTATTGATCCAGTCACATCCTTTACAGTATGATTTCTGTGAACTTGAAGCATTTCAGCTTGAATTTCCTTAGGGCTAACTTATGTTGTTTCACTGTTTGTTGTAACATCGCATGAACCAATATCTTTCTGCTCAATTTTTGTTTCTAGCGTTGCAACAGTATCTGTCACAGTAGATCTCTTCATCTGTTCTTCTTTTAGTATTGCAACACCGTCTGCTACATTAGTAATCTTACTAGTGCTTCCTTCTTCTATTGACTCTTCAAATATAACTTGCCCTTCATCACATTTTCTGTAGTAGCTTAGAACTTCATGCATACCTATCATGTGTCTAGTGCATGCACTATCAACATACCAAGAGTTAGCAACATAGGCTTGTGTAGAAGTATAAGCAGCAAAACAAGTTAAATTAGATTTTTTCACCTATAATTGTTTTACCTTGTGCTGTGAAAACATGTGTGATGATCTCTTTTGCTGATTGAGAGACTTACCTTTTTCTAGCATTCTCTGGAGCTTGTAGCAGTGAGGTTTGATGTGTCCAGGTGTAAGATAGAAATGACAGATGGGAATGAACTTGTTCTTCTTTTTCCTAAATTGTTTATGCGATGTCACTGTTGTTGTTGTAACATCAGTAACCAGGGTAGTTTGACTGCTATTGGGTGCAGTCGCAACCTTATGTTGTAATTCTGAAATTTTTGAACTTTTGACAAAAACAGTTTTTCCATAAGATTCTCCTTCACAAAAACCAAGTCCAGTATGATCACTGCTCGATTTTTGAATGGATAACATGTGATCCAATTTCTCAATTCTAGAATTCAGCATTTTTATATTTCGCTGCAACTGTTCCAAGTCATGTTGCAACATCTGCACTTTTATCAGTCTTTATTCAGCCAGGTTTTTTAGTTCAGACTTTTGTTTTTCCAAATCAAGAATCCTCAACTCCAGACCCTAGTTTTTTTTGTACACAATCACTCAATTTTCGTCCATGTCTTTGTACGTTTTCATGACTTATTCGTTGTCCAACTCACCATCACTGTCTGACTCAATGCAATTAGATTCACTCATTTCATTGTCTGTTTTACCCAGTGTTGCAACTGCTGTACCAGTTTCTTCGTTCAGACTGATCTTTTGTGATGTTGTTGCAACAGTAAATGCAACAAAGTTATTGGTATGCTTTTCTTCACTCTCTGAAGATTCCTCTGATTGCTCATCACTCCAGGTAACCTTTATGGCCTTTTTATTCTTTTTCAAGGTGTTTGTACATTCAACTTGAATGTGGCCAAAACCCTCGCATTTTTGACATTGTACACCTTTACCTTTTTTGTTTTCATCAATGGGTTTAAAGCTTTGTTTCTTGAATGAGTCAAACCATGTTGCAACTTGAGGCTTCTTTTCAAAGTTTGACTGTCTAAAGCCACTTCTCCATTTGTCCCACTTCTTTAAAACTTTGTTGAAATTTTTGAAAAGCACGGCGAAGGATTCAGAGATTTCAGAGTCCTCATTATCCGAAAATCTTATTGTTTCTTTTCTTTCCACTTCGGTCTTCAAAGCAATGCCTTTTTCTTTCATTTTCTGCTTAAACTTCATCTCAAAAGTTTGAAGTGACCCCATCAATTCATCAATTTTGAGTTCATCAACATTCTTGGATTCTTCTATGGCAGCATCTTTGATTCCAAATCTGTCTGGGAGAGAGCCAAGGTTTTCTTCATAAGCTTCGAATTTGAATACTTCTCTCCCAAAGTAAAAGATTCATTAGTAATGTCACATAGCTTGGCATTAAAGTGAGCAATCATTTTATCCTCTTGCATCCTTAATTCCTCGAATCTGGTGGCAAGCATCTGTAATTTTGATCTCTTGACTGATATTGTACCCTCATGTGCTATTTGCAATATCTCTCAAGTCTCATTCGCAGATTCACACGTTGAAATTAACTTGAATTGATTCAAGTCAACATAATTGAATATTGTATTCAGTGCCTTGGAGTTCCAGATTGCCAACAGATCTTCATCCTTGGTCCATTCTGTTTTAGGTTTAGTTGCAACATTGCCCTGAGCATCTGTTTTGGTAGGAGTTGTCCAGCCAGTCAAGATAACTTTCCAAGCCCTCTCATCAATAGATTTGATGAATGCCCTCATTCGAGCTTTCCAGTATGAGTAATTCGCACCATCCAACAGCGGTGGTTTAGAGATTGAACCTCCTTCACGCAAGGTGTCCATACCTATCCCTATAAGACAACAACTTAAAACTCCCAAGAATCTAACCGAATTAGTTCGTAACCTGTTCTTGATGCCACTTGTTAGAAGTTGTGCAGTATAAATATGGATTAATTTCACAGCAAGATGACTAATATGCTTAATCGATGAAGGTTTGTGATAAAAACTAAAAATGGATGCAATAACTTGGTATATAGTGATGCTGTTAGAACTCTGTTACAGGTGATGTTGCAACATTAACTGAAATATCAATTCTATCACAGAATGTTAACAACCAGTTCCTTGATTAGTCAGTTTGTTCTACTTAATATTCCAACATACGTTGTAACAGTAAACATCACCGAAAAGATAAAACTTGTAAAAGGAACAAAGAACATCAAGATTTAATGTGGTTCAACCGTGAGGTCTACATCCACGAGACCTCCCCTGGTCCAACAAACCTATTCATTAAGAAATAACAAGTTACAACATCAATGGACTTATACAAGTAAAGACTCCTTCTTGACCTTTGACGCCTTGATGAAGAACTCCTTAACAAACTTCGGTTTGGCGAGCTCCCCTCGACTTGCAATGTTCTATCCTGAGAACTACACCTTCTTCTCCTGAAGAATGAATAAAAAAGACAGTAATCTAATTACTCAAAGACTCATACAAATTCGCTCATGACTCACTGTCAAACAACAAAGCTGCAACACTTAATATAATCAAAGACTATAACACAGATCGTGTTGCAACATTACTTGGAATACTGGACATAAAATTCTCTTGTATTTTCTCTCGTTGCTCTCTGTCTCTCTTGCACACTTCTGCCATGATTGCTGCTATATAAATACAAGATTGCTGCTTGGACATCTTGTCTTGGGCTTCAAGAAAGGCCTCCTCCCACAAACCCTATTCTTTTTTTCTTGTGAATATGCAATAAATGTCATTCCATAATCAAGACAAATCTTTTTCTCATATGGTAAGTTACCATAAGATTTTTCCTACAAAAGGTAAAAGCACAAGTATGGTAATATCATAAGTTTTGCAAAACATAGCCAATCAATAATTGCCTTAATAATCTCCAATCAATTAATCAATCGCCAATCAATCTAATTGGCTTAACACTTAATATATTGACAGACTAATAGTTGTGTCTAGATTGTTACATACAATATTCTAATATTTATTAGTTATCTACACTTGATTTTATGTATTCAAAGGCAAAAGCATCAAAATGTTAATACTTCTGCTGCTTGTATAGCTAATGAATTTGCCATGCAACAATGTCAATAATCATGACTATATATTTTCCTGAAAAACAGGTATTAATGAGATAAAAGTGGATGATAAGAAGGGGACACTAACTGTTATTGGGCATGTTGATTCTATAAAACTTGCCAAGAAACTCAAAAGGTATGGAGGATATGCAGAAATAATTAGTGTTGGTCCACCAAAGACACCTGAAGAACTTAAAAAAGAACCCTGTGCTTCTTCTTGTCAATGTAACCAATGCCGGCCTTTTGTTGTCTGCTATGCTCCCTATGATGGTCCCATCGGCTATGCTCCCTATCCTCTGTGTGATGCTGGTGGCTGTTCCATTTCTTAATTAGGAAACTGTAATGAGTTTTTTTCGGTTTTCACTACGAGAGAGGTTGAAACCAAAAAATGTAAAAAGTCATTCTAGGGTTTGTTATACCCTCTTGTCGTTCTCCAAAAGTGAGAATGGAAGTAGAATAATGTCTACCATGGCGTGTCTAAAGGGTTGATGAAGACGATCCGAACCTCAAATCGGCTTTGGTAGAAATATTATCTGATTGAGGGTTTACATTTCAAATGCTAAGATTTTATTTTAATCTTGTTCCAATATTGTACAAAGTCATTTCTTTCATGAAATTATGTTCGTGGTGTTTGTTGAAAAAGGAAAAAAAGAATAATAATTATTATTATAATAATAAAATATTCCCTCAAAATGATTATATGAATTTTCGATTTAGCCTTCTTTGTACGAAAAAGAAATTATGTTCAACGTGAATGACCTACATTTCATGAGGAGAATGCAATAATGAGTCTGAACTAAATGAATTGGAATAAATTTCAGTGCCTTTAGTAGTTGAGTTAGTTGACTAAGCGAACATGTTTATCTTACAATTAACCCTCATTGCCACTAGGGTTTTAATCCAATAGTAAAGTTATTTGTTATATGTACGAGGTTGTGAGCTTCAATCTCCCTGTATATAGTACAATTTTAGACCTTTCCTGAATAAATAACAATTAACCCTCATCCTAAGAGTCGAAATTTATTTTTATATCCTATAAAAAAAATCTTATGTGGTAAAAAAACATTGCAAAAAATGCATATTACAAGTTATACTTAACAAAAAGTGCGACACAATATAAATAATGCAATGATTAGATGAAATTATTGCAGAACCGTACCCTTTAATTTTTTGTACCCTGGTTATGGAAATTGATATAAGACGAAATCAAACATATATAATTACCTTTTTTTTATTCATTCAATTTGAGCGTCGTAAGAACACTAAAAATGTATTAGCATGAGAATTCCTTAATTTTCTAAAAGCATTCTAGACATTTTCAACAACTTTTTGTCTTGACATTCCCTTCTTAAAAAGCTATTCATCCCCAATCTTTAGTCTTTAACCTATCCAATCTTTAGTTACTAGTCATGTTAATGATCTCCTCAACCTCCTGATGACATAGTTGATTTTTTTTCTTTTTTTTTCATCACAACTTAATTGAATATACGATTCTTTTAAAAGACATTATGTGTTACTAATTAATCTTTAGTATAAGATAAGAAGTGCTTTGGCAAACAAATTTAGCAAATTCGAAAGAATAATTTCCCCCATGGCAGTATTGGCCTTTTCTTTTGTTTTCTTTTTTGGCTATTGAATTTCCAATGAAATCCAAATTTAAGTTCTCCAAACTTCAAAATAACTTATGAAACTAATGGGAAGATTAATTAGTTATGGATTCAAAATTCACAAGAAATTAAATTATACAAACCATTTGCATGTTTTTGAGCTATAAATTTTAAAATTTTACAATGGCAACTCAAAATTTTCAATATAAATGTAACCTTAAAGTACTCTGGAAAAGAAGGAGAATTAAAACCCTTTGTTATCTAAAATTTAGATTTCGAACTCTAACTAAATTCTTTTATTATCCAAATAAATCTGAACCATTATAAATTTTGAATATCAAAGATTTGAAATTTTAAAAAACTTGAAACAACCAAAAGTTTAGAATACTTTATCAAATTTAAATACAAGAATCCAAAAGCACTAGTAGATTAGAGTATGTTATGCTTAACTTATAACTTGTCAAAATATTCTAATAAGTAGATAATGATAAGAAGATCTATTATATTTGATAATGAACAAAAAAAGAAAAGAAAAAAGGAGTTTGTATTGCTTTCTAATTTGGTGCAAAATTTACATATTTGTACTTGATTTTTGAGAATTAGATACCACGTTAGTTTTGTCACGTATACATCACTTTTTATGTGAATGATTAGTTAGCAAAAAAGAAAAAAAGAAATAAACTAATTAAATGTTTTTTTTAACATACAACTAAACATTTACATAAATTGTGATAAATGGATAAGAAAAATACTACTCCCTCTGTCTTATAAATATAGACTCACTTTTCTTGTTCACTAGTTCCATATCTATTATAGTCCACTTTCCTTTTTGAAAGGATAGTTAATTCATTAGTTTCCCTGATATGCCTTTATATAATGTGCATATTTATCAACGATTATAATATTAACAAATTATAGTTGGAGTAAGTAATATCAATGGAGGGATATATTAGGACAATACTAAGCAATATTAATGGATTTAACTATATTAATTACATTTTCTTAATCTGTGTGAAAGTGAAAATAGTTTTTTTTTGTGGAAGGAGGAGTATGTATTTAGCAATGCTCTTTATTTTGATAACACCAAAATCAATAAACTGGCGCAAATAGTCCCTAATATTTTTTCTAAAACTTTAAATTCATCCCATTATTTAAAATTAGCCATTTTGGTCTCTATTGTTTTCTAAAAAAAATTAAATTTGTCCTTATTGTTCAAAATTAACAAATTTAGTCTCTATTATTTCTCAAAAAAGTTGAGTTTAGTCCTTATTGTTTTTATATAAAATTTAAACATGTCCTCAATGTTTAAGAAAAAATTGTGACTAAATTAATTTTTTTAAAACAATAATAGGGACAAAATTAATAAATTTTGAACAATAAAATCAAATTTAAAATTTTGGAGAAATAATAAGGACCATTTGTTGCAATTTTCCCCACATAAATCCAACTTATCTTTTAAGTGCTTGTAAAGCCCATTCTATTAAAACAAATAACAATAATTTAAGAAAACAAATAAGAATCATTTAAGAAAGTTTTTGACAGACTCATTGACCTGACCCAGAATACACAACACCCCGAGTGGAGCTGACAAATGGGCGAGCCCGGCACGACTCGACCGAATCGTGGGTTAAGAAAAATGAGCCCGACTCGGTATATATGTTTAGTTGGTTGAGCTGGGCTTGGCTCAATTTTTGAAATATATGACCCAGGTAGGCCCACGAGTCGCGAGCTAAGTTGGGCCATCCTATCTTTTTATTTTTATTTTTTATTAGTGTGTTCTGAATTTTGATAGTTGGATTAATAACGAAAAAAGCTTAAGCTTAACTTTTTTTACGAAAAAGTTAATTTAACAATTAACAAGACATAAGTTGATTGATAATATTAATATAAATGATAAAACATTACTTAACAAACCACAAGTTTACGAGACACGGATTCGTTACTAATAAACATAAAAAAAAACATTACATAAATACTTGAAGAAAGTGGGTGGAGAAGTTCTTCATTTTATTATGCTCCTTGTGTGGGTGTTGGGCCTGTTGGTGGCGGTGGTGGCGGTGGTTGAGTATTAAAATAGTTTGAAACATTTGAGTGTTGAGATACAAGATATCTTATAAGTGTTTTAGTTCTAAATTGACGACAGAATATATATTTACGTTCACGATAGTTACAAATTACATACTTATATTCTTCAAAGTAATCCAAAATGATTCTAAACATTTGAATGTAATCATTGTGAAAGATTTTCTTCCCCCATAGCCATAGATATTGTGTAATGCCCCGATCCCTCACGAGACCGGAGGCTCTAATGACCATGCTATTCTCAACCCAATACCAAGCCCGGTCACAATTTTTTCTGAATGGTTAAGTCCGGACCCGACACACGGACAGAGTCTCCCCTGTACCGTGGACATTCTGAAAACCTGTAAACACTCAATAACGCCACAACATAACAAGACATTCATTTATAACTAAAGATCTTAGGTTTAAGGCCATCCGAGCCTTAAGACATACAAACAGTTTAGATACAGACAAACATGCATTCATAACTTAACTTCTTTACAAAACCGCTTATCATGCCACTCCATGATAGCTTTTAAGTATTCTTAGAAATTAAAAACAACCAGTCATTCACTCCCAAGCATGCGAAGAAGCTAATAGCAGAAATATAAGTTATTACATGCCATGGTTCTAAATCTACCACTACAACATCTATCCCTCAATTTGCAAACTATATAATATACACATATCACTTAGGTTACAAAATAGAACATAAAGTAAAGAAAACAAGTCCTACTCTCATCAACAAGAACATAGTCCACCTCAAGCAACTAGACACAGCAACTAATGCAACTCCTCCAACTGCGCCACCTGAAACATGTTAGCGAGGTATGAGCAACCACTGTTGCCCAGTGAGGGATAAAGTCCCGGGGCGTGCAATGCAACAGATAATACAGTTAATAACAATAACAATTGAACAATTCAAGAAACAATGATAGCTTAAATAACCACACATTTGAAAGGATACATTTCACATAACCCCTATACACCAATCTTCACTGGGTCTTCATTCACGATCCACGAACAACGATCACGATCACGATAAGCCGGCATAACCCCAAACACTCTAGTGGGTGTACTCCGGATGTACCCCGATAATCCTACGACCCAATATTCCCTGGCAATCTCCGGACCAGGCGAATGAGGGACTAGGGCACGGAGTTTGAATATCCACCAGCAAGCCCTCTGCCGCCCAGCCGATATTCAACACATCCGCCCCTGACACTATGGTTGCGCAACCACTATGCAATGCACTTAACGATGGCAAGTTAATAGCAATAATATAAGCATTAACACATATGAGGATCAACAAAGTAGGTTGACCTCGATGCAATTAGGATAGAAGCAAATATAGAAGCTAATAAGCAGTTTACAAATGAACATATACAAAACAAGCATAGGATTATACCAAAAGCTCCAAACCAACTTAATATCACATATAAACACTCAAGAAATCATGCCGTGGGTTTAGAAATGTGAGACAAACGAAATTGCACTTAAACCCCTTTGTTTTTCGAACTATTTCTCTTCTAAACCAAAGTTAATGATTTCATTTTCAAAGGAAACTCTCCCAACCTTCTAACTAACCCCCAAGGTACCCTCTCAACCCTCTAACTCATTCAAATGCACGCGTTTACCCCGAAAGCCCCAATTTCCCTCTTTTGGCTTAAAACTATACCTACATTGTCCGGGCTTCAAACAAGGGATATCAAGGCATCTATAGCACCTAGGTAGCCTAAGGATACTAGAATTGAAGCCCGAATCCACCTGGATTCGCATTAACCCCGAAAGCCCCAACTTAAAGTCGGCTATTTTTCATTTTTAGGCAATTTAAGGCAATGCAAGTGCACGGGGCTATTAGACTATCTTCACTAACACCTAAGGCATCTATTAGAAGCATTAAATCAAGCTAATTCGAGCAATTACACAAAACCCTAGAAAAAAAACGTCACTATTCACCCTAAAAATTAAACTAACGATTCTAACCGTTTAAATTGCGAAACGACGGTTCAAAAGTGTTCTCTAGCATTCATATAGATAGTATATTAGCATAGATAACAATTACAATGGCATATAATCATATTTTCAACAAATCAATAAATGAGCAACTATTTAAAAATGCAAAAACAAGTCGTGAAATTCCTCACCACTACGCGTAGGAGCACCTAGGAACCTTGCAAACACCCTACACTAGTTGCTCAAGGCTTGGAGTGGCTTGATTTGATGATTTGATGAGCAAAATCTCTCCCAAATGCACAAGGAAGGCTGTCGGGTTTGGCTACTGTTCACAGGCTGAAATTTTTTTGTTTTTGTGTTACAATGTGCTTGTGTTATGTTATATTAGGTAGGCCTTGGGGTGGGGTCATGTTGGGTACTTAAATGATCTAATAAAATGCGCGTTGCTAGCTCCAAAACGAGGCTAATGAATAAAACTTAGGCTAGCTAATTAAATCTATAAAGTTATTACGTAACACTATTCATTCAACTACTAAAGTCATTTTCTAAACGAGCTCTCCTAACGCCGTTAGCTCAAATGCACATTTTTCCCACTACTTTTACAATTAATATGATTTAATAAAAATGCTAATTAACTAATAGAAAGCAGTTTAAAAACGGAGTGAATAGTAGCTACAGAAGTCAGTTAGTAAATCACATAAGTAAATGCGCAAACAAAGGATGCAATAGTAATTGAATGCATGGCTAAATCTCGGGCGTCACATATTGTGTATTCTCTTGTAATAAAATAAAGAGACAATAGGTAGTAAAATAAATATATAATTTTGTAGTAAAATGAAGTTGAATACACTAACTATTTATAAGAAAAATTACTTGTACAAATTATACTATCAAGATGGGCTTTATCTGGGCTAGAATTGGGCTTGAGCTGGGCTCGATCTGGGCCTGTGCTGGGTTTGAGCTGGGTTGGGCAGGACTGGGCTTGGGCACAAATGGACTGGGTCAAATAATATATGACTCAACTCGACCCACCTATATGTGGTGGGTTGAACTGAGTCGAACCCGTTTTCATTCGAATTGGGCTCGGCCTGAATTTTCATGTGGTGGGCTGAACTGAGCCTGTATCGACCCGACCTAAATGCCACCTGTAGCCCCAAGTTTCAAGAAGCGCTTTTCAGCTTACACTGTTGTCGCCGGCGATTCAAGCTGAGAATTTACATAAGCTATTGTTCTTAGCATTTGGAAATCTCATTTAGAACATTCTAGACTAAACTCATCGAGCTTAATCGTATTATAGCAGTTTTGAGTATGGCGATGAAGAGCTCTTGGCAGCAAAAAGAGCTCGCATTCATCATTTTCTATGCTTTTCTCTTCTACGCTTTTGTCATCCGCTGCTCACTTCAACTATCTCACAATGTACTATGTTAAGATAAGTTAATAAATCTGTTATTATTGACGAACTGATTAAATCACAATGTATTATGTTGATTAGAGATTCTTTACTAGCGAAAGTGTTTTAAAATATCTATTTCTCGGAAACTAGGTCAATGATTTAAAGGATTATTTTATGTTTCACATTGGCAATACTTGCAAAAGCATTAGAGAGTACAATGTAATTGTACTGGAGAATATGAAGAAAACTGTAGATGTCAAAATCCACAATCACGGATTGCGGGCCACCAGCAACCTACAGAGACAGAAAGCAATCGAACGACGTGAGTCTTGGGACACCGGTGTGGTGCCGTCCGAAGACACTCCGACGCTCAAGTCAGTAGTCTATCGGAAGGGAAGAGCAAACGAGGACTATAAGGAGGGATAATTGGAAACTACCGTTGTTGCGACGTTGTTATAGGAAGAGTAGGTTGTGATTTTGTAAAAGGGAGAGGTAGGGTATTGCTGTGTATGGCTAATACTCGATGCCCCCTCCTCGCGTAGGCGTGGCCTTCTTAAAGGTGTGGCCTTCTTAAAGGTGTGGGTCATCCAAGAGTCACGGACTCTTGGGACTTGTATTCCTCGTAGACTACCTGATTACTTATCGCGTAAGATAGAGGTAGTTCTTAGCCCAAGTCCTTCAATGGTAGTCCTCTTCTCGTAGACTCGGCGATTGTGATAGGTCCAGAGTCACTTTTCCTCATGAGACTTGTAAATCCCCCAGAGTACTTCGAGGAAGTAACCACTTATCCTGTAGGATGGGCCTCCATCTGAACTTGTTGATCGTCACCCGCTACGGTAAGCTAGTCACTTAAGGTCTCTTTCTTAGACACTTATCTATTAGCACCTGGCAAGGCCTCGGGTCGTGCCCGAGTCCATCGTCAATCACCCATGTGAGATAACCCGATGTCTGGGCTTAGGGCAGAGCTAGTGGCCTCCGCGTGAGCTCCGTCCGTAGTAGGCTGCAACTTAAAATGCTACACGTAGGCCTTGGCCTAACATTAATGTCGTCTGGGGCTAAGTGAACTATCATGGCATGAACCGAAGGTCCATGCCCATTTTTGCATTAACAGTTTGTCCCCCCACTCCCTAAGTCGAAGAGTCTCTGAGTTAGGGAGTAAATTGGTCAAAAAATGAACTCGACTTGTACTCCTCGGGAGAATTCCGTCACCTACCATGCAAATGGTTAACAGCCTACCCATTCTCTTCACAATCTCGCAGCCTACCGTTTCGTCTCACAATGTCGCAGCCTACTGCTGAATTTTTTTTTTTTTTTGCAAATACTACTGCACTTGATTGTGCATTGTCTGGAATTGAGTTCACATAGAACTCTGGCAACATGTGTAATATAATAATATGACATGATAACATAATGTCTTTTGACTATAGAATTCGAATAACAACTACTGCATAATAATATACCATTATAATATATTATATTATATGATACCAACAAAGCTTGCTGACCTTTTTCTTTCTCTTTGCACGTAGGATTTTTCAATGCATTGGTCCCACGATGAAGTATAAAAAGAAGCTTAAAGGAAATAGAGGGGCCCGCGCGCAAAAATAAAATGTATTTCTCCTTGAAGTCGCGCAGCCTACTAGGCGTTACTGTTCACTTACTACTCACAATTCTCATGTTGTTCACCCAGCGCGCAGCCTACCATTTGTTTGTTCGCAAGGTGGCAGCCTATCACTTTCATTCATTTTCTCGCAGCCTACCATTATTTTTTGCTCAATCGCAGCCTACCAGTCTTGCGTCATCCATTTGCCTCGTTGTTCTTTTGCGCTAAAAGTCTTGTGCATTTAATCACCTAACGTCTTAGGCACACCAAAAGGATCTCTGCGTACAAGTAATAGGGCTAACACATTAGTCAACGTCGATGTCCTATTCACCATTTTTGTTTTTGAAAACTCGCGCTCTCTTCTTTTTTTTTTTGATCCTACGCAGTAGGTGTACTGGGCTGACCCCAGCTGTGGGCGCATGGGCCCCACTGGGGTCAGCCCTTGTGGCTGACAGCGAGGGGACAAGGCTTTGTCCCCTCCCGGCAGCTCCAGGGCCACCTGAGGGCCGCCATGCGCCCCTAAGGGGGCTCCAAGAGGACAGCGGTACTGTCCCCTGCAGCTTACGGGGCTTCCCCCCGCGACACATGTCGCGTGAGGCCCGCACTTGGTTCCTTAGGACCTTTAACCTGCTTTGCAGGCCCATCTTTTTTTTTCCCTTTTGCGAATACAATTTCCTTCCCGTTTCATTGTCCTCTCTGCTTCTTCTTCTTGTTCGCTCAAATGGCAACGACTGCATAAGCTTCATACTGGTAATCCATTGGAGGACGCGACTCACACTTTGCTAGCAGGCTTCCTTTTTAATCGTTTCTAAGAGGTAAGAAACTACTTAGAGCCCCTCTATATTTTTTGTTTTCTCCATTTTCCTTTTTAGCTCAGTTTTTTTTTTTTTGTTTTGATTCTCAAACAGTGAAGGTTGGAGAAGGAATGTTTCTCCCTCAAGGTTTCTCCCTTTCGCGGTAAGGCTTATTTCTTCTGGTTTGTACTCCCATTTTGCGAGATTTGTTACATGCTTCATGCCTTCACGTGATCTCTTAAAACGCTGGAAGTGTGCATATACTACTACACCATTCTCTTTAAAAAAAAACATAGAATGTTTAAACTTTCAGAGGTGATCCTTGGTATATATGTGTGGAACCATAAGTAGTCATTGTCCGTTCCTATTTACATGGCACTTTGCATGCAGATGTATACACACATGCGTACATGGACGCACACACGTATATTCACACCTTTTGCTTTTTTCTATTTTTTTTCTGTCCGCGCCACTCAGTAGGTTGTCTTTCGAATTCTTTTGATAGGCGATACCTCAGAGATTCACAGTAGGTTGTGACCTTGGACCCTAAGGGTAGGCGGTACCTTTGCAACTCACGGTAGGTTGCAACCTTTGACCCTAATAGAAGGTGATACCCTAGGGACTCAAGGTAGGCTGCAACCTCGGACCTTAAAGTGGGCAATTTCCTAGCAGTCGTCGGTAGGCTGCAACCTTAGTCTAAAAAATAAATGACACCTTAGCGACCCACAGTAGGCTGCGGCCTCAGGCCTTGATGACAGACGACACCTTCAATGAGACAAAGTGGGCTGCCTATTAGGATCCACCTTTTGCTGTCGAGGCAGGGTCACTTCCCCTTGGTACTATGACTATAGGCTAGTCATTGGTCATAAGCGTAGCATCGTCTTTTGTCGTCTGCCACTATCATTGTACTAAAATGTCATTCGTTGTTCGTAGGTAGACATGTTGTCACAAGAGGATGCGAGGTCCGTCGTAGAAGATTCTCTGTTTAGGAGCGAGGGAGAGTCAGCCGAACTTCAGGCAGAAGAGTCATTTTGTAGTTCTGATGGAGTAACTGTTGCGGATAGTTGGTCATATGAGGGTCAAATTAACTTAGAAGAGCTAGCAAGTGCAGTGCATGTGGTAGGATCTATTCCTCTTAACACACCGTCAGTCGACCTTGGAGAACTAGTTGGTCTCCCGAGGAGCATATTGTCAGTGAGTCCCCGTTCCCACCTTAAGCCAATTGACATTGCTCGAATCAGGGTCTCCTATAGCATTCTCGAGGGGTGTATCGTCCGATTGCCAGAACGCTATAAGAGGGCAGACTGGGACTCTCCCGGTTGGGTGTGCATGTATGAACGTGCCTTCCAGATTGGCCTTCGTCTCCCCTTACCCTCACTAGCTTGCCAGCTATTGCGGCGTTACGAAATTGCCCCAAGTCAACTAATGCCGAGCGCTTGGTGCATGCTCCTCGGGTGTGAAGTCCTGGGAGAACGTGTAGGTGTACCGCTTGGGTTAGCTGAGTTGTTATATTGGTATCACTTGAAAGAAGACGAACCCGGTCGATACCATTTCGCTCCTAAGCCAGGGAAGGTCCCCTTGATAATCCTCCCTCCTAATAACCGTTACTGGAAAGACAAATATTTTTTTCTTTCCAGCGAAGTGGTGCTCAAGGGAGAACCGTATATCCCTCGCATCTGGGATCGTACCCGTGAGTCCTTAACTTTCGCTTGCGCAGGTAGAATTGGCATCAATTACTCCTCCGAGGGTCCGTACACAAGGGACCGAATTAAGGCGATCTTGGCATTGCCTGAGGAAGACCGTCTACATTCTGTTAGTCTCTCCGAACCCAAGCTGCGATCATCTGTGATTTGGAAGCAAGTCCCTTACTCTCTCGAAGGTAGGCCTTTCCCTCCTTTGGCTAAGCTTCCCACGATACTAGCTAATCGAAGAACACTTGAAGGTTTAGGTTACAATTCGTCTGACCTTTCAACCTTGCGTGATCCGCTTGTCAGAGAATACGTAGACAATATCATGACGGGTAAGTACCACGCTACAAACAGTGAGCAAGAGATGCAACGGGGCCTTCAGAAACGCAAAAAGGCGCCAGCGGGGAACTCCGATTCTATTGTGCCCACCACTATTCTGGCTATTCCAGTTGTTCAATCTGGCCAGGTCGAGTCTAGTCAAGTGTCACGAAAGCGCCCCACTGTTGAGCCAACCCTTCTGTCAGACCATCTCAAGGTTGAGTTCCCCTTTGAGGAGTCATCTATCTCTAATGCGAGTTTAGTACTAGCTCCAGTATCGAAGCTGCTCCTTGCCGATGATGCGGCCCTTCTCAGGAGGATGACGATGTCCGCTTCCGCTAAGTGGGGTGTGACCCACGCCTTCCAGGTTCTACAGATTGTACATTCTGTAACTTTCTTTGCCCTCACTGGTTCTAACTTTTGCATGGTTTTTTCTTTTGTTGCAGGCGCTCGAGGCCATCTTTTACAAAAATAAAGAAGTAGCGGAACTTCACAAAAAGCTTGAAAATGCCAGTGCCTCAAATGCATCTCTTGCAAAATCTCTAGCCACAACAAATGAAGCAGCCAAAAAGGTGAAGGAGTGCGTGGGTGCCCTTGAGCAGGAGGTGATTGAGAAAAACCGCACACTAGCGGAGGCTGCTCTAGAGTTGAAGTTCAAGGAAGACGCATGGAAGGTTGAGGAAAAAGGACTAGAGTCTCAACTAGAGGACATCGCCGACGACGCGTCCCTCGCAACGGAGGCTAGATTGATAAAATAGTTCAGGGACGGGAAGGCTAGCGACTGGGATTACAACGACATCATCAAGCGTTATGAAGATTTTTGTTATGCTCTAGAGGCCGACCCAATTGAAGCGGAGATGATTATTGGTGATGTGCCCCCGAGGGACCTGCCCAATCAATCTGCTGAACCATCGTCAAGGTAACTTGCGGCGCATCCTGCTTATCCTTTTTTTTTGTCTAAACTCTAGCTTGGTATGTATAAGTATTGTGCCGCTGGTACCTTTTTGTATATGTAATGCGCATATGACACTCTAGTGACGTATTTCTAGCGGATAGATGCCAATGACCTAGGACCACATGCTCTACGTACACAGTGCCCTCGTTCCTTTTGCTATGTAGTTGGCGCAGCATAACTTTGCTTTTATGGTTTCAAAAGTAATCTATGTTTCCTCTGTAATCGATTTCGTATATGCTTTCACTGGTTCGCAAATTACTCAACCTTTCGTGTATAAGATTATCGTGTGGATAACCTGGCCATTTATCCGCGGTTGCGGAGCGGCCCAATATTGGTTAAGCTTTAATTGCCATGACTCAAACTGTCGACTATCCTATTTGGAGCTCTTTAGGTGTGCACCTATCACTCTTTAACAGCCTACCACGTGGTAGACCATACTATTATTGCGGAGCCTACCGTAGTAGGTCACGGCATACAAGGGGTCAAGCTGATACATTAGCTATTTCGAACTTTACCTTAGTTGGTTACTCCGCTTAGGCGTCTTAGCCGGTAGGTGGGTCACTTGGACCCTACCATAGTAGGTTGCGCCCTTTAGGCGTCTTGTTTGGTAGGTAGGTCACTTGGACCCTACTATAGTAGGCTGCGCCCTTTAGGCGTCTTATTTGGTAGGTAAGTCATTTGGACCCTACCATAGCAGGTTGCGCCTTTTAGGCGTCCTATTTTGTAGGTAGGTCACTTGGACCCTACCATAGTAGGCTGCGCCCTTTAGGTGTCTTAGTTGGTAGGAATATCACTTGGACCCTACCATAGTAGGCTACGCCTTTTAGGCGTCTTAGTTGGTAGGAATATCATTTGGACCCTACCATAGTAGGCTGCGCCCTTTAGGCGTCTTATTTGGTAGGTAAGTCATTTAGACCCTACCATAGCAGGTTGCGCCTTTTAGGCATCCTAGTTTGTAGGTAGGTCACTTGGACCCTACCATAGTAGGCTGCGCCCTTTAGGCGTCTTATTTTGTAGGTACGTCACTTGGACCCTACCATAGTAGGATGCGCCCTTTAGGCGTCTTCGCGTGGCCGCGTAGGACCATAGGCTGGTCTTCATAGGACCCAGCATGGTCATATAGGACCGTAGGTTAGTCATGAGAGACTACCACTTTGAAGCATGCGTTGTTATCGCATCAATCGCGCGCGGGTATGCCTGGTTAGTTCGCCCCTAGGTAGGTTCCTCATGTTTGAGTTGAAGATAAGATGAATGAATTAAACTAAGAAAAGTGCTTTATTCATTGAAACTCACTACGTTGACTCGCGCCTAGGCGTGCCACGAACTACATTGGCATTAACGAAAGACCCCCACGAAGGGGTAGCTAACTAGAAACTACTAACCCCATAAAGGGAAAAACTAATCAACTCTATCAACCCCTAGTGGGCAAGCTAAAAATATGCCTAAAAGTAGTACTTCTTGAGGTGGACAGCATTCCAACTATTCACAATGTCTTTGCCCTCTGCGGATTGAAGCTTATAGGCTCTATGACCAACAACCTTCGTGATGAGGTAGGGTCCTTCCCAAGTAGGTCCTAGCTTCCCGACGTTGACCTCCCTGGTGTTCTGGAATACCCTCCTCAGGACCTAATCTCCTTCTTTGAAGGTCCTGACTCGGATGTTCTTATTGAAATGTCGCGCCACCTTCTGGTGGTAGGTTGCGATTCGAACCAAAGCCCGTTCTCTCTTTTCATCAACAGTGTCGAGCAAATGACTAAGTTCTTGACTATTCTGCTCCTCGGACGCTTGCACAACCCGGAGGGTTGGAAGCCCAACTTCCGCTGGAATGACTGCCTCTGCGCCGTAAACCAAGGAGAATGGTGTCTCTCCCATCGAAGACCTTGCCGTAGTCCGATAGGACTATAACACCCCCGGGAGCTCGTCAGCCCATCTTCCTTTCGAACTCTCCAATCTCTTCTTGAGAGTCGAGATGATTGTCTTGTTGGATGATTCAGCTTGACCATTGGCTTGTGGATAGCGCGAAGTGGAGAAGGTTAACTGGATCTTCTATTCTTTGCAAAAGTCTCGGAAGTCGCGACTAATAAATTGGGAGCCATTGTCTGTGACGATTTCCTTTGGTACCCCAAACCTACATATAATATTCTTCCACACAAAATTCTTCGCCTCTCTGTCTCGGACTTGGTGATAGGTCTCAGCCTCGATCCATTTGGTGAAATAGTCGATAACGGCGAGCATATAGATGCGCTATCCTGGTGCAGTTGGCAGTTTACCCACAATGTCCATACCCCACTTCATGAATGGCCACGGCGCAGAAATCGTGGCAAGTGGTTCAGGCGGTTGATGAGGAACTTGCGCAATTCTCTGGCAATTATTGCATTTTTTCACATAGTCTATGGAGTCAGCACACATAGTAGGCCAGTAGTACCCTGCTGTGAGTGCCCTATTGGCGAGGTTGTGTGCTCCGGAATGGTTGCCGCACTGTCCTTCATGTAGTTCGGCCAAGACGTAATCAGACTCTTCCTTATCGATGCAACGAAGGTAGGGCCCGGAATAAGACCTCCTGTAGAGCTTTTCCTTGATGAGACAGAACCTGGCCGCTTTGGCTTTGAGCCTTCGTGCCTTATGGTGATCCTCAGGTAGGACGTCATCTCGGATATACTGAATGATAGGAGTCATCCAAGATGGCATATCGCTGATACATGTTACCACTTTCGTCTTTTCCTTCCAAACGGCGGGCCACTGAAGGTAGACGGCGGGAACCACCTTAGGAGCTACCACTTGGGTAGATGCCCCTAGGGCCGCTAGAGCATCGGCGTGACCATTATCTTCTCTACTCAACTGCTTTATCTCGAACCCCTCGAAAGCTGCTAGTAGCTTTTTGGCGAGTGACAAGTATGATGCCATCTTGTTTTCTCTTGCTTGGTAGGTTCCTAGGATTTGGTTGACTACTAACTGTGAATCACTGTTGACAGCTATCCTCTTGACGTTAATCTCCTTGGCCAAAGTGAGTCCCGCAATCAGGGCTTCGTACTCTGCTTCATTGTTGGTGGCTTTGAAACCACACTTGACCGATTGCTCAATGATGTCCCCCTCGGGAGACTGTAACACTAACCCGAGGCCGATACCCTTGGCGTTACTTGCCCCATCCACACTCAACGTCCATCTCCCTTGTTTCGATGAGACACTAAGGCACAACAACTCTTTCTCGGCTAATAAGTGGATGCCGGGCATGAAGTCTGCCACAAAGTCCGCCAGGGCTTGTGATTTGATTGTAGTCTGTGGCTGATAGGAGATTTCATACTCGCTGAGCTCGATTACCCACTTCGACAGTCGTCCAGAAAGTTTCGGTTTATGTAATACGGAATTGAGGTGGAAGGTTGTCAACACTGTTATTGGATGGCATTGGAAGTATGGCCTTAACTTGCGTGCTGCATTGACGAGGCCTAATGCTAGCTTCTCTAGCTGACTGTACCTGGTCTCGGCATCGAGCAGAGCTCTGTTTGTACAGTAGACTGGGTGTTGTTTTCTTCCTTCCTCTCATACCAAGACAGCACTTACGGCAGTCTCTGAGACAGCTAAGTAGATTAGAAGGGTTTCACCATCTTTCGGCTTGGAGAGCAGCGGTGGGCTGGTAAGGTATACCTTAAGTTGTTGTAGTGCCTCTTCACAGGCAGGTGTCCAAGCAAAGTCTTTATTCTTCCGGAGGGTATCGAAGAAGGCGTGACACTTCTCAGAGGATCGTGAAATAAACCTAGTTAGAGCTGCGAGCCTCCCAGTGAGCTTCTGCACTTCCTTGACATTAGTCGGAGACGGAATGTTAAGGATGGACCTTATCTGATCCGGGTGGGCCTCGATCCTGCGCTGGGTGACTAGGTATCCCAAGAACTTTCCAGAGGTGACCCCGAAGGAACATTTCGTGGGGTTCAGCTTCATGTTGTATTTCTTCAAAATTTCAAACGTCTGGCGCAAGTGACTGAGGTGGTCTTCCGCAATAAGAGACTTCACCAGCATGTCGTCGATGTAAACCTCCATGGTTTGTCCCAGCAAATCAGCGAACATCTTATTGACCAAACGTTGGTAGGTTGCACCAGCGTTCTTCAAGCCAAAGGGCATGACTTTGTAGCAGTATATCCCTCGTTTTGTGATGAACACTGTCTTCTCTTGATCCTCTAGATGCATGAGTATTTGGTTGTAGCCGGAAAAGGCATCCATGAAAGTAAGAAGCTCATGCCCTGCCGTCGCATCCACTATTGTGTCTATGTGCGGGAGAAGAAATGAGTCTTTCGGGCATGCCTTGTTCAGGTCTGTAAAGTCGATACAAACTCTCCACTTTTTGTTCTTCTTCCTTACAACCATCACATTTGCCAACCAATCAGGGTAGAGGACCTCGCGAACGGATCCAATGTCAATCAGCTTCTGCACCTCTTCATTGATGATACGATTCCTCTCTGCTGCGAATTTCTTCCGCTTCTGTTTCACAGGAGGATACACTGGGTCGACTTGTAGTTTGTGAACCATGACCACCGGGTCAATTCCGGTCATGTCCGCGTGAGACCAAGCGAAGCAGTCGTAGTGATGGCTAAGGAAATCCACCAACTGGTCGTGCAGTCTCGGCTTTAACTTCGAGCCAATCTGAACGACATGATCGGGATGGTCGGGGTAGATTTGTACTTCATCGAGTTCTTCTATGGTAGGCTGGTCAGGGTAACCTTGTGTTGTAGTTTGTTCCACCTGATACAAAACGTCATGGCCAGCCCTCCTCAAGGCAGAGCGGTAGCATTCGCGAGAGTCCCTTTGGTGTCCTCTTATTTCTCCTGTTCCCCAACTAGTCGGGAACTTGACTACCTAGTGGTAAGTTGACGGAATGGCTTTCATCTCATGGATCCACGGATGCCCCAGTATGATATTGTAGGGTGATGGACAGTCTATCACTAGGAATCGAGTATTGTGGTTAACGCCCTCGGCGTAAGTTGGGAGCACAACCTCTCCAATAGTGCTTTTGTGTTCGTCGCTGAACCCGATTAGGGTAGTTGAACGACGAGTGACACATGCTTCATCGATCCCCATCCCCCTAAGGGCATCTAGCATGAGGACGTTGGCTGAGTTGCCGTTGTCGACTAGTATCCGTTTGACCAGGCAGTTGGCCACCCTTAACGTTATCACCAGGGCGTTATGGTGCGGATCATCCAAGTAGGCTGCTTCGTTGTTAGAGAACGTGATGATCTGTTCAATATCAAATTCCCTAGGTGGCCGAGGCCTTAAGCCAAAACCGACTGCCTGTCGAACGTGTCTTCTCGCCGCCGAGTGGCTGATACCACTGACCTCCGATCCACCAGTGATGCAATTCACTGTTCGCTCAAGATGCGGCGGCTCAGGTGGGGTGATCTCTCGAGCCTTTTGTTTTCCCTCTCGCTGGGCTATGGTTTGTTTCCCTCTGTCGGTCAAGAACTGGGTGAGGTGGCCCCTCTTTAGCAACTCTGCGACTTCTTTTTTGAGGCCAATACATTCCTCAGTTGTGTGCCCATGGTCGTCGTGAAAGTCGCACCACTTAGTTTTATCTCTCCGGTCAGCGGGGGACCTCATCTTCTCCGGCCACTTGACGGCGTTGCCCATCATCTTCAAAGTATGAACAAGCTCAATCAGAGCTATACTGAGGTTATAGTCTGGCATTCTTCGTATGTTTGGGCTGCAGTCTCGCCTCTGGTCAAGTGGTCTCTTGTCATCGCGTGATCGTTTACTTTTTTGTTCCTCTGCAGAGTAAGGCTCGCGTCTTTTACCGCGTGGATCAGACGTTAGAGAGCGCATGCGATCACCCCTATCACGGCGCGATGGTGAAGGGCGATAGTTTGACTCATCTTCTTCCCACTTAATCTGAGCCCAAGCCTTCGTCAGAACATCCTCCATGGTCTTGCACGGGTACTTGGTTAATTCCTTATATAAGTCAGACTCGGGGATTAGGCCCTTGCGAAAGGCTGAGATGGCCGTGGCCATGTTACATTAGGGGATGGCTACCTTCTCCTTGTTGAACCTCCCCACAAAGTCGCGCAGAAGCTCGCCTCTCCTTTGTACAATCAAGTAGAGGTCATCAGACTGTTTCTCTAACTTTCTGCTACTCGCGAATTGCTCCACGAACATGTCTGTCAGTTGGGCAAATGAGGCAATACAATTGTTTGGTAGGTTAGTATACCACTGCAAGGCAGGTTCTACCAAACTAGAGCCGAATCCCTTACACATATATGCTTCCCTAGAATCTCGCGGGACGGCCACGGTGAACATCCTCTGCTTGTATTGCATTATATGATCATCAGGGTCAGTAGTCCTATCATAAGGCCTCATGTTCGGAAAGCTGAATTTAGCCGGCATCTCCACCATTGCAATGGTGTCGACAAACGGGGAGTCGGCAAAGCTGTTTACCGTACTCCTCTTAATGGGGGCAGGCACCTCGGGAATCCTCTGGATGAGGGACTCAATCTCCTGGAACCGACGAAGGATATCACGGCTTGGCCCCCCCTCGTCTGTCGGCTGTGTTAGAGGTCGTTCAGTGGTGACAATGGTTTGGAGGTAGACTTCACTGCCGGGCGTCTGCTGGGGTGTGGACCCAAGGGATTGCATGGGCGCCACCATCTCACCATGGGCGATTGCCTTCCCGCGGTTCAAAGGGGCGGTGGTCGCTGTGAGGGTCTTGACCCTTTCCTCTAGCTCGATATTCTCTTGGCGAAATACAGTGTTTTGCGCCTCGAGCTCCTTAAGTTTTTCCTTGCACGCCTCCATCTCGGTCATCAAGGCCTCCATCTGTGCTTGGATATCATTTTGAATGCTACTTTCAGCCATGGCTTTTGTCAAAAATAAGAGTGATCAAGAGTTCGTAGCCTTTCTGTTCGGGCAACTGAGTTGCCAGGGGCCCCACGGTGGGCGCCAAATTGTAGATGTCAAAATCCACAATCACGGATTGCGGGCCACCAGCAACCTACAGAGACAGAAAGCAATCGAACGACGTGAGTCTTGGGACACCGGTGTGGTGCCGGCCGAAGACACTCCGACGCTCAAGTCAGTAGTCTATCGGAAGGGAAGAGCAAACGAGGACTATAAGGAGGGATAATTGGAAACTACCGTTGTTGCGACGTTGTTATAGGAAGAGTAGGTTGTGATTTTGTAAAAGGGAGAGGTAGGGTATTGCTGTGTGTGGCTAATACTCGATGCCCCCTCCTCGCGTAGGCGTGGCCTTCTTAAAGGTGTGGGTCGGTCAAGAGTCACGGACTCTTGGGACTTGTATTCCTCGTAGACTACCTGATTACTTATCGCGTAAGATAGAGGTAGTTCTTAGCCCAAGTCCTTCAATGGTAGTCCCCTTCTCGTAGACTCGGTGATTGTGATAGGTCCAGAGTCACTTTTCCTCATGAGACTTGTAAATCCCCCAGACTACTTCGAGGAAGTAACCACTTATCCTGTAGGATGGGCCTCCATCCGAACTTGTCGATCGTCACCCGCTACGGTAGGCTAGTCACTTAAGGTCTCTTTCTTAGACACTTATCCGTTAGCACCTGGCAAGGCCTCGGGTCGTGCCCGAGTCCATCGTCAATCACCCATGTGAGGTAACCCGATGTCTGGGCTTAGGGCAGAGCTAGTGGCCTCTGCGTGAGCTCCGTCCGTAGTAGGCTGCAACTTAAATTGCTACACGTGGGCCTTGGCCCAACATTAATGTCGTCTGGGGCTAAGTGAACTATCATGGCATGAACCGAAGGTCCATGCCCATTTTTTGCATTAACAAAAACTAAGAAAGGTTAAAATGATTTACGAATATGTCCTTTGTTTTTCTTTTTATTGTAAATGGTGGTTTGATCCACTTATGTACATTTTTATTTTTATTTAATAAATTATGAACGTCTTACTTAACAAAAAAAAAAAATGAAATAATCATCTATAATCTCGAACATTATGTTGTTGACCTATTTTAGATTGCAAAAATTAAAAAAAAAAAACAAAAAATAAGGTCCAGGCTCTTAATACAACGTGCGATACCAGAAGCTCAGAACCATTTCATCATACAAATTTTAGCTTTTTAGCCAACATTCCTCGACCGACAACTTCATGTTTATCAAAAGAATCTGATTTAGAAAAATAAGGGGGGCAATTAAAATGTATGGTTGATATTGTCAATCCAATCTAATTTGGTTGGCTCGTCTATTCTCATATATAAAAACCTGGTCACCCATCGCCCATTAGTATCATTGCTTGGCCTACACTTGCATAATCATAAACCTGTGGCATGTGATCATAATAGTACTAATGCATTCTTGATCTGTTGTAATATTTAAAAACTTTTAAATCTGTTACGCAAAAGTTAAAAACTATTATAAATGAGTTTAATTGTTTTATGTGATGCCATTGCATATGCTCCTATTGCAAATTTTCTATTTCAATGGTCTTTTGTAAATAATAACCAATGATAGTTTAAAAACCATTGCACTTAAACTATAATTTAAAACATTTTGCCAAAAAATAATGTCATGAACAATTATTAACAAAAAGTGATAAAAATAATTTTAATGGCTGCAATTAAACAAAGACTTTTCAAAAAGTTTTAGTTTATGCAACGACATATTACAATAGTTTTTTACAATAAGATTTTAATTTTTCACTAAGGTGTTGCAAAAGAACTAAAATCGTCATTTTTACAATGTCATTCAATTGGCTCCACCTGAAGAATTTTCGGAGTCAAAGTCTTCTTAGTACGACCCTCTATGTGACCCCCTTGAGTTACAAAAAGATAGCCTGATCTTTATAATGCCAAACCAGAGGTGCATAGTAAGTCAATTTATTTCTTTGTTGCATTGCATTATCATGAAGGTACGTAGTACGTCGTTTATAGCATGTGCATTTTTAAATAAACCTATCGAAGCCATTTCATATACTTGTACAAGCTCTTCAATGAAATATTCTTAATTTTAAGCTTAATTTGCATCCTTAAGTAGATTAAGGAAAAAGCTATATACATTTCAAATGTTTTACTTATTGTACAAATGTTTTTGCTTTTATGCACCACTTCCCCAAAACAGAAAATTGAGCTGAACGTCGACATTCATTGCGAAAAGTGCATAACTGAGGTAATGAAGAGGGCCACCAAACTTTCAGGTATAATTTGACATTGTGTTCCACCTCATTTTTGTAAAATATATAAGTTCAATTTATAGTGCTTTGAGTTTTTCTTAATATTATCAACACATGTTTAAACATTTCGAGATAATCGATTAGACTCAAGTATGTTGGCAAACTGTAGAATACTTGGATTATCTACTATTGTCAACACGAGTTTAAGTATTTTGATACATATAATTTTCGACATATTTGTTATCTAAACTTTATTTTATGTGCTGCAACAATGAAATAGCTGAACGAATACTCACTATATATATATTTTTCTCAAGACAAGTATTAATGAGATAAAAGTGGATGGTGAGAAGGAGATACTAATTGTTATTGGGAATGTTGATCCTGTAAAGCTTGTCAAGAAACTCAAAAGTTGTGAAGCATATGTAGAAGTAATTAGTTTTGGAACACTGAAGAAACCTGAACCACCTGAAAAATCTAAAAAACCAACTGAAGACAAATCTAAAAAGCCATGTCCTCCTCCTTGTCAATGTAACCAATTCCGGCCAGAAAAGTCATGTCCTCCTCCTTCTTGTCAATGTAACCAATGCCGGCTAGAAAAGCCATGTCCTCTTTGTCCATGTAACCAATTCCGGCCAGAAAAGCCATGTCCTCCTTCTTGTCAATGTAACCAATGCCGGCTAGAAAAGCCATGTCCTCCTTCTTGTCAATGTAACCAATGCCAGCCAAAAAAGCCATGTCCTCCTTCTTGTCAATGTAACCAATGCCGGCAGCCATGTCCTCCTCCTTGTCAATGTAACCAATGCCGGCCTTTTGCTGTCTGCTATGCTCCCTGTGATGGTCCTATCTGCTATGCTCCCTATCCTCCATGTGATGCTGGTGGTTGTTCCATTCTTTAGGAAACTTTGCAATAAGTTGGGTTTTCTCGGTTTTTGCTACTGAGGGAGGTTGAAACCGAGAAATTAAAATATGTCATGATATAGATATTTTTGGATATTAGTGAATAGTAGCTATCGGCGCTATTTATAGTTGTCAGGTACTGTGTAAATAGAAACTGCATAATAACCTCAGTTTTCTTATAAATAGAAGTTATTGTAATTCATAGTTTACAGTAAAAATCAATAAGAACTCTCTCTATTCTTTCTCAGCTCTTTCTTATATTATCGTCTTTATAGCAATTATTTCAAAACACGTTATCAGTACGATACTCTGCCGTAACAATAACACACAAAGTAACCGATTCAAATTTCTCAAAGGTATATGTAATTCTTCCTTTTTCAATTATGATTTGATTATATATTTTGAATCTATATAATACACTTATATATGTGTATCTATATTTTTATATATACACACATGCATATAATACTATGTTCAAGTTGATTCTGGAAGCATGAGTAATCCAAAATGATTTTTCTTATCAAATCTATTCATTATAATATTATTTTCTATAGTTTTCTTTTCAAAAAGGAGATGACCCTACCAACAATTAAATAATGATATTGACATTTAATTAATCATGTCAATAACAAATTTGGATCTAATATTATGTTGCTTACAAGGACATGGAATAACTTATGGACTTAATTTTTCATTATTTACAAGAATGCAAAAATGATGACTTGGACATAATTAATGATATGACAATAAACTTATTGCAAATAACATTAATTTTCTTTATTTACGTTATTGCAACTAACATTAATTTTCTTTATTTACGTATTTACGTTAATGCAACTAACATTAATTTTCTTTATTCACGTATTTACGTTATTGCAACTAACCTTAATTTTCTTTATTTACGTTATTGCAAATAACTTTAATTTTCTTTATTACGGTATTTACGTTATTGCAACTAACATTAATTTTCTTTATTTACGTATATACGTTATTGCAACTAACATTAATTTTCTTTATTTACGTATTTACGTTATTGCAACTAACATTAATTTTCTTTATTTACGTATTTATGTTATTGCAACTAACTTTAATTTTCGTTATTTATTTACGAATTTTCGTGATTGTATCTAACTTTAATTTTTTTTATTTATTTACGAATTTACGTTATTGATTCAAACTTTAAATTGCTTAATTTATTTCTTACAATTTATGTACTAGATTTTTTTAAGTCTAGAAGTTAACAATTTACTTATATTTCTATAGACTAAATTTTATTTGATATCTTTTAGTATCATCATGTCAAATCTTACAAATCTCGAGTTTATTGCCCTTGACATTACGGGCAATAATTATTTAACATGGATAGAGAATGTTGATGTACATCTGCAAGCCAAAGGTCTTGAAAAGACCACAGTTGAGGGCCAGCAAGAATCTCTGCAAGATCGTGCTAAAGCAATGAAGATTGCAAAAAATGAAGATTACAAGTTATACTTAACAAAAAGTGCGACACAACATAAATAATGCAATGATTAGATGAAATCGTTGCAGAACCGTACCCTTTAATTTTTTGTACCCTGGTTACGGAAATTGATATAAGACGAAATCAAACATATATAATTACCTTTTTTTTTTATTTGTTCAATTTGAGCGTCGTAAGAACACTAAAAATGTATAAGCATGAGAATTCCTTAATTTTCTAAAAGCATTCTAGTCATTTTCAACAACTTTTTGTCTTGACATTCCCTTCTAAAAAAACTATTCATCCCCAATCTTTAGTCTTTAACCTATCCAATTTTTAGTCACTAGTCATGTTAATGATCTCTTCAGCCTCCTGATGACGTAGTTGATTTTTTTTTTTCATCACAACTTAATTGAATATACGATTCTTTTAAAAGACATTATGTGTTACTAATTAATCTTTAGTATAAGATAAGAAGCGCTTTGGCAAACAACTTTAGCAAATTCGAAAGAATAATTTCCCCCATGGCGGTATTGGACTTTTCTTTTGTTTTCTTTTTTGGCTATTGAATTTCCAATGAAATCCAAATTTAAGTTCTCCAAACTTCAAAAGAACTTATGAAACTAATGGGAAGATTAATTAGTTATGGATTCAAAATTCACAAGGAATTAAATTATACAAACCATTTGCATGTTTTTGAGCTATAAATTTTAAAATTTTACAATGGCAACTCAAAATTTTCAATCTAAATGTAACCTTAGTACAATTAAAAGTACTATGGAAAAGGAGGAGAATTAAAAACCTTTGTTATCTAAAATTTAGATTTCGAACTCTAACTAAATTCTTTTATTATCCAAATAAATCTGAAACATTATAAATTTCGAATATCAAAGATTTGAAATTTTATAAAACTTGAAACAACCAAAAGTTTAGAATACTTTATCAAATTTAAATACAAGAATCCAAAAGCACTAGTAGATTAGAGTATGTTATGCTTAACTTATAACTTGTCAAAATATTCTAATAAGTAGATAATGATAAGAAGATCTATTATATTTGATAATGAACAAAAAAAGAAAAGAAAAAAGGAGTTTGTATTGCTTTCTAATTTGGTGCAAAATTTACATATTTGTACTTGATTTTTGAGAATTAGATACCACGTTAGTTTTATCACGTATACATCACTTTTTATATGAATGATTAGTTAGCAAAAAAGAAGATAATAAATAAACTAATTAAATGTTATTTTTAACATACAACTAAACATTTACATAAGTTGTGATAAATGGATAATAAAAATACTACTCCCTCTGTCTTATAAATATAGACTCACTTTTCTTGTTCACTTGTCCCATAACTATTATAGTCCACTTTCCATTTTGAAAGGATAGTTAATTCATTAGTTTCCCTGATATGCCTTTATATAATGTGCATATTTATCAACGATTATAATATTAACAAATTATAGTTGGAGTAAGTGATATCAATGGAGGGATATATTAGGACAATACTAAGCAATATTAATGGCTTTAACTATATTAATTACATTTTCTTAATCTGTGTGAAAGTGAAAATAGGTATATCTTTGTGGAAGGAGGAGTATGTATTTAGCAATGCTCTTTATTTTGATAACACCAAAATCAATAAACTAGCGCAAATAGTCCCTAATATTTTTTCTAAAACTTTAAATTCATCCCATTATTTTAAATTAGCCAGTTTGGTCTTTATTGTTTTCTAAAAAAATTTAAATTTGTCCTTATTGTTCAAAATTAACAAATTTAGTTTCTATTATTTCTCAAAAAAGTTTTGTTTACTCCTTATTGTTTTTATATAAAATTTAAACATGTCCTCAATGTTTAAGAAAAAATTGTGACTAAATTAATTTTTTTTTAAAAATAATAGGGACAAAATTAATAAATTTTGAACAATAAAATCAAATTTAAAATTTTAGAAAAATAATAAGGACCATTTGTTGCAATTTTCCCCACCTAAATCCAACTTATCTTTTAAGTGCTTGTAAAGCCCATTCTATAAAAACAAATAACAATAATTTAAGAAAACAAATAAGAATCATTTAAGAAAGTTGTTGACAGACTCATTGACCCGACCAGGAATACACAACGCCCCGAGTGGAGCTGGCAAATGGACGAGCCCAGCACGACCTGGTCGAATCGTGGGTTAAGAAAAATGAGTCCGACTCGGCATATGTGTTTAGTGGGTTGAGCTGGGCTGGGCTCAATTTTTGAAATATAGGACCCAGCTAGGCCCACGAGTCGCGAGTTGGGCTGGGCTAGCCTATTTTTTATTTTTTATTTTTTATTAGTGTGTTCTGAATTTTAATGGTTGGATTAATAACGAAAAAAGCTTAAGCTTAACCTTTTTTACGAAAAAGTTAATTTAACAATTAACAAGACATAAGTTGATTGATAATATTAATATAAATGATAAAATATTACTTAACAAACCACAAGTTTACGAGACATGGATACGTTACTAATAAACATAAAAAAAAAAAACATTACATAAATACTTGAAGAAAGTTGGTGGAGAAGTTCTTAATTTTATTATGCTCCTTGTGCGGGTGTTGGGCCTGTTAGTAGTGGTGGTGTCGGTGGTTGAGTATTAAAATAGTTTGAAACATTTGAGTGTTGAGATACAAGATATCTTACAAGTGTTTTAGTTCCAAATTGACGACGAAATATATATTTACATTCACAATAGTTACAAATTACATACCCATGTTCTTCAAAGAAAGCAAAATGATTCCAAACATTTTAACGTAATCGTTGTGAAAGATTTTCTTCCCCTATAGCCATAGATATTGTGATTCTTTTGTAATAAAATAAAGAGACAATAGGTAGTAAAGTAAAATAAATATATAATTTTGTAGTAAAATGAAGTTAAATACACTAACTATTTATAAGAAAAATTACTGTACAAATTATAATTTCAAGATGGGCTTTATCTGGGTTAGAATTGGGCTTGAGCTGGGCTCGATCTGGGCCTGTGGTGGGTTTGAGCTGGGCTGGGTCAAAAAATATATGACCCAACTCGGCCCACCTATATGTGGTGTGTTGAGCCGAGTCGAACCCGTTTTCATTCGAATTGGGCTGGACCCAAATTTTTGTGTGTTGGGCTGAACTGAGCCTATATCGACCCAGCCCAAATGCCACCTGAAGCCCCAAGTTTCAAGAAGTGATTTTCAGCTTACATGTTGTCGCCGGCGATTCAAGCTGAGAATTTACATAAGCTATTGTTCTTAGCATTTGCAAATCTCATTTAGAACATTCTAGACTAAACTCATCGAGCTTAATCGTATTATAGCAGTTTTCAGTATGACGATGAAGAGCTCTTTGCAGCAAAAAGAGCTCGCATTCATCCTTTTCTATGCTTTTTCTCTTCTACACTTTTGTCATCCGCCGCTCACTTCAACTATCTCACAATGTACTATGTTTATAAATATGTTATTATTGACGAACTGATTAAATCTCAATGTATTATGTTTATTAGAGATTCTTTACTAGCGAAAGCATTTTAAAATATCTATTTCTCGGAAACTAGGTCAATGATTTAAAGGATTATTTTATGTTTCACATAGGCGATACTTGCAAAAGCATTAGAGAGTACAATGTAATTGTACTGGAGAACATGAAGAAAACTATGAAAGGTTAAAATGGTTTACAAATATGTCCTTTGTTTTTTTTTTAATTGTAAATAGTTGTTTGATCCACCTATGTACATTTTTATTTTAATTTAATAAATTACAAACGTCTTACTTAACAAAAAAAAAATGAAATAATCATCTATAATCTCGAACATTATGTTCTTGACCTATTTTAGATTGCAAAAATTAAAAACAAAAAAAAACAAAAAAAACTCCAGGTTCTTAATACAACGTACGATATCAAAAGCTCAGAACCATTTCATCATACAAATTTTAGCTTTTTAGCCAACATTCCTCGACCAACAACTTCATGTTTATCAAAAGAATCTGATTTAGAAAAATAAGGGGGGCAATTAAAATGTATGGTTGATATTGTCAATCCAATCTAATTTGGTTGGCTCGTCTATTCTCATATATAAAAACCTGGTCACCCATTGCCCATCAGTGTCATTGCTTGGCGTACACTTGCATAATCATAAACTTGTGGCATGTGATCATAATAGTACTATCACATTCTTGATCTGTTGTAATATTTAAAAACTTTTAAATCTGTTACGCAAAAGTTAAAAACTATTATAAATGAGTTTAATTGTTTTATGTGATGCCATTGCATATGCTCCTATCGCAAATTTTCTATTTCAATGGTCTTTTGTAAATAATAACCAATGATAGTTTAAAAACCATTGCACTTAAACTATAATTTAAAACATTTTGCCAAAAAATAATGTCATGAACAATTATTAACAAAAAGTGATAAAAATAATTTTAATGGCTGCAATTAAACAAAGACTTTTCAAAAAGTTTTAGTGTATGCAACGACATATTACAATAGTTTTTTACAATAAGATTTTAATTTTTCACTAAGATGTTGCAAAAGAACTAAAATCGTCATTTTTACAGTGTCATTCAATTGGCTCCACCTGAAGAATTTTCAGAGTCAAAGTCTTCTTAGTACGACCCTCTATGTGACCCCCTTGAGTTCCATAAAGACAGCCTGATCTTTATAATGCCAAACCAGAGGTGCATGGTAAGTCAATTTATTTCTTTGTTGCATTGCATTATCATGAAGGTACGTAGTACGTCGTTTATAGCATGTGCATTTTTAAATAAACCTATCGAAGCCATTTCATATACTTGTACAAGCTCTTCAATGAAATATTCTTAATTTTAAGCTTAATTTGCATCCTTAAGTAGATTAAGGAAAAAGCTATATACATTTCAAATGGCTTGCTTATTGTACAAATGTTTTTGCTTTTATGCACCACTTCCCCAAAACAGAAAATTGAGCTGAAAGTCGACATTCATTGCGAAAAGTGCATAACTGAGGTAATGAAGAGGGCCACCAAACTTTCAGGTATAATTTGACATTGTGTTCCACCTCATTTTTGTAAAATATATAATTTTAATTTATAGTGCTTTGAGTTTTTCTTAATATTATCAACACATGTTTAAACATTTCGAGCTAATCGATTAGATTCAAGTATGTTGGCAAACTGTAGAATACTTGAATTATCTACTATTGTCAACACGAGTTTAAGTATTTTGATAAGTATAATTTTTGATTTATTAGTTATATATCTAAACTTTATTTTATGTGCTGCAACAATGTCATAGCTGAACGAATACTCACTATATATATATTTTTCTCATGACAGGTATTAATGAGATAAAAGTGGATGGTGAGAAGGGGATAGTAACTGTTGTTGGGAATGTTGATCCTGTAAAGCTTGTCAAGAAACTCAGAAGTTGTGGAGCATATGCAGAAGTAATTAGTGTTGGACCACTAAAGAAACCTGAAGAAACTAAAAAATCAACTGAAGACCCTAAAAAACCAACTGAAGACAAATCTAAAAAGCCATGTCCTCCTCCTTGTCAATGTAACCAATGCCGGCCAGAAAAGTCATGTCCTCCTTCTTGCCAATGTAACCAATGCCGGCCTTTTGTTGTCTGCTATGCTCCCTATGATGGTCTTGTCTGCTATGCTCCCTATCCTCCATGTGATGCTGGTGGCTGTTCCATTCTTTAGGAAACTCTGCAATAAGTTGCGTTTTCTCGGTTTTTGCTACTGAGGGAGGTTGAAACTGAAAATTTTAAATAATCTTTTTAGGGGTTATTATACCTCATGTTGTTCCTCAAAAGTGAGAGACTGAAAGTGTAATAATGTTTATTCGAGATCTTCTTTGGTCAGATCGAGCTAATCATTAGTCAACTCACATACAAGTGGGCCTCACATAGCATGTGAGGCTTACCCATTATTTTTAGAGTTGAAGATCAATTTGGACTGACCAAAAAATTTTCATGTTCACGATTGTGTCTCTAGGGGTTGGTGAAGATTAGTTTACTAGTTTGAATTAAAACTGGTTGGCACAAGTGTGATTTGGTTAATCTTATTCCAATATTTTACAAAGTCACTTCTTTCATGAAATTATGTTTGAGGTGTTTGGTTGAAAGAGACAAAAAAAAGTAAAAAAAAATAAAATAATCCCTCAAAATGATTATATGAATTTTCGACTTAACATTCTTGGCACTAAAATCTCATTCCAATATATCTAACAATTATCTCTCATCCTACGAATCGAAACCTATCTTATATCCTATATATCAAAAATATATTCTGAAGTACAAAACATTGCATAAAATGAAAGATTACAAGTTATACTTAACAAAAAGTGCGACACAATGTAATGATCCCACGCCATCGGAAAATGTAATGATCACACATCGAAATCTCACCCTCACAATGATATTTCTTAAGTACAAGGGGTTATCCCACATCGAAACAGGGTTAAAGTCATTTTCCCTCATGAGTTTATAGCTTAAACCCAAAGTGCCCCATGAAGTTTTAACAATACCCAGATTCTCCCATGAGATGTAACAAAGTTAAAATTTATTAACAGTCAAATATTTGACCTCCTATAATTACTACTTTACCCATGTGCATCATGTACAAATACTATTTTGCCTACACCCCTCAATTGTTATTGTTTCTTTGTCCCGCCACCATCCCCTACTCCTTCCACCTCTGTTGCCAGGAATGAAACTTTGACTTGATTGATGGCATTCGTGAGATGACTCTTTTTTTTTAAAGTTCAAATAAGACGACTTAACACAGGAATGCACCTACTTAGCATAAGACAACATCTTCACTTACAAATTACACCACACAAATTGATTGATTTTCACACTATTTCACAACAACTACAAGCAGAATGCCATATTCATACTTCAAAAAGCACATGTTAGCAAGCTTTTCCTGCTGATGAACCATGAAAACCCAATAACAACCATTGTTAAATTAACAACACACTATAAGGACAATCACATAGATGTAATTATGAATGTTGCAAACATTGACATCAATGCATCAAAACCCATTTGAGTCACCAAACGAAGATACAAATCTTCACATAAATGCACATAGGTGCAGTGTACCTACATATATATGTACATGTAAATTATATATGTGCATACAAACATTAATTGAGATACAGAAAGAAAACCCGATTTGTATCACAACAAAATGGTACCCGACGAATTCCACTAGGCAGCCAAACCTTCTCTTCCAAGTCCTATTTACTTTTGGGACACAATGGGAGCAATGATAAAACAACAAGTAATTGTAAAAAAAGTGGGTTTTGATGCGATGGTACCTATCACAATCCCAGTTTCGTTTACTAATAAAATCTCTGATACCATAATAAAATCACAAGCATTCTAGGGATCGTGATGCCATGGGCTTAAGAAAATCACTCCTCTTAAGATTGCTAAGGCACAATTACCAAAGTCCGAGTACTATTATCCATAATTCAGAACATCAAGCTATTAAGTTAAAGTGTAATGAAAAATCAAACAGAGTCTCCCCTAAAAGTCGGACAACACAGTTCTTCATCCTGCATAGAAAAGATTGCAAATCCAACCCAACCAACACAATTATTATCCTCCAACAACCAATAATCAACCATTCAAGCCAACAGTCTCCTCAGTCCCCAAACTAATACCTCAAGCTATATATACAAGATATTCGTTTAAGTCTAAAAATATTATTTGGTAAGGTACAATACATAACTTGAGTTCTTGAACAACAAGGTAGTAGTTTTCATTAGTACATATTATACAAACTTCATCACTAGTGACTAATATTGCAAATATATTCCTCGCATACAATAGATAAATGTACACTCTACTAGCAAATGTCAACCTTTAAACTTTTATCTCGAGCAACCTGCAAGGGTGGAAAAACAGGGTGAGCTTATAACAACTTAAGCTCAGCGAGGGGGGAATATGGGAAGGGTTTTTGAAATCATTTTCTCTTTTAAAAAACCATTTGAAAACCTGTGAATGTCATGCACATATTAACGACAATTATTAAACACATCGCATCAGCATATAGGAATCACGTCATAACATTATATAGTAAACACATCGTATTTTTATAAAATAAACATTTAGCACATAGTAGGGTAAGAATACGCTTACATTGACATAACGCATCGCATCGCATCGCATGTGGTGGCCGGCCAAATGATCTTCAAATCCCTTATGTCTCCCAACATGGGGTATTCCGGATATACCCAAGCCTACGACCCACTCTCCCAAGGTAGTAAAGTTCCCTAATGAGAGGGGAATTGGTAACCATGGTAACCGAGCTAGACAGGCAAGCCCGATGTCGTCCGGAGTTTCTCGATACTACCATGCCAAAAGATGGTTACAACCTTTCCAATAACACATTAATTTATGTAGTGCATGTTATTCACGTAAGATATCATGTAACACGTTGATAATCACATCACATTATATTTCACATAGCACTTTTAGTCTCAACACATAACTTTACATAATTCTTGACATATATCACATATAAACAATAATTCACAGTTCATAATGCACATTAATCACATCACATGTTGTATATCACATGGTACATCGCATAGTGCATTGCAACACTTTTAATCTTAACACATAAATTCACATAGCTCAAATCATATATCCACCATTAATAATGTCTTATAGTGCATTTTATAGCCACAAGAATCAATAAGAACATAAAATAAACAAGTTCAACAGTTTTAAAGTTTCAGCAGTAGCACAATTTTAGCTGCAAAATTACCTAAGTAAATGACCTCCTATTAAACTGATTTTTATATGTATAGAAAACTATTCGAAAGTAGATAACTCTAGAATCAAATGAAACTCAATTCCAAGTTAAATTCATCAAGATATGAATAAAACAACTCACATGCGCAAAGCTGTCCAGATTGGTCACGAATTCTGTCAGGTTTCGGTTTTTATTTTCTTAGAGGCACTAGATGGAGGAATTGGCCAACTTGACCTAAACATAACTTGTTCTAAACTGGCTTATCTAGGTCCCGTAAACTTTTCATAATTTTCCATGTAGTATAACTAGGTCAAAAACTCCACGAAATTTAGGCAAGTAAAACTGTCCATTTCCAGTCAACTACAAAACTTCACTGATTTCAGCAATTTCGAGCAAGCAAACGATTTTTCTTCATAATTCATCCAACATGAAAGTAGTTCCTCTACAAGTCTAGATTAATATGTGATTTTTCCAGATGTTTTCCAAAATAATTACTTTCCCAAACAGTTCATAAAATAAAACTGATGTAACAACAATTCTGCATGCATATAACATCTAATCTTGTATAATACTTCAATTTCTTACTCTATAACACATATATATGCAATATAACTTCTGAAATCAGTTTAAGAAAAGTCCCCTCACCTCAATTCACCAAGAAAAGATGATTAGCTCTTGAAAAAATGGCTCAAAAGTTGCACCTCCAAGCAAGTTTGGTTGAATTGCCTTCTATCTTCTTCTTCTTTACCTTAGCTTTTGCTGAATTTTATTCTCTTCTTTGCTTAAGGTGGGGTCATGAATTTTGGAGGGGTGTAATGGTAGGTAGGATTAGTTTTTTTTTAATTAGTTAATTAGCTTGGAAGATAAGATAATAGTTTTAGGTTTTATAATTTTACCCAACTTTTAGTTAATGTTTGCAATTGTGCCCCACTTGGTTCTAGCTTCGATCGATGGGCCAATGTATAAATAGACAAACCCCTTTTCTAATTTCAAGACTCTAGTTAATGCTCGAGAGTTATCCGGGTAATTACGCTTTAGCCCCTAAAGTTTCTAATAACTATTAAGTCACCCCGAATGTTAATCCTTCAAATTCTAAACCTATCTTATTCTAATCACTACCACATTTTTTAGTACTTGCAACATTTGAAAATCATTGCAGAAGAACTAAAAACCGTTGCAAATGACATTAGGCAACGGTTTTCTTACCGTTGAATCTGCTCTCGTTGTCTAATCTCTATTGCAACGGTTTTTTATAAATAAATAGTAACGGTCAAAAAATCATTGCAACTGATTCTTTTTGCAACGTTTTTTTTTAAAAGACTACATGATAAATTTTTTCCTATATATATATATATATATATATATATATATGAGATAGATTCTCTTTCTTCTTTCTTTATTGAGTTGCAACTTAGATAATTTATTCTATATAGGTAGTGATGAGACTCGAACCCAGGACCTTATTGAAAATGAACTCTATAACTATATCAAACTAACCATCTCATCTAACAGTTAAGTTGTTAAATAAAAGCTTATTATATTCATTTATATCTCTAATAATCAACACTTTTGTAATAATTTTTAGAAATATAAAATACTCTTTTACAACTGCAATGCTCTTTTTCATAAATTTGTCTCGAATTTTTAACTAGTCGACAGTAGTTTAGAACTAAGAAACAACGAAAAATCTAAATTTTGACCAAAAAAATTGTAGAAATAAAGGGGTAAAAAATGAAACCTAATTAATCAACTTTTTTATTAAAAAAAATTGTTTCTCTTTGTTTCAAATAATTAGTTGTAATTGTTTCTCATTTTCAATAACTAAAACTCAAATTTCTTTATGAACAAAATATCTCACGATGTCTCACCAAATAAATATAAAATAAGTAATAGTTTTCTTGCGCTGCATTTAACCCAATACTTTTACATACCATTGCTTAAAACCAAATATGATATGCAACACTTAACAAAAAAGGTAGTATATCATAGATTTTGCAACTGTAAGACTCAATACTAATAAAACTGTTGCAAAAGAATTTATTTTATAAGTTGCAACTAACCCATAATTTTACAAACCGTTGCAAAAAGAGAATGAAATCAGCAACACTTCATAAAAAAAGCGTTGCATATTATAGATATTACAATAGTCTAATGCAAAGCGTTGCAAAAAGTTATAGATATTGCAACAATTAATTAAAACCATTGCAAAATGTTATAGATATTGCAACAGTTAATTAAAATCGTTGCAAAAGGTTATAGATATTGCAACAGTAAATTAAAATCGTTGCAAAATGTTATAGATATTGCAACAGTTAATTAAAATCGTTGCAAAAGGTTTTATTTTTAAACAACAGCTATAAAATTGTTGCAAAATGACATTTATAGTAACAGTTTTCTTACATGTTCAATTTAAGGGTTGCAAGAAGTCAAAAATGTTGTAGTGAATTTAGCTTTCTAGCCTATTTCTAAGGTATATGATATATAAGTAAAACCTATATAACACTAGAAAACATATAATTTCACATATACAACAATATTACACATAAATTCGGGATCGTAAATAGACAAACCCCTTTTCCAATTTCAAGACTCTAATTAATGCTCGAGAGTTATTCCAGGTAATTACGCTTTAGCCCCTAAAGTTTCTAATAACTATTAGGTCACCCTGAATGTTAATCCTTCAAATTCTAAACCTATCTTATTCTAATTTGGCTTCCTAGTCCATTTCTAAGATATATGATATATAAGTAAAACCTATATAGCACTAGAAAACATATAATTTCACATATACAACAATATTACACATAGATTCGGGACCGGGTCTCACAGTGCCAAATAAAAAAAAAATAACCAATCAGGTGTAGAGGTGGTGGTGGTGGAAGGTGGGGGTAAAAAGAGTAATGATAGTGAGGATAGTGGTAGAACAGAGAAGAGAAACTTCACGAAAGCGGTGTGGGCAAAATGTAATTATACATGGCAGACAGGGGTAAAGTAGTCATTGCAAAAAGTCATATATTTGACAGTTGATAAATCTTTAACACTGTTACACTTAATGGGGGCATATGGGTATTGTTGAAACCTCATGGGGTACTTTGGATTTATGCTATAAACTCATGGGGAAAAATGACTTTATAAACAACATAAACAATACAATGATTAGATGAAATCGTTTGCAAAACCTTTTAATTTTGTACCATGGTTACAAAAATTTATATAAGAAATCAAACATAACCACATTTTTTTTATTTGTTCAATTTGAGCATCGTAAGAATCCTAAAAATGTGTTATCATGAGGATTCCTGTTCTAGAAGCATTCTTGTTATTTTCAACGATTTTCTATCTTGACATTCTCTTCTTAAAAAAATTATTCATCTACGATCTTTAGTCTTAACCTATCCAATCTTTAGTCACTATTCATCTACGATCTTTAGTCTTAATGTTAGTATTCAATGCTTTAAAAAAAAATTGTTACTAAATTGATTTTTCTTTTTTGAAAAAGAATAGAGACAAAATTAGTTAATGTTAAATAATAGGAACGAATTTAAAATTTTTAAAAAATAATAAAAACTAAATCAACTAATTTTAAATAATAAAAATAAATTTAAAATTTTAAAAAAATAATAGTGACCATTTGTGTAATTTTCCGGACCTAATTCCAACTTATTTTTAAGTGCTTATAAGCCCATTCTAAGAAAGTCTTTGACAGACTCATTGACACGGCCCGGAATACACAACGCCCCGAGTTTTAAGAAGCGCTTTTCAGTTCACACTATTGGCGCCGGCGATTCAAGATGATAATTTCCATAAGCTATTGTTCTTAGCATTTGCAAATCTCATTTAGAATATTATAGATTAAACTCATCGAACTTAATCGTATTACAGCAGTTTTGAGTATGGCGATGAAGAGCTCTTGGCAGCAAAAAGAGCTCGCATTCATCCTTTTCTATGCTTTTCTCTTCTGCGCTTTTATCATCCGCTGCTCTCTTCAACTATCTCACGGTACTCTCTCTCTCTCTCTATATATATATGCACACGTGTGTGTGTATGTTTTTGTGTGTATACACAATTACTATTATTTTAAGATAAATCTGTTATTATTGACAAACTGATTAAATCACAATGTACTATATATGTTTATTAGACATTCTTTACTAGCGAAAGTGTTTTAAAATATCTAATTCTCGGAAACTAGGTCAATGATTTAAAGGATTATTTATGTTTTTTTTTTTTGCTTAAAGCCCCGGTGTCCGGGACCACAATGGCCCGACTAATCAGGAGTTCGGTCCGGGTAGTGCCGCAGAGTCTGACTCTTACTCGGGGAAAAACCCTGACCCAGAGTTGTTTAACATGGTGCCCTCACGAAGAATCGAACTCTCAACCTCGTTTAGCATTCACAAGCCACTCGCCACTTGTGTCCAACTGCTGAGTTGATTATTTATGTTTCACATATGCGATAATTGCAAAAGCATTAGAGAGTGTCCTTTTTTTTTCTTTTTGTTGTAAATGGTTGTTTGATCCACCTATGTACATTTTCATTTTAATTTAATGAATTACAAATTACTTACTTAACAAAATATATATATACATATATATATAGATAACCATATATAATCTCAAACATTATGTTCTTGACCTATTTTAGATTGCAAAAAAATTAAAAATTAAAAAAACTCCAGGTTCTTAATACATGCAACAATATCAGAAGCTCAGAACCATTCCATCATACAAATTTTAGCTTTTCAGCCAACATTCCTCAACCGACAACTTCATGTTTAATTTTTATCAAAAGAATCTGATTTAGAAAAATAAGAAGGGAAATTAAAATGTATGTCTGATATTGTCAATCCAATCTAATTTGGTTGGCTGGCCTATTCTCATAAAAACTTGGTCACCCATCAGCTATTAGTATCATTGCTTGGTCTTACAAATCAGAATAGTCAGGTGCGTTCTTATATTTGTCTTCACAACAATGGAAAAGACTTCTTCATTTTACTGAGGACTTCATTCAAACGAGCTTAGAATTTTCTATCTTTCATTTTTTTCCCTTTTTCTAATTCTTTGACACTTTTATTGGTAGAAGGTAGGGTACTGGTCAAAGAATTAGGAAAAGGAAAAAAAATGAAAGATAGAAAATTGAAGTGAACTGCTCAAATTATTTCGTTGTAATTGTATAAATAGTTCATTACTATTGAGTCGTTCTCATAACATAATGAGAGGATTCAAACTGTTAGGATAAGGCCATTGATCGGTTTAGGAAGAGGATTGTAGCCTCATAATTAATCTTGACATTTTACCTGCCCTACACTTGCAAAATCATAAACTTGTGTCATGTGATCATAACAGTACTATCGCATTTTTTATATGTTGTAATATTTAAAAACTTTTAAATCTGTTATGCAAAAGTTAAAAGTTGTTATAAATGAGTTTAATTGTTTTATGTGGTGCCATTGCTTATGGTTCTATACTGCTATTGCAAATTTTCTATTTCAATGGCCTTTTATAAATAATAACCAATGATAGTTTAAAAACCATTGCACTTAAACTATAATTTAAAATATTTTGTGAAAAAATAATGTCATAAACAATTATTAACAAAAAGTGATAAAAATAATTTTAATGGTTGCAATTAAACAAAGACCTTGCAAAAAGTTTTAGTTTATGCAACGGTTAAAGACAATTACATGCAATAAGACACATATTACAATAGTTTTTTACATTAAAATTTTAATTTTTAACTAAGATGTTGGAAAAGAACTAAAAACGTCATTTTCACAGTGTCATTCAATTGGTCCCACCTGAAGAATTTTCAAAGTCAAAGTCTTCTTAGTACGACCCTCTATATGACCCCCTTGAGTTCCATAAAGATAGCCTGATCTTTATAATGCCAAACCAGAGGTGCATAGTAAGTCAATTTATTTCTTTGTTGCATTGCATTATCATGAAGGTACGTAGTACGTCGTTTATAGCTGTGCATTTTTAAATAAGCCTATCGAAGCCTTTACATATATTGTACAGGCTCTTCAATGAAATATTCTTATGTTTTCTTGCGAATTGCCACAGAAAGTTGACATTTACTGCCAGAAGTGTAAAACTGATCTACTCAAAGCGACTACCAAACTTTCTGGTACAGTACTTGGTTTTATTACCTTTTTGCTTTAATATCTTTAGTACGAGGAAATTCTTCTAAAACGACAGTCGTATGATGTTACGTGTAAAGATATGTGTATTTTACAATACTTATTTTTTGATTTCAAATATAATAGATGACAAAACAAGGTACAAGAAAAAAAAAAGATGTAAATGACGAAATCATGTCTCTGGAAAAAACTAATGCCAAACTACAATGATTCCGAATCAATTTGCACAAACATTTAATGTCAAATGTTGTGAGACCGGCCATTTCAGGTTCTTCATGATACTGTGAGTAATAGTCATAAAAGTGATATAGTGAAAGAGCATATCAAATAGCAATAAAGATGAACCAAGACATAGTAAGAGTGTATAATGCTAAGTCTTTTGGTCTTAATGAGCTTGTACAATCAAGGAAATAATGATAACTCTTAAAGCTCTTTTTTGAGAAAATGTTGTTATTAGTGGATTAATTCCATTATACATGAAATCTAGTGGTCTTTCTTCCAAAAATTATCCTTTAAGGTATGAGTGAATTTTCTAAAGGAAGATAAATTTGGTGGATCTATTGACAAGTACAAGACAAGACTTGTAATCAAGGATTGTAAGCAAAGTCTTTATTACTTGAACATGTGTTCATCAATTACGAGACTAACATCTATTTAGATGTTGATAGCTATTGCGGCTATGAATAATCGTGAGATACATCTAATTGATGTAAAGAGAACCTTCTTAAGTAATGACTCAAATGAAGAGGTCTATTTGGAACAACCTGAGGGGCCTGTGGTTCCACAAAAAATAAATAAGGTTTGTAAGCTTGTAAAATCACTATGGATAAAAACAAGATATATAACAATGACATAAGAACTTAGGAATATGAGAAACATATTTCTACTCAAGAATATGTCATTGTGTGTCTTTACGTAAATGACATGATAGTCAATGGAAACAATAATGATGTTATTAAGACTATGTTGATCAGTAATTCTGATGTGAAACATTTAGGTATGGTAAATGGTATTTTGGAAATTAAAATTACCAAAATATCGGATGGACTAATCGAGTCTCTATCTCATTGTATTGAAGAAGATAGTCCAGTGAAGACACCTACGAATGTAAATATATATCTAGTGAAGGAATATCTCGGTTAGAGTATTCGTATATTTCTGGTAGTTTAATGTATATCATAAATTGTGAAAGTTCTGAGGTATCCAAGATACACTTTGAACTATGGACTGCATGTTGCAGGATATCCAACTGTATTAGGAGGAAACAGTGATACTAAGTGGATATTTGATTTAAAAGACTCAAATTCATGAGGGAATATGTCTTTATCTTTGGGGTGCAGCTATCTCAATGGAAATCCTTTAAGCAAATTTGTATAGTCAGATTCACGATGGAATCTAAGTTTATGGCTAGAAAAGAAGCCGAGTGGTTTCATAATTTCTTAAAATATATTCTTGATTGGCCAAAACTTCTGCCAACTATTTACAAATATTGCGACAATTAATCATTGATTGGAAGGGTACAAAGTGGTATGTATCAACAGTAAGTCTAGACGTATATGTCTTGGACGTAAAATCATAAAAAGATTGTTTACTAATAGGGTTATCTCTATTGATTATGTAAAGTCAAAAGATAACATTGCGGATCTGCTTACGAAAGGTTTAAATAGAGAGTAAATACATAATTCATCAAGGGGAATGGGTCTTAAGCCTATTTCTAAAGAGTTGTCATAATGGCAAACTCTATCTTGTTGACAGGAGATCCTTGAATCTTGGTTCAAAGGGAAAAACTAAATTTTGTACAACTCAGTGGGAGCACTGTAAGGGTAATACTCCTACATATTCCTATGACGAGAAGACAATGCTGCCTACATGTGGCTTAGGCTAAGCTATGCTTTTAATGATACTTATATCTTGGAAAATCCAAGTGGGATATTGCAGGGATACTCTTAATAAGTGATCACCTATGTGAATAAGGAGTGGGTCGCTCCTACAAGAATTTCTAAGGCTGAATTCTCTAGAATACTCATAAAATCAGGAGTTGTTCAGGACCAAAATGAACACAACAATGAGAACCCAAAAATGTCTAGAGGGATACTGTGTGAGTTCTATTGTCTTGGTTTACACAAAAGCTGAACAGTTCAAGACATCGCGTTCACTGGTTAACAAGTAAATCCGATAGTTCTCACTAGAAAATGTTCAAGGCCAAAAGCTACCTATCTCGAAGCAGTATCTGTCTTTTTGAACTCTCTCTCAAGTGTCTGTGTTCTACATTTTGCATCTTGTTTAGTTCATTTCCATTCATGTGGGGGATTGTTGGTAATGTGAATAGAAATGGTCCACTTTGGTGAGCTTGAGAATTCGCAACTGGTTTGATGGGATTTTGCATCTAGATGTGTGTTTGCTCATGGGAAATTAAAGTTGGATGCTCAATTTTCTTATGCAATGTAGAAATTTAACTCATATGTCAAAGTTTTATTCTTGGCCGGAAAGAATAAGCTACTTTGTCAATAGTTGTGGCTAAAATACTAAATATGGTGGTTGATTGTTGGCTGAAGAAGTATTTGTTCAGAAAGCTCATTTGGCTTCTTGTGTTTTGGTAAACTATTATGTGCCTTGGTTTGGCTATAAATAGTCATGCACGGTTGAAGCAAGAAGCAGAGATAGAAGAGATACAGATGAGGGAGAAAAGAAGCAGAAACATAAACGTAGAAAATGTTAGAAAGAAAGTTTCAGTGTTTTATGCTTTCATTCTTATTTCTACATCATATGCATGATAGAGAGAGTTCTACATTTTTGTATTCCGCGGTTCTTGTAATTTGGTGTGTTCCTATTACAAGAAGTTAAGATCGTTGTATCCGAGAGGCTTACGTTATCAATTGTTAACACCGTTACAAGGCGTTAAAGTCTTAAGAAAACTGAGTCCAACTCAGGCCTCGATCTCATTTTATTTTTGGTTTGTCCTCTTCATTATAATCTTAAATTACAGTTATATATTTTGTTTATTTAACTTACTTTATTGTAGAAAATTCTTATTTTCAAGTTGTATATGCACTCCAGTTTTTAAATATATTTTAGATTTCTTATTGCATTAATTTTCGGCTTCTAATATGCAATTTCTTATTGTCTAGTGATACAACAATCCCTAAGATTTCTAACAAATCCATCCTTGTAAGAAGAACATTGAAGTCTCATCCCCTGAAGGTAGTGCTTTATTTTAAGCTTAATTTGCATCCTTAAGTAGATTAAGGAAAAAGCTATATACATTTCAAATGTCTTACTCATTGTACAAATGTTTTTGCTTTCATGCACCACTGCCCCAAAACAGAAAATTGAGCTAAAAGTCGACATTCATTGCGACAAGTGCAAAACTGAGGTAATGAAGAGGGTATAATTTGCCATCATGTTCCACATCATTTCTATAAAATATATAAGTTCAATTTATAATGTTTTGAGTTTTTCATAATATTAGCAACACAGGTTTAAATATTTCGAGCTAATCGATTAAACTCAAGTATATTGGCAAACTGTAGTTAAGCCAACTCCAACATCATCCTTATTTTTTTCCCTACATATAGAGAATTTGAATCATTTCCCTACATCTAGGAATTCTTTATTTCAGTTTCACTCTAATAGCTTCCCTATATCTTATTTCAGGAAATTCCTATTTCAGTTTCATTCCAACAGGTTCCCTATTTTAGAGATTCTTTATTTTTGTTTTACTCCAAAATTTCTCGTTATTTTAATTAAACATGTTGTTTTTAATTTAAATTTTTTTTATTTATATTTGTTAATTATTTATGTTGATTTTTAATTAAACGTATTATTTTAATTTCCTAGTTGGGTTTAGGATACTTGTAGGGATTTTTTTCACTCTCTCTACATGTAGAGATATTAAAAACACAATGTAAGGATCTCTACATATAGAGATAGTTGTAGGGATGCTATTGGAGATGAATATCTCCAACAACATCCCTACATGTAGAGTAAATGGGGATGTAAAGAATAGGTTGGAGTTGGCCTTAGAATACTTGGATTATCTATGATTGACAACACGAGAATAAGTATTTTGATACGTACAATTTTCGATTTATTAGTTATCTAAACTTGATTTTGTGTACTGCAACAATGTCATAGCTGAACGAGTACTCACGATATATATATTTTCCTCAAGACAGGTATTAATGAGATAAAAGTGGATGATGAGAAGGGAATAATAACTATTGTTGGGAATGTTGATCCTGTAAAGCTTGCCAACAAACTTAGAAGTTGTGGAGTATATGTAGAAGTAATTAGTGTTGGACCACCGAAGAAACCTGAAGAACCTAAAAAACCAACTGAAAACAAGCCTAAAAAAGAACCAGAAAAGCCATGTCCTCCTCCTTGTCAATGTAACCAATGCCGACTTTTTGTTGTCTGCTATGCTCCCTATGATCGTCCCGTCGGCTATGCTCCCTACCCTCCATGTGATGCTGGTGGCTGTTCCATTCTTTAGGAAACTGTGCAATAAGTTGTGTTTTCTCGGTTTTTGCTACTGAGGGAGGCTGAAACCGAGAAATTTAAATAATATTTTTAGGGGTTATTATACCTCATGTTGTTCCTCAAAAGTGGGATAATGAAAGTGTAATAATGTTTATTCGAGATATTCTTTGGTTAGATCGGGCTAACCATCAGTCAACTCACATACAAGTATGCCTCACATCATGTAGGGCTCACCCGTTGTCTCTAGGGCTGATGGTCAGTTTAGATTGATGAAAGAATTTTCATGTTCATGATGGTGTCTCGAGGGGTTGGTGAAGATCCTAGTTCACTAGTTTGAATTAAAACTGGTTGGCACAAGTGTGATCTGATTAATCTTATTCCAATATTTTACGACATCATTTCTTTCATGAAATTATATTTGAGGTGTTTGGTTGAAAGAGACAAAAAAAAAAAGTAAAATAAAATAAAATAATCCCTCAAAATGATTATATGAATTTTCGACTTAACATTCTTGGCACTAAAATCTCATTCCAATATATCTAACAATTATCCATCATCCTGCGAAATCGAAATCTATCTTATATCCTATATATCAAAAATATATTATGTAGTACAAAACATTGCATAAAATGAAGATTACAAGTTATACTTAACAAAAAGTGTAACACAATGTAATGATCCCACATTGGAATCTCACCCTCACAAGAAATGCTTCTTAAGTACAAAGGGTTCTCCCACATCAAAAAATGTAATGAGTTGTTACATTCTTGGGCTTATTTTGTTACACACAACATAAACAATGCAATGATTAGATGAAATCGTTTGCAGAACCTTTTAATTTTGTACCATGGTTACGGAAATTTATATAAGAAATCAAACATAACCACTTTTTTTTTTTATTTGTTCAATTTGAGCATCGTAAGAACCCTAAAAATGTGTTATCGTGAGGGTTCCTGTTTTAGCAGCATTCTTGTTATTTTCAATGATTTTCTGTCTTGACATTCTCTTCTTAAAAAAACTATTCATCTACAATCTTTAGTCTTAACCTATCCAATCTTTAGTCACTATTCATCTACGATCTTTAGTCTTAATGTTAGTATTCAATGCTTTAAAAAAAATTGTGACTAAATTGAATTTTTTTTAAATAATATTAACTGTTATTGTTGGAGTTGTTGACCCTGTATTGCTTACCGCTACAATCAGGAAGACAAAGAAGTATGCTGAAGTGATTAGTGTTGGACCCCCAAAGAAGCCCGAGACTCCTAAGCCCGAAACTCCTAAGCTTGATCCAAAGCCTCTTCCTCCTTTTTGCAATGGGTGCCAGCTTGCTACAGTCAGCTATGCTCTAGATGACAGTGGATATTGCTCCATTCTTTGACAATCAAACTGTTCCGATTGAAAACAATAAATAAATATCATGACATAAATTCGCATTATTAATCCCTGACGTGCATGATGGAATTTTATTTTTAATAGTTTAAACTTTTAGATGAGATACTCGTGTAATAAGTACTACTTTCTCAAAGTCATGAAGCTTATTATTTTGTGAGAATTTAAGCATATATACAGTACATCCATCTTTCTGTAATGGCTATGTACCCTACGGTGCATGGTAATTTTGTGTTAGTAAGAAAGATGGCTATATAGACCACGTTTATTTCCACATATGACTGAAACTTTCACTTCAAGTTTAAATGGAAGTACTTTTAAGGAGAGGAATGAATGTGACCTGATTCACTGAAATGATGTGAAATTAAATGTTCACATATGAGTCACATTGACGGACGTCTGTCTGTGAATGTGTGGGATTCATCCTCTTATTAGAGTTGGACGGGGCAATTAGATGTATGCTATAGTTTTGCTGCAACTTATAAGATTTTAACTAGTGATTTGGATGTTGACTCACCTTCATAAGATATAAAAATGAAGGAAATGAATGAATTTCTAAAGCAGTGAAAATGATATTGTTAAATTATTGATTTTGAAAATCATAATTTCTTCTCTTCTTCTTTTTTTTTTTCAAAATTGTAAATTTTAAAAAGAATAGTTGAGATTTAATCTTGTGATATTAGATTATTCGAATCTCACCTCCTAGTGATAAAGAGATAATGAGACAAGGAGAGGATCCAAATCCGTACAGAGACTGGTTTTAAAGTTTAAATATCCGTCCAATAACTTCAACTAGAAAATTTATCTTACCTAGCTCTGCTATTATATATGTTTTCAAATGTCAGATTCTCTCATCTACTTATTATTTTCTTGTGTAAATGAGGTGAATAATGGACCATTAAATTTTATCTTTTAAGATTTAAATATTCAAATCATTATTTAGTCATCTTTTTCAAAATTAAAATTTAAAAGTGAAAATGAGATTTAAAAAATAAGTACGTCAACATAAATATTGTGTAATCATTATCTTGCCAATATTAAATACTCGTCTCGAGTTTGGCATGGGAGCAATAATATGCAAACAAAATAATATTTATATGTATATATATACATATATGCGTGCACGCACACACACATATATATATATATATATACACACACATATATTACGTTTGACAAAAATGATATGGCCAAAATATGTTTATTCCCCTTCAAGGCCCTTTAATTTGTAATCTCATGGAGAAAGATAAAAGAAACGAGTCATCCCTTAATAATATATCTCATATACCACCATGTTTTTAGTATTGTATGATCAGTTCATTTCAAATACTAGTTGACTTGGTCCTAACAAGGTTGGACCAACGAAAACTTTTCTACTGGATTGAGAATAATTATTGAGCCCTTCTAGGAGGAAGATAGCAACAAATATAATCAGTTCATGCAATCAATATCCTTAACTTGGTTGGCATTTACATGATAATCTGCATGTATAATTCTTTCTGAATGATAATGCTCCACACGTTAATGGTGGAAGACTTCCTTTTTTTTGGTCCACTAGCTTAAAAAAAATTTAAGAATGTCAAAACCCTCGTTTATATATACAAAGTGGTTTTTTCATAATCCAACCTTGTAGGAATAACATTCGAAGTCTCATCCATCGTTAATTTGCACACCATGAAGGTAATGCTTGATTTTATCTTAATTTTCATCCTTAAGAAGATTAAGGAAAAAGCTATACATTTCAAATGTCTTACTTATTGTACAAATTTTTTTGCTTTCGTGCACCATTGGCCCGAAACAGAAAACTGAGTTCAAAGTCAACATTCACAGCGAAAAGAGCAAAACTGAGGTCATCAAGAGGGCCACCAAACTTTCAGGTATACTTTAACATCCCGTTTCATATAGGGTTTTTCTTAATATTGTCAACACAGATTTAAGCATTTTGAGCTAATAGGTTCGGCTTAGTATGTTGGCAAGCTAGTAGTTTAGAACACTTGAATTATCTACTATTGTCAACTCGAGTTTAAGTATTGGAACAATGTCATAGCTGAACGAATACTCACTATATATATATATTTTTTCCTGAAAAAGAAGGTATTAATGAGATAAAAGTGGATGATGAGAATGGGACACTAACTGTTGTTGGGCATGTTGATCCTCAGAAGGCGTGGAGGATATGCAGAAATAATTAGTATTGGACCATCCAAGGAACCTCACAAACCTATAAAAGAAAAAACTGATCAAAAAGATCAATCAGAAAAGCCCTGTCCTTGTCTGCTATGCTCCCTATGCTGGCCTCGTCGGCTATGCTCCCTATCTTCCATGTGATGCTGGTGGCTGTTCCATTCTTTAGAAAACTCTGCAATGAGTTCTTTTCGATTTTGCTACGAGGGAAGCTGAAATCGAGAAATTTAAATAATCTTTCAACGATTATTATAGCACCCTTATTTTTCTCCAAAAGTGAACGAGTGAAAGTGGAATAATATTGGTGTCTCCGGGGATTGGTGATCAAACCCTAGTTTGGAAGCTGGTAGGCACAAATATTATCTGATTAGAGCTTTACATTTCAAAGTCATTTCTTTCAAGAAATTATGTTTGTGGTGTTTGGTTGAAAAAGACAAAAATAAATAAAATATTCCCTCAAAATGATATATGAATATTTTCGACTTAACCTTCTTAGCACTAAAATCTCATTCCAATATCTAACAATTAATATACTGTAATGAATTGAGATTTTAGGGAAAGATTTAACAGCAAAATTTAAAAGAACTTAATAGAAAATTGTATTGAAATGCAAAGTTGAAAGACATTACAAAAAAGATAACAAAATAAAAGATAGTTGTTGCTTTCTTCCCTCTATACAACCACCAAGTTATATACTGCTTCACAATTGGGCTTGGTTGATCAACAACTGTATTGGGCTCCATAGTCTAACCGACTCCAATCTAATATTCTTCACTTGAGCTGGACTGCTTGTTAACTTGACTTGGGCTCTGTGGTTTGGGTTGGCCATTATCATTAGTAGAGTAGTCCATAGCTACTTGGATCATAACATTACTTCTCTTATTTAAGAGAACCTTGTCCTCAAGGTTCAGATTCGGGCAAGCTTCTAACACATATTTTTCTTGCAAGTAACGGAACAACACCATAACCTTGTCGAGAATAATCTGAACATCCTCTCCATTGGCTCCCAAATCATCATTGTTAATCATGTACTCCCAGATCTCAATTGCAGCCTTAGGATCATCTTTGTCAAAAAACGTTGAAATGGCTGCAGCACAATTCAAGTATGTTGGTGTAAACTCATTCTTGGTCATCTCAACAAAGAACCTTCCAGCTTCACGCACCTTCTGGTTCTTTACCAAACATTTGAAAATCATAGTGTGTAGAAGAATAAAAAAAAACTCCATGAAACACCATCTCGTCAAGTAGACGAAAGGCGTTATCAATGTCATTGTTGTTGCAAAGCAATTCAATCATGGCATCATACATTATCAAACTTGAATCAGCCTCCTTTCTCGAAAGGATTGTCTCTCGAACCAACAAGACCTGCTTCCACAAATGCTTATTTCCATAATACCTCCACCTAGCCTTTTCTGGTAGCAATGCTATTGCCGGATTACAAGGATCTTTTGCAACTTCTACAATCCATTTTATCATGCCTGAGTAACGCGCCCGCTTTCTCTTCCTACTTCCCTCATTTTTTTTAACCACACTTGACTCAGATGCCATATCATCACTTTTACCATTTCCAACACTTCGTTGTTCTCTAACTTTATTGGTACTTCCTACGTATACCCAGCAACGCTCATCAGGACTGCACAATTTTCCATCACGCGAAACATCCAACTCACTCTTCAACTCTGCCTTCAAACACTCCCCATCTCTCTTCTTATTGTTATTCACAGCTTTGCTCCTCTTTAAAGACCACACGAGATATGTGTCGCATTCATGTATGAGGGGCTGCAGCAGCGATGGATATGAAAAGCTTAATTGCTCGGAGAGCTGGAAGCTGCTATCATTACCACTTGATTCCTCCTTCACCGTATTCCTCGAGAGGTCTGAGGAAGATGTTATTCCATTAATAACGGCACTTATCAAGCTCAGCTTGTCAGACCAGTTCAAAGAGCTCCATGATCTCTCAAGAGTAATTTCTATGGGTCGATCACCCAATACTATTTGAGCACCAACTGCTTCTGAAGCTTTCCGAGCAGCGCGAAACTCATCACTAATGGGGCGATTAACATCGGATGATACTTTTGAAGATAAAACTGCCAGTAATAGACGTAATGCAAGTGCAGTTTGACCACCTAAGTCTATGCTTTGTCCGACAGCATCGAAGAAGCCAGCGCCAGTTAAAGAAAACATGTTTGACTTCAAATTCTGGTTGAGTTCACCCTCACTAGAAGTATACATAATCCCATCTCTGTAATTCAACTCATCTCCGTGAAGTATGTTAGGCCATTTCAACATGTCAATGAACTCAGCTCGAAATATTATCCTCCTACCATTAATTATACTCCTGTGTGTGTTTGAATAATCATGGTAAAATATTCCAGCCACAACATCTGCTTCTTGGTTACCTTTCTTTATCAATTGAAGCAAGAACGCAGCAGAGTTGACGGGAGCCACCACACACAGAGAACAGTGACCAACCCATGGAACATAGAATTCAACGACGATAAAATCGTGTCCACACACGGTGTCAGAGAAGTTAGAATGATCCAAAGTCAACACATACACACTCCACGGAATACACCAAGGAGGATTTACTAACCCCTTCGCCTTTTCAATGGACCCATACTTACTCAAAGTTGAAATCATCGCGCTATTCTCAATAACAGCTCTCTCAGGCCTTTCCACAAATACCCTCTTCGCACACCCCAAATTTACCACCTCGCCATAAAAATCAAGCAGCCCAGTCAATAAAATCACATCAATTTCAAAACCCATATGTATTATCTGACAATGAATTGACAGATATTGGTTAAATTCATTTTCTGATTGTGCAACAAGCCTCTTCCGTGCCTCTTCAATAATGGACAATTTGTCACCTTGGCCTGTAGGGAGAGATACCGAAGGTTTAGTGCCCTTGCCAAGTGTAAAAACGTTGCTCAATCGAGTAGCAAACGCATGTCCAATAGCATCTTGGATGTGGATGGTGGCAACGCTGCCCTTGTGCGTCGCTCTGTTCGTAAGGACTCCGGTACGCCCTCTGTTTCTTCCACCAGTCATGATGACCATGTTTCCCACATCAATTTTTATGAAGTCAACAAGCTTGGTAGTCTCCAACTCCAACTTGATGGTGTCAAACTGCACTGATTGAACCTTGCAACGTTTAAACTTGGACGCTTCCTTCCTGACGGAGTGAAGTAGAAATCGACCCTTGGTAGCGCTGAATGGTAATTGTCGCCCTGAATGTTTGACCACAACCGATGAACCATCTGTTGTCGTCACTTCAATCTTCTTCTCATTCGCACCATTTGATTCGCCAATAGTTACGCAATATTGGGCTTGAAACTGGGACTGTGAGTCGACATGAAGAAAATATTGTTCACGCCCTTGTTGGTACGGTGGAGTGCGCAGGTACATCGATTCTGGATAATAATAGCTTGAAAACTGTGGTTGGAAGTAGACCAGAGGAGAATAGGGATAGTATGGTAGAAACGATGGAAGGGAAGAATAGTAGCCAGCATATGGCGGATAGAATTGCGGATAATAATCCATGGTGTATGGATAGTATGGTCAATGAAAGCACCAATGTAATGAATTGAGATTTTAGGGAAAGATTTAACAGCAAAATTTAAAAGAACTTAATAGAAAATTGTATTGAAATGCAAAGTTGAAAGACATTACAAAAAAGATAACAAAATAAAAGATAGTTGTTGCTTGCTTCCCTCTGATACAACCACCAAGTTATATACTGTTTCACAATTGGGCTTGGTTGATCACCAACTGTATTGGGCTCCGTAGTCTAACCGACTCCAATCCGATATTCTTCACTTGGGCTAGACTGCTTGTTAACTTGACTTGGGCTCTGTGGTTTGGGTTGGCCATTATCATTAGTAGAGTAGTCCATAGCTACTTGGATCATAACATTTATCCCCATCCTACGAATCAGACTCTATTTTATATCCTATCAAAAATATCTTCTGTTGTACAAAACATTGCATAAAATGAAGATTCCAAGCTATAATACTTAACAAAATGTGCGACACAACACAAACAATACAATGATTAGATGAAATCGTATGGCAGAACCCTTTCATTTTGCACCATGGTTATGCAAATTGATGTAAGAAATCAAACATAACTACATCTATTTTTATTTGTGTTAAGGTTAAAATATGATCAACTTTATATATATGAGAGGAATTATAATATAAGCTTTCTATTACAAAGATCAATTAGCCTTTTCTTAAAATGGAATGGACTTCTATCAAGTAACAAAAGAGACTTTCTAGGTCGAGTAGTACCACTTTGTTACCCAAGTGGTTGATGCAAGTTGAAATTAGTAAGCTAATCAGTACAAAAATTTGTCTCTCGATAAACATGTCTAATTTGACACCTGGTATGACTTCACAAAGTTCTTTGGCAATCCTCCGCAAGAGGCCATAGAGGATGAGTGCGGGTCATGCCTCTCGTGATCATTTGATACACCACTTGAGAATCTGTCTCCACAACGAGGTTGGCAAAGGTCCATATCAAGTGCAATTCGTAGACACTCCCACAAAGCTTCCATTTACCAAAGATTATCATTTACCTGAAACAATATTCTCCTCCTCCACTTAGTTGCCGACATTATTGCAAACCTATTGGTTCCATCGCAAACCTAGGGCCTAGGCTTGATTGCTGTAATCTGGTATTAGAAAACATGTTAGAGAGTCAATAACCTAACTATTGAAAAACGAACTGTCCGTATAAGATGAGACAGAGAAATGGTTTACTTAGTCAAATTCAAACAATTATGGACCATTAGTTTTGAATAATCAGTTGTTGATTTGGATTAGTATGTAGTATTAAATACATAAAACCATTAGTTGTTGATTTGGATCATGTTGTATATATTAAATACATATAAAAACCCATCCTTATCTCGAGTTGTTTAGTTGTTTGATTGTTTAATTAATCACCGTTCAAGTCTCTTTCACACTTCAAAATGCCATAGCTATTGATTTATAATAATATTTTGATAGATAGCCGGAGGTTTCACTGAAAAATCAATTAGTGTTAAGTGAAGTAGCATCGGATCTTATATACTGAACTTAAAAGTTTGTAATTAATCCTTAACTTTGTGAGATTGTTAATCAAGTTAGCTTTTACCGGTAATACATAGTACGTAGAGAAATGTTAGATATCATTTATTATAACTTTGTCTCTAGGACACTAAATAGATGGAGACGCGTGTCAAATATTATCAATATATATGAAGGAGGAGAAGTTAGCAAAGTTGTATTATGGGGTTAGCAAAAAATAATGTTAATAGCCCTTTCCAAGCATGTGATTCACTAGCTATATGTATTCATACTTATAAAAGTTCTAAACGTACAGTTATGTAAGTGACACCATGATCAAAATAATGTGAAGAGTTCATGACAAGCATGTCTCATGGAAGCAGGCGAACTATTGTTTCTGACATGCTAGAGCTTAATTAGTGAATTTGATGGTAGTGTGATACGTGGTATAAGTGTTGGAATATTTCTCTTGGGCTACCGTTAATTATTTTTGGTTTTATAAAAATAGGTTGGATAACTGATTTATGGATTGGTTAGTAATCATATTATTTTTTCTTTAATCCCACTTCATAAATCCATATACGGTTAATTGTGTGTAAGCCTATATATTCTAACAAAGCCTTTTATGGGAGGTCATCCTATTAGAATAAATTATAAATACATGGCTAGGTCCTCTCTTCTGCATAACCCTAACACTGTTCCCATAAACAGTAGATGTTCCTAATCGAGCAGGGAGAGGAAGACCTTGTTGCAAATCGGGTAACAATTTCAAATTACTTTTATCATGGCTCAAACGGGTATGTACTTCCGCTGCTAAATATGTTTATATATATTGTGCTGCAAAATCATGCATATTGGTATACATATATTTTATATGTGCTTACATGTGGTTTCAGAGCCAGTTATACATGATTTTCAGCCATAAAATTAGAATTTTCGTGATACTTGTTTGGCTAAATATATAAAGTATGAAAATTCTTGATTTAATTCATGATTATCCTTTTATTGTTTCATGAAATTGATTGAGGGCTTTCATAGATCACTCTCTGCTTGTTCTTTTGATATATAACATGCTATTTATTGTTATTAGTATGTTGTTCTATGAGTTTAAAATATTTTGTATTAGTTTTTCGAATTTCTTGAGTATATTGCATGATTGATTATATATGCTCACTGGTTCAAATTTATTTAGCTACATATATGTTCTCTAATTGAAGATTGTTGCTGAAAATTATTTGTATGGTTGTAATGATTTAAAACCCTAATTTTTTGGGTTTGAATCCGAAATCCACTTAGATAATCCAACAAAATATATTGATTATTTGGTGAAATTGATGTCAAATTTGAATTCTTTGGTATAAAAAACCTAGGATTAGAGTGTTTAATTGTGGAAAATGGTTGAGATTTGAGGAATTTACATTGTGAATTAAATTTCGGGCTTCAACGGGTCGCACCAGCCCATTCTAGAGGTTGAAGATGACTTCTGTTGCTTAGGGTTTTAAAAAATATAAAAGGTCCCAATATGTTGTCATTTAAAAAGAAGTGTTACTTCTATAAGCGAAAAGGCCATAAAGAGCAGATTGTGCTATGTATAATTTATGGTTAGAGAAAACAAAGTTGAATAAGGTAATTCACTAGCCTAGGTTTGTTTAGAATCCATCTTAGTTGATGTTTTGTCAAATATTTGATGGATTGACAATGGTGCAATTGTTCATGTTGTTATTTCTTTGTAAAGGTTTGAAACAAATTGAGGCCAAGTGAATTAGAGTCTGAATTAAAAGTTGGGAAGAATTTTTCCATTGAAGTTAAATTCACAGGGTCTACTATTTTGCTTTTAGAGACTAGTTTTGAACTTGTTTGAGAAACATTTTTATTTTTATTTTTATGTATTGTCTTTAAATGAAATTTAATTTGTGTTTCTATTTTGAACAAGTTTCAAAGTTGTTATGTTTTTAACTTTGACAATGGTAAAGAGAAATTGATTTTCTATTTCCAAAATTATTGGTAAATGCATTTTATCCAATAGTTTATATCAGTCTCTTTTATTATCAGAAAATTTTATGACTATTTTTCAGAAAAATTTGTTTATGAAAGGAGCTTAGTTGACTAAACTTCTTTTTTGTTGCAGCATAAATGATTAGGTCATATTTCTAAAAGAATGGTTGAAAGACTCATTAAAATTGATTTTTTATTTTTCTAAATTTTGATGATTTTGAAACTTGTATTAAGTGCATTAGGGGTAAGCTTACTAATATTAAATGAAAATAGGCTACCCATAGCTCCGACCTTTTAGAAGTAATACATATAGTGGACCTTAGTATGCTACATTGTGTGGCAACAAGTTTTGTTACATTTATTGATGACTTCTCTCTTTTGGATACTTCTATTAAAGAGATTTGTGAAGCTATTGATAAATTTAAACTCTTTAAAACCGAGGTAGAAGATGACTTGGGAAGGTTATCAAAATTGTAAGATATGACCGGAAGATAAGTACTTTGGTAGACATTCGGTCATTCGGCAGCATATAGGACTGTTTGCCATGTACTTACAAGATTGTGGGATTGTTGCCCAATATATCATGCCTTATAGCCCTGAACATAATATTGTGGTCGAGAAGTGAATCACATCCATAAGGAGCATGATGAGTGTTACTAGCCTACTATATCTTTTGGGGTGAAGCCATTAGAACATATTCTTATACTCTTAACTATGTTACTAATAAGTTTGTCCCTAAAACTCCTATTGAATTTTGATTTGGGAGAAAACCTAGCTTAAATTATTTTCAAATTTTGGGGTTTTCCTATTGAGAAGTTTGTTCTTTCTGATAAAGAGAATATTGTTTATCAATTTTGAAGATATGTCTATACATTGAAGCAATATTCCTTAAGATCAGTGGGAGTAAGTTTATTTTCCCGACATTGTATGTTGATGACATTTTGCTAAGCTACTAATATTTTGGGTATGCATCATGAGTTTAGTATTTTTTTCTAAGACTTAGAACCATGGATAGACCCCTTGCGCTCTTAGTATCCAAATACACTAAGGTAGGTCTCATGATCTTTTGGATCTATCGCAAAAGGTTTATATTAATCGAGTTCTTAAATGTTTTATATGAAGAACAATAGGTCTTATGATGCTTCTATGTAAATATTATTTGGAAGCATAATTGGAGTATCCCTGTATAATTGCTATTGAAGTTATAAATCAGCGTGTGAGTTTTATTTTCTAAATAGATTTTCCATAGTTTATGAAATGAAATAAGACTCGATATACATTTTCTGTATTCTCCAGATTAATACATGCAGTAGCCTACCCAAATGGGGTTATTGTGTGTGTTATTTTGGGGTGGATGAATAGTGGTAGTGAACCTAAATAGTTAAAGAAATTTATCTATCCAAATGGACTTATTTATGAGATTGTGCATGCTTTACTGGTTTGAGAGAATGCATGCCCTAGAGGGATTTATCTGCCTAAAGGTGAATAAATAACTTCTTGAATATTGTGTATTTCTCTTATTTACCTTCGTGATTGGGATAATTATAGTATGTTATACCCTCTGTCCGAAGGGGAGGTTATGATGATGCACTTGAGTCTCAGAAATACTTGTTTCTATTGTGAGTCATTGTAATTACCAAAATTGTAATATGGTTTCCATTATGAACAAACAGTCATGGATTTGACAAGAAAATGAAGATATTGTTACTAAGAATATAAAACAAACTCAATGCTTGTTGATCTTCTAATAGAGGTTTGAGATCATAATGTTTAAATACTGGATAACTGATTCATGGACTGAGTAGTGATCATATTATTTTTTCTTTAATCCCACCTCATAAATCCATATACGGTTAATTGTGTGTAGGCCTGTATGTTCTAACAAAATCTTTTATGGGAGGGCTTGTTAGAATAAATTATAAATACATGGCTAGGTCCTCTATCCTCTTCAACCCTAACATTGTTCCTATAAACAGTAATTGTTCCTGAATAGAGCAGGGAGAGGAAGACCTTGTCGAAAATCGGGTAACGATTTTAACTTACTTTTGTCATGGCTCAAATTACATGTATGTAATTCCGCTGCTAATTATGTTTATATATATTGTGTTGCAAAATTATGCATATTGGAATACATAGATTTTATATGTGCTTACAATCACTACAACATTTTAGACTTCTTGCAACCCTTGAAAAGCGTTGCAAATAAACTAAAAACCGTTGCAAATGACTTTATGCAACGGTTTTCTTACCGTTGAATCAGCTCTCGTTGTCTATTCTATATCGCAACTATTTTTTACAAGTAAATAGTAACAGTCAAAAATTGTTGCTATTGATACTTTTTGCAACGGTTTTATCTAAAGGCTCCAATATAAACGTCTTTCTATTTGCAACGGTTTTAAAGGGTAATAACAACGGTTTTTAATACTTTTTGTAACAGTTTTTATTATTTATTGCAACAGTTTTGATTAGTACTAGCAGTGGTTTTAATACTTTTTGTAACATTTTCTTTCAAATATTGCAATGGTTCTTTTATGTATTAGCAATAGTTTTAATACCTTTTGTCACGTTTGCAACAATTTTTATTATTTATTGCAACGGTTTTGATTAATATTAGCAATGGTTTTAGTACTTTTCGTAACATTTTCAACCGTTATTTCAGCGATTCTTTTGAGTATTAGCAACGGTTTTAATCCTTTTGGCAATGGTGTTAGTATATTATTACAACAGTGTTTTAAGTATAGGCAACACTTTTAATAACAATTTTTGTAAAATTGCAACTATTTTGATGAGTACTAACAACCCTTTTGATACTTTTTGCAACGGTGCTTCTTAGTTATTACAACGATTTCAATAAAAACTAGCAACACTTTTAATACCTTTTGTAACATTTTTTTAAAGTTATTGCAACGATTTTGTTAAGTACTAACAATGAATTTTATTCTTTTGGTAACACTTTTATAAGTTGTTGCAACAATTTTGATAAGTACTAGCAACAATTTTAGTACCTTTTAAAGCGGTTTTTATCAGTTATTACAATAATAATTTACATTCATTAACAAATTCGTCAATTATTCCGCTAGATCTGAAAAGCATAAAAAACAATTTATCTTAATTCTAAAAGAAAGTCATAACTGATACATTTGATATCACAATGTAATAATAATGAATATAATAAGTAGCCAAATAATTTTCTTTAATGTAAGAATCATATCACTATCCGAAACAATTCAATCTAAGGTAGTATTTCTAGATAGTCATCACCAGAAAAATTAAAAAATAAAACATATAGTTGAGCAAGAAAAACCAACATATAGTTGAGCGATAAATGACATCACATCAAACCAAAATTTCAATTTTGCTACATATCCCATTCCTTTTCCATATCTTCATAAGCATTTTTGTCTCAATTTTAAGTTTGTCCCTACATAAATAGAAAAAAAATGTTATAATATGTCAAACAAAGCAATTAAAAAAATATAAGTATAGTATTTTGCATATTCAACATGGAAAACTGTAATAAAAAAGTAAGCTATTTCATTATCAAATTCAATATAAAAAATAGTAGTCAAAATTCTAAGAAATTACAATAATAAACTCACAAGAAGCTAAAACTTGAAACCCAAGATTTACAAGAAATCAAGCTTAAATAATTAGGTTAAAAACAATTACCTTGTTGTCATCTGCAAAAACATTATCATTGTCACAGGAAGCTTGGCTTAATAAAGGTGCAAGAACATCAACATCGATAATCAAACCAGGGTTCATTTGCTTCAAATTCTTTAGCACTGCATGAACTCCATTTGCAACATGATTGGTATGTTCATCCATTTTCTCTTTGAAATCTTCCTTCATATATTCTTCTTTTTCTTTATGGGCTTTTTCCACTTCCTTAATTTGAAGTTGTTTCTTTAAAGAAGATGGAGTCACTCCTTGTCCATAAGTACAGACACGTCCAGGATTTTCCTTTCCAAAAGCCATAGTGAAAATATCTTCTGGGCGTTGTTCGGAGTCTTTAGAAAACTCTTCAAGTTGGGATTGTGTAAGTTATAGGAATTAAATTAAATACTAGAAGAATATTATTAAAGAAATCTACAAATCATAAGAATATTGTGTAAAATCATTTCAAATCTTACAATCATGTTGTCTGTCTCTACATTTGATTTCTTTCCCTTCTTATTTCTGTGAGTTTCTATGAACGACTCCACTTGTATCGGCTCTTTATGATTTCACTTTTTTCTTTCTATTCCAATATGAAAAAAGTGTTAATAAGTAAATGTAGATATGTATATATATGTAATTGATAGAAAAAATATGAAGACCTTAGCAAATATATCAGTTAGTGAGTAAACAAACTTACCAAATCTTCACATATTACTGCATAGCTTTCTAGACCAAATCGATGCATGTACTTCAACTTAGCCCTGTTAGCTGCATTATTGTCACTAGTTGTCTACATTAGATAAAAATTTATTAGTAAAATGGTAAAATAAAATACCTTACAAATGGATATTTACTACTTGAATTATTACCTTCACATTTTCATTTTTCCAATAGTTTAAAAGATTTCTAAAGTGGCCAATTGGAACCTTTGTTGGACGATTTCTCCACCTTTCTTCATCATTTATATGTAACTAGTGTAGTGTTTCTTCTTAATTTGACTTTTGTGGCATTTCCATGAAGAATAATATCACTCAATACCCATCTTTTTGCTTGAGGAGGAATTTCATACTTTTGCTGCACCATAAAATATACTAACTTAACACTTGGAAAAGGAGGAAAAAGAAAAAAAATACTCAAATTTTGCTTCACTAATTATGAGTAGTTGATGAAATAGCTAACACTTATATATACACCACAAAATTGTTTAACATAATGTAAAAGGCAGAGACAATACAATCTTGTAAAGAAGCTAAAACACACAAAAATAAATGACAGTTCTGAAATAAAGTTCAATAGAACCGTGAATGAACTTGCGGCAGGTCTCTTGAACTAATAGACATGTAGTAATGAACTCAGCTTGATCCTAGCCAAAAATGTAATACTTCCAAACAAATGATATGCCTGTTCTATCGAAATGGACCACTTAACCATTTTTTTTTCTATATACAAACTGTTTTATTGGTTATAGGCTTAAGTGCATCATTAATGGATATCCAAGGATGAAATACAAATTGTCCTATGTATTGATCTTCATTAATTATATGTGCACTGGAATCCTTCTTTATGCTGAGAGTGCTATAAAAGGCATACATGCAAAAACTAACAAACTAAAACATAGACAGCAAAAATCTGTTTTATGACCCAACTTCACACTTATTTCTTGAATTTTTAATAAATTTTTCTTATTTATTGATTTTTTTTTTTTACAATTTACCTGATGGTTTGCAGTGACAGCGACTCTCTAAAATTTCTGATGTTTTTTCAATTCTACCTGCAGATCTTACCATTCTTCGATGCCATAAATAAATACTGGCCAACCCTTGGTACTTGTAGTAAAGCATCAACATGCCATGGCGTGAAGGGACTATTTTGGGCTCATGAGGTTGTAATTAAAAGTCAGCTTACACTCTCAATTTCATTAATTATACCATTGCATGGAACTGACTTTTCCTCCTTGTGCTTCTTTCATGATTGACTTGGTTTGACAGTGGGGTACGTAACCATCTTTCCTTTGTCTGAATTTCTTTTTGTAATCGTTAGTTTAATGATATGCTGAATGCTTCTATCTTCTTTGTGTCTATTTTAGTCAATAGGAGATAATTTAGATGGTTTTATCATTTTTGTCATTTTCTGGATAAAGAGTAATATTTCACTGAAAAATCCGGCGATTCAAGCTGAGAATTTCCATAAGCTATTGTTCTTAGCATTTGCAAATCTCATTTAGAACATTCTAGACTAAACTCATCAAGCTTAATCGTACTATATCAGTTTTGAGTATGGCGACGAAGAGCTCTTGGCAGCAAAAAGAGCTCGCATTCATCCTTTTCTATGCTTTTCTCTTCTACGCTTTTGTCATCCGCTGCTGTCTTCAACTATCTCACAATGTACTATGTTAAGATAAGTTAAGATAAATATGTTATTATTGATGAACTGATTAAATCAAAATGTACTATGTTTATTAGAGATTCTTTACTAGCGAAAGTGTTTTAAAATATCTATTTCTTGGAAACTAGGTCAATGATTTAAAGGATTATTTATGTTTCACATATGCGATACTTGCAAAAGCATTAAAGAGTACATTGTAATTGTACTGGAGAACATGAAGAAAACTATGAAAGGTTAAAATGGTTTACGAATATGTCCTTTTTTTTTCTTCTTTTTGTTGTAAATGGTTGTTTGATCTACCTATATATATGTACATTTTCATTTTAATTTAATGAATTACAAACTGCTTGCTTAACAAAAAAATAAAAATAAAAATATATGAGATAACCATATATAATCTCAAACATTATGTTCTTGACCTATTTTAGATTGCAAAAAAAAATTAAAATTAAAAAAACTCCAGGTTCTTAATGTTGGATTATATGCCCTAAATGCCAATTTTATGACATAATAATTATATTATTTATTTAATATGGGTAGTTTATTTAAATATAATTAATGCGATTAATTATTTAAATAAGAGTCCTTAGAATAATATTTATAGATTCTATCCTTAAGAGTAAGAATATGAGTGACAGAATCTATATTCATAAATATATTCTAAAATAGTCCCCGATCATAGGATAAATTAATTGGGCGTTAATTTATCCAAAAAGATCGGATTGTAGTCTACCATCCAAATAATATGAGATATTGATTTGAGCGATTAGTCTCATGTCGTAAGGGTAGATGTATAAGTGCTTGTTGAGAACAAGTGACTGGACATGACCGCTAGTACAACAAATTGCATGGAATGGTCAATAATTCGTTGTACAATGTAATGGTACAGTTAGTCCTTAGACCTAAGACACCACGGTTATCTTGTGTTAGAAATAGCGTGATTTGCTGGTGCAATAAAACTAGTCCTAATCAAGGATTGGATAATGTACTCAGTGGTTACGATCTATTCCAGTATGGAGATAGGTGTGTGTAGATATGGAATCTATCAATTAGAGATCCTATGTGATCTATTAATCGAGTAACTAGAAATCTTTGGCCGAGGTAGAATAGTAGAAGTTGTTCCACGTATTATTCAATAGTTACTGATAAAATAGATTTGGACATATGATTGAGTGATGAAGTTTGACGACCCAATCCATGACTCTGGCTCAATCGGGATAATTTAGACAGAAGGAATTGATTACATAATTGTTACTAAAGGGTTCGTAGAATCTCACTTCATCATTAGTTAGGTAGTCGTGATATACTGCTAGGTATCACTCACGACTTGCGAGAATCAAATTAGAAGAGTTCTAATTAAATATTAATTAAATTAATATTATTTCGCTGCCAATTAATTATGAACCCGAGAGGTCACACACAAATGGAATTTGCTGATTAATTGGATAAGAAAAAAGATTAAATTAATTTTAGGATCGTCCTAATATTAATTTAATTGGGTTTGTAGTAACTTGATATTGATCTGGTTATCATGGAGCCCAAGACTGGTTAGTTTAAGTCCAGTCCACATGTGGCCCAAGTCACATGTGTCTCCTATATATTGTACTATTCTAACAGGTTTAGCTAACACAAAAATCATAGTCAGAATAATATATAGGATTTCTCTAGAAAACCTAGTGGAGTGAAATCTAATTGAGGGTGCAGATTCTGTGTGGATACTTTCGGAGGCTTCACACTTGGGGAGCTTTCAGATTCTACATCAGATTCGTCATTATGAAAAGGTAATCATGAAATCTCTATGCGTAATTAATAGTTGATTATTATACAAGTATGTAATCTACGTAATTAGCCATGAACGGATGCATGAGTATTATTAATTATTTATGCTGCATTTTATTTAATTATAAAATATTTAAATACCATGCACGATTCTCAACAGTGGTATCAGAGCCATCATTCATACCTTTTACGTGGTTATTTGATTTTAGCACAAAATTGTATAGCACAATTTATAGTGTCAATTTGATAATTTGTGAAATTATTGGATTAATAGATTTTGAATCTATTATTTAGTATGCCCATAAATTTAATTTGATTAAGTCATAGCCCTGAAAGTTCTTCCCGAATTTAGTTTTGTAAAAATTATTTTATGAAACTATTTTTGTTTTAAGTGATAAATAGTTTCAAAAAAAAAAATTGTTGTTTTGAAAAACAATTTGTTGTTTTTGAAAAACTGTTCAGTATAGTTTCGGAAAAAGGGTTTTGAGTTTCAAAATTGGTTTTGGACTATTTTGCATTTTTCTGAAACTGTTAACAATAAAAAATAAAAAATTTGAAGAACAATTTTTTGAAAAATCCACCCCTGTTCATCTTCTCCAGCGGCAACAGAGGTGTGCCGCTAGATCCACCACCCACGGGGCAGCTGAGCTGCCCCATGGGCAGTGCAAAAGCAGCGAAGCAGCCTCGAGGCTGCTCCGCGGCTTAGCCTTGACGCGGAGTAGCGAGGCTGCTCAGCGCGAGGCCACCGCCTCACGCTGATGTCGTGGCTACTACCATGGCGGCCATGGCAGCCCTGAAGCCTATGGCTGCGTAGAGAAGAAGAAAGGGTAAGGGTGGGGTTGGCGGCGCTGTTTAGGGAAGAAGGAAGAGAAAAAAAAATATTATTATGTTTTTGGTTTAGGGTTCAGACCCGGTACGGGTCCGAATTTGGATCCGGATCCGAACCGGATAGGGTCCAAACCCAAACCTGACCCAATGAAGTATTGGGTTATTTTTAAAATTGGTTTTCTTAAATATTTTAATTGGGCTTATGGACTTAGGCTACCAATTAATATGTTAAGTTTTTCCCTTTCTCTTTGGGCTAATGGGCATATATAAACTTGGGTCATTTTTGATTTAGACTTTAATAAGATAGTTGGACTCTTTTATTATCTGATCTAGGCTATTTTAAAATTGGCTTTAAAATTAGCATGGACTCCTTTAGTGGTCCATTGTGGGCCAAGTTGAATTCGGACTAAATGAGATTAGTGTGGACTGATGTTAATGTCCAAATTGGGCTATTTGTTTTCTTATACTTGGACTAAAACAAAATAAGAGTTGGACTTTTATTTTTCTGTTTTGGACTAAGTTTTAATTATATTGTTTGACAAATTAATTAAAGAAGTCCAAAGGTATTTTGACACTTTATATTAATAAATAGTTTATTAATTAATTAAATATAATTTGATTATATTTATATTTTGTAAATATGAGATATTTATGGAGTAAATTTAATAAAGAGTTTATTAAATAGAATAAATTTAATAAAGAGTTTATTAAATTGAAAAATCATAATGTAAAGAGTTTATATTAGAAAATTTAATTGTGTTATACTTGTAGTTAATTAATAAATTGTTTATTAATTAATTACTATAAATATAATGAGATTATATTTATTTAAATATGAGATATTTAAGGTTCCAAATTAATAAAGGTGTTTATTAATTGGATAAACTTAATATAATGAGATTATATTGGGAGACTAATGGTGTTATATTCGTGAATTACTTTTCTTTATTATTTGCTATATTTTGGGTGATCATGGACTAGTCTTATGTGAATAAATGGATGAATAAATGAATGTCATTATTTAATTTATTTATCCATGTTGGGTTTTATGTAGTATTTTAAAATGGGGCTTGCATGCCTCTTATCCCCGTTTTAAAGATGTAAAACCCTTATTTTCATTTATGAATCCCCACTAGATTAGGAATCTATGTACATAAATGTAATGGAAGATCGAGATGAAGACATCAAGAGTTAGTAGGCCCAGTTCGTGAAAGGAGTTTTGTGAAGCCAAGGAGTAGCAGCCCATGAATGTATCTTGTGGGCCCTTTATTTGATTTAGGTATTCAATCCAGTGGCTCGGGTTGATAGTGCTCCTAGTCTATGATCATCCCATTTTATTTTATGCATTTATTTATGCGATAAATATATGTTGAATGCATGTATGTTTCTATTTTATTTATGCGATAAATTGAAATTAGAAGCATATGAAAAGTGAGACCTAAACTAAAGACCAGCAAACCTTCACAAATTAAATATTAAGTTAATAATGGTGTATAGTCTTGAGAAGATTATATCATTGCCTTCCGTTATCGTAGATTGGTTTATGTGTTGGGCAAGTAAGTAGCTGGCTATGGACACATAGAAGTTATTTATTTGTATCAACATATGAACTAAGTCTATATAAGCATGAGATGTGGGAAATTTGGATTCTCGCTGGCCACCAAAAATCTATAATGTGAGGTGTCAGTGTTGCATTGATCCAAGTTTTTCAGGATAATAGGTTTAACTTAAACAATTTTGGAGACCAAAAATTTATAATGTGAGGTCGAAAGGATTGGAGGCAAGAACAATTAGAATTTGTATGAGATACATTGAATAAGAGTTATTCACTTATTTGTTTTAATTTCACCAAAAATCTAAAATGTGAGGTGGGTTAAAGTGAATAGGCCCTCAATTCCACTAAGAAAAACACTTTATTGTTTTTCCATTTCCTACTAAGGAAGTGTGGAATTCGAAAAATTTAGTGGGGGTTACTATTTGATTTAAAGACCCAAATCAATTTGTTAATAATATAATTATCTAATATCCTTAGAAATTACTGCAAATATATAATATCATATGTGAACCCAACCTTCTATTTTGACTAGACCAAACTTCAATGACTAGCTCAATGTTTTGAGAATTGTTCTCAAGATCCGAGAAAGTCATACACGTTCTAGATGTCCAAAATAAGTTGTCAAAAAGAAGCAAGAGAGCATGGATAATGTATCCATCATTTACAAGAGTTGTGAAGTAAGCAAGATATGACAACTAGATATGAGATATCTAATGGTAGATATGAGATATCTAGAAAATTGTTCAAAATAAAGGATAACTAGAGGGATTGATTTGAGAACATGTGTTCTCAAGGTGAGTATCTTGAGTCCATGAGTTTATTCATGGTTTATCATATGCAGACAAATCTAATCCTCAAAGTCAATTCTTAATTCTCTCTTGTCGTTCATAATGGATTTCTTCCGTGTGAATACATTTGACACAACCCTTGGAAATGAGAGTCATGTATCAAGGGTAGATCTGGAAAGTTGAAACTTGATTGGTAATTATTTCCACTACAAGAAAGGAGAACTAATAATAGAGGAAAATCTAAAGGACTTCAAAGAGTTTGAATAGAAATGGATATCCTCTATAAATACATGTCGTCTTCTCGTTTACCCATCTCGGTGTTCATTAATTTTGGAATAATTATTGTTCATGTGTTTCATTTATTTGGGAAATAAATGAGATGTCACTAGTAAATTAATGAATAAAGTCTTATATGGATAATGACAAGATAAACGAGTAATATGACAGATTTTGAGATACAAACACTAAATTATTGTGGCACTTATGATTAGTTCATAGAGGAGAAAACAAGAATCACTCAATTGGTGAAAAAGGGACTGGTAAGCCCTTAAGGTCCCGGAATATTCCCAACACGTGGATCTTGTGTTCTTAAAAATGATCAAATCAGCCTTTGTGGGACAAAGTCAAAAGACCACAAATATTTAGGGTTTATACATAGAAATGTATATGGGGCTTTTGGCGAAATAGCCCAATAAGGATTTAGCTACCTTACATATATTTATGATTGTCATAAGTATGAATCTGAATCGTTTGAAGTGTTCAAGGAATTCAGAGCTAAAGTAGTAAATCAAACTAGAAATGAGAAGTAAGTCTCAATTATGAGATCATGGAGAATTCTTAGCCTCAATTTCTAATAGTATCTCAAAGGAAAATAACATAGTTACTTCATTAATTCCTTATGGTATTCTAATGCTTGATGAAGTGTTGGAGAGAATTGGTTGGACCTTGTTGGACATGGTCTGTAATTGATAAACTATGCTGATTTATAATTTAGCCTGTGATGCTACATTCTCCTTATAGCAATCCATCTCTTGGATAAGATCACTTCCAAATTAATCTTAAGTACTTCATATAGGATATGAGAGAACAAGATACCTAGTCCTAAGGTGTTAAGAATGAGGGTTATCATGTTTTCAATCAAAGGCTTTAGATTGATAAATTAGAAATGAGATTGGACAAGATTAATTGGTTATCCCAAGGATTTGATGGGATATAGCTTTTATTCCCTTGCTGACTAGAGAGTTTGTTAGCAAGTACAACTTATTCTTGGAAGAATAGTTCATCTGAGAAGATAGTGTGGGAAGAAAAGTATAACTCAGTAAGAGTTACTAAGCAACCAGTTAACCTGAGTCAAATCTAGGATTTGATTCTAGAAAACCCAATCCAAGAGCAGCTGATTATTTCACAGTTTTTCCAGATTAGAAAGATGACAATAATCATATTGATGATTTTTGTCAGCTATGAATAGCTATGTTTGACATAAGCTTGAATGGCTTGAGGCCATAAGATATTGAATGGATAAAGGTGGAGACCTTTAAAACAAATGGTGAAAGATTATAGTCATAGGCAAGGAGTTGACTATGAGGAAATCTTTTCACTTATTGTTGAAATTCATTATGATATGTTGGCCATAATTGCACAGCACACTACTGTTATGAGATATGGTAGACGGATATCAAAATGGCATTCCATAATGACTTCATTAATGAAGACATTAATATGGGATTGCCAATATGTTTTGAGTCCAGTGATAAGTCACAAAGAGTGCAAACTAAAAGGGTCCATTTATGGACTTAACCAAGCCTAAAGAATCTAGAACATTCGATTGACTTCATTGAGAATGAAGATGAATCTTGACTACACAAGTAGGTTTAGTTATTCAAATAATTTCTCCAAGTAAATTTTAGGATAATCCGCCTAAATCCTTGGAAGTCGATCTATAGCGATAGATCAAAAGGATTAATGGGTTTTTTCCAAAAAGGTGTTAAAGGTGTTTAACATATGCATAGATTCTAAAAGAGGGTTGTTCTCTTTTAAAACATGATATTTATCTCTCTAGGGCTGAGAGTCCTGAGACTGCTGAAGAGAGAGAGACTAGGATACATAAGGTTCAAAGTGCTGCAGAAATTTGAGAATCTTATATACGTCATGTTGTGTACAAATACATGATATCATAAATGCTATAAGTGTTATAAGCAGATGTCTATCTGATCCAGGTTAGGAACACTGGAAAACAATCAAGAACATTCTTAAGTACTTGAGAAGTACTGAAAAAATGTTATTGGTATATAAAGAAGGTGAAACTTAAAGTTTTACAGTTTCAGGCTGAGAGTCTGAAATGGATTATTGGAAACCCATATATGGGTTCATACTCACCTGTAACGGAAGATCAATTATTTGGAAATGTTCCAAATATTGGTGCAATTGCAAATTCCAAAGGTTGAGTGTATCATTGCATCATATGTAACAAAAAGAAGCGGGTTGGATTTAGGAGTTCGTAACTAAACTAAGGATGGTTATTTCTATTAAGTCAAACAGGTAGTGCTGTGACGACAATGGAGTTGTAGCGCAAGCTAAAGAACCTAGGTCTCACTAGAGATCCAAGCGCATTAAAGAGACATTACCACATCAATTAGAGATTGTGGAGAGAATGATATTATGCAATAAATAACGTCAACAGTTGACGGTGCTAGTCTACTGACTAAGGCAATGATTCAGCAGTCATTAGATTACCATCTTGAGAAGATAGGTATGAGATACCAGGGTAATTGGCTTTAGTGCAAGTGGGGGATTGTTGGATTATATGTCCTAAATGCCAATTTTAGGACATAATAATTATATTATTTATTTAATATATGCAGTTTATTAAATATAATTAACGCGATTAATTATTTAAATAAGAGTCCTTAGAATAATATTTATAGATTCTATCCTTAAGAGTAAGGATATGAGTGACAGAATCTATATTCATAAATATATTCTAAAATAGTCCCCGATCATAGGATAAATTAATTGGGTGTTAATTTATCCGGAAAGATCAGATTGCAGTCTACCATCCAAATAATATGATATATTGATTTGGGCGATTAGTCTCATATCGTAAGGGTAGATGTATAAGTGCTTGTTGAGAACAAGTGACTGGACATGACCGCTAGTACAACAAATTGCATGGAATGGTCAATAATTAGTTGTACAATGTAATAGTGCAGTTAGTCCTTAGACCTGAGACATTCTGTAATGCTCCAATCCCTCACGAGACCAAATGCTCTAATAATCATGCTATTTTCAACCCATGCCCAAACCCGGACATAGATTTTAGGAAAAACGGATAGAGTCTCCCCTGTACCGTGGACATTCTAAAAGCCTGTAAGCATTCAAATAAGTCACAGAACAACAAGAACACCATTTCCAATTCCAATCCTAGCTTCAAGGTCATCCGAGCCTTAAGATACACAACAGTTTAGATACAAACAAGCATGCATCCCGAAATATAACTCATTTACAAAACCGTTTATCATACCACTCCATGATAGCATTTAAATATTCTTAGAAATTAAAGTCAACCCTACAATCCCCTGCAACTACACCCAAGCATGCAACAACTAAAAGTAGGAAGTTTAGTTATTACATGCCATAGGTACTTAACATACATTACATTCAACTTATAGCTAAACAATATACACATGAGCCCGTAGGCTCCAAAATAGGGCATAAGTAATACAAACAGAGTCTTCATATAACCAACAAGAAACACATCCACCTCAAGCAAGTATCATACAGCAACTAAGGCAACTCTTCTTCCAACTGTACCTCCTGAAACATGTTAACGAGGTATGAGCAACCACAATTGCCCAGTAAAGGAAAATGACTACACAGGTCGTGCAATGCAACAGTTATAGCAATTAAGCAAGAAAAGTGAGTAAAGTGCATTTGAAACAGTAAGTAACCACACATATCAAAGGATACAATACACTCAATCCCCAACACTCCAGAATTCTCTTTTCTTTGATCACGAACCACGAACCACGATCAATGTGCCGACATAACCCTAATCACTCTAGTGGGTGTACTCCGGATGTACCCCGATAATCCTACGATCCAACACCCCCTGGTAATCTCTGGACCAGGTAAGTGAGGGAATAGGGCACCGAGATCGAATATTCACTGGCAAGCCCGCCGCCGCCCAACCAATATTCAATACAACCGCCCCTGACACTATGGTTGCACAACTACTATGCAATACACTTAACAATGGCAATATAATATCAATAATAGAAGCGATAACACATGGCAGGAATAACAAAGTAGGTTGTCCTCAAAACAGTTAGAAAAGAAGCAATTTCATGTAAGTAATTAAGCAAATTACAAAGGGCATTTGCAACATTCACATGAAACTATACCAAAAGCTGCAGAACATCTTAAAAACACATTTAAACACTTAAGGAGTCATGACAAAGCCTTAGAAGCATGAGACAATCGAATTTGTACTTAAACCCCTTTGTAACTCAACCCGTTTTCCTTCCAAACTTATGCTATAGTTCTAGATTAGTAAGCGGCCTATTCCATACTTCTAGTTAACCCCTTAGGCACCCTTAGGACCCTCGAAGTCATGCAATTACCCGCATTTAGCTTGAAAGTCCCAATTTTTCCCTTATGACTTTGTACTACATGTACCTCAATTGAGACTCAAATGGAAGCTAGCAAAGCTTATTTAGGACCTATGTAGCCTAGGAATGCTAAAAGTGGAGGAAAATTTAACCCGGATTCGCGATAACCCCGAAACCCCTTTCTAAAAGTCGGCTATTTCATTCTTTTGCTAGGTTATGAGAAATTAAACCCTACGGGGCCTTTACACTACTTTCATGAACATCTAAAGCCCTTATTAGAACCATTAATTCATGATATAAGGTCCGATTTTGCAAAACCCTAGTTTTCCCGTCACTATTCATGCCCTACGATCAACAAGCAATTTCAACTGTTTAAACTATGAAACAATAACATAAATTAGGTCTCTACTACTTATATACAACATACATAAGCATATTCAAGCATTGCATAAGCATTTGATAGCAAATCTAGGAATTTAAAAAAGTTGTCACATTTTTCAAATGCAAAAATAGGTATGAAATCCCTCACCTAAAGCGCGTAGGAGCTCGGCAAAGGCTAGTAGACACCCTAAACTACTTATACATAGCTTGGCTTGGCTTGGATTGAAGAATTGAAGAGCAAAAGATCTTCTTCCTCCTCCTATACTGATTTTTGGCCCTGCTACAGTGTTTTCAGTTTTGCCCTTTTTTTTGTTGCTAAGTTATGAGCTTAAGTTGTGAGGTGTTGAGTATATAATAAGTTGGGGTTAAGTTGAGTGCTTAAATGGTCTATTAAAATGAGCCTAGTTAGCTTAAAAACGGGTCTATTGCGCATAATTTAAGTTAGCTAAATAAAACATAATATTTCATACGTAATACTATTCACTAGATTGGTAAAACATTTTCTAAACAGGCGTTCCTACCACTTTTAGCTCAAACGTACATTTTTCTCATTCCTAAAACATTTAATATGATTTAAGAAAAATGCTAATTCAAGGTAATTACGCAGTTGAAAAATGGAATGAATAGTAGTCAAAGAAGACAACAAGTAAAGCACAGAAGAAATGTGCAAATAGTGGATGCAATAGTAAACTAAAAGTACAGCTAAGATCTCGGGCATTACACATTCTTCCCGAACCAACGCAGCTTCTATTGCTGTTCCCGAGTAGGCTAGATATAGTACCAATTCCTCATCCTCCTCAAGTCAGGAGAGCAGAGGTGACGAGGCTAAGTATTTCTTCAATTCATCGAAGACACTCTGACATTACTCAGTCCATTCAAAGTTCTTTGGATTCGTTAGGATTTTGAATAAACGTACATACTTATCAGCTGACCTGGACATGAATCTGCTCAAGGCTGCTATCTTGCTGGTGAGTATTTGGACGTCATTCACACAGGTTGGTGGTGATAAATCTAGTATCGCCTAAATTTTCTCCAGATTGGCTTCGATACCCCGTGCCATTACCATGAAACCCAAGAACTTTTCCGCCTTGACGCCGAATGCTCATTTTTCCAGATTCAGTTTGATTATGAATTGGTCCATTACGGCGAAGGCCTCTGCCAGGTCGGTTATATGGTCTTCAGCCCTCTTGCTCTTAACTAGCATGTCATCCACATAAATCTCCATGTTATGCCCGATTTGGTTTTTAAAGAATTTGATTACCATCCAAGTATAGGTGGCTCCAACATTCTTGAGGCCAAAGGGCATGACCTCATAGTAATAGAGACCTTTATTGATGATAAAGGCTGTCTTTTCCTTGTCACCGGGTACCATCTTTATTTGGTTATAGCCTTTGAAGGCGTCCATGAAAGACAGTAATTCAAACCCTGAGGTGACGTCTACTAATTGGTCGATCCGAGGTAAAAGGAAGCAATTTTTCGGACAAACTTTGTTAAGGTCGGTGAAATCAATGCACAATCTTCATTTTCCCGTGGTTTTGCATACTAACATCATATTGGACAACCAAGTCGGGTACAAGATTTCCCGTATGTGGTCGGCGTCTACCAACTTACTGACCTATTCGGTAATAATTTTCTGCTTGTCATAGTGAAAGTGCATGCGCTTCTGCTTTATTAGCTAGTAGTTGGGGTCGGCATTCAAATGGTACTCAATCATGGAAGGATCAATTCTTGTCATGTCAGTAGCAGACCAAGCAAAGATATGTTCATTTTCAACAAGAAACTGGCTTATACCTTTCTTGAGGTCTTCCGGAAGCTCGCTGCCAATTTTAGCTTTCTTGTTTTCCTTTGAAAGCTCCATCTCCTGCAACTCTTCTGCCAAGTTCCCCTTCTTCGCATCCCTTCTCTCCTCAGGCAAGTTGGGACCCCAACTTGCTTGATATTTAGGCCAGAGATAGCTTTTATAGCACTCCCGAGAAGAAAGTTGGGCTCCTCTAATTGTGGCGATGCCTTGTGGAGGCGGGAATTTCAAGGCCTGATGGTATGTGGAGGGGACTGCCTTAAAATGGTTTAAGGCAACCCGCCCTAGAATATCGTTATAGGCTGAGTTGCAATCTATGACAATGAAGTTGGCCTGCATAGAAGCTCATTTATTTCCATCTCGGAGGGTCAAAGGGAGATTGATGACCCCTTCAGTTTTGTGGTTGTGCCTAGTAAATCCTGCAAGTGTTCTTTTCAATGGCCACAGTTGACTCCGGTACAACCTCATCTGCTCGAATACTTTCAGGAAGATAACTTCCGCCGAACTTCCCGTGTCTACCATTAATCTTCTCACGGTAATGTTGGCGATCTCGGCGCTGACGACCAAGGGGTCATCATGAGGTAGTATAATGCCTTCAAGATCATCCGAGGAGAAGGTAATCCTCTGGGCAATCCTGTCGAGGGCCCATACTCTCGTCCAGCTCGAACATATCCTTTGTGACCCGCCAAAGTTTCACCACCCGAAGCAAATCCTCCAGCAATTGTTTCAACCACAGCTAAGTGCCCAGCCCTGGCATGACGCCTTGGTGGGTTTCTTTCTCTGTCCCTTCCCCTTCCCTGGTCGGGATTCCTGGGCGGTTTTTGGTCGATGTACCTTCTGAGGTTATCTCGGGCTATCAAAGCCTCAATTTCCTACTTTAGGTCTCTGCATTCATCGTTGGTATACCTATAATCCACGTGATAGTAGTAATATTTAGTTTTACTGCACTTCTCAGGTCGGTCCCTTATCTTGGGTGCCAATGGCAGGTGGTTCTGGTGTTGAATTTCTATAAGATCTGCTCACTTGGGGTGTTGAGTGGAGTAAACATGGTGAACATTGGGCCTTGCTTCTACTGCTGCTATGGCTGCTTGCCCCTATCACTCTGTACCTTATTCCTAGGCTGAGCCCTTGATGAGGTTTCCCCCTTCTTCCCGGCTTCCTTCTCTTTATCATCATCTCTCTTGGCCTGATGGTTCTCCTCGGAGTGAATGTAACTCTCTGCTCTTACCATCAACTCTGCAACGATATCCACCAGATTGATAGCCAATGAGGAAGTAAATGACCCTGACCTGAGCCCACTCTGATAGGCCATCAAGGCCATGAAGTCCTCTAAGTTAGGGATCTTAAGGGACTCCTCATTGAATCGGGCAGTATAGGTCCTCAGAATTTCTCCCTTCTATTGCTTTATCGACAATAGCGATGATGTATGTTGGGTTGCACGTCGGCTTCTGGCAAAGCGAGACAAGAACACCTCGGTCATTTGATAAAAACTCTCAATCGTGTCGGGACGAAACTTTTGGAACCAATCCAATGCATTGCCCACCAAGGTGGTCGGGAATGTCTTCGTTTTCATCAGATCCGTCATATCATGGAGAGCCATGTGATAATCGAAGTTCAACAAATGGCTGGTGAGGTCGTCGTCCCCTTTATACACTGCCAGGCGATGCATCCGATTGCCTGCGGGCAAAGGTGTAGCCAATACTTGGGGAAAGAGAGGACTAACATCGAGCTGGTTTATGACTTTGGCTATGGCGGCCGCGGTCTTTATCTGCTCGGGGTCTATTGGTGCGGCTCTCCTGTTCCTGATTCCTTCAGGTCTGCCAATCGGCTTTGGAGAACCCTCACCATTGTTCTAGGCTCGAGTCTGTCCTAGAGCAGGGATGCATAATTGGGGTCACTCTTGTTGGGGTGCCGCGATGGGAGGTCTTGGTGGGTCGGCTACCAATTGTGTTACCTGCTCTTTATGCTCTTTAAACATCCGAAACATCAACTTCATCTCTGGGGCCATGTTGGCAGTGAAGACGTCATCTCCGGGTGGGGTAGATTGTATGGCTAAGTGTATATGTTAGCTCGTACCAACGTCGGTTTGGGTTAGGTTTTGGCTATGTGCTTGGGTGGTTTCAAGACCCTCACCTGAGGTGGGTGAGTCTTTTACTGGCATACTGTGACTTCTGGTTTGTACCATAGTGGTTTCTTAGTGGGTAGTGGGAAGAGTTAGACTATCGATTTCCCACAGACAACGCCAAACTGTTAAGGATAAAAATCTAACAGTCGTGATAGGGCAACTCCTATAATTCGCTCATGACTAACTGTCAAACAACAAAGTTGCAACACTTAAAATAATCAAAGACTAGAACACAGATCGTGTTGCAACATCACTTGGAACACTGGACAGAAAACTCTATTGTGTTTTCTCTCGCTGCTCTTTGTCTCTGTCTCTTCCCCTTCTGCTTGATTGCTGCTATATAAAAACAAGATTGCTGCTTGGACATCTTGTCTTAGGCTTCAAGAGAGGCCTCCTCTCACAAACCCTATTCTTCTTTTTCTTGTGAATATGCAATAAATGTCATTTCATAATCAACACAAATCTTCTTCTCATATGGTAAGTTACCATAAGATTTTTTTTACAAAAGGTAAAAGCACAAGTATAGTAATATCATAAGTTTTGCAAAACATAGCCAATCAATAATTGACTTAATAATCTCCAATCAATTAATCAATCACCAATCAATCTAATTGGCTTAACAATCTCCTCATTTGGCTTTGTTTTGGCAAAACCCTAATATCACAGTCATTGTAACCTTCTACTGGCCAAGTACAAAAAGACAGATGCAACAAATGAAAATCCTGGTGCAACATTCAGTAGAACAGCAGTATTAGAGCAATGATCATCCTGTTGCAATATGCAGTGGAACACAGATAGAAAAGTATCAGAGTAGAAACATAGTGCTCCTGTAAAAGATAGCAATCCTATTGCAACATATACTAAACAACCATGCAGTAAACTAGCAAAAACACAAGCAAATCAGTAGCAACACAGCATACCGTATATTCCCTTTTTTTGCCAAACCAAAGACAAAGAAGCAGAGGCAAACTAACAGTGCAATAAATCTATCAAAATAAAGTGATCAGTACCAGTAGCAGAGACGAAAGGGATCAGGAACACAGATAAGGATGTCAAAGAGTTGCAAAAGATAGTTACCCAAAGATGATAACCCTGTTGTAACAATCAGTAAACCAGCAAAGAAACACAAGTAATAGAACAAAAAGGAAATAAGAAGTAACAAGTCATAGCAAAATCAATAGCATATTCTCCCCCTCAAGCAACAATCAGCACGCAGTAATAGCAATAACATAGTCTCCCTATTTGCCAAAAAGAAACCAAAGTAGAAACGCAAAGTACCAAATCAAAGAACTTAACAGAAATCAGCAAACACAAACATGGACCTAAAGTAGAGCAGCAGAATTCAAACATAGTAAAGTACCAGAGCATAACTAAAATTAGTAAAGTATCAGAGCGATAATCATTAAACAACCAACATTCAAGCAGTGTATATGGAGACAAAGTCTAGTAGGGTCTGTTGTCCTTGAATCACTATCTTCTCCTGATTGACTTTAACAGTGGCTTGATCGTTGCACAGCTCATGGACTTCATTTTGAAGTTGCTGCACCTGTTACAACAAAACAGTAGTAGTTGCTTCAGAAGCTAGTCCAACATTGCCTTCAGCTCGAGGCTCCCCATGAATATCAACTTCCTGCAAAAACTTGTGAGAGAGATGGAATGGAGGGGACAACTTCACAAGGGATTCAACCCGGTCGTGGACCACCTTTTGAGCAGTTAAGTAGCACAATTGTAGCAACTAAGCAACACAATAGTGGAACAAAACAGTTAAGCATGTAAACTGTAAGTCTCATGAAGCAAAGGCAAATAGGCAAATTGTAAGCAAAATAGTAAAAATGTAAACCAAATTGTTCAGCGATCTAAACCAACAAAAAAATCATCATAAATTTTGAAGAAGATTCCATCAAGTGCTTCATAAGTGCTCCTAATTGTTATCATGGGTAATCAAACAACTGCTAATCCCATGATCTTGGAGATTTAAAAAAAACAAAGCATACATGAAATAACTGCCAATTATAGATAACCAGAATTTCTGCTCAACCACTTTCCTTTCTGACCATTGATGTATTCCACGAAGAAGTTGACATAAGCTGCATCAGATTATTCAAAAGAAATTTAGAACCGATGTTGCAACAATATTTTCCACAGTATCTTCAATTTGCTCAAAATCCCCTGAGATTTCACCTTTTTTTTGTTTTTGTTTTTGTTTTTGTTTTTGTTTTTGTTTTTTTTTTTGAAAATTAAAACATAATTAAAATGCATGTTATGTTCAGGAAGCATGAAGTCACTCAAGAAAGTTTGCTCATTAAGACTCAATTCAGTCAGGGATTTAATCAATGAACCATGTGTGTGTGTGTGAGGCTGAATTCTGAAACATATAGCTTTCACCATCAAACCTGCAAGGTGTAGGAACTCTCCCAATCAACTTAAACATACCTGATCATCTATTCATCTCGCAGGAAAACACAATATTTTTCTTGTGTCAGCTTATGTTGTAGCTGGTAGCTTGCATACTATATTTCTTTTCACATATAATTTTTCACTGTTTTAGCTCATGTTGCAACTGGTAGCTTTCACACTAATCTTTTTTATTTTGGATTAGGTAGCTATTTCTAGTGCTTGATAACCACATTATTTCCTGCCTTTTTTTTTCTTTTTGATCTCAAGGATGAATAGAATACATGAATGGATTTAGAAAGACTTCTCTTTTTATCCCTAGTCATTAGAAAGTTCAAGCTCCTGCACTTGCAGACCATCAAGATTAGCCTTCTCAATCAGTATTCAGTGTGTACAAGGAAGTATGGTTCACAAACTAAATCACAAATTGAATTGATTATTAACCTTTTAAATTTCTCAAGCTTCTTTCATGACCCTTGACAATCCATGATTCAATATTATAGACTACAAATCCCTAAAGTTTTTCTTAGGGTTTCAAATCTCAAATGATCTAAAACTTTAGTGAATATATCTGTCAATTGTTTTTCTGTTGTAACATGTTCTAAAACAAGTTCACAGATAAACTGATTTAATTCCTTATGGATGACATTTACCCAAAATTCATCCTTTAATGCATCTTTCACATTTTTGGGTTCTAAGGGAGAAGTGTAGCATATATACCTTACTATGTCCTTATAGTTCAACTTGGGTTTACCTCTAGTTCGGATTCCATCATGTATTGATCCAGTCACATCCTTTACAGTATGATTTCTGTGAACTTGAGGCATTTCAGCTTGAATTTCCTTAGGGCTAACTTCTGTTGTTTCACTGTTTGTTGTAACATCGCATGAACCAATATCTTTCTGCTCAGTTTCTGTTTCTAGCGTTGCAACAGTATCTGTCACAGTAGATCTTTTCGTCTGTTCTTCTTTTAGTATTGCAACACGATCTGCGACATTAGTAATCTTACTGGTGCTTCCTTCTTCTATTGACTCTTCAAATGTAAATTGCCCTTCATCACATTTCTGTAGTAGCTTAGAACTTCACGTATACTTGTCATGTGTCTAGTGCATCCACTATCAACATACCAAGAGTTAGCAGCACAGGCTTGTGTAGAAGCATAAGCAGCAAAAAAAGTTAAATCAGATTTCTTCACCCATAATTGTTTTACCTTGTACTGTGAAAACATGTGTGAGGATCTCTTTTGCTGATTGAGAGACTTACCTTTTTCTAGTATTCTCTGGAGCTTGTAGCAGTGAGGTTTGATATGTCTAGGTGTAAGACAGAAATGACAGATGGGAATGAACCTGTTCTTCTTTTTCCTAAATTGTTTCTACGATGTCGCTGTTGTTGTTGTAACATCAGTAACCAGGGCAGTTTGACTGTTATTGGGTGCAGTCGCAACCTTATGCTGTAATTCTGAATTTTTTGAACTTTTGACAAAAATAGTTTTTCCAGAAGATTCTCCTTCACAAAAACCAAGTCCAGTATGATCACTGCTCGATTTTTGAATAGATAACATGTGATCCAATTTCTCAGTTCCAGAATTCAGCATTTTTATATTTCGCTGCAACTGTTCCAAGTCATGTTATAACATCTGCACTTTTATCAGTCTTTATTCAGCCAGGTTTTTTAGTTCAGACTTTTGTTTTCCAAATCAAGAATCCTCAACTCTAGTCCCTGGTTTTTTTTTTTTGTACACAATCACCCAATTTTTGTACATGTCTTTGTACGTTTTCATGACTTCTTCATTGTCCAACTCACCATCACTGTCTGACTCAATGCAATCAGATTCACTCATTTCATCATCTGTTTCACCGAGTGTTGCAACCGCTGTACCAGCTTCTTCGTGCAGACTGATCTCTTGTGATGTTGTTGCAATAGTAAATGCAACAAAGTTACTGGTATGCTTTTCTTTACTCTCTGAATATTCCTCTGATTCCTCATCACTCCAGGTAACCTTCATGGCCTTTTTATTCTTTTTCAAGGTGTTTGCACATTCAACTTGAATGTGGCCAAAACCCTCGCATTCTCGACATTGTACACCTTTACCTTTTTTGTTTTCATTAGTGGGTTTAAAGCTTTGTTTCTTGAATGAGTCAGACCATGTTGCAACTTGAGGCTTCTTTTCAAAGTTTGACTATTTAAAGCCACTTTTCCATTTGTCCCACTTCTTTAAAACTTTGTTGAAATTTTTGGTAAGCACGGCTAAGGATTTAGAGATTTTAGAATCCTCATCATTCGAAGAGCTTATTGTTTCTTTTCTTTCCACTTCGGTCTTCAAAGCAATGCCTTTTTCTTTTCTTTTCTGCTTAAACTTCATCTCAAAAGTTTGAAGTGACCTTATCAATTCATCAATTTTGAGTTCATCAACATTCTTGGATTCTTCTATGGCAGCATCTTTGATTCCAAATATGTCTGGGAGAGAGCCCAAGGTTTTCCTTACAAGCTTCGAATCTGAATACTTCTCTCCCAAAGTAAAAGATTCATTAGCAATGTCACACAGCGTGGCATTAAAGTTAGCAATCGTTTCATCCTCCTGCATCCTTAATTCCTCGAATCTGGTGGCAAGTATCTATAATTTTGATCTCCTAACTGATACTGTACCCTCATGTGCTATTTGCAATATCTCTCAAGCCTCCTTCGCAGATTCACACGTCAAAATTAACTTGAATTGATTCAAGTCAACATCATTGAATATTGCATTCAGTGCCTTGGAGTTCCAGTTTGCCATCAGATCTTCATCCTTGGTCTATTCTGTTTCAGGTTTAGTTGCAACATTGCCCTGAGCATCTGTTTTGGTAAGAGTTGTCCAGCCAGTCAAGATAACTTTCCAAGCCCTCTCATCAATAGACTTGATGAATGCCCTCATTCGAGCCTTCCAATATGAGTAATTCGCACTATTCAACAATAATGGTTTAGAGATTGAACCTCCTTCACGCAAGGTGTCCATACCTATCCCTACAAGACAACAACTCAAAACTCCCAAGAATCTAACTGAATTAGCTCGTAACCTGCTCTTGATGCCACTTGTTAGAAGTTGTGCAGTCTAAGTATGGATTAATTTCACAGCAAGATGACTAATATGTTTAATCGATGAAGCTCTGTGATGAAAACTAAAAACGGATGCAATAACTTGGTGTATAGTGATTCTGTTACAACTCTGTTATAGGTGATATTGCAACATTAACTGAAATATCAATTCTATCACAGACTGTTAGCAACCAGTTTCTTGATTAGTCAATTTGTTCCACTTAATATTCCAACATACGTTGTAACAGTAAACATCACCGGAAAGATAAAGCTTGTAAAAGAAATAAATAACACCAAGATTTAACGTGGTTTAACCGTGCGGTCTACGTCAACAAGACCTCCCCTGGTCCAACAAACATGTTCATTAAGAACTACAAGTTACAACATCAATGGACTTACACAAGTAAAGACTCCCTCTTGACCTTTGATGCCTAGATGAAGAACTCCTTAACAAACTTTAGTTTGACAAGCTCCCCTCGACTTACAAAGTTCTCTTCTGAGAACTACACCTTCTTCTCCCGAAGAATGAATAAAGAATACAGTAATCTATTCACTCAAAGACTCATGTAATTCGCTCATGACTAACTGTCAAACAACAAAGTTACAACACTTAAAATAATCAAAGACTAGAACACAGATCGTGTTGCAACATCACTTGGAACACTGGACAGAAAACTCTCTTGTATTTTCTCTCGTTGCTCTCTGTCTCTGTCTCTTCCCCTTCTGTCGTGATTACTGCTATATAAATACAAGATTGCTGCTTGGACATATTGTCTTGGGCTTTAAGAAAGGCCTCATCTCACAAACCCTATTCTTCTTTTCCTTGTGAATATGGAATAAATGTCATTCCATAATCAACACAAATCTTCTTCTCATATGGTAAGTTACCATAAGATTTTTCCTACAAAAGGTAAAAGCACAAGTACGGTGATATCATAAGTTTTGCAAAACATAGCCAATCAATAATTGCCTTAATAATCTCCAATCAATTAATCAATCGCCAATCAATCTAATTGGCTTAACACTTAATATATTGATAGACTAATAGTTGTGTCTAGATCGTTACATACAATCTTCTAATATTTATTAGTTATCTATACTTGATTTTATGTATTCAAAGGCAGAAGCATCAAAATGTTAATACTTCTGCTGCTTGTATAGCTAATGAATTTGTCATGCAACAATGTCAATAATCATGACTATATATTTTCCTGAAAAACAGGTATTAATGAGATAAAAGTGGATGATGAGAAGGGGACACTAACTGTTATTGGGCATGTTGATTCTATAAAACTTGCCAAGAAACTCAAAAGGTGTGGGGGATATGAAGAAATAATTAGTGTTGGTCCACCAAAGAAATCTGAAGAACCTAAAAAAGAACCCTGTGCTTCTCCTTGTCAATGTAACCAATGTCGGCCTTTTGTTGTTTGCTATGCTCCCTGTGATGGTCTCATCGGCTATGCTCCCTATCCTCCGTGTGATGCTGGTAGCTGTTCCATTCTTTAATTAGGAAACTGTAATGAGTTTTTTTTCGGTTTTCACTACGAGAGAGGCTGAAACCGAAAAATGTAAAAGTCTTTCTAGGGTTTGTTATACCCGTCTGTCATTCAACCATTGTAATGCCCCGATCCCTCACGAGACCGGAGTCTCTAATAGCCATGCTAATCACAATCCAATTTCAACATGGTCACAAAATTTAGGGAAAATAGACGGAGTTTTCCCTATTTATAGGACTATTTGAAAACCTGTAAACTACAACATACAACCACAAGACTATAATCCACAACTTCAATTTGTTTTATCCCTATCAGCATGCAAGTCAACTAAACAGAAGAGTAAACAATTGAAGTTATTACAAACCACTAGTACCTAATCATCAAACAAAACTAAAACTTTAATATTACATTCCTTTATATAACATAAATACATACATGGGCACAAAGTCTCAAATACAATACAAGCATATTATGATCACATTCTTCCATATTTTACACACTGATAGAGCAAGTGGGTCACACAGGAGGCAATCCAATCTTCAACTTTTCCTGAAATATGTTGAAAAAAGGAATGAGTAACCAAGTTACTCAGTGAGAGAGGTGATGCAACATACCTAGCGTGCATTATGATATACTGATACAAGAAATCATATATATAACATAAACAACAAGATCAAATAGAAAGTAGTTAACCACATTAAAAAGGATACGGTTCCATTTCAAGTCTTCAAACTTGAACCACGAGCCACGAACTTCACGCAAGTGCTGGCAAAACCCTTACTCCAACAAGTTGGGATACTCCGGATGTATCCCAGTCTTACGACCCTTTCTCTTGAGGTAGGTCTATGTCCAGCAGGTGAACCACGCCTTTGGGGTAGTGGAGTATGCTCAGCGAGAAAGGGAATAGGCACTATGGTAGTCGAGGGAGCACAGCAAGCTCGACGCCGCCCGTGTTTCTCGACACTACCATGTCCGAAAAGGTTGCATAACCCAAAACATGATCACGAGAACCAAGTATATCAATTATCACATATGAGGGACGACAAAGTAGGCCGCCCTCGCAAGTAAGTTACAGTAAATAAGAAATATAACAATATAAACCAGAGACAAGTGTATATTTATTCAATTCATATAAAGGTACACATAATTATAAGTAAACATATCAAACTATACAATTTTATGAGCAGTAACTCCAATTAAGATGCACATAAGAATGTAACTCCCTCATCTTTAATAAACCAAACCTGTAAAAGTCTAGCCCATAACCCCTCTAATTCAACTCCAAAGCATCAACACCTTCCAAATACCATTCAAGACTACTACCTAAACACAATAATACCATGCAACTTGAAGATAACTCAACCACATTATTCACATTCATGTTCAAGAATCAAGCTATTGTAAATATTCCATGGCATTTACCACTTCATTATTCAATCAATATGCATATGAACTAGATAACATGCTTAACTCAATTAAATGGAAGAAGAACTCTAACTAACCAATTAACTAAACAGTTACCTTTAAACATTAACGAAGATCAACTAACAAATTACTTTAATGTTTTAAGATCATTTAATACGCACTAACTACTTTAGATTACAAGACATGTTAAAATGACATTCTTATTAGCACATAGGGAAAGAAATGCATTTATCAACTAATTGAAAAGTTAATTATCAACTGTTTAATAAATAACACATCATTTTAGCAAAATAACTATACTTCAAGCTAAGATTCTAACATATCACTAATAGGATCAACTTAAGTTAATTACATTTAACATATAATAGACAACTATCAACTTACAATTAACCTTACATGTAGGTTCAAAGAGCATTAACACATTCTTTCACCTAGCGTACTTAATCCTTCTGAGTGTTCACTAGTTGCACATTGATAACAACAACTAATTCTAGTAATTGAATTGCTTAGAATATATAGAAATATTACCTATCTCTAAAGGTGGTGATCATCACAACTCTACTAGCATTTCTCATTAACAGTCGAATAGAATAGCTTTCCATTTAAATTAACTTTACTAGCAAGAAGATTTTAATTACAATTCATGAAGACAACCTAACTATAAGAGCTCCATTAGGCTACTAATCATCCAAGGACACTACACAATAAGATCTTGATCGAATATATCCAATTAAAACTGAAATATATCAACACTATAGCAAAATAACAACACAATCGTAACAGGGCAGTTCCGACACATCTCACCAAAATGATCATAACCTATTCTAGAAAACTCCGATTAATGCACCGTAAAAAGTATTAAAAACTAGACTTGTAAAGCTTTTTAACGGTATATAATTCAACCCCTAATCCTTCTCCAATTAATATGGTTTTAAGCTCGAAATTGCCTTAGTTTTGCTGAAAAAAATCTGGACAGTCACGGTTGAACACACACACATGTGCACGCGTGAATTTTGCTTGGTTCCCTTACATTCCTAGCTAGTTGTAAACATTATTCAAGCATATATAACTGTTGCACACTTCATTAAGCATTTTTTATCAAACATCTAGCTTACACATGTCCAAAGATAGCAAATTGACAACAACAACAAATATAACAATAACAATAGAAGCAATTTCATATAACAATTAAGCAAATTACAAAGGGCATATTCAAGATTCACATAGAACTATACCAAAAGATCCAAAACATCTTGAAAACACATTTAAACACACAAGGAGTCATGTCAAGGTCTTAGAAGCGTGAGACAATCGAATTTGTACTTAAACCCCTTTGTTATTCAATCTATTTTCCTTCCAAACTCATATTATGATTCTAGATTAGCAAGCGGCCTATACCATGCTTCTAGTTAACCCCTTAGGCACCTTTAGGACCCTCGAAATCACGCGAACACTCGCATTTAGCCCAAAAGTCCCAAATTTCTTCTTTTGACTTTGTACTATACGTACCTCAACCGGGACTCAAATGGGAGCTAGCAAAGCTTAGTTAGGTCCTAAATAGCCTAGGATTACTAAATGTGGAGGCCAATTTAACTCGGATTCGCGATAACCCCGAAACCCCTTTCTAAAAGTCAGCTATTTCCTTCTTCTACTAGGTTATGAGCAATTAAACCCTACGGGGCCTTTACATTACTTTCATTAACATCTAAAGCACCTATTAGACCCATTAATTCAAGTTATAAGGTCCGATTTCACAAAACCATAACATTCCCGTCATTATTCATGCCAAATATCCAACGAGCAATTTCAACTGATTAAACTACGAAACAATAGCATAAATTAGGTCTCTACTACTTATATATAACATACATAAGCATATTTGAGCATTGCAATAGCATTTAAGAGCAAAACAAGAAATTCAAGAAAGTTGTCACATTTCAAAAATACAAAAATAGCATGCAAATCCCTCACCTATTGCGCGTAGGAACTCCTAGGAGGCTAGTAAACACCCTAAACTACTTGCACTTAGCTTGGCTTAGCTTGGATTGAAGATTTGTTGAGCAAAAATCTATTATTCTCCTCCTATGCTAATTTTCGGATTTGCTACAGTATTTTCAGCTTTTCCTCTTTTTTTTTGTGTTTTGCTAACTTATGAGCTTAGTGTGAGGTGTTGAGCATATATAAGTCTATATGTTTTATTTTAGTGTGAGTATGTTGGGTCAAAATATGAATTAAGCTAGCTTAAAGTGAGTCCTAAGTGCAATTTAAATGATAGCTAATCAAAACACATAGTTTTGTTACGTAACACTATTCATTAGTTTCAACAAATTATTTTCTAAACGGATACTCCTATCGCTTTTAGCTCAAATGCACATTTTTCTCATTCCTAAAACAATTAATATGATTTAAGAAAAATGCTAATTCGAATTAATTAAGGGGTTGAAAAGCGTGATGAATAGTAACCACATAAGCAACAAGCAATGCATAGTGAAAATGCGCAAATAATAGATGCAACAATAAATAAATGTACAGTGAAGTTCTCGGGCGTCACATCCGCTCCCCCTTAAACAAATTGCGTCCACGCAATTCTTCTTCCAAGAGAACTCCGCATCAACTGAAAACCAACTTCAGTTACTCTTCATCAGTTGCTGAGCAAGAATACCGTATACGAATTATCGTAAGAACCCATTAAGAAATCCCAGTAGTACTACCAGCGAATTCCCAAGTAATAAGGCCAAATAAAGGCTCCAATAGAAATGCTACATAGAAATCCAAATAAGAATCCCGCTGGCATGAACACTGTAGAATAATATAATCCCAACTAAAAGTGGCTAGAAAATACCAATAAAAGATTGGAGCATAAATACTGTAGATAATACCGTATAATATGGCTGAATAGAATTCCAAATACCAAGTCTTCAGAAAAATGCCAATAAGAAAATACTAGAAGAATGCTAAATAAGAAAATACCAAGAGAATGCCTTAGAGAACAGTCATATAGAAATTCCAAGGGAAGCCATTCATTTCTGACTACTGAGTATAGAAAAATGCCTTGGAAGAAATCCCAATAACTGAAATATGCCCACAACACTAACTCCCAAATAAAAGGGCTGATCAACCGCTTCATGTTCCTACTAATCCACATAACTTGAAAGGCTAGCCACTAATCACCTCCGTTCAAAGGGGGGAGGGGGGACGGGACGAAGTCTTTCTTACCATTCGACAGGCTAGGTATGAATGTCAAACTATTGCATATATATAAACATTCTTTAAACTATTATGCAAGCATGATTATAAAAGAACATATAAAACAATGTAAGCAACAAAGTCATTCAAGTGTGAATCGTAATATAACCAATTCAATTCACAACAAAACTTAATTCAAAATGCTCAAGAGATATCACTGATAGAATACCCATTGCCCTTCTTCAAGTTGGTCCACATCTCTAGAAGATCCGCTACTGACCATTCTACTATAGGAGGAGAGATTACTTACCAATTCAAAGGGTAGTGAATGCATGCAATTGAGATTACACAAGATGAATTTTTATTTTCTTTATATATATATATATATATATATATATATCATGCACATACTATGCGATAAAATTTTACATGTCATGCAACTATCATATATGCTCAATGAATATTTAAACTATTATGTAATTATAAACTGTACTAGAAGTCAATAACACTGGGTTTTGATTAGTAAATTATCTTGTTATTCATAATAACCTAGTTCATAGAATTCAAACACACATTTTACTAATAGTTGAAGCAAATAGTCATTCATGAAATCACTTCGATGTACACATAATCACATAAGGACACATATCACATAGGTTTCATTTATAGCACAACAGAGTCACATAGGTACACACATAATCACATATTGCATAATCTTCCTATTTCACGTAATCATAACACATAAGAACACATTTTTACTCAAATAAACACAACCCACATGCAAGCACATACTTATTCAAGACTCACTTCATAGGCACGCACTCGAGGTTCACTACCTAACAGGCCGAAGACCCTAACCCAGCTGTGAGCTATATAAGCTCTGATACCACAACTGTAACGTCCTGATCCCTCACGAGACTGGAGGCTCTAATAGCCATGCTAATCATAGCCCAATTTCAACCTGGTCACAAAATTTAAGGAAAACGGACAGAGTTTTCCCTTTTTATGGGACTATTTGAAAACCTGTAAACTACAACATACAACCACAAGACTATAATCCACAACTTCAATTTGTTTCATCCCTATCAGCATGCAAGTCAACTAAACAGAAGAGTAAACAATTGAATTTATTACAAACCATTAGTACCTAATCATCAACCAAAACTAAAACTTTAATATTACATTCCTTGATATAACATAAATACATACATAGGCACAAAGTCTCAAATACAATACAAGCATATCATGATCATATTCTTTTATGTTTTACACACTGATAGAGCAAGTAGGTCACACAGGAGACAATCCAATCTTCAGCTTTTCCTGAAATATGTTGAAAAGAGGAATGAGTAACCAAGTTACTCAGTGAGGGAGGTGATGTAACATACCGGGCGTGCATTATGATATGCAGATACAAGAAATCATATATATAACATAAACAACAAGATTAAATAGCAAGTAGTTAACCACATTAAAAATGATACGGTTCCACTTCAAGTCTTCAAACTCGAACCACGAGCCACGAACTTCACGCAAGTGCCGGCAAACCCTTACTCCAACAAGTTGGGATACTCCGGATGTATCCTGGTCCTACGACCCTTTCTCCTGAGGTAGGTCCATGCCCAGCAGGTGAACCACGCCTTTGGGGTAGTGGAGTATGCTCAGCGAGAAAGGGAATAGGCACCATGGTAGTCGAGGGAGCACGGCAAGCCCGACGCCACCCGTGTTTCTCGACGCTACCATGTCCGAAAAGATTGCGCAACCCAAAACATGATCACGAGAACCAAGTATATCAATTATCATATATGAGGGACGACAAAGTAAGCCACCCTCGCAAATAAGTTACAGTAAATAAGAAATATAACAATATAAACCAGAGACAAGTGTATATTTATTCAATTCATATCAAGGTACACATAATTATAAGTAAACATATCAAACTATACAATTTTATGAGCAGTAACTCCAATTAAGATGCATATAAGAATGTAACTCCCTCACATTTAATAAACCAAACCTGTAAAAGTCTAGCCCATAACCTTTCCAATTCAACTCCAAAGCATCAACACATTCCAAATACCATTCAAGACTATTACCTAAACACAACAATAGCATGCAACTTAAAGATAACTCAACCACATTATTCACATTCATGTTCAAGAATCAAGCTATTGTAAATATTCCATGGCATTCAACACTTCATTATTCAATCAATATGCATATGAACTAGATAACATGCTTAACTTAATTAAATGGAAGAAGAACTCTAACTAACCAATCAACTAAACAGTTACCTTTAAACATTAACGAAGATCAACTAACGAATTACTTTCATGTTTTAAGATCATTTAATATGCACTAACTACTTTAGATTACAAGACATGTTAAAATGACACTCTTATTAGCATATAGGGAAAGAAATGCATTTATCAACTAATTGAAAAGTTAACTATCAACTATTTAATAACTAACACATCATTTTAGCAAAATAACTATACTTCAAGCTAAGATTCTAACATATCACTAATAGGATCAACTTAAGTTAATTACATTTAACATATAATAGACTACTATTAACTTACAATTAAACTTACATGTAGGTTCAAAAAGCATTAAACACATTCTTTCACCTAGCTTACTTAATCCTTCTAAGTGTTCACTAGTTGCACATTGATAACAACAACTAATTCTAGTAATTGAATTGTTTAGCATATATAGAAATATTACCTATCTCTAAAGGTGGTGATCATCACAACTCTACTAGCATTTCTCATTCACAGTCGAATAGAATACCTTTCGATTTAAATTAACTTTACTAGCAATAAGATTTTAATTACAATTCATGAAGACAACCTAACTATAAGAGCTCCATTACGCTACTAATCATACAAGGACATTACACAATAAGATCTTGATCGAATACATCCAATTAGAACTGAAATATATCAACACTATAGCAAAATAACAACACAATTGTAACAGGGCAGTTCCGACACATCTCACCAAAATTATTATAACTTATTCTAGAAAACTCCGATTAGTGCACCGTAAAAAGTATTAAAAACTAGACTTGTAAGGATTTCTAACGGTATATAATTCAACCCCCAATACTTCTCCAATTAATATGGTTTTAAGCTCGAAATTGCCTTAGTTTTGCTTTAAAAAATCTGGACAGCCACGGTTGAACACACACACACACATGTGCACGCATGAATTTTGCTTGGTTCCCTTACATTCCTAGTTAGTTTTAAACATTATTCAAGCATATATAACTGTTGCACACTTCATTAAGCATTTTTTTTATCAAACATCTAGCTTACACATGTCCAAAGATAGCAAATTGACAACAACAACAAATATAACAATAACAATAGAAGCAATTTCATATAACAATTAAGCAAATTACAAAGGGCATATTCAAGATTCACATAGAACTTTACCAAAAGCTCTAAAACATCTTGAAAACACATTTAAACACACAAGGAGTCATGTCAAGGTCTTAGAAGCGTGAGACAATCGAATTTGTACTTAAACCCCTTTGTTATTCAATCCGTTTTCCTTCCAAACTCATGTTATGGTTCTAGATTAGTAAGCGGCCTATATCATGCTTCTAGTTAACCCCTTAGGCACCTTTAGGACCCTCGAAATCACACGAACACCCGCATTTAGCCCAAAAGTCCCAGATTCCCTCTTTTGACTTTGTACTACACGTAGCTCAACTGGGACTCAAATGGGAGCTAGCAAAGCTTAGTTAGGCCCTAAATAGCCTAGGATTACTAGATATTGAGGCCAATTCAACTCGGATTCGTGATAACCCTGAAACCCCTTTCTAAAAGTCGGCTATTTCCTTCTTTTACTAGGTTATGAGCAATTAAATCATTCTTTTCGGATTTGCTACAGTATTTTCAGCTTTTTCTCTTCTTTTTTTTGTGTTTTGCTAACTTATGAGCTTAGTGTGAGGTGTTGAGCATATATAAGTCTATATGCTTTATTTTAGTGTGTGTATGTTGGTCAAAATATGAATTAAGCTAGCTTAAAGTGAGTCCTAAGTACAATTTAAATGATAGCTAATCAAAACACATAGTTTTGTTACGTAACACTATTCATTAGTTTCAACAAATCATTTTCTAAACGGATGCTCCTATCGCTTTTAGCTCAAATGCACATTTTTCTTATTCCTAAAACAATTAATATGATTTTAAAAAAATGCTAATTCGAATTAATTACGGGGTTGAAAAGCGTGATGAATAGTAACCACATAAGCAACAAGCAATGCATAGTAAAAATGCGCAAATAGTAGATACAACAGTAAATAAATGTATGGTGAAGTTCTCGGGCGTCACAACTGTGGCTTGTCTAAAGGGTTGATGAAGATGACCCAAACCTCAAGTCAGCTTTGGTAGAAATATTATCTGATTGAGGGTTTACATTTCAAATACTAAGATTTTATTTTAATCTTGTTCCAATATTGTACAAAGTCATTTCTTTCATGAAATTATGTTCGTGGTGTTTGTTCAAAAGGGAAAAAAAGAATAATAATAATTATTATAATAATAAAATATTCCCTCAAAATGATTTTTTAATTTTTCGATTTAGCCTTCTTTGTATGAAAAAGAAATTATGTTCAACATGACTGGCCCACATGTCCTGAGGAGAATGCAATAATGAGTCTGAACTAAATGAATTGGAATAAATTTCAGTGCCTTTAGTAGTTGAGTTGGCTAACTAAGCGAACATGTTTATCTTACAATTAACCCTCATTGCCACTAGGGTTTTAGTCCAATAGTGAAGTTATTTGTTATATGTAAGAGGTTGTGAGCTTCAATCTCCCTGTATGTAGTACAATTTTAGACCTTTCCTGAATAAATAACAATTAACCCTCATCCTAAGAATCAAAATTTATTTTTATATCCTATCAAAAAAATATTCTGTTGTAAAAAACATTGCAAAAAATGAAGATTACAAGTTATACTTAACAAAAAGTGAGACACAATATAAATAATGCAATGATTAGATGAAATTGTTGCAGAACCGTACCTTTAATTTTTTGTACCCTAGTTACGGAAATTGATATAAGACGAAATCAAACATATATAATTACCTTTTTTTTATTTGTTCAATTTGAGCGTCGTAAGAACACTAAAAATGTATTAGCATGAGAATTCCTTAATTTTCTAAAAGCATTCTAGTCATTTTCGAATATCAAAGATTTGAAATTTTAAAAAACTTGAAAAAACCAAAAGTTTAGAATACTTTATCAAATTTAAATACAAGAAACCAAAAGCACCAGTAGATTAGAGTATGTTATGCTTAACTTATAACTTGTCAAAATATTCTAATAAGTAGACAATGATAAGAAGATCTATTATATTTGATAATGAACAAAAAAAGAAAAGAAAAAAGGAGTTTGTATTGCTTTCTAATTTGGTGCAAAATTTAAATATTTGCACTTGATTTTTGAGAATTAGATACCATGTTAGTTTTATCACGTATACATCACTTTTTATGTGAATGATTAGTTAGCAAAAAAGAAGATAAGAAATAAACTAATTAAATGTTATTTTTAACATACAACTAAACATTTACATAAGTTGTGATAAATGGATAATAAAAATACTACTCCCTCTGTCTTATAAATATAGACTCACTTTTCTTGTTCACTTGTCCCATATCTATTATAGTCCACTTTCCATTTTGAAAGGATAGTTAATTCATTAGTTTCCCTGATATGCCTTTATATAATGTGCATATTTATCAACGATTATAATATTAACAAATTATAGTTGGAGTAAGTGATATCAATGAAGGGATATATTAGGACAATACTAAGCAATATTAATGGCTTTAACTATATTAATTACATTTTCTTAATTTGTGTGAAAGTGAAAATAGGTATATCTTTGTGGAAGGAGGAGTATGTATTTAGCAATGCTCTTTATTTTGATAACACCAAAATCAATAAACTAGCGCAAATAGTCCCTAATATTTTTTCTAGAACTTTAAATTCATCCCATTATTTAAAATTAGCTAGTTTGGTCTCTATTATTTTCTAAAAAAATTTACATTTGTCCTTATTGTTCAAAATTAACAAATTTAGTCTCTATTATTTCTCAAAAAAGTTCAGTTTAGTCCTTATTGTTTTTATATAAAATTTAAACCTATCGTCAATGTTTAAGAAAAAATTGTGACTAAATTAATTTTTTTTATAAAAATAATAGGGACAAAATTAATAAATTTTGAACAATAAAATCAAATTTAAAATTTTGGAGAAATAATAAGGACCATTTGTTGCAATTTTCCCCACCTAAATCCAACTTATCTTTTAAGTGCTTGTAAAGCCCATTTTATAAAAACAAATAACAATAATTTAAGAAAACAAATAAGAATCATTTAAGAAAGTTTTTGACAGGCTCATTGACCCGACCCAGAATACACAACACCTTAGTAGAGCTGGCAAATGGGCGAGCCCGGCACGGCCTGACCGAATCGTGGGTTAAGAAAAATGAGTCCGACTCGGCATATGTGTTTAGTTCGTTGAGCTGGGCTGGGCTCAATTCTTGAAATATAGGACCCAGCTAGGCCCACGAGTCGCGAGCTGGGTTGGGCTTGCCTATCTTTTTATTGGGTTTGAGCTGGGTTGGGTTGGATTGGGCTTTGACACAAATGGGCTGGGTCAAAAAATATATGACCCAACTCGGCCTACCTATATGTGGTGGGTTGAACCGAGTCGAACATGTTTTCATTCGAGTTGGCTGGGCCCGAATTTTCGTGTGCTGGGCTGAACTGGGCCTGTATTGACCCGACCCAAATGTCACCTGTAGCCCCAAGTTTCAAGAAGCGCTTTTCAGCTTACACTGTTGTCGCCGGCGATTCAAGCTGAGAATTTACATAAGCTATTGTTCTTAGCATTTGCAAATCTCATTTAGAACATTCTAGACTAAACTCATCGAGCTTAATCGTATTATAGCAGTTTTGAGTATGGCGATGAAGAGCTCTTGGCAACAAAAAGAGCTCGCATTCATCCTTTTCTATGCTTTTCTCTTCTACGCTTTTGTCATCCGCCACTCACTTCAACTATCTCACAATGTACTACGTTAAGATAAGTTAATAAATCTGTTATTATTGACGAACTGATTAAATCACAATGTATTATGTTTATTAGAGATTCTTTACTAGCGAAAGTGTTTTAAAATATCTATTTCTCGGAAACTAGGTCAATGATTTAAAGGATTATTTTATGTTTCACATAGGCGATACTTGCAAAAGCATTAGAGAGTACATTGTAATTGTACTGGAGAGTGGAGAACATGAAGAAAACTATGAAAGGTTAAAATGGTTTACGAATATGTCCTTTGTTTTTCTTCTTATTGTAAATGGTTGTTTGATCTACCTATGTACATTTTTATTTTAATTTAATAAATTACGAACGTCTTACGTAACAAAAAACAAAAATGAAATAATCATCTATAATCTCGAACATTATGTTCTTGACCTATTTTAGATTGCAAAAATTTTAAAAAAAAAAACAAAAAAAAACTCCCGGTTCTTAATACAACGTACCATATCAGAAGTTCAGAACCATTTCATCATACAATTTTTAGCTTTTTAGCCAACATTCCTCGACCGACAACTTCATGTTTATCAAAAGAATCTGATTTAGAAAGATAAGGGGGGCAATTAAAATGTATGGTTGATACTGTCAATCCAATCTAATTTGGCTGGCTGGTCTATTCTCATATATAAAAACCTGGTCACCCATCGCCCATCAGTATCATTGTTTGGCCTACACTTGCATAATCATAAACTTGTGGCATGTGATCATAATAGTACTATCGCATTCTTGATCTGTTGTAATATTTAAAAACTTTTAAATCTGTTACGCAAAAGTTAAAAACTATTATAAATGAGTTTAATTGTTTTATGTGATGCCATTGCATATGCTCCTATTGCAAATTTTCTATTTCAATGGTCTTTTGTAAATAATAACCAATGATAGTTTAAAAACAATTGCACTTAAACTATAATTTAAAACATTTTGCGAAAAAATAATGTCATGAACAATTATTAACAAAAAGTGATAAAAATAATTTTAATGGCTGCAATTAAACAAAGACCTTGCAAAAAGTTTTAGTTTATGCAACGACATATTGCAATAGTTTTTTACAATAAGATTTTAATTTTTCACTAAGATGTTGCAAAAGAACTAAAATCGTCATTTTTACAGTGTCATTCAATTGGCTCCACCTGAAAAATTTTCGGAGTCAAAGTCTTCTTAGTACGACCCTCTATGTGACCCCCTTGAGTTCCATAAAGATAGCCTGATCTTTATAATTAATGCCAAACAGAGGTGCATAGTCAGTCAATTTATTTCTTTGTTGCATTGCATTATCATGAAGGTAAGTAGTGCGTCGTTTATAGCATGTGCATTTTTAAATAAACCTACCGAAGCCTTTTCATATACTTGTACAGGCTCTTCAATGAAATATTCTTAATTTTAAGCTTAATTTGCATCCTTAAGTAGATTAAGAAAAAAGCTATATACATTTCAAATGGCTTACTTATTGTACAAATGTTTTTGCTTTTATGCACCACTTCCCCAAAACAGAAAATTGAGCTGAACGTCGACATTCATTGCGAAAAGTGCATAACTGAGGTAATGAAGAGGGCCACCAAACTTTCAGGTATAATTTGACATTGTGTTCCACCTCATTTTTGTAAAAATATAAGTTCAATTTATAGTGCTTTGAGTTTTTCTTAATATTATCAACACAGGTTTAAACATTTCGAGCTAATCGATTAGACTTGGCAAACTGTAGAATACTTGGATTATCTATTATTGTCAATACGAGTTTAAGTATTTTGATACGTATAATTTTCAATTTATTAGTTATCTAAACTTTATTTTATGTGCTGCAACAATGTCATAGCTGAACGAATACTCACTATATATATATTTTTCTCAAGACAGGTATTAATGAGATAAAAGTGGATGGTGAGAAGGGGATACTAATTGTTGGGTTTTGATGCATTGATGTCAATGTTTGCAACATTCATAATTACTTTATGTGATTGTCCTTATAGTGTGTTGTTGATTTAACAATGGTTGTTATTGGGTTTTCATGGTTCATCATCAGGAAAAGCTTGCTAACATGTGCTTTTTGAAGTATGAATATGGCATTCTGCTTGTAGTTGTTGTGAAATAGTGTGAAAATCAATCAGTTTGTGTGGTGTAATTTGTAAGTGAAGATGTTGTCTTATGCTAAGTAGGTGCATTCCTGTGTTAAGTCGTCTTATTTGAACTTTAAAAAAAAAAAAAGTCGTCTTACGAATGCCAACAATCAAGTCAAAGTTTCATTCCTGGCAACGGAGTGGAAGGAGTGGGGGATGGTGGCGGGACAAAGAAACAATAACAATTGAGGGATGTAGGCAAAATAGTATTTGTACATGATGCACATGGGTAAAGTAGTAATTATAGGAGGTCAAATATTTGACTGTTAATAAATTTTAACTCTGTTACACCTCATGGGAGAATCTGGGTATTGTTAAAACTTCATGGGGCACTTTGGGTTTAAGCTATAAACTCATGAGGGAAAATGACTTTAACCCTGTTTCAATGTGGAAGAACTCCTTGTACTTAAGAAATATCATTGTGAGAGTGAGATTTTGATGTGGGATTATTACATTTTCCTATGGCGTGGGATCATTACATTGTGTCACACTTTTTGTTAATTATAACTTGTAATCTTTCATTTTATGCAATGTTTTGTACTTCAGAATATATTTTTGATATATAGGATATAAGATATTGGAATGAGATTTTAGTGACCAGAATGTTAAGTCGAAAATTCATATAATCATTTTGAGGGATTATTTTATTTTATTTTACTTTTTTTTTTTGTCTCTTTCAACCAAACACCTCAAACATAATTTCATGAAAGAAGTGACTTTGTAAAATATTGGAATAAGATTAATCCAATCACACTCGTGCCAACCAGTTTTAATTCAAACTAGTAAACTAATCTTCACCAACCCCTAGAGACACAATCATGAACATGAAAATTCTTTGGTCAGTCCAAATTGATCATCAACTCTAAAAAAAATGAGTAAGCCTCACATGCTATGTTAGGCCCACTTGTATGTGAGTTGACTAATAATTAGCCCGATCTGATCAAAAAAAATCTCGAATAAACATTATTACACTTTCACTCTCTCACTTTTGAGGAACAACATGAGGTATAATAACCCCTAAAAAGATTATTTAAATTTCTCAGTTTCAACCTCCCTCAGTAGGAAAAACCGAGAAAACGCAACTTATTGCACAGTTTCCTAAAGAATGGAACAGCCACCAGCATCACATGGAGGATAGGTAGCATAGCAGACAGGACCATCATAGGGAGCATAGCAGACAACAAAAGGCTGGCATTGGTTACATTGACAAGAAGGAGGAAATGACTTTTCTGGCCGGCAATGGTTAATTGACAAGGAGGAGGACATGGCTTTTTAGATTTGTCTTCAGTTGGTTTTTTAGGGTCTTCAGTTGATTTTTTAGTTTCTTCATGTTTCTTTAGTGGTCCAACACTAATTACTTCTGCATATGCTCCACAACTTCTGAGTTTCTTGACAAGCTTTACAGGATCAACATTCCCAACAACAGTTACTATCCCCTTCTCACCATCCACTTTTATCTCATTAATACCTGTCATGAGAAAAATATATATATAGTGAGTATTCGTTCAGCTATGACATTGTTGCAGCACATAAAATAAAGTTTAGATATATAACTAATAAATCGAAAATTATACTTATCAAAATACTTAAACTCGTATTGACAATAATAGATAATCCAAGTATTCTACAGTTTGCCAAGTCTAATCGATTAGCTCGAAATGTTTAAACCTGTGTTGATAATATTAAGAAAAACTCAAAGCACTATAAATTGAACTTATATATTTTACAAAAATGAGGTGGAACACAATGTCAAATTATACCTGAAAGTTTGGTGGCCCTCTTCATTACCTCTGTTATGCACTTTTCGCAATGAATGTCGACTTTCAGCTCAATTTTCTGTTTTGGGGAAGTGGTGCATAAAAGTGAAAACATTTGTACAATAAGTAAGCCATTTGAAATGTATATAGCTTTTTCCTTAGTCTACTTAAGGATGCAAATTAAGCTTAAAATTAAGAATATTTCATTGAAGAACCTGTACAAGTATATGAAATGGCTTCGATAGGTTTATTTAAAAATGCACATGCTATAAACGACGTACTACGTATCTTCATGATAATGCAATGCAACAAAGAAATAAATTGACTTACTATGCACCTCTGTTTTGGCATTAATTATAAAGATCAGGCTATCTTTATGGAACTCAAGGGGGTCACATAGAGGGTCGTACTAAGAAGACTTTGACTCTGAAAATTCTTCAGGTGGAACCAATTGAATGACACTGTAAAAATGACGATTTTAGTTCTTTTGCAACATCTTAGTTAAAAATTAAAATCTTATTGCAAAAAACTATTGTAATATGTTGTTGCATAAACTAAAACTTTTTGCAAGGTCTTTATTTAATTGCAGCCATTAAAATTATTTTTATCACTTTTTGTTAATAATTGTCCATGACATTATTTTTTCGCAAAATGTTTTAAATTATAGTTTAAGTGCAATGGTTTTCAAACTATCATTGGTTATTATTTACAAAAGACCATTGAAATAGAAAATTTGCAATAGGAGCATATACAATGGCATCACATAAAACAATTAAACTCATTTATAATAGTTTTTAACTTTTGCGTAACAGATTTAAAAGTTTTTAAATATTACAACAGATCAAGAATGCGATAGTACTATTATGATCACATGCCACAAGTTTATGATTATGCAAGTGTAGGCCAAGCAATGATACTGATGGGCGATGGGTGACCAGGTTTTTATATATGAGAATAGACCAGCCAACCAAATTAGATTGGATTGACAATATCAACCATACATTTTAATTGCCCCCCTTATCTTTCTAAATCAGATTCTTTTGATAAACATGAAGTTGTCGGTCGAGGAATTTTGGCTAAAAAGCTAAAATTCCTATGATGAAATGGTTCTGAGCTTCTGATATCGTACGTTGTATTAAGAACCTGGAGTTTTTTTTTTTGTTTTTTTTTTTTAAATTTTTGCAATCTAAAATAGGTCAAGAACATAATGTTCGAGATTATAGATGATTATTTCATTTTTTTTTCTTTAAGTAAGACGTTTGTAATTTATTAAATTAAAATAAAAATGTATATAGGAGGATCAAACAACCATTTACAATAAAAAGAAAAACAAAGGACATATTCGTAAACCATTTTAACCTTTCATAGTTTTCTTCATGTTCTCCAGTACAATTACAATGTACTCTCTAATGCTTTTGCAAGTATCGCCTATGTGAAACATAAAATAATCCTTTAAATCATGAGTAAATTGCTTGCCGCCCCCCTGTGTTTTGCACGAAATCCTCATTCACCCCCTGTGTTTTTAAAATAGGCTCATTACCCCCCTGTGTTTTTTCGATTAAACTGACGCACCCAAAATCGCTTATTCCGTTAGCAAACGTTACCAAATTAGTTAATTGATCGTTATACCCTTACATAAAGTTAAAATCAAAAAAACACAGGGGGGTAATGAGCCTATTTTAAAAACACAAGGAGTGAATGAGTATTTCAGGAAAAACACAGGGGGGCGGCAAGCAATTTACTAAAAGAGTATTTTTGTCCAACAAAGAATTTATTTTAACCAAAAGTATAAAAAAATCGCATTTTAAGCGCATGTGTTACAATTGCCGTTAAATTAGACGGTTTTTCTAACGGAAGGGGGGAGGGGGGAGGGGGGGGGGGGGCAGCTACATTCCGAAAATCACAGGGGGGTAATGAGCCTATTTTAAAAACATAGGGAGTGAATGAGTATTTCGAGCAAAATACAGAGGGGCGGCAAGCAATTTACTCTTTAAATCATTGACCTAGTTTCCGAGAAATAGATATTTTAAAACACTTTCGCTAGTAAAGAATCTCTAATAAACATAACACATTGTGATTTAATCAGTTCGTCAATAATAACAGATTTATTAACTTATCTTAACATAGTACATTGTGAGATAGTTGAAGTGAGCGGCGGATGACAAAAGCGTAGAAGAGAAAAGCATAGAAAAGGATGAATGCGAGCTCTTTTTGCTACCAAGAGCTCTTCATCATCATACTCAAAACTGCTATAATACGATTAAGCTCGATGAGTTTAGTCTAGAATGTTCTAAATGAGATTTGCAAATGCTAAGAACAATAGCTTATGTAAATTCTCAGCTTGAATCGTCGGCGACAACAGTGTAAGCTGAAAAGCGCTTCTTGAAACTTGGGGCTACAAGTGGCATTTGGGTTGGGTCGATATAAGCCCAGTTCAGCCAAACACATGAAAATTCGGGCCTTGCCCAACTCGAATGAAAACGGGTTTGACTCGGCTTAACCCACCATATATAGGTGAGCCGAGTTGGGTCATATATTTTTTGACCCAGCCCAGCTCAAACACAACACAGGCCCAGCTCAAGCCCAATTCTAGCCCAAATAAAGCCCATCTTGAGATTATAATTTGTACAAGTAATTTTTCTTATAAATAGTTAGTGTATTCAACTTCATTTTACTACAAAATTATATATTTATTTTACTACCTATTGTCTCTTTATTTTATTACAAGAGAATACACAATATCTATGGCTATGGGGGAAGAAAATCTTTCACAACGATTACGTTCAAATGTTTGGAATCATTTTGCTTTCTTTGAAGAACATGGGTATGTAATTTGTAACTATTGTGAATGTAAATATATATTTCGTCGTTAATTTGGAACTAAAATACTTGTAAGATATATTGTATCTCAACACTCAAATGTTTCAAACTATTTTAATACTCAACCACCGATACCACCACCACTAACAGGCCCAACACCCACACAAGGAGCATAATAAAATGAAGAACTTCTCCACCAACTTTCTACAAGTATTTATGTAATGTTTTTTTTTTATGTTTATTAGTAACGTATCCGTGTCTCATAAACTTGTAGTTTGTTAAGTAATATTTTATCATTTATATTAATATTATCAATCAACTTATGTCTTGTTAATTGTTAAATTAACTTTTTCGTAAAAAAGGTTAAGCTTAAACTTTTTTCGTTATTAATCCAACCATCAAAATTCAGAACACACTAATAAAAGATAAAAAATAAAAAATAGGCTGGTCCAGCCCAGCTCGCGACTCGTGGGCCTAGCTGGGTCCTATATTTCAAGATCCCATTAAACATATATGTCGAGTCGGACTCATTTTTCTTAACCCACGATTCGGTCGGGCCGTGCCGGGCTCGCCCATTTGCTAGCTCCACTCAGGGCGTTGTGTATTCCGGGTCGAGTCAATGAGTCTATCAAAAACTTTCTTAAATGATTCTTATTTGTTTTCTTATATAGAATGGGCTTTACAAGCACTTAAAAGATAAGTTGGATTTAGGTGGGGAAAATTGCAACAAATGGTCCTTATTATTTCTCCAAAATTTTAAATTTGATTTGTTGTTCAAAATTTATTAATTTTGTCCCTATTATTTAAAAAAAAATTAATTTAGTCACAATTTTTTCTTAAACATTGAGAACATGTTTAAATTTTATATAAAAACAATAAGGACTAAACTGAACTTTTTTGAGAAATAATAGACACTAAATTTGTTAATTTTGAACAATAAGGACAAATTTAAATTTTTTTAGAAAACTATAGAGACCAAACTGGCTAATTTTAAATAATGGGATGAATTTAAAGTTTTAGAAAAAATATTAGGGACTATTTGCGCTCGTTTATTGATTTTGGTGTTATCAAAATAAAAAGCATTGCTAAATACATACTCCTCCTTCCACAAAGATATACCTATTTTCACTTTCACACAGATTAAGAAAATGTAATTAATATAGTTAAAGCCATTAATATTGCTTAGTATTGTCCTAATATATCCCTCCATTGATATCACTTACTCCAACTATAATTTGTTAATATTATAATCGTTGATAAATATGCACATTATATAAAGGCATACTAGGAAAACTAATGAATTAACTATCCTTTCAAAATGGAAAGTGGACTATAATAGATATGGGACAAGTGAACAAGAAAAGTGAGTCTATATTTATAAGACATAGGGTGTAGTATTTTTATTATCCATTTATCACAACTTATGTAAATGTTTAGTTGTATGTTAAAAATAACATTTAATTAGTTTATTTCTTATCTTCTTTTTTGCTAACTAATCATTCACATAAAAAGTGATGTATACGTAATAAAACTAACGTGGTATCTAATTCTCAAAAATCAAGTACAAATATGTAAATTTTGCACCAAATTAGAAAGCAATACAAACTCCTTTTTTTCTTTTCTTTTTTTGTTCTTTATCAAATATAATAGATCTTCTTATCATTATCTACTTATTAGAATATTTTGACAAGTTATAAGTTAAGCATAACATACTCTAATCTACTGGTGCTTTTGGATTCTTGTATTTAAATTTGATAAAGTATTCTAAACTTTTGGTTGTTTCAAGTTTTTTAAAATTTCAAATCTTTGATACTCGAAATTTATAATGGTTCAGATTTATTTGGATAATAAAAGAATTTAGTTAGAGTTCGAAATCTAAATTTTAGATAACAAAGGGTTTTAATTCTCCTTCTTTTCCAGAGTACTTTTAATTGTACTAAGGTTACATTTTGATTGAAAATTTTGAGTTGCCATTGTAAAATTTTAAAATTTATAGCTCAAAAACATGCAAATGGTTTGTATAATTTAATTTCTTGTGAATTTTGAATCCATAACTAATTAATCTTCCCATTAGTTTCATAAGTTATTTTGAAGTTTGGAGAACTTAAATTTGGATTTCATTGGAAATTCAATAGCCAAAAAAGAAAACAAAAGAAAAGGCCAATACCGCCGTGGGGGAAATTATTCTTTCGAATTTGCTAAAGTTGTTTGCCAAAGAGCTTCTTATCTTATACTAAAGATTAATTAGTAACACATAATGTCTTTTAAAAGAATCATATATTCAATTAAGTTGTGATGAAAAAAAAAAAAGAAAAAAAAATCAACTACGTCATCAGGAGGCTGAAGAGATCATTAACATGACTAGTGACTAAAGATTGGATAGGTAAAAGACTAAAGATTAGGGATGAATAGTTTTTTAAGAAGGGAATGTCAAGACAAAAAGTTGTTGAAAATGACTAGAATGCTTTTAGAAAATTAAGGAATTCTCATGCTAATACATTTTTAGTGTTCTTACGACGCTCAAATTGAACAAATAAAAAAAAAGGTAATTATATATGTTTGATTTTGTCTTATATCAATTTCCGTAACCAGGGTACAAAAAATTAAAGGGTACGGTTCTACAACGATTTCATCTAATCATTGCATTATTTATGTTGTGTCGCACTTTTGTTAAGTATAACTTGTAATCTTCATTACTTTAGCACGATCTTGCAGTGATTCTTGCTGGCCCTCAACTATGGTCTTTTCAAGACCTTTGGCTTGCAGATGTACATCAACATCCTCTATCCATGTTAAATAATTATTGCCTGTAATGTCAAGGGCAGTAAATTCGAACTTTGTAAGATTTGACATGATGATACTAAAAGATATCAAATAAAATTTAGTCAATAGAAATATAATTAAATTGTTAACTTCTAGACTTAAATAAATCAAGTACATAAATTGTAAGAAATAAATTAAGCAATTTAAAGTTAGAATCAATAACGTAAATACGTAAATAAATAGCAAAAATTAAAGTTAGATGCAATAACGTAAATACGTAAATAAAGAAAATTAATGTTAGTTGCAATAACGTAAATATGTAAATAAAGAAAATTAATATTATTTGCAATAAAGTAAATACGTAAATAAAGAAAATTAATGTTAGTTGCAATAACGTAAATACGTAAATAAAGAAAATTAATGTTAGTTGCAATAAGTTTATTGTCATATCATTAATTATGTCCAAGTCATCATTTTTGCATTCTTGTAAATAATGAAAAATTAAGTCCATAAGTTATTCCATGTCCTTGTAACCAACGGATATTAATCCAAATTTGTTATTGACATGATTAATTAAATGTCAATATCATTATTTAATTGCTGGTAGGGTCATCTCCTTTTTGAAAAGAAAACTATAGAAAATAATATTATAATGAATGGATTTGATAAGAAAAATCATTTTGGATTACTCATGCTTCCAGAATCAACTTGAACATAGTATTAAATGCGTGTGTGTATATATAAATATATAGATACACATATATAAGTGTATTATATAGATCCAAAATATATAATCAAATCATAATTGAAAAGGGAACGATTACATATACCTTTGTGAAATTTGAATCAGTTACTTTGTGCGCTGTTGTTACGGCAGAGTATCGTGCTGATAACGTGTTATGAAATAATTGCTATAAAGACGATAATATAAGAAAGAGCTGAGAGAGACTAGAGAGAGTTCTTATTGATTTTTACTGTAAACTATGAATTACAATAACTTTTATTTATAAGAAAACTGAAGTTACTATGCAATTACTATTTATACAGTACCTGACAACTATAAATAGTGTCGATGGCTACTATTCACTAATATCCAAAAATTCACTAATATCATGACATATTAAAATTTCTCGGTTTCAACCTCCCTCAGTAGCAAAAACTGAGAAAACACAACTTATTGCAAAGTTTGCTAAAGAATGGAACAACCACCAGCATCACATGGAGGACAGGGAGCATAGCAGACAGCAAAAGGCTCCAAACTAATACCTCAAGCTATATATACAAGATATTCGTTTAAGCCTAAAAAAATTATTTGGTAAGGTACAATACATAACTTGAGTTCTTGAACACCAAGGTAGCAGTTTACATTAGTACATATTATACAAACTTCATCACTAGTGACTAATGTTGCAAACATATTCCTCGCATACAATAGATAAATGTACACTCTACTAGCAAATGTCAACCTTTAAACTTTTATTTCGAGCAACCTGCAAGGGTGGAAAAATAGGGTGAGCTTATAACAACTTAAGCTCAGCGAGGGGGGAATATGGGAAGGGTTTTTGAAATCATTTTCTCTTTTAAAAATCCATTTGAAAACCTGTGAATGTCATGCACATATTAACAACAATTATTAAACACATCGCATCATCATATAGGAATCACGTCACAACATTATATAGTAAACACATTGCATTTTTATAAAATAAACATTGAGCACATAGTAGGGTAAGAATACGCTTAAGCTGACATAACGCATCGCATCGCATCGCATGTGGTGGCCGGCCAAATGATCTTCAAATCCCTTATGTCTCCCAACACGGGGTATTCCGGATATACCCAAGCCTACGACCCACTCTCTCAAGGTAGTAAAGTTCCCTAACGAGAGGGAAATTGGTAACCATGGTAACCGAGCTAGACCGGCAAGCCCGATGCCGTCCAAAATTTCCTGACACTACCATGCCAAAAGATGGTTGCAACCTCTCCAATAACACATTAATTTATGTAGTGCATGTTATTCACGTAATATATCATGTAACACGTTGATAATCACATCGCATTATATTTCACATAACACTTTTAGTCTCAACACATAACTTTACATAATTCTTGACATATATCACACATAAACAATAATTCATAGTTCATAATGCACATTAATCACATCACATGTTGTATATCACATGGTACATCGCATAGTGCATCGCAACACTTTTAGTCTTAACACATAACTTCACATAGCTCAAATCATATATCCACCATTAATAATGTCTTCTAGTGCATTTTATAGCCACAAGAATCAATAAGAACATAAAATAAACAATTTCAACAGTTTTAAAGTTTCAGCAGTAGCACAATTTTAGCTGCAAAATTACCTAAGTAAATGACCTTCTATTAAACTGATTTTTATATGTATGGAAAGCTCTTCAAAAGTAGATAACTCTAGAATCAAATGGAACTCAATTCCAAGTTAAATTCATCAAGATATGAATAAAACAACTCACGTGCACAAAGCTGTCCAGATTGGTCACGAATTATGTAAGGTTTCGATTTTTATTTTCTTAGAGGCACTAGATGGAGGAATTGACCAACTTGACCTAAACATAACTTGTTTTAAACTGGCTTATCTAGGTCCTGTAAACTTTTCATAATTTTCCAAATAGTATAACTAGGTCAAAAATGCCACGAAATTCAGGCAAGTAAAACTGTCTACTTCAAGTCAACTACAAAACTTCACTGATTTCAGCAATTTCGAGCAAGAAAACGATTTTTCTTCATAATTTGTCCTACATGGAAGTTGTTCCTCTACAAGTCTAGATTAATATGTGATTTTTCCAGATGTTTTCCAAAATAATTACTTTCCCAAACAATTCATAAAATAAAACTGCTGTAACAACAATTCTGCATGCATATAACATCTAATCTTATATAATACATCAATTTCTTACTCTATAACACATATATATGCAATATAACTTCTGAAATCAGTTTAATAAAAGTCCCCTCACCTCAATTCACGAAGAAAAGATGATTAGCTCTTGAAAAAATGGCTCAAAAGTTGCACCTCCAAAGCAAGTTTGGTTGAATTGCCTTCTATCTTCTTCTTCTTTACCTTAGCTTTTGCTGAATTTTCTTCTCTTCTTTGCTTAAGGGGGGGTCATGAATTTTGGGGGGGTGTAATGGTAGGTAGGATTTGTTTTTTTTAATTAGTTAATTAGCTTGGAAGATAAGATAATAGTTTTAGGTTTTATAATTTTACCCAACTTTTAGTTAATGTTTGCAATTGTACCCTACTTGGTTCTAGCTTGGGTCGATGGGCCAATGTATAAATAGACAAACCCATTTTCTAATTTCAAGACTCTAATTAATGCTCAAGAGTTATTCTGGATAATTACGCTTTAGCCCCTAAAGTTTCTAATAACTATTAAGTCACCCCGAATGTTAATCCTTCAAATTCTAAACCTATCTTATTCTAATTTAGCTCTCTAGCCTATTTCTAAGGTATATGATATATAAGTAAAACCTATATAACACTAGAAAGCATATAATTTCACATATACAACAATATTACACATAGATTTGGGATCGTAAATAGACAAACCCATTTTCTAATTTCAAGACTCTAATTAATGCTCGAGAGTTATTCTGGGTAATTACGCTTTAGCCCATAAATTTTCTAATAACTATTAGGTCACCCTGAACATTAATCCTTCAAATTCTAAACCTATCTTATTCTAATTTAGCTTCCTAGCCTATTTCTAAGGTATATGATATATAGGTAAAACCTATATAGCACTAGAAAGCATATAATTTCACATATACAACAATATTACAGATAGATTCAGGACCGGGTCTCACAGTGCCAAAAAAAAAAAACCAATCAGGTGTAGAGGTGGTAGTGGTGGAAGGTGGGGGTAAAAAGAGTAATGATAGTGAGAATGGTGGCAGAACAGAGAAGAGAAACTTCACGAAAACGGTGGGCAAAATGTAATTATACATGGCAGACAGGGGTAAAGTAGTCATTGCAAAAGGTCATATATTTGACAGTTGATAAATCTTTAACACTGTTACACTTCATGGGGGCATATGGGTATTGTTGAAACCTCATGGGGTACTTTGGATTTATGCTATAAACTCATGGGGAAAAATGACTTTATAAACAACATAAAAAATACAATGATTAGATGAAATCGTTTGCAAAACCTTTTAATTTTGTACCATGGTTACATAAATTTATATAAGAAATCAAACATAACCACGTTTTTTTATTTGTTCAATTTGAGCGTCGTAAGAACCCTAAAAATGTGTTATCATGAGGATTCCTATTCTAGAAGCATTCTTGTTATTTTCAACGATTTTCTATCTTGACATTCTCTTCTTAAAAAAATTATTCATCTACGATCTTTAGTCTTAACCTATCCAATCTTTAGTCACTATTCATCTACGATCTTTAGTCTTAATGTTAGTATTCAATGCTTTAAAAAAATAAATTGTTACTAAATTTATTTTATTTTTTTGAAAAATAATAGAGACAAAATTAGTTAATGTTAAATAATAGGAATGAATTTAAAATTTTTAAAAAATAATAAAAACTAAATCAACTAATTTTAAATAATAATAATAAATTTAAAATTTTAAAAAAATAATAGCGACCATTTGTGTAATTTTCCGGACCTAATTCCAACTTATTTTTAAGTGCTTATAAGCCCATTCTAAGAAAGTCTTTGACAGACTCATTGACACGACCCAGAACATACAACGCCCTGAGTTTCAAGAAGCGTTTTTCAGTTCACACTATTGGCGCCGGCGATTCAAGCTGAGAATTTCCATAAGCTATTGTTCTTAGCATTTGCAAATCTCATTTAGAACATTCTAGATTAAACTCATCGAACTTAATCGTATTACAGCAGTTTTGGGTATGGCGATGAAGAGCTCTTGGTAGCAAAAAGAGCTCGCATTCATCCTTTTCTATGCTTTTCTCTTCTGCGCTTTTGTCATCCGCTGCTCTCTTCAACTATCTCACGGTACTCTCTCTCTCTCTCTATATATATATATATATATATACGCATGTGTGTGTGTTCTTGTGTGTATACGCAATTACTTTTATTTTTGAGATTTCTGTGTAATTTATTGATTTATTTATTTATTTAATTGCAAATTACAGATCATTATGCTAAAATTTATCGATTGAGACTGGGGTGGATCGATCATCAACTTAATGTACGTAACACTTTTGATTCGATTCATTCAGCCCTATTTTTTGTCATGAATCATGATTAATCAGTGTAGTAGCTTTTGATATTTCGTTTTTCAACTCAGCTGCATATATGTATATACATAATATACGTATATATACATATGTATACATATATATATGTGTGTGTGTGTGTGAGAGAGAGTGAGCGTGAGAGTGTATATGTAGATGGTTTCTGAGACATGTTCCATAGTTAATCATTAGGATATAGTAAAAAAAAAAAAGATGAACTCAAAGAGCTTTTGTGATAACTTAAGATAATTCGACAAAAAAAAAGAAAAGAAAAAAGATAAGTTAAGATAAATCTGTTATTATTGACGAACTGATTAAATCACAATGTACTATGTTTATTAGAGATTCTTTACTAGCGAAAGTGTTTTAAAATATCTAATTCTTGGAAACTAGGTCAATGATTTAAAGGATTATTTATGTTTTTTTTTTGTTTTTTTTTGTTTTGCTTAAAGCCCTGGTGTCCGGGACCACAATGGCCCGACTAATCTGGAGTTCGGCCCGAGTAGTGCCTGCAAAGTGACTCTTACTCAAGGAAAAAACTTGGCCCAGAGTTGTTTAATATGGCGCCCTCACGGAGAATCGAACTCTCAACCTCGTTTGGCATTCACAAGCCACTCGCCACTTGTGTCCAACTGCTAGGTTGATTATTTATGTTTCACATATGAGATACTTGCAAAAGCATTAGAGAGTGTCCTTTTTTTTCTTTTTGTTGTAAATGGTTGTTTGATCCACTTATGTACATTTTCATTTTAATTTAATGAATTACAAATTACTTACTTAACAATATATATATATATATATATATATATATATATATATATATATATATATATTTATTTATGTTTCACATAGGAGATACTTGCAAAAGCATTAGAGAGTGTCCTTTTTTTTTTCTTTTTGTTGTAAATGGTTGTTTGATCCACTTACGTACATTTTTATTTTAATTTAATGAATTTACAAATTACTTACTTAACAATATATATATATATATATATATATATATATATATATATATATATATATATATGAGATAACCATATATAATCTCAAACATTATGTTCTTGACCTATTTTAAACTGCCAAAAAAAATTAAAAAAGATCACTCCAGGTTCTTAATACATGCAACGATATCAAAAGCTCAGAACCATTCCATCATACAAATTTTAGCTTTTCAGCCAACATTCCTCAACCGACAACTTCATGTTTAATTTTTATCAAAAGAATATGATTTAGAAAAATAAGGAGGGCAATTAAAATGTATGTCTGATATTGTCAATCCAATCTAATTTGGTTGGCAGCTGGCCTATTCTCATAAAAACTTGGTCACCCATCGACCATCAGTATCATTGTTTGGTCTTACAAATCAGAATAGTCAGGTGCGTTCTTATATTTGTCTCCACAACAATGGAAAAGACTTCTTCATTCTACTGAGGACTTTATTCAAATGAGCTTAGAATTTTTTATCTTTCATATTTTTTTCCCTTTTTCTAATTCTTTGACCAGTACCCTAGCTTCTACCAATAAAAGTACTTTTATTGGTAGAAGCTAGGGTACTGGTCAAAGAATTAGGAAAAGGAAAAAAAAATGAAAGATAGAAAATTGTAGTGAACTGCTCAAATTATTTCGTTGTAATTGTATAAATAATTCATTACTATTGAGTCGTTCTCATAACATAATGAGAGGATTCAAACTGTTAGGATAAGGCCATTGATTGGTTTAGGGGGAGGATTGTAGCCTCATAATTAATCTTGGCATTTTACTTGCCCTACACTTGCATAATCATAAACTTGTGTCATGTGATCATAACAGTACTATCGCATTTTTGATATGTTGTAATATTTAAAAACTTTTAAATCTGTTACGCAAAAGTTAAAAATTGTTATAAATGAGTTTAATAGTTTTATGTGGTGCCATTTCATATAGTGCTATACTACTATTGCAAATTTTCTATTTCAATGGTCTTTTATAAATAATAACCAATGATAGTTTAAAAACCATTGCACTTAAACTATAATTTAAAACATTTTGCGAAAAAATAATGTCATAAACAATTATTAACAAAAAGTGATAAAAATAATTTTAATGGCTGCAATTAAACAAAGACCTTGCAAAAAGTTTTAGTTTATGCAACGGTTAAAGACAGTTACACGCAATAAGACACATATTACAATAGTTTTTTACAATAAAATTTTAATTTTTAACTAAGATGTTGCAAAAGAACTAAAAACGTCATTTTCACAGTGTCATTCAATTGGTCCCACCTGAAGAATTTTCAGAGTCAAAGTCTTCTTAGTATGACCCTCAATATGACCCCCTTGAGTTCTATAAAGATAGCCTGATAGTTATAATGCCAAACCAGAGGTGCATAGTAAGTCAATTTATTTCTTTGTTGCATTGCATTATCATGAAGGTACGTAGTACGTTGTTTATAGCTGTGCATTTTTAAATAAGCCTATCGAAGCCATATACTTGTACAGGCTCTTCAATGAAATATTCTTATGTTTTCTTGCGAATTGCCACATAAAGTTGACATTTACTGCCAGAAGTGTAAAACTGATCTACTCAAAGCGGCTACCAAACTTTCTGGTACTTGGTTTTATTACCTTTTTGCTTTAATATCTTTAGTACGAGGAAATTCTTCTAAAACGACAGTCGTATGATGTTACGTGTAAAGATATGTGTATTTTATAATACTTAATTTTTGATTTCAAATATAATAGATGACAAAACAAGGTACAAGAAAAAAAAAGATGTAAATGACGAAATCATGTCTCTGGAAAAAACTAATGCCAAACTACAACGGTTCCAAATCAATTTGCACAAACATTTAATGTTAAATGTTGTGAGACCAGCTGTTTCAGTTTCTTCATGATACTGTGAGTAGTAGTCATAAAAGTGATATAGTGAAAGAACTATATCAAATAGCAATAAAGATGAACCAAGACATAGCAAGAGTGTTATAATGCTAAGTCTTTTGGTCTTAATGAGCTTGTACTATCAAGGAAATAATGATAACTCTTAAAGCTCTTTTTTGAGAAAATGTTGTTATTAGTGGATTAATTCCATTATACATGAAATCTGGTTGTCTTTCTTCCAAAAATTATCCTTTAAGGTGTGAATGAATTTTCTAAAGGAAGATAAATTTGGTGGATCTATTGACAAGTACAAGACAAGACTTGTAATCAAGGATTGTAAGCAAAGTCTTTATTACTTGAACATGTGTTGACCAATTACGAGACTAACATCTATTTAGATGTTGATAGCTATTGCGGCTATGAATAATTGTGAGATACATCTAATTGATGTAAAGAGAACCTTCTTCAATAATGAATCAAATGAAGAGGTCTATTTGGAACAACCTGAGGGGTCTGTGGTTCCACAAAAAGTAAATAAGGTTTGTAAACTTGTAAAATCACTGTGGATAAAAACAAGATATATAACAATGACATGAGAACTTAGGAATATGACAAACATATTTCTACTCAAGAATATGTCATTGTGTGTCTTTACATAAATGACATGGTAGTCAATGGAAACAATAATGATGTTATTAAGACTATATTGATCAGTAATTCTGATGTGAAATATTTAGGTATGGTAAATGGTATTTTGGAAAATTACCAAAATATCTAATGGACTAATTGAGTCTCTATCTCATTGTATTGAAGAAGATAGTCCAGTGAAGACACCTACGAATGTAAATATATATCTAGTGAAGGAATATCTCGGTTAGAGTATTCGTATATTTCTAGTAGTCTAATGTATATCATAAATTGTGAAAGTTCTAAGGTATCCAAGATACACTTTGAACTATGGGCTGCATGTTGCAGGATATCCAACTGTATTAGGAGGAAACGGTGATACTAAGTGGATATTTGATTTAAAAGACTCAAATTCATGAGGGAATATGTCTTTATCTTTGGGGTGTAGCTATCTCAATGAAATCCTTTAAGCAAATTTGTATAGTCAGATTCACGATGGAATCTAAGTTTATGGCTAGAAAAGAAGCCGAGTGGTTTCATAATTTCTTAAAATGTATTCTTGATTGGCCAAAACTTGTGCCAACTATTTACAAATAGTGCAACAATTAATCATTGATTGGAAGGGTACAAAGTGGTATGTATCAACGGTAAGTCTAGACGTATATGTCTCGGATGTAAAATCGTAAAAAGATTGTTTACTAATGGGGTTATCTCTATTAATTATGTAAAGTCAAAAGATAACATTGCGGATTTGCTTACGAAAGGTTTAAATAGAGAATAAATACATAATTCGTCAAGGGGAATGAGTCTTAAGCCTATTTCTAAAGAGTTGTCATAATGGCAAACTCTACCTTGTTGACAGGAGATCCTTGAATCTAGGTTCAAAGGGAAAAACTAAATTTTGTACAACCTACATATTCCTATGACGAGAAGACAATGCTGCCTGCATGTGGTTTAGGCTAAGCTATGCTTTTAATGATACTTATATCTTGGAAAATCCAAGTGGGGTATTGCAATGATACTCTTAATAAGTGATCACCTATGTGAATAGGGAGTGGGTCGCTCCTACAAAAAATTCTAAGGCTGAATTCTCTAGAGTACTCATGAAATCGGGAGTGGTTCAGGGCCAAAATAAACACAACAATGAGAACCCAAAAATGTCTAGAGGGATATTGTGTGAGTTCTATTGTCTTAGTTTACACAAAAGCTGAACAGTTCAAGATATCACATTCACTGGTTAACAAGTAAATCCGATAGTTCTCACTAGAGAAGGTTCAAGGCCAAAAGCTACCTATCTCAAAGCAGTATCTGTCTTTTTGAACTCTCTCTCAAGTGTCTGCATTCTACATTTTGCATCTTGTTTAGTTCATTTCCATTCATGTGGGGGATTGTTGGTAATGTGAATAGAAATGGTCCACTTTGGTGAGCTTGAGAATTCGCAACTGGTTTGATGGGATTTTGCATCTGGAAGTGTGTTTGCTCATGGGAAATTAAAGTTGGATGCTCAATTTTCTTATACAATGCAGAAATTTAACTCATACGTCAAACTTTTATTCTTGGCCGGAAAGAATAAGCTACTTTGTCAATAGTTGTGGCTAAAATACTAAATATGGTAGTTGATTGTTGGCTGAAGAAGTATTTGTTCAAAAAGCTCATTTGGCTTCTTGTGTTTTGGTAAACTATTGTGTGCCTTGGTTTGGCTATAAATAGTCATGCACGGTTGAAGCAAGAAGCAGAGATAGAAGAGATACAGAGGAGGGAGAAAAGAAGCAGAAACATAAACGTAGAAAATGTTAGAAAGAAAGTTTCAGTGTTTTATGCTTTCATTCTTATTTCTGCATCATATGCATGATAGAGAGAGTTCTACATTTTTGTGTTCGACGGTTCTTGTAATTTGGTGTGTTCCTATTACAAGAAGTTAAGATCGTTCTATCCTGAGAGGCTTGCGCTATCAACTTTTAACACCGTTACAGGGCGTTAAAGTCTTAAGAAAACTGAGTCCAACTCAGGCCTCGATCTCATTTTATTTTTGGTTGTCCTCTCCATTATAATCTTAAATTACAGTTATATATTCTATTTATTTAACTTACTTTATTGCATGAAATTCTTATTTTCAAGTTGTATATGCACTCCAGTTTTTAAATATATTTTAGATTTCTTATTGCATTAATTTTCGGCTTCTAATATGCAATTTCTTATTGTTCAGTGATACAGCAATCCCTAAGATTTCTAACAAATCCAACCTTGTAAGAAGAACATTGAAGTCTCATCCCCTGAAGGTAGTGCTTTACTTTAAGCTTAATTTGCATCCTTAAGTAGATTAAGGAAAAAGCTATATACATTTCAAATGTCTTACTCATTGTACAAATGTTTTTGCTTTCATGCACCACTTCCCCAAAACAGAAAATTGAGCTGAAAATCGACATTCATTGCGAAAAGTGCAAAACTAAGGTAATGAAGAGGGTATAATTTGCCATCATGTTCCACATCATTTCTGTAAAATATATAAGTTCAATTTATAATGCTTTGAGTTTTTCATAATATTATCAACACAGGTTTAAATATTTTGAGCTAATCGATTAAACTCAAGTATATTGGCAAATTGTAGTTAGGCCAACTCCAACATCATCCTTATTTTTTTCCCTACATATAGAGAATTTGAATCATTTCCCTACATCTAGGAATTCTTTATTTCAGTTTCACTCCAACAGCTTCCCTACATCTTATTTCAGGAAATCCCTATTTCAGTTCACTCCAACAGGTTCCCTATTTTAGAGATTCTTTATTTTTGTTTTACTCCAAAATTTCTCGTTATTTTAATTAAACATATTGTTTTTAATTTAAATTTTTTTTATTTCTATTTGTTAATTATTTATGTTGATTTTGAATTAAACATATTATTTTAATTTCCTAGTTGGGTTTAGAGATACTTGTAGGGATTTTTTCATTATCTCTACATGTAGAGATATTGAAAATACAATGTAGGAATCTCTACATGTAGAGATAATTGTAGGGATGCTATTAGAGATGAATATCTCCAACAACATCCCTACATGTAGAGTAAATGGGGATATAAGGAATAGGTTTGAGTTGGCCTTAGGATAATTGGATTATCTATGATTGACAACACGAGTTTAAGTATTTTGATACGTACAATTTTCGATTTATTAGTTATCTAAACTTGATTTTATGTACTGCAACAATGTCATAGCTGAACTAGTACTCACTATATATATATTTTCCTCAAGACAGGTATTAATGAGATAAAAGTGGATGATGAGAATGGGATAATAATTGTTGTTGGGAATGTTGATCCTGTAAAGCTTGCCAACAAACTTAGAAGTTGTGGAGTATATGCAGAAGTAATTAGTGTTGGACCACCGAAGAAACCTGAAGAACCTAAAAAACCAACTGAAAACAAGCCTAAAAAAGAACCAGAAAAGCCATGTCCTCCTCCTTGTCAATGTAACCAATACCGGCTTTTTGTTGTCTGCTATGCTCCCTGTGATGGTCCCGTCGGCTATGCTCCCTATCCTCCATGTGATGCTGGTGGCTGTTCCATTCTTTAGGAAACTGTGCAATAAGTTGTGTTTTCTCGGTTTTTGCTACTGAGGGAGGCTGAAACTGAGAAATTTAAATAATCTTTTTAGTGGTTATTATACCTCATCTTGTTCCTCAAAAGTGGGATAATGAAAGTGTAATAATGTTTATTCGAGATATTCTTTGGTTAGATCGGGCTAACCATCAGTCAACTCATATACAAGTGCACCTCACATCATGTGGGGCTCACCCGTTATCTTTAGGGCTGATGGTCAGTTTAGATTGATGAAAGAATTTTCATGTTCATGATGGTGTCTCGAGGGGTTGGTGAAGATCCTAATTCACTAGTTTGAATTAAAACTGGTTGGCACAAGTGTGATCTGATTAATCTTATTCCAATATTTTACGAAGTCATTTCTTTCATGAAATTATGTTTGAGGTGTTTGGTTGACAGAGACAAAAAAAAAAAAGTAAAATAAAATAAAATAATCCCTCAAAATGATTATATGAATTTTTGACTTAACATTCTTGGCCCTAAAATCTCATTCCAATATATCTAACAATTATCCCTCATCCTAGGAAATCAAAATCTATCTTATATCCTATATATCAAAAATATATTATGTAGTACAAAACATTGCATAAAATGAAGATTACAAGTCATACTTAACAAAAAGTGCAACACAATGTAATGATCTCATATTGGAATCTTACCCTCACAAGAAATGCTTCTTAAGTACAAGGGGTTCTCCCACATCGAAAAATGTAATGAGTTGTTATATTCTTGGGCTTATTTTGTTACACACAACATAAACAATGCAATGATTAGATGAAATCGTTTGCAGAACCTTTTAATTTTGTACCATGGTTACGGAAATTTATATAAGAAATCAAACATAACCACATTTTTTTTGTTCAATTTGAGCGTCGTAAGAACCCTAAAAATGTGTTCTCGTGAGGATTCCTATTCTAGCAGCATTCTTGTTATTTTTAACGATTTTCTGTCTTGACATTCTCTTCTTAAAAAAACTATTCATCTACGATCTTTAGTCTTAACCTATCCAATCTTTAGTCACTATTCATCTACGATCTTTAGTCTTAATGTTAGTATTCAATGCTTTAAAAAAATTTGTGACTAAATTGAATTTTTTTTAAAAAAAGAATATTAACTGTTATTGTTGGAGTTGTTGACTCTGTATTGCTTACCGCTACAATCAGGAAGACAAAGAAGTATGCTGAAGTGATTAGTGTTGGACCCCCAAAGAAGCCCGAGACTCCTAAGCCCGAAACTCCTAAGCTTGATCTAAAGCCTCTTCCTCCTTGCGGCAATGGGTGCCAGCTTGCTGCAGTCAGCTATGCTCCAGATGACAGTGGATATTGCTCCATTCTTTGACAATCAAATAGTCCCAGTTGAAAACAATAAATAAATATCATGACATAAGTTCGCATTATTAATCCCTGACGTGCATGATGGAATTTTATTTTTAATAGTTTAAACTTTTAGATGAGATACTCGTGTAATAAGTACTACTTTCTCGAAGTCGTGAAGCTTATTATTTTGTGAGAATTTAAGCATATATACAGTATATCCATCTTTCTGCAATGGCTATGTACCCTACGGTGCATGGTAATCTTGTGTTAGTAAGAAAGATGGCTATATAGACCACGTTTATTTCCACATATGACTGAAACTTTCACTTCAAGTTTAAAAGGAAGTACTTTTAAGGAGAGGAATGAATGTGACCTGATTCACAGAAATGACGTGAAATTAAATGTTCACTTATGAGTCACATTGACGGACGTCTGTCTATGAATGTGTGGGATTCATCCTTTTATTAGAGTTGGACGGGGCAATTAGATGTATGCTATAGTTTTGCTGCAACTTATAAGATTTTAACTAGTGATTTGGATGTTGACTCACCTTCATAAGATATAAAAATGAAGGAAAGGACTGAATTTCTAAAGCAGTGAAAATGATATTGTTAAATTATTGATTTTGAAAATCATAATTTCTTCTCTTCTTCTTTTTTTTTTCAAAATTGTAAATTTTAAAAAGAATAGTTGAGATTTAATCTTGTGATATTAGATTATTCGAATCTCACCTCCGAGTGATAAAGAGATAATCAGACAAGGAGAGGATCCAAATCCACACTGAGACTGGTTTTAAAGTAAAAATATCAGTCCAATAACTTCAACTAGAAAATTTATCTTACCTAGCTCTGCTGTTATATATGTTTTCAATGTCAGATTCTCTCATCTACTTATTCTTTTCTTGTTTAAATGAGATGAATAATGGACCATTAAATTTTATCTTTTAATATTTAAATATTCAAATCAAATTTATTTAGTCATCTTTTTCAAAATTAAAATTTAAAAGTGAAAATGAGATTTAAAAAATAAGTACGTCAACATAAATACTGTGTAATCATTATCTTGCCAATATTAAATATTCGTCTCGAGTTTGGCATAGGAGTAATAATATGCAAACAAAATAATATTTATATGTATATATATACATATATGCGCGCACGCACACACACACACACACACACACACACATATATATATATATATATATATATATATATACACACACACATATATTATGTTTGACAAAAATGATATGGCCAAAATATGTTTATTCCCCTTCAAGGCCCTTTAATTTGTAATCTCATGGAGAAAGATAAAAGGAACGAGTCATCCCTTAATAATATATATCTCATATACCACCATGCATGTTTTCAGTATTGTATGATCAGTTCATTTCAAATACTAGTTGACTTGGTCCTAACAAGGTTGGACCAACGAAAACTTTTCTACTGGATTGAGAATAATTATTGAGCCCTTCTAGGAAGAACACAGCAATAAATATAATCAGTTCATGCAATCAATATCCTTAACTTGGTTGGCATTTACATGATAATCTGCACGTGTAATTCTTTCTGAATGATTATGCTTCACACGTTAATGGTGGAAGAGTTCCTTTTTTTTGGTCCACTAGCTTAAAAAAAATTTAAGAATGTCAAAATCCTCGATCGTTTATATATACGAAGTGGTTTTTTCATAATCCAACCTTGTAGGAATAACATTTGAAGTCTCATCCATCGTTAATTTGCACACCATGAAGGTAATGCTTGATTTTATCTTAATTTTCATCCTTAAGAAGATTAAGGAAAAAGCTATACATTTCAAATGTCTTACTTATTGTACAAATTTTTTTGCTTTCGTGCACCATTGGCCCGAAACAGAAAACTGAGTTCAAAGTCAACATTCACAGCATAAAGAGCAAAACTGAGGTAATCAAGAGGGCCACCAAACTTTCAGGTATACTTTAACATCCCGTTTTATATAGAGTTTTTTTTTTTAATATTGTCAACACAGATTTAACCATTTTGAGCTAATAGGTTCGGCTTAGTATGTTGGCAAGCTAGTAGTTTAGAATGCTTTAATTATCTACTATTGTCAACTCGAGTTTAAGTATTTGAACAATGTCATAGTTATATATATATATATATATATATATATATATATATATATATATATATATATATATATATATATATATATATATATATATTCCTGAAAAATAGGTATTAATGAGATAAAAATGGATGATGAGAAGGGGACACTAATTGTTGTTGGGCATGTTGATCCTCAGAAGGCGTGGAGGATATGCAGAAATAATTAGTATTGAACCATCCAAGGAACCTAACAAACCTATAAAAGAAAAAACGGATCAAAAAGGTCAATCGGAAAAGCCCTGCCCTTCTCCTTGTCAATGTAACCAATGTCGGCCTTTTTGTTGTCTGCTATGCTCCCTATGCTGGCCCCGTCGGCTATGCTTCCTGTACTCCATATGATGCTGGTGGCTGTTCCATTCTTTAGGAAACTCTGCAATGAGTTCTTTTCGATTTTGCTATGAGGGAAGGCTAAAATCGAGAAATTTAAATAATCTTTCAACGATTATTATAGTACCCTTATTTTTCTCCAAAAGTAAACGAGTGAAAGAGGAATAATGTTGGTGTCTCCAGGGATTGGTGATCAAAACCCTAGTTTGAAAGCTGGTAGGCACAAATATTATCTGATTAGAGCTTTGCATTTCAAAGTAATTTCTTTCAAGAAATTATGTTTGTGGTGTTTGGTTGAAAAAGACAAAAATAAATAAAATATTCCCTCAAAATGATTATATGAATATTTTCGACTTAACCTTCTTAGCACTAAAATCTCATTCCAATATCTAACAATTAATATACCCCCATCCTACGAATCGGACTCTATTTGATATCCTATCAAAAATATCTTTTGTTGTACAAAACATTGCATAAAATGAAGATTCCAAGCTATAATACTTAACAAAAAGTGCGACACAACACACAATGCAATGATTAGATGAAATCGTTCGCGCAGCAGAACCCTTTCATTTTGCACCATGGTTACGCAAATTGATGTAAGAAATCAAACATAACTACGTCTTTTTTTATTTGTGTTAAGATTAAAATATGATCAACTTTATATATATGAGAGGAATTATAATATAAGCTTTCTATTACAAAGATCAATTAGCCTTTTCTTAAAATGGAAAGGACTTCTATCAAGTAACAAAAGAGACTCTCTAGGTCGAGTAGTACCACTTTGTTACCCAAGTGGTTAATGCAAGCTGAAATTAACAAGTTAATCAGTACAAAAATTTGACCCCCGATAAACATGTCTAATTTGACACCTGGCATGACTTCACAAAGTTCTTTGGCAATCCTCCGCAAGAGGCCGTAGAGGATGAGTGTGGGTCATGCCTCTCATGATCATTTGATACACCACTTGAGAATCTATCTCTACAACGAGGTTGGCAAAGGTCCATATCAAGTGCAATTCGTAGACACTCCCACAAAGCTTGCATTTACCAAAGATTATCATTTACCCGAAACAATATTCTCCTCCTCCACTTAGTTGCCGACATTATTGCAAACCTATTGGTTCCATCGTAAACCTAGGGCCTAGACTTGATTGCCGTAATCTAGTATTAGAAAACATGTTAGAGGGTCAATAACCTAACTACTGAAAAACGAACTGTCCGTATAAGATGAGACAAAGAGATGGTTTACTTAGTCAAATTCAAGCAATTATGGACCATTAGTTTGGAATAATCATTTGTTGATTTGTATTAATATGTAGTATTAAATACATATAACCATTAGTTGATGATTTGGATCATGTTGTATATATTAAATACATATAAAAACCCATCCTTATCTCCAGTTGTTTAGTTGTTTGATTGTTTAAATAATCACCGTTCAAGTCTCTTTCACACTTCAAACTGCCATAGCTATTGATTTATAATAATCTTTTGATAGATAGCCGGAGGTTTCACTGCAAAATTAATTAGTGTTAAGTGAAGTAGCATTGGATCTTATATACTGAACTTAAAAGTTTGTAATTAATCCTTAACTTTGTAAGATTGTTAATCAAGTTAGCTTTTACCGGTAATACATAGTACGTAGAGAAATGTTAGATATCATTTATTATAACTTTGTCTCTGGGACACTAAATAGATGGAGACGCGCGTCAAATATTATCAATATATATGAAGGAGGAGAAGTTATCAAAGTTCTATTATGGGGTTAGCAAAAAATAATGTTAATAGCCCTTTCCAAGCATGTGATTCACTAGCTGTATGTATTCATACTTATAAAAATTCTAAACGTACAATTGTGAAAGTGACACCATGATCAAAATAATGTGAAAAGTTCATGACAAGCATGTCTCATGGAAGCGGGCGAACTATTGTTTCTAACATGCTAGAGCTTAACTAGTGAATTTGATGGTAGTATGATACGTGGTATAAGTGTTGGAATATTTCTCTTAGGCTACCGTTAATTATTTTTGGTTTTATAAAATAGGTTGGATAACTGATTTATGGATTGTGTAGTAATCATATTATTTTTTCTTTAACCCCACTTCATAAATTCATATACGGTTAATTATGTGTAGACCTATATATTCTAACAAAGCCTTTTATGGGAGGTCGTCCTATTAGAATAAATTATAAATACATGGCTAGGTCCCCTCTTCTGCATAACCCTAACACTGTTCCCATAAACAGTAGTTGTTCCTGATCGAGCAGGGAGAGGAAGACCTTGTTGAAAATCGGGTAACGATTTCAAATTACTTTTATCATGACTCAAACGGGTATGTAATTCCACTGCTAATTATGTTTATATATATTGTGCTGCAAAATCATGCATATTGGAATACATATATTTTATATGTGCTTACATGTGGTTTCAAAGCCAGCTATACATGATTTTCAGCCATAAAATTAGAATTTTCGTGATACTTGTTTGGCTATATATATAAAGTATGAAAATTCTTGATTTAATTCATGATTCTCCTTTTATTGTTTCATGAAATTGATTGAGGGATTTCGTAGATCACTCTCTGCTAGCTCTTTTGATATATAACATGCTATTTGTTGTTATTAGTATGTTGTTCTATGAGTTTAAAATATTTTGTATTAGTTTTTTGAATTTCTTGAGTATATTGCATGATTGATTATATATGCTCATTGGTTCGAATTTATTTAGCAACATATATGTTCTCTAATTGAAGATTGTTGCTGAAAATTATTTGTATAGTTGTAATGATTTAAAACCCTAATTTTTGGGTTTGAATTCTAAACCCACTTAGATAATTCAACAAAATATATTGATTATTTGGTGAAATTGATGTCAAATTTGAATTCTTTGGTATCAAAAACCTAAGATTATAGTGTTTAATTGTGGAAAATGGTTGAGATTTGAGGAATTTATATTGTGAATTAAATTTCGGGCTTCAACGGGCCGCACCAGCCCGTTCTAGAGGTTGAAGATGACTTTTGTTGCTTAGGGTTTTAAAAAATGTAAGAGGTCCATATATGTTGTCATTTAAAAAGAAGTGTTACTTTTGTAAGCAAAAAGGCCATAAAGAGCTGATTGTGATATGTATAATTTATGGTTAGAGAAAACAAAGTTAAATAAGGTAATTCACTAGCCTAGGTTTGTTTAGAATCCATCTTAGTTGATGTTTTGTCAAATATTTGATGGATTGACAATGGTGCAATTGTTCATGTTGTTATATCTTTGTAAGGTTTGAATCAAATTGAGGCCAAGTGAATTAGAGTCTGAATTTAAAGCTGGGAATAATTTTGCCATTGAAGTAAAATTCATAGGGTCTACTATTTTGCTTTTAGAGACTAGTTTTGAACTTGTTTGAGAAACATTTTTATTTTTATTTTTATGTATTGTCTTTAAATAAAATTTAATTTGTGTTTCTATTTTGAACAAGTTTCAAATTTGTTACGTTTTTAACTTTGACAATGGTAAAGAGAAATTGATTTTCTAATTCCAAAATTATTGGTAAATGCATTTTATCCAATAGTTTATATTAGTCACCTTTATTATCAAAAAAAAATTATGACTATTTTTCAAAAAAAATTGTTTATGAAAGGAGCTTAGTTGAATAAACTTCTTTTTTGCTGCGGCATAAATAATTAGGTCATATTTCTAAAGGAATGGTTGAAAGACTCACTAGAATTGATTTTTTCTTTTTCTAAATTTTGATGATTTTGAAACTTGTATTAAGTGCATTAAGGGTAAGCTTACTAATATTAAATGAAAATAGGCTACCCATAGCTCTGACCTTTTAGAAGTAATACATATAGTGGACCTTAGTATGCTACATTGTATGGTAACAAGTTTTGTTACATTTATTGATGACTTCTCTCTTTTGGATACCTCTATTAAAGAGATTTGTGAAGCTATTGATAAATTTAAACTCTTTAAAACCGAGGTAGAAGATGACTTGGGAAGGTTATCAAAATTGTAAGATATGACCGGAAGGTAAGTACTTTGGTAGACATTCGGTCATTCGGCAGCATATAGGACTGTTTGCCATGTACTTACAAGATTGTGGGATTGTTGCCCAATATATCATGCCTTATAGCCCTAAACATAATATTGTGGTCGAGAAGTGAATCACATCCATAAGGAGCATGATGAGTGTTACTAGCCTACTATATATTTTGGGGTGAAGCTATTAGAACATATTTGTATACTCTTAACTATGTTACTAACAAGTTTGTCCCTAAAACTCCTATTGAATTTTGATTTGGGAGAAAACCTAGCTTAAATTATTTTTAAATTTTGGGGTTTTCCTATTGCGAAGTTTGTTCTTTCAAATAAAGAGAATATTGTTTATCAATTTTGAAGATATGTCTATACATTGAAGCAATATTCCTTAAGATCAGTGGGAGTAAGTTTATTTTCCCGACATTGTATGTTGATGACATTTTGCTAAGCTACTAATAATTTGGGTGTGCATCATGAGTTTAGTATTTTTTTTCTAAGACTTAGAACCATGGATAGACCCCTTGCGCTCTTAGTATCCAGATACACTAAGATAGGTCTCGTGATCTTTTGGATCTATCGCAAAAAACTTATATTAATCGAGTTCTTAAATGTTTTATATGAAGAACAATAGGTCTTATGATGCTTCTATGTAAATATTATTTGGAAGCATAATTGGAGTATCCCTGTATAATTGTTATTGAAGTTATAAATCAGCGTGTGAGTTTTTTTTTTTCTAAATTGATTTTCCATAGTTTATGAAATGAAATAAGACTCGATCTACATTTTTTGTATTCTCCAGATTAATACATGCAGTAGCCTGCCCAAAAGGGGTCATTGTGTGTGTTATTTTGGGGTGGATGAATAATGGTAGTGAACCTGAATAGTTAAAGAAATTTCTCTATCCAAATGGACTTATTTATGAGATTGTGCATGCTTTACTGGTTTGAGAGAATGTATGCCCTAGAGGGATTTATTTGCCTAAAGGTGAATAAATAACTTCTTGAATATTGTGTATTTCTCTTATTTACCTTCGTGATTGGGATAATTATAGTATGTTATACCCTCTGTCCGAAGGGGAGGTTATGATGATGCACTTGGGTCTCAGAAATACTTGTTTCTATTGTGAGCCATTGTAATTACCAAAATTGTAATATGGTTTCCATTATGAACAAACAGTCATGGATTTGATGAGAAAATGAAGATATTGTTACTAAGAATATAAAACAAACTCAATGCTTGTTGATCTTCTAATAGAGGTTTGAGATCATAATCTTTAAATACTGGATAACTGATTCATGGATTGAGTAGTGATTATATTATTTTTTCTTTAATCCCACCTTATAAATCCATATACGGTTAATTGTGTGTAGGCCTGTATATTCTAACAAAGTCTTTTATGGGAGGGCCTGCTAGAATAAATTATAAATACATGGCTAGGTCCCCTCTCCTCTTCAACCCTAACATTGTTCCTATAAATAGTAATTGTTCCTGAATAGAGCAAGGAGAGGAAGACCTTGTCGAAAATCGGGTAACGATTTTAACTTACTTTTATCATGGTTCAAATTACAGGTATGTAATTCTACTGCTAATTATGTTTATATATATTATGCTGCAAAATCATGCATATTGGAATACATATATTTTATATGTGCTTACAATCACTACAACATTTTAGACTTCTTGCAACCCTTGAAAAGCGTTGCAAATAAACTAAAAACCATTGCAAATGACTTTATGCAACGGTTTTCTTACCGTTGAATCAGGTCTCGTTGTCTATTCTATATCGCAACTGTTTTTTACAAGTAAATAGTAACGGTCAAAAATTGTTACTATTGATACTTTTAGCAACGGTTTTATCTAAAGGCTCCATTATAAACATCTTACTATTTGCAATGGTTTTAAAGGGTAATAACAACGGTTTTTAATACTTTTTGTAACAATTTTTATTATTTATTGCAACAGTTTTGATTAGTATTAGCAATGGTTTTAATACTTTTGGTAACATTTTCTTTCAAATATTGCAACGGTTCTTTTATGTATTAGCAACACTTTTAATACCTTTTGTCACGTTTGCAACAATTTTTATTATTTATTGCAATGGTTTTGATTAATATTAGCAATGATTTTAGTACTTTTCGTAACGTTTTCAACCGTTATTGCAACGGTTCTTTTGAGTATTAGCAATGGTTTTAATACTTTTGGTAACGGTGTTAGTATATTATTACAACGGTGTTTTGAGTATAGGCAACACTTTTAATAACAATTTTTGTAAAATTGCAACTATTTTGATGAGTACTAACAACCCTTTTGATACTTTTTGCAATGGTGCTTGTTAGTTATTGTAACGATTTCAATGAAAACTAGCAACACTTTTAATACCTTTTGTAACATTTTTTTAAAGTTATTGCAACGGTTTTGTTGAATACTAGCAATGAATTTTATTCTTTTGGTAACACTTTTATAAGTTGTTGCAACAGTTTTGATAAGTACTAACAACAATTTTAGCACATTTTGAAACAGTTTTTATCAGTTATTACAATAATAATTTACATTCATTAACAAATTTGCCAATTATTCCGCTAGATCTGAAAAGCATAAACAACAATTTATCTTAATTCCAAAAAAAAAGTCATAATTGATACATTTGAGATCGCAATATAATAATAATGAATATAATAAGTAGCCAAATAATTTTCTTAAATGTAAGAATCATATCACTATCCGAAACAATTCAATCTAAGGTAGTATTTCTAGCTAGTCATCACCAGAAAAATTAAAAAATAAAACATATAGTTGAGCAAGAAAAACCAACATATAGTTGAGCGATAAATGACATAACATCAAACCAAAATTTCAATTTTGCTACATATCCCATTCCACTTCCATATCTTCATAAGCATTTTTGTCTGAATTTTAAGTTTGTCCCTACATAAATAGAAAAAAAAATGTTATAATATGTCAAACAAAGCAATTAAAAAAATATAAGTATATTATTTTGCATATTCAACATGGAAAACTGTAATAAAAAAAGTAAGCTATTTCATTATCAAATTCAATATAAAAAATAGTAGTCAAAATTATAGGACATTTCAATAATAAACTCACAAGAGTCTAAAACATGAAACCCAAGATTTACAAGAAATCAAGCTTAAATAATCAGGTTAAAAACATTATCATTGTCACAGGAAGCTTGGCTTAATAAAGGTGCAAGAACATCAACATTGATAATCAAACCAAGGTTCATTTGCTTCAAATTCTTTAGCACTGCATGAACTCTATTTGCAACATGATTGGTATGTTCATCCATTTTCTTTTTGAAATCTTCCTTCATATATTCTTCTTTTTCTTTATGGGCTTTTTCCACTTCCTTAATTTGAAGTTGTTACTTTAAGGAAGATGGAGTCAATCCTTGTCCATAAGTACAGACACGTCCAGGTTTTTCCTTTCCAAAAGCCACAGTAAAATATCTTCTGGGCATTGTTCGGAGTCTTTAGAAAACTCTTCAAGTTGGGACTGTGTAAGTTATAGGAATTAAATTAAACACTAGAAGAATATTATTAAAGAAATCTACAAATCATAAGAATATTGAGTAAAATCATTTCAAATCTTACAATCATGTTGTCTGTCTCTACATTTGATTTCTTTCCCTTCTTATTTCTGTGAGTTTCTATGAACAACTCCACTTGTGTCGGCTCTTTATGATTTTCACTTTTTTCTTTCTATTCCAATATGAAAAAAAGTGTTAATAAGTAAATGTAGATATGTATATATATGTAATTGATAGAAAAAATATGAAGACCTTAGCAAATATATTAGTTAGTGAGTAAACAAACTTACCAAATCTTCACATATTACTGCATAGCTTTCTAGACCAAATCGATGCATGTACTTCAACTTAGCCCTGTTAGCTGCATTATTGTCATTAGTTGTCTACATTAGATAAAAATTTATTAGTAAAATGGTAAAATAAAATACCTTACAAATGGATATTTACTACTTGAATTATTACCTTCACATTTTCATTTTTCCAATAGTTTAAAAGATTTCTAAAGTGGCCAATTGGAACCTTTGTTGGATGATTTCTCCACATTTCTTCATCATTTATATGTAACTAGTGTAGTGTTTCTTCTTAATTCGACTTTTGTAGCATTTCCATGAAGAATAATATCACTCAATACCCATCTTTTTGCTTGAGGAGGAATTTCATACTTTTGTTGCACCATAAAATATACTAACTTAACACTTGGAAAAGGAGGAAAAGGAAAAAAAATACTCAATTTCGCTTCACTAATTATGAGTAGTTGATGAAATAGCTAACACTTATATATACACCACAAAATTGTTTAACATAATGTAAAAGGCAGAGACAATACAATCTTGTAAAGAAGCTAAAACACACAAAAATAAATGACAGTTCTGAAATAAAGTTCAGTAGAACCGTGAATGAACTTGCAACAGGTCTCTTGAACTAATAGACATGTAGTAATGAACTCAGCTCGATCCTAGCCAAAAATGTAATACTTCCAAACAAAGAGTAAATTGCTTGCCGCCCCCCTGTGTTTTGCTCGAAATCCTCATTCCCCCCCTGTGTTTTAAAATAGGCTCATTACCCCCCTGTGATTTTCGGAATGTAGCTCACCCCCCCCCCCCCCCTCCGTTAGAAAAACCGTTTAATTTAACGGCAATTGTAACACACGCGCTTAAAATGCGATTTTTTTATGCTTTTGGTTAAAATAAATTCTTTGTTGGACAAAAATACCCTTTTAGTAAATTGCTTACCGCCCCCCTGTGTTTTTCCTGAAATACTCATTCACCCCCTGTGTTTTTAAAATAGGCTCATTACCTCCTGTGTTTTTTCGATTTTAACTTTATGTAAGGGTATAACGATCAATTAACTAATTTTGTAACGTTTGCTAACAGAATAAACATTTTAAAAACACAGGGGGGTAATGAGCCTATTTTAAAAACACAGGGGGTGAATGAGTATTTCGGGCAAAACACAGGGGGGCGTCAAGCAATTCACTCTCCAAACAAATGATATGCTTGTTCTATCGAAATGGACCACTTAACCATTTTTTTTCTATATACAAACTGTTTTATTGGTTATAGGCTTAAGTGCATCATTAATAGATATCCAAGGATGAAATACAAATTGTCCTATGTATTGATCTTCATTAATTATATGTGCACTGGAATCCTTCTTTATGCTGAGAGTGCTATAAAAGGCATACATGCAAAAACTAACAAACTAAAACATAGACAGCAAAAATCTGTTTTATGACCCAACTTCACAGAAAAAACTGCACCAATTGGGAAGAACTTAGCTAATGATTTATATATGGTTGGAAATATCTATCAGTCTAGTTTCCAACACTTCAAACGGTGCATCAATTGAACTTTTCTAGAAGAAGTTATGACTATTTTGGTAAAGTGTGTCTGAGCTGTCTTCAAAATGTCAAACTCGAGTTTTGAGCTTCATTTTGTTATGCTTTGATTTTTCATTGCTTTAAAATCTGATTGGAATATTCTAGGGAGCCATTAAGATCATATTCTTGGCACTTTAAGGGTTATTTCACTTTTATAGAGTTTTGCAGGACTTGGAGAGGATTAATGAATGCCACAGAGAATGTGATCAATTTCCCAAGCCATTTGAACAAATTAATATACAGTCATATAACTTCATGAGGAATACTCACTGCAATGTAAGAAATCAATTAATTTTGTTCAAAAATATTTGTTCTCCATATTAGATTCATTGATTAGCAAAATTGCAAACTCTAATGTAAATGCTGCAAAAGTAGATTTTACCAACATAAAGGAGATAAATCACATGTGCAATGCTATTAAAAATGGAATTTTGGTATATTAATTATCAACTCTCCAAAATTACTCGACCAAATAGATGGGGTACAAAAGCCACCACAAGCCATTATAGAGAGGAAGCAACTGAAAGCTGACATGGTTGCAGTGAGCAGAAAGTTTAGACAATAACTAATAACATAGTACAGGTATTAGTTGTCAATAGTACCCTGTCAAATACAATTGAACAAAATCCCCAAATCTCATGCCCCAAACAAGAACCCTAAATTAATCAATACCAAGAACAAGAATACATCATCTCCATGCTATCTTTTGGCAATCTAAGAGATGACTAATGATAACCCAATCTCAGTAATCTAGAATTAAAAGTTAGAACACTTACCACAAGTACTGGGTGATACATAATTGCCAAGTTTAATATACTAAAATTGATTTCCAATTCCTCAACCAAGAGCAGTAATGTTTTGAAAGTCTGCACCAAGAGGATGATTTAGAGAAATAAGATAAAACTATAAAAAGTTTTGTTTGATTAGAGAGAAAGAGAGGAGGCAGAGAGTGAAAAACAACGTCTGAAGGAGAGTATTGCATAAAAAAAGGAAAAAAAAAAGAGTTAGTATTTCATAAAAACGTCTATTTGATTTGATAGAAAGAGAGAAATCAAAAAGTTAAAAAAAAAAAATGAAGCCAATTATACCATCTATGGTGAAGCTCTACCGCAGGTTCAACAAAAGAAAAAAAGAGAAGCTTTGCCGTAGGGAGATAATTCAGATTATTTTGGAGTCGTGAAAGACGTTGAGTTTGGGAAACCTAAAATTTTTGGGGAAATTTTTTATGTAAAATTCTGGGAAAATCTTTTAAGTCAAATTTTGGGAAAAATTTTGAAATAAGTTTTTTATCATCCCACCAAATATTTCGTCTTAGACAATGCTATTAAGTGTTGCAAATAACCCCAATTTGATAAACCGTTGCAAAAGGTAAAAATTATATCTATTACTTAGCAAAAGGCAGAACTCAAGATACCTACTACAACGGTTAGATAAAAGAGTTGTAAAAATATTAGATTTAGGCAATCGTTACAAAAATCGTTGCTAAAAACTAACTATAGCAACGGTTTTTTTACTAGTTCAATTAAAGGGTTGCAACAGGGCAAAAATGTGGCAGTGAATAAGAGCAGTGAATTTAAAATTTACGTATTAAAGTCAATACTTGAAATGCAAATGGGTCACATGTGGATAGATAACATAAAATAACACCTAGCTCTGATGGTGTTAGGTGAAGTAGCCTAGAATTTTATATACTCGTTTTTCAAGTTCTGATTTATTCATGTAAGATAATTAGATTCTTCAACACACTTTATATCACCCCTTTCAACCATTCACACCTCTTTTGTCTTATAAGAATTCATGTATATTGAATATTGAATATTGAATATTCAATATTTGATAAAAATTCTATTGTATAAGAGTGACATATACCGATACGTATTAGATCCTTGTTAGACTTTTAGATTTCATTATTTGCACACAACTATATGACCTTTATGTTTATATATTGTCTGATGAAGATTCTCCATGAAGGTAATTAAGTCGCTCTTGAGAATTTGATCCAAGGCCTAAAGGCATGGGGATGGATTTGCATTCAATATGATATCTAATTATACAAAATTCAGAAAATGATTGAAATAACAAATAGTCAAGGTGGAACTACTGTTTCTTTTGGATTTAGAAATCGTGAAAAGGGTAATTTACTGTAAGTTGGATAGCCTCACCATTGTAGCAGATTTGGATCCTCTTATTATGTTATAAACAATTTCTTAGCTTGACGAGCAACTTAGTATAAGATTGTGCTAGGACTCTGACTAATTATAACCTTTGCCTTCAAATAGATTCTCACTTAGCTTTTAAGATTATCTCGAAAACATGTGCCTGTAGAATCAAAAACCTGTGGACATGGATTGTCAATGTAAGGAAAATATGACTTAAGCTTAACACTTCCCGTTGCGCTTTTTACATGGATAGCAGTGGCCAGGGATATGACATAGCCTTGAGACTGAAGTCATCATAGCTAATTTCCTGCATCATTCAGGTAAGGTTTGTTACTTCGATAGAAATTCTAGAGAAAATTCTTAAAACGAGGTTCTCCATATATGCGTGTGGATCTTACACATGTATGGAATCCACATACACATTAGAACCAAACAGGTCAAGTAGATCGGTGTTCGTGCACCTCGGTCAAACATGTTTGGATCTTTTGGCTTGGGTTGGGCATGTCCGGCTCGGCTTTACCCACATCAATTTGTTCAATTTGAGCATCGTAAGAGGATTCATGTTCTAAAAGTATTCTTGTTATTTTCAACGATATATTTTCTGTCTTGACATTCTTTTCTTAAAAAAACTATTCATCTACGGTATTTAGTTTTAACCTCTCCAATGTTTAGTCACTAATCATGTTAATGACCACTTCAGCCTCAGCTCGTGATGACTTAGTTGACTTTTTTTTTTCTTTTTTCCATCACAACTTAATTGAAAACGATTCTTTTAAAAGACATAATATGTTACTAATTTATCTTTAGTATAAAATAAGAAGCGTTTTGGCAAACAACTTTAGCGAAATTCGAAAGAATAATTTTCCCCAGGGACAGATTCAAGAATTTTTCTCAATGGAGGCTAGAGACATAAATTTCAACTATATGAGTACATTTTTTTTTTATTGGGACAAATTAATTTTTTTTTTATAAAAAATACATAGATATTTTAATTTTTTTTTAAAAAAAATTAATAGAATTTTAATGTTCTTCTAAACCAATAGAGACTACAACTCTCGCTGGCTCAACTAGACATCCACCCTAATTTCCCCCATGGTGGTATTGGCCTTTTCTTTTCTTTTCTTTTCTTTTCTTTTTTGGAATTTCCAATGAAATCCATAAGTTCTCCAATAATGACAAACTAATTAACGAGCATTTGAAATCCTTCAAAAAAAACTTATGAAACTAATGGGGAGATTAGTTATGGATTCAAAATTCACAAGGACTTATTCAACTATATGAGTACATTTTTTTTTATTGGGGCAAATTAATTTATTTTTTTAAAAAATACATAGATATTTTAATTTTTTTTAAAAAAAAATTAATAGAATTTTAATGTTCTTCTAAACCAATAGAGACTACAACCCTTGCTGGCTCAACTAGACATCCACCCTAATTTCCCCTATGGCGGTATTGGCCTTTTCTTTTCTTTTTTTTTCTTTTCTTTTTTGGAATTTCCAATGAAATCCATAAGTTCTCCAATAATGACAAACTAATTAACGAGCATTTGAAATCCTTCAAAAAAAAATTATGAAACTAATGGGGAGATTAGTTATGGATTCAAAATTCACAAGGACTTAAATTATACAAACCATTTGTTGTATTTGAGCTGTAAATTTTGAAATTTACAATGGCAACTCAGATCTTCCAATCTAAGTGTAACCTCAATACAATTAAAATTCCGAAAAGGGAGCAGAATTAAAACCTTTGCTATCTAAAATATAGATTTCAAACTCTAAGTCATTAATTTTTAAAGGAGCTCTAAGTCATTTTTCACATAAGATGTTACACAATCTCAAGATCTCATACACTAGACCAAATGGCTAGTGGTGTGAACCATTATAAATTTCGAATATCAAGGATTTGAAGTTTTAAAAAACTTGAAACAACCAAAAGTTTAAAATACTTTATCAAACTTAAATACATTCATCCAAAAGCACAAGTAGATTAAAGTATGTTATGCTTAAGTTGTCAAAAGGAGTTTGTATTGCTCTGTTTGGTGCAAAATTGACATATTTGTACGTAATTTTGGAGAATTAGATACCACATTAGTTTTATCACATATTTATCACTTTTTATGTGAATGATTATTATTATTATTATCTTATTATTATTATTTTATTATTTTCATTTTATTATTTATTATTATTATTATTTTTTTATTATTATTTTGTTATTACTATTACTATTATTAATATTATTATCATTATAGAAATTAGTTTATTCTCAAAACACATGGGAATGGGCTAATCCCATGTAAGGGGGAATGAGATTACTTTGAAAATGGGATTCCCAAGTTCATTTCTTCATAACAAGCATGAAAATCAGAATAAAGTTAAAAATATCATTTCATTCTCAATCGCATTTGAGTGTACCAATCGTTACTTTAGTATGGCTAAAAGTACAAAAAAAAGGTATTTTAGTTATAAATTCATAGTTCATCATCATGTCTGACTCGTAACAATTTAAATAGTGAAACAAAGTCGACAAATCTTTAGAAAGATTATTCTGCTCATGCCACGAGATTAATACTTAAACTATTGACTTATAAAGAATTCATACACTATGTTGAGTTTATCTTCAGCACAGAGGCTGGTTTTATTAGAAGATCTCATCAATCAGCAAATTTGACTTCCCTTGATCATAGGATCAGATTTCTATAATTATGTAAATGAAATCGTGATTGGTTATTTACCTAGAATAGATTTCCCTTCATACCTAGAATAGACTTCTTTGTATAGTATAAATGCTTGTAATATATTGCAGAGAAGAAATACAACAAGAAAGAGAAGAAGTTTTCTTTCCCAGTTCTTCTTGATGTCAATTCTAAATTCAACATGGTATCAGAGCACCGTTTCTGGTGACTCTACATACCCCACTGCTTCCGCAACAATCATACACAGACAAACATAATAACCTCGCTATCATGAGTGACCCCAAACAATCAACTAAGACTTCATCAGAAGTCCCGGACCCCTTTACCTTGCATCATTGAGATCAACCAGGAAACATTCTGGTTTCAAAGGTCCTTGTAGGCGACAACTATGGAGCATGGAGTCATGCTATGAGAATTAGCCTGAGTGCGAAAAATAAACTCGGATTTGTTGATAGAACCATTGAAGCCCCATCTGAAACCAACAAGACATATGCATCATGGCAGAGGTGCAATGATATGGTTCTTGCTTGGATTTTGAACTCCGTTCATGGAGACATTGTAAATAGTATTTCCTATTACACAACGGCGGCAGAGGTTTGGACAGATCTTCGAGATTGTTATTCACAAGGCAATGATGCACGAATCTTCCAACTCAAACGCGAAATTGTTGAGCTCCGACAAGGTCAACAATCCATCGCTGTTTACTATACCAGGATGAAAGCTTTATGGGATGAATTGTCATCATACAATGATGTCGCCACCTGCACATGTGGAGGACTCAAGAAAATATGCGAACGAGAAGAAAAAGACAAGGTGATGCAATTCTTAATGGGGTTGAATGATACCTACTCCGCAGTCCGGGGACAAATCCTATTGATGCAGCCTCTTCCGGACACACAAAAGACGTATTCTTTGATGCTTCAGCAAGATAAACAAATGGAGGTTTCCCTCAATCACACCAATACAAGTTCATTTGCCATGAATGTGGCGCACAACAAGGAATTTACTTCCAAGAACTCACTGTCACAGAAGGAAAAGGTGCCACTTCATTGTTCGCATTGTGACCAGGATTATCATACTATTGACAAATGCTACTATTTCCATGGCTTTCCACCTGGTCATAAGTTTCATGGCAAAAATGTGAAACCCCCAAACAAGCGAAGACCCGCTGCAAACCATGCTAAAGCTGATGTCGAAAACTCCAAAGGTCCTAGCACAGGTCAAAATGATGGCCCAACATTCACCCAAGAAGAATACAATCAAATCATGGCAATGCTAAAGAGGAACAATGGTAACCCACAACACCTTGCTAATGTCGCAGGTATTATCACACCCACCTCTAACATGTCACAAGTTGCCTCTCACTCGACTCTATATTGGATCATTGATAGCGGGGCGACTGACCATATAATGTCCACACTGCACTTGCTTGACAAAGAAACACCACGTGTTTCAAATTCAGTTCAAATGCCAACTGGTAGCCAAGTACATATAGACTCTATCGGTTCTGTCAAAGTTACCTCTAATATTACACTTGATGAAGTTCTCCATGTGCCAAAGTTTAAAGTCAATTTACTCTCAGTGAGCAAACTTACTCACGCATTAAAATGCATAGTGATATTCTTTTCGGATTTTTGTGTCATACAGGATGTACATACGAGGAGGATGATTGGCCTGGGCAAGCAATTTAATGGGCTCTATTACTTGGCATCGGACCAAAATCCTAAACTTGCCAACCATGTCAGCCGCCACACAAATCTTTGGCACCAAAGACTAGGACACCCTTCTCATAGTCCTTTACACGTATTGATCAAGAATGTTCCAGCAATTATGTTTGATTCACATCATGTTTGTGATATTTGTCCACTTGCTAAACAAACTAGATTATCGTTTCCCTAAAGTCCTATTCAATCTACTGCACCTTTTGATTTAATTCATTGTGACATTTGGGGGCCTCATCGAGTCAATTCACATTTCGGGGCTCGTTATTTTTTGACAATTGTTGATGATTTTAGTCGATACACTTGGATTCACCTTATGCGTTTTAAATCTGAAACACAAGAATTATTACGCTCTTTTGTCTTTTGGGTGCAAACACAATTTAATTGTACAATCAAAGCACTTCGTGCTGATAATGGCACTGAATTCACTTCCATGCGTCTGTTTTTTTAACGCAATGACATTTCCTTTCAAACTTCTTGTCCATCAACACCCCAACAAAATGGAGTTGTTGAACGAAAACATCATCATCTTTTGAATGTGGGTCGAGCTTTGCGTTTTCAAGCAAATTTACCTTTAACCTTTTGGGAGGATAGCATCCAAACTGCTTGTTATTTGATCAATCGTTTGCCCACGCCATTACTTGGCAAGATTTCTCCTTATGAATTATTGCATAATAAATCTCCTGATTATTCTCATCTTAAAGTTTTTGGTTGTTTGTGTTATGCAACAAATTTGATGGCCATTCATAAGTTTGACCAACGTGCTCAACAATGCATTTTTGTTGGGTATCCTTTGGGTAAAAAAGGCTATCGTGTCTACGATCTTACTACTCATAAATTTTTTACCACTCATAATGTTGTGTTTCACGAACACATTTTTCCGTATTCTACCAATCCACCCGATCACCAAGATGATACCCCTACCTTACCCTTGCCATTCGCCCACCATGACAATCTCCCAGAGCCTTTACCAGATACACCAACCACCCACAGCTCACGGCATCTCCTATTGTCACTGACGATCCTTCCTTCACAAACCTTTCTACCACCACACATCTTCCTATAATCATAGAAAACTCTTCGCCCTAACCCACAACTTCTCTACCACATCCACCGCGTCAATCAGGTCGCATTACCAAGCCATCCATTCACCTACATGATTATAATGTTTATCATGCTCAACATCTTGCTCCCGACGCCTCATCCTCCACGTCCGGCACAAGGTATCCTCTTTCGCACTATGTATCTTATGCATATCTTTTGCCATCTCATCGATCTTTTGCTTGCCAAATTTCTACCACTGTGGAACCTAACACCTTTGAACAGGCTAACCAAGATCCTCAGTGGCGAACTGCCATGGCTTCCGAGCTCCAAGCTCTTGATGAGAATCACACATGGACACTTACCACTCTCCCACCTGGACATCGTGCAATCGGCTGCAAATAGGTCTATAAAATAAAGTATAATTCCAATGGAACCATCGAGCGTTACAAGGCTCGCCTCGTTGCAAAAGGATTTACTCAATGAGAGGGTCTTGATTACAAGGAGACCTTTGCCCTTGTTGCTAAGTTGATCACGGTGAGATGCATCCTTGGCATTGCCTCTGTTCGTAATTGGTCCCTTCACCAAATGGACGTTCAAAATGCCTTTCTTCATGGGGAATTATTTGAAGAAGTTTACATGCAGCTGCCACCTGGGCTTCGTCGATAGGGGGAGTATAATGTATGTCGCCTCAACAAGTCCTTATATGGACTTAAACAGGCCTCTCGCAGCTGGTTTCACAAGTTTTCCAATGCTTTTTGTCAAGCAGGCTATCGACAATCTAAGGCAGACTATTCCTTGTTTACTAAAATGCATGGGAATTCATTTACGGCGGTACTTATCTACGTTGATGACATGATTCTCACAGGAAATGATAATGATGCTATACTTGATCTCAGGCAATTTCTTCACAACCCTTTTTGAATAAAAGATCTTGGCAAGCTAAAGTATTTTCTCGGAGTGGAAGTTGCACGATCCGCATAAGGTATCTCCATTTCCCAACAAAAATACACGTTGGATATTCTCGATGAAGCTGGATTACTTGGTGCGAAGCCAGCCAAATTTCCCATGGAAGAGAATTTAAAATTATCCCCCACAGATGGAGAAATCCTCAAGAATGCTTCTCAATATAGAAGACTCGTTGGTAAGCTTATTTATCTCACCATCACAAGGCTTGAGATTTCTTATGCAGTCCATGTCCTTAGCTAATATATGCAAGAACCGCGAAAACCACATCTTGAAGCTGTTCATCGCCTTCTACGGTATTTAAAAGAAGTACCTGGCCAAGGTCTTGTTTTCCCTTCACGAGGCAATACTGTCCTGAGAGGATACTGTGATGCAGACTGGGCTCGCTACCCCATTACGAGGAAATCCGTCACTGGATATTGCATATTTCTTGGTAATTCACTTGTATCGTGGAAAACCAAGAAACAATCTACTGTTTCGCGATCTTCAGCTGAAGCGGAGTATCGTGCAATGGCTTCAGTCACATGTGAGCTCACTTGGATGAAATATTTATTTGCTGATCTTTGAGTTTACCATCCTGGACCAGCCAAGTTGTTTTGCGACAATCAAGCAGCCATCCATATAGCTGCAAATCCGGTTTTTTATGAGCTCACCAAACATATAGAGATCGATTGTCATGTTGTGCATGAAAAGATTCAAACAGGGGTCATCGCAACAGCCTACGTTCCAACAAAACAACAACTTGCTGATATCTTCACAAAGCCATTGGGACAAGCAATGTTTCGTTCCATCCTTAGCAAGCTAGGTGTAGCTGACATCTACACTCCAGCTTGAGAGGGAGTATTAGAAGATCTCATCAATCAATAAATTTGACTTCCCTTGATCATAGGATCAAATTTCTGTAATTATGTAAATGAAATCGTGATTGGTTATTTACCTAAAATAGATTTCCCTTCATACCTAGAATAGACTTCTTTGTATAGTATAAATGCTTGTAATATATTGCAGAGAAGAAATACAACAAGAAAGAGAAGAAGTTTTCTCTCCAATTCTTCTTGCTGTCAATTCTAAATTCAACAGGTTTTAATGTTTAAATATCCGTCTAATAATTTCAACTAGAAAACTTGCCTCACATAGCTAGGTTGTTATGTTTTTAGATTTAAATGATAAAGATAGGAATGATCGGGCCAGTAATTTATTTGAGAAAAATGCGACTACAATGCTATAAGAGACACAGATGGCAGGCATATAAATTTGAAATGAAATGTTTTCAAAATGCAGACACAAGCCGCGGACACTACCCTAACTTGTATGCCCACACGCTAAAATGGAGTAGAGTTTACAGAAGTTTATAAGACAAACCTAATTCAAAAACCTACGATCTGGGAAAAGAATTAAAAAAAATTGATCATTTTCTTTTTTACAAAAGAAACACTTATATTAACAATAACAAACTAATACAAAAAGTAGACCAATATACCAAAGCCCAAAAAAGAAAACTACAGACAGATAAACTAAAACCTAACACTAAAAGATACATATGAAATTTAAACAAATTGGGCCATATAAACAATCAGAGGTCCAACACCATAAACCCTACCCTGAAACAAACCTTGGACCACCAGAGCAAGTTTTCATCATATAGAGCCGACACTGGTGACGGCAAGATAGTAACAACAACACCACATAGAACACATAATCTGCTATTCGAACCAGAACATACTACAAAGATAATGTTATTTATATGGCCCAAGAGTGCAAAAGGCAAGCAAGGAAATGGAATGAGATGCGAGTAACGCCATCATATAGGAAGCTGCAAGATGCCAAAATCTCCATAAGTCGCTGAAATGAGAGAATGTCTAGTGACAAGTAATGGAAGCGCTGTAACGCCCCAACTCGACCCCTCCTACAATCAGTTAGGATGCAACTCGTTGCTGCTGAGGTGCACCACCGGTAGGTTGGCCTTGATAACCCTGGGTCGCTGCCCGACCCTCAGTCCTCTGAAATCTAGGGCAATCCCTCGCCCTATGCTGATTGCTGCCGCAACCCAAACACGTTCTTGCCTTCGCCCTGTAGTCGGCCTCCACATGGCCCTGACGCTTACAGTAAGTACACTGCGGTAACGAAGTACTGATACTGCCCTTAGAAGACCTAGAAGCTGAATAAGTGGCTATACTAGCCTTCTGCTGGGGTCTCGCAACACTAGGCCTATATTGACCTTGAGACTGGGCCGGCATATACTGTGACTGAGCCTGGAATAAGCCCTGCTGAAACTGGGGCTTGTAGAAACCCTGTTGCCCCTGTGGTCTGAAAGAACCTTGCTGCACCGAAGGCCTATAACTACCTTGCTGTACTGAAGGTCTACACATACCCTGATGGCCCTGCGGCTGAAATGGCCTCTTACTAGGCTGACTGCGACCAATCTGTTCCCATTTCCTCTTCTCTAACCTGGATGCCGCATCAAAAGCCTCAGAAAATATATCATACTGATTCAGGGCCATTGCATCCTGAATCTCTGACCTCAAACCCAACATAAACCTCCAAGTCCTACGCTCCTCATCTGCTACAAACTCCGGTGCATACTGGGACAATCTAGTAAAAGTGGCCTCATACTGAGCCACCGTAGCATCCCCCTGAACCAAGGACAGGAACTCCGCCTCTCTCCTTTCCCGTGCAATCCTCGGAACATACTTCGCCCGAAATGCTCTAAGAAAGGTATCCCAAACATACGGAGTACCTCTAGTCTCCCAACCGACTCTCACTGTGCGCCACCATTCCTCTGCCTCATCATCAAACGGATAAACTGTATAACTGACTTTCCTCTCATCCATGTAGTCCAAAGGGTCGAATATCTTCTCTATCATATTAATCCAAGCTTCCGTCTTCCTATCATCTGGCTCTCCATGGAACCTCGGCGGATAATAACCCAAGAATTCCTTCAGCGTACCACGCCCGTGGTAACCACCCTAAACATTCAACAACTGAGTCTGTAATGTCTGTGCTTAGGCGGCCTGCCCTGCTAGTATCTGTGTCTGCCCTGCCATAATCTCCGTCATCCTATCCATGGGTTGCACCAATACGGTCATCACCCCGATCTCGACCCGGTGCCACATTATTTAGTGCCTTGTCAACTACCTCAGGCCTACCTCGGGTTCTTGGTCTACCAGCCATTCTACTAATCAAAGCGTTAGCACATGTTATAGCACATAGACAGGCTATAGACAATTATTGTCACATAAACAACAAACACACATAAACCACATAAATCACTTAAGTATCAATCACATAAACAAGTTGATCACACAATCACATAGTCACTAAATCACTTAATCACTTAATCACTTAATCAATTTAATCATATTAATACATATTTCATTTTTCTTTCACTTCATACATACTTTCATGCTAAGACTATTATCCACATTCCGAGAATACCCCGGCTGACAACTAAACATAATCTCTAATACCACTTAATGTAACGCCCTAACTTGACCCCTCTTACAATCAGTCAGGACGCAATGGAATTTCAGCAGTATAACGACAGTAATTAGGACACCGAGTCTCTAAACCAACATCTTCGCAACTCATACAATCAACTCCACAACAATTCAACAATTAAACATCACAACCACAATATACAATAAATATTCTTTTACTATTGCATCCATAGGTTATACGCCTCCGTTCCAACATCATACATTTACTATATAACATACATTTCCAAAATAGATTATAACCAATCTAGTAGCCTAATCATTTTCCAAAAGCAAGACTACTAAGCTAGCAACATTTAATTCATTATCTTTACAACATCTTATACATCATAAACTTCTAAGCACATAGGACTCGTCCACATATGGCACATTATCCTCTTCTGGAAACACGTACCCGTAATTTGGATCGGTAACACCTGTATGCATGCAATAACTGAGAGTGAGCTTATATAAAACAAGCCCAGTGAGGATTCAATAGATCTCTAACAGTATTTACTATACTCCTTGGAAATCATCCTTTGAGCAGTAAACACATAATAATCAATAACAATAACAATATAAGCACATTAGTAATAATGACCAATCAATAAAGGATACTCTAGTTGGTGTAGCTCCAAACGCCATCACGATCTCAACCGTTCTTCTTATAACTCCCCATTACTCACGCACACGAGGTACCTCACTATCCCCTCCCTACATGACACCTCCGCCCATGTGAGCTGGGGGTAACCTATGATAGTCATGCCATTATCAACCCGACTCTGCCTGAGAGGTGGCACACACATACCAAGATTCATGACAATAATAATAAACATTCATATCTTAGGAAGACAACATATCAAGTTGACTATCTCCCGGCTCATCAATAAACAATTATCACAGGAGGACAACAAAGTAGGTTGCCTATCTCCCGGCTCATCAATAATCAATCAATAATCATCATTTCAACAACATAACAACAACTAGTCAAATAAGCAACAAATAACTAAGTTAGATGACAAAGTAGGCCACCCAACTTAACATGCATTAGACACACATCCAAACCCTAGTCTAACCATTAACAACTCACAATTCATTCACTCAAACACCACCCAAACATCCAAAGGCATAATTCAAGATTTTAAAGAAAGACAACCCAAACTTCTAAAAGTCATAACTTACATTCTACTAATCCGATAACCTCCAAACCAGTTTCTATCACTCACCCACTCAATCAAAAACATTAGCCCCCTCGGAAACCAACCATAATCCATCCAAATCAAGCCCAACAACCCTAAAACCCTAATGCATCATGGCTGAAATTTTTGGACTTTTACACCGATATCACAATCAAAATTTCGGCATTACAACATTACTACCACGTATTTAACAAACTTTTACAAGCTAACATCAATCGATTCCAACCACCACAACTCCAATTATTCAACAAATAGCCAATAACTCAATTTTAATACCTGAAAAATAAAAATTCATGCTACATCGGTTCAAAACTGTTATAAACACATATAATCAATCCTTAGCATCTACTGAGCAATAATATAACTTCAATTTAACATTTCAATAGCTAAAAATTCGATTATATGAATTAACATAAAAATGGCATTTTGAGATCTAGAATTTTTCTCTCACTTTTGATGTGTTTTGATGCAAGAAAGATGTAGAATGGATGCCCAACTAGTGAATTCAAGCTTTGGTTGACAAGATTTGGCCTTCAAATGCAAGTTCTAATGAAAAATCCCTTTGAAAACCTTTGAAATTTTCTCTCTTTTTCTCTCTATGGTGTCACGGCAATGTGTGTGTTTGTGAGTGTGTTTTGTGAGCTTTTTAATGTGTGTTTATGCTTATAAGCTCAAAGTTAACAAAATTCAAAAGGTCAAAGGTGAACACTTAGTTAATTTTTAGTCTTTTAATTATTTTTTAGTCTTTTAATTCTATTTTAGACAATGTTTGCTCAAAACATTTATGCAACACTTAGACTATTTTAAGTAGTTTATTTTTAGGTGACAAGAATTTTCTCATGCAAAAACTTTCACCCGACTCGACTAAAAGCAATTTTTGCAAAAGAAGTGTAAAAACCTTTAAAATTCCAAAGCCGATTTGAAATCTATTTTAATCAAACACGGGTTTATTAATATCCGAAGACTAGGTTTTAAAATGTTTAAAACACCCCTGTAAAAATTTTAGCGGACAGGTGTTCAAAATACTATTCACATAAATCGTCGATAAAATTTTTTATGCCGATTTTGATGAAAATTTCATGAATGCACACATAGCATGTATTAAGAATATAAATTACATATTTAGCACATTCTAATTTATATAACACATAAACAGGTCAAATCACGCAAATCGAGGCAAAGAAACGCAAATCGTGGTAAAGACGAAAATTGAGATTTCACAAGCGCAGTCCACCAGCGTGCTTCCAAAAATACCACCACAACTAGTGGTCATCAACACGAAGAGTGAGGAGAGAGCAGCAAAGACAGACCCCGAAAGAATACCAAGTATGAGATGTTGCTACCAAAGCACTCAAATCAAAGGAAAAGATGACCGGGACTTCCAACAACACAAACGGCTCTAAATAAGAGATTTACAACTCAAAAATAGCTCAAAAAAACAAAAACCAACGCCAAGAGAGAAAGAGGAGGATTGGGTGCTACGGCCTTGAGGACCATATAATTTAGTACCGAGAACAAGTATATAGAAGTGGTGAGACAACCTTTAACCAGAGGGGATGGTTTCTCCTTCAAAGGTTGGGAGGGAGAGCTTATCCTCAACTTAAAATACTAACAATCGAGGGGATTCATACTCTTCATTTAATACTTCGGATGACATAAGTTAGATATGTGCATTTAGTTATACATATGTATATATTTCTCCCTACCTTAACCTTTTATATGGCAACAACCCAGTTGCTTCATGTATCACACCACATTGCCCAAATGGTGTATGCTGTAAGGTGTCACAACTTACTCCTATTTTTTTTTTTTTTTTAAATGTATAGTTTAGAGTTTTTAGGGTGATAGTAAAAAAGCTGACAGATAAAAAAAGTGAAATGTCCATAATGGTGTACGTGTAGAAAAATATGATGAAATCTAAACCAAATGATGTGGAAAAATATGTTGATTCCTTTTGGAATTCATGTGTCTACCTCATAATACATACAAGAAGAAAGGAAAGAGACATTAATCTTTAAGGATTCTTTGTAAGATTCTTTTGTAATGTAGCATTTTCTTTGGCATTATAATAACTCATTGTCCTCATATACTGCCACTTGTTTTAGTATTGTATGATTAGTTCATTTCAAAAACTGGGTTGACTTGGTCCCAACAAGGTTGAACCAACGACAACTTTGTACTGGATTGAGAATAATAATTGAGCCCTTCTAGGAAGAACACAAACAACAATCCAATCAAATATTGTAGCCAAGATGCTTTATAACTTGGTTGATGCTTAAATGATAAGTTGGTTGGTATTTACATCATGATATTCTGTATGATTATACCCCCACATGTTCTAGGTTAAATGGTGGTTAAGACTCTAAACAAAAACTTCATTTTTTTTTTTGGTCCACTTAAAAATATTTAAGAATGCCAAAATCCTTGCTTATATACGAAGTGGGTTTTCCATAATCCAACCTTGTAAGAAGAACATTGAAGTCTGATCCCATGAAGGTAGTGCTTGATTTTAAGCTTAATTTGCATCCTTAAGTAGATTAAGGAAAAAGCTATATACATTTCAAATGTCTTACTTATTGTACAAATGTATTTGCTTTCATGCACCACTGCCCCAAAACAGAAAATTGAGCTGAAAGTCGACATTCAAAGAGAAAAGAGCAAAACTGAGGTAATGAAGAGGGTCGCCAAACTTTCAGGTATTGAGTTTTTCATAATATTATCAATACATGTTTAAATATTTCGAGTTAATCGATTAGACTCAAGTATGTTGGCAAACTGTAAAATACTTGGATTATCTACTATTGTCAACATGAGTTTAAATATTTTGATACGTACAATTTTCGATTTATTATATTAGTCAACTAAACTTGATTTTATGTGCTGTAGCAACGTCATAGTTGAACGAATACTCACTATATATATATTTTCCTCAAGACAGGTATTAATGAGATAAAAGTGGATGATGAGAAGGGGATACTAACTATTGTTGGGAATGTTGATCCTATAAAGCTTGCCAAGAAACTCAGAAGTTGTGGAGCATATGCAGAAATAATTAGTGTTGGACCACCAAAGAAACCTAAAGAACCTAAAAAACCAACTAAAAACAAACTTAAAAAGCCATGTCCTCCTCCTTGTCAATGTAACCAATGCCGACCAGAAAAGCCATGTCCTCATTCTTGTCAATATAACCAATGCCGGCCAGAAAAGTCATGTCCTCCTTCTTGTCAATGTAACCAATGCCGGCCAGAAAAGCCATGTCCTCCTTCTTGTCAATGTAACCAATGTCGGCCAGAAAGCCATGTCATCCCTCTTGTTAATGTAACCAATGCTGGCCTTTTGCTGCTGTGATGGTCCCGTCAGCTATGCTCCCTATCCTCCATGTGATGCTGGTGGCTGTTCCATTCTTTAGGAAACTCTGCAATAAGTTGCATTTTCTCGGTTTTTGCTACTGAGGGAGATTGAAATTGAGAAATTTAAATAATCTTTTTAGGGGTAATTATACCTCATGTTGTTCCTCAAAAGTGAGATAGTGAAAGTGTAATAATGTTTATTTGAGATCTTCTTTAGTCAGATCGGGCTAACCATCAATCAACTTACATACAAGTGGGTCTCACAACATATGAGGCTCACCCGTTGTTTTTAAAGCTGATGGTCAATTTGGACTGACCAAAGAATTTTTATGTTCATGATTTTATCTCTAGGGGTTGGTGAAGATCCTAGTTCACTAGTTTGAATTAAAACTGGTTGGCACAAGTGTGATTTGATTAATCTTATTCCAATATTTTACAAAGTCACTTCTTTCATGAAATTACGTTTGAGGTGTTTGGTTGAAAGAGACAAAAAAATAAAGTAAAATAAAATAAAATAATCCCTCAAAATAATTATATGAATTTTCGACTTAACATTCTTGGCAGTAAAATCTCATTCCAATATATCTAACAATTATCTCTCATCCTACGAATCGAAATCTATCTTATATCCTATATATCAAAAATATATTTTGTAGTACAAAACATTGCATAAAATGAAAGATTACAAGTTATACTTAACAAAAAGTACGACACAATGTAATGATTTCACATCAAAAAATGTAATGATCCCATATCAGAATCTCACTCACACAATGATATTTTTAAGTACAAGGGGTTCTCCCACATCGAAAAAGGGTTAAAGTTATTTTTCCCCATAAGTTTATAGCATAAACCCAAAGTGGCCCATGAGATTTTAACAATACCCAGATTTTCCCATGAGGTGTAACAGAGTTAAAATTTAGGGTTAAATCCACTTTGTACCCCTATCCTATACATGTTGTGACACTTACTAACTCTCACCTTTAAAAACACCCACTTATTACCCTTTTCCTTTGGTCATTTTTAAGTTATGTTAACATAAATGCACAATTACTAAATGACCCTTATCAACTATTTATAAACCCAAATTTACCCTTAAATAAAAAAATAACAAAACCCTACACCTTTCATCCTCAATCCTAACCTAACCCCATACACCCCCACCCCTAACCTCAACCCCAACCCCTCCCCCGACTAAACCAAAACCCCAACCCCAAAATCTGATGACCTCCACCCCATGCGGACCTTACCCACTATAGCCCTACCCACACAGACCACTACCCCCACACCACGTGGACCATGTGTGTATGGTACTGTGTGCGTGTGCTTGTGAATGTTTGCGTGTGTATTTTTTGTTTTTTAAAAAAAATTTCTATTATAATCTTTTTGATGTTGAAAGACAATATAAGATCCAAAATCAACTAGGATTTTGCCATTCTTTCACCAAGATTTGCATCTTTTGTTCTTGTTATTTGTGTGTGTACGTGTTTGTGATTGTGTATATGTGCATGTTTGCATGTGACTGTGTCTATGTGCGTGTTGTCACTGTGTATGTGTGTGTGTTTGGTGTCTCACTGTGTATTTTTTGAAGGTTGTGTATGGATGTTGATACTGAAAAATGGGTATATGTGCGGGGTATTGATGATAAAAGAGGTGTAGAATAGTGTTTTTCGTTGTTTGTGGGTGTTTAGATGGTATGGGTATTTTTGGCAAAAAATATGAACAATAACACAATCAGTTAATTTTTTAACGTGAAGTTAAGAAGAGGGTTAATAAGTGAGTGTTTTTAAAGGTAAGGGGTAATAAGTGTCACAATATGTATAGGATAGGGGTACAAAGTGGATATAACCCTAAAATTTATTAACAGTCAAATATTTGACCTCCTATAATTACTACTTTACCCATGTGCATCATGTACAAATACTATTTTGCCTACACCTCTCAATTGTTATTGTTTCTTTGTCCCGCCACCATCCCCCACTCCTTCCACCTCCGTTGCCAGGAATGAAACTTTGACTTGATTGATGGCATCGTAAGACGACTCTTTTTTTTTTTTTAAAGTTCAAATAAGACGACTTAACACAAGAAAGCATCTACTTAGAATAAGACAACATCTTCACTTACAAAATACACCACACAAACTGATTGATTTTCACACTATTTCACAACAACTACAAGCAGAATGTCATATTCATACTACATAAAGAACATGTTAGCAAGCTTTTTTTGCTGATGAACCATGAAAACCCAATAACAACCATTGTTAAATCAACAACACACTATAAGGACAATCACATAAAGTAATTATGAATGTTGCAAAAATTGACATCAATGCATCAAAACCCATTTGAGTCACCAAACGAAGATACAAATCTTCATATAAATACACATAGGTGCAGTGTACCTACATATATATGTACATGTAAATTATATATGTGCATACAAACATTAATTGAGATAGAGAAAGAAAACCCAATTTGTATCACAGCAAAATGGTACCCGACGAATTCCACTAGGCAGCCAAACCTTCTCTTCCAAGTCCTATATGCTTTCGGGACACAATGGGAGCAATGATGAAGTAACAAGTAATTGCAAAAACTTGGGTTTTGATGCAATGGTGCTAAATAAAAAAAATAACCAATCAGGTATAGAGGTGGTGGTGGTGGAAGGTGGGGGTAAAAAGAGTAATGATAGCGAGGATGGTGGCAGAACAGAGAAGGGAAACTTCACGAAAAGGGTGTAGGCAAAATGTAATTATACATGGCAGACAGGGGTTAAGTAGTCATTGCAAAAGGTCATATATTTGACGGTTAATAAATCTTTAACACTATTACACTTCATGGGAGAATATGGATATTGTTGAAACCTCATGGAGTACTTTGAGTTTATGCTATAAAACGAGGAAAATGACTTTATAAACAACATAAACAATGCAATGATTAGATGAAGTCATTTGCAAAACCATTTAATTTTGTACCATGGTTACGGAAATTTATACAAGAAATTAAACATAACCACATTTTTTTTATTTGTTCAATTTGAGCGTCGTAAAAACCCTAAAAATGTGTTATCATGAGGATTCCTGTTTTAGAAGAATTCTTGTTATTTTCAACAATTTTCTGTCTTGACATTCTCTTCTTAAAAAAACTATTCATCTACGATCTTTAGTCTTAATGTTAGTAATCAATGCTTTAAAAAAAATTGTGACTAAATTGAATTTTTTTTGAAAAATAATAGAAACAAAATTAGCTAATGTTGAAAAATAATGACGAATTTAAAATTTTTAAAAAATAATAAAAATTAAATCAGCTAATTTTAAGTAATAAAAATAAATTTAAAATTCTAAAAAAATAATAGCTACCATTTGTGCAGTTTTCCGGACCTAATTCCAACTTATTTTTAAGTGCTTATAAGCCCAGTCTAAGAAAGTCTTTGACAGACTCATTGACCCGATCCGGAATACACAACGTCCCGAGTTTCAAGAAGTACTTTTCAGCGCACACTATTGGCGCCGGCGATTCAAGCTGAGAATTTACATAAGCTATTGTTCTTAGCATTTGCAAATCTCATTTAGAACATTCTAGACTAAACTCATCGAACTTAATCGTATTACAACAGTTTTGAGTATGGCGATGAAGAGCTCTTGGCAGCAAAAAGACCTCGCATTCATCATTTTCTATGCTTTTCTCTTCTACGCTTTTGTCATCCGCTGCTCTCTTCAACTATCTCACAATGTACTATATTAAGATAAGTTAAGATAAATCTGTTATTATTGATGAACTGATTAAATCACAATGTACTATGTTTATTAGAGATTCTTTACTAGCGAAAGTGTTTTAAAATATCTATTTCTCGGAAACTTGGTCAATGATTTAAAGGATTATTTATGTTTCACATATGCGATACTTGCAAAAGCATTAGAGAGTACATTGTAATTGTACTGGAGAACATGAAGAAAACTATGAAAGGTTAAAATGGTTTACGAATATGTCATTTTTTTTTCTTTTTGTTATAAATGGTTGTTTGATCCACCTATATATATGTACATTTTAATTTTAATTTAATGAATTATAAACTGCTTACTTAACAAAAAAATAAAATAATAAAATATATGAGATAACCATATATGTCGAGGTCGAAATGTTGCAGTTGAGGTTGGGAGGCTACTTCTGCCGAGCTGAATTTCTGGGTCGGCTTCTTGACATGGATTTTCAGGTCGGCTACCTGACCTGCACAAGGAAAAAGAAGGAAAAAGTGGGGTAATGACCCGGATTTTTCCCTCGGCCGTGCGAATGATTAGTATGTCTGAGCTGGCGAAGTAGCTGAGAGCATTTAATGAGCAGTTACCTCATAAATGAAGGGGTAGAGCTCTATTTATACTAAATTCGGATCTGACAGCATTTAATGCGGTGCAGCTTTATGTCCCATCAAGGCTTTATGTCCCATCAGGATAGCTGGCGCAGAGGTCGGGGTTTTCCTAGGTCGGGGTGAGGTCGGATCAGCATCCAGGTTGGGCATTAGCTGAATACGCTGGTCTTGGCTCGGGTTGGCCAGCCTTAACTCGATGCGGTTCTTACCCCAGCTCGGGGTGGGCATTAAACCTCAGCTTGGGGGTCCCCCCGTCAATTCCCTCATCTCCTCCCCCCCCCCCCCCTCCCCCCTAAGTCGAGATCAAGAGGGTGAGATCTGGATTTGGGAGTTTTTCCCGAGCTGAAAGTGCCCAACCCCGGCAAAGTGGGGGTGGCCACGTCAACGGTGCATGCCCTTCAGATGGCTGACACATCACCGGCAGTTATGACAATATTCGACGTTTGGGATTCCCGAGGCGGTTACAAGAGCTGCCTATAAATAGGGCCTTGATATCCGAGATTCATTTCACACTTTGCTTACGAAATTTGGAGCTTTCAGGTCAACAACCAAAGTGGTCGGACGCTTTTAGCTCGACAAATATCTTCTCAGGGTATTCAGCTCGGAATCCATTAGCTCGGAGCCAATTAGGTCGGAGGCAATTAAAACGGGTCATCTTTGATAACTAGAGTGGTAGGTACGTCCCGACTCCCTTTAGTTATTCCTGCACATATTTTGATTTGTAAACAGGATGGGGAGGTCGGAGTCGGAAGATTCCCAAGTGATGGAGGTGAGGTCCTATGGAGGGGACGAGGATCCATCGAGCTCGGAATCGACCTCAGATGGAGGCCACGGTGATGATAGCGTTGGTGCATCTCAAGGATCACCTCGGCAATCTAGGCTCAGGGAGAGTGATGATGATTTCTAAGTGATCGGGGTCAGGGAAGTGCAAGAAGAAGCTGAAGCGGATCCTTTGGCCGACCTGGGAGACTTGGGAGATAGGGAACATGAGGAGCCATTGAACCAGTTGGAGGGAGCTGAGATACCATAAGAGTACTTAGTTGGAGCCTCTATGTCGGAACTGATTGAAGCGGTCCCGGTTAGGGCAGTCCAACCTCAGAGCTCAGCTACAACCAATGGTTCGTCAGCTCAGGGGAAGAAGATAGAGCAGCTATTTGCCTACTGTAAATGCGAGTGCCATTCTACCTTCCAGATGGCTAACACCAAGCTAAGGGATTGGTCGGTGGACCAACGCCACAAGCTAAAGGTTCCAGGTCAAAACAAATCCGCCTGCTATCCTCTACTCGATCACTTCACTATCTATGACCTCGCCTTCGATTCATCTGGCTTCCACTTCTCGACTTCATCGCCGGCATTTTGAATTACTTCGAGCTTAGCCCGGGTCAGATGTCACCAAATGGTTGGGCCATAATGGTGGCATTTTATGTATTCTACCTGGAGAGAAAAATAGAGCTAACCCTGCGTCGGTTCAGGCAGTTCTTTGTGTGCAAGCCCAACCCAAAGCAGCTTGGGTGGTTTCATTTCGCAGCTCAGGCCACCAATGCCATTTTTACCAAGTGGCACTCTTCCAATAAGGGTTGGCACAACGACTACCCGGGGTACAGAGTGGATTGGAATCCCTCCTTAAAGAAGAATGTGAACGATGACCCCAAGCTCTCAAAAGCGAAACTCGCCGAGGTCGGGGTATTGAGACCCGAGCCGGGTATGTTGATTGACATTGACAGCGTCCTCAGGTGGGACAGAATCTGGAAATCAAAGTTATTCGGGAGAGAACCCGACCTAAGGAAGGAGCACCCCCATCTACTTCCAAAGCCCGAAGAGAATGCAGAGTCCGGCTCAGAAGAGGGTCAGTTTACAGGATCAATGCCCGACCTCCCCGTCTCCTTGTCTACCGTTGTTCTCTTCAGTTTGCATTTGGTCATTTATCACATCTCTTTTCTTAATTTTTTGGTAGGCATGGTGAACACAGTAAAGCTCGCGTATGCTTAAAGGAGGAGAAAGACCGAGGCCAGTGGCGAAGTCTTGGCTCGATCTGACTTGGGCTCCGTCCCTCAAGGGCAGAGGCAGCGGCCTGGAGGCCAAGTATGGGAGGTCGGCACCGAGGTCTCCTCCAAGGGGACATCGGGGTCTCCCCTGCCTAAAAGATCGAGCTCAGGGGTGGCGATCCCAGAGCACTCAACGTCCCGCCCTGAGAGTAAGAAATGACCTCGGGTCGAATACTCCGGGAAAGGCAAGGCCATGGAGGTGAACCTTCCCAGCAAGGATTTTGTGGAGGCCGCCAAGTTCGCTCGCAACCTCAAGCTCGCAATGGTCCCGACGGAGCAGCTCTCGCTCGACTTGAGGACGACCATAGTCACGGTGAGGCATCTTCGACCGTGTTGATATGGTTATGTTTTTCAGCTTGGCTGATCATTTTGCTATCTTTTGCGCAGGCCGAGTCCCACATCCTTTCAGTACCCAATTTTCTTTCCAGGGCCCAACCTCGTTGCGTCGAGCTCGAGCAGCGATACATCGACTCCCGAGCTGAGCTTGAGGCCTTGAGGGAGTAGGCCGCCCAGAAGAGCAAAGTGGACACATCAGAGATTGACCGGCTGAAAAAAAAGCTCGAGCCAGAGAAGTCCCGGCGCTAGGCCGCGGCCAAGGATGTCGAGCGCTACAAGCAAGAAATGAGCGAAGCTGAGGCAAAGCTCCGAGAGTTAGCAAATCGGGTCAGCCTCCAAGGGGAGAAGGCAGTGGAAGCTTTCAAGTCCAGCCAAGCGGCCGTAGACTGGTTGGCCACGGAAGGTTGGGCGATGGTCCGGTACGCTGAGCTGGAGTACTATTTTCAGGGCCAGGTCGCAGTTTGGGAGCGAGCGAATACCTTTCTTTCCATCTCTAAGAATGACTACATCGAAATCTTGGATGCTCCACTGCCGGAGTTCTGGGACATTCCTGAGCTTCCAGCCGACCTGACATCCTAAGCTCAAGAGGTGGTCAAGTTTGTGAAGAAGGGTATAGATCAGGTCCGTGATAAAGCTGATGCTACCACCTCCACCGTTGCGCCTAAGTGAATTTTGTAGAGTCGCCCGGGTCGGGCTCTTGTAATTTCGCCCAGGTCGGGCTCTTTGTAATTGTTACTATTTTCAATTTTAATGAAATGAATATTCTAGTTTTGTTTGAGCTTTGCTCGAGCTTGTACATGTGTGCCTTTCTCTTCGCAAATATTTCTCAAGTAAGTAGGGTCGGACCAATATAATGGACATTTCAAACTTAATTTAAATATAAAGAACCGAGCTGGACGCGATTAATGAATTATCATCCTAATCCGAGCTGGTTAACTGGGCAACTATATAATCGTCGCCAACCTGGACTCGTTAGTCCGATTTCTAATTGGTCAAATATTGACGAGTGTTGAGCTCGAGTTTAGACCCAAACTAACATGTCGACCGGAAGCTGGATTATACCGAGTTGGACCTTAATCCGAACTGGCAAAACTAATCAAATTATTATTGATTATACCCGAGCTGGAACCTTGTCCGAGCTAGTTTACTTAATCATTAGCTCGTAATTAAGTGTGGCCACCGCGTTAATCTGAATCAGGAGTAGCTTAGTAGCTAATGTGCTTGGGCCCGGGTCAGGCATTGCACTGGTTTACAAAATGCATTGTATTGAATTTGTATATGTACTTGGGCTCGGGAGCCAATCGCAAGTAATGTTTTGGCTCGGGGCCTTACAAGAGATTTTGGCTCGGGGGCCTTAACAAGAGATTTTGGCTCCGGGGACGTTACAAGAGATTTTGGCTCAGAGCCTTAAACAAAATACCGCTTCAGGTGTTCTGAGTATCATGCATTCTTCAATAGTTTTCCGTACTTGTCGCAAAGGTAGAAGGTTCCGGGTCGGACTTCTTTCACAACTTCGTACGGTCCCTCCTAGGTCGGGGATAGCTTGTTACCCGAGTGTGGCAAAAAGATGGCCTTTCTGAGTACGAGGTTGCTAACCTTAATAGGCTTAGGCTTGACCTTCTTAGCAAAGGCTCTTTGCATGGAAGCTTTGCTGGCTAGCATTCTGATTTGAGCTTTAGCTCGGAGCTCTTCGGTGAGGTCGAGCTCTTCACGGATTAGTGCTCTGTTTATTTCTGGATCATGGTGGAAGATTCTACTAGTCGAAGACCTGATCTCCACTGGCAGCATCGCTTGAATACCAAAGGTCAGCTCGAAGGGCGATTCTCCCGTTGCCGAGCTGGTGGTAGTCCGCTGAACCCACAGTACCTCGGGAAGAATCAATGCCCACTGGTCTTCTGTTTCCTCTAGCTTGATTTTCAAGCCCTGTAAAATGATTTGGTTAGTCCTTTCAACTTGGCCATTACTTTGAGGGTGAGCAATAGATAAGAATCTAAGGTCGATCCCGATCTCAACACATTTGCCTCGAAAGTATGCACTGTCGAATTGCTTGCCATGGTCGGTAATGATGACCTTCGGCACCCCAAATCAGTAAATGATATTCTTCCATACGAAATCCCAAGCTGCCTTTTCTATTATTCTAGCAATACCTTCAGCCTCAAGCTATTTGGTGAAGTAGTCTACAGCTACGAAGACGTGTTTCTTTTGGCCAACACTGGTTGGCAATAGGCCGATGATATCTAGAACCCACTGATAGAATGGCCACGAGGTTTTCATCACCGTGAGGTCTACCGCTGGTTTCCTCTATATATTGGCGAACCTTTGGCAGTTGTCACACTTTTTTACATACTCTTTGGCATCTTGTTCTAAGGTTGGCCAAAAATAGCCTTGCCTCAATGCCTTCCGAGCCAAAGCCTTGCCTCCCAAGTGGTTTCCACATACCCCTTCATGGATTTCCTGGAGTACATAGTTTACCTCCTCGGGCCCAACACACTTTAAGAGAGGCCAAGTGTAGGCACTCTTGTAGAGTTGCCCGATAATTATAACAAACCTTGAGGCCCGTTTCATGAGTTTCCAAGTTGTTTTTTCATCATCCGGGGTCATACCCCCTCCAAGTAGTCCACGATTGGTTTGGTCCAATCTGGGCTTAAATTAAGGTCGGCTACGGCTTGCATCCTCAACTGGATACTTGGTTCGGACACTTCTTCCACATGGACCAGTACAGGTCGGCTCTCACCCAAGGCCAACCTAGACAGGGCATCATCTTTCATATTCTCCTCCATCGGAATTTGCTGTATCGTGAACCTTTTGAGCCCTGAGGTCAAATCCTTAACTCTGTTGAGGTAGGCCAGCATAGCATTGTCTTTGGCTTCGAACTCTCCCAATATCTTACTAGAAACCAATTGAGAGTCGATGCTCAGGTTGACTGCTTGTGCCCTAAGTTGAGCTGCAATTTTCAGCCCCGCGATCACTACTTCATACTCAGCTTCATTGTTGGACGCCAAAAAAGTGAACTTGAGGGAGTATTCGTGCTCATGCCAGGTCGGGTCGAGGATGACCACTCCGGCTCTGCTTCCAGACTTCCCTGATGCCCCATCCACATGGACCTTCCACACATCCTCTGGGTCATGCTTGGCTCGGCCAGTTCATTCCACTACAAAGTCCGCGATAGCTTGGGCTTTGATGGTTGTTCTAGGTTGGTAGGTGATGTCAAATTTACTTAGCTCAACTGCCCATTTCAACAGCCTACCCGACGCCTCTGGCTTGTGCATGATGGACTTGAGCAGGGCATCCGTCACGACCTTGATTGGATGAGCATCAAAGTATGGCTTCAGCTTTCTTGCCACCGTAATAAGCGTGAGAGCGAATTTTTCCAAGGAAGAATACCTCACCTCAGCCCCTTGCAAGGTTTTGCTGACATAATAGACCGGCTTCTGCTCCTTCCCTTCTTCACAGAATAATGCTGCCGCCACTACTGTCCCTGAAAATGCCAAATATAGTACCAACTCATCCCCCACCTCAGGTCCGGATAACAGGGGTGGCGAAGCTAGATACCTTTTCAGCTCCTGGAAGGCGTCCTGGCATTCTCTAGTCCATTCAAAGTTCTTAGGATTCCTCAATATTTTGAACAGAGGAGCACACTTGTCGGCCGACCTGGACATGAATCTGCTTAGTGCTGTGACCTTGCCCGTGAGCACCTGGACGTCCTTCACGTAGGTCGGCAGCGCTAGGTCAAGCATCGCCTGAACCTTCTTCGGGTTGGCTTCTATTCTACAGGCTATGACTATGAAGCCCAAAAACTTTCCTGCCTTGACGCCGAATACGCACTTTTTTAGGTTCAGTTTTATCCCAAAGTGCTCCATTACGGCGAAGGCTTCAGCTAGGTCGGCTACATGGTCTTCTGCCCTTCTGCTCTTGACCAATATGTCATCTACATAGATTTTCATATTTCGGCCAATTTGATTTTTAAAAGCCTTGTTCACCATTCGAGTGTAGGTAGCTCTAGCATTCTTGACGCCAAAAGGCATGACCTCATAGTAGTAGAGTCTTTTATCGGTGGTGAAGGCAGTCTTCTCTTTGTCTCCGAGAACCATCTTGATCTGGTTATAGCCTTTGAAGGCATCCATGAAAGAGAGTAGCTCGAACCCGGATGTGGCATCCACTATCTAATCAATCTGAGGTAGAGGAAAGCAATCCTTATGGCAGGTTTTATTGAGGTCAATAAAGTCAATACACTGTCTCCATCCACCTAAGGACTTGGTCACCAGCACCACGTTGGATAACCAGGATAGGTATTGGATTTTCTTTATGTGGTCGGCGTCTACCAACTTGTCCACCACTTCTGCTATGATTTATTGCTTATCATAATGGAAGTGCCTGCGCTTCTGCTTTACTGGATAGTGATTTGGGTCGGCATTCAGGTGATGCTCAATCACAGCCGGGTCGATACCTATCATGTTAGAGGCAGACCATGCAAATATGTGTTCATTTTTCAGGAGAAATTGACTTATACCTTTCTTGAGGTTGTCAGAGAGTTCCGACCTTTGCTCTCTTTGTTTCATAGGAGAATTCCACCTCTTGAAGGTCTTCAGCTGGGCTTCCCCTCTTCGCATCCCTCTTCTTATTGGGCAAATCTGGTCCCCAACCAACCTGATATTTTGGGGTAGAGAGAGTTTTCATAACATTCCCGAGCTGAGAGCTGGGCTCCACGAATGGTGGCCGTGCCGCCGGGGGTCGGGAATTTTAGGGCCTGGTGGTAAGTTAAAGGAACGACCCTAAAATGATTGAGCGCCACCCAACCTAAGATCCCATTGTAAGTGGAATTGCAATCCATTACAATGAAGTTGGCCTGCATCAAAACCTGTTTGTCTCCGTCTTCCAACTTTAGTGGGAGGTTGATGACTCCTTCAGCTCGGTGGGCATGTCTGGTGAATCCAACTAAGATGCCTCTCAATGGCCTGAGTCGGCTCCTGTCTAACCCCATTTGCTCAAATGCCTTTAAGAATAGGACTTCTGTCGAGCTCCCGGTGTCCACCATCAGCCTCTTCACGGTGAAGTTGGCTATTTTTGCGCTGATCACTAGTGGGTCGTCATGGGACAATATCACACCATCCAAGTCGTCTAAGGAGAAAGTGAGCTCCTCCGTCTCCGAGACCGGACCCCGCACCGGCCCATACTCCCTTCCAGCCCGAACACAACCCTTCCTACCAACCGAAGTCTCTCCACCCGATGCCAATCCTCCTGCAATGGTCTCAATCACAGCCAGACGTTCACTCCCAGCCTGGCGCCTGGGTAGACTTCTCTCTCTGTCTATCTGATCTTGACTCCGGGTCAGCTGTTGATCTACGTACTTCCGGAGGTGACCTCAGGCTATCAGTGTCTCGATCTCCTGTTTCAAGTCTTTGCACTCCTCAGTGGTATTGCTGTAGTCCATATAGTAGCGGCAATACTTGGTCCTATTGCACTTCTCAGGTCGGCCTTTTATCCTTGGAGCTAGAGGCAGATGGTTCTGGTGCTGATCTCTATTAGGATCTGCTCCTTCGTGGTGTTAAGGGGAGTGAACATAGTGAACCGGGGGTTCTGCTTCGGCTACTGAGGCTGCTTACCTTGGTCATTTTGGATTTTACCCCTAGGTTGGGCTCGGGAGATCTCTCATTTCTTGCTGGCTTCCTTCTCCTTGTCGTCATCCCTCTTCGCTTGATAGATTTCTTCCGAGTGTATGTATCATTCTGCTTGTACCATCAGCTTGGCTACAATATCCACGGGGTCAATGGCCAAGGAGGATGTAAGGGGGCCTGACCTGAGTCCATTTTGGTAGGCCATTAACGCCATGGAGTCCTCCAGGTTGGGTATTTTGAAGGAATGTTCATTGAATCGGGCCGTGTAAGCCCTTAGACTTTCTCCTCTATGTTGTTTCACCGACAGCAATGATGAAGTGTGACGGGTTGCACGCCGGCTTCCCGCAAAGCGGGATAAGAAAGTCTCAGCCAGTTGATGAAAACTTGCAATAGAGCCGGGACGAAGTTTTTGGAACCAGTCCAAGGCATTGCCAATCAGGGTGGTCGGGAATGTCTTCGTCTTCATCAGGTCAGTCATATCATGCGTCGCAAGTACCTCAGGTGAGAGTGGGATAACGCCGAGCTGGTTAATGACCTTGGCTATGGCAGCCGCGGTCTTGGCCTGCTTGGGGTCGGCATGGGACGCCCTTTTGCCTCTCACCTCCACAGGTCTCGCCACCGGTTCCAGGAAGCCTTCTCCGTCTTGGGCTTGGGTTCGCCCCAGGGCTGGAATGCGGAACTGTGGATGCGCGGGCCGTGGCATAGCTACTTGTGGAACTGGGTACTCCGCAGCTAGCTGAACTGCCTGCTCCTTTAGTTCCTCAAACATTTCGAGCAACATCCTCATCTCTGGTGATAGGCTGGAGTTGGGGTCTCCATCTATAGAAGGGTTAGTTTCTGAGGCTAAGTGTATACGTTGGCTCGCTCCAACGTCAGTTTGGGTTGGGTCTTGGCTAGGCACCTATGTGGTTTCGAGGTTCCCATTCGGGTTGGGCGAGTCCTCTACCGGTGCGCTGTGGCTTCTCGTTTGTACCATGATGGTTTCTCAATGAGTGGTGAGAAGAGTGATAGAAAGAACTTTTTTCCCACAGACGGCGCCAAGCTGTTGAGGTCGAAATCTGGCAGTTGAGGTTGGGAAACTACTCTTTTCGAGCTGGATTTTTGGGTTGGCTTCTTGACCTGGATTTTCGGGTCGGCTACCTGACCTACACAAGGAAAATAAAGGAAAAGGCGGGGTGATGACCCGGATTTTCTCCTTGGGCGTGCGAATGATTAGTATGTCCGAGATGGCAAAGTAGTTGAAAGCATTTAATGAGCAGTTACCCCAGAAATGAAGGGGTGGAGCTCTATTTATACTAAATTTGGATCTGACAGCATTTAATGCAGTGCAACTTTATGTCCCATCAGGACAGCTGGCGTAGAGGTCGGGGTTTTCCTGGGTCGGGGTGAGGTTGGATCAGCATCCAGGTTGGGCATTAGCTGAATACGCTGGCCTTGGCTCAGGTTGGCCGGCCTCAGCTTGATGCGGGTCTTACCCCAGCTCGGGGTGGGTATCAAACCTCAGCTCGGGGGTTCCCCCGTCAATATATAATCTCAAACATTATGTTCTTACCTATTTTAGATTGCAAAAGTTTAAAAAATAAAAAAAAAACTCCATGTTCTTAATACATGCAACGATATCAGAATCTCAGAACCATTCCATCATACAAATTTTAGCTTTTTAGACAACATTCCTCAACCGACAACTTCATGTTTAATTTTTATCAAAAGAATCTGATTTAGAAAAATAAGGAGGGCAATTAAAATGTATGGCTGATATTATCAATCCAATCTAATTTGGTTGGCTGGCCTATATTTCTCATAAAAACTTGGTCACCCATCGGCCATCAGTATCATTGCTTGGTCTTACAAATCAGAATAGTCAGGTGCGCTCTAAAAATAAAAATAAAATAAAAAAAAGGTGCGCTCTTATATTTGTCTCCACAATAATGGAAAAGACTTCGTTCATTCTACTGAGGATGTCTTCATTCAAACGAGCTTAGACTTTTATTGGTAGAAGCTAGGGTACTGGCGGCACCTCTAATATTTTTTTTCAAAAAAGCCTATATGTAATATCATTAAAAAAAAGTTACTATTGTTAAAAATAAGTTAATGCCCCCCCCTCCCTCCTATTTTTTTTTTCTTGTGATGAATGTTCTTATTTGAATTTAGACCCCCCTCAATTTTAAAATCCTGACTCTACCCTTGAGTAAACTGTTCAGATTATTTTGTCATAATTACATAAATAGTTCATTATTATTGAGTCGATTTCATAACATAATGAGAGGATTCAAACTGTTAGGATACGAAAAATTGATTGGTTTAGGAGGAGGATTGTTGCCTCATAATTAATCTTGACATTTTACTTGCCCTATACTTGCATAATCATAAACTTGTGGCATGTGATCATAACAGCACTATCGCATTTTTGATCTGATGTAATATTTAAAAACTTTTAAATCTGTTACGCAAAAGTTAAAAACTGTTATAAATGAGTTTAATTGTTTTACGTGGTGCCATTGCATATGGTCCTATTGCAAATTTTCTATTTTAATGGTCTTTTGTAAATAATAACCAATGATAGTTTGAAAACCATTGCACTTAAACTATAATTTAAAACATTTTGCGAAAAAATAATGTCATGAATAATTATTAACAAAAAGTGATAAAAATAATTTTAATAGCTGTAATTAAACAAAGATCTAGCAAAAATCTTTAGTTTATGCAACGGTTTAAAGACAGTTACATGTAATAAGATACATATTACAATAGTTTTTTACAATAAGATTTTAATTTTTAACTAAGATGTTGTAAAAGAACTAAAAACGTCATTTTTATAATGTCATTCGATTGGTCCCATTCGAAGAATTTTCAGAGTCAAAGTCTTCTTAGTACGACCCTCTATGTGACCCCCCTTGAGTTACAAAAAGATAGCCTGATCTTTATAATGCCAAACCAGAGGTGCATAGTGAGTCAATTTATTTCTTTTTGTTGCATTGCATTATCATGAAGATACGTAGTACGCCGTTTATAGCTGTGCATTTTTAAATAAACCTATCGAATCCTTTTCATATACTTGTACATGTTCTTCAATGAAATATTCTTATGTTTTCTTGCCAATTGCCACAAAAAATTGAAGCTCAAAGTTGACATTTACTGCCAGAAGTGTAAAACTGATCTACTCAAAGCGGCTAGAAAATTTGAGGTACTTAGTTTTATCACCTTTTTGCTTTAATATCTTTAGTACGAGAAAATTCTTCCAAAACGACAGTCGTATGATGTCACATGTAAAGATATGTGTATTTTATAATATTTATTTTTTTACTTTAAATATAATATATGACAAAACAAGGTACAAGAAAAAATAAAAATAAAAAAAAGAAAAGATGTAAATGATGAAATCATGTCTCTGAAAAAAAACTAATGCCAAACTACAACGGTTCGGAATCAATTTGCACAAACATTTAATGTCAAATGTTGTGAGACCAGTCGTTTGTAAGATTCACCCTTGTTTAAATGGAATTGCTCCACATATTCCATAAGCTTTGCTACATATGCTAAATAATATTGTTTCTCTTGAACTGGTATTGTCGTATTGATCATGTATCAATAGATGAGGAGAAAAAAATATTAACTGTTGTTGGAGTTGTTGACCCTGTATTGCTTACCACTACAATTAGGAAGACAAAGAAGTATGCTGAAGTGATTAGTGTTGGACCCCCAAAGAAGCCCGAAACTCCTAAGCTTGATCCAAAGCCTCTTCCTCCTTGCAGCAATGGGTGCCAGCTTGTTGCAGTCGGCTATGCTCCAGATGACAGTGGATATTGCTCCAATCTTTGACAATCAAACTGTCCCAGTTGAAAACAATAAATAAATATCATGACATAAGTTCACATTATTAATCCCTGACGTGCATGATGGAATTTTATTTTTAATTAAGAATTTAAACTTTTAGATGAGATATTCGTGTAATAAGTACTATTTTCTCGAAATGGTTAAGCTTATTATTTTGTGAGAATTTAAGCATATATACAGTATATCCATCATTCTGTAATGGCTATGTACTCTACGGTGCATGGTATTCTTGTGTTAGTAAGAAAGATGGCTATATAGACCACGTTTATTTCCACATATGACTTAAACTTTCACTTTCACTTCAAGTTTAAATGGAAATACATTTTAAGGAGAGGAATGAATGTGACCTTATTCACTGAAATGATGTGAAATTAAATGATCACATATGAGTCACATTGACGGACGTCTGTCTGTGAATGTGTGGGATTCATCCTTTTATTAGAGTTGGATGGGGCAATTAGATGTATGCTATAGTTTTGCCGCAGCTAAGATTTTAACTAATGATTTGGATGTTGACTCACCTTCATAAAATATAAAAATGAAGGAAAGGAATGAATTTCTAAAGCAGTGAAAATGATATTGTTAAATTATTGATTTTGAAAATCATAATTTCTTCTTTTTTTTTTCAAAATTGTAAATTTTAAAAAGAATAGTTGAGGTTTAATCTTGTGATATTAGATTATTTGAATCTCACCTCCTAGTGATTAAGAGATAATGAGACAAAAAGAGGATCCAAATTCACACAAAGACTAGTTTTATAGTTTAAATATCCGTCCAATAACTTCAACTAGAAAACTTGTCTTACCTAGTTCTGCTGTTATATATGTTTTCAGATGTCAGATTTTCTCATCTACTTATTCTTTTATTGTTTAAATGAGGTGAATAATGGACCATTAAATTTTATCTTTTAAGATTTAAATATTCAAATCAAATTTATTTAGTCATATTTTTCAAAATTAAAATTTAAAAGAGAAATTGAGATTTAAAAAATTAAATTTAATGTCCCTTAGTATATCTCATCTAAACAAGAAGAGAATAAATGAAAGAAATGAATTGTTCCCGATGTGAAGAGCCATTTATCTTATCTTTTCTCTTTTAAATGATAAAGATAGGATTGACAAACCATTTATTGATGGCAACTGGCAAGCATGTATGAATTAAAAAACCTACGACCATGAAAGAGAATTCAAAAAAACTTATATATCTTTGAGTTTTCCTTAAGATTGGCAAGATAATGATTACACATTTATGTTGACGTACTTATCTTGTCTCATCTAAAATATATATAGATGTAAATGAATATTATGAATTCTCTCAATTTTAGTATTTCAAGTTGAGGGTGTGAGCTTTCGACCAAAAAAAAAAAAGTTGAGGATGTGAGCTTAAATGATTAGTTGGTATAGTCGAATGAAAAGATATAGGAAAATTCTTACAAATGTCCATGTACTTTGGACGTTGGAAAACATCCCAATCCAATTATGACATGTGGCTTTTTGATGTTTTTTGGACTATTGATGTAAATATTTTTTGTTAATTGTATTTTGATCCTATATAGGGATAAGGACGAATTTACCCTTCTGATGCAACAACTGGCTGATTTGATTTTGTGCGCGGATTCCCAAGGCACTGAATTGACTTTTATTATTTTTTTATTTTATGTTTAAGTTGTGTACAAAATAATATAATATGTACTATACATGATATATTTTTTATTTTTTGTTATAAAATGGTTGTGATTTTATATAAATATAATGATAACTACAAAAGTGTTGTGAGATTTGAATTTGTGCGGATTCCCAAGGCACAGTTGGCTGATTTGACTTTTTTTTTAATTTATTAAGTTGTGTATAAAGCAGTAGTATAATCAGTACTATACATGATATATTTTTGATATACTAGGATAAAAAGTTGCATTTAATTCGATATGAAATAGACAATTAATTTGAAATAAAATATAACCACTAATATTAAATGGGACAATACTATGCAAATAGCCAAGAAAAAAAAAGTATCCAAAGCTTATATTTTGTTTTTCAGGTGCAAAAGCTTATTACTTGAGGTAAAAATTGTTATGTTAAATTAATCACTTCTTGTATATATTATTTATCTATTATTGATATTATTCTTCTTAAGTAGAGAAGTATTATATGTATTTTGCATACAAACAATGATATATTTTGTATGTTTATTATTAGTATTGATTTATTGAAGTTTAGTATCGCAAAACATAAAAAATTCACCGTAAAGTATTTTACGTATTTTGCATACAAACATTGATATATTTCATATGTTTATTAATAGTATTGATTTATTAAAGTTTAACATTACAAAACATAAAAACTTCACAGTAAAGCATTTTACGTATTTTGTATACAAATGTTGCTATACTTCGTATGTTTATTAGTAGTATTGATTTATTGAAATTTAGTATCACTAAACATAAAAAACTTCACCGTAAATTATTTTACTTATTTTTCATACAAACACTAATATATTTCGTATGTTTATTAATAGTATTGATTTATTAAATTTTAACTTCACCGTAAAACATTTTACGTATTTTGCATACAAATGCTGATATATTTCTTATGTTTATTAGTAGTATTGATTTATTAAAGTTTAGTATCACAAAATATAAAAATTTCACTGTAAATTATTTTACTTATTTTGCATACAAACACTGATATATTTCGTATGTTTATTAATAGTATTGATTTATATAAGTTTAACTTCATCGTAAAGCATTTTACGTATTTTGCATACAAATGCTGATATATTTCGTATGTTTATTAGTAGTATTGATTTATTGAAGTTTAGTATCACAAAACAAAAAAACTTCACGGTAAACTATTTTACGTATTTTACATACAAAAATGAATATATTTCATATGTTTATTAATAATACTGATTTATTGAAGTTTAGTATCACAAAATATATAAACGTCACTGTAATTTAAAGTTATTTTACGAGTTCTAAAATGGTCTTTCTCTAGTAATTGGATGGTCAAACATTCGTAAATAGGAAATGTTGAGCTATAAAACACATACATTTCTGACTAAAATAATACATATTTTATATATTTTTAGCATTTGGAAAAATGAATACCAACGAGTCTATACACAAAAATACAGAATCAGATAATGATGACAATATTCCAACACTTGATGATGATGTGATAGAGAATTTGAAGGATTTAAGTGAAGAAGACATCATCACTCGTACGTTTCACTCCGAAAATAAAGCATATCTATTCTACAATCGATATGTCTGCATGCACAGTTTTAGCATTAGAAGGTGTACAATAAAAAAAGACGACAGTGATCAAATAGTGGTCAGATTGTTACATGTTCTTGTGTTGGTTTGCGAAGGAATGAGTTCATAGAGATGAAAAACAGGCAACGGGAGCATAGGGACTTGACAAAATGTGATTGTAAAGCACAACTTCGGATCATGTTGAATAGAATTTGTAGTTGTTACGAGGTGACCAAATTTGTGAAGGAACACAATCATGAATTAGTTCCTAGCTACGGCGTCCCAATGCTTCATTCCCATCGACGTGTAGATGATAGTCGTAGGGACCAAGCTTATTCTCTGAATCATGCGAGAATAAGCTCCCATCGAACGTATGATCTATTCACACAAGAGGCGGGTAGGTATGATGGTGTTAGATTCGCTAGGAAAGATCTTTACAATATGATGGATCGTGACAAGCGAGCAGAAATTACCATAGGGGATGTCAATGTTGCAATAAGGTATTTGCATGGTAAAGCGGATTCCGATCTGTTGTTCTATTTTCATTACACAGTTGATGAGAAGAATCAATTGGACAAGTTATCTGGATTGACGGGCGGTCGAGGGAGGAGTTTGAAGTATTTGGCGATGTTTTGATGTTCAATGCCACTTACAAGACCAATTCATACAAGTTTCCACTAATTTTTTTGGCTGGGATAAACAATCATCGAAATACATGTATACTTGGTGCTGCATTAGTTCAGAATGAGACGACCGAATCATATGTATGGGTGTTAAACACACTCCTCAATGCAATGAACAACAAGAGACCGGTGTCTGTGGTAACTGATGGAGACAAGTCCATGCACACCGCAATTGAGGAAGTGTTGTCGAACGCTTGGCATAGGTTATGCTTGTGACACCTAGAATAAAATTGTAAAAAGAATGTGAAGATACATGGATTTAGTGGTGTTGTTGATTATTTCATTAAAGTAGATTGTTCGGTAACTGAATTTGAGAATGCTTGGAGGAATATGGTTATTACTTGACCTAGATTGTTTGATAAATGAATTTGAGAACGCAATTGAGGAAGTGTTGTCGAACGCTTTGATTATTACTTGACCTAGATTGTTTGATAAATGAATTTTATTACTTTTACCGATAAAATTAAGATTGTGTGGCATGGTGGCCTTACATTGAAGTCCGCTTAAATGAATTTTATTACAAAAAAACTAGTCGAGGTTATAAAGAGTTGTTGGATGGTATTTTAAAACTAATTTTTTATGCCAAGGAATTGTGGATAATAGAGTTGAATGAAGGCAATACAGAACCCGATTTGTCATAATCTTTTCAATTTGACGTTCCCTAAACAATTATACCAAAAGGAAGGAACCACAAAAGAAACTAGCACTACTATGGGCTTTGAAAATTCGATTGGGGATATTGGATATAGATTTGCTAGGAGTAGGGTAGTAGGGTGATCTTTTGACTCCCAAAATAATAATGTGTTATCGAGTTCATCATATCATGCTACAAATAACCATTTTTGTTTCTTGTTGTATCATTTATTTAGTATGATGTGTAATTTATCTTGTTATACCATTAATTTATAATAAATCACACAGATTTTACATATGTTGCCGAAATTTCAATTTTCCCTCCGAAATTTCAGCATTTCGTTTTTTGAAAATTTCAAGTTCTCTCCTCTTAAAAATGTTAAACTTCCCTCCTAAATTTTATGGTTCTCTGCTTTAACTCCAATCTCATCTATAAATAACTCTACTATACTACCAATTTAGATCTTTGCATTTTTATTGTTGTAAGTATTGTATGTTTTATTGTGTTTAAGCCATACTTTTTAGTATGTCGCCAAAAATTTTGTGGTAGATGATGGCTCTTGGTTTTCATGTTATTTTCTATACGTAAGTTTATACCTTCATTCATTAAAACTTTTTGATTCTAACATTTTTTTTTTGTATTTATCTCTTTTTTCATTATTGTGATGTATTTGGGGTATATTTTATTGTATCTAATGTATGTTTTATTGTATTTATTACGTGTTTTACAGTATTTCAAAGAACGTTTTTATAAAATTTATTCGAGTATTTAACTGTATTTGTGTTATAATCATCTATATTCAGCGTATATTTGGCATATGAAAAATTGTTGAATCTTAGGTGTGAAAACATGTCTAGTGAGAGTAGTACAACTTCAAGATATAAAGATCTTGACTTGCCTTTCTCAAACAAGTGATGTTCTTGTGGAGAATGGTATAATATAAGAGTTATGTCAACAGTTTTATAAACGAAAGGGAAATTGTTCTACAAGTGTCTTGGTTGTGGCCATTTTAGTGGTGTCACCTTCATATTATGGTAGATGATGGTTGTTGGTTTTCATATTATTTTTTATACGTGTTGTAAACCTTCATTCATTAAAACTTTTTGATTCTAACATTTTTTTGTGATTATCTCTTTTTTAATTATTTTGATGTATTTGGGGTATATTTTGTGGTATATAATGTATATTTTATTGTATTTATTGCATATTTTACAGTATTTCAAAGAATTCTTTTTATATATTTGTTCAAGTATTTAACTATATTTGGGTTATATTCTTCTATATTTGGCCTACATTTGGCATATGCAAAATCGTTGAATCTTTATAAGTGTGAAAGCATGTCAAGTAAGAGTAGTATAACTTCAAGATACAAAGATTTTGACTTGGCGTTTCTCAACAAGCATTGTTCTTGTGGAGAATGGTATAACATAAGAGTTGCATCAAAAGTTGTATAAACGGAGGAATTGTTCTACATGTGTCCCAGTTGTGCCGGTTCAAGTGTACCACTTGAAATGCTTACTTGATAAAAGGCTTTAAACACTCAGCAGGTTCAATAGAATTGTTAAATAATAACTCAATTTAATTATTTTTAATTAATAAAACTTTCACTAGAGATAATAATTGTCTCGCAAGCAAGTCTGAAATTTTAGACTGAAAACATGACAAGATTAATTTGGAGGTTACGGTGATAAATAATTTGGAAGCCAGAAAGGATGAATAATTAGTTTCTTTCGCGGCCCTCGAGTTTTATTTTGTTTGTATTAGACATATATTTTTTCTCTTTTTGCTTCGGATCTCATATTAGATGTTACACAAGGGAAATTTGCGAGGCATGTTTCTGATCCCAAATTACGATAGCTTAATACACAGCTTTTATTAAGCGCAGAGTTTGAGAATCGCTCTATCCGTTTGGAATCTATTTCATACATATTTTAGAAAAAGGTGGAGGAAAGAAAATTGATGGTGAGCAAATATCTGATTAAATTAACCTGGATAATTTTATAACTTAGCCTAGAAAGACATAAAAAGTAAGAAGAATTCTTCATTCATAGGATGCAAACAAGCATAAATACAACATACACTAGCAATTTACAAATACATATAAAAAGCTCCACCACAGAGTATACAAAGGAAAGACACGACACAAAGGAAAAAATCTTGAGAAATGGTTGTTCAAAGAGCTAGAATGAGATAGACAATGAGGCTCAAAAGGGCTTATAAAACTTGAAGCCCTTCTAAGACGTGCTCTTGAAAGGAACGACTCTAATCACAATTTGGTAGTAGACTGCAACTAGCAGCTCGATGAAAGGTCCAACCCAGGAAATCTACCAAAAAGGAACATACAAAGAAGAATTAGAATAGAGCATTTATCATGGTAAAACGAACATACAAAAGAAAGAATTTTGTTGTGAAAATACCCATGTCCATACCACCAGCTCTCTAGTATGGTCCCTTCATGAACCCCTTCACGATTCTAGCACCATATATGGCTTTAAGAATTGCATCACCATGTAGAAGATAGCCCTTGTCAAGGAAAGTTTCCTTGCCAATAACAATTAAAAGTTACAGCTAGGTTCATGTGTCCTGTTTCAACCAAGCAAATACTAAAATATCAACTTTTAAAGTTACAACAAAAGAGTTCATGTGTCCTGATTATATGAATTTTCGACTTAACATTCTTGGCACTAAAATCTCATTCCAATATATCTAACAATTATCTCTCATCCTACGAATCGAAATCTATCTTATATCCTATATATCAAAAATATATTATGTAGTACAAAACATTGCATAAAATGAAAGATTACAACTTAGACTTAACAAAAAGTGCGACACAATGTAATGATTTCACATCGAAAAATGTAATGATCTTACATCAGAATCTTACTCTCACAATGATGTTTCTTAAATACAAGGGGTTCTCCTACATCGAAAAATGGTTAAAGTCATTTTCCCTCATGAGTTTATAGCATAACCCCAAAGTGCCCCTTGAGGTTTTAACAATACCCAGATTTCCCCATGAGGAATAACAGAGTTAAAATTTATTAACAGTCAAATATTTGACCTCCTATAATTACTACTTTACCCATGTGCATCATGTACAAATACTATTTTGCCTACACCCCTCAATTGTTAGTCTCTTTGTCCCGCCGCCATCCCCCACTCCTTCCACCTCCGTTGCCAGGAATGAAACTTTGACTTGATTGATGGCATTGTAAGACGACTCTTTTTTTTGTTTTTTTTTTAAAGTTCAAATAAGACGACTTAACACAAGAAAGCATCTACTTAGCAAAAGACAACATCTTCACTTACAAATTACACCACACAAACTGATTGATTGAATGCCATATTCATACTACATAAAGCACATGTTAGCAAGCTTTTCCCGCTGATGAACCATGAAAACCCAATAACAACCATTGTTAAATCAACAACACACTATAAGGACAATCACATAAAGTAACTATGAATGTTGCAAAAATTGATATCAATGCATCAAAACCCATTTGAGTTACCAAACGAAGATACAAATCTTCACATAAATGCACATACGTGCAGTGCACCTACATATATATGTACACGTAAATTATATATGTGCATACAAACATTAATTGAGATAAAGAAAGAAAACCCAATTTGTATCACAACAAAATGGTACCTGACGAATTCCACTAAGCAGCCAAACCTTCTCTTCCAAGTCCTATTTGCTTTCGGGACACAATGGGAGCAATGATGAAACAACAAGTAATTGCAAAAAAAATGGTTTTTGATGCGATGGTGCCAAATAAAAAAATAACCAATCAGGTGTAGATGTGGTGGTGGTGGAAGGTGGGGGTAAAAAGAGTAATGATAGCGAGGATGGTGGCAGAACAGAGAAGAGAAACTTCACGAAAGGGGTGTGGGCAAAATGTAATTATACATGTTAGACAGGGGTAAAGTAGTCATTGCAAAAGGTCATATATTTGACCGTTAATAAATCTTTAACACTGTTACAGTTTATGGGGGGAATATGGGTATTGTTGAAATCTCGTGAGGTACTCTAGGTTTATACTATAAACTCATGGGGGAAAATGACATTATAAATAACATAAACAATGCAATGATTAGATGAAATCGTTTGCAGAACCTTTTAATTTTGTACCATGGTTACAGAAATTTATATAAGAAATCAAACATAACCACGTTTTTTTTATTTGTTCAATTTGAGCGTTGTAAGAATCCTAAAAATGTGTTATTGTGAGGATTCCTGTTCTTGAAGCATTCTTATTATTTTCAACGATTTTCTGTCTTGACATTCTCTTCTTAAAAAAACTATTTATCTACGATCTTTAATCTTAACCTATCCAATCTTTAGTCACTATTCATCTACTATCTTTAGTCTTAATTTAGTATTCAATGCTTTAAAAACAAAATTGTGACTAAATTAATTTTTGTTAAAAACAAAGATAAAATTACCTAATGTTGAATAATAAAAACGAATTTAAATTTTTTAAAAAATACTAAAAACTAAATCAACTAATTTTAAGTAATTAAAATAAATTATAGCTACCATTTGTGCAATTTTTCGGACCTAACTCCAACTTATCGTTAAGTGCTTATAAGCCCATTCTAAGAAAGTCTTTGATAGACTTATTGACCCAACCCGGAATACACAACGCCCCGAGTTTCAAGAAGTGCTTTTCAGCTCACACTGTTGGCACTGCGATTCAAGCTGAGAATTTCCATAAGCTATTGTTCTTAGCATTTGCAAATCTCATTTAGAACATTCTAGACTAAACTCATCGAGCTTAATCGTATTATTGCAATTTTGAGTATAGCGATGAAGAGCTCTTGGCAGCAAAAAGAGCTCGCATTCATCATTTTCTATGCTTTTCTCTTCTACGCTTTTGTCATCCACCGCTCTCTTCAACTATCTCACAATGTACTATGTTAAGATAAGTTAAGATAAATCTGTTATTATTGACAAACTGATTAAATCACAATGTACTATGTTTATTAGAAATTCTGTACTAGCGAAAGTGTTTTAAAATATCTCATTCTCAGAAACTAGGTCAATGATTTAAAGGATTATTTATGTTTCACATATGCGATACTTGCAAAAGCATTAGAGAGTACATTGTAATTGTACTGAAGAACATGAAGAAAACTATGAAAGGTTAAAATGGTTTACGAATATGTCATTTTTTTTTTCGTTTTGTTGTAAATGGTTATTTGATCCACCTATCACTACAAAAAAAAAATTGTATTATGTGAGTCCAAATGGCGACAATATGGTGACGACATCATATGTCGTCTCCAAAAGTGACCGAGTGGTGACTACTTAGTGACAGACAACAACATGCTATCCCCATGCCATCACCATTAACTGAATATTACATTTATTTAATACGTTATTAATTACAAATTATTTTTTCCATTTACTTTTTCTTAATTATTTAATTATCTAATAATTATTGATTTTATTCCTTGAACAAATATAATAAAGAAACAAAAAATTTATATATATCCTTATTGGAGATGGCCAGGCCGTTTCCAAATTGGAGATGGTCCAGTTCGTCTCCAATTTTGGAGATGGCCTTTTGGAGATGGACCAAATTGGAGGCGGAAAAGGCCGTCTCCAATTTTGGAGACAAACAAAAATAAAACCTTACCCCCACCCCCCGATTTGGTCTCCCCTTATCCCCCCTCCCAACTCCCAACTCAACACCCCCACTACTCCATGTCCCCTACCCACCCCCACCCCCACCCCCACCCCCACCCCCACCCCCACTTCCCGACCCTCACCCCACCCCATAGCGCCTCCCCTCCCACTCTACCCTTACCCCTACCCCTACCCCACCCTGCGACCCCCACATTTTTTTTTAATGTCTAATTTTTAATGTTTTATTTTTTAATTTATTTCTTTTTATTTTCGGATTTATTTTTATGTTTTTAATGTTTTTTTGTTATGTGTTATTTTTTAATTTTGTATGTATAGGTTCATAAGATTGTATGTATATAACCTGCAAATTTGCAGTTTTTCTTGTGAAAGAAATTCACTCTGTAATTTACATCCTCAATTTTTACTGTGGTTTAGGTAACAGTGGCAAGCAACTCACTCGCAATAAGAAGTTTTTAAAAGTTGTTTTGGTGGTGTTGTAAGTTCCTTTCAAATTTGATATATGTTTCTTATTTGGAATTTTGATGTTTGTAGTCATGTGTTATTTTTATGTCCCGTGTGGCCAAATTACTGCCATTGTGGTTGACTAGCAATAGAATGGTCATGAAGCCTGATTTGTCACCAAACATTGTATTATTGAGCTTCTCCTATAAGCATAAATATAAAATTAATGATGTCAAATGACACTTCAAGCTGTTGTTGTGTCATTATTTGTGGAATAAAGTTTTATTCTAAACTGTTGATATTCAGTAGATTGCCAATATGCTTGACAGTTTGTGTATAGTTTACTTCCTCTATCCCAAAAATATATGTTCACTTTGCTATTTTTGTTTGCTCCCAAATAGATTTCTCTTGGCCTGAAATAGTGGAATTGATATTAATATCCTATTCTACCCAATCGAGTACACTAACCAACTTTAATTTTTGATGCTAGCTAACATTTAAGATGATTTAAGGATGGATGAATATGAGAATATAGGTATAACAGTGGGGTGGTTGATTGCTTTTGTTACATTTTCTTGATCTGTGTGAAAAGTCAAATGTCCTTTATCTATTTGGGGACGGAGTAAGTATGAAAATAATGAAGGTTTCGTCTTTTTCCTTCTCATTCACATGTACAGACATCTCTTGTTTCTTTCTTATCCTTTTCGTTGTGTGTTCATGTGATTCTTTTCCTTTTTCCTCTTCTTTTACTGGGAATAAGAGTTTTGTTGATGAGAGATATCGACACAGATACGAGGCATGTGATACTTTGCAGGCTTACTCTTCAGTTATTGTGCATTCTTATAGAATGTGGCATGATGTTTATTAACTTCATGTAATGACTTTATCAGAATCTTATTTGTCTAAGAGGTAGCATCTATCTTGTAGGTAAATCCTGATATGGTAATGCAAAAGTTACATTTTCTTTTCTGAAATTATTTTTTGTGGTTGTTATAGATCTTTTAAAATGTACTACTTTTTTCTACATTTGCATATGTATTAATTCCTACTACTTACATTAGTTGTTCTATATATTATTCGTTTTTCCTTTGTTTTTCCTTTATATCTAGGTTGATTAATTATGTCAGTCAATAGCTATCTTTCTCTTCTTTAATTCTATATAAATTTTGATACGTAATAGATGCATTGATACCTTTAACAAACTCGAGACTACATAGAATGATTAAGAATTAGCGTTATTTCAATTGGCATTTGAGAACTTTAAGAGCAGGGTTTCTTTCTTTTTCCCATTTCTATATCATATCTTACTTCCTCTGATTTATCTATTTCCAACTGAAACTTATGTTGGTCGTTACAATATTTTCTTGCATCACTTCTCTAAGCTTAAACACTAAGGTAATGTTATTGATATTCTAGCTGTTTTGTTTCATGCCCTTTAGATTATAAATTCTCTCCGCAAGTTAGTTATCTAAGCCTTGTAGAACATAATCTGTGGTTTCATTCAAGATGAATAATTATTGCCTATTATTAGCAATCAATAGATTTCCCTGATTCTTGAATGCCCATTTTCCCCCGAGCCCTTCAAAACACATTGGCACAAAGGAAAGAAATGAAGGAAAAGAAAACTTGCCAAGACCAAATATGATCTTTCTACCCTTTGAGGATACTGAGATGGAAACTTATCATGAGAACAATGAATTTGGTTATTAATGTTTACTTAATTTATTCCAATTTATTATTGGGTCAAGTAAATAAAGATGCATTTGAGATGTAACAGCGTTACAGCGGCAAATCCAACTACTGAAGGTACATATTTAATCTCGTACAAGTGATTTACTTGAGAGATGTGACTCATTTGAGGAAATGACTTTATGTGATGATGATATGACTACTTAATAACCCAGCTGAAATCTATTTTATACTTAGAATTGCATAATGCGTCGTGTTAATTTTCAATGGCAGGTGAAGAGATTGAAAACTACATTGCTTGGTGCACTGAGAAGTGCACTGAGAAGAGAACAGTTGGCTAAGATGGAATTGAGAAGATTGAAGACGGAACTAGAACATATGACATGTTTGGTGAGTATACTTTTATTAAAAGAAAAAAAATTCAATGTTCAATGTTCTGTAATAAGACTAGTTATGTTTTGTTTCTAACATTTTTCTTTGAAGTTGTATGATTTTTAGCATTCTGATTTATGAATTTTTATTTGGGTTCTTTTTCTTGATTTGAACAACTTTATTAATGCATTATATATCTTTATTCATAGTCCATTTTATGTAAATATGTCGTTATGTCCACTCAACACCATTAATCACTTTTACACATTAAAGTCATTTTTTATGCAGGCTTCAAGATCATAATATGACAGGTAAAGATGCATATCAATATTTTGTTCTCAGAGCTCAAGAAATAGCAATATCTCCAAACTGGACTCTTGTGAATTGGTATATTTTGTGAGTTGTTGAAAAAATCAAGAACAGATCATGTTGCTCATGCAAAGGTTGTCGGTTCCACCTTAACAGCTACATCTACCTTCGCCTGGTGATGAAAATGAAGAACAATCGAGGCGTTGAGTGTTTTTTTAGATATTAAAATCTATTGTATTTTAAATTTATATTTTTGTTAAGTTATTAAAATAGTTTGTAATTTTAAATTTATGATTTGTGTTGATTTAATTTAAATTATCATTTTAGATTATATATTTCTTTATTTATATTCATTAAAATTTAAATTAATTTGATATTTGAAAAAAAAATTAATTATGTTATTTTAATTATAAAAATTGCTATAAAAAAATTAAAGATTGGTGACGGCTCGGTAACAACAACTTTTGGCGATGGCTAGGTGACGACATAGTTTTGGCGATGGCTCTGGAGACGAATTGGAGACGGAGTTATATTGGCGACAGTGTGGAGATGACAATTTTTTGGAGATGATTTGGAGATAAATTTGGCGACGGGCTAAAATGTCATCGCCAAAGGAGATGAATTGGTGATGGGGCGATAAATTAGCAATGATACTTTTGGCGACGACCAATTTTCGTTTCTGCACCATCACCAGCCGTCGCCAATACCCTTTTGAAAACGGCATGGAGACGAATTTTGGTTGTCGCCAAAAGCAATTTTTTTTGTAGTGATACATGTACTTTTTTATTTTTATTTAATGAATTACAAACAGCTGACTTAACAAAAAAATATAAATAAAAATATATGAGATAACCATATATAATCTCAAACATTAAGAGTTTGTATTTTTCTTTCATATATTATTTATAAGTTTTTAATTTATTTTGTAAGTATTGACAGTTTTATTTATTTATTTCATAATGTTTATTTTGTAGTAGCTGATTTTATTTTTTTACAAAATAAAGAGAATTATAGGTTAGTTTTTAGATATAAAAGTTGTATTTAATTTATATTGTAAGAATTGAGAGTTTGTTTAGTTATTTCATAATATTTATAAGTATTGTAACTAGATTTGTTGTTAATTCTTACTACTTTATAGTTGAGATTGTATATATTTATACGTTATAAAATTAATTTTGTATGCCTTTTAGTTATCTCTATAGTATATATTCCTTAGTACATTGTTTAGAATATTTTTTTGTGTTTCACCATAATTTTTAGTTTGTATTTTTATTTTTATAAAGTAGATATTACGTACTAAGTTGAATGCTCATTATTGTAGGGATACAAGATGGATGATGATTTTAGTAACGTATATAAACAAAACATGACATTTGGGTATGACATAGTGGTATATGAGTTCTACAATAATTAGGCACATGTAAATGGGTTCAGTATTAGAAAAGACATGATACAAGATGATCCAGTTACTAAAGTAGTAAGGAATTGATTGTTTATTGTTTGTTTGTTCTTGTCTGGGATTGTGAAGGAAAGAATTATTGGATATGCCTAATAGACAACGAATGTTTGTTTGTTCCAGTAAGGAATTGGTTGTTTGTTTGCTCTTGACCTTGGACTGATAGAAGGTCAAATGATAAGTACGCATATGGGCGGATTTAGGGGGGCCCCCGACCTCCAAATAAAAAAATTATTTAATGAAATTTTAAAAAAAAAATCAGATTTAAATCCCCCCTCTCCCCCCCCCCCCCCCCCCTAAATAAATATTTAAAAAGTGATAAAACCTTTTAAAAATATGAAGTTGGCTTACTGGTTAGTGACAAATAGCATTATATTATTGATTGGGGGTTTAAGTCACCATAGTTGCATTTATTTTGTAGTTTTAGTTATGGATGAAAAAATAATAATATCTAAAGAACATGACCTCTAACTAGGTTCAAACTCATTACATCTTATTTAATATCTAACCACTAAGCTAGAACTATTATCTAGAACTATTATCTATTGCATCAAGTTAGATCTTTTAATATTTATTGATTATTTTTCTTTCCAATTTTTTTAAAATACCGTAACATTTAATTATAACCAAATTTTCTTTAATAAAAAAGTAAAAAAAAAATTAAAACTATGAAAATTGAATCTATTTTCTACTAGACCAAAAAATACTGTATAAAAAAACACTGTACAAAAAAAAAAAAATTTATCCCCCCTAACGTTAGATTTCTGGCTCCGCCCCTGAGTATGCAGTAGTATTTGGGGATGTTTTGGTATTTGATACAACCTATAAGACCAATTCGTACAAGTTTCCTCTAGTCATCTTGAGGATTTGGTGTTGTTCTCATAAATCATAAAAGGGTCAAGAATGTAATTTTGCTTTAAAAGTAAAGTAGACTTTTGACATTGCTCATGATCATTGAACTATTTAATAATTTTAAATAACTGCAGGGTTAGTTTAGTCATTACAACATATATATTATACCTTTAAAAAAAGTGGGGCCAGAACGTCCAGACGTTTCAGAACAAAAATTTGTCTTCCGATAAACATGTCTAATTTGACACTTGATATGACTTCACAAAGTTCTTTGGCAATCCTCCGCAAGAGGCCGTAGAGGATGAGTGCGGGTTATGCTTCTCGTGATCATTTGATACACCACTTGAGAATCTGTCTCCACAACAAGGTTGGCAAACGTCCATATCAACTGCAATTCGTAGACACTCCCACAAAGCTTGCATTTACCAAAGATTATCATTTACCCGAAACAATATTTTCCTCCTCCACTTAGTTGCCGACATTGTTGAAAACCTATTGGTTCCATCGCCAACCTTGGGCCTAGGCTTGATTGTCGTAATCTGGTATTAGAAAACATGTTAGAGAGTCAATAACCTAACTACTGAAAAACGAACTGTCCGTATAAGATGAGACAAAGAGATGGTTTACTTGTCAAATTCAAGCAATTATGGACCATAAGTTTTGAATAATCAGTTGTTGATTTGGATTAATATGTAGTATTAAATACATATATCCATTAGTTGTTGATTTGGATCATGTTGTATATATTAAATACAAAAACCCACCCTTATCTCCCGTTGTTTAGTTGTTTGATTGTTTAATTAATCACCGTTCAAGTCTCTTTCACACTTCAAAATGCCATAGCTATTGATTTATAATAATCTTTTGATAGATAGTCGGAGGTTTCATTGGAAAATTAATTAGTGTTGAGTGGAGTAGCATCGGATCTTATATACTGAACTTAAAAGTTTGTAATTAATCCTTAACTTTGTGAGATTGTTAATCAAGTTAGCTTTTACTGGTAATACATAGTACATAGAGAAATGTTAGATATCATTTATTATAACTTTGTCTCTAGGACACTAAATAGAAGGAGATGCGTGTCAAAAATTATCAATATATATGAACGAGGAGAAGTTAACAAAGTTCTATTATGGGGTTAGCAAAAAATAATGTTAATAGACCTTTCCAAGCAAGTGATTCACTAGTTGTATGTATTCATACTTATAAAAATTCTAAACGTACAGTTGTGTAAGTGACACCATGATCAAAATAATATGAAGAGTTCATGACAAGCATATCTTATGGAAGCAGGTGAACTATTGTTTCTGACATGCTAAAGCTTAATTAGTGAATTTGATGGTAGTGTGATACGTAGTATAAGTGTTGGAATATTTCTCTTGGGCTATAGTTAATTATTTTTAGTTTTATAAAATAGGTTAGATAACTGATTCACGGATTGGGTAATAATCATATTGTTTTCTCTTTAAGCCCACCTCATAAATCCATATACGGTTAATTGTGTGTAGGCCTATATATACCATATAGGGTTAATTGTGTGTAGGCCTATATATTTTAACAAAGTCTTTTATAGGAGGTCCTGTTAGAATAAATTATAAATACATGGTTAGGTCCCCTCTTCTCCATAACCCCAACATTGTTCCCATAAACAGTAGTTGTTCCTGAATAGAGCAAGGAGAGGAAGACCTTGTCAAAAATCGGGTAACGATTTTAACTTACTTTTATCATGGCTCAAACATGTATGTAATTCTGCTACTAATTATGTTTATATATATTGTGTTGCAAAATCATGCATATTGGAATACATATATTTTATATGTGCTTACATGTGGTTTCAAAGCCAGCTATACATGATTTTCGGCCATAAAATTAGAATTTTCATGATACTTGTTTGGCTATATATATAAAGGATGAAAGTTCTTGATTTAATTCATGATTATCCTTTTATTGTTTCATGAAATTGATTGAGGGCTTTCGTAGATCACTCTCTGCTTGCTCTTTTGATAAATAACATGTTATTTATTGTTATTAGTATGTTATTCTATGAGTTTAAAATACTTTGTATTAGTTTTTCGAATTTCTTGAGTATATTGCATGATTGATTATATATGCTCACTGATTCGAATTTATTTAGCAACATATATGTTCTCTAATTGAAGCTTGTTGTTGAAAATTATTTGTATGGTTGTAATAATTTAAAACCCTAATTTTTGGGTTTGAATCCGAAACCCACTTAGATAATCCAGAAAAATATATTGATTATTTGGTGAAATTGATGTCAAATTTGAATTCATTGGTATCAAAAACCTAGGATTAAAGTATTTAATTGTGAAAAATGGTTGAGATTTGAGGAATTTACATTGTGAATTAAATTTCGGGCTTTAACGGGCCACACCGGCCTGATCTAGAGATTGAAGATGACTTTTGTTGCTTAGGGTTTTAAAAAAGGGTGGTAAGAGTCAGAATCAAAAGAGGAATCACAATGTAAGATGTCCCAATATGTTGTCATTTAAAAAGTGTTGCTTCTGTAAGCGAAAAGGCCATAAAGAGCTGATTGTGCTATGTATAATTTATGGTTAGAGAAAACAAAGTTGAATAAGGTAATTCACTAGCCTAGGTTTGTTTAGAATCCATCTTAGTTGATGTTTTGTCAAATATTTGATGGATTGACAATGGTGCAATTGTTCAAGTTGTTATTTATTTACAAAGGTTTGAAACAAATTGAGGCCAAGTGAATTAGAGTCTGAATTTAAAGTTGTGAATAATTTTTCCATTGAAGTTAAATTCATAGGGTCTACTATTTTGCTTTTAGAGATTAGTTTTGAAGTTGTTTGAGAAATATTTTTATTTTTATTTTTATGTACTGTCTTTAAATAAAATTTAATTTGTGTTTCTATTTTGAACAAGTTTCAAATTTGTTATGTTTTTAACTTTGACAATGGTAAAGAGAAAATGATTTTCTAATTCCAAAATTATTGGTAAATGCATTTTATCCAATAGTTTATATTAGTCACCTTTATTCTCATAAAATTTTATGACTATTTTTCAGAAAAATTTGTTTATGAAAGGAGCTTAGTTGAATTCTTTTTTGGTGCAGTATAAATGATTAGTTCATATTTCTAAAGGAATGGTTGAAAGACTCATTAGAATTGATTTTTTTCTTTTTCTAAATTTTGATGATTTTGAAACTTGTATTAAATGCATTAGGGGTAAGCTTACTAATATTAAATGAAAATAGGCTATCCATAGCTCTGACCGTTTGGAAGTAATACATATAGTGTACCTTATTATGCTACATTGTATGGTAACAAGTTTTGTTACATTTATTGATGACTTCTCCCTTTTGAATACCTCTATTAATGAGATTTGTGAAGCTATTGATAAATTTAAACTCTTTAAAACTGAGGTAGAAGATGAGTTGGGAAGGTTATCAAAATTGTAAGATATGACCGAAAGGTAAGTACTTTGGTAGACATTCGATCATTCGGCAGCATATAGGATTGTTTGCCATGTACTTACAAGATTGTGGGATTGTTGCCCAATATGCCATGCCTTATAGCCCTGAACATAATATTATGGCCGAGAAATGAATCACATCCATAAGGAGCATGATGAGTGTTACTAGCCTACTATATTTTTTGGGGTGAAGCCATTTGAACAACTTCATATACTCTTAACTATGTTACTAACAAGTTTGCCCCTAAAACTCCTATTGAATTTTGATTTGGGAGAAAACCTAGCTTAAATTATTTTCAAATTTTGGAATTTTCCTATTAAGGAGTAAGTTTATTTTCCTGATATTGTATGTTATTGACATTTTGCTAAGCTACTAATAATTTGGGTATGCATCATGAGTTTAGTATTTTTTTCTAAGACTTAGAACCATGGATAGTCCCTTTGCGCTCTTAGTATCCAGATACACTAAGATAGGTCTCGTGATCTTTTGGGTTTATCGCAAAAGGCTTATATTGATCGAGTTCTTAAATGATTTATATGAAGAACTATAGGTCTTATGATGCTTCTATGTAAATATTATTTGGAAGTATAATTGGAGTATCCCTTAATAATTGCTATTGAAGTTATAAATCAGTGTGTGAGTTTTTTTTTCGAAATGGATTTTCCATAGTTTATGAAATGAAATAAGACTTGATATACATTTTTTATTATTATCCAGATTAATTCATGCAATAGCCTACCCAAAGGGGGTCATTGTGTGTTATTTTTGGGTGGATGAATAGTGGTAGTAAACGTGAATAGTTAAAAAAATTTCTCTTTCCAAATGGACTTATTTATGAGATTGTGCATGCTTTACTGGTTTGAGAGAATGCATGCCCTAGAGGGATTTATCTGCCTAAAGGTGAATAAATAACTTCTTGAATATTGTGTATTTCTCTTATTCACTTTCGTGATTGGGATAATTATAGTATGTTATACCCTCTGTCCGAAGGGAAGTTTATGATGATGCACTTGGGTCTTAGATATACTTGTTTCTATTGTGAGTCATTGTAATTACCAAAATTGTAATCTGGTTTCCCTTATGAACAAACAATCATGAATTTGACGAGAAAAGGAATACATTGTTACTAAGAATATAAAACAAACTCAATGCTTGTTGATCTTCTAATTAGAGGTTTAAGATCATAATGTTTAAATACTGGATAACTGATTCATGAATTGAGTAGTGATCATATTGTTTTTTCTTTAAGCCTACCTCATAAATCCATATACGATTAATTATGTATAGCCATGTATATTCTAACAAAGTCTTTTATGGGAAGACCTATTAGAATAAATTATAAATACATAGCTAGGTTTCCTCTCCTCCTCAACCCTAACATTGTTCCCATAAATAGTAGTTGTTCCTAAATAAAGCAGGGAGAAGAAGACCTTGTCAAAAATCCGGTAACGATTTCAACTTACTTTTATCATGGCTCAAACAAGTATGTAATTCCACTGTTAATTATATTTATATATATTATGCTGCAAAATCATGCATATTGGAATACATATATTTTCTATGTGCTTACAATTAGAGCAGTGAATTTAAAATTTACGTATTAAAGTCAATACTTGAAATACAAATGGATAACATGTGGATGGATAACATAAAATAAGACCTAGCTCTAATGGTATTAGGTGAAGTAATCCATAATTTTATATACTCGTTTTTCAAGTTCTGATTTATTCATGTAGGATAATTGGATTATTCAACACACTTTATATCACCCCTTTCAACCATTAATCACACCTCTTTTGTTTTATAAGAATTCATGTATATTAAATGTTGAATATTTCGTATTTGGTAAAAATTCTATTATATAAGGATGAGTGCGCAACCATAAAGGAGTGACATATAACGATACGTATTAGATCATGGTTAGACTTCTAGATTTCATTATTAGCACGCAACTATATGATCTTGATGTTTATATATTGTCCGATGAAGATTCTCCATGAAGGTAATAATTAAGTAGCTCTTGAGAATTTGATCCAAGCCCTAAAGGCATGGGGATGGATTTGAATTCAATATGATATCTAATTATACAAAATTCAGAAAATGATTGAAATAACAAATAGTCAAGGTGGAACTACTGTTCCTTTTGGATTTAGAAATTGTGAAAAGGGTAATTTATCGCAAGTTGGTTAGCCTCACCATTGTCACAGATTTGGATCCTCTTATTATATTATAAACAATTTCTCTGCTTGACGAGCAACTTAATATAAGAATGTGCTAGGACTCTGACTAATTATAACCTTTGCCTTCAAATAGATTCTCACTTAGCTTTTAAGATTATCTCGAAAACATGTGCCTGTAGAATCAAGAACCTGTGGACATGGATTGTCATTGTAAGGAAAATATGACTTAAGCTTAACATTTCCCATTGCGCTTGTTGCATGGATATCAGTGGCCAGGGATATGACATAGCCTTGAGACTGAAGTCATCATAGCTAATTTCCTGCATCATTCAGGTAGGGTTTGTTACTTCGATAGAAGTTCTAGAGAAAATTATTAAAACGAAGTTCTCCATACATGCATGTGGACTTTACACGTCTATGGAGCTCATGTGCACATTAGAACCAAACAGATCAAGTAGATCGGTGTTCGTGCACCTCGGTCGCACATCTTTGGATCTTTTGGCTCGGGTTGGGCATGTCCAGCTCGACTTTACCTACATCAATTTGTTCAATTTGAGCGTCGTAAGAGGATTCTTGTTCTAAAAACATTCTTGTTATTTTCAACGATATATTCTCTGTCTTGACATTCTCTTCTTAAAAAAATTATTCATCTACGGTCTTTAGTTTTAACTTCTCCAATGTTTAGTCACTAGTCATGTTAATGACCTTTTCAGCCTCGTGATGACTTAGTTGACTTTTTTTTTTCTCATCACAACTTAATTGAAAACGATTCTTTTAAAAGAAATAATGTGTTACTAATTTATCTTTAGTATAAAATAAGAAGCGTTTTGGCAAACAACTTTAGCAAAATTCGAAAGAATAATTTTCCCCAGGGATGGATTCAAGAATTTTTTTCAATGGAGGCTAGAGACATAAATTTCAACTATATGGGTGCATTTTTTTATTGGGGCAAATTAATTTTTTTATCAAAAATACATAAATTTTTAAATTTTTAAAAAAAATAGAATTTTAATGTTCTTCTAAACCAATGGAAACTACAGTCGTCGCTGGCTCAACTAGACATCCACCCTAATTTCCCCCATGGAGGTATTGGCCTTTTCTTTTCTTTTCTTTTCTTTTCTTTTTTGGAATTTCCCATGAAATCCATAAGTTCTCCAATAATGACGAACTAATTAACGAGCATTTGAAATCCTTCAAAAAAAACTTATGAAACTAATGGGGAGATTAGTTATGGATTCAAAATTCACAAGGACTTAAATTATACAAACCATTTGTTGTATTTGAGCTATAAATTTTGAAATTTACAATGGCAACTCAAATCTTCCAATCTAAATGTAACCTCAGTACAATTAAAATTCTGAAAAGCGAGCAGAATTAAAACCTTTGCTATCTAAAATATAGATTTCAAACTCTAAGTCATTAATTTTTAAAGGAGCTCTAAGTCATTTTTCACATAAGATGTTACACAGTCTTGAGATCTCTTACATCTCATACACTAGACCAAATGGCCAGTGGTCTGAACCATTATAAATTTTGAATATCAAGCATTTGAAGTTTTAAAAAACTTGAAACAACCAAAAGTTTAAAATACTTTATCAAACTTAAATACAATCATCCAAAAGCACAAGTAGATTAGAGTATGTTATGCTTAACTTGTCAAAAGGGGTTTGTATTGCTCTGTTTGGTGCAAAATTGACATATTTGTACGTAATTTTGGAGAATTAGATATCACGTTAGTTTTATCACATATTTTTATTACTTTTTTATGTGAATGATTATTTTTTTTATTTTTTTATTATTATTTTTTTTTATTTTTATTTTTATTTTATTTTTTATTATTTTGTTATTACTATTACTATTATTAATATTATGATCATTATAGAAATTAGTTTATTCCTAAAACACATAGAAATGGGCTAATCCCATGTAAGGGAGAATGAGATTACTTTGGAAATAGGATTTCTAAGTTCATTTCTTCATAACAAGCATGAAAATCAGAATAAAGTTGAGAATGTCATTCCATTCTCAACCCTATTTGAGTGTACCAATCGCTACCTTAGTGCGTCTAAGAGTAATAAAAAAAAAGGTGTTTTAGCTAGAAATTCATAGTTCATCATCATGTCTGACTCGTAACAATTTAAATAGTGAAACAAAATCGACAAATCTTTAGAAAGATTATTCTGCTCACACCACGAGATTAATACTTGAACTATTGATTTATGAAGAAGTCATACTCCGTGTTGAGTTTATCATCAGCGCAAAGCCTGGTTTTAAAGTTTAAATCCGTCTAACAATCAAGGGGATTCATACTCTTCATTTAATACTTCGGATGAGATAAGTTAGATATGTGCATTTAGTTATATATATGTATATATTTCTCCCTACGTGAACCTTTTACATGGCGACAACCCAGCTGCTTCGTGTATCACACCACATTGCCTAATGGGTGCATGCTGTAAGGTATCACAGCTTACCCCTATTTTTTTTTTAAAGGTATAGTTTGGATTTTTTTAGGGTGATAGTAAAAAAGTTGACAGATAAGAAAAGTGAAATGTCCATAATCGTGTATGGGTAGAAAAATACGTTGAAATCTAAACCAAATGATATGTTAAAATATGTTGACTCCTTTTGGAATTCGTGGGTCTACCTCACAATACATACAAGAAGAAAGGAAAGAGACATTAATCTTTAAGGATTCTTTGTAAGATTCCTTTGTAATGTAGCATTTTCTTTGGCATTATAGTAACTCATTGTCCTCATATACTACCACTTGTTTTACTATTGTATGATTAGTTCATTTCAAAAACTAGGTTGACTTGGTTAAGGTTGAACCAACGAGAAAACTTTGTACTGGATTGAGAATAATAATTGAGCCCTTCTAGGAAGAACACAAACAACAATTCAATCAAATCTTGTAGTCAAGATGCTTTATAACTTGGTTGGCGCTTAGATGATAAGTTGGTTGGTATTTACATCATGATATTCCGTATGATTATACCCCCACACGTTCTAAATGGTGGTTAAGACTCTAAACAAAGACTTCATTGTTTTTTTTTTTTTTTTTGGGTCCACTTAAAAAAATTTAAGAATGCCAAAATCCTCGCTTATATGCGAAGTGGGTTTTCCATTATCCAACCTTGTAAGAAGAACATTGAAGTCTCATCCCATGAAGGTAGTGCTTAATTTTAAGCTTAATTTGCATCCTTAAGTAGATTAAGGAAAAAGCTATATACATTTCAAATGTCTTACTTATTGTACAAATGTTTTTGCTTTCATGCACCACTGCCCCAAAACAGAAAATTGAGCTGAAAGTCGACATTCAAAGCGAAAAGAGCAAAACTGAGGTAATGAAGAGGGTCACCAAACTTTCAGGTATAATTTGACATTGTGTTCCACATCATTTTTGTAAAATATATAAGTTCAATTTATAATGCTTTGAGTTTTTCATAATATTATCAACACAAGTTTAAACATTTCAAGCTAATCGATTAGACTTGAGTATATTGACAAACTGTAGAATACTTGGATTATCTACTATTGTCAACACGAGTTTAAGTATTTTGATACATACAATTTTCGATTTATTAGTTATCTAAACTTTATTTTATGTGCTGCAACAATGTCATAGCTGAACGAATATTCACTATATATATATATATATATATATATATATATATTCCTCAAGACAGGTATTAATGAGATAAAAGTGGATGATGAGAAGGGGATACTAACTGTTGTTGGGAATGTTGATCCTGTAAAGCTTGTCAAGAAACTCGGAAGTTGTGGAGCATATGTAGAAGTAATTAATATTGGACCACCGAAAAAACTTGAAGAACCTAAAAAACCACCTGAAAACAAACCTAAAAAACCATGTCCTCCTCCTTGTCAATGTAACCAATGCCGGCCAGAAAAGCCATGCCCTCCTTCTTGTCAATGTAACCAATTCAGGCCAAAAAAGCCATGTCCTCCTCATTGTCAATGTAACCAATGTCAGCTAGAAAAGCCATGTCCTCCTCCTTGTCAATGTAACCAATGTCGGCCTTTTGTTGTCTGTTATGCTCCCTGTGATGGTCCCATCGGCTATGCTCCCTATTCTCCATGTGATGCTGGTGGTGGTTCCATTCTTTAGAAAACTGTGCAACAAGTTGCGTTTTCTCGGTTTTTGCTATGAGGAAGGTTGAAACCGAGATATTTAAATAATCTTTCTAGGGGTTATTATACCTGAGGTTGTTCCTCAAAAGTGAGAGAGTGAAAGTGTAATAATGTTTATTCGAGATCTTCGTCTTTGGTTAGATCGGGTTAATCATCAGTCAACTTACATACAAGTGGACTTCACAGTATGTAAGGCTTATCCGTTGTCTTTAGAGCTAATAGTTAACTTGAACTGACCAAATAATTTTTATGTTCATGATTGTGTCTCTAGGGGTTGGTGAAGATCCTAGTTCACTAGTTTGACTTAAAATTGGTTGGCCGGACCTCTATTGTTGGAATCGTACAATTCGCGTCGATACGATTCAGCAAAGAATCGATACGAATTGAATGAGAGAATCGTAAATCAACGTTAATCGTATGTAAATCGTACCGAATCGTATGATTCACTAAATCGTTCGCGATTCAGCTACACTAATAAACTCCAACTTGTTTGCATATCTTGCTTTGTTGTTGCGCTCATTAATGGCGAACTCTTATTGGGCGGCCACATTAATAGCAACAATGGTGGATAGTGGAGTGACACCACCAAGAAGAACTGGGCTAGTAGGCGACGAGGTAGCAGGACTGGTTTGCGATGAAGAAGCAGCACTTGTGTTGGATGCCATGGTACGGGCAGAGGAGAAAAAAATATATATATATGGATCGAACTGCTTGTGAAAGCGTATATGGCTCTGATACCATAAAGGAGCTTGACAAACAAGTATGCTTTAAGCTGCTACTGTTTTTCATTGTATTGATTCAATGTACACTCAATTATAAATACAAGCTTTTGACACTAGCCTATCAGGCGTGGACTCTTAACTTACATATGAATACAAAAGTTCAAACAGTGATAAGATAAAGTTCAAAACAGATTCTATTTGTTGCCAACTGATTTATCACTAATACTATATATTTATATATATATATATATATATATATATATATATATATATATATATATATATATATATATATATTTTTTTTTTTTTTTTTTTTTTTTTTTTTTTTTTTGAGATTCACAAGCAATGGTATGTGGTCTTTCTAGTTTGGACATAAAATTGCTTTGGAATTTAGTTTGCCAGATATATAGTGATTATTAGAAAAGTAACAAAAAACATATATTAATATTCATTCAAAAGAAGAATTTCAACTAAAAATTGTTAATAGAAACATAATATATCAAATTAATCTAGTTTTAAATTTATAACCGAATCGGTACGATTCACGATTCGATACGATTCACGATTAAAAAAAATAACGTTTCGATTCACGATACAGTTCACGATTCGACAACTATGGTTGGCCCCACAAGTGTGATCTGATTAATCTTATTCCAATATTTTACAAAGTCATTTCTTTCATGAAATTATGTTTGAGGTGTTTGGTTGAAAGAGACAAAGAAAAAAAAAAGTAAAAAAAAAATAATCCCTCAAAATGATTATATGAATTTTCAACTTAACATTCTTGGCACTAAAATCTCATTCCAATATATCTAACAATTATCCCTCATCCTACGAATTGAAATCTATCTTATATCCTATATATCAAAAATATATTATGTAGTACAAAACATTGCATAAAATGAAAGATTACAAGTTATACTTAACAAAAAGTGTGACACAATGTGATTATCCCACATCGAAAAATATAATGATCCTACATTGGAATCTCACTTCACAAGGGATGCTTATTAAATATAAGAGGTTCTCCCACATTGAAAAAGGGTTAAAGTCATTTTCCCCCATAAGTTTATAGCATAAACCCAAAGTGGCCCTTGAGGTTTTAACAATACCCAGATTTCCCCATAAAGTGTAACAGAGTTAAAATTTATTAACAGTCAAATATTTGACCTCCTATAATTACTACTTTGCCCATGTGCATCATGTACAAATACTATTTTGCCTACACCCCTCAATTGTTATTGTTTCTTTGTCCCGCCACCATCCCCTACTCCTTCCACCTCCGTTGCCAGGAATGAAACTTTGACTTGATTAATGGCACTGTAAGACGACTCTTTTTTTTAAAAAAGTTCAAATAAGACGACTGAACACAAGAAAGCACCTACTTAGCATAAGACAACATCTTCAGTTACAAATTACACCACACAAACTGATTGATTTTCACACTATTTCACAACAAGTACAAGCAGAATGCCATATTCATACTACATAGAGCACATGTTAGCAAGCTTTTCCTACTGATGAACCATGAAAACCCAATAACAACCATTGTTAAATCAACAACACACTCTAAGGACAATCACATAAAGTAATTATGAATGTTGCAAAAATTGACATCAATGCATCAAAACCCATTTGAGTCACCAAACGAAGATACAAATCTTCACATAAATGCACATGGGTGCAGTGTACCTACATATATGTACATGTAAATTGACATTCTTTTATTTAAAAAACTATTCATCTACGATCTTTAGTCTTAACCTATCAATCTTTAGTCACTATTCATCTATGATCTTTAGTATTAATGTTAGTATTCAATGCTTTAAAAAAAATTGCTTCTAAATTAATTTTTTTTTTAAATAATAGAGACAAAGTTAGTTAATGTTAAATAATAAGATCGAATTTAATTTTTTTTTTAAATAATAAAAACTTAATCAACTAATTTTCCGGACCTAGTTCCAACTTATCTTTAAGTGCTTATAAGCCCATTCTAAGAAAGTCTTTGACAGACTCATTGACCCGACCCGGAATACACAACGCCCCGAGTTTCAAGAAGCACTTTTCAGCTCACACTATTGGTGCCGGCGATTCAAGCTAAGAATTTCCATAAGCTATTGTTCTTAGCATTTGCAAATCCCATTTAGAACATTCTAGATTAAACTCATCGAACTTAATCGTATTACAACAGTTTTGAGTATGGCGATGAAGAGCTCTTGGCAGCAAAAAGAGCTCGCATTATCCTTGTCTATGCTTTTCTCTTCTACGCTTTTGTCATCCGCCGCTCTCTTCAACTATCTCACGGTACTCTCTCTCTCTCTCTCTACATATATATATATAGGGATAAAGACATAGAGGTCCCCATCTTTTTGGCTATAAATCAATTAGGTCCCTCACTTATTTTTTTCCTCCTTAGAGGTCCTTCAAAACTCATAAACCTAAAGTTTTTTAACAGTGAAAGGATAATATGGTAACTTCATAAATATTAAAAAGCAAAAAAAAAAAAAAAGAAATCAGCCCCACCTGTCATCTCCCCCAACCCACCCCTCTCCAAAACCCTCACCCATCAGCACTCCCCTGTCGCACCATCACACCCTAGCAGCCCCCCCAACCAACCTCCACCTCATCCCACCCCACTCCACCCCACCCCACACCCCAAAATTCATGCACCCCCAAAAAATCGATCAAACCCTCTTCTCCTTCAAGATGCAAGACATAATGTCTGAGATTCGGATCTGGATTGTATTTGGATGGTGATTCTGTTGCATGAACTGAGTTAATAATCTTGCATTTCAGCAGTCTGGTTAGTTTTCTGCAACATGGGAAGATTATCGTCAACCAACTCACGAAGTAAATGGATATGAGCCGGATCAACTTGTTGAGCAACACTATAGCAATCTGCAATCCAAATACAAAAGCCAAATATTTTATCCTTGATGTTATACATAAGCTTTCTACAAATTCATCTGATTAATCTCAACCGCTCGTTTGGTTGGTGAGACACCTGGTTTTATTAGCCAAATTTGAACACCACCATACGTAAGCCCAAATATATATCCAAGTTTTTATATATGCATACACATGTCTATGCATATGTTAACATACTTAGACATATAATATGTGTGCTTGCATACACTTGCAATTAGATTCACCATGGCAAAATTTGACGGACTTGGGCATCAAGTAACCCGAGCGTGATGGAGATGTTTTGGAGGGGGGTGGGTTGGGGGAGATGACGAGGGGCTTATTTTTTTTATTTTTGTTTTTTGCTTTTTAATGTTTATGAAGTTACTATATTACCCTTTGTCTGTTAAATTTTTTTAGGTCTATGAGTTTTGAAGGACCTCTCAGAAGAAAAAAAATAAGTGAGGGACCTAATTGATTTATAGCCAAAAAGATGGGGACCTCTATGTCTTTATCCCTATATATATATATATATACACGTGTGTGTGTGTGTGTTTTTTTTTGTGTGTATACGCAATTACTATTATTTTGAGATTTTTGTGTAATTTATTGATTTTGTATTTATTTATTTAATTGCAAATTGCAGATCATTATGCTAAACTTTATCGATTAAGACCGGGGTGGATCGATCATCGACTTAATGTACGTAACACTTTTGATTCGATTCATTTAGCCCTATTTTTTGTCATGATTAATCAGTGTAGTAGCTTTTGATATTTCGTTTTTCAACTCAGCTGCATATATGTATATACATAATATACATAGGCGATACTTGCAAAAGCATTAAAGAGTACATTGTAATTGTACTGGAGAACATGAAGAAAACTATGAAAGGTTAAAATGGTTTACGAATATGTCCTTTGTTTTTCTTTTTGTTGTAAATGGTTCCAGGTTCTTAATACATGAAACGATATCAGAAGCTCAGAACCATTCCATCATACAAATTTTAGCTTTTCAGCCAACATTCCTCAACCGACAACTTCATGTTTAATTTTTATCATACATCACGTGACAATTCTAACTAACTCATCACATATTCCTTCAGGTGGTGTGGCGTGGCTCTAGCCCTCGTGCTCTGCCTAACTGTTGGGCCTGACTGATCCACCCTTAAGTTGGGCACCGAGTCTTGGATTGGCCCAATATTCCCTGTAGTCAGATCCAACTCTATTGGGGTCATAACATTACCGTCCCCATTAGAAAGAATCTTGTCCTCAATGTTCAGCTCAGCTCAGGATAAACTTCAATCATCTCCTGTTCATTTTCCATGTAGCTTCTTCTAGCGACATATCCTTCCTCTGAATCAGGAGTTGAGGACATTGTTGCCCACGTACAACCACATTAGGCCAAGAGAGAATAGCAGCTAGCTTTAACGGAGGAATGTCAGGGTTGGGAGGTAAGATCACCTGAGTGGAAGGAACTCTATTCGAACCCACGGTTGGCTTCAAGAGTGAGACGTGGAAGATGTAACGACTTGAGATTCTTGGGAGAGATTCAACAGTAAAATTTAGAAGAACATAATGGAAAATTGTATTAAAATGCAAAGCTAAAAGAAATAACAGAAAAGATACAAATAGAAGATAGTTGTTTTTGCTTAGTTTGCTTTGTGCCTACTATCTCCTTTTATAGGCTACTCAACACCTCATATGCCAATTGCCTTAGCCAATTCTAATTACAACTAACTGATGTGGAGTTGTTACATTACATCCCCCATTCGAAAGAACCTTGTCCTCAAAGTTCAGTCTCGGATACAAGTCAACAAATTTATGCTCAATAGCATCCTTAAACCAATCTTTCGGCGTTGAACCAGATATATTTGATGCAACAGCTTGATAAAGTGCTGATTCCTTGACCTTCTGGCAATACTCACGCCAGCTGGATAAGACTTCATGGCCATGCACAAGTTCTCCAAAAACAATGCATATCCTGTGAAGATAATGATCAGCCTTAAAGATGATATTGAATAGAAAGCCACGTGCATCCCAATCAGCAATTGCCTTTGACAAAAGGCCACAACTGTCATGCTTCAGCTTTGGGAACTCATCTGGAAACTTTCCGCCATATATGCTCTCTCCATAATTCCCATCTCGTCGAAGCAAGTCACCACCCTAAGCCAAGAATCCCTTAATAATGCGATGGAAAAACGTTCCTTTGTAATGTAGGGGTCTTTCACTTTTAGGACTATCACCTTTCTCCCTCGTACAAAGTGCATGAAAGTTCTCAGAAGTTTTTAGAACAACATCTGTGAAAAGCCCAAAAACCAATCTTTCAAGAGGATTATCATCAATCTAGACACACTTTGAAATTTCAGGGACAATTAACTTTTGGCCACCACGATGTAGTTCAAATTTCCAAAAAAAAATTCCTTGAATTCCAATTGTATACAGCATCCGAACAGTGCTGAATTCGGATATTTGTGTTCCACCCCTGACTGCAAGTTCAAGTGCAGCGCTTCTGACTCTGCCAGCAATACGACCATGAGATTTTGGGGAGAAATGGTGAGTGTAGTGAGCTGTTGCACCAAAAGAACCTGTGCTAATCGTAATCTCTTTGGCAGCAAACATCTTCTGCTCTTTCTTCTGCCATCCAACGGATACAAATGACTCTTGACCTAAAACAAGTTGTATAAGTCCATTAGTTGTGTTGGATAGCTGACGGGCCCAAGAATTGAAAATATTAATTGAACCATCTTTCAAAGACATGGTGAGGCCCATTAGTGAAGTAGGGTGATGAGATAGATGGCGAGTTTTTTGTACCCTTAGCACTGTCTGTGTACCCAATGAACCCATGAATTCAATCGAAGAAACTCGAGACATCTGATGTCTTAGGAGAATAGATGCACCACCAGCCTCCTTAATCTTCTTCTCAGCAATCTTAGAAACAAGCTTAGCCTTAACAACAAAAGGTTGACTAGATGGCAAAACACCTTTACCCAAAACCTTAAAGTACCCAAACTAATCAGTGACATAAATCATAGAAACATTATTTCCATTTGACTTGTCTTTGACCTCTTGTGGCACCATTGACCAGAGCTTGTCGATATTGACAATGGGGCAGTAGAACTTGTTGCGGAGCTTGTGGAAGTAACGCATAATGCCATCACCATCTAAAAAACGTGGCAAGGACAAATTTGCCAGAATTGAACCAGAAGGTCAGATATGCACAGAAACTTTTTCTTGTTCCTTCTGGCGTCGTAGCCTCTCAAGTACTTCCTTGATCTCTTCAATTTTATTCAGGTTTGGACCAAGTTCCAAGCTAGAAGTCAATCCTTCCATGCCATATATATCATATATCTGCCTTTTATTTTCATCAAATAATATTTCATAGGCTTCACATATTCGTTGAAAGTTCTCCGTTGCAATTTCTTTCATCCGAGGGTCTTGGTATTTATCAGGGTGATAAACTTGAGCCCATTGACGATAAGCTTTTCTGATTTCTTCATCTGAAGCTTCGGGTGATACGTGAAGCATAGCATAAATAATCTTCGCAAATAATTCCCTTGCTGAATCCATGAGCATAGAAGTATATGAAACACAATTCTTTTTAGGCATTTTATCAAACAGTTCATGTGCCTCATCTCTCTCAGCCGTAATAAGCTTCTGCTCGCCTAATCGCTTCAATGCCTCACTCAAATCATTCTCGACCAAACTCTTTTCGTCGACCAAACTCTCGATTCTCTTCTCTCTCTCGTTCTTTTTGCCTACAAGTTCATCAATCTCCCGCGCCATCGCCTTTCGGGTCTCCAATCCTTCAACACACTTTTTCTCCAATTCAGCCACGCTGCTACGCAACGTTTCCTCACCAAATTCGTAGTCATTGTCATCTTGGATTTGGGTTTCGGGCTGGGTGGGGCAGTACTTGAGCTGTAGAGCCTTCCACCTTTTTTCCACTTCGTCTTGGGTATGTTGTTGGGTCAAGCTGTACTTGAGCTACAGAGCTTTCCACCTGATCTCCACCTCGTTTAGAGCCAACTGCGTTTGTTGAGTTTTGGGGTGCTGTGAATCGAAAGGCGATGGTGTAATTTGTGGCTGGTGATAGTAGTAGTATTGTTGATATGGGTAGTATTGGTAGGAGGGGTAGTAGTGTTGATAATCACCTTGTTGATAGGGATAGTGTAGGTGAAAATCACCATTAGCAACGAGGTTCGTTCCTTCCGCCATGTTCGACTCTCAACGAAAACACTAATGTAACGACTTGAGATTCTTGGGAGAGATTCAACAGTAAAATTTAGAAGAACATAATGGAAAATTGTATTAAAATAAAAAGCTAAAAGAAATAACAGAAAAGATACAAATAGAAGATAGTTGTTTTTGCTTAATTTGCTTTGTGCCTACTCTCTCCTTTTATAGGCTACTCAACACCTCATATGTCAATTGCCTTAGCCAATTCCAATTACAACTAACTGATGTGGAGTTGTTATAGAAGACAGGGTGAATTTTGGCATCAGAGGGAAGCTGAAGGCAGTAAGCCACTTTACCAATACGAGATGCAATTTGAAATGGCCCAAAATAGTTTCTACCCAGTTTCTGATTGTGATGGCCACGGACGGAAGTCTGCCTACATGGCTGAAAGCAAACTAAAATCCACTCTCCCTTCGAAAAGTCTTTGTCAATTCGGTGTTTATCCACCTGTTCCTTCATCCTCTGTTGAGCCCTTTGTAGATTGGTTTTTAATTGAGAATGGATGACATCTCGGTGTTGTAATTCAATATCAACTGCTGCATTAGTGGACGAGTGAGGCAAATAACGGACTACGGCCGACGGATCACGGCCATAGACTGCTAGGAACGGTGTCATTCCTATAGATGAATGGTGGGCAGTGTTATAGCAGAATTCAGCACACGGCAAGAACTTAACCCACGACTTCGACACATCCATTACATAGCTACGCAAATACATTTCAAGAGTTCGATTTAAACGCTCCGTTGCCTATCCATTTGAGGATGATACAAACTGCTCATATTTAAAGAGGTACCTTGTTGCGTGAAGAGCTCCTTCCAAAATGAGCTGATAAACAGTTTGTCGCGGTCACTGACTATCGAACGGGGAATACCATGGAGTCGAACAATGTCACGCACAAAGATCTCTACCACTTTAGCACTAGTGGGATGAGCAACCAAAGGTGTAAAATGCCCCTATTTAGTTAAACGATCAACAACCACCATAATTTTATAATAGCCATTTGATGTCGACAAACCTTGCACAAAATCCATTGAAACATCCTCCCACACCTGACTAGGAATTGGAAGTGGCTGCAAAAGGCCTGACGGAGAAATATTTGAGAGTTTGGCATGTTGACAAATCAAGCATTGTGCTACATATTGCTTCACATCACGCCTCATAGCCTTCCAAAAACAGTTTGGGACCATTCGAAGATAGGTCCGCAGAAATCTAGCATGGCCTCCCATAAGGGAATTGTGAAATTCTTTCAATAATTCAGGCTGCAAAGATTGCAGAATAACTAACCGATTCCGAAATAAAAGCACCCCATCAATCACTGAGTAGTCGTGCACCAGTCGTAGATCCATGGACAACTGTTTGTGAAGCTGCAACATTTCAGGGTCAGAGTGATTGGCTGCCTGTAACTTAGGAATTAAATATAGTTGCACCATTGAGAACGTGAGCAACTGCGCCTCCAAAGGGTGTCGAGACAAGGCATCAGCTGCCTTGTTCTCACGCCCTGGTTTGTATATAATGTCGAAATCAAAACCCAACAACTTAGTCAACCAACGCTGCTGATCCGGAGTCTGAATTATTTGTTCGACTAGCACCTTAAGACTCTTTTGGTTAGTGCGAATTATGAAGCGTCGACCCAGAAGATACTACCGTCACTTTGCTACTGCTGCCGTAATAGCATACATTTCATGTTGGTAGGTGGATACATTTCTTAACTGCGTGGTAAGCTTTTGACTAAAGAAAGCAACCGGGTGTTCATTCTGTAAAAGGGTTGCACCAACACCCACGCCTGAAACATCTGTTTCGAGCACAAATGGCAAATTTAAATTTGGTAGAGCAAGGACAGTGGCAGTAGTAAGAGCTTGCTTCAATTGTTGAAATGAACTTTCAGCTAGCTCGGACCACTGATTGGCATCTTTTTTTAGCAAATCCGTCATGGGAGAGGCAAGTGAAGCATAGTTTCTGATAAACCGACGGTAGTAACCCGTCAACCCCAAGAATCCGCGCAACTCCTTTAAATTTTTTGGTGATTTCCAATCCAAAACCGCCTGTACTTTAGATGGATCCATGAGCACCCCTTGGAAGGAGATAATATGACCGAGATACTCAATGCTTCGTTGGCCAAACGTGCATTTGGATTGCTTTGCAAAAAACTTATTGGCAAGCAAAATGTTAAGGACTTGCTCAAGGTCAGTGAGGTGTTGAGTGAAGTCTGAACTGTACACCAATATGTCATGAAAAAACACCAAAACGCACTTCCGAAGTAGAGCCCGAAAGATGTCATTCATGATAGACTAAAAGGTTGATGGTGCATTGGTTAACCCAAACGGCATAACCAGAAATTCATAGTGCCTCTCATGTGTGCGAAAGGCGGTCTTGTGGACATCTTGAGGCTGCACCCGAATTTGATGATAACCCGATCTAAGATCCAATTTCGAAAAGAAATGTGCACCATGTAATTCATCCAGAAGCTCATCCACAGTCGGTATGGGAAACTGATCTTTTACAGTAACAACATTGAGCGCTCTGTAACCAGTACAAAACCTCCACGTACCATCTTTTTTTTATACCAATAAAACAGGGGAGGAGAACGGACTTTGACTTGGTTGGATAATGCCTTCGTTCATCATTTCTGAAACCAGCTTCTCAATCTTAGTCTTTTGGTAATAAAGGTTTCAATAAGGTTTGACATTGATCGGGTTCGTGCCAGGTTGAAGGTGTATGGCGTGGTCACAACCTCGAAATGGTGGCAAACCTTGTGGCACATCAAAGATCCTGTGAAGCTTCTGCAAAAGGATGTTTATAGCCTCATCATTGTCATTACACCCCACATCTCGTACACTGCAAACTGATAAGCTGAAACAAGCTGCTAAAGATCTAGTGGAATGTATTCGGCGAACACTCTTATAAGGAACAGGATTGAGAGTCAGGGGCCTATTACCTTGCAGGATGACGTTTTGGCCATGAAACTGATACTGCATAGTTAAATTGGAATAATTATGCAAAACAGGACCAAGAGTCGCCAACCACGACACACTCAACACAATATCGGAACCCACTATTAGCATAACATAGAGATCCACCACTAGTGTTTGGCCCTGAGCTACGATTGTAACGCCTTTAACAAGGCCTTCACTGATCAACTTCGCACCATTACCTACTGCCACAGTTAGATTAGAAGTAGGCTCAATAGGGAGACCAAGGAACTTCGCCATACGTGTTTGAACAAAGCTGTGGGTACTACCACCGTTCACCAATACCTGCACCACAAACCTATTAATCAATCTTGAGAATCGCAGGGTGGTAGGAGAGATATTACCTGCCATAGCATTGAAGGAAATCTCTGGAGCTGTAGTGTATTCGGCCTCTTGGCACTCAACAGCGAATTGCTCATCTGACTGAACATCCAACTCATCAGTATTTTCACAATCAAGCAGGAACAACTGTGGCCGAGTCTTACAATGGTGGCCTGGCACAAATTTCTCCTCTCAGTTATAACACAAGCTACATTCGCGTCGCTGCTGCATTTCTTTAGGAGACAAGCGACTGACTATATATAGAGGAGATGAAGGTGAGACAGAGGTAATGAGCAGGGATGTTGGTTTGAAAGGAGGTGTGGTTGGGGACAGGTGCGATGCTTGGTGCGGTTTAGGTGTAGTGTATGGGTTATTAGAGTGAGGTGTGGCTGGGCTAGGTGGGGTAACAGTGTATGGGCTATGTGGGATAGGTTGGTTGATAGTGTATGGGTTATATTGTGCTTGAGACCAACGGTTCCGGTTCGCAGCTTGGGTTTGTCGTCTTTTCTCCAATAATTTAGATTCCTGAAGTTTGGCCAACCCTATGGCCTGGGACAAAGTTATGGGCCATAAAGCCAACACCTCCGAACGGATGTCTAGCTGAAGCCCGGCAATGTAGTAGCTCACCAAAAAGGAAGTAGATAGACCCACCATCCTATTTGCCAACAGTTCAAACTGGGATTGATATGCCTCCACCGTCGAGGTCTGCATAAGTTTAGCTAAGGCACATTGATGATCCTCAAATTCAGAAAGACCAAAGTGAATCTCCAAGGCACGAGTGAAATAATCCAAACTCGCAAATTGACAGTTCCGAAACATCCATTGGAACCACTGAAGAGCCTTGCCATCCATGTGAAAGGAAGAGATCAATAATCGTTGATCATCTGGCATAAAATGATACGAAAAGAAACGCTCCGCTTTGAAAATCCACCCACTCGGATCCTCGCCATCAAATCTGGGAAACTCCAACCGCATAGAACGACCTTGTAGCATCGGAGACAGAGTCGGAGGTGTTGTGGAACCTGCCAGAGGAGCCCAATAAAGACCCATGGCCGGCACCCCTGTTGAAGAAGTAGCTATGTGAAAACCAGTAAGATTGGGAGCAGATATCACCGTACAGAACCCAAAAGGACCCAGAACTGGCGCCGAATGAATGGCCACTGGAGGCGATGGAGCCAGGCTTCCAGTAGCCACAACCATTGAAAAACCAAGTGGCGCCGACGGGGTAGAACCCGAAGTCGTACCCGAGGCAGTATGAGTAGAATTGTCCTCTGGTTTCGCCGTAAGCAACTTCAAGGTTTGATCTAGCTTTCCATTTAACATCGTAACCTTAGCAATCAGATCCCCAAGCGATTGTTGATGATCATCCAAGCGCTGAGAATTTTGAGCTGCCTCCTCTTGGATACGCTTAACCATGTCGTCAAACGTCTTCAACCTCGTGCCATCTGCCATTTAAATTCAATGAAAGCACCAATGTTAAGGTTTTGGATTCGACGGGAGTTGAACACAAAGATGGATAACAACGACAAGTGTTTGATTGATATTTAAATGCAACTTTGGAAGAAATTAATTACAGAGAAAGGAAATTACCAAAAGAAGGAAACGACAAAAGAGCTTTAGTATTTGCTTAGCCTCAATGTTACACCACTGTTTGTTATATAAGCTGCTCTCATGCATCACGTGACACTTCTAATTAGCTCATCATGTATTCCTTCAGGTGGTGTGGTGTGGCTCTAGCCCTCGTGCTCTGCCTAACTGTTGGGCCTGACTGATCCACCCTTAGGTTGAGCACCGAGTCTTGGATTGACCCAATATTCCCTGTAGTCAGATCCAACTCTATTCGGGTCATAACATTTTATTACCTTTTTGCACTTTAATATCTTTAGTACGAGGAAATTTTTTCAAAACGACAGTCATATGATGTCAAGTGTAAATATATGTGTATTTTATAATACTTATCTTTTGACTTCAAATATAATAGATGACAAAACAAGGTACAAGAAAAAAAAAAAAAAAAGAAAAGATATAAACGACGAAATCATGTCTCTGAAAAAAACAATGCCAAACTACAACAGCTCCGAATCAATTTGCACAAACATTTAATGTCAAATGTTGTGAGACCAGCCATTTGTAAGACTCACCCTTGTTTAAATGGAATTGCTCCACATATTCCATAAGCTTTGCTACATGTGCTAAAGAATATTGTTTCTTTTGATCACAGGTCATGACCCTATATTGCTTACCACTACAATCAGGAAGACAAAGAAGTATGTTGAAGTTATTAGTGTTGGACCCCCAAAGAAGCCCGAAACTCCTAAGCTTGATCCAAAGCCTCTTCCTCCTTGCTGCAATGGGTGCCAGCTTGTTGCAGTCAGCTATGCTCCAGATGACAGTGGATATTGCTCCATTCTCTGACAATCAAACTGTCCCGCTTGAAAACGATAAATAAATATCATAACATAAGTTCAAATTATCAATCCCCGACGTGCAAGATGGAATTTTGTTTTTAATAGTTTAAACTTTTAGATGAGATACTCGTATAGTAAGTACTACTTTCTCGAAGTTGTGAAGCTTATTATTTTGTGAGAATTTAAGCATATATACAGTATATCCATCTTTCTGTAATGGCTATGTACTCTACGGTGCATGGTAATCTTGTGTTAGTAAGAAAGATGGCGATATAGACCACGTTTATTTCCACATATGACTGAAACTTTCACTTCAAGTTTAAATGGAAGTACTTTTAAGGAGAGGAATGAATGTGACCTGATTCACAGAAATGATGTGAAATTAAATGATCACATATGAGTCACATTGACGGACGTCTGTCTGTGAGTGTGTGGGATTTATCCTCTTATTAGAGTTGGACGGGGCAATTAGATGTATGCTATAGTTTTGCTGCAACTAAGATTTTAACTAGTGATTTGGATGTTGACTCACCTTCATAAGATATAAAAATGAAAAAAAGGAATGAATTTCTAAAGCAGTGAAAATGATATTGTTAAATTATTGGTTTTGAAAATCATAATTTCTTCTCTTATTTTTTTTTCCAAAATTGTAAATTTTAAAAAGAATAGTTGAGGTTTAATATTGTGATATTAGATTATTCGAATCTCACCGTACCTCATAGTGATTCAGAGATAATGAGACAATGAGACGATCCAAATTCACACTGAGACTGGTTTTAAAGTTTAAATATCCGTCCAATAACTTCAACTAGAAAACTTGGATTACCTAGCTCTGCTGTTATATATGTTTTCAGATGCCAGATTCTCTCGTCTATTTATTCTTTTTTTTTGTTTAAATGAGGTGAATAATGAACCATTAAATCTTATCTTTTAAGATTTAAATATTCAAATCAAATTTCTTTAGTCATCTTTTTCAAATTTAAAATTTAAAAGTGAAATTGAGATTTTTTTTAAAAAAAATCAAATTTAATGTCCCTTGATACATCTCATCTAAACAAGAAGATAATAAATGATAGAACTGAATTGTTCCCGATGTGAAGAGCCATTTATCTTATCTTTTCTCTTTTAAATGATAAAGATAGGATTGACTAACCATTTATTGATGGCAACTGGCAAGCATGTATGAATTAGAAAACCTACGACAGGAAAAAGATATAAGTGGTGTGACTCATTAAGTTATTGGTAATTCACTTAATTAAATTAATAGTCCACTAAAGTTTAAATCCATTAGATTACTTGATGGAAGTAACAACATGTTCCTATAAATATATAATAATTGGTCATCTTTCTACCCAATTGTTGTCATAGTTTTATCTTCCGCATCAAGTAGTCTTCGGCATCAAGTGAGTAACTTATGCCCTTACTAAAAATTTATTGTGATGATTACATATTTCTGATAGATTAATTGTAGTATGTTTCACAATAATTATGTTTACATGTGGTATATCAGAGCCTAATATCAGAACGTGTAATTTCTCTTATGTAATCAATTTATTCATGAGTATTTATCTCCCTTTTATTGGTTTGAGTCTTTGACTGTGATTTTCATGCACTGATGATGTTAAAGAGGATAAAATTAACGGCTTAATAATTTGTTAATTGGCACACTAGTTGACGCACCGTTAAAAGCATGATGCTCATAAAGAAATTATGATAGTCCCAACCATCAAGCTGCAACGTGATATGCTCAAGGGTTTTATGTTAGAGCACTGTTCATGATATATCTATTAATTTAATAAATTAAAGCAATTCATGACAACTTAGTTACAAAGACAATTTGTTTACCATGCATATCATGTATGAGCTGTGCATGATAAAGTGTCTTACAGTAAAGAATCATCCTAAAGACTCGAGCATCAAGTTGCAGCGCATCTCAACAGGTTGTTATATAACAACAAGAAATTTTAAAAACGTAGACGGCTAACAATTTATTTCATATATGATAAGGCAATGGTTGCGATGTGTTAACAATTTATTTGTTTAAGGCAATTTATGACAACTTTGTTTCAATGACAATTTGTCTTATGATGAGTATCACACAAGAGACCGTGCATTTTAATGTTTATTATATTCAAAGACTCTATAACATTGACTAAAGTATAAGGTTGGACCACTAGTCCATCTTTGACGCCACTGATTCTTTTGAAATTAAAAGACTTGATCCACTTATGTATGTCATTGTTGCCTGGTGTGAAAAGTTTTACGTTTTTCAACTTATGCTCTTGGAAATTACAATCATTATGTTCAGTGATATATGTGATTGATGCAAGTTATTAGACTTATTATGTTGATCCAAAACATGATAGCTTTGTTCAATTACTGATTCATGAATGATGATTAGTGTTATTATATTAAAGCTAATTATAACAAAGTCTATTACATGTGACTTTGTTTAGTGATACGTGTCTCATGGTTTTAATTGTAAGCTTTGGCACTGATATTATTATGATGTGATGTGCATGTTAAATATTCTCTTTTCATTTATGGGCTCATATGAATTGGGGGAAAAAAAAAATTAAAATTATGTCGTTAGTCTTTTGATTGTCATTGAGTTTAAAATTCATATTAAGATAGTTTGTTAGTTACCAAAGTGACCAAACTAGAAAGTTCACGAATTCTATTCATTGACAATTATTATTAAATATAAAATTCATATTAAGTCAGTTTGTTAGTTACCAAAATGGCCAAACCAGAATGTTTTGGGTTTTATTTGTTAACAACTATTATTAAATATAAAATCCATGTTAAGTTGGATTGCTAGTCACCAAAGTGGCCAAACCAATAAGTTTAGGATTTTATTTGTTAACAACTATTATTTAAATTTAAAATTAATATTAAGTTGGTTTGTTAATCACCAAAGTGACCAAACTAGAAAGTTCTTGGATTTTAATAGTTGACAATTATTATTGAATTTAATCCAATTAAGTTGATTTATTAGTTACCAAAGTGGCCAAACCAAAAACTTTGGATTTCATTCGTTGTTAACTATTATTGAACTTAAAATTTATATTAAGTTGGTTCGTTAGTCACCAAAGTGGCCAACCAAGAAAGTTATGAATTTTATTCATTTATAGTTGTTATTAAAATTAAATCCATCTTATGTTAGTTTGTTAGTCACCAAAGTGGTCGAATTAGAAAGATTATGGATTTTATCTTTTGTCAATTATCCATTTATCTATGAAATGCCTATTATCGAAATTAAGAAATTTTAAGGGGTAATTTGACGTTTATTATTCATTGGACTTTTTGGATTTACCCAAAGGTGAATTGTTTACCCCGTGAATAGTAAACATGATGAGACAAAAAAAATTTAATTGTCTACTAATTATATTATATTGGCATTCACTTTATGATTGTGTATTTTAGTTTCTACCCAAAGGTGATTTTTAATTCATTATGATGTTTTTTTAATTTTATCTGAACCCCCAATGTTATTAGCATTAAGATTGTAGTCGTTCTTCATCCATGATTATGTTATTTTATATAATATTTGCAGCTTTCTCTACTCATTCTCATGCTTCATGTTTGACCGTATAATTGATTTGACTTCTTTGAATGGTGGAAATAAGTCCAATTTTACTTAAATATTTTGAATTTGTACTTAGCACTATGAATGACCAACCTCCTATCATTATGGATACGAATAGCGAGGAAGATAAGATTCATTATAAAACTTGAAAACAGTCTAATAAATTAAGCCTCATGTTTATGTGAATGACCATTCCACAAACTGATGATGCTAAAGAATACTTAAGGTCCGCGGAAGAAAAGTTTCAACTCCATATATAAGTCATTCACTGATATGCTCATATTTAGGCTCATGACCATGAAGTATGATGGGTCGAGAATTATATAAGAGCATATTATAGAGATGACTAATATTGTAGCAAGATTAAAGTCGTTGAGAATGACAGTGAATGCATGCTTCTTAGTGCGTTTTATCCTGAACTCACTACCTCTCAAATATAGGCTTTTTTGAATTAATTGTAACACTATTAAAGATAAGTGATCATGTGAATTGGCTAGTATGCTTGTTTAGGAGGAAATAAGATTGTAGAGTCTATTAAGTCATACTGTTAAAGGAACGATTTGTTAACGATTCTTAGACTCATTGGAAAAAAGTTTAGGCTTGCAAGTGCCACTTTTGTGATAAAGTAGGCTCACTTTTAAATATTGCCTGAATATAAAGCATGGTTTGAAAGTAAATGTAATTATCATTCCTTTGTATGCTTTTAATCAACTTCAAGTGATGTTCCTCTTGATACCTAGTGGCTTGATTCTATAGCTATCATTTATGCTTTTAATATGTTGCAAGGATTCTTATGATCTAGAACATAAATTCAAATTAAAGTTTTGTCATAGAAAATCGTGTGAAGGCTCTGATTGAAAGTTTAAGGACTTATCGTTTAATCCTTAATGCTAGCCATCACATTAATTTATTATCATTTTATGTACCTATATAGTTTTAAAAACTTTGTTTCTACATCAAAGTTAGTTATTTTTGAATTTAATATTAAGTTTGAACGTATATGGTTTAGTTTATTTGAGAATACCATTATTGTTGGATTCGATATTCTTGGTGATAGATTATATGAACTAAAACTTGATGGTATGTTCTATGAATCCTCACTTATTGAGTAACATAATATTGAAATTAAGCATGGTAGGTTAAGCGAACATTTTGCTTACTTGTTGCATAAATGTTTAGTTATATTACCAATGAATGATTAGAAAGATCGGTATAGAATGAGATTCTTTTGAGTCTAGATTTTACTTATCTTGACATGTGTGTGAATTGCAAGCAAATCAAACACTTCTAGACATGAGCCACAAGAAGCATAGAGCTTCTTGAAATTGCACACTCTAATGTTTATAGGCCTTTTGATGTACCCCTTTTTAATGGAGAAAAGTATTTCATTACTTTTATAATTGATTTTCATATTATGGTTATGTCTATTTGTTGAAATTTTATGAAGTCCAGTAATGTTAGATTCATAAAGAATTGTGAAGTTTGTGGGAGTGATGAACCTCATAAAGTATCTTAAGGAAGTTGGGATGGATTGTTTCTCATCCGTTAATGCTCTTTTATCCAAAATTGCTCCAAGTGTTGTTGAACATTTTAACAACATTGAATAGCAAATAAATGGGGAACCATCACTTATAAATGTTAATTCACAAGAAGTTGATCCTTATGAACCACAAAGAATAATATTAAGATCACAAAGAGAAAGAAAGTTAACTATTCATGAAGATTATGTGGTTTATTTGTATGGGTCAAATTTCAATATTTGAGTCAATAGAAATCTAGTTTCATTTTCATTAGTCATAGAAAGTATAAAGAGTCTAATAAACGGATTGATGCCCAGAAAGATGAGATGAACACCTATGCAACTAAATAAAGTTAATGATCTGGTCAATTGTCATAAAGTTCAAAAGAGTTGGTTATGAAGGTTCTTTTTAAATCAAACGCAACTCTAATGGCATTTTTAGGACTAGATTAGTTGTAAAAGGTTAAATCAGAAAGGTGGTATTAATTATAAAAAGATTTCACTCTAGTCTCTAGGAAAGACTCTTTAAGAATAATCATGGCAATGGTGGCTCATTATGATTAAGAGTTGTACCAAATAAATGAAAAAAATGTATTTCTTAATGAAGAATTTGAGAAAGATTATATGGACCAATCGAAGAGTTTTTAAATAGAGGAAAAAGGTCATATGATGTGTAAAACTTAAGAAATTAACATAGGGACTTAAATATGTTTCATAATGGTATATTAAGTTCCATAATACCATTATAGTTTTCGGTTTTAAGGAGCACAATGTTGTTTAGTAAGTATACCGAAAGATCAGTGGGAGCATTTTAAGTCTTGTATATTGATGATATTCTTCTTGCTACTAATGATATTGACATATTGCATTGAACTCAAGTTTCTCTCATAGAATTTTGAAAGTGAAGAATATGGGAGAGACATCCTTTATGATAGGAATTGAAATATCTCATGATGGATCACAAAGAATGTTAGTATTGTATATGAAAAAACCTATATTGAAAGAATTCTAGAGAGATTTAATGTGGCTGAATTTGGTCTAATGTAATCTCTTGCTAATGATGTGGATTGGAAGAATGTATTAAATAGCTGTAATGAAAGTTTATGATATCTGAAAAGAACAAAGACTAAATGTTGACATATAAATGATCTAATCATTTATAGTGATTGGATATTCGGATTCAAATTTTATTGGATGTATTGATAGCATAAAGTCCACTTTTGGCCATCTCTTCCTTTAAGCAGTGAGAGCGACTTTATGAAAAGTGCAAAATAGACTATCATTATGGAAGTAGAATTTGTAGCATATCATGAAGTTACCACTTATGCATTATGGTTGCATAAAATTTATTTCAGGACTTGGATTTATCAACACTAATTGCCAAGCCGCTGAAATATTATTGTGATAATTCAGTACCAGTTTTGTTCTCTAAAATCACAAATAATCATGAGGTGTCAAATACATGGAATTAAAGTATTTGTCATTGAAGAGAAGGTTCGGAAACAAATAGTATCTATTCAACACATAAGTAGTGATCTTATCTTATGTCTAAAGGCTTACAACCGAGCCATTAAGGAACATGAAGTATTGATAGGTCTTGGTTGTAATTTTGAAAGATGTACGTGTTCTTATGTTGACACTCTGAGCTCAATGACGTGTTTCTGACAAATGTAATTGTTTTTCCTATTTCATGAAAGTATTCACGTGACTTATATTTACTAAGAAAAATAGGAAGGTTTGTATAAGACATTATGGTAGACCATAAAGATTATAACCAAGTGTGACTAATTGCTAGTGTTGTGGTATATAGAAGGGAGTACATTGATTGAATGATGTACAACCGCTATAACCTACATTATGTAAAGATTTAATCTCTTATGCGCGCCTTATGTTTATAATTGAATATTGTTGTCCATAAAGGTTAATGGGTCAAGTGAAAGAATATAAGTAGTGTAACCCATTAAGTTATTGGTGACCTACTTAAATAAATTAATAGTCCACTAAAGTTCCAGCTCATTAGATTACTTGATGGAAGTAATAAAATGTTCATATAAATATATATTAATTGGTCATCTCTCTGCCCTGAAAAGGGTTGTAGAATTCTATCACAAATCTACACTATAAAATTAGGATTAAGGTGAAGAAATCAATTAATTGTTGTCATGGTTTCATCTTCCGTATCAAGTCTTCTTCGGCATCAAGTAAGTAACTTATGCCCTTACTGAAAATTTATTGTGATGATTACATATTTTTGATAAATTAATTGCAATATGTTTCACAATAATTATGCTTACAAGAGAATTCAAAAAAACCTATATATCTTTTCATTCGACTATACCAACTAATCATTTAAGCTCACATCCTCAACTTTTTTTGTTTTGGGTCAAAAGCTCACACCCTCAACTTGAAATACTAAAATTGAGAGGATTCATAATATCCATTTCCATCTGTATATATTTTAGATGAGATAAGTTAGATAAGTACGTCAACATAAATGTGTAATCATTATCTTGCCAATATTAAATACTCGTCTCGAGTTTGGCATGGGAGCAATAATATGCAACCAAAATAGTATTTATATGTATATATATATACATATATGCACGCACGCACACACACATATTACATTTGACAAAAATGATGTGGCCGAAATATGTTTATTCCCCTCGAAGGCTCTTTAATTTGTAATTTTATGAAGAAAGATAGAAGACACGAGTCATCCCTTAAAGATATATATCTCATATACCACCATTTTTTCAGTATTGTATGATCAGTTCTGTTAGGATTTGATTTTAATTATTTTATTGGCTATGTTTTTAGCAAAAATATTGTGTGGATATTTTGTGTGGAAGTTTGACATTGCAGGTATCTTTGAAGAAGTCACGATTAGGAGGGCTTTCAGTTTTGATGAGTTTTATTCTTAGCAGAATTCTTGAAGAGTCCACATGACTATGAAGATATCTTGGAGATAAAGTGATAATGTGATAGGGGTCAAGATTATCAAGAACTCTTGAGCTAATTAGATTATCTTGAAGACTCTTCTGCGTGCACTCAACATTCCTAGCAAATCCTTCAAATAGGCGTCTCAATTCTTAGGAAAGTTGTAGCGAGCAGTAAGCGAAAAAGATATAGCAGAATCGTGAAATAGCTATAGGCTGTCTGTGTCAAGTCGTGTTGCAACATGCTGTGTAACAAAGTTTGCTAAATGTTTTGATTTGTGTTGCAACACAGTCTGGTTTTTTGTCATATGTATTGACCAATCCATCTAGAGTTTCAAGACTCTTTTTATTATGTTTTTAGTGTCCATATCTACAAATTCTTGCAACAAGATTTGAGGAATTGAGGATGCAAGAGGATGAAACTATTGCTGATTTCAATAGCAAGTTGTGTGACATTGCAAATGAGGCGTGTGCATTAGGAGAAAAATATTCAGATTCAAAGCTTGTGAGGAAGGCATTACGATCTCTTCCCGAAAGATTCGCCATCAAGGTTGCTGCAATTGAAGAAGCAAAAAATGTTGATGACATGAAGCTGGATGAATTAATGGGTTCACTTTAGACATTTGAGATGAAATTTAAACAGAAAAGAAAGGAGAAAAATATTGCATTCCAAGCTGAAGTTCAAAGTCAAAGCTTTTACTATGATGAAGATGCATAAATTACTGAATCTTTAGCATTGCTCACGAAGAATTTTAACAAAGTGCTGAAAAAATGGAAGAAGCAGAGAAGTGGATATAGGCCAGCAACTTTTGAAAAGAAGCAGATTGTTACAACAAATCCTAAGACATTCAGAAGGCAAAATGGAAAATTGTTCGTGGAGAAAAAGAAAAATAAAGGCATTCAGTGCAGGGAGTACGAAGGTTTTGGTCAGATACAGATTGAATGTGCAAATACCTTGAAGAAAAAGAACAGAGCCATGAACACCACTTGGAGTGATGAAGATTCAGATGATGTTTCTGAAGGTGATGAAGGATACACCAGCAACTATGTTGCATTCGCTGTTGCAACATGACAGAATGGCGGAAAGACTGTTTCAGCTTATGTCGCACCATCTGTTGCAAAAACGTCCACAACAGAACATGTGTTATCAGATGACAATAGCACAAATTCTGAAACAGAGAATGACGATGATCTGGATGAAGAAGGAATCATGAAAGCATACAAGAAGATGTATGAAAAATGGCTGATTGTATGCAAGAAGAATCTGGAGCTTGAGGAAAAGATCAATGGATTGGAGGAACAAAAAGCTGATTTGACAAGATCAGTGACAAACCACCAGATCCAAGCAGCCGATAGTCAACAAAAGATTGAAGAGTTGCAATTGGAGCTGAAACAGACTCAGCGAAATGTGAAGATGTTGAATTCAGGTACTTTGAAGCTTGATCATATGTTGTCAATTCAAAAGCCAAATGGAGATCACACTGGACTTGAGTTCCAAGAAGGTCTTTCAACTGAAAAAACTATCTTTGTCAAAGAATCTAAGGAGCCGAAGCTGGAACTGCCTGTTGCAACATCTCCTGTGACAAAGGCAAAAATTTCAGAAGGAAAGCGAAAGAGATTTGTTCCAATCTGTCACTACTGTGGCATTCCTGGACACATCAGACCACGATGCTATTGGTATATTTATGATCTGAAAAGAGGTATGTTTGTCAGTCCCTTCTTCTATGAAATCACCAAAAGTGAGGGTTGATTTGTCACAACAGAACTTGAAACAGATCTGGGTAAGAAAATTTGACACATTTGATGCATCCAAAAATTTGTGCTTAAGGTTAAAAATGGAGAAAAGTTGCAACATAGGAAAGGTTGTTAGAATAAAAAATGATTATGGTGGACAATTTGGGAACTTTGCATTTTCTGAATTTTGTACTACACAATGAATATCACATGAGTTTTCAACACACAGAAAAAAAAGGTGTTGTTGAAACAAAAAAGATTGTTCTAGAATATGTTACAACAGAACATCAACTAGCAAATATTTTCACTAAGGCACTTGACTCTGTGAGATTTGAAGTTTTGAGAAAAGCTATTAATATCTATACCAATTACTGTTGGCACATGCATTGAAACATGAAAGTGATCAGTCTCAAGAGATGTGACAGTTTAATAATTAAATCAACTTGAGATTTATTATTTGAACCATACTTCTTGTGCACACTATATTTTGATCTGATTGAGAAACTGATTTTAATGGTTTGCAAGTGTAGAAATTTGGACGTTCTAGTGACTTTGGATTTAAAGAGCATTTCAGTACTCTATTTACTCATGAAAAGAAAAGGAAAAAAATGAAAAAAAAAAAAGAAAGGCAAGGAAAAAAGAGAAGAAAATATAGACTGAAAAAAGCTATCTAGACCAAATTGAAGGTTCTAGAGTGAAAGCTACCAAGTTTAATATTCGTTTTGAAAAAAACAAAAAAACAAACAAACAAACAAAAAATTGTTTGAAATGTGATTAAATGATCAGGTTGTTTGAACATGTTGTTTTAAATTCTAAATCTTGCAATCTTGATTATGAGGAATTTCAATAAAGATCTCTATATAGCTTTCACACACACACATGGTTCAAGTTATAAATTATTGTGTGATTTAAGTATTGAATAAATCTAATTTCTTGTTGATGACATCACAATTAATGTGGATTATGTGTGACATTCATTGTTTTATGTTTGAGAAATATTTCATAAGTTTAAGTACTTAACTTGCTGACTAGTAAAGTAATGTTGCAACATAGATTGAAACAATCTCTCACTAAACTTGTGCCGTAACACAAAAGAAAAAAGGGAAGATAAATTTTTTTTTTTGGCACCAAATCTGTTTGATGACATGGCAGATATATGTTGACATTGGTGAGTTAAAAAGTTGTGGCTATTCAAAAGAGTGTGAGTTTCAATAAACTTGTAGCATTGTTGCATGTTAATTTAGGACTCTAGTTATTGAAAAAGTCTTTCTTCTATAGAGTTTACTAATCTAAGGTTTCTCATTGTCTCACATGGATTTCTCGCTCATCTATTCTCTACTCACCATTTCATCTTCTTGTGAAAATTGCTAGGGCATTGTTTTACAAGTTTCTTGAAAGCAAGCATAATATCCACTCGTTCAAGAGTTTTCTCCCAAGTTTTTGCAGGGTCAGCATAAAATAGATATTCAGGGGGAGCCTCGAGCTAAAGTGCATATTGGACCAACTTTTGCAATAGCTTCTGATGTGTTGTTGCAACAGGTGCAGAAACATCATAGTGAAGTCTATGAGCTGTGCAACGACCTTACTTGATTTCGTCACCAAATCCGCTATTTGAATGTTCATTTGCTTGATGATTATTGCTATGCTACTTTACTGGTTTTGTTTTTACTCTGATACTTTGCTATGTTTACATTCTGCTACTTTGCTCTGGATCCATATTTCTGTTTGAGGTTTTATGTTATGCTTCTATTGCTCTGATACTATATTCTACTACTTTGGTTTCTTTTGTCAAAGGGGGAGATGGATCCCACAAGACATTGGTTTATGTTGTTTATGTTTTAAAGCTTTGCTTCCATTACAATGATTTATAATTGTCTGGTTTATGTTTTGAGCTTTGCTCAATTATGAGTTATCTTGCTAAGGGGGAGATTGTTTACATTACTTTTTTTGATGTTAACCATTACTTGTGAATTTTTACCAACACAAAGCCAAATGGGGAGATTGTTAGGATTTGATTTTAATTATTTTATTGGCTATGTTTTTAGCAAAAATATTGTGTGGAAGTTTGACATTGCGGGTATCTTTGAAGAAGTCACGATTAGGAGGGCTTTCAGTTTTGATGAGTTTTATTCCTAGTAGAATTCTTGAAGAGTCCACATGACTATAAAGATATCTTGGAGATAAAGTGATAATGTGATAGGGGTCAAGATTATCAAGAACTCTTGAGCTAATTGGATTATATATCTTGAAAACTCTTCTGCGTGTACTCAATATCCCTAGCAAATCCTTCAAATAAGCGTCTCAATTCTCATAAAAGTTGCAGCGAGCAGTAAGCGAAAAATATATAGCAGAATCGTGAAATAGCTATAGGCTGTCTGTGTTAAGTTGTGTTGCAACATGCTGTGTAACAGAGTTTGCTGAATGTTTTGACTTGTATTGTAACACAGTCTGATTTTTTGTCATATGTATTGACCAATCCATCTAGAGTTTCAAGACTCTTTTTATTATGTTTTAGTGTACATTCTTCGGGAGAAGAAGATGTGTTCTCGGGAAAGAACTTTGTAAGTCGAGGGGAGCTCGCCAAACTAGAGAATCTACTAAGGGAGTCTTACACCTAGGCGGCAAGGGTTAAGAGAGAATTTTCAATTGCGCAAGTTCTATTGGTGTCTGTAATCTCTTGAAACTTAGTGGATTGGTTTGTTGGCCAAGGGATGTCCTCGTGGACGTAGACCAAGTTGATTGAACCATGTTAAAATTTCTGTGTTCTTACTTTTATTCCAACAAATTTACTTTCCTGCAATTTTACTTAGTTGATTTGTTTACATATCAAATTGATTAAACAACCAAGAAACTAACAAGTTCATTTCAAATACTAGTTGACTTGGTCCTAACAAGGTTGGACCAACGAAAACTTTTATACTGGATTGAGAATAATTATTGAGCCCTTCTAGGAAGAACACAGCAATAAATATAATCAATTCATGTAATCAATATCCTTAACTTGGTTGGCATTTACATGATAAACTGCATGTATAATTCTTTCTGTATGATTATGCTCCACACGTTAATGGTGGAAGACTTCACTTTTTTTTGGTCCACTAGCTTTAAAAAAATTCAAGAATGTCAAAATCCTCGTTTATATACGAAGTGGTTTTTTTATAATCCAACATGGTAGGAATAACATTTGAAGTCTCATCCATCGTTAATTTGCACACCATGAAGGTAATGCTTGATTTTATCGTAATTTGCATCCTTAAGTAGATTAAGGAAAAAGCTATAATACATTTCAAAAGTCTTACTTATTGTACAAATTTTTTTTGCTTTCGTGCACTATTGGCCCGAAACAGAAAACTGAGTTCAAAGTCAACATTCACAGCGAAAGAAGCAAAACTGAGGTAATCAAGAGGGCCACCAAACTTTCAGGTATACTTTAACATTCCGTTCTATATTGGGTTTTTCCTCATATTATCAACATTGAACTAATAGGTTCGACTTAATATGGTGGCAAGCTAGTAGTTTGAAATACTTGAATTATCTACTATTGTCAACTCGAGTTTAAGTATTTTGATAAATACAATTTTCGATTTATTAGTTATCTAAACTTACTATATATATATATTCCTGAAAAACATGTATTAATGAGATAAAAGTGGATAATGAAAAGGAGACACTAACTGTTGTTGGGCATGTTGATCCTGTAAAACTTGCTGAGAAACTCAGAAGGTGTGAAGGATATGCAAAAATAATTAGTGTTGCACTATCCAAGGAACCTGACGAACCTATAAAAAACCTGATCGAAATGAATCAGAAAAGCCCTGTCCTCCTGGTGATCAATGTAACCAATGCCGGCCTTTTGATGTCTGCTATGCTCCCTATGCTGGCCCCGTCGGCTATGCTCCCTATCCTCCATGTGATGCTGGTGGTTGTTCCATTCTTTAGGAAACTCTGCAATGAGTTCTTTCCGATTTTGCTATGAGGGAGGCTAAAACCAAAAAATTTAAATAATCTTTCAAGGATTATTATAGTACCCTTGTGTTTTTCTCCGAAAGTTAGCGAGTGAAAGTGGAATAATGTTGGTGTCTCCAGGGATTGGTGATCAAAACCCTTGTTTGAAAGCTGGTGGGCTCAAATATTATCTGATTAAAGTTTTACATTTCAAAGTCATTTCTTTCAAGAAATTATGTTTGAGGTGTTTGGTTGAAAAAGACAAAATAAATAAAATCAAATAAAATCAAATAATCCCTCAAAATGATTATATGAATATTTTCAACTTAACCTTCTTAGCACTAAAATCTCATTCCAATATCTAACAATTAATATACCCGCATCCTACGAATCGGACTCTATTTTATATCCTATCAAAAATATCTTATGTTGTACAAAACATTGCATAAAATGAAGATTCCAAGCTATAATACTTAACAAAAAGCGCGACACAACACAAACAATGCAATGATTAGATGAAATCGTTCAGCAGAACCCTTTCATTTTGTACCATGGTTACGCAAATTGATGTAAGAAATCAAACATAACTACGTCTTTTTTTATTTGTGTTAAGGTTAGAATATGAACTTTATATATATGAGAGGAATTATAATATAAGCTTTCTATTAGGGTAATTTACTGAAATGGTCCTACATCTTTGTCTTTTTTAACATTTAAGTCCCGTATCTTTCATTTTGGACAAAATAGTCATTCATCTTTCATTTTTGTGACAATTGTTAGTCCTTGGAGCAAAATTCGCCAAAAAAATAACATTAATAAGCACGTGGATGACACGTAGACGCAAAATTCATAAATCTCTAAGGGTAAAATTGTCATGCAATAAAATATAAGCATCTTAAAGTTTATGTATTTTGCAACCACATGTCATTTATGTGCTTACTTATGTTATTTTTTGATAGATTTTGCTCCAAGGACTAATGGATGTCACTGAAATGAAAGATTAAGAACCATTTTGTCTAAAATAAAAGATAAAGGACTTAAATATTAAAAAAGACAAAGATATATGACTATTTCGGTAAATTATCCTTTCTATTACAAAGATCAATTAGCCTTTTTCCTAAAATGGACTGGACTATATATACTACTAGTGGGGATCATATTATTGATTTGATGAGATCTTGTTTCCTACCAACTGTTCTTTGTACGGCTTTAATTAAGTGTGCTCTTGGACCTCGAGCGTGTTCATGTCCCTCGGTCGCACATCTTTGGATCTGTTGGGCCGGGTTGGGAACAAGCTCGGCTTTACCCACATCAATTTGTTTAATTTGAGCGTCGTAAGAGGATTCCTATTCTAAAAGCATTCTTGTTATTTTCAATGATATATTTTATGTCTTGACATTCTCTTCTTAAAAAAACTATTCATCTACGGTCTTTAGTCTTAAGCTCTCCAATCTTTAGTCACTAGTCATGTTAATGACCTCTTCAGCCTCGTGATGACTTGGTAGCGATTGGTATATTGGAATAAATTTGGACATAAATAGAATAGACTGAGGAATTGAATGAAACTGAAAATGAAATGAACTTGAGAATACGAATGATATGCTTGGTATGTTATAAGAATGAAAAGTAGTAATGGAAATACCTTGTGTAATATGATAGGATTGCTCTTTTATTATTGTAGTATTAAAAATATGACATGATTGTCCTTTTATTATTATAATAATAATTATTATTATTATTATATTTGGTATTATTATTATTATTATTATTATTAATCATTTTAATCAATATTTTTATTTTTATTTATTATTATTATTATTATTATTATTTCAATCAATATTATTATTTTCTTATTTTAATTTTTTTGATTATTATTATTATTTCTTTTATTTTTTTTTTATTTTTTGTTTTTTATTTTAATTTTATTTTTATAATAATAATAATTATTATTATTATATTTCTTTATTATTATTATTGTTGTTATTATTATTTTATTTTATAATAATAATTAGTATTTTATATAATAATAATTATTATATTTCTTAATTATTATTATTGTTATTTTTATTATTATTATTGAAATATGGGGGTATGATAGTCAAGTTCATTTCTAAACACATGTAAATTGCCTATTCCCATTTGTTAGTTCTGGAATGGCTATTCTCATATACGTGAGAATGAGATTTTCAAGTTCATTCCTAAATACCAAACATGAGAATAAAAAAGAATTGGGAATGTCATTTCATTTCAAACCCCATTCCATTATACCAATCGCTACCTTAGTTGACTTTTTTTTTCATCACAACTTAATTGCAAACGATTCTTTTAAAAGGCATAATGTGTTACTAATTTATCTTTAGTATAAAATAAGAAGCGTTTTGGCAAACAACTTTAGCCAAATTCGAAAGAATAATTTCCCCCTAGGGAAGGATTCAAGAATTTTTCTCAGTGGAGGCTAGAGACATAAATTTCAACTACATAAGTGCATTTTTTTCATTGAGACTAATTAATTTTTTACCAAAAAATACATAGATATTTTATTTTATTTTTTTAAAAAATAATAGAATTTTAATGTTCTTCTAAACCAATGGGGACTACAGCCCTCGCTGGCTGATCAACTAGACCTCCACCCTTTAAAAAAATAGAGTTTTAATGTTCTTCTAAATCAGTGAGGACTACAACCCTCGCTGGCTCAACTAGACATCCACCCTAATTTCCCCCATGCCGATATTGACCTGTTCTTTTCTTTTATTTTTTGGAGTTTCCAATGAAATCCATAAGTTGTCCAAGAATGACGAACTAATTAAAGAGCATTTGAAATACTTCAAAAAAAACTTATGAAACTAATGGAGAGATTAGTTATGGATTCAAAATTCACAAGGACTTGAATTATACAAACCATTTGTTGTATTTGAGCATTTTGAAATTTCCAATTGCAACTCAGATTTTCCAATCTAAATGTAACCTCAGTACAATTAAAATTCTGAAAAGGGAGTTGAATTAAAACCTTTGCTATCTAAAATATAGATTTCAAACTCTAAATCATATTTCATATAAGATGTTACACACAATAATGGATCTCGAGGTCTCTTACATCTCATACACTAGACCAAATGGCCAGTTGTGTGAACCATTATAAATTTCGAATTTCAAGGATTTGAAGTTTTAAAAAACTTGAAACAACCAAAAGTTTAAAATACTTTATCAAACTTAAATACAATCATCCAAAAGCACAAGTAGATTACAGTATGTTATGCTTAACTTGTCAAAAGGAGTTTGTATTGCTCTGTTTGGTGCAAAATTGACATATTTGTACGTAATTTTGGAGAATTAGATACCACGTTAGTTTTATCACATACTTATCACTTTTTATGTGAATGATTATTATTATTATTATTATTATTATTATTATTATTATTATTTTTTAATTTTATTATTTATTATTTTGTTATTACTATTACTATAATTAATATTATTATCATTATAGAAATTAGTTTATTCCCAAAACACATGAGAAAAGGGCTAATCCCATGTAAGGGGAAATGAGATTACTTTAGGAGGCTGATTTTTAAGTTTAAATATCCGTCCAATAATTTCAACAAGAAAACTTGCCTCACCTAGCTAGGTTGTTATGTTTTCATATGTCTTTTCTCGTTTAAATGATAAAGATAGGAATGATCAGGACAGGAATTTATTTGAGAAAAATGCGACTGCAATGCAGTATAAGAGACACAGATGGCAGGCATATAAATTCGAAATGAAATGTTTTCAAAATGCAGACACAAGCCGTGGACACTGTCCCAACGTGTAAGCCCACGCGCCAAAATGGAGTAAAGTTTATGGAAATTTATAAGATAAACCCAATTAAAAAACCTACGATCTGGAAAAAGAATTAAAAAAATCAATCCTTTTTTTTTTTTTTACAAAAGAAACACTTATATTAACAATAACAAATTGATACAAAAAGTAGACCAATACACCAAAGCTCAAAAAAGAAAAGTACAGGCAAATAGACTAAGGTCTAATACTAAAAGATACATCTGAAATCTAAACAAATTGGGCCATATAAACAATCGGAGATCCAACACTATAAACCCTAAAACAAACCTTGAAACAAACCTTGGATCACCAGAGCAAGTTTCCGTCATATAGAGTCGACACTGGTGACAGTAGGACAGTAACAACAACACCACATAGAACACATAATCTGTTATTCGAACCAGAACATAATACAAAGATAATGTTATTTACATGGCCCAAGAGTGCCAAAGGCAAGCAAGGAAATGGCATGAGATGTGGGTAACGCCGCCATATAGGAAGTTGCAAGATGCCGAAAGTCATTGAAATGACAGAGTGTCTGGTCACAAGTAGTGGAGACGCAGTCCACCAGCGTGCTTCCAAAAATACCACCACAACTAGTGGTCATCAACACGAAGAGTGAGGAGATAGCAGCAAAGACAGACACTGAAAGAACACCAAGTATGAGATGTTGCCACCAAAGCACTCAAATCAAAGGAAAAGATGAACAAGACTTGCAACAACACAAACAGACTCCAAATAAGAGATTTACAACCCAAAAATAGCTCAAAAAACAAAAACCAATACCAAGAGAGAAAGAGGAGGATTGGGTGCTACGGCCTCGAGGACCATTTAATTTAGTACTGAGAACAAGTATATAGAAGTGGTGAAATAACCTTTAACCAAAGGGGAAGATTTCTCCTTCAAAGGTTAGGAGGGAGAGCTTATCCTCAACTTAAAATACTAACAATCATGGGGATTCATACTCTTCATTTAATACTTCGGATGAGATAAGTTAGATATGTGCATTTAGTTATACATATGTATATATTTCTCCCTACGTGAACCTTTTACATGGCGACAACCCAGCTGCTTCGTGTATCACACCACATTGCCCAAAGGGTGCATGCTGTAAGGTGTCACAGCCTATTTTTTTTTAAAGGTAAAGTTTGGATTTTTTAGAGTGATAGTAAAAAAGTTGACATATAAGAAAAGTGAAATGTCCATAATGGTGTACGTGTAGAAAAATATGTTGAAATCTAAACCAAATGATATGTTAAAATATGTTGATTCCTTTTGGAATTCATGGGTCTACCTCACAATACATACAAGAAGAAAGGAAAGAGACATTGATCTTTAAGGATTCTTTGTAAGATTCCTTTGTAATGTAGCATTTTCTTTGGCATTATAGTAACTCATTGTCCTCATATACTACCACTTGTTTTAGTATTGTATGATTAGTTCATTTCAAAAACTAAGTTGACTTGGTTAAGGTTGAACCAACGAAAACTTTGTACTGGATTGAGAATAATAATTGAGCCCTTCTAGGAAGAACACAAACAACAATTCAATCAAATCTTGTAATCAAGATGCTTTATAACTTGGTTGGCGCTTAGATGATAAGTTGGTTGGTATTTACATCATGATATTCCGTATGATTATACCCCCACACGTTCTAAATTAAATGGTGGTTAAGACTCTAAACAAAGACTTCATTTTATTTTTTTTGGGTCCACTTAAAAATATTTAAGAATGCCAAAATCCTCGCTTATATACGAAGTTGGTTTTCCATAATCCAACCTTGTAAGAAGAACATTGAAGTCTCTTCCCATGAAGGTAGTGCTTGATTTTAAGCTTAACTTGCATCCTTAAGTAGATTAAGGAAAAAGCTATATACATTTCAAATGTCTTACTTATTGTACAAATGTTTTTGCTTTCATGCACCACTGCCCCAGAACAGAAAATTGAGCTGAAAGTCGACATTCAAAGCGAAAAATGCAAAACTGAGGTAATGAAGAGGGTCACCAAACTTCCAGGTATAATTTGACATCGTGTTCCACATCATTTTTGTAAACTATATAAGTTCAATTTATAATGCTTTGAGTTTTTCATAATATTATCTACATAGGTTTAAACATTTCGAGCTAATCGATTAGACTCAAGTATGTTGGCAAACTATAGAATACTTAGATTATCTACTATTGTCAACACGAGTTTAAGTATTTTGATATGTACACTTTTGGATTTATTAGTTATCTAAACTTGATTTTATGTGCTGCAACAATGTCATAGCTGAACGAATACTCACTATATATATATTTTCCTCAAGACAGGTATTAATGAGACAAAAGTGGATGATGAGAAGCGGATACTAACTGTTGTTGGGAATGTTGATCCTGTAAAGCTTGTCAAGAAACTTAGAAGTTGTGGAGCATATGTAGAAGTAATTAGTATTGGACCACCGAAGAAACCTGAAGAACCTAAAAAACCAACTGAAAACAAACCTAAAAAGCCATGTCCTCCTCCTTGTCAATGTAACCAATGCCGGCCAGAAAAGCCATGTCCTCCTTCTTGTCAATGTAACCAATGCCGGCCAGAAAAGCCATGTACTACAAAAAAAATATGGAGATAAGTGGCACTTAATTAGCAGCGTTTTAATGAAGCATCACCTATTAGAGAATGGGAGACACCTTAGGTGACGTTTTGGAAAATTGCTATGCTCCAGAGCCTTTGGACATAAAATTGCTTTGGAATTTAGTTTGCAAGATAGTGATTATTAGAAAAGTAACAAAAAAACATATATTAATATTCATTTAAAAGAAGAATTTCAACTAAAAACTGTTAATAAAAAGATAATAAATCAAATTAATCTAGTTTTAAATTTGTGACCGAATTGATACGATTTACGATTCGATACGATTCACGATTCAAAAAAATGACATTTCGATTCACGATACAGTTCACGATTCAACAACTATGCTCTAGATGATAGTGGATATTGCTCCATTCTTTGATAATCAAACTGTCCCACTTGAAAACAATAAATAAATATCATGACATAAGTTCACATTATTAATCCCTGACGTGCATGATGGACTTTTATTTTTAATATTTTAAACTTTTAGATGAGATACTCGTGTAATAAGTACTACTTTCTCAAAGTTGTGAAGCTTATTATTTTGTGAGAATTTAAGCATATATACAGTATATCCATCTTTCTGTAAGGCTATGTAGTCTACAGTGCATGGTAATCTTGTGTTAGTAAGAAAGATGGTTATATAGACCACGTTTATTTCCATATATGACTGAAACTTTCACTTCAAGTTTATATGAGATAATCATATATAATCTCGAACATTATGTTCTTGACCTATTTTAGATTGCAAAAATAAAAAAATAAAAACTCCAGGTTCTTAATACAACGTACGATATCAGAAGATCAGAACTATTTCATCATACAAATTTTAGCTTTTTAGCCAACATTCCTCGACCGACAACTTCATGTTTATCAAAAGAATCTGATTTAGAAAGATATGGGGGGCAATTAAAATGTATGGTTGATATTGTCAATCCAATCTAATTTGGCTGGCTGGTCTATTCTCATGTATAAAAACCTGGTCACCCATCGCCCATCAGTATCATTGCTTGGCCTACAGTTGCATTATCATAAACTTTTGGCATGTGATCATAATAGTACTATCGCATTCTTGATATGTTGTAATATTTAAAAACTTTTAAATCTGTTACGCAAAAGTTAAAAACTATTATAAATGAGTTTAATTGTTTTATGTGATGCCATTGCATATGCTCCTATTGCAAATTTTCTATTTCAATGGTCTTTTGTAAATAATAACCAATGATAGTTTAAAAACCATTGCACTTAAACTATAATTTAAAACATTTTGCGAAAAAATAATGTCAGGAACACTTATTAACAAAAAAGTGATAAAAATAATTTTAATGGCTGCAATTAAACAAAGACTTTGCAAAAAGTTTTAGTTTATGCAACGACATATTACAATAGTTGTTTGCAATAAGATTTTTATTTTTAACTAAGATGTTGCAAAATAACTAAAATCATCATTTTTACAGTGTCATTCAATTTGTTCCACATGAAGAATTTTCAGAGTCAAAGTCTTCTTAGTACGACCCTCTATGCGACCCCCTTGAGTTCCATAAAGATAGCCTGATCTTTATAATTAATGCCAAACCAGAGGTGCATAGTAAGTCAATTTATTTCTTTGTTACATTGCATTATCATGAAGGTACGTAGTACGTCGTTTATAGCTATGCATTTTTAAATAAACGTATCGAAGCCTTTTCATGTACTTGTGCAGGCTCTTCAATGAAATATTCTTAATTTGCATCCTTATGTAGATCAAGGAAAAAGCTATATACATTTTAAATGTCTTACTTATTGTACAAATGTTTTTGCTTTTATGCACCACTTCCCCAAAACAGAAAATTGAGCTGAAAGTCGACATTCATTGCGAAAAGTGCAAAACTGAGGTAATGAAGAGGGTCACCAAACTTTCAGGTATGATTTGACATTGTGTTCCACATCATTTTTGTAAAATATATAAGTTCAATTTATAGTGCTTTGAGTTTTTTATAATATTATCAACACAGGTTTAAACATTTCGAGCTATTCGATTAGACTCAAGTATGTTGGCAAATTGTAGAATACTTAGATTATCTACTATTGTCTACACGAGTTTAAGTATTTTAATACGTATAATTTTCGATTTATTAGTTATCTAAACTTGATTTTATGTGCTGCAACAATGTCATAGCTGAACGAATACTCACTATATATATATATATATTTTTTTTTTCTCAAGACAGGTATTGATGAGATAACAGTGGATGATGAGAAGGGGATACTAATTGTTGTTGGGAATGTTGATCCTGTAAAGCTTGTCAAGAAACTCAGAAGTTGTGGAGCATATGTAGAAGTAATTAGTGTTGGACCACCTAAGAAACCTGAACCACCTAAACCACCTAAACCACCTGAACCACCTAAACCACCTAAACCACCTAAACCACTTGAATGTCCTCCTACTCCTTGTCCATGTAACCCATGCCGGCCAGAAAAGTCATGTCCTCCTCCTCCATGTCCTCCTCCTTGTCCATGTAACCTATGCCAGCCAAAAATGACATGTCCTCCTTCTTGTCAATGTAACAAATGCCAGCCTTTTGCTCGCCGCTATGTTCCCTGTGATGGTCCTGTCTGCTATGCTCCCTATCCTCCATGTGATGCTGGTGGCTGTTCCATTCTTTAGGAAACTCTGCAATAAGTTGTGTTTTCTCGGTTTTGCTACTGAGGGAGGTTGAAACCGATAATTTTAAATAATCTTTTTAGGGGTTATTATACCTCATGTTGTTCCTCAAAAGTGAGAGAGTGAAAATGTAATAATGTTTATTTGAGATTTTCTTTGGTCAGATCGGCCTAACCATCAGTCAACTCACATACAAGTGAGATTCACAACATGTGAGGTTTATCCATTATTTTTAGAGTTGATGATCAGTTTGGACTGACCAAAGAATTTTCATGTTTATGATTGTGTGTCTAGGGGTTGGTGAAGATTAGTTCACTAGTTTGAATTAAAACTCGTTGGCACAAGTGTGATTTGATTAATCTTATTCCAATATTTTACAAAGTCACTTCTTTCATGAAATTATTATTGAGGTGTTTGGTTGAAAGAGACAAAAAAAAAAAGTAAAATAAAATAAAATAATCCCTCAAAATGATTATATGAATTTTCGACTTAACATTCTTGGCACTAAAATCTCATTCCAATATATCTAACAATTATCTCTCATCCTACAAATCGAAATCTATCTTATATCCTATATATCAAAAATATATTCTATAGTACAAAACATTGCATAAAATGAAAGATTACAAGTTATACTTAACAAAAAGTGCGACACAATGTAATGGTCCCATATCGAAAAATGTAATAATCCCATATCGAAATCTTATTATCACAAGAAATGCTTTTAAGTACAAGGAGTTCTCACACATCGAAACAGGGTTAAAGTCATTTTCCCTCATGAGTTTATAGCATAAACCCAAAGTGCCCCATAAAGTTTTAACAATACCCTGATTCTCCATGAGGTGTAACAGAGTTAAAATTTATTAATAGTCAAATATTTGACCTCCTATACTTACTAGTGTACCCATGTGCATCATGTACAAATACTATTTTGCCTACACCCCTCAATTGTTATTGTTTCTTTGTCCCGCCACCATCCCCCACTCCTTCCACCTCCGTTGCCAGGAATGAAACTTTGACTTGATTGATGGCATTGTAAGACGACTCTTTTTTTTTTTTTAAAGTTCAAATAAGACGACTTAACACAGGAAAACACCTACTTAGCATAAGACAACATCTTCACTTACAAATTACACCACACAAACTGATTGATTTTCACACTATTTCACAACAACTACAAGCAGAATGCCATATTCATACTTCAAAAGGCACATGTTAGCAAGCTTTTCCTACTGATGAACCATGAAAACCCAATAACAACCATTGTTAAATCAACAACACACTATAAGGACAATTACATAAAGTAATTATGAATGTTGCAAACATTGACATCAATGCATCAAAACCCATTTGAGTCACCAAACGAAGATACAAATCTTCACATAAATGCACATAGGTGCAGTGTACCTAAATATATATGTACATGTAAATTATATATGTGCATACAAACATTAATTGAGATAAAGAAAGAAAAGCCATGTCCTCCTTCTTGTCAATGTAACCAATGCCAGCCAAAAAAGACATGTCCTCCTTCTTGTCAATGTAACAAATGCCAGCCTTTTGCTCTCCGCTATGTTCCCTGTGATGGTCCTGTCTGCTATGCTCCCTATTCTCCATTTGATGCTGGTGGGTGTTCCATTCTTTAGAAAACTGTGCAATAAGTTGCGTTTTCTCGGTTTTTGCTACGAGGGAGGTTAAAACCGAGATACTTAAATAATCTTTCTAGGAGTTATTATACCTCAGGTTGTTCCTTAAAAGTGAGAGAGTGAAAGTGTAATAAAGTTTATTCGAGATATTTTTTGATTAGATCGGGCTAATCATCAATCAACTTATATATAAGTGGATCTTACAGTATGTAGGGCTCACCCGTTATATCTAAAACTAATAGTTACCTTGGACTGACCAAAGAATTTTTATGTTCATGATTGTGCCTCTAGGGGTTGGTGAAGATCCTAGTTCACTAATTTGACTTAAAATTGGTTGGCCCCACAAGTGTGATCTGATTAATCTTATTCCAATATTTTACGAAGTCATTTCTTTCATGAAATTATGTTTGAAGTGTTTGGTTGAAAGAGACCCAAAAAAAAAAAAGTAAAAAAAAAAATAATCCCTCAAAATGATTATATGAATTTTTGACTTAACATTCTTGGCACTAAAATCTCATTCCAATATATCTAACAATTATCCCTCATCCTACCAATCGAAATCTATCTTATATCCTATATATCAAAAATATATTCTGTAGTACAAAACATATTGCATAAAATGAAAGATTACAAGTTATACTTAACAAAAAGTGAGACACAATGTGATGATCCCACATCGAAAAATATAATGATCTCACATTATACTTTTACAAGGGATACTTATTAAGTACAAGGGGTTCTCCCACATTAAAAAAGGGTTAAAGTCATTTCCCCCCATAAGTTTATAGCATAAATCCAAAGTGGCCCATGAGATTTTAACAATACCCAGATTTCCCCATGAGATATAACAGAGTTAAAATTTATTAACAGTCAAATATTTGACCTCCTATAATTACTACTTTACCCATGTGCATCATGTACAAATACTATTTTGCCTACACTCCTCAATTGTTATTGTTTGTTTGTCCATCCCCCACTCCTTCCACCTCCGTTGCCAAGAATGAAGCTTTGACTTGATTAATGGCATTGTAAGACGACTCTTTTTTTTTTTTTTTTTTAAGTTCAAATAAGTCGGCGTATGACAGGCAAGCGCCTACTTAGCATACGACAACATCTTCACTTACAAATTACACCACACAAACTGATTAATTTTCACACTATTTCACAAAACTACAAGCAGAATGCCATATTCATACTACATAAAGCACATGTTAGCAAGCTTTTCCTGCTGATGAACCATGAAAACCCAATAACAACCATTGTTAAATCAACAACACACTATAAGGACAATCACATAAAGTAATTATGAATGTTGCAAAAATTGACATCAATGCATCAAAACCCATTTGAGTCACCAAATGAAGATACAAATCTTCACATAAATGCACGTAGGTGCAGTGTACCTACATATATATGTACATTTAAATTATATATATGCATACAAACATTAATTGAGATAGAGAAAGAAAACCCAATTTGTATCACAACAAAATGGTACCCGCCGAATTCCACTAGGCAGCCAAACCTTATCTTCCAAGTCCTATTTGCTTTCGGGACATAATGGGAGCAATGATAAAACAAGAAGTAATTGCAAAAAAATGGGTTTTGATGCGATGGTGCCTGTCACGACCCCAGTTTCGTTTACTAATAAAATCTTTGATACCATAATAAAATCACAAGCATTCTAGGGATCGTGATGCCACGGGCTTAAAAAGATCACTCCTCTTAAGATCGCTAAGGCACAATTACGAAAGTTCGAGCACTATTATCCATAATTCAGAACATTAAGCTATTAAGTTAAAGTGTAACGAAAAATCGGACAGAGTCTCCCCTAAAAGTCAGACAACACAGTTCTTCATCTTGCATAGAAAAGATTGCAAATCCAGCCCAACCAACACAATTATTATCCTCCAACAACCAATAATCAACCATTCAAGCCAACAGTCTCCTCAGTCCCCAAACTAATACCTCAAGCTATATATACAAGATATTCGTTTAAGTCTAAAAATATTATTTGGTAAGGTACAATACATAACTTGAGTTCTTGAACACCAAGGTAGCAGTTTACATTAGTACATATTATACAAACTTCACCATTAGTGACTAATGTTGCAAACATATTCCTCGCATACAATAGATAAATGTACACTCTACTAGCAAATGTCAACCTTTAAACTTTTATCTCGAGCAACCTGCAAGGGTGGAAAAACAGGGTGAGCCTATAACAACTTAAGCTCAGCGAGGAGGAAATATGGGAAAGGTTTTCGAAATTATTTTCTCTTTTAAAAATCCATTTGAAAACCTGTGAATGTCATGCACATATTAACAACAATTATTAAACACATCGCATCAGCATATAGGAATCACGTCACAACATTATATAGTAAACACATCGCATTTTTATAGAATAAACATTTAGCACATAGTGGGGTAAGAATACGTTTATGCTGACATAACACATTATATCGCATGTGGCGGCCGACCAAATGATCTTCAAATCCCTTATGTCTCCCAACACGAGGTATTCCGGATATACCCAAACCTACGACCCACTCTCCCAGGGTAGTAAAGTTCCCTAGCGAGAGGGGAATTGGTAACCATGGTAGCTGAGATAGACCAGCAAGCCTGATGCTGCCCAGAATTTCTCGACACTACCATGCTAAAAGATGGTTGCAACCTCTCTAATAATACATTAATTTATGTAGTGCATGTTATTCACGTAATATATCATGTAACACGTTGATAATCACATCGTATCATATTTCACATAACACTTTTAATCTCAACATTCTTAACACATAACTTCACATAGTTCAAATCATAAATCCACCACTAATAATGTCTTATAGTGCATTTTATAGCCATAATAATCAATAAGAACATAAAATAAACAAGTTCAACAATTTTAAAGTTTTAGCAGTAGCACAATTTTAGCTGCAAAATTACCTAAGTAATTGTCCTCCTATTAACCTCATTTTTATATGTATGAAAAACTCTTTAAAAATAGATAACTCTAGAATCAAACATAACTCAATTCCAAGTTAAATTCATTAAGATATGACTCTAATTAATGCCCGAGAGTTATGTTTGATTCTAGAGTTATTTCGGGTATTATGCTTTAGCCCCTAAAGTTTCTAATAACTATTAAGTCACCCCAAACGTTAATCCTTCAAATTCTAAACCTATCTTATTCTAATTTAGCTTTCTAGCCTATTTCTAAGTTATATGATATATTAGTAAAACCTATATAGCACTAGAAAGCATATAATTTCACATATACAACAATATTACACATAGATTCGGTATTGGGTCTCACAGTGCCAAATAAATAAATAAAAGACCAATCAGGTGTAGAGGCGGTGGTGGTGGAAGGTGGGGGTAAAAAGAGTAATGATAGTGAGGATGGTGGCAGAACAGAGAAGAGAAACTTCACGAAAGGGGTGTGGGCAAAATGTAATTATACATGGCAGACAGGGGTAAAATAGTCATTGCAAAAGGTCATATATTTGATAGTTGATAAATTTTTAACACTGTTACACTTCATGGGGGTATATGGGTATTGTTGAAACATCATGGGGTACTTTGGATTTATGCTATAACCTCACAGGGAAAAATGACTTTATAAACAACATAAACAATACAATGATTAGATGAAATCGTTTGCAGAACCTTTTAATTTTGTACCATGGTTACAGAAATTTATAAAAGAAATCAAACATAACCACGTTTTTTTTACTTGTTCAATTTGAGCGTCGTAATAACTCTAAAAATGTGTTATCATGAGGATTCCTGTTCTAGAAGCAAACTTGTTATTTTCAATGATTTTCAATCTTGACATTCTCTTCTTTAAAAAATTATTCATCTATGATCTTTAGTCTTAACCTATCCAATCTTTAGTCACTATTCATCTATGATCTTTAGTCTCAATGTTAGTATTCAATGCTTTTTAAAAAAAAATTTGTTACTAAATTGCATTTTTTTTGAAAAATAATAGAGACAAAATTAGTTAATGTTGAATAATAGGAACGAATTTAAAATTTTTAAAAAATAATAAAAACTAAATTAACTAATTTTAAATAATAAAAATAAATTTTAAATTTTAAAAAAATAATAGCGACCATTTGTGTAATTTTCCGGACCTAATTCCAACTTATTTTTAAGTGCTTATAAGCCCATTCTAAGAAAGTCTTTGACAGACTCATTGACACGACCCGGAATACACAACGCCTCAAGTTTCAAGAAGCGTTTTTCAGTTCACACTATTAGCGCCGACAATTCAAGCTAAGAATTTTCCTAAGCTATTGGTCTTAGCATTTGCAAATCTCATTTAGAACATTCTAGACTAAACTCATCGAACTTAATCGTATTACAACAGTTTTGAGTATGGCGATGAAGAGCTCTTGGCAGCAAAAAAAGCTCGCATTCATTCTTTTCTATGCTTTTCTCTTCTACGCTTTTGTCATCCGCCGCTCTCTTCAACTATCTCACGGTACTCTCTCTCTCTCTCTCCCTCTCTCTCTCTATATATATATATATATATTTATCTTTACTATATTCTAAAAGGATTTTAAGGGTTAAAATTGTCCATCTAGGTAAAAGTTTAGGTCATCATGGCTTTAGAATGCTTGCACATTGTGTTAACATTATTGCACCTTTTCTCTTTCAATGACCATAATGCGCAAGGACAAAATCGTTAAACATTATATATTATGCAGTAAAGGACTTGTGCAATGTTGCATACGATGTTGTACTTTGCGTTTTATGACTAAAATTGTCCTTCTAAGTGGAATCTAACATGGGTCAGAGATCACCTTACCTCATCAGATCATTAGACAAAAGAGAACTTTTCTAGATCGTTCTTGGCTAGATCATTCTTGGCCAAAAAAAGCTCAAGCGTTTTCTCTCTTCAGTAACTTTTCTTTCATTTTCTTCAACACCCTTTTGTTCACTCTTCTGTAAGCAAAAGCTGGCTATTGCTTTTTCCTTCAACAGGTACTTTCTAATAAACTTTGATCGATTTAGATCTAAAGTTATATGTTTACAATGTTGTGATATTTATAGATGATTTTAGCTCAGATCTTTATAGGTGATCTATTTCATATATAATTGTAATTTTTAAAGATTATTTTTACTTATTATTAAAAAATTTAGCATTTTTAAATTGGGAATTTAATGGATGTTGCAAATTGCGGGCAAGAGAACACGTTGAAGGCAGGTGATGTGATCCAGTGATGGGTTTATGTTTTTTTTTTTCAATCTTTGATATTATCTTATTCTTTTTATTTTTTTGGGCTACAAGAGCATTGATAGCGGGGTTTTGAAGCAGTGAAAACTTCATTTTGTTCTCTGGTATATTTTCAGATCTTTATTAAGTATGCATCTTCAGTAGCTTATTTATTTGTTGTTTTAAGTGCTTTACAATTATTGTTGTGTTTTCTCAAACTATTGCTTGAAGGAGTTGGGGTGTAGGTGTGTGTGTGTGTCTGCCTGTCAGGAATTTGCATACCCAAGAGTGATTAGAATATTTAGTCAGTGGAGGTTAAGAATGTGCATATATACAAAAAAATTTCTAAGTGGAGGCTGAGTCGATTTTGATAGACATGCAAACAAGAATATGTTTAATTATTTTTGGGGTGAAAATTTTCTAAAAATAAACCTTATAGATTTGAGATTTGAGTGTACAGAGTCTTGGGCTAAAAATTTCTTTTGAATGTAAGTGAAGCTTAAATGAGATGGATGAATTCTATTTCTGTTATCCACGACGTGCATTATTTGATTTTGTGTATCTATCTTTTGTTATAGGCCTTCGTCAAAGCTCAGAAGACAAAAGCTTACTTCAAGCGTTACCAACTCAAATTCAAGAGGAGAGGTATGATATCCTCTTGCATTCCACTGTCTTTTGTGTTAAGGTGTATTACATATGTTTTAATTAATATATGATGTGTGATGGATATTTATTTCGTTTGTCATTTGTTTTGTGAACACAGATTAGTGCCTAGCGTAAACAAGTACATCAAGGCTCAAAACTAAAAGGTTAGCCTTTAGTAAATTATTTCCTTTTCACAGAATTTAAATATTTTGTTACATTAAATGTAATAGTTCATAGTTGTTTAATTGTAGAGATTAGAAGAGGTGTGAAAAGTAGGAATAATAATGCGCAAGGTTTAAATTTGGATAATAAAATTGATAGAGTATTCGTTATAACTTTTATTTTTAAAAAGTGTAACTAACAATTACTCTATTAAATATTCCTCTTAGACACTGAAATACCTAAATTTCGAAACTCAATTACTGATTTATACGACATACGTACCATCATAACAATTAAAAAAAGTAGTATAATTCCATGTTCAGATTTCTCTGCGTCATCTGAAGGTGTTCATTATCATTTGAAATGCAAATTATAAGACTTATGTTATGAGAACAATGCAGGGAGCATGTGTATTCATGTAATCACATTTCATTAGGTGTTGATAAGTCATGGTTGTCAATATAAGTCATGGTTCTCAACTTATCATATGTCATATTTAGGGACTTGAGTTTGTATTAAATCTGTTAAATTAAAGATCCTCAATTTTACTTATTCGTGTTTTAACCTCTCTTTCTTATTTGCATCCTTAATATTGCAGATACGTTGGCAATTGAGGTACTCAAAGATTCAACATAAGTAATTAAATTGTGTTTAGCACTAGAGTTTGTTCATCACAAGACAAACAAGGTAACCATTTTGGTACAAAAGCTATATTTCGTTCATCATGTTTAAATCTACATTTCCAATTATTTGTATGTTTTGGATTGCCATGTCTATGATGTGTACTCTTCTTTTTCTATATCTTTCTTCTCATTATCTACTATTGGTGAATTCCTTATATTTTCTAAGTTTCAATATTCATGCCATATATTAGGTCCATCATCAAAATTTTAGATATGAATCCTTCAAATTTTCAATCTTCAATTTTCAATTTTCAATCTTCAAATTTTAGATATCAAAATTTTCAATCTTCAAAGCCTTCAAATTTACAGCTTTACTTCTTTGATACTGAAGATGAGATTCAAAAAAGTTTGGAAACATCAGATGAGTTGTATGAATAAATTATTAGGTCCATCATCAAAATTTTAGATATGAATCCATATTCCAAATTTTTTAAAAATTTAAAATCTATGCCAAATCTTGATGACTATAGAATCTTTATTGGATCAGATACAAGAACAGATCAACGAATTTACAACGCCCTAACAACTTCTCAACTAGCTGCAATTTGGATTGAACAAATTGAGATTGACTATAGTGAAGGACGGAATATTAAGGTCTATACTAAATCAAGTGAAAATTCACAAGTCAAATACTATTTTGGTTGTTATGATCCACTTCAATATCCTTTCATTTTTCCTAAGGGTGACACAGACTGGCACAGAGGGATAGAGAAATTACCTAGAACAATCCATAAAATCAGTTCTTCAAGTACTTTTCTAGGAGAATCAATTGTAAACCCTGCTTACATGAAATCAGCAGAACATTTGCTCAATGTAGAAGATCAAAGTAAGTAAATTTTTTCACACAAAATTACATTCTTTAACTAAAATGAGTATATACTAATTCTTTCATTCTTTTTTTTTTTTTTCTCTTCTTTTCCCGTTCTTACAACTATTTAGTTTCAAATTCTAGAAAAACAAAAAGGTCATACATCTCTTGTCGAAGCTATTATGCTTACAAGTTTCAAATTAGAGAAAATGATAAAACATTAATAATTCACACTGGAAGATTATTTCAACAATTTATAGTTGATATGTACATTAAGATCGAAACACAAAGGCTTGATTTTTTTAGAAATAATCAAGACAAACTTAGATATGATTACTACCAAGGAATTATGGATCATGTTGCCAGTGGTAATTTGCAAGGATCTAGAGTTGGAACAAAAGTCTTATTACCCGTAACTTTCATTGGTGGACCACGAGATATGAGAAAAAGATATATGGATGCAATGTCATTGGTACAACGATTTGGTAAACCTGATATTTTTTTGACAATGACTTGCAATCCTTCTTGGATAGAAATCAGTCAAAATTTATTACCAAGTGAGCAAGCTCAAAATCATCCTGATTTGGTGTCTCGCATCTTTCGTGCCAAACTAGAAGAATTAAAAAAATGATATTACAGAAAGAAATTTTTTTTGGAAAGTTGTTGCCATCACCTATGTGATAGAATTTCAAAAACGTGGATTGCCACATGCTCACTTTTTGATAATTTTGAAGAAAAATTCAAAGCTATATACTACTAAATCTTTTGATAAAATAGTTAGTGCTGAGTTGCTTGATTTTGAAAAGTATCCATTCTTGCATACTCTTGTGGTTAAACATATGATGCATGGACCTTGTGGTGAAAAAAATCCTGAAAATTATTGTATGAAGAATAATGGAAAGTGTAAAAATAAATATCCCAAGAATTTTTGTGATGAAACCAAAATAGCGAATAACACATATCCAATTTATAGGAGAAGAAGCGATGGTAAGACTGTAAAAGTTAGAGGTCAAATTTTGGACAATAAGTAGGTTGTCCCTTATAATCCACATCTTCTTACTAAGTATGATTGTCACATAAATGTTGAGATTCGTTCAACAATTAAAGACATGAAATACATATACAAATACATATACAAAGGTCATGATAGAGTTAATTTCTATATTTGTTCTGATGATTCTTCAAATAAGATTGATGAAATAAAAGAGTTCCAATCAGCAAGATAGATTTTTCCACCTAAAGCTGCATGGAGAATTTTTAGATTTTCCTTAAATGAAATGCATCCATCAGTAATCAGCTTACCTATTCTTATCGAGAATTGGCAATCTATATCATTTACAGAAAATGCCAATTTATAAAAAATCCTTAATAACAAATTCTATTAAAAAACAATGATAACAGAATTCTTTATATGACCAGAAAGATGAAGAAACAAAAAAATTAAATTTGTTATATATTGAATTTTCAGAATATTTTGTATGGATAAATAGTGAAATGAAGTGGGTTAGAAAACAAAAGAAAGATGTAATCAGTAGATTAGTGTCAGTTTATCCAATTCAAAAAGAAAGATACTACTTAAGACTACTTTTACAAAATGTTAAAGCCCCAAAAAGTTTTGAAGATTTAAAATTTATAAATGGAAACATAGCAACATCATATAGACAAGCTTGTGAATTAAGAGGATTTTTGGAAGCAAATGATTCTTTAGATAAATCTATACAAGAGGCATCTTTATTTGAAATGCCAACAAGTTTAAGAAGACTTTTTGTAACACTTTTGGTTTATTGTCTTCCAAAAAATCCTAAAGCATTATGGGAAAAATACGAACATGCAATGTCAGAAGATTTTGAAAGACATAATCCCAATTTAACAAAACATGAAATTAGACACAGTTTTTGAAAATTTAAATGATGTACTTGAATCCATGGGAAAAAATATCAATGATTTTCATATAGTTCCATATAAGATACAATTTTCTCAAGCAGAAAGAGAAGCCAAGGAAATAGAAGCAGAAAAAAATATTCAAATTACTGAAGAAGATTTGTTATCAATTTCAAAACTCAATTGTGAACAACAATTCATATTTAATGAAGTAACAAAAATAATTTCTTCTAAACATGGTGGTGCATTTTTTGTAGATGGTCCAGGTAGTACTGGAAAAACTTTCTTGCATAAAGCACTTTTAACTACTGTAAGATCAATGGGGCATATTGCTCTTGCTACTACAACATCGGGAATTGCGGCATCAATCCTGCCAGGAGGCTGAACTGCCCATTCAAGATTTAAAATTCCAATTGATCGCAATGATAGAATGGCTTGCAAAATTACAAAACAAAGTGTTATAGGGAAATTAATTATAATGTCAAAGTTAATTATATGGGACGAAGCTTCTATGGCTAATAAGTATACAATTGAAGCATTTGATCAAAAGTTACAAGATTTAATGGATACATCAAAAAAATTTGAAGGAAAAGGAATTGTTTTTGGTGGTGACTTCAAACAAACTTTACATGTAGTTAAAAAAGGAAAGAAAGAAAATTTCATAAATGCTAGCTTTGTCAAATCGGCATTGTGGTAGAAACTTGAGAAGTTCAAATTAACAAAAAATATGAGAGCAAAATATGATCCTGTATTTTGTGAATATCTTATGAAATTAGAGATGGAAAAGAAAAAACAATTCATGAAAATATAGTGAAAATTCCTAGATATTTTATTGTACCATTTCAAAATGATGATGATTCTCTAGATGTTTTATTTCGATATGTTTTTCCTAATTTTGACTCTTTTGCCTATAATCCCTTTGATGTCATTAATAGGGCAATATTGACCACAAAGAATGATATAGTTGATGAAATCAATGATATTTTAATTAAGCAATTTCCAGGTAATTAGATAATATACTTGAGTTTTGATGAGACTACAAATGTAAACGAACAATTACAATATCAAGATTTTATCCATAGTTTGACACCTACAGGTCTTTCCCCTTATCGTTTAGTGCTTAAAATGAATTGTCCTATCATTCTTTTGAGAAATATAAATCCTCATGAGGGTCTTTGTAATGGTACGAGATTCATTTGTCATAGTTTTCAAAATAATGTAATTAATGCATTTATAGCTTCTGGAGAAATGCGAGGAAAACATGTATTTATACCAAGAATACCTTTAGAACCACAACAAGATGAGAAGTGTCCAGTTGCATTTAAGAGAATACAATTTCCTATTAGACTTTGTTTTGCCATGATAATAAATAAAGCACAAGGTCAAACATTAGATTTTGTTAGTATATATCTTCAAGAGCCTGTTTTTTCTCATGGCCAACTATATGTTGCATTATCTAGAGCCAAAAAAAAGGATGATGTTAAAATTTTGATAAGACCACCTACAGTTGACAACATGATTGATGATGAAACAAAAAATGTGGTTTACAATGAAGTTTTGGCACTTGCTTCGAGTTAAAAATAATTTTTTCCTCCTTACTTCTAAGAACCTACTTATATAAGCAAAATCATTATTGAGATTCTATATTTAAGTTTAATTCTTATTCTAATTAATTTCTTATTACAGGATTTAACCAAAATAGAACTCTTTACTCAAATTTTGAAGATCAGTCCAAGCACGCACAGTTGGAAAGCAAAAGTATAAGTTGTTGACAAGATAAGACCTTCAAATTCTTCATCATCAACACCAACAAAATATCAAAATGTTTCAGACTAGGCAAAGAACATATAGTAATTTGTACAAAGCGAGGACTACTATAATGGGAAAAATCGTTACTGACTGATATTTAAAATGTATTCAATGCAAGAAAAAGGTATCCTTGCTGCTCTAGAAGAAATGAAATCTATGAAGATAAAGTGCTGTATTCCATCATTTATTTATGTGATTAGCATATTTTATTATGCCATGTCTCATTATAATTTACCCTCAGGTAACATTTTCTTTCTTGTTAAAATGCTTGGTATATAATCATTAAGAGTAATATCCCGTCCCACAAAACCTAGGTTCTTTGTTGGATTTTTGATTGGTTGAAAATGACTTGGGTTCTCTATTATGTATATTAATTCATTCTTTGGAATATGAAAAAGTCAAGTCAAATCCAAGGTTTGGTAATGTTGCTAAGCAGAAACATGGGGAACATAAATCTACTGGGTGGCCGACATGGCTATCAGCTCATCTTGGGGAACCAATTGTTGGTTGGCTTCCTTGACATGTTGACACTTTTGAGAAGATTGATAAGGTAGATTGATACTTCATCTTCGCTTTTATTTAATACTATCAATTTGAGTAATGATTTTACTCGAATTCTTTTTGTTTTGTTTATTAAACTAGAACTTTCTATGTTTCAGACTGGGCAAGGATCTCGTGTATAAGTACATCGAATAGCGCCATCAGATTTATGTAGCCAACCTATTAGTGTGATAAGGATTTCTTCAGTTTGATTTGGTTTCAAGTGGTTTGAGCTGTTTTAATAGCAGAAAGTTTGAAGCTTTTTGTGATTATGATAATGGATTTTGAAGTCTGATCTGAAAAGGGCCAATAGCGGTTCTTTGGATACAATTAATTGAGATGGAGATTTTGGGTTTTGAAGTGGTATACATGGTGAAAATTTTGCAATGGGGTAGATGACAAATTTTCGTGTCTAATTTGAAGTTGGAAGTGAGGCATAAGAAAGTGAAATTAGTTGTTATTGTTGTTGTTGTTGTTTTTATGGTAGTGTTAGTGATGATGGTTGTATATGGGGTAGAGTAGTAACATCAAAATAATGGCTTATGGCTATTTGGTTCAACTGTGGTACCATTGTGTAAAATCACATTGCAACTTAAATAGATTGGCACAGGCCTATTCTTGCTGAAAAAGAAGTCGACTAGGTATCTCTTCTGTATTTATTTGAACTTTATTTGTCGCCTTGATTGTGTAACAGTCATTATACATCTACAGGACTAAAGTTGAGTTTGATATGATGGTTAATAACAAATCTTAGTTATGATGTTTAGAATCTGAATTATCAGATATTTTTTAATGTAAAGAAATTTTGGTGCCCAGTTATCAGTTTAGAGTTTCATCTATCTTGAAGCTCTTTTTTTCTTTTTTCCCTGTTTCATGCATGAAATTCTCTATAGGAAGTTAACTTATATTTGTGTAACTCACAATATATATATCTTAATAATTTTGTTGGGGAATGCACGGGCAACCGCAACTAGTATATATATACGTGTGTGTGTGTGTGTGTTTTTGTGCGTATACGCAATTACTATTATTTTGAGATTTTTGTGTAATTTATTGATTTTATTTTTATTTATTTAATTGCAAATTGTAGATCATTATGCTAAACTTTATCGATTAAGACTAGGGTAGATTGATCATCGACTTAATGTACGTAACACTTTTGATTCGATTCATTCATCCCTATTTTTTGTCATGATTAATCAGTGTAGTAGCTTTTGATATTCCGTGTTTCAACTCAGCTGCATATATGTATATACATAATATACGTATATATACATATGTATACATATATATATGTGTGTGTGTGTGTGAGAGAGAGTGAGCGTGAGAGTGTATATGTAGATGGTTTCTGAGACATGTTCCATAGTTAATCATTAGGATATAGTAAAAAAAGAAAAAAAAAAAAAAAAGATGAACTCAAAGAGATTTTGTGATAACTTAAGATAATTCGACAAATAAAAAAGAAAAAAGAAAAAAGATAAGTTAAGATAAATCTGTTATTATTGACGAACTGATTAAATCACAATGTACTATGTTTATTAGAGATTCTTCACTAGCGAAAGTGTTTTAAAATATCTATTTCTCGGAAATTTGGTCAATGATTTAAAGGATTATTTATGTTTCACATATGCAATACTTGCAAAAGCATTAGAGAGTACATTGTAATTGTCCTGGAGAACATGAAGAAAACTATGAAAGGTTAAAATGGTTTACGAATATGTCATTTTTTTTCTTTTTGTTGTAAATGGTTGTTTGATCCACCTATGTACATTTTCATTTTAATTTAATGAATTATAAACTGCTTACTTAACAAAATATAAATATATATATATATATATATATATATATATATATATATATATGAGATAACCATATATAATCTCAAACATTATGTTCTTGACCTATTTTAGATTGCAAAAATAAAATAAAAAAAACTCTAGGTTCTTAATACATGCAACGATATCAGAAGCTCAGAACCATTCCATCATACAAAGTTTAGCTTTTTAGCCGACATTCCTCAACCGACAACTTCATGTTTAATTTTTTTCAAAAGAATCTAATTTAGAAAAATAAGGAGGGCAATTAAAATGTATGTCTGATATTGTCAATCCAATCTAATTTGGTTGGCTGGCTTATTCTCATAAAAACTTGGTCACCCATCAGCCATCATTATCATTGCTTGGTCTTACAAATCAGAATAGTCAGGTGCGTTCTTATATTTGTCTCCACAACAATGGAAAAGACTTCTTCATTCTACTGAGGACTTTATTCAAACGAGCTTAGAATTTTCTATCTTTCATTTTTTTCCCTTTTTCTAATTCTTTGACCAGTACCCTAGCCTCTACCTTTTATTGGTAGAGGCTAGGGTACTGGTCAAAGAATTAGAAGAAGGAAAAAAAATGAAAGATAGAAAATTGTAGTGAACTGCTTAGATTATTTCGTTGTAATTGTATCAATAGTTCATTACTATTGAATCGTTCTCATAACTTAATGAGAGGATTCAAACCATTAGGATAAGGCCATTGATTGGTTTAGGAGGAGGATTGTAGCCTCATAATTAATCTTGACATTTTACCTGCCCTGCACTTGCATAATCATAAACTTGTGGCATGTGATCATAACAGTACTATCGCATTTTTGATATGTTGTACTGTTACGCAAAAGTTAAAAACTGTTATAAATGAGATTAATTGTTTTATGTGGTGCCATTGCATATGGTGCTATTGCAAATGTTCTATTTCAATGGTCTTTTATAAATAATAACCAATGATAGTTTAAAAATCATTGCACTTAAACTATAATTTAAAACATTTTGCGAAAACATAATGTCATAAACAATTATTAACAAAAAGTGATAAAAATAATTTTAATGGCTGCAATTAAACAAAGACCTTACAAAAAGTTTTAATTTATACAACGGTTAAAGACAGTTACACGCAATAAGATACATATTACAATAGTTTTTTACAATAAAATTTTAATTTTTAACTAAGATGTTGCAAAACAACTAAAAACGTCATTTTCACAGTGTCATTCAATTGGTTCCACCTGAAGAATTTTCAAAGTCAAAGTCTTCTTAGTACGACCCTCTATGTGACCCCCCTTGAGTTCCATAAAGATAGCCTGATCTTTATAATGCCAAACCAGAGGTGCATAGTAAGTCAATTTATTTCTTTGTTGCATTGCATTATCATGAAGGTACGTAGTACGTCGTTTATAGCTGTGCATTTTTAAATAAGCCTATCAACGCCTTTTCATATACTTGTACAGGCTCTTCAATGAAATATTCTTATGTTTTCTTGCGAATTGCCACAGAAAATTGAGCTCAAAGTTGACATTTACTGCCATAAGTGTAAAACTGATCTACTCAAAGCGGCTACCAAACTTTCAGGTACTTGGTTTTATTACCTTTTTGCGTTAATATCTTTACTACGAGGAAATTCTTCTAAAACGACAGTCGTATGATGTTACGTGTAAAGATATATATATTTTATAATACTAATTTTTTGATTTCAAATATAATAGATGACAAAACAAGGTACAAGAAAGAAAAAAAAAAGATGTAAATGATGAAATCATATCTCTGGAAAAAAACTAATGCCAAACTACAACGGTTCCGAATCAATTTGCACAGACATTTAATGTCAAATGTTGTGAGCCCAGCCGTTTTAGGTTCTTCATGATACTGTGCGTAATAATTATAAAAGTGATATAGAGAAAAAGCTATATCAAATAGCAATAAAGATGAACCAAGACATTGCAAGAGTGCTATAATGCTAAGTCTTTTGGTCTGAATAAGCTTGTACCATCAAGGAAATAATTATAACTCTTAAAGCTCCTTTTTGAGAAAAGGTTGTTATTAGTGGATTAATTCCATTATACATGGAATTTGGTGGTCTTTCTTCCGAAAATTATTCTTTAAGGTGTGAATGAATTTTCTAAAGGAAGAAAAATTTGGTGGATCTATTGACAAGTACAAGACTAGACTTGTAATCAAGGATTGTAAGCAAAGTCTTTATTATTTGAACATGTGTTCACCAATTACGAGACTAACATCTATTTAGATGTTGATAGCTATTGCAGCTATGAATAATTGTGAGATACATCTAATTGATGTAAAAAGAACCTTCTTAAATAATGACTCAAATTAAGAGGTCTATTTGGAACAACCTAAGGGGTCTGTGGTTCCACAAAAAGTAAAGAAGGTTTGTAAGCTTGTAAAATTAATGTGGATTAAAACAAGATATATAACAATGACATGAGAACTTAGGAATATGACAAACATATTTCTACTCAAGAATATGTCATTGTGTGTCTTTACGTCAATGACATGGTAGTCATTGGAAACAATAATGATGTTATTAAGACTATGTTGATCAATAATTCTGATGTGAAACATTTAGGTATGGTAAATGGTATTTTGGAAATTAAAATTACCAAAATATCTGATGGACTAATCGAGTTTCTATCTTATTGTATTAAAGAAGATAGTCCAGTGAAGACACCTACGAATGTAAATATATATCTAGTGAAAGAATATCTCGGTTAGAGTATTCGTATATTTCTGGTAGTCTAATGTATATCATAAATTGTGAAAGTTCTGAGGTATCCAAGATACACTTTGAACTATGGGCAGCAAGTTGCAGGATATCCAACTGTATTAAGAGGAAACAGTGATACTAAGTGGATATCTAATTTAAAAGACTCAAATTCATGAGGGAATATGTCTTTATCTTTGAGGTGCAGCTATCTCAATGGAAATCCTTTAAGCAAATTTTTATAGTCAGATACACGATAGAATCTGAGTTTATGGCTAGAAAAGAAGCCGAGTGGTCTCATAATTTCTTAAAATATATTCTTGATTGGCCAAAACTTGTGCCAACTATTTACAAATATTGCGACAGTTAATCATTGATTGGAATGGTACAAAGTGGTATGTATCAATGGTAAGTCTAGACGTATATATCTCGGACGTAAAGTCGTAAAAGATTTTTTACTAATGGGGTTATCTCTATTGGTTATGTAAAGTCAAAAGATAACATTACGGATCCGCTTACGAAAAGTTTAAATAGAGAGTAAATACATAGTTCGTCAAGGGGAATGGGTCTTAAGCCTATTTCTAAAGAGTTGTCATAATGGCAAACCCTACCTTGTTGACAAGAGATCCCTGAATCTAGGTTCAAAGGGAAAAACTGAATTATGTACAACTCAGTGGGAGCACTGTGGGGGTAATCCTCCCACCTATTCCTATGACGAGAAGACAATGCTGCCTGCATGTGGTTTAGACTAAGTTATGTTTTTAATGATACTTATATCTTGGAAAATCCAAGTGGGGTATTGCAGGGATACTCTTAATAAGTGATCACCTATGTGAGTAGGGAGTGGGTCGCTCCTACTAGAATTTATAAGGCTGAATTCTCTAGAGTACTCATGAAATCGGGAGTTGTTTAGGGCCAAAATGAACACAACAGTGAGAACCCAAAAATGTCTAGAGGGATATTGTGTGAGTTCTATTGTCTTGATTTACACAAAAGTTGAACAGTTCAAGACATCGCATTCACTGGTTAACAAGTAAATCCGATAATTTTCACTAGAGAAGGTTCAAGGCCAAAAGCTACCTATCTCGAAGCAGTATCTATCTTTTTGAACTCTCTCTCAAGTGTCTGCATTCTACATTTTTTAGTTCATTTCCATTCATGTGGGGGATTGTTGGTAATGTGAATAAAAATGGTCCACTTTGGTGAACTTGAGAATTCGCAACTGGTTTGATGGGATTTTGCTTCTAGAAGTGTGTTTGCTCATAGGAAATTACGATTGGCTACTCAATTTTCTTATACAATGCAGAAATTTAACTCATTTGTCAGTTTTATTCTTGGCCAGAAAGAATAAGCTACTTTGTCAATAGTTGTGGCTAAAATACTAAATATGGTGGTTGGTTGTTGGCTAAAGAAGTATTTGTTCAGAAAGCTCATTTGGCTTCTTGTGTTGTGGTAAACTATTGCGTGCCTTGGTTTGGCTATAAATAGCCATGCACGGTTGAAGCAAGAAGCAGAGATAGAAGAGATACAAAGGAGCGAGAAAAGAAGCAGAAACATAAACGTAGAAAATGTTAGAAATAAAGTTTCAGTGTTTTATGTTTTCATTCTTATTTCTGCATCATATGCATGATAAAGAGAGTTTTACATTTTTGTGTTCGCCGGTTCTTGTAATTTGGTGTGCTCCTATTACAAGAAGTTAAGATCGTTGTATCCTGGGAGGCTTACGCTATCAACTGTTAACACCGTTACAAGGCGTTTAAGTCTTAAGAAAACTGAGTCCAACTTAGGCCTCGGTCTCATATTATTTTTGGTTTGTCCTCTCTATTATAATCTTAAATTACAGTTATATATTCCGTTTATTTAATCTACTTTATTGCAGGAAATTCTTATTTTCAAGTTGTATATGCACTCCAATTTTTAAATATATTTTAGATTTCTTATTGTATTAATTTTCGACTTCTAATATGCAATTTCTTATTGTCCAGTGATACAGCAATCCCTAAGATTTCTAATAAATCCAACTTTGTAAGAAGAACATTGAAGTCTTATCCCCTAAAGGTAGTGCTTGATTTTAAGCTTAATTTGCATCCTTAAGTAGATTAAGGGAAAAGCTATATACATTTCAAATGTCTTACTCATTATACAATTGTTTTTGCTTTCATGCACCACTGCCCTAAAACAGAAATTTGAGCTGAAAGTCGACATTCATTGCGAAAAGTGTAAAATTGAGGTAATAAAGAGGGTCACCAAACTTTCAAGTATAATTGACATCATGTTCCACATCATTTCTGTAAAATATATAAATTCAATTTATAATGCTTTGAGTTTTTCATAATATTATCAAGACATGTTTAAATATGTCGAGCTAATCGATTAAACTCAAGTATATTGGTAAATTGTAGTTAGGCTAACTCCAATAGCATCCTTATTTTTTTTCCCTACATATAGAGAATTTGAATCATTTCCCTAAATCTAGGAATTCTTTATTTTAGTTTCACTCCAACAGTTTCCCTACATCTTATTTCATAGAATTTCTATTTTATTTTCACTCCAACAGCTTCCCTATTTTAGAGATTCTTTATTTTTGTTTTACTCCAAAATTTCTCGTTATTTTAATTAAACATATTGTTTTTAATTTAAAACTTTTTTATTAAACTTTTTTATTTATATTTGTTAATTATTTATGTTGATTTTTAATTAAACATATTATTTTAATTTCTTAGTTGGGTTTAGGATACTTGTAGGGATTTTTTTCACTATCTCTACATGTATAAATATTAAAAACACAATGTAAGGATCTCTACATGTAGAGATAGTTGTAGGGATGCTATTGGAGATGAATATCTCTGCCAACATCCCTACATGTAGGGTAAATGGGGATCTAAGGAATAGGTTGAAGTTGGCTTTAGAATACTTGGATTATCTACTATTGACAACACGAGTTTAAGTATTTTGATACGTACAATTTTCAATTTATTAGTTATTTAAACTTGATTTTATGTACTGCAACAATGTCATAGCTGAATGAATACTCAAGATATATATATTTTCCTCAAGATAGGTATTAATGAGATAAAAGTGGATGATGAGAGGGGGATACTAACTGTTGTTGGGAATATTGATCCTGTAAAGCTTGCCAACAAACTCAGAAGTTGTAGAGTATATGCAGAAGTAATTAGTGTTGGACCACCGAAGAAACCTGAAGAACCTAAAAAACAAACTAAAAAAGAACCAGAAAAGCCATGTCCTCCTCCTTGTCAATGTAACCAATGCCGACTTTTTGTTGTCCGTTATGCACCCTGTGATGGTCCCCTCAGCTATGCTCCCTATCCTCCATGTGATGCTGGTGGCTGTTCCATTCTTTAGGAAACTGTGTAGTAAGTTGTGTTTTCTCGGTTTTTGTTACTGAAGAAGGCTGAAACCAAGAAATTTAAATAATCTTTTTGGGGGTTATTATACCTCATGTTGTTCCTTAAAAGTGGGATAATGAAAGTGTAATAACGTTTATTCGAGATATTCTTTAGTTAGATCGGGCTAACCATCAGTCAAATCACATATAAGTAGGTCTCACATCATGTGGGGCTCACCCATTGTTTCTAGGGCTGATGGTCAGTTTGAATTGATGAAAAGAATTTGCATGTTCATGATGGTATCTCAAAGGGTTGGTAAAGATCCTAGTTCACTAGTTTGAGTTAAAACTGGTTGGCACAAGTGTGATCTGATTAATCTTATTCTAATATTTTACGAAGTCATTTCTTTCATGAAATTATGTTTGAAGTGTTTGATTGACAGAGATAAAAAAAAAAGTAAAATAAAATAAAATAATCCCTCAAAATGATTATATGAATTTTTGACTTAACATTCTTGGCACTAAAATCTCATTCCAATATATCTAACAATTATCCCACATCCTACGAAATCGAAATCTATCTTATATCCAATATATCAAAAATATATTATGTAGTACAAAACATTGCATAAAATGAAGATTACAAGTTATACTTAACAAAAAGTGCAACACAATGTAATAATTACCCATCAGAATCTCACCCTCATAAGGGATGTTTCTTAAATACAAGGGATTTTTTCACATCGAAAAATGTAATAAGTTGTTACATTCTTGGGCTTATTTTATTACACATAACATAAACAATGCAATGATTAGATGAAATCGTTTGCAGAACCTTTTAATTTTGTACCATGGTTACAAAAAATTATATAAGAAATCAAACATAACCACATTTTTTTTTATTTGATCAATTTGAGCGTCGTAAGAACCCTAAAAATGTGTTATCGTGAGGATTCTTATTCTAGAAGCATTCTTTTTATTTTCAACAATTTTCTATCTTGACATTCTCTTCTTAAAAAAACTATTCATCTACGATCTTCAGTCTTAACCTATTCAATCTTTAGTCACTATTCATCTACAATCTTTAGTCTTAATGTTAGTATTCAATGCTAACCAACACATTCTCACATTCCTTGCAGCCTTGATGTCTTCATCATTACTGATATGAACCACGTCAACATGCGACGAGACCCAACACCAAGACTGGTGAAAACGAACCAAAGACCTTTTAAGATTGATGGAAACCGCGACCCTTTGCTTAGCAAGCAAGAACCTTGGTATGGTGAAGATGCCACAAACAGGAATAGAAGTCTGTTTGATAAGTCGAGATTGAATGCCACAAGGAATCCTTGATAAGTTCGGAAGAGTTTCTTGAAGAACTCAAAGGAGAATAATCTCACAATTTTATTAAGTCAAAAACGTATATTAAATTATCTTAAAAGTCAACCTTATATAGGCAAATAACAAAAAAGTATCCTACTAGGAAAATGACTCCTAAACCTTATCCTAACTAGGAAAAACATGAATAGTAACTAGGTAAAAGAATGATGAGGACATCAAGACTGCAAGAAATGTTCAAGTTCCAGTTGGTCCAGTCACAAGGGCTCGTGCTAAGAGGTTCAACGAAGAGCTAAATAACTTGGTTCATAAAGTTCTACAACAAGACGAAAACGAGTTGGCTAATAAAGGTAAACCAAGGCTGGTTGTACTCATCCAAGTAGACCCAAGAGAGAGCCAAGAACCAGCCATGAGCGTCCAAGTTCAATGAACCATTTATTTGGACGAATTTTCCAATAGAGATTCAAGCCCAGATTCCATTTTTTCAAGATTCAAGAAATTCAAGATTCTTCAAGAAGTTTCAAGAAGCTTGGAAGATTTGGTTAAGATTTGATTTCTTTGTAATTCTAGTTACTATTCATATTTTTCCTAGTGGGATAAGGTTTAAGAGTTCTTTTCTAAATAGGAAACTTATTTGTTCTTTGCCTATATAAGGCTGATTTTCATGAAATAAAAGTTAGACAATTTTTATTTATAAATTTGTGAGATTATTCTCCTTTGAGTTCTATTTGGGCAACTTTGAGGGTCTTAAAGGTGCCTAATGGGTTAACTAGGAGCATGAAATAGACCACTCACGAAACTAGAACAATGACATGAGTTTGGAAGGAAAATGGATTGAATTACAAAGGGGTTTAAGTACAAATTCGATTGTCACATACTTCCAAGACCTTGACATGACTCATCATGTGTTTAAATGTGATTTCAAGATATTTTGGAGCTTTTGGTATAGTTCTATGTGAATCTTGATTATACCCCTTTGTAATTTGCTTAGTTGCTTATATGAAAGTGCTTCTTGTCTATCTGTTTTGAGGACAACCTACTTTGTTGTTCCTCCCATGTCTTATTGCTTCAATTGTTATTGTTATATCGCCATTGATAAGTGCATTGCATAGTGGTTGCGCAACCATAGTGTCAGGGGCGGTTGTATTGAATATCGGCTGGGCGGCGGCGGGCTTTGTCACGCCCCAACACGACCCCTCCTATGATCAGTCAGGACGCAACGGAATTTCGGCAGTATAACGACAGTGAATAGGATACCGAGGCTCTAAACCAACCTCATTAAACATCATACATCCAGCAACTCCTTAATTCAAACAACAACATACAACACAATCATAATATACAATAAACCATCCTCGTTATACGCCTCCGTTCCAACATAACATACAATACCTCAACCTTATCATACATTTCAAAAATAAGTTGAAACATATTTACAACTTAACCATAGACAAAAGAAAGCCACTAAGTTAACACCATTTGGATCATCATCTTCCAACATCTATTACAATAAGAACCACAAAGCATATAAAAGTCTATTAAGCTAATATACATGACATTAAACAACATATAAACATGGATAAGACTCGGGAACATATGACTCGTCCACGTAAAGCACATTTTCCACATCCTCCTCTTCAGGAGGCACGTACCCAAAATCTTGTGAAAGTACACCTGAAACATGCATTAATAGAGAGTGAGCTTATATACATAAGCCCAGTGAGGATCCGATAGATCTCGACAGTATTCACTACGCTCCTTGGATTTGGTCCTTTGAGCAAGTAAACACACAACAACAATAATAACATAAATAAAGCTATCATCACATAACTATATGACCATTCAATAAGGATACTCTATTTGGTGTAGCTCCAAACGCCATCACGATCTCAACCGTTCTTCTTATAACTCCCCATTACTCACGCACCCGAGGTACCTCACTAGCCCCTTCCCTCCATGACATCTCCGTCATGCGAGCTGGGGGTAGCCTATGGCAGTCATGCCGTTATCAACCCGACAGCCCGACGCTGCCCGAGAGGTGGCACACACATACCAAGACTCCATATTCATCAATCATCATGCAAGCATAAATCAATCAATCAATTGGGAGATCAGCAACAAGAGTGCCCGATTCCCGCATTCAATAATAATCAATCAATAACATCAATATAACATCAATATTAAATTAAACAACAAACAACGTAGTTAGATGACAAAGTAGGCCATCTAACCGGACATGCATAATATACATAATTAAACCCTAAATTACTCAACAACGACTCACCATTCATCACTCGAACACTACCCAACCATCTAAGGCATCGTTCAAGAAATTAAAGAATGACAACCTAAACTTATAAAATTCATAACTTACAATCTACTAATCCAAACATTGCCAAATCAGTTCCTATCACTCACCCATTCAACCTACTACATTAGCCCTCTCGGAAATCCACCATAACACCTCCAAACCATGCCCGATAACCCTAAAACCCTATGACGTCATGGCTGGATTTTCCGGATTTTCACACAAACAATGTAATCGAAAATTCGGCATTACAACAGCGCTAACACGTAATTATCAAGTATTTAGAAATCGACGGCAATCGATTTCAATCAACACAACTCATTTAATTCAACTTTGAACATTTTAATCAAAATTAAATACCCGGAAAATAAAAATTATGCTACATCCGACAGAAACTCGTAGTATTAGTATATAATGATCCCTAGCATGCAAGGAGCAATAATCTAACATCAGATTACAATTCTAACGGTTCAATCTTCATTTATACGCAAAAACACAAAAATGACATTTTGAGATCTAGAATTTTTCTCTCACCTTTGATGTGTTTTGATACAAGAAATGTGTAGAATGGATGCCAAACAATCAATTTCAAGCTTTGAATCACTCAATTCGGCTTTGAAACGCAAAATCTGTGAGAAAAATGCTTTGAAAATGCCTTTATCTTTCTCCTCCAAGGAGCCACGGTTTTGTGTGTGTTTTTGGAGTGTGTTTTGTGTTGTGTGAGTGTGTGTTGATGACATTATATAATAAAAAGCTTGGTCAATTAAAAAAATGCAAAGTCAAAGTTAGTTTTAATAGGTATTTTTGTGTTTTTAATGACTTTAATTGCATTTTATTGCTCACCAAGTTAAAAATAAATATGCAACCCCCAAGATATCTCAAGTGGATTATTTTTAGGTGACAAGAAGTTTTACATTCAAAGAATTCCACCCGAGTCGGCTTAAAACTCGATTTTCGCAAAAGTCGGTGTAAAAACCCTAATAAATTCTTAAGCCGATTTTAAAACCGTTTTCATCAAACACAGGTCTATTAAAGTCCGTGGACTAGGTCTAGAAGGGTTAAAAAGACCAGTTTCAAAATTATAGCGGACGTGTTTCGAAAACACTATTCACTAAAAATCGACGATAAAATTTCTGACTCCGTTTTTGATGAAAATTTCATGAATGCACATTTAGCACGTATTAGAAGTATTGACATCAAAATTATAACTTTCCAGGTCCTATAGCACATAAACAGATCATATGCACGCAAAACGAGGTAAAGCACGTAAAACGAGATAAGCAGAAAAGTGGGGTTTCACATTCTCCCCTCCTTAAAACAATTGCGTCCGCGCAATTCTCGAACTGATAGCCAATTAAATCCTCAATCGTTACACTTAACAATACTTCTCTTAATTCCCATTTATCTCTTAGGATGATACCTAACCAAAGACCTCAAAAGAACAAACTCTGTTGACTGCAAGTTGATGATCATAATTCCAAGACAATCTCCAATTCATAATTCTCTCCTACCTAATATCTTATTGCATATGAAAGAAATCACAACTCCAAAGTCCTAGCATGACACCACTACTTATCAATCATCCCCTACTACACAAAAGAGCTCTATGAACACCCCGAGGGTTTAAAAACTCAATCACGATAACATGAATGATTACTGATTAAGGGAATATCTCAAAAGTGACATTTGTCAGAATATGGCTCTTATGAAATTTACAAGGAAATACGAATATGAAAAATCATATTCGAGCCAACAATCAAGTGAACAGGAGGTCAAACAGGTTAGAGAATCAAGAGGTTAAAAGTTTAATAAGGAAGCATGATAACTAAGATAAGAAATGTCTCAGCACCTTTTAGTTAAATAAGTACGAACAAAGGATAATGGCGAGTCAAAATAGTACTGAGTATGTTGAACAAAAATTCCTGAACAAGTAGATATTTCAATTCTCGATGATTGTTCAAGGAACCAACAAGTAAGTTGTACTTGAGATGAAATAAAATTAAGAGATAAGAGATGATTAATTCAATAGAAAACATGAGTGTCAAGATAATGAGTATCTCAGCACGCAATAACTAAAGAAGTATAAATAAGAAAGGACAATGCTGAGTATATTAAATGAGCAATTACAAGCAAAGTAATGGCTCATGATTTAATAATGAAACAATAGGATTAACAAGGATCAACAAGAATGACAATGATGTACTTAGGTAGGGAGTACATCAAGCAAGTGGAATTCGAACAAGTAAAATGGTATACCAACGGAAAAATTACTTTCAAATGAATAGTAATAGGATGAAATGAAATATTGAAATCAATGGCTGGAGATATAGAATGAAATATAGAAGTCTCAAACCTTAACTCCAATAAGCGACATTGCTATAAGAAACAAATATGAATGTTAAGAATAGAAACAATGTCAAATGAGTATAGGATCCATTAATCCAATAAGCAAACTTTCAAGAGACAATTGATAGGCTAGAAAAGTGTAACCCTCTCTCAAATAAGTGAGAATAGAGTAGAAAAGAATAATAAGACCGATAGAATTATGGAGTACAAGAAGGGTGTCCCACCTACACACTTAAACACCAACAAGTCAAATCCTATAATCTATCTTCCTCCAAATCAAGACACTAAGGAGACCTAGAAAACCTAAGGAGTCATAACAATCACCAAACAAGATAAATCACTCCAAAATTTTACATTCCGTACCAGACCAATCACCAAACAAGACAAATCACTGATTACCCAACAAGATTCACTAATGAAGACTCCAAAATCTAATAACACACTACAGATTCATATTAACCCACTATAACACAAAAGAATCTCCAATCAACAATTTAGAGAGTCATACCACCTAGAACTCAAAAGCTTGATGTAGGTAAGTAAATGTTCAGTCACCAAAATGCATTCTTATTTCCTCAAATAATTCTATCTCCCAACAATTACATCCTCGAATAAAGTAACTTTAGTCAGGAATCACTCCAATTGTTTCCAAGGTTTAAAGATCAAAACTCCAAAATATCCATTAATAATATAGCAATCTCAAATAGTAGAAATATTCACATGTTATACCACACTTCATTCCATTCACAAATATACATCACTAATTCCTCAAATAAATTCATTCCAAAATAACCTCAAGAAAGTATAATCTGAGTTGAGACTCCAAAAGTATCTAATGATAACCTTACGGAAACCTCAATTTATGATTCATCTCCAAGTAATAATAAGTTAAACATGGCAACAAAAGTAATTATAATCATCAAGATACATTGCTATTTTCCTCGAACAACTTCATTCTCGCTAAAGGAACATCAAGATCAATCCACTAAGCCGAAACTAAAATCCATAAACATAACAATTAAAATCTAACTGATAAACTTCTAGAATAATAATAATTCAAAATCATGGCCTACCACTATTTCCGAAAACTCTTGCAGCTACCCTAGACATTAAAAGGTTACTCACGAGTTAAAACATGTATGCAACTATATCATATGAAAGACAAATACAACGTAAGACACAATTATCATATAATGCAACGTTATCACATAACACGCAATGCAGCATATAAGAAGTCAACATCACATAAACAAATTCTATCACAGAAATAAGTTATAAACAATTAAAGTCACATAAGCAACAAACTTCACATAAGACAAGTTGATCACGTAACTCACATTGGTCACTTAAAGTATATTGACCACCTAAAGCACGTTGTTTCACATAAGCTAGTTATAAACAATTAAAAGCACATAAACAACTAACTTCACACAAGGCACAAAATCACATAAAACACAATTGTCACATAATACACATTAATCACATAATGCACATTAATTACAACACATTGAGTACGTATAACACGTTATCACATAAAACATATTGACCACATTAGTTCACTTAACACACAAGGCATACTGGTCACATAGAAAGTTAAACACATAAGTAAATTAATCACATAAACATATTAACATATGTTTCACTTTTCTTTCACTTAATACATACTTGCATGCTTAGACCACTACCCACATTCCGAGGATACCCCGGCTGACAGCTAACATGCGCTCTGATACCACTTAAACTGTCACGCCCCAACACGACCCCTCCTATGATCAGTCAGGACGCAACGGAATTTCGGCAGTATAACGACAGTGAATAGGATACCGAGGCTCTAAACCAACCTCATTAAACATCATACATCCAGCAACTCCTTAATTCAAACAACAACATACAACACAATCATAATATACAATAAACCATCCTCGTTATACGCCTCCGTTCCAACATAACATACAATACCTCAACCTTATCATACATTTCAAAAATAAGTTGAGACATATTTACAACTTAACCATAGACAAAAGAAAGCCACTAAGTTAACACCATTTGGATCATCATCTTCCAACATCTATTACAATAAGAACCACAAAGCATATAAAAGTCTATTAAGCTAATATACATGACATTAAACAACATATAAACATGGATAAGACTCGGGAACATATGACTCGTCCACGTAAAGCACATTTTCCACATTCTCCTCTTCAGGAGGCACGTACCCGAAATCTTGTGAAAGTACACCTGAAACATGCATTAATAGAGAGTGAGCTTATATACATAAGCCCAGTGAGGATCCGATAGATCTCGACAGTATTCACTACGCTCCTTGGATTTGGTCCTTTGAGCAAGTAAACACACAACAACAATAATAACATAAATAAAGCTATCATCACATAACTATATGACCATTCAATAAGGATACTCTATTTGGTGTAGCTCCAAACGCCATCACGATCTCAACCGTTCTTCTTATAACTCCCCATTACTCACGCACCCGAGGTACCTCACTAGCCCCTTCCCTCCATGACATCTCCGTCATGCGAGCTGGGGGTAGCCTATGGCAGTCATGCCGTTATCAACCCGACAGCCCGACGCTGCCCGAGAGGTGGCACACACATACCAAGACTCCATATTCATCAATCATCATGCAAGCATAAATCAATCAATCAATTGGGAGATCAGCAACAAGAGTGCCCGATTCCCGCATTCAATAATAATCAATCAATAACATCAATATTAAATTAAACAACAAACAACGTAGTTAGATGACAAAGTAGGCCATCTAACCGGACATGCATAATATACATAATTAAACCCTAAATTACTCAACAACGACTCACCATTCATCACTCGAACACTACCCAACCATCTAAGGCATCGTTCAAGAAATTAAAGAATGACAACCTAAACTTATAAAATTCATAACTTACAATCTACTAATCCAAACATTGCCAAATCAGTTCCTATCACTCACCCATTCAACCTACTACATTAGCCCTCTCGGAAATCCACCATAACACCTCCAAACCATGCCCGATAACCCTAAAACCCTATGACGTCATGGCTGGATTTTCCGGATTTTCACACAAACAATGTAATCAAAAATTCGGCATTACAACAGCGCTAACACGTAATTATCAAGTATTTAGAAATCGACGGCAATCGATTTCGATCAACACAACTCATTTAATTCAACTTTGAACATTTTAATCAAAATTAAATACCCGAAAAATAAAAATTATGCTACATCCGACAGAAACTCGTAGTATTAGTATATAATGATCCCTAGCATACAAGGAGCAATAATCTAACATCAGATTACAATTCTAACGGTTCAATCTTCATTTATACGCAAAAACACAAAAATGACATTTTGAGATCTAGAATTTTTCTCTCACCTTTGATGTGTTTTGATACAAGAAATGTGTAGAATGGATGCCAAACAATCAATTTCAAGCTTTGAATCACTCAATTCGGCTTTGAAACGCAAAATCTGTGAGAAAAATGCTTTGAAAATGCCTTTATCTTTCTCCTCCAAGGAGCCACGGTTTTGTGTGTGTTTTTGGAGTGTGTTTTGTGTTGTGTGAGTGTGTGTTGATGACATTATATAATAAAAAGCTTGGTCAATTAAAAAAATGCAAAGTCAAAGTTAGTTTTAATAGGTATTTTTGTGTTTTTAATGACTTTAATTGCATTTTATTGCTCACCAAGTTAAAAATAAATATGCAACCCCCAAGATATCTCAAGTGGATTATTTTTAGGTGACAAGAAGTTTTACATTCAAAGAATTCCACCCGAGTCGGCTTAAAACTCGATTTTCGCAAAAGTCGGTGTAAAAACCCTAATAAATTCTTAAGCCGATTTTAAAACCGTTTTCATCAAACACAGGTCTATTAAAGTCCGTGGACTAGGTCTAGAAGGGTTAAAAAGACCAGTTTCAAAATTATAGCGGACGTGTTTCGAAAACACTATTCACTGAAAATCGACGATAAAATTTCTGACTCCGTTTTTGATGAAAATTTCATGAATGCACATTTAGCACGTATTAGAAGTATTGACATCAAAATTATAACTTTCTAGGTCCTATAGCATATAAACAGATCATATGCACGCAAAACGAGGTAAAGCACGTAAAACGAGATAAGCAGAAAAGTGGGGTTTCACAGGCTTGCTAGTGGATATTTGATCTCCATGCCCTATTCCTTCACTCGCCTGGTCCAGAGATTGTCAGGGGGTGTCGGGTTGTAAGATTATCGAGCTACATCCAGAGTACACCCACTAGAGTGATTGGGGATTTGCCGGCACATTGATCGTGGTTCGTGGATCGTGGTTCGTGATCGAAGATAAGAGAATTCTTGAGTGTTGGGGTTAAGTGTATCGTATCCTTTGATATGTATGGTTATTTACTATTTCAAATGTACTTGTCTTTCTTGCTTAACTGTTATAATTGTTGCATTGCACGTCCCGGGTAGTCTTTATCCCTCACTGGACAATAGTGGTTGCTCATTCCTCGCTAACATGTTTCAGGAGACGCTGAGGTTGAACCCCAGCTAGATTTGGTAGAGGGTGAAGAACAGGAGGTCCAGACTGATCAACTACCGTAGTTGCAGTGTCTAGTTGATTGAGGTGGATTTATGGTTCTTGTTGTAATGTGGGAACCTTGTTTGCTCTATTTTATGTCCTATTTTGTAGCCTAAGTGCTTATGTACATGTTGTGTGGTTGTAAGCTGAATACTAGATGATTATAGTAGAAGGCATAGAACTATGACATATAATAACTTATGTTTCTACTTCTAGCTACTTTGCATGCTTGAGTGTGAATGTTAGGATGTAAGGTTGTTTTCAATTCCTAAGAAAGTTTAAAGGCTATCATGGAGTGGCATGATAAGCGGTTTTGTAAAGAAAATATGTTGTGAATGCATGCTTGTATGATTCTAACTGTTTGAATGTTTTAAGGCTCGGATGGCCTTAAAGTTTGAGTCTTTAATTAGAATTGGAGTTCTAGGTTGTTTTGTGACTTTATTGATTGCTTACAGGTTTTCAAAATGTCTATGGTACAGGAGAGACTCTGTCTGTTTTTCCTAAAAATATGTGCCCGAGTTTGGGATTGGGTTGAGAATAGCTTGGTTTTTAGAGCCACCGGTCTCGGGAGGGATCGGGGCGTTACAAGGAGCAAGTAACCAAGAATTCTAGAAACCCTAATTCAAGATTCTAGGGCTTGGCCAATTTGAAAATAAGAAACGAAATTGAAAAACCTAGCAAGAACCGGAATTGAAAAACTAGAAAGGAATGGAATTGAAAAACTAATAAGAACGAGGAATCAAGAAAACAAATTGAAAGCAAGACTCAATCAAAAACGAAGAAAGGAGTTTAAAGACCTAAACTAGACACACGAATTTGACCAAGAAAACAAGAAAAATAATAGGCAAACCTGATAAACCTAAGCTCTGATACCAACTAATATGAACCACGCCAACATGCGACGCGACCCAACACCAAATATGGCGAACGACCCCAAGACCTTTTAGGAATAGATAGAACCGCGACCCTATACTTAGCAAAGCTAATACCTTGGTATAGTTGAGGACGCCACAAACAAGGATTTAACTTCCTCACGACCCAACAAAAAACGTTACTCTGAACTGTCATGCGAACAAAAAGATAACATCAATAAAAGAAAGTGAGAAAGATATGCTTCACTATCTATAGAAAAAAAAGTGAGCTTTGTTTGCAACAAAGTGCAAACAACAAACAAGCATGACTTCAGAAGGGCTATTCTTTATGTTTGAAAGACGGTATATAATTCTTTTTCTTTTGCCTATTCTTTTTCTTTTCTCCTATATTAAGAAATCGGCCATTGTTATTTCTTATTTACTAAAAATTCATCAATGTTTTTATTTAGTCCTAGGTTTTAAATTAGATAGTGCAACTAAAATCCAACATGTAAGTTTCATTTCAAATTTTTAGATTGAACTTTTATAATAAGATTAGTAAGAATAATATTAAACATACATTTTTTTTTCAGACTTGTCATGAAAATCAAAAGAGAATAGTTATAAGGGAGCCATCACAAAATAATCAACAACCAGGTATTAAAATTTACTTTCAGCAACATCAAATAATCACATAATAAGTTTATGAATATAAATTTATATCATGTCCAGGAATAAATAGTTTTTCTCAAACTTTTGATGCAAAAGACAAACAACATGTGTCAAGTTTTGTAATCTTTGAAAAGGGTGAGAATTCATTTTCACTATGATATATTTACCATTTTATAAGATATTATTTTCCTTATTTTTAACGTTAAACTTTTGAATTTAGGGTCAACTTCACAACAAAGTAATATTAGTAATTTATCTAATGAAGTTGGCTTCGCTGTCTCAGGTTAATTTTATACTTTGACTACCTTTACAAATTTTTCTTCTTTTGCTAACATGTCTTTGATTTATATTATACTTAAACCAACTTTTTGTGTCTATTAGGTTCTCAGGACAAAAGGTTTGCTAGGAATTCTAATTTGTTTGAACAATTACCAACTGAACCTTATATTTTGAAAAATGTTCGAAATTGCAATTTTTGTAATGCAAAAAGATTTGAGTTTGAACCAAATGGTTTTTGCTGCCTCAATGGACAAATTACATTAGTAGGAAATGAAATGCCAAAAGAATTATCTGATCTCTTTCTAGAAAATTCTGACAAAGCTAAACAATTTAGAAAGTTCATAAGATCATATAACAATGCCTTTTGTTTTACGTCCTTCGGAGAAAAATTTGACAAAGAATTAGCAAAGTGCAATAAATGAGTCTATACTTTTAGAGTGAATGGCCAAGTGCATCATTACATGTCTCCTATTGATTCAGGCACTTCAAAGCCTTCAAATTTACAGCTTTACTTCTTTGATACTGAAGATGAGATTCAAAAAAGGTTAGAAACATCAGATAAGTTGGATGAACAAATTATTAGGTCCATCATCAAAATTTTAGATATGAATCCATATTCCAAATTTTTAAAAAATTTAAAATCTATGCCAAATCTTGATGACTATAGAATCTTCATTAGATCAGATACAGGAATGGATCAATGAATTTACAATGCCCCAACAACTTCTCAAGTAGCTGCAATTTGGATTGAACAAAATGACATTGACTATAGTGAAGGACGAAATATTAAGGTTATACTAAATCAGGTGAAAACCAACAAGTCAAATACTATTTTGGTTGTTATGATCCACTTCAATATCCTTTGATTTTTCTTAAGGGTGACACAGGCTGGCATAGAGGGATAGAGAAATTACCTAGAACAATCCATAAAATCAGCTCTTCAAGTATTTGTCCAAGAGAATCAATTGTAAAATCTACTTACATGAAATCAGCAGAACATTTGATCAATGTAGAAGATCAAGGTAAGTAAATTTTTTCAACAAAAGTACATTCTTTAACTAAAATGAGTATATACTAATTCTTTCATTCATTTTTTTGTTTGTTTTTCTCTTCTTTTCCAGTTCTTACAACTATTTAGTTTCAAATTCTAGAAAAACAAAAAGGTCATACATCTCTTGTCGAGATTATTATGCTTACAAGTTTCAAATTAGAGAAAATGATAAAACATTAATAATTCACACTAGAAGATTATTTCAACAATTTATAGTTGATATGTATATTAAGATCGAAACACAAAGGCTTATTTTTTTAGAAATAATCAAGACAAACTTAGATGTGATTACTACCAAGGAATTATGGATGCTGTTGCCAGTGGTAATTTGCAAGGATTTAGAGTTGGAACAAAAGTCTTATTACCAGTAACTTTCATTGGTGGACCACGAGATATGAGAAAAAGATATATGGATGCAATGTCATTGGTACAACGATTTGGTAAACCTGATATTTTTCTGACAATGACTTGCAATCCTTCTTGGATAGAAATCAGTCAAAATTTATTACTAAGTGAGCAAGCTCCGTCCTGATTTGGTGTCTCGCATCTTTCATGCCAAACTAGAAGAATTAAAAAATGATATTTCAAAAAGAATTTTTTTTGGGAAAGTTGCTGCCATCACCTATGTGATAGAATTTCAAAAACGTGGATTGCCACATGCTCACTTTTTGATAATTTTGAAGAAAAATTCAAAGCTATATACTACTGAATCTTTTGATAAAGTAGTTAATGCTGAGTTGCTTGATTTTGAAAAGTATCCATTCTTGCATACTCTTGTGGTTAAACATATGATGCATGGACCTTGTGGTGAAAAAAATCCTGAAAATTCTTGTATGAAGAATAATGGAAAGTGTAAAAATAAATATCCCAAGAATTTTTGTGATGAAACTAAAATAGCGAATAACATATATCCAATTTATAAGAGATGAAACGATGGTAAGACTGTAAAAGTTAGAGGTCAAATTTTGGACAATAGGTGGGTTGTCCCTTATTATCCATATCTTTTTACTAAGTATGATTGTCACATAAATGTTGAGATTTGTTCAACAATTAAAGCCATGAAATACATATACAAATACATATACAAAGGTCATGATAGAGTTAATTTCTATATTTGTTCTGATGATTCTTCAAATAAGATTGATGAAATAAAAGAGTTCCAATCAGCAAGATGGATTTCTCCACCTGAAGCTGCATGGAGAATTTTTAGATTTTCCTTAAATGAAATGCATCCATTAGTAATCAGCTTACGTATTCATATTGAGAATTGGCAATCTATATCATTTACAGAAAATGCCAATTTACAAAAAATCCTTAATAACAAATTCTATTCAAAAACAATGTTAACATAATTCTTTTATATGAACAGAACATATGAAGAAACAACAAAATTAAATTTGTTATATATTGAATTTTCAGAATATTTTGTATGGATAAATAGTGAAAGGAAGTGGGTTAGAAGACAAAAGAAAGATGTAATCGGTAGATTAGTGTCAGTTCATCCAATTCAAGGAGAAAGATATTACTTAAGACTACTTTTACAAAATGTTAGAGCCCCAAAACGTTTTGAAGATTTAAAATTTGTAAATAGAAACATAGCAACAACATATAGACAAGCTAGTGAATTAAGAGGATTTTTAGAAGCAGATGATTCTTTAGATAAATCTTTACAAGAGACATCTTTATTTGAAATACCAGAAAGTTTAATCAAACTTTTTGCAACATTTTTGGTCTATTGTCTTCCTAAAAACCCCAAAGCATTATGGGAAAAATACAAACATGCAATGTCAGAAGATTTTGAAAGACATAATCCCAATTTAACAAGACATGAAATTAGACACAAGTTTTTGAAATTTTAAATGATGTACTTGAATCCATGGGAAAAAATATCAATGATTTTCATTTAGTTCCATGTAAGATACAATTTTCTCAGGCAGAAAGAGAATCCAAGGAAATAGAAGCATAAAAAAATATTCAAATTACTGAAGAAGATCTGTTATCTGTTTCAAAACTCAATAGTGAACAACAATTCATATTTAATGAAGTAACAAAAATAATTTCTTCTAAACAAGGTGGTGCATTTTTTGTAGATGGTCCAGGTGGTTCTGGAAAAACTTTCTTGTATAAAGAACTTTTAACTACTGTAAGATCAATGGGGCATATTGCTCTTGCTACTGCAACATCAGGAATTGCAACATCAATACTACCAGGAGGCCGAACTACGCATTCAAGATTTAAAATTCCAATTGATCCCAATGATAGAATGGCTTGCAAAATTACAAAACAAAGTGTTATAGGGAAATTAATTATAATGTCAAAGTTAATTATATGGGATGAAGCTTCTATGGCTAATAACTATGCAATTGAAGCATTTGATCGAAGTTTACAAGATTTAATGGATACATCAAAAAATTTTGGAGGAAAAGTAATTATTTTTTGTGGTGACTTCAGACAAACTTTACATGTAGTTAAAAACGGAAAGAAAGAAGATTTCATAAATGCTAGCTTTGTCAAATCAGCATTGTGGAAAAAACTTGAGAAGTTCAAATTAACAAAAAATATGAGAGCAAAATATGATCCTGTATTTTGTGAATATCTTATGAAAATTGGAGATGGAAAAGAAAAAACAATTCATGAAAATATTGTGAAAATTCCTTGATATTTTATTGTACCATTTCAAAATGATGATGATTCTCTAGATGTTTTATTTCGATATGTTTTTCCTAATTTTGACTCTTTTGCCTATAATCTCTTTGATGTCATTAATAGGCCAATATTGACCACAAAGAATGATATAGTTGATGAAATCAATGATATTCTAATTAAGCAATTTCCAGGTAATGAGACAATATACTCAAGTTTTGATGAGACTACAAATGTAAACGAACAATTACAATATCAAGATTTATCCATAGTTTGACATCAACAGGTCTTCCCCCTCATCGTTTAGTGCTTAAAAGGAATTGTTCTATCATTCTTTTGAGAAATATAAATCCTCATGAGGGTCTTTGTAATGGTACGAGATTAATTTGTCATAGTTTTCAAAATAATGTAATTAGTGCATTTATAGCTTCTGGAGAAATGCAAGGAAAACATGTATTTATACCAAGAATACATTTAGAACCACAACAAGATGAGAAGTGTCTAGTTGCATTTAAGAGAATACAATTTCCTATTAGACTTTGTTTTGCTATGACAATAAATAAAGCACAAGGTCAAACGTTAGATTTTGTTGGTATATATCTTCAAGAACCTGTTTTTTCTCATGGACAGCTATATGTTGCATTATCTAGAGTAAAAAAAAGGATGCTGTCAAAATTTTGATAAGACCACCTACAGTTGACAGCATGACTGATGACGAAACAAAAAATGTGGTTTACAATGAAGTTGTTTACAATGAAGTTTTGGCACTTGCTTCAAGTTAAAAATATTTTTTTCCTCCTTACTTGTAAGAACTTACTTATATAAGCAAAATCATTATTTAGATTCTATATTTAAGTTTAATTCTTATGCTAATTAATTTCTTATTACAGGATTCAACCAAAATGGAACTCTTTACTCAAACTTTGAAGATCAGTCCAAGCACACACAGTTGGAAAGCAAAAGTGTAAGTTGTTGACAAGGTAAGACCTCCAAATTCTTTATCATCAACACCAACAAAATATCAAAATGTTTCAGACTAGGCAAGGAACATATAGTAATGTGTACAAAGCGAGGAATACTATAACAGGTAAAATTGTTGATGACTGATATTTAAAATGTATTCATAGCAAGAAATAGAATATGAAGATAAAGTACTACATTCCATCATTTATTTATGTGATTAGCATATTTTATTATGCCATGTCTCATTATAATTTACCCTCAGGAAACATTTTCTTTCCTGTTAAAATGCTTGGTATATAATCATTAAGTGTAATATCCCGTCCCACAAAACCTTGGTTCTTTGTTGGATTTTGATTGGTTGATGGTTCTCTATTATGTATATATAGTTCATTCTTTGGGATACGAAAAAGTCAAGTCAAACCCAAGGTTTGCTAATATTGCAACTCATCTTGGGGAACCAATTGGTGGTTGGCTTCCTTGACGTGTTGACACTTTTGAAAAGATTGATAAGGTAGATTGATACTTCACCTTGGCTTTTATTTAATACTATCAATTTGAGTAATGATTTTACTCAAATTCTTTTTGTTTTGTTTATTAAACTACAACTTTCTATGTTTCAGACTGGCCAAGAATCTCATGTTTGAGTACACCGAATGTACCATCAGATTTATATAGCCGACCCATTAGTAGAATAAGGATTTCTTTGGTTTGATTTGGTTTCAAGTGGTTTTAGCTGTTTCAATAGCAAAAAAATTTGAAGCTTTTTATGATTATGATAATGGATTTTGAAGTGTAATCTGAAAAGGGCCAATACCGGTTCTTTTGATACAGTTAATTGAGATGGAGATTTTGGGTTTTGAAGTGGTATACATGGTGAAAATTTTGCAATGGGGTAGACGACAAATTTTCATGTCTAATTTGAAGTTGGAACTGAGGGATAAGAGAGTGAAATTAGTTCTTCTTGTTTTTTTTATGGTGGTGGTGGTGATGATGGTTGTATATGGGGTATAGTTGTAGCATCAAAATAATGGCTTCTAGCTATTTGGTTCAACTGTGGTACCATTGTGTAAAAACACATTGCAAATTGAATGGTTGATAGGTACAGGACTATTCTTGCTGAAAAAGAAGTCGACTAGGTATCTCTTCTGTATTTATTTGAACTTTATTTGTCGCCTTGATTGTATAACAGTCATTATACATCAACAGGACCAAAGTTGAGTTTGATATGATGGTTAATGGCAGATCTTAGTTATGATGTTTAGAATCTGAATTATCGGATATTTCTTAATGTAAAGAAATTTTGGTGCCCAATTATCAGTTTAGAGTTTCATCTATCTTGAAGCTCTTTTTTTCTTTTTTCCGTGTTTCATGCATGGAATTCTCTATATGATGTTAACTTATATTTGTGTAACTCACAATATATATATCTTAATAATTTCATTGGGCTTACCCCGTGCATTTGCACAGGCAACTGCAACTAGTTAAATGACTAAAGATATTCGTTGGCTGCTGGCAACATGTTTATTGCATTTTGTTTTTTGTTTTTTGTTTTTTTTGTTTTTGTTAGTCAACACTCAGCATAGTGAACTATTATGCATAATGTCACTATCTATATGTATGCATACTATGTGACACCCCGAACCTAGCACTTTATTAATTGCATTCATTAAATGGTTAATTTGGATGTAACTTAGCTAATTACTTTTTATTTTTTATTTTCCATATTTTCATTAATTCAATTGTTTCTTTTCATGCATTTTATATTTTTATAAAATACTACATATTTTTAGGGGACTACAACCCCTGACCGTGCCTGCATTGCATATCGGGATCAACGGGAAAAAATTCACGAAATGTCTAATGAATAGTACTAGCGGGATTTTTTTTTCCAGATTTTTTTTTAGATTTTAGGCATTTGTTTTGCTGAAATTTGATCACCCAAATGACCCTTTTGCCCTTACTAAAATGCCTTAATTATTTGACCTACCATTTGACATTCTCATGATAATAATATAAGCCAAGAACAAAAAAAAAAAAAAAAGAGTCAAAAAATGGCCAAAAAATAGTTACGGGAATAATAACTTTTTCTTGCAAAATTGCTATAGTTGGTCATTTCCATCCATTCCAAGCTTGAATCTTGAGTTCTTGAACATGTTTACACCTTCTTCAAGCTTCTCTAGCCTTGTGTGGTAAGAATTTCATCTTATTTTTGTATTTGAAAATTTTGCACCTAAACTTTATTTTTTTTTGGGATTTGTTGAGATATTACTTGGTTATGCTTGTTTATGCTTAAATTACTCTTATTAATGATCATAGAGCATACTTTTGTGGTTAGATAACATTTTGAATGGTTGAAAATGGAGTTGGAGCTTTGAGGAAGATGATGAATAGTGAAATTTCTAGGGTTCCGAAAATTTGTGCAATTTAATTTGATTCAATGCTTTTAGTAATTTTTAATTAGGTCCTTGAGCGTGAAAAAAATGTTAGTTGCACTTGCCATGTACAAAATTTGAATAATTTGATCAAATTAAGCTACTTTAATAAGGGGTTTCGGGGTTAACTCAAATCCGGGCACGTTTCGAGGTTATGGCTAGTCTTTATTAAGTATTGAAGCTTTAGAAGTGCCTTTGTTTCGCTTGTTTGGATTTCGAAATTGGTACTTGTAGTGTAAACGCACAAAGAGAAAATCGGAGATTTAATGGTAAATGAGGTTTAACAGGTGAGCTCGAGGGTCCTTGGGGTGCCATAAGGTGTGGTTTGAAGGATAGGATAACTCGTTTGGGAATCTTGAACCTTGCCTTTGGATTTGAAGCTTAATAGCAAAGATTGACAAAGGGGATTTCGGGTTGAAAGTGAATCCGGGTGCGTTTGGGCATTAGGGCTAGTGTCTAGTAAGTGATGAGGTGCTAGAAATGTATTCGTTTCGCTTAGTTGAGCTCCGATTAGAGTACTTGTAATGTAATGCATAAAGAGGCAAATTCGGACTTTTCGGGTAATTGTACTTTAAAGTGAGATTTCAAGGGCTTAAGTGGTGCCATTAAGTGTCATTAGAGATTTAGTATAGTTAGATTTGAGGTTCGTTATCTTGTGTGAAGTTTAGAGCTTATTTTGTTAGCATTTAGAAGGAGATTTGTTAGATTTCTTGTGAATTACTTGAATTAGTTGCATTACTAGTTATTATATTGTTATGTTTGCTCTAATTGATCTTGATGGAGTTATATGTTATATAAGTGTGAAGTTTATGACCTAAATACAAAGCATGTGAAAAGTGTCTAAATAAAGCTTATGTGAATTAGTTAAGCTTATTGCATAAGTAGCTATTTGAATTGTTATACTTGTTATAATTGCTATATTTGTCTATTGATTGAGTTAGGCTATCCTTAGCAGAGGTAGCAAAATAAAAAACATGCCAAATTTGGAAATTTTTAGAGACTCAAACATTATTTTTGATTTAAATATACATGAGACCCACCACTTTTCACAACTTTTGATGCAAAATGGGTCTCTAAATTACATTTGGGGATGTAATTTAGAGACTCATTTTGTATCAAAAGTTGTGAAAAGTGGTGGGTCCCATATATATTTAAATCAAAAATAATGTTTGAGTCTCTAAAAATTTCCAAATTTGGCATGTTTTTTATTTTGCTACCTCTGCTAAGGATAGCCTTATAAAATGTAAATTGGGAAAAATGAGTATGATAACTTGAATTATCTTGTAATTAGCTAGAGTTGAGTTTAGACAAATGGTTAGCTTGTTGAACATGTAAGTTGAAATGGGAGGTGATTGGCTACCATTTAGCTAACTAAATGGAATTAAGGCCTTGTGCATGCTAATGCTAAAAAGCAAAGAATGCTTTTTGTCATATCCTCTAAGTTAGTTAAGATAATGCATGTCTAGAGATTTTAGAGTTTGATATTGTGATATGAACTTGTAGAACTAACTAGTTAATTGCATGATTAACATTCTTAACTCATGTTATTTGTGTATGGTCAATCGGATGAATGTAGAATGATTTTATTGCATAATTGCCTAATTAGGAATTGAAGGGAATTGATGCCATGGGAGAAGGTTCAAATGGGAGTTTGGCTAAGTTTTGTATGTTTGGCTTCCTAAAGGTGAGGGACCTGCATCCTTACGTGCATTATAGTTTATTTTCTTGCTAAAAGAGTATATTATTTAGTATAATTGCGTAATTGATAAATGCTTATTGTTGCTAAATTGTAACTTGGTGCAAGGACAACCTACTTTTTGTCCTTAAATGTGTTTACTGATTATATTGTCATTCTTATCATTCTTGCATTGCATCGTGGTTGCGCAACCTCATTGTCGCGGCGGATGCGATGGCCTCGCTGGGCGGTATCGGGCTTGCCAGTGTTGGTTGCCTTAGCTCCGTCTGCTATTCCCTCACTCGTCTGGTCCGGAGATTGCCAAGGGGTGTTGGGTCATAGGATCGGGTACATCCGGAGTATCCATTGGTGTAAGGGATGCCGGCATATCGAGATTGAGATCGTGATTCGTGGATCGGGGATCGAAGATTTGGAGTGATAAGGGTTATTGATTGTATCCTTTTAAAATGTGGTATTAGAATGTTATTCACTGTTTATCTATTGTATTAATTGTGTTAAGTTGCTGCATTGCACGTCCCCGGTAGACCTTATCCCTCACTGAGCAATTGTGATTGCTCATACCTCGCTAAACATGTTTCAGGTGGTGCAGTTGGAGGAGTTGCCTTGGTTGCTGTGTACTATTACTTGAGATTGAAATAATTGCTTGCTAAATTGTAGAAGACCTTGCTTGTCTACTTTTTGTTCTATTTTGGAGCCTAATGGCTTATGTATATATATTTGAGTAGTTACAAATTTGAAAGCTAAGTGGATGTAGTAAATGTTATGGAATTGTGACATGTAATAACTTATGCTTCTGCTTCTAGCTATATTGCATGCTTGTATGTGTTTATATTGTCTTGTGTTGCTTAAGGCTCGGATGGCCTTGAAGTTGGGATTTCAATTAGAAATGTTGTTCCTTTGCTTCGTGTTTTATTTGAATGCTTACAGGTTTTCAGAATGTCCACGGTACAGGGAAAACTCTGTCCGTTTTTCCTAAAATCTGTGCCCGGGTTGGGATGCGGTTGAGAATAGCATGGTTACTAGAGCCTCTGGTCTGTGAAGGATCGGGGTGTTATAGGTGGTATCAGAACTTAGATGCTCTCAGCCGGGATAGGGTCCTCGGACTGCTGGGTAGTGAACCTCGAGTGCATGCTTGTGAAATGTATCTTGATTAGGTGTGTGCTTCGTGTGCCTTGAGAATGTGAGTGTCTTTTGTGCAATCTTGTATCCTGAACTTAATATGTGATCTATGTGATAGTGATGTGTACTGTGTGTTAAATACTTGTCAAGTGTAGTGATATAGCTAATCATGAATCGAATTGATCTTATGAATCGCTACTTGCTCGAAATATTGATTGTAACGTGTATACTTGAGTGTCTCGGCATAGTTGTGTTGTGAATTGTATTCATTGCATGTGACTAATATTTGAACTATCTTGTTGATTAACTTTGTGTTATAAAACTTCTGGTTATATAATAGCTTGTGTGATATATGTCATAATCTCCTGATATATGAACATTACATCAATTACATTAGGTGATATCTTGGCATTCATGCATTGTCCCCTTAAATCGGTAAGTAAGCATTCTCCCCTGAAAGAGATGGCCATTGATGCTGACTGGTGAGAGAATAATGGTTCAACTGGCTATTGGGATCAGTGAAGGGATTTGATGACCCGAGGTTAAATTTGGACTCTCTTGGCACTTCTTAAACGGTACTTCTTGGCTGGAACTCCTATTTGGGAATCTCGGATAGATCTTCTAGTTGGCGTCATATATGGAGGTCTTATTTGATACTCTTATTCAAAAGAATTCATCTTTATGAGTATTGGTCAGTATTCTTTGCGCACACTCTCACTTGGATTTCTTGTTCGGCATTTTACCTATGGTACCACCTTGATATTCTTATTGGGTATTTTCTTCAGTATTTTCGTCTGGTATTCTTGCCTAGAGATTATTTGGTATTTCCTCTGGACTACTGGTATAACGAGCATATTGGGGATTCTTATATGGTGATTCATAATTAGAGAGATTCTTATTCCAACTTCTGGATTTGTATACTTATTCGGAGCCTTTATTTGGCATCCTTAATCAGATTTATTGGTGGTATTTTCTCGGAGTCCCAAGCTGGACATCTAATTAGGCCTTTATTTGGCAATCTTGAGCCTTTATTTGACAGTTAAAGTTGGGATTCACCGGACTTCCTTCTTGGGAATTTCTTGATATTATCCGGGCGTTTTGGATATTAACTGCATACTCTTCTTAATGGGATTTCTTTTGGTGTTCTCTCAGCATTAGTGAATGGCCTCCTCGTGTGACATTCTTACCGGACTCCTATTGGGTATTTTCATAGGAGCCTGTATTTAGCTACCCCACTCCGACTTCCTTCAGTGACGTTCGTTCTTCTTAGTCTCCTTCGGCATTACACTTCTTGACTTCAAGTCCCACGGAAACTGTTACAGTTCTTGGAAGTCATTTCAGCTCAAGAAATTGCGAGGACGCAATTTTTGTAAGGAGGGGAGGATGTGACACCCCGAACCTAGCACTTCATTAATTGCATTCATTAAATGGTTAATTTGGATGTAACTTAGCTAATTACTTTTTATTTTTTATTTTCCATATTTTCATAAATTCAATTGTTTCTTTTCATGTATTTTATATTTTTATAAAATACTACATATTTTTAGGGGACTACAGCCCCTGACCGTGCGTGCATTGCATATCGGGATCAACGGAAAAAAATTCACGAAATGTCTGATAAATAGTACCAGCGGAATTTTTTTTTCCAGATTTTTTTTTTCAGGTTTTTGTCATTTGTTTTTGTGAAATTTGATCACCCAAATGATCCTTTTGCCCTTACTAAAATGCCTTAATTATTTTACCTACCATTTGACCTTCTCATGAGAATAATATAAGCCAAGAACAAAAAAAAAAAAAAGAGTCAAAAAATGGCCAAAAAATAGTTACGGGAATAGTAACTTTTTCTTGCAAAATTGCTATAGTTGGTCATTTCCATCCATTCCAAGCTTGAATCTTGAGTTCTTGAACATGTTTACACCTTCTTCAAGCTTCTCTAGCCTTGTGTGGTAAGAATTTCATCTTATTTTTGTATTTGAAAATTTTGCACCTAAACTTTATTTTTTTTTGGGATTTGTTGAGATATTACTTGGTTATGCTTGTTTATGCTTAAATTACTCTTATTAATGATCATAGAGCATACTTTTGTGGTTAGATAACATTTTGAATGGTTGAAAATGGAGTTGGAGCTTTGAAGAAGATGATGAATAGTGAAATTTCTAGGGTTCCGAAAATTTGTGCAATTTAATTTGATTCAATGCTTTTAGTAGTTGTTAATTAGGTCCTTGAGCGTGGAAAAAATGTTAGTTGCACTTGCCATGTACAAAATTTGAATAATTTGATCAGATTAAGCTACTTTAATAAGGGGTTTCGGGGTTAACTCAAATCCGGGCACGTTTCGAGATTATGGCTAGTCTTTACTAAGTATTGAAGCTTTAGAAGTGCCTTCTTTTTGCTTGTTTGGATTTCGGAATTGGTACTTGTAGTGTAAACGCACAAAGAGAAAATCGGGGATTTAATGGTAAATGAGGTTTAACAGGTGAGCTCGAGGGTCCTTGGGGTGCCATAAGGTGTGGCTTGAAGGATAGGATAACTCGTTTGGGAATCTTAAACCTTGCCTTTGGATTTGAAGCTTAATAGCAAAGATTGACAAAGGGGATTTCGGGTTGAAAGTGAATCCGGATGCGTTTGGGCATTAGGGCTAGTGTCTAGTAAGTGATGAGGTGCTAGAAATGTATTCGCTTCGCTTAGTTGAGCTCCGATTAGAGTACTTGTAATGTAATGCATAAAGAGGCAAATTCGGACTTTTCGGGTAATTGTACTTTAAAGTGAGATTTCAAGGGCTTAAGTGGTGCCATTAAGTGTCATTAGAGATTTAGTATAGTTAGATTTGAGGTTCGTTATCTTGTGTGAAGTTTAGAGCTTATTTTGTTAGCATTTAGAAGGAGATTTGTTAGATTTCTTGTGAATTACTTGAATTAGTTGCATTACTAGTTATTATATTGTTATGTTTGCTCTAATTGATCATGATAGAGTTATATGTTATATAAGTGTGAAGTTTATGACCTAAATACCAAGCATGTGAAAAGTGTCTAAATGAAGCTTATGTGAATTAGTTAAGCTTATTGCATAAGTAGCTATTTGAATTGTTATACTTGTTATAATTGCTATATTTGTCTATTGATTGAGTTATAAAATGTAAATTGGGAAAAATGAGTATGATAACTTGAATTATCTTGTAATTAGCTAGAGTTGAGTTTAGACAAATGGTTAGCTTGTTGAACATATAAGTTGAAATGGGAGGTGATTGGCTGCCATTTAGCTAACTAAATGGAATTAGGGCCTTGTGAATGCTAATGCTAAAAAGCAAAGAATGCTTCTTGTCATATCCTCTAAGTTAGTTAAGATAATGCATGGCTAGAGATTTTAGAGTTTGATATTGTGATATGAACTTGTAGAACTAACTAATTAATTGCATGATTAGCATTCTTAACTCATGTTATTTGTGTATGGTCAATCGGATGAATGTAGAATGATTTTATTGCATAACTGCCTAATTAGGAATTGAAGGGAATTGATGCCATGGGAGAAGGTTCAAATGGGAGTTTGGCTAAGTTTTGTATGTTTGGCTTCCTAAAGGTGAGGGACCTGCATCCTTACGTGCATTATAGTTTATTTTCTTGCTAAAAGAGTATATTGTTTAGTATAATTGCGTAATTGATATATGCTTATTGTTGCTAAATTGTAACTTGGTGCAAGGACAACCTACTTTTTGTCCTTAAATGTGTTTACTGATTATATTGTCATTCTTATCATTCTTGCATTGCATCGTGGTTGCACAACCTCATTGTCGCGGTGGATGCGATGGCCTCACTGGGCGGCATCGGGCTTGCCAGTGTTGGTTGCCTTAGCTCCGTCTGCTATTCCCTCACTCGTCTGGTCCGAAGATTGCCAGGGGGTGTTGGGTCGTAGGATCGGGTACATCCAGAGTACCCATTGGTGTAAGGGATGCCGGCATATCGAGATTGAAATCGTGATTCGTGGATCGGGGATCGAAGATTTGGAGTGATAAGGGTTATTAATAGTATCCTTTTAAAATGTGGTATTAGAATGTTATTCACTGTTTATCTATTGTATTAATTGTGTTAAGTTGCTGCATTGCACATCCCCGGTAGACCTTATCCCTCACTGAGCAATTGTGATTGCTCATATCTCGCTAAACATGTTTCAGGTGGTGCAGTTGGAGGAGTTGCCTTGGTTGCTGTGTGCTATTACTTGAGATTGGAGTAATTGCTTTCTAAATTGTAGAAGACCTTGCTTGTCTACTTTTTGTTCTATTTTGGAGCCTAACGGCTTATGTATATATATTTGAGTAGTTACAAATTTGAAAGCTAAGTGGATGTAGTAAATGTTATGGAATTGTGACATGTAATAACTTATGCTTCTGCTTCTAGCTATATTGCATGCTTGTATGTGTTTATATTGTCTTGTGTTGCTTAAGGCTCGGATGGCCTTGAAGTTTGGATTTCAATTAGAAATGTTGTTCCTTTGCTTCGTGTTTTATTTGATTGCTTACAGGTTTTCAGAATGTCCACGGTACAGGGAAAACTCTGTCCGTTTTTCCTAAAATTTGTGCCCGGGTTGAGACGCGGTTGAGAATAGCATGGTTACTAGAGCCTCCGGTCTCGTGAGGGATCGGGGCGTTATATACTATATATATATATATATATATATATATATATATATATATATATATATATATGTATGTATGTATATATATATTTTTTAGTGTAGCTAAGCTTCTAAAATGTGAAAAAGTGTACACTTTGTCACTTTTTTTTAATTCTGACTTTATATACACATATTTTTTGAATTAAATTTGCAAGTTGTAATTTACAATATCATAGAAAAGATTTGATAACAATTTATTTTGTATCATCTTAAAAAATAAATTTGTTATTTGTTATTATTATATTTTTTTTAACTTAACTGAAAAAAAAAAGTTATTAGTCATAATGCATAATATTCAATTTGTGTAATAAATGGACTCCAATTGTGTTTATATTGTGCTGGGCCTGAGTTTGACTCATGATGGGCTTTAGTTGGGCTCGAATTGTGCCTGAGCTGTGCTCAATCTGGGTTCGAGCTAGGCTGGGCTGAGCTTATAGGTTGAGTTGGGCTGGGCTTGGGCACAAATGTGCTAAGTCAAAAAATATATGACCCAACTCGGTCCACCTATATATGGTGGGTTGGACCGAGTCAAACCCATTTTCAAACGAGTTGGGCTGGGCCTAAATTTTAGTATGCTGGGCTGAATTGGGCCTGTGTCGACCTGGCCCAAATGCCACCTCTAGGTGCCAGCATGCTGCAATCAGCTATGCTCCAGATGACAGTGGATATTTCTCCATTCTTTGACAATTAAACTGTCCCGGTTGAAAACAATAAATAATTATCATGACATAAGTTCACATTATTAATCCCTGACGTGCATGATGGAATTTTATTTTTAATAGTTTAAACTTTTAGATGAGATACTCGTGTAATAAGTACTACTTTCTCGTAGTCGTGAAGCTTATTATTTTGTGAGAATTTAAGCATATATACAGTATATCCATCTTTCTGTAATGGCTATGTTCCCTACGGTGCATGGTAATCTTGTGTTAGTAAGAAAGATGGCTATATAGACCACGTTTATTTTCACATATGACTGAAACTTTCACTTCAAATTTAAATGGAAGTACTTCTAAGGAGAGGAATGAATGTGACCTGATTCACAGAAATGATGTGAAATTAAATGATCACATATGAGTCACATTGACCGACGTCTGTCTGTGAATGTGTGGGATTCATCCTCTTATTAGAGTTGAACGGGGCAATTAAATGTATGCTACAGCTTTGCTGCAACTAACATTTTAACTAGTGATTTGGATGTTGACTCACCTTCATAAGATATAAAAATGAAGGAAAGGAATGAATTTCTAAAGCAGTGAAAATGATATTGTTAAATTATTGATTTTGAAAACCATAATTTCTTCTATTCTTTTTTTTTTTCAAAACTGTAAATTTTAAAAAGAATAGTTGAGAGTTAATCTTGTGATATTAGATTATTCGAATCTCACCTCTTAGTGATAAAGAGAAAATGAGACAAGGAGAGGATTCAAATCCACAAAGAGACTGGTTTTAAAGTTTAAATATCCGTCCAATAACTTCAACTAGAAAATTTATCTTGCCTAGCTCTGCTGTTATATATGTTTTCAAATGTCAAATTCTCTCATCTACTTATTCTTTTTTTGTTTAAATGAGGTGAATAATTGACCATTAAATTTTATCTTATAAGATTTAAATATTCAAATCAAATTTATTTAGTCATCTTTTTCAAATTTAAAATTTAAAAGTGAAAATGAGATTTTAAAAAATCAAATTTAATGTCCCTTAATACATCTCATCTAAACAAGAAGAGAATAAATCGAAGAAATTAATTGTTCCCGATGTGAAGAGCCATTTATCTTAGCTTTTCTCTTTTAAATGATAAAGATAGGATTGACTAACCATTTATTGATGGCAACTGGCAAGCATGTACGAATTAGAAAGCCTACGACCAGGAAAGAGAAATAAAAAAAACCTATATATCTTTTCATTCGACTATACCAACTAATCATTTAAGCTCACATCCTCAACTTTATTTTTATTTTTTTTTGGGTCAAAAGCTCACACCCTCAACTTGAAATATTAAAAAGGTAATTTATCGAAATGATCTTATGTCTTTGTCTTTTTTGACATTTAAGTCCCTTATCTTTCATTTAGACAAAATGGTTCTTAATTTTTCATTTTGGTGACAGCCATTAGTCCTTGGAGCAAAATCTATCAAAAAATAACATTAGTGGGCACATAAATGGCACGTGGTCGCAAAATACATAAACTTTAGGATGCTTATATTTTATTACATGACAATTTTACCCCTAGAGATTAATGAATTATGCGTCTACGTGTCATCTACGTGCTCATTAATGTTATTTTTTTGACGAATTTTGCTCCAAGGACTAACAATTGTCACAAAAATAAAAGATGAATGACCATTTTGTCCAAAATAAAATATACGAGACTTAAATGTCAAAAAAGACAAAGATGTAGGACCATTTTAATAAATTATCCATACTAAAATTGAGAGGATTTATAATATTCATTTACATCTGTATATATTTTAGATGAGATAAGTTAGTTAAGTACGTCAACATAAATATTGTGTAATCATTATCTTGCCAATATTAAATACTCATCTTGAGTTTGGCATGGGAGCAATAATATGCAAACAAAAGAATATTTATATGTATATATATACATATATGCACGCGCACACACACACACACACATATATATATACACACACATATATTAAGTTTGACAAAAATGATGTGGCCGAAATATGTTTATTCCCCATCAAGGCCCTTTAATTTGTAATCTCATGGAGAAAGATAAAAAGAATGAGTCATCCCTTAATAATATACTAGTCTTATACCCATACGATGCACAGGTGTCGCACGAGTATACTTTGAATACTCTAAAATATAAAATATAAAATCAATTGATTCAATTTATGTTATATAATTTCAAATAAATCTTAAATAAATATAAACACCTATTTTCTAAGAAAGGGATAGTAATCACTATTTATATAGATCAACATTCCAAAAAGATACATGTAGGTATCTTCTTTCAAGCAAGTTGTTGTATCTACAATGTTCATGTCATCTCCTCCTAGTTGATGTCATTCTTATTCCTTGCTCATATAACCGGCATGCAATCCATTTTTTGTCGCCAGAAATTTCGTGGATCCAAAGGTCAATCTTGCCATACGTATGCTTCTCTACAGAAGATGCAACATAAACTTTTCATTCTCTTACTAAAGGATTAAATTTGTAAACCAAAGTCCCCTGAAAGTTGCATGTATTTTCCCTTCCTAAAATATAAAATGGTCGAGAATCATTAATTAATTAATTAGAGCAAATATAGCTATGTACTTCTTCATCAACTAAAACCATCTCAATCGAATTAGTGATGGAATGATTGTTGAAATTAGGTAGCATCCAAAGACGGACCACCTGACCTTTATTGTCCATATTTCTTTTTCTAGAGTAATGTCCTTGATAGAATCAATATGTACGACCATCTAAAACTTCCAAGGACAAAGAAATTAATAACAAATTTAAAGTATGAAAGACTTATTATAAAAAATAAACGGGCCAAAAAATAAACAAATAAAATTCATCTCATGAAAGACTTTAAAATGGTGCAATCTTGAAATCCTGAAAGCTTATCCAAATAAGAATGTTGTATCAAATCCTGGAAGTTATATTTGCCAAAGAATATGATTATATTTGCTAAAACATGACGTTCAAAAAAGTTGCTAAATAAACTACTAAATAATTACACAGTTACTTTATACATCTCATAAAAGACTTTAAAATTGAAGGTTTTATCACAGTCATATCATCACTCAAATATGCCTAAAAAATGTCACATGTTAATGTAGCTGCACATAAAGTTATTTCTTTCTCTCAGTCAAGTTACCTATTGGGAGGAAAATAATAATAAAACAACTACCCATCTATAAATAGACCAATGACTTAAAATCCTAAAGCATTGAAAGCAATAGATGTGAATAAAGTTAATAGCTTATCCTCCCTATCTATGTCGATAGAGAAGCTGTAAAACCATATCTGCAGAGAAAATGAGAAAAATCAAAAGATCCGTATATAATACTTTACTGAGTTAACATGTCCACTAAATATGCAATATTATATATATATATATATATATATATATATATATATATATATATATATATATATATATATGATAGACTGTTGTCACCCTTTTGAATTTTAACATTTGACAGCTTTGCTATTAGCATCTATGTTTATTCCAATTGCACGATTCTCTCTAGGAAATCACATGATTGTCTCCAAGACATTCGCATAGCATTTACACATACTTAGGGATGTATTATAAATATTGTACTGTTGTATCACATTACATACAATTAAATATACAAAATCTTCATGGTATCAGTGACTATCACAACAAACAGTCCCCTTCTCTTCCCTTTCCACCATCCCTCCGTCTAATACAGTTCTCACATCTTTGTCGGGCTCTATCCCTCGTCTCTATTGATCAATGGTCAACTCAACTGCGCCTGCTCTTCTACATATACTGTCAAGGTGTATGTTACCATCAACCTTGATCATACCAACTACCTCACGTGGAAGACACAAATAGTCAATTTCTTTACATTCAACAATCTGCTTGGCTATATTGATGAGACTATTTCAAAACCAAAAGAGCCAACTGCCGATACCCAAGCCTCATCCATCTCTTCTTCCGCTCTTACTCTTGATGACTGGATCCGCTATGACAATTTTGTCACGGCGTGCATCACAGCAACACTCTCCGATACTCTTGTTCATCAGGCACCAGGTTTTTCTCCTGCTCATGATCTTTGGAAATCACTTGAAGAAACCTTTCTTCAACAATCCATGGCTCGAAAATCCCTTCTTCGGGCCCAACTTCGTTCCATCCGAAAAGGTACCCTCTCTGCATCTGAGTATCTTCAGCAAATCACTACAATTTCCACTGCTCTTTCTGCCGTTGGGGACTCAATCTCCGACCTCGATTTGGTGATTGTTACACTTGACGGGCTTCCTAGGGATTACAGGCCCTTTGTTACCTCCATTGAAAACTCTTCCCAGCACCAACCTTTGCTCAATGAATGTCGACAAAATATAGGTGATTTATTCCATTTTCTGCCGGCTGCCAAATGCATACGTTTATCTCAAAACAATCCCGATGACCAGTTTAGGCTCTTCATTGCTGTAATCCCGAAGAACTAATATGAATAATTTTGAACATTTTATTCTGAAAAAGGTGACTAAATAACTTTGTTCCCTCCCATCTCGCCTCTCCCAACAATAAAAGTTCACATAAAGATAAAAATAAGCAAACAAACATAAGCCGACCGAATGCTAACTCAACAAAGACGGGCTACTAGTTTTCTAACACATCTTTCTATATTCTTGCACTTGGTTAAAATAGTCCACTCAAATACTCAGAGAAACAGATAGGAATAAGAATTGTATGCTGATATCTTCAATTTTAAATAAAAAAGATAAATAAACTCTTCTTCTCTTTTTTTTTCTTTCTTGTTCTCACTTTGCAATGCTCAGTCCAACTATATTTCAAGTTCCCACCCAAGAGCTATGTATAAGATTAATTTGCCAAAGTGTTGCAACATTAATATTGGTTTCTCATCTGTAAGGACACGACATGAATGATCAAGATTAAGCTACACATAAAAAATAGAAAGATCTTAGATATTTCCATAAGCACAAAAAAGAAACAATTTTGAAAAGTTGAAGGCTGTCACGAGTTGAAATATACGAACTCTGCACGCATCATCGATCAGGGCTATTTGAACTACTTCGAATTTCTTGCACTCAAAGAAGACCAATTCAACAAGTGCTAACCACCCTTCCTCTAATGGCATGGTCTTCCTTCATCAGTGTAACTCATTGTCGATGAGAAAAAACCTGGAGCAAACAAAATAATATTTATATGCATGTATATATATATATGCGCGCGCACACACACACATATATATATATATACACACATATATATTGTTGGGTATCGGCACAGCGGAATGTTTGGGGCGAAACGGTATCACACAGCTAAAATAAGACTGAGAAAAGGATAATTGAGACTCAATATTTTTACGTGGAAAACCCTCAAACAAATTAAGAGAAAAACCACAGGAAAGTATAGGAGGTTTTACTATAATATAAGAATAAATTACAATATCCTTCATTCTAATATAAGGAGAAACTAATTCTTACTCACAAGTTAAGACAATTAATATGGAAGAAAACTCTTAGGAAAAACTCTCAAGAAAAAATCTCAATATTTTCTCTCTGAATTCTGGAATATATGTCTTACAATTGAACTAAAGTAAGCCTGCTATTTATAGCCGAAGTTCTGCAATAGTTCATCTGCATTTGCTTCGTTGTCCTTCACGTTTAATAACGTGCAATGTTTTCAACTTTGTTTCCGCGTGCAAGATGACAATGCATCTGATCAAAGTCTGCAGCTTACTTTTCATTTCAATTCCATGTGCTGACATTGCTTTAGGCAATATAACAATATTTACCCAAATGTCATCATTGCACCACATTATATTTTATATTCCAATGTATGCTTTCTCTCTCTTTTACTTTCCCAATATGCCTCATGTAGCATGATTTTATAGCTCCTAAAGTGAGCTTTACATCTTAACACTCTCCCATTTAAAGTCACTTTTGGAAGTCTTTCGAATCTCTCTATACCTGCTAGTTCTTGTTGCTTACGTTTTCGCTAGGCCGCAAGAGGATCTACTCCAAACAAACTTGTCAACGTTAATTGGCTTTGTCATGACATCTGCTAGGTTGTCGTCGGTGTGAATCTTTTGCATATCCAGACTTTTTTCCTCCACTACTTCTCGAACGAAGTGATATTGAACCCCTATGTGTTTCGTCCTGAAATGAAAAGCTGGATTCCTTGCAATGTGCAAGACACTCTGATTGTCACAATATAAAGGAATTTTCTCTTGTTTGTGCTCGAGCTCCTCCATTAATCTTTTAATCCAGATTGCTTCTTTACAAGCGTATGTAGCCGCCATGCCATGTATTCAGCCTCTGTTGTAGATAAAGCTACAATAGTCTGTAACTTAGATACCCAGTTTACCGCGCCTCCTGCAAGTGTAAACACATAGCCTATAGTGGATTTTCGTTTGTCAAAATCACCTGCCAAATCTGAATCAACAAAACCATTTACAATATATTATAATCCTTCATAACACAATGCAACATTCGAGGTTCATTTGATGTATCTTAAGATCCTCTTAACTGCATTCCAATGCTCTCTATCAGGATTCGCCATGAACCAACTGACCGAGCTGAATGCTTGAGCAATATCTGGTCTCGTACATATCAAAGTGAACATGAGACTTCCTACTGCTAATGCATACGGTACTCGAGACATTTCCATCTTCTCCGCTTCATTACTAGCGCACATACTTAAGGATAATTTGTAATTAACAGGAAATGGGGTTGAGATTTCCTTACAATCTTGCATGTTGAAACGTCGTAAGATTTTCTTGAAGTAATTCTTCTGGGAAATTCATATTTTCCTGCTCTTTCTGTCTCGGTGAATTTGTATCCCTAAATTCTTATTTGTCGGTCCCAAATCCTTCATGTCGAACTCCCTAGCCAACTATGTCTTTAATTCTTGGACTCGATCTTTGTTGGGACCTATTACCAGCATGTCATCCACGTACAACAACAGAATGATGAAATCATTATCTCCAAACCTTTTGTAATATGTACAATGGTCTGAATTGAGTCTGTTGTACCTGAGGCTAATTAGGAAGGAATCAAATCTCTTGTACCAGCATCTCGGCACCTGCTTTAAACCATACAGAGATTTGGTCAACCTGCAAACCAAGTTTTCTTTTTCTTTCTCAACAAAACCTTCTGGTTGGAGCATGTAAATCTCTTCTTCAAGTTCACCATGAAAAAAAGCAGTATTTACATCTAGTTGTTCTAGATGTAAATCAAATACAACACACATGGCCAAGACTACTTTGATAGTTGTAAGTCTAACCACAGGAGAAAATATTTCATTGAAATCAATACCTTCTTTTTAAGCAAATTCTTTCACCACCAGTCTTGCACGATATCTCTCCACTTGGTCATTTCCATCTCGCTTGATCTTGAAGACCCATTTGTTACCGATGGCTTTCCGTCCAGGTGGTAAAGAAACAAGCTCCTACATCTTGTTTCTATGCAAAGCTTTAATTTCTTCCTGCATTGTTGTCATCCACGAAGCCACATCGGGGCTATTCACAGCCTCGTGAAAGGTAGATGGCTTTCCATCCTCCGTTAGAAGACAATATGCAACATTGCTCGCCATGACATAGTCTGAGTACCAAGGCGATATTGGTGTTTGACGCGATGAACATCAAACATCTGTAACCTCAGCCTCATCTACTTGTTCCTCGTGCTCCGGTACTGCTTTAGAAGAAGCATCTTCTTTTCCTGGGTTATCTTCGATCTGTACTGTAGTAGTCTTTTTTGCAGTGTTGTTGTCATCTTCACTTTGCAGTTTGTCTTTTGCAAATATCACATCTGTGCTAATGATAATCTTGTGGGCAGTAGGATCCCACAAGCGATACCCCTTAACACCATCAGTATATCCCAAGAATATGCATTTCCTGGACTTTGGATCCAGTTTTGTTCTTTCTTGGGAATCATACATCACATATGTCGGACATCCAAATACGTGCAAGGTAGAATAATCTACAGGTTTTTCGGTTCACATTTCCATTGGTGTTTTCAACTCAATTGCAGTCGATGGTGACCGGTTTATCACGTAACAAGCAGTTCTGGCTGCTTTAGCCCAAAATCATTTGGCTAGTCCTGCAGTTTCCAACATACCCCTCATGCTTTCTAGAAGTGTTCTGTTCATCCACTCTACTACACCATTTTGCTGAGGTGTATGTGCAACAATGAACTGCCTCTGAATGCCCTCTTGCTTGCAAAATGTCAGAAAGCTCCCGTCAGTATATTCTCCTCTATTGTTCGTCCTTAGACACCTGATCCTTTTTTCATATTCAAGTTCCACCAACGCTTTGAAAGTTTTGAATATTAGAAACATATCTGACGCATTCTTGATTGGATACACCCACAGTCTCCTGGAGTAATCATCAATAAATGATACAAAGTATTTGGCTCCTCCTAGGGACAAAATCGGCGATTCCCAAACGTCTGAATGAATCAAGTCTAGAATGTGTTTGCTTCTGGCAGTAGATATCCCAAATTTCAATCTATGCTGCTTACTAGTAATATCCAGTACTCACAGAAAGGTAAGTTTACCGTCTTGAGCCCGGGTAGGAGATTACGTTCAGCGAGAATCTTCAAGCCACATTCTGTCATGTGGCCCAATCTGCGATATCACATAATAGTTGATTCTTCTTGTCTGGCTGATATAACTGACGCATCTGCCTCCTGCAATATATCTCCCAAAAGCATGTATAGATTTACTTCTATCTTTTCTATCTTGATCATCACAAGCGCTCCTTTGACGACCTTCATGATCCCATCCTCAATATAGGTCTTGCAGCCAAGGTCATCCAATTGTCCAATAGACAATAAGTTCTTTTTCAAGCCCTTCACATGTCGTACTCCTTGAATGGTGCGAATGGTACCATCATACATTTTTATTTTGACAGTACCGATGTCAGCAATCTCCAAGACATGATCATTATCCATGTACACAGATCCCCCAGAGGCAGATTCATATGTATGGAACCATTCTCTACAAGAGGTCATATGCCATGTTGCTCCCGAATCCATTATCCAAGCATCAGTGAGCTCATTTCTGCCTTCTGATACAGTTGCTACTTCGCTTTATAAAATATCTCCATCATCAAGTACAGTTGCAACACATCCCTGAGAATTTATCACCTCAGGATTCTTTTTGTTGCTCCAACAATCCTTCTTGACATGTCCTTTCTTGCCATAGTTGTAGCATTTGATATTTTTTCTATTCTTGGACTCTGATCTACCATGTTTGTTGCTCCCACTCGATCCATGTTCTATTGATCTGCTTCTCACCATTGGTAGTGTCTCTGCTTGTTGTGAATTTTCAGCTCTGTCTTCTTTACTCTTACGGCTAGTTTCCTCTTCTAGAACAGCAACTGCAACATCATCAAAAGTAACAGATTCTGAAAGAATATTATTAGTGTAACTAATGATAAGTTGATCATACGAATCAGGTAGACTTTGAAGTAGAATCTCTGCACGTTCAAGCTCCGCTATTTTCTGTCCCAACGCAGTTAGTTGAGAAAATAATATATTTAAGGTATTGATGTGATCAATTAGCGATGTGGATTCACTCATTCGAAGAGTGTATAGTCTTCTCTTCAAAAAGATCTTGTTGTGAAATGACTTGACCTCGTACAATTTAGTCAGTGCATCCCAAATTTCCTTTGTTGACTTCTTTTCCTCCACGCTTGACAATACTGAATCTGCCAACACCAAATACAAATTAGCCATAGCGTTGCTATCCATTTCTGTCTACTTATTGTCATTTGTCACCTCCGCTGGTCTATCTCCGATTGCTGCTAAGCAATTCTCCTTTCTCAAGATTGCCTTCATCTTTAATTTCCAAAGAAAAAATTTGCTTCTGTTGAACTTCTCAATTTCAAATTTTACAGCCATAGTGTTAACAAGGATCTACTTCTCAACTTGAACCGGCTCCCACTATTTCACTGTGCATAGTACCGTACACGTGAATAGTAACTGTAAATAGTAACCCTGCAACCAATGGCTCTGATACTACTATTGGGTATCGGTACAGCAGAATGTTTGGGGCGAAACGGTATCACACAACTAAAATAAGACTGAGAAAAGGATAATTGAGACACAATATTTTTACGTGGAAAACCCTCAAACAAATTAAGGGAAAAATCACGGGCAAGTATAGGAGGTTTTACTATAATGTAAGAATAAATTACAATATCATTCTCTCTAATATAAGGAGAAACTAATTCTTACTCACAAGTTAAGACAATTAATATGGAAGAAAACTCTCAAGAAAAACTCTCAATATTTTCTCTCTGAATTCTGGAATATATATCTTACAATTGAACTGAAGTAAGCCTGCTATTTATAGCCGAAGTTCTGCAATAGTTCATCCGCATTTGCTTCGTTGTCCTTCACGTTTAATAACGTGCAATGTTTTCAACTTTGTTTCCGCGTACAAGATGACAACGCATCTGATCAAAGTCTGTAGCGTACTTTTCATTTATTCCAAGTGCTGACATTGCTTTAGGCAGTATCATAATATTTGCCCAAATGTCATCATTGCACCACATTATATTTTATATTCCAATGTGTGCTTTCTCTCTCTTCCCATGTCTTTCTTTTACCAAAGCAGCTTTACTTTCCCAACATGCCTCATGTGTAGCATGTTTTTCCAGCTCCTAAAGTGAGCTTTACATCTTTAACATATATTACTTTTGACAAAAATGATGTGGCCGAAATATATTTATTCCCCTTCAAGGCCCTTTAATTTGTAATCTCATGGAGAAAGATAAAAGGAATGAGTCATCCCTTAATAATATATATCTCATATACCACCACGTTTTCAGTATTGTATGATCAGTTCATTTCAAATACTAGTTGACTTGGTCCTAACAAGGTTGGACCAACGAAAACTTTTCTACTAGATTGAGAATAATTATTGAGCCCTTCTAGGATAACACAGCAATAAATATAATCAATTCATGTAATCAATATCCTTAACTTGGTTGGCATTTACATGATAATCTGCATGTATAATTCTTTCTGAATGATTATGCTCCACACGTTAATGGTGGAAGACTTCTTTCTTTTTTGTCCACCAGCTTAAAAAAAAAATTAAGAATGTCAAAATCCTCGTTTATATATACGAAGTGGTTTTTTCATAATCCAATCTTGTAGAAATAACATTTGAAGTCTCATCCACCGTTAATTTGCACACCATGAAGGTAATGCTTGATTTTATCTTAATTTTCATCCTTAAGAAGATTAAGGAAAAAGCTATACATTTCAAATGTCTTACTTATTGTACAAATTTTTTTGCTTTCGTGCACCATTGGCCCGAAACAGAAAACTGAGTTCAAAGTCAACATTCACAGCTAAAAGAGCAAAACTGATGTAATCAGGAGGGCCACCAAACTTTCAGGTATACTTTAACATCCCATTTCATATTGTGTTTTTCTTAATATTGTCAACACAGATTTAAGCATTTTGAGCTAATAGGTTCGACTTAGTATGTTGGCAAGCTAGTAGTTTGGAACACTTGAATTATTTACTATTGTCAATTCGAGTTTAAGTATTGAAACAATGTCATAGCTGAACGAATACTTGTTGGGTATCGGCGCAGCGGAATGGTCAGGGACAAGCAGTCTCACGCAGCTAAAATATGAATGAGAACAAAGAAAGTAGAGACACAAGATTTACGTGAAAAACCCTCAAACAAATCAAGGGAAAAACCACGGGCAAGTAATAGAGGATTTCACTATGATGTGGAGTATTTTACAATAACCTTCTCTCTAATATAAGGAGAGAACAATATCACTCTCTCAAATAATAGGAGAAACTAACTCTCACTCACAAATATAGAACAATAAAAGAGGAAGATAAAATACTCAGGAGAAAACTTATAATTTTTTCTCTCTGATTTGCTATGCTTGGTGATGCAAAAACTAGAAGAATGAATCACATATTTATAGGCTCATTCTTCTGCAAAGCCAACGTGCAAAGTCTTCATTGCACAGTGTGAAACTAAATTGCAATTGCATGCACCTAACAAAGTTTGCTGCACAAACTCTTTTTTTCTTTCTTTCTTTCTTCTTTGTCTGCTGCTTTTCTCTTTTGTCAACAAAACAACAAAAGTTGTTGTTGCTTTTTGATTTCAAATGAGCTTTACAGCTCAACAATCTCCCACTTAAAGCTCATTTGAATCATGGTTCAAATCTCTCCAGTCTTGCCAGTTCTATGTTGCTTACGTCTTTGCTAAGTCAAAGGAAGATCTATTCCAAACAAACTTGTCAGCGTTGATTGGCTTTGTCATGACATCTGCTAGGTTCTCCTTGGTGTGAATCTTCTGCATATCCACACTCCCTTCCTCCACTACTTCTCGAACAAAGTGATATTGAACACCTATGTGTTTCGTCCTGGAATGAAATGCTGGATTCCTTGCAATGTGCAAGGCACTCTGACTGTCACAAAACAAAAGAATTTTATCTTGTTTGTGCCCGAGCTCTTCCATTAACCGTTTAATCCAGATTGCTTCTTTACAGGCTTGTGTAGCTGCCATGTATTCAGCCTCTGTTGTAGATAGGGCCACAACAGTCTGTAATTTAGATATCCAGCTTACCACGCCGCCTGCAACTGTAAACACATAGCCTGTAGTGGACTTCCGTTTATTAGTATCACCTGCAAAATCCGAATCAACAAAACCCTTGACAGTAAATTCTGATCCTTCAAAACATAATGCAACATTCGAGGTCCCTTTGATGTATCGTAGAATCCTCTTAACAGCATTCCAATGCTCTCTACCAGGATTCGCCATGAACCGACTGACCGCACCAACTGCTTGAGCAATATCTAATCTCGTGCATATCATAGCGAACATGAGACTTCCCACTGCTAATGCATACGGTACTCGAGACATTTCTATCATCTCCGCTTCAGTGCTAAGGCACATACTTGAGGATAATTTGTAATTGACAGGAAGCGGGGTCGAGATTTCCTTACAATCTTGCATATTGAAGCTCCGCAAGATTTTCTTCAAGTAATTCTTCTGGGAAATCCATACCTTCATGCCTTTTCTGTCTCGGTGAATTTGCATCCCTAAAATCTTGTTTGCTGAACCCAAATCCTTCATATCAAACTCCCCAACCAATTGTGCCTTCAGTTCTTGGACCCGATCTTTACTGGGACCTGCTACCAGCATGTCGTCCACGTACAACAGTAGAATGATAAAATCATCATCGCCAAACCTCTTGTAGTACATACAATGGTCTGAATTGAGTCTGTTGTACCCAAGGCTAATCACGAAGGAATCAAATCTCTTGTACCAACACCCTAGCGCCAGCTTTAAACCGTACAGAGATTTGGTCAACCTGCAAACCAAGTTTTCTTTTTCTTTCTCAACAAAACCTTCTGGTTGATGCATGTAAATCTCTTCTTCAAGCTCACCATGAAGAAAAGCCGTCTTTACATCTAATTGTTCTAGATGTAAGTCTAACACAGCACACATGGTCAAGACTACTCTGATAGTTGTAAGTCTTACCACAGGAGAAAATATCTCGTTGAAGTCAATTCCTTCTTTTTGAGCATATCCTTTCACCACTAGTCTTGCACGATATCGCTCCACTTTGTCATTACCATCTCGCTTGATCTTGTAGACCCATTTGTTACCAATGGCTTTCCGTCCAGGTGGTAGCGGAACAAGCTCCCACGTCTTGTTTCTATGTAGAGCTTCAATTTCTTCCTGCATTGCTATCATCCACAGGGTAACATTGGGGCTTTTTATAGTCTCGTGAAAGGTAGATGGCTCCCCATCCTCCGTTAGAAGACAGTATGCAGCATTGCTCGCCATGACAAAATCTGAATGCCAAGTTGGTCTTGTTGTCTGACGCAATGAACGTCGGACTTCTATAACCTCAGCATTATCTGGTTCTTATTCCTCGTGCTCTGGTGCAACTTCAGAAGAAGCATCTCCTTGTTCTGACTTATCTTCAATTTGTAATGTAGTAGTCTCTTTTGAAGTGTTGCTGTCGTCTTCACTTTGCAGTTTATCTTCTGCAAATATCACATCTCTGCTGATGACAACCTTGTGGGCAATGGAATCCCACAGGCGATACCCCTTAACACCATCAGCATTTCCCAAGAATACACATTTCCTGAATTTTGGATCCAGCTTTGTTCTTTCTTAGGAACCATACATCACATATACCGGACACCCAAATACGTGCAAGGTAGAATAATCTGCGGGTTTTCCGGTCCACATATCCATTGGTGTCTTCAACCCAATTGTAGTTGACGGTGACCGATTTATCACGTAACAGGCAGTTCTAGCTGCTTCTACCCAAAATGATTTGGCTAGACTTGCAGTTTCCAACATAGCTCTCATTTTTTCAAGAAGAGTTCTATTCATTCGCTCTACTACACCATTTTGCTGAGGTATATGTGCAACAGTAAATTGCCTCTGAATACCCTCTTGCTTGCAAAATGCCAAAAAGCTCCCGTCAGTGTATTCTCCTCCGTTGTCTGTCCTCAAACACTTGATCCTTTTCCCGGATTCAAGTTCCACCAGCGCTTTGAAAGTTTTGAATATTGAAAACACATCTGACTTGTTCTTGATTGGATACACCCACAGTCTCCTGGAGTAATCATCAATAAATGATACAAAGTATTTGGCTCCTCCTAGGGACAAAATCGGCGATTCCCAAACGTCTGAATGAATCAAGTCTAGAATGTGTTTGCTTCTGGCAGTAGATATCCTAAATTTCAATCTATGCTGCTTACTAGTAACATCCAGTACTCACAGAAAGGTAAGTTTACCGTCTTGAGCCCGGGTAGGAGATTACGTTCAGCGAGAATCTTCAAGCCACATTTTGTCATGTGGCCCAATCTGCGACATCACATAATAGTTGATTCTTCTTGTCTTGCTGATGTAACTGATGCATCTGCCTCCTGCAATATATCTCCCAAAAGCATGTATAGATTTACTTCTATCTTTTCTATCTTGATCATCACAAGCGCTCCTTTGACGACCTTCATGATCCCATCCTCAATATGGGTCTTGCAGCCAAGGTCATCCAATTGTCCAATAGACAATAAGTTCTTTTTCAAGCCCTTCACATGTCGTACTCCTTGAATGGTGCGACTGGTACCATCATACATTTTTATTTTGACAGTACCGATGCCAGCAATCTACAAGGCATGATCATTATCCATGTACACAGATCCCCCAGAGGCAGATTCATATGTATGGAACCATTCTCTACAAGAGGTCATATGCCATGTTGTTCCCGAATCCATTATCCAAGCATCAGTGAGCTCATTTCTGCCTTCTGATACAGTTGCTACTTCGCTTTATAAAATATCTCTATCATCAAGTACAGTTACAACACATCCCTGAGAATTTATCACCTCAGGATTCTTTTTGTTGCTCCAACAATCCTTCTTGACATGTCCTTTCTTGCCATAGTTGTAGCATTTGATATTCTTTCTATTCTTGGACTCTGATCTACCATGTTTGTTGCTCCCACTCGAGCCATGTTCTATTGATCTGCTTCTCACCATTGGTAGTGCCTTTGCTTGTTGTGAATTTTTAGCTCTGTCTTCTTTACTCTTACGGCTAGTTTCCTCTTCTAGAACAGCAACTGCAACATCATCAAAAGTAACAGATTCTGAAAGAACATTATTAGTGTAACTAATGATAAGTTGATCATACGAATCAGGTAGACTTTGAAGTAGAATCTCTGCACGTTCAAGCTCCGCTATTTTCTGTCCCAACGCAGTTAGTTGAGAAAATAATATATTTAAGGTATTGATGTGATCAATTAGCGATGTGGATTCACTCATTCGAAGAGTGTATAGTCTTCTCTTCAAGAAAATTTTGTTGTGAAGTGACTTGACCTCATACAGTTTGGTCAGCGCATCCCAAATTTCTTTTGCTGACTTCTTTTCCTCAACGCTTGACAATACCGAATCTGCCAATGCCAGGTGCAGATTAGCCATAGCGTTGTCATCCATCTCTTTCCACTTGTCGTCCGTCACCTCCGCTGGTCTGTCTCCAATTGCTGCCAAGCAATTCTTTTTTCTCAAGATTGCCTTCATCTTCAATTTCCATAGGGAAAATTTTCTCCCATTGAACTTCTCGATTTCAAATTTTACCGCCATAGTATTAACGACGATCTGCTTCACAACTTGAAACCGGCTCCCACTATTTCACTGTGAATAGTACTATTTATGTGAATAGTATCGTATATATGAATAGTAACAAAATCGTATACAGGAATAGTGCTGATATCGTATATGTGAATAGTATTATACCGTATGCATGAATAGTAATCGTGAATAGTAACCCCGTATGTATACCAATGACCCGTAACCAGTGGCTCTAATACCACTGTTGGGTATCGGCGCAGCGGAATGGTCGTGGACAAGCAGTATCACGCAGCTAAAATGAATGAGAACAGAGAAAGTAGAGACACAAGATTTACGTGCAAAACCCTCAAACAAATCGAGAGAAAACCATGGGCAAGTAATGGAGGATTTCACTATAATGTGGAGTATTTTACAATAACCTTCTCTCTAATATAAGGAGAGAACAATATCACTCTCTCAAATAATAGGAGAAACTAACTCTCACTCACAAAGATAGAATAACAAAAGAGGAAGAGAAAATACTGAGGAGAAAACTTATAATTTTTTCTCTCTGATTTGCTATGCTTGGTGATGCAAAAACTAGAAGAATGAATCACATATTTATAGGCTCATTCTTCTGCAAAGCCAACGTGCAAAGTCTTCATTGCGCAGTGTAAAACTAAATTGCAATTGTATGCGCCTAACAAAGTTTGCTACACAAACTCTTTTTTTCTTTCTTTGTTTCTTCTTTGTCTGCTGCTTTTCTCTTTTGTCAACAAAACAACAAAAGTTGTTGTTGCTTTTTGATTTCAAATGAGCTTTACAACTCAACAATACTCACTATACATGTATATATATATATATATATATATATATATATATATATATAAATTTTCCTGAAAAACAGTTATTAATGAGATATAAGTGGATGATGAGAAGAGGACACTAACTGTTGTCGGGCATGTTGATCCTCAGAAGGCGTGGAGGATATACAGAAATAATTAGTATTGTACCATCCAAGGAACCTGACAAACCTATAAAAGAAAAAACTGATCAAAAAGATCAATCAGAAAAGCCCTATCCTTCTCCTTGTCAATGTAACCAATGTCAGCCTTTTGTTGTCTGCTATGCTCCCTATGCTGGCCCCGTCAGCTATGCTCCCTAGCCTCCATGTGATGCTGGTGGCTGTTCCATTCTTTAGAAAACTCTGCAATGAGTTCTTTTCGATTTTCCTATGAGGGAGGCTGAAATCGAGAAATTTAAATAATCTTTCAACGATTATTATATTACCGTTATTTTTCTCCAAAAGTGAACGAGTGAAAGTGGAATAATGTTGGTATCTCCAGGGATTGGTGATCAAAACCCTAGTTTGAAAGTTGGTAGGCACAAATATTATCTGATTAAAGCTTTACATTTCAAAGTCATTTCTTTCAATAAATTATGTTTTCGGTGTTTGGTTGAAAAAGACAAAAATAAATAAAATATTCCCTCAAAATGATTATATGAATATTTGCGACTTAACCTTCTTAGCACAAAAATCTCATTCCAATATCTAACAATTAATATACTTCCATACTACGAATTGGACTCTATTTTATATCCTATCAAAAATATCTTCTGTTGTACAAAACATTGCATAAAATGAAGATTCCAAGCTATAATACTTAAGAAAAAGTGCGACACAACACAAACAATGCAATGATTAGATGAAATCGTTCGGCAGAACCCTTTCATTTTGCACCATGGTTACGCAAATTAATGTAAGAAATCAAACATAACTAGGTCTTTTTTTATTTGTGTTAAGGTTAAAATATGATCAACTTTATATATATGAGAGGAATTATATTATAAGCTTTCTATTACAAAGATCAATTAGCCTTTTCTTAAAATGGAATGGACTTCTATCAAGTAACAAAAGAGACTCTCTAGGTCGAGTAGTACCACTTTGTTACCCAAGTAGTTGATGCAAGTTGAAATTAGCAAGCTAATCAGAACAAAAAATTGTCTCCCGATAAACATGTCTAATTTGACACTTGGTGTGACTTCACAAAGTTCTTTGGCAATCCTCCGCAAGAGGCTGTAGTGGATGAGTGCGGGGCATACCTCTCGTGATCATTTGATACACCACTTGAGAATCTGTCTCCACAACGAGGTTGGCAAACGTCCATATCAACTGCAATTCGTAGACACTCCCACAAAGCTTGCATTTACCAATGATTACAATTTACCCGAAATAATATTCTCCTCCTCCACTTAGTTGCCGACATTATTGCAAACCTATTGGTTCCATCACAAACCTAGGGCCTAGGCTTGATTGTCGTAATCTGGTATTAGAAAACATGTTAGAGAGTCAATAACCTAACTACTGAAAAACGAACTGTCCGTATAAGATGAGACAAAGAGATGGTTTACTTGGTCAAATTCAAGCAATTATGGACCATTAGTTTTGAATAATTAGTTGTTGATTTGGATTAATATGTAGTATTAAATACATATAACCATTAGTTGTTGATTTGGATCATGTTGTCTATATTAAATACATATAAAAACCCATCCTTATCTCCAGTTGTTTGGTCGTTTGATTGTTTAATTAATCACCGTTCAAGTCTCTTTCACACTTCAAAATGCCATAGCTATTGATTTATAATAATCTTTTGATAGATAGCTGGAAGTTTCATTGGAAAATCAATTAGTGTTGAGTGGAGTAGCATCAGATCTTATATACTGAACTTAAAAGTTTATAATTAATCCTTAACTTTGTTAAATTGTTAATCAAGTTAGCTTTTACCGGTAATACATAGTACGTAGAGAAATGTTAGATATCATTTATTATAACTTTGTCTCTGGGACACTAAATAGATGGAGACGCGTGTCAAATATTATCAATATATATGAAGGAGGAGAAGTTAGCAAAGTTCTATTATGGGGTTAGCAAAAAATAATGTTAATAGACCTTTCCAAGCATGTGATTCACTAGTTGTATGTATTCATTACTTATAAAAATTCTAAATGTACAGTTGTGTAAGTGACACCATGATCAAAATAATGTGAAGAGTTCATGACAAGCATGTCTCATGGAAGCAGACGAACTATTGTTTCTGACATGCTAAAGCTTAATTAGTGAATTTGATGGTAGTGTGATACGTGGTATAAGTGTTGGAATATTTCTCTTGGGTTACCGTTAATTATTTTTGGTTTTATAAAATAGGTTGGATAACTGATTTATGGATTAGGTAGTAATCATATTGTTTTTTCTTTAAGCCCACTTCATAAATCTATATACAATTAATTGTGTGTAGGCCTGTATATTCTAACAAAGTCTTTTATGCGAAGGCCTGTTAGAATAAATTATAAATACATGGCTAGGTCCCCTCTTCTGCATAACCCTAACATTGTTCCCATAAACAGTAATTTCCTGATCAAGCAGGGAGAGGAAGACCTTGTGGGAAATCAGGTAACGATTTCAACTTACTTTTATCATGGCTCAAACGGGTATGTAATTCTGCTGCTAATTCTGTTTATATATATTGTGCTGTAAAATCATGCATATTGGAATACATATATTTTATATGTGCTTACATGTGGTTTCAGAGGCAGCTATACATGATTTTTCAGACATAAAATTAGAATTTTCATGATAATTGAGTAGCTATAAAATAAAAATATGAAAATTCTTGATTTAATACATAATTATGCTTTTATTGTTTCATGAAATTGATTGAGGGCTTTCGTAGATCACTCTCTACTTGCTCTTTTGATATATAACATGTTATTATTATGTTGTTCTATGAGTTTAAAATATTTTGTATTAGTTTTTCGAATTTCTTGAGTATATTGCATGATTGATTATATATGCTCACTGATTCAAATTTATTTAGCAACATATATGTTCTCTAATTGAAGCTTGATGCTAAAAATTATTTGTATGGTTGTAATGATTTAAAATCCTAATTTTTGGGTTTGAATCCGAAACCCACTTAGATAATCCAACAAAATATATTGATTATTTGGTGAAATTAATGTCAAATTTGAATTTTTTGGCATCAAAAACCTAGGATTATAGTGTTTAATTGTGGGAAATGGTTGAGATTTGAGGAATTTACATTGTGAATGAAATTTCGGGCTTTAACGGGCCACACCAGCCCGTTCTAGAGGTTGAAGATGACTTCTGTTGCTTAGGGTTTTAAAAAAAAGGGTGGTAAGAGTCAGAATCAGAAGAGGAATCACAATGTAAGAGGTCCCAATATGCTGTCATTTAAACTGAAGTGTGGCTTTTGTAAGCGAAAAGACCATAAAGAGCTAATTGTGCTATGTATAATTAATAATTAGAGAAAACAAAGTTGAATAAGGTAATTCACTAGCCTAGGTTTGTTTAGAATCCATCTTAGTTGATGTTTTGTCAAATATTTGATGGATTGACAATGGTGCAATTGTTCATGTTGTTATTTCTTTGTAAAGGTTTGAAACAAATTAAGGCCAAGTGAATTAGAGTCTGAATTTAAAGTTAGGAATAATTTTGCCATTGAAGTTAAAGTCATAGGGTCTACTATTTTCTTTTAGAGACTAGTTTTGAACTTGTTTGAGAAACATTTTTATTTTTATGTATTGTCTTTAAATAAAATTTAATTTGTGTTTCTATTTTGAACAAGTTTCAAATTTGTTATGTTTTTAACTTTGACAATGGCAAAGAGAAATTGATTTTCTGATTCCAAAATTATTGGTAAATGCATTTTATCCCATGGTTTATATCAGTCATCTTTATTATCAGAAAATTTTATGACTATTTTTCAAAAAAATTTGTTTATGAAAGGAGCTTAGTTGAATAAACTTCTTTTTTGCTGCAACATAAATGATTAGGTCATATTTCTAAAGGAATGATTGAAAGACTCATTAGAATTGATTTTTTCTTTTTCTAAATTTTGATGATTTTGAAACTTGTATTAAGTGCATTAGGGGTAAGCTTACTAATATTAAATGAAAATAGGCTACCCAAAGCTCTGACCTTTTGGAAATAATACATATAGTAGACCTTAGTATGCTACATTGTGTGGTAACAAGTTTTGTTACATTTATTGATCACTTCTCTCTTTTGGATACCTCTATTAAAGAGATTTGTGAAGCTATTGATAAATTTAAACTCTTTAAAACTGAGGTAGAAGATGACTTGGGAAGGTTATCAAAATTGTAAGATATGACCGGAAGGTAAGTACTTTGGTAGACATTCGATCATTCGGCAGCATATAGGACTGTTTGTCATGTACTTACAAGATTGTGGGATTGTGGCCCAATATATCATGCCTTATAGCCCTGAACATAATATTGTGGTCGAGAAGTGAATCAGATCCATAAAGAGCATGATGAGTCTTACTAGCCTACTATATCTTTTGGGGTGAAGCTATTATAACAACTTTCTATACTCTTAACCGTATTACTGGAAAGTTTGTCCCTAAAACTCCTATTGAATTTTGATTTGGGAGAAAACTTAGCTTAAATTATTTTCTGATTTTGGGGTTTTCCCTATTGAGGAGTTTGTTCTTTTTGATAAAGAGAATATTGTTTATCAATTTTGAAGATATGTCTATACATTGAAGCAATATACCTTAAGATTAGTGGGAGTAAGTTTATTTTCCCGATATTGTATGTTAATGACATTTTGCTAAACTACTAATAATTTGGGTATGCATCATGAGTTTAGTATTTTTTCTAAGACTTAGAACCATGTATAGACCCTTTGCGCTTTTAGTATCCAGATACACTAAGATAGGTCTTGTGATCTTTTGGGTCTATCGCAAAAGGCTTATATTGATCAAGTTCTTAAATGTTTTATATGAAGAACAATAGGTCTTATGATGCTTCTATGTAAATAATATTTGGAAGCATAATTGGAGTATCCCTGTATAATTGTTATTGAAATTATAAATCAGCGCGTGAGTTTTATTTTCTAAATAGATTTTCCATAGTTTATGAAATGAAATAAGACTTGATATACATTTTTTGTATTCTCCAGATTAATACATGCAGTAACCTACACAAAGGGGGTCATTGTGTGTGTTATTTTGGGGTGGATGAATAGTGGTAGTGAACCTTAATAGTTAAAAAAATTTCTCTATCCGAATGGACTTATTTATGAGATTGTGCATGTTTTACTGGTTTGAGAAAATGCATGCCCTAGAGGGATTTATTTGCCTAAAGGTGAATAAATATCTTCTTGAATATTGTGTATTTCTCTTATTCACCTTCGTGATTGGGATAATTATAGTATGTTATACCCTCTGTTCGAAGGGGAGGTTTTGATGATACACTTGGGTCTCAGAAATACTTATTTCTATTGTGAGTCATTGTAATTACCAAAATTGTAATCTGGTTTCCCTTATGAACAAACATTCATGGATTTGATGAGAAAAGGAAGATATTGTTACTAAGAATATAAAACAAACTCAATGCTTGTTGATCTTCTAATAGAGGTTTGAGATCATAATGTTTAAATACTGGATAACTGATTCATGGACTGAGTAGTGATCATATTGTTTTTTCTTTAAGTCTACCTCATAAATTCATATACGGTTAATTGTGTGTAGGCCTGTATATTCTAACAAAGTCTTTTATGGGAGGGCATGTTAGAATAAATTATAAATACATGGTTAGGTCTCATCTCCTCCTCAACCCTAACACTGTTCCTATAAACAGTAATTGTTCCTGAATAGAGCAGGGAGAGGAAGACCTTGTTGAAAATCGAGTAACGATTTCAACTTACTTTTATCATGGCTCAAATTACAGGTATGTAATTCCGCTGCTAATTATGTTTATATATATTGTGTTGTAAAATCATACATATTGGAATACATATATTTTATATGTGCTTACATTAATAAGAGCAGTGAATTTAAAATTTACGTATTAAAGTCAATACTTGAAATGCAAATGGGTTGCATGTAGATGGATAACATAAAATAAGACCTAACTCTGATGGTATTAAGTGAAGTAGCCCATAATTTTATATACTCGTTTTTCAAGTTCTGATTTATTCATGTAGGATAATTGGATTCTTCAACACACTTTATATCACCCCTTTCAACCAGTCACACCTCTTTTGTATTATAAGAATTCATGTATATTGAATGTTGAATATTTCATATTTGATAAAAAATTTATTATACAAGGATGAGTGCGCAACCATAAAAGAATGACATATACTGATACATATTAGATCCTTGTTAGACTTTTAGATTTCATTATTAGCACACAACTATATGACCTTTATGTTTATATATTGTCTAATGAAGATTCTCCATGAAGGTAATTAAGTAGCTCTTGAGAATTTGATCCAAGTCCTAAAGGCATGGGGATGGATTTGCATTCAATATGATATCTAATTATACAAAATTCAGAAAATGATTGAAATAACAAATAGTCAAGGTGGAACTACTGTTCCTTTTGGATTTAGAAATCGTGAAAAGGGTAATTTACCACAAGTTGGGTAGCCTCACCATTGTAGCAGATTTGGATCCTCTTATTATGTTATGAACAATTTCTCTGCTTGACGAGCAACTTAGTATAAGATTGTGGTAGGACTCTGATTAATTATAACCTTTGCCGTCAAATAGAGTCTCACTTAGCTTTTAAGATTATCTCGAAAACATGTGCCTGTAGAATCAAAAACCTGTGGACATGGATTGTCATTGTAAGGAAAATATGACTTAAGCTTAACACTTCCCGTTGCGCTTTTTACATGGATAGCAGTGGCCAGGGATATGACATAGCCTTGAGACTGAAGTCATCATAGCTAATTTCCTGCATCATTCAGGTAGGGTTTGTTACTTCGATAGAAGTTCTAGAGAAAATTCTTAAAATGAGGTTCTCCATACATGCATGTGGATCCTACACGTGTATGGAGTCCACGTACAAATTAGAACCAAACAGGTCAAGTAGATTGGTGTTTGTGCACCTCGCTCACACATCTTTGGATCTTTTGGCTCGGGTTGGGCATGTCCGGCTCAGCTTTATCCACATCAATTTGTTTAATTTGAGCATCGTAAAAGGATTCCTGTTCTAAAAGCATTCTTGTTTTTTTCAACGATATATTTTCTACCTGTACATTCTTTTCTTAAAAAAACTATTCATCTACGGCATTTAGTTTTAACCTCTCCAATGTTTAGTCACTAATCATGTTAATGACCCTTTTTTTTTCTTTTTTCCATCACAACTTAATTGAAAACGATTCTTTTAAAAGACATAATGTGTTACTAATTTATCTTTCGTATAAAATAAGAAGCGTTTTGGCAAACAACTATAGCGAAATTCGAAAGAATAATTTTCCCCAGGGGCGGATGCAATAATTTTTTTCAATGGAGGCTAGAGCCATAAATTTCAACTATATGGGTACATTTTTTTTATTGGGGATTTTTTTTAAAAAAAATATACTTTTAATGTTCTTCTAAACCAATGGAGACTACAGCCATCGTTGGCTCAACTAGACATCCACCCTAATTTCCCCCATGGCGGTATTTGCCTTTTCTTTTCTTTTCTTTTCTTTTTTGGAATTTCCAATGAAATCCATAAGTTCTCCAATAATGACGAACTAATTAACGAACATTTGAAATCCTTCAAAAAAAAAACTTATGAAGCTAAATGGGGAGATTAGTTATGGATTCAAAATTCACAAGGACTTAAATTATACATACCATTTGTTGTATTTGAGCTATAAATTTTGAAATTTACAATGGCAACTCAGATCTTCCAATCTAAATGTAACCTCAGTACAATTAAAATTCTGAAAAGGGAGCAGAATTAAAACCTTTGCAATCTAAAATATAGATTTCAAACTCTAAGTCATTAATTTTTAAAGGAGCTCTAAGTCATTTTTCACATAAGATGTTACACAATCTCGAGATCTCTTACATCTCATACACTAGACCAAATGGCTAGTGGTGTGAACCATTATAAATTTCGAATATCAAGGATTTTAAGTTTTAAAAAACTTGAAACGACCAAAAGTTTAAAATACTTTATCAAACTTAAATACAACCATCCAAAAGCACAAGTAGATTAGAGTATGTTATGCTTAACTTGTCAAAAGGAGTTTGTATTGCTCTGTTTGGTGCAAAATTGACATATTTGTACGTAATTTTGGAGAATTAGATACCACGTTAGTTTTATCACATATATATCACTTTTTATGTGAATGATTATTATTATTATTATCTTATTATTATTATTTTATTATTTTCATTTAATTATTTATTATTTTTATTATTATTTTGTTATTACTATTACTATTATTAATATTATTATCATTATAGAAATTAGTTTATTCCCAAAACACATAGAAATGGGCTAATCCCATGTAAGGGGGAATGAGATTATTTTGAAAATGGGATTCTCAAGTTCATTTCTTCATAACAAGCATGGAAATCAGAATAAAGTTGAGAATATCATTTTATTCTCAATCGCATTTGAGTGTACCAATCGTTACCTTAGTGTGTCTAAAAATACAAAAAAAAAATAAGGTATTTTCATTATAAATTCATAGTTCATCATCATGTCTGACTCGTAACAATTTAAATAGTGAAACAAAGTCGACAAATCTTTAAAAAGATTATTCTGCTCATACCATGAGATTAATACTTAAACTATTGACTTATGAAGAATTCATACTCCGTGTTGAGTTTATCTTCAGCACAGAGGCTGGTTTTAATGTTTAAATATCCGTCTAATAATTTCAACTAGAAAACTTGCCTCACCTAGCTAGGTTGTTATGTTTTCAGATTTAAATGATAAAGATAGGAATGATCAGGCCAGTAATTTATTTGAGAAAAATGCGACTGCAATGCTATAAGAAACACAGATGGCAGGCATATAAATTCGAACTGAAATGTTTTCAAAATGCAGACACAAGCCGTGGACACTGTCCCAACGTGTAAGCCCACGCGCCAAAATGGAGTAGAGTTTATGGAAATTTATAAGATAAACCCAATTAAAAAACCTACGATCTGGAAAAAGAATTAAAAAAATCAATCCTTTTTTTTTTTAACAAAAGAAACACTTATATTAACAATAACAAATTGATACAAAAAGTAGACCAATACACCAAAGCTCAAAAAAGAAAAGTACAGGCAGATAGACTAAGGTCTAATACTAAAATATACATCTGAAATCTAAACAAATTGGGCCATATAAACAATCGGAGATCCAACACTATAAACCCTAAAACAAACCCTGAAACAAACCTTGGATCACCAGAGCAAGTTTCCGTCATATAGAGTCGACACTGGTGATGGCAAGACAGTAACAACAACACCACATAGAACACATAATGTACTATTCGAACCAGAACATACTACAAAGATAATGTTATTTACATGGCCCAAGAGTGCCAAAGGCAAGCAAGGAAATGGCATGAGATGCGGATAACGCCACCATATAGGAAGCTGCAAGATGCCAAAATCTCCATAAGTCGTTGAAATGAGAGAATGTCTGGTAACAAGAAGTGGAGGCGCAGTCTACCAGCATGCTTCCAAAAATACCACCACAACTAATGGTCATCAATACGAAGAGTGAGGAGAGAGCAACAAAGACAAACCCCGAAAGAACACCAAGTATGAGATGTTGCCACCAAAGCACTCAAATCAAAGGAAAAGATAAACGGGACTTGCAACAACACAAACGGCTCCAAATAAGAGATTTACAACCCAAAAATAGCTCAAAAAAACAAAAACCAACATCATGAGAGAAAGAGGAGGATTGGGTGCTACGGCCTTGAGGACCATATAATTTAGTACTGAGAAAAAGTATATAGAAGTGGTGAGATAACCTTTAACCAAAGGGGATGGTTTCTCTTCAAAGGTTGGGAGGGAGAGCTTATCCTCAACTTAAAATACTAACAATCGAGGGGATTCATACTCTTCATTTAATACTTATATGTGCATTTAGTTATACATATGTATATATTTTTCCCTACCTTAACCTTTTACATGGCGACAACCCAACTGCTTTGTGTATCACACCACATTGCCCAAAGGGTGCATGCTGTAAGGTGTCACAACTTACTCCTATTTTATTTTTATTTTAAAAGGCATAGTTTGGATTTTTAGGGTGATAGTAAAAAAGTTGACAGATAAAAAAAGTGAAATGTCCATAGTGGTGTACGTGTAGAAAAATATGATGAAATCTAAACCAAATGATGTGGAAAAATATGTTGATTCCTTTTGGAATTCATGGGTCTACCTCATAATACATACAAGAAGAAAGGAAAGAGACATTGATTCTTTGTAAGATTCTTTTGTAATGTAGCATTTTCTTTGGCATTATAATAACTCATGGTCCTCGTATACTGCCACTTGTTTTAGTATTGTATGATTAGTTCATTTCAAAAACTAGGTTGACTTGGTCCCAACAAGGTTGAACCAACGAAAACTTTGTACTGGATTGAGAATAATAATTGAGCCCTTCTAGGAAGAACACAAACAACAATTCAATCAAATATTGTAGCCAAGATGCTTTACAACTTGGTTGACGCTTAGATGATAAGTTGGTTGGTATTTTCATCATGATACTCCGTATGATTATACCCCACACGTTCTAAGATAAATGGTGGTTAAGACTCTAAACAAAGACTTCATTTTTTTTTTTTTTTTGGGTCCACTTAAAAATATTTAAGAATGCCAAAATCCTCGCTTATATACGAAGTGGGTTTTCCATAATCCAACCTTGTAAGAAGAACATTGAAGTCTGATCCCATGAAGGTAGTGCTTGATTTTAAGCTTAATTTGCATCTTTAAGTAGATTAAGGAAAAAGCTATATACATTTCACATGTCTTACTTATTGTACAAATGTTTTTGCTTTCATGCACCACTGCCCCAAAACAGAAAATTGAGCTGAAAGTCGATATTCAAAGCGAAAAGAGCAAAACTGAGGTAATGAAGAGAGTCACCAAACTTTCAGGTATAATTTGACATCGTGTTCCACATCATTTCTGTAAAATATATAAGTTCAATTTATAATGCTTTGAGTTTTTCATAATATTATCAACACAGGTTTAAATATTTCAAGCTAATCAATTAGACTCAAGTATGTTGGCAAACTATAGAATATTTGGATTATCTACTATTGTCAACACGAGTTTAAGTATTTTGATATGTACAATTTTCGATTTATTATATTAGTTAAGTAAACTTGATTTTCTGTGCTGCAACAACGTCATAATTGAACGAATACTCACTATATATATTTTCCTCAAGACAGGTATTAATGAGATAAAAGTGGATGATGAGAAGGGAATAATAACTGTTGTTGGGAATGTTGATCCTATAAAGCTTGCCAAGAAACTCAGAAGTTGTGGAGCATATGCAGAAATAATTAGTGTTGGACCACCGAAGAAACCTGAAGAACCAAAAAAACCAACTGAAAACAAACCTAAAAAGCCATGTCCTCCTCCTTGTCAATGTAACCAATGCCGACCAGAAAAGCCATGTCCTCCTTCTTGTCATTGTAACCAATGCCGGCCAGAAAAGTCATGTCCTCCTTCTTGTCAATGTAACCAATGCCGGCCAGAAAAGCCATGTCCTCCTTCTTGTCAATGTAACCAATGTCGGCCAGAAAAGCCATGTCCTCCCCCTTGTTAATGTAAATGCCGGCCTTTTGTTGTCTGCTATGCTCCCTATGATGGTCCCGTCGATGCTCCCTATCCTCCATGTGATGCTGGTGGCTGTTCCATTCTTTAGGAAACTCTGCAATAAGTTGCGTTTTCTCGGTTTTTGCTACTGAGGGAGATTGAAACCGAGAAATTTAAATAATCTTTTTTGGGGTAATTATACCTCATGTTGTTCCTCAAAAGTGAGAGAGTGAAACTGTAATAATGTTTATTCGAGATCTTCTTTGGTCAGATCAGGCTAACCATCAGTCAACTTACATACAAGTGGGTCTCACAGCATATGAAGCTCACTTGTTGTTTTTAGAACTGATGGTCAGTTTGGACTGACCAAAGAATTTTCATGTTCATGATTTTTTCTCTTGGGGTTGGTGAAGATCCTAGTTCACTAGTTTGAATTAAAACTGGTTGGCACAAGTGTGATTTGATTAATCTTATTCCAATATTTTACAAAGTCACTTCTTTCATGAAATTATGTTTGAGCTGTTTGGTTGAAAAAGACAAAAAAAAAATAATAATAAAATAAAATAATCCCTCAAAATGATTATATGAATTTTTGACTTAACATTCTTGGCACTAAAATCTCATTCCAATATATCTAACAACTATCTCTCATCCTACGAATTAAAATCTATCTTATATCCTATATATCAAAAATATATTCTGTAGTACAAAACATTGCATAAAATGAAAGATTACAAGTTATACTTAACAAAAAGTGCGACATAATGTAATGATTTCACATCGAAAAATATAATGATCTTATATCAGAATCTCACCCTCACATTGATGTTTCTTAAGTACTAGGGGTTCTCCCACATTGAAAAAGGGTTAAAGTCATTTTCCCTCATGAGTTTATAGCATAACCTCAAAGTGTCCCATTAGATTTTAACAATACTCAGATTTCTCCATGAGGTATAACAGAGTTAAAATTTATTAACAGTCAAATATTTGACCTCCTATAATTACTACTTTACCCATGTGCATCATGTACAAATACTATTTTGCCTACACCTCTCAATTGTTATTGGTTCTTTGTCCAGCCACCATCCCCCACTCCTTCCACCTCCGTTGCCAGGAATGAAACTTTGCTTGGGTGATGGCATTCGTAAGACAACTCTTTTTTTTTTTTTTTAAGTTCAAATAAGACGACTTAACACAAGAAAATACCTACTTAGCATAAAACAACATTTTCACTTACAAATTACACCACACAAACTGCTTGATTTTCACACTATTTCACAACTACAAGCACAATGCCATATTCATACTACATAAAGCACACTGGTGCTAATGCAAAAAATGGGCTTAAACTTTCGGTCCAACCACGATGGTTCGCTTAGCCCCAGACGACATTAATGCTTGGGCCAAGGCCCACGTATAGCACCTTAAGTTGTAGCCTACTACCAACAGAGCCCATGCGGAGGCCACTAACTCTGTGCTAGGCCCAGACATCGGGTTACCTCACATGGGTAATTGACGATGGACTCGGGCACGACCCATGACCCTGAAAGGTATTAATGGATAAACCACCAAGGAAGGGCCCTCAGGGACTAGCCTACCGTAACGGACAAGCGATCGAGAAAGATACCTTAAGGGACTAGACTACTGTAGCGAACGACGATCAACAAATTCATATGAAGGCTTATCTTACGGGGTAAGTAGTTATTTCCTCGAAGTAGTCTACTCGAGTTGCAAGTCCTAGAGGATAAGCGACTCTTGACCTATCGCATTCGTCTAGCCTACGAGAAACAGATGATCGACAAAGGATTTCGGATAGAGACTACCTCTATCCTACGCGATGAGCGATCAGGTAGTCTACTCAGAGTGCAAGTCCCAAGAGTCTATGACTCTTGGTCTGACCACACCTATAAGTAGGCCACGCCTACACAAGGAGAGGGCATCGAGTATTAGCCACATACAGCAATACCCTACCTTTCCCCTTTACGTAATCACAACCTACTCTTCCTATATCAACGCTGCAACTACAGTAGTCTCCAATCATCCCTCCTTATAATCCTCGTTTGATCTTCCCTTCCGATAGACTACTGACTTGAGCGTTAGAGTGTCTTCGGCCGGCACCACACCGGTGTCCCAAGACTCACGTCATTCGATTGCTTTCTGTCTCTGTAGGTTGCTGGTGGCCCGCAATCCGTGATTGTGGATTTTGACATCTACAACTAGCGGAGACACATTAAGGCGAGTGGGGGCTGCAGCCCCTACTGACTCATAAAAATCGTTAAAATTTTTATATATATATTTTTTTAAATTAGATATTTATGTATTTTTAGTTAAAAATAATAATTAGTCCCCACTGAAAAATAAAAGTACTCGTATAGTTTAAAAATTATAGATTTTAGCCCTCACTGGCCTATAAAAATGTTAATATTTCTATGTATTTTTTGAAAAAAAAATTAGATATTTATGTATTTTTAGTTAAAAAAATTAATTAGCCCCACTAAAAAATAAAAGTACTCCTATAGTTAAAAAATTATATATTTTACCCCCACTGGCTCATAAAAACGTTAAAATTTCTATGTATTTTTTGAAAAAAAAATTAAATATCTATTTATTTTTAGTTAAAAAAATTAATTAGCCTCACTAAAAAAAAATACTCATATAACTCGAAAATTATGAATTTTAGCCCCCACTGACAATAATTTTTGACTCCGCTCCTAATAAAGCACATGTTAAAAAGCTTTACCTGCTGATGAACCATGAAAACCCAATAACAACCATTGTTAAATCAACAACACACTATAAGGACAATCACATAAAGTAATTATGAATGTTGCAAAAATTGACATCAATGCATCAAAACCCATTTGAGTCACCAAACGAAGATACAAATCTTCACATAAATGCACATAGGTGCAGTGTACCTACATATATATGTACATGTAAATTATATATGTGCATACAAACATTAATTGAGATAGAGAAAGAAAACCCAATGTGTATCACAATAAAATGGTACCCGACGAATTCCACTAGGCAGCAAACCTTCTCTTCCAAGTCCTATTTGCTTTCGGGACACAATGGGAGCAATGATGAAGCAACAAGTAATTGCAAAAAAATGGGTTTTGATGCGATGGTGCCAAATAAAAAAAAATAACCAATCAGGTGTAGAGGTGGTGGTGGTGGAAGGTAGGGGTAAAAAGAGTAATGATAGCGAGGATGCTGGCAGAACAGAGAAGAGAAACTTCACGAAAGGGGTGTGGGCAAAATGTAATTATACATGGCATACAGGGGTAAAGTAGTCATTGCAAAAGATCATATATTTGACCCTTAATAAATCTTTAACACTATTACACTTCAGGGAATATGGATATTGTTGGAACCTCATAGGGTACTTTGGGTTTATGTTATAAACTCATGGGGAGAAATTATGACATTATAAACAACATAAACAGTGTAATGATTAGATGAAATCGTTTGCAGAACCTTTTAATTTTGTACCATGGTTACGGAAATTTATATAAGAAATCAAACATAACCACGTTTTTATTTATTTGTTCAATTTGAGCTTTGTAAGAATCCTAAAAATGTGTTATTGTGAGGATTTCTGTTCTAGAAGCATTCTTGTTATTTTTAACAATTTTCTCTCTTGACATTTTCTTCTTAAAAAAACTATTCATCTACTATCTTTAATCTTAACCTTTCCAATCTTTAGTCACTATTTATCTACGATCTTTAGTCTTAATTTAGTATTCAATGCTTTAAAAACAAAATTGTGACTAAATTAATTTTTTTTTAAAACAAAGATAAAATTACCTAATGTTGAATAATAAAAATGAATTTAAATTTTTTTTAAAATACTAAAAACTAAATCAACTAATTTTAAGTTATAAAAATAAATTTAAAATTCTAAAAAAATAATAGCTACCATTTGTGCAATTTTCTGGACCTAATTCCAACTTATCTTTAAGTGCTTATAAGCCCATTCTAAGAAAGTCTTTGACAGACTCATTGACCCGACCCGGAATGCAGAACGCCCTGAGTTTCAAGAAGCGTTTTTCAGCTCACACTATTGGCGCCGGCGATTCAAGCTGAGAATTTCCATAAGCTATTGTTCTTAGCATTTGCAAATCTCATTTAGAACATTCTAGACTAAACTCATCGAGCTTAATCGTATTATAGCAGTTTTGAGTATGGCGATGAAGAGCTCTTGGCAGCAAAAAGAGCTTGCATTCATCCTTTTCTATGCTTTTCTCTTCTACGCTTTTGTCATCCGCCGCTCTTTTCAACTATCTCACAATGTACTATGTTAAGATAAGTTAAGATAAATCTGTAATTATTGACAAACTGATTAAATCACAATGTACTATGTTTATTAGAGATTCTTTACTAGCGAAAGCGTTTTAAAATATCTATTTCTCGGAAACTAGGTCAATGATTTAAAGGATTATTTTATGTTTCACATATGCAATAGGGATAATTTTACATTTAGTCCCTATTATTTGTAAAATATACACTTTAGTCCTTATTGTTTCACCAAAAGTTTCAATTTCATCCATACTGTTTAATATGTCTCAATTTAGTCTCTATTGTTTTTTAAAAAATTTCAACTTCGTCCCTATTATTTTTAAAAAGTTTTAATTTCATCCTTATTGTTTTCTTAAAGTTTCAAATTTGTCTCTATTATCCAAGAACTAAATTAAATTTTTTTAAGAAACAATATGGATGAATTTGAAACTTTTTAAAAATAATAGGGACAAAATTGAAATTTTTTGAGAAACAATAAGGACGAAATTGAAAATTTTAAACAATATGGATGAAATTAAAACTTTTAGGGAAACAGTAGGGACTAAATTGAGACATTTTAAATAATAAAAACTAAACTGAGTCACTTTGCAAACAATAGGGACTAAATGTGAGATTTTCCCTATCCGATACTTGCAAAAGCATTAGAGAGTACATTGTAATTGTACTAGAGAACATGAACAAAACTATGAAAGGTTAAAATGGTTTACGGATATGTCATTTTTTTTTCTTTTTGTTGTAAATGGTTGTTTGATCCACCTATCACTACAAAAAAATTTGCATTATGTGAGGCCAATTGGCGACAATATGGTGACGACATCATATGTCGTCTCCAAAAGTGACCAAGTGATGACTACCTGATGATAGACAACGACATGTTATCCCCATGTTGTCGCCATTAACTGAATATTACATTTATTTAATACCTTATTAATTAAAAATTATTTTTTCTATTTACTTTTTCTTAATTATTTAATTATCTAATAATTATTGATTTTATTCCTTGAACAAATATAATAAAGAAACAAAAATTTAAAAAAAATTATATATATACTTATTGGAGATGGCTAGGCCGTCTCCAAATTGAAGACGGTCCAATTCGTCTCCAATTTTGGAGATGGCCTTTTGGAGACGAACCAAATTGGAGGCGGAAAAGGTCGTCTCCAATTTTGGAGACAAACAAAAATAAAACCCTACCCCCCACCCCCCTTCCCCCTCCCAACTCCCAACTCAACACCCCCACCCCTTACCTTACCCTCATCCCTTACCCTACCCAACAGCGCCTCCCCCCACCCCTACCCTACCCCGCGACCCCCACATACATACATATAACATATATATATATGTATAGATACATTATATATATTCATAACATATTTGCAATAATATATATATATATATATATATATATATATATATATATATATATATTGTATTTATATTATTTGTATTTATTTTTGGAATTTATTTTTTTTGTTTTTTTAATGTCTAATTTTTTATGTTTTATTTTTTAATCTATTCCTTTTTAATTTCGGATTTATTTTTCTGTTTTTAATGTTTTTTTGTTCTGTTTTTTTTTTTTTTTTTTTTTTTTGTATGTATAGGTTCATAAGATTATATGTATATAACCTGCAAATTTATAGTTTTTCTTGTGAAAGAAATTCACTCTGTAATTTACATCCTCAATTTTTACTGTGGTTTAGGTGATAGTGGCAAGCAACTCACTCGCAATAGGAAGTTTTTAATAGTTGTTCCGGTGGTGTTGTAAGTTCCTTTCGAATTTGATATATGTTTCTTATTTGGAATTTTGATGTTTGTAGTCATGTGTTATTTTTATGTCCTGTGTTGCCAAATTACTGCCATTGTGGTTGACTAGCAATAGAATGGTCGTGAAGCCTGATTTGTCACCAAACAGTGTATTATTGAGCTTCCCCTATAAGCATAAATATAAAATTAATGATGTCAAAGGACACTTCAAGCTGTTGTTGTGTCATTATTTGTGGAATAAAGTTTTATTCTAAACTGTTGGTATTCAGTAGATTGCCAATATGCTTGATAGTTTGTGTATAGTTTACTTCCTCTATCCCAAAAATATATCTTCACTTTGCTATTTTTGTTTGCCCCCAAATAGAGTTCTCTTGGCCTGATATAGTATTTGGAAGCAATTCATGTGTAGAATTCATTTCATTTATAAATGAATTCCTCATGAAATTCATTTACAAATGAATTCTCTTGTTTGGAAATCGAAAATAATATTAAGTCAATTCTGTTATTTGTAAATCCAAATTGTATTTGGAACACATGTGAAATTGGAATTAACATTTGTATTTTACTTAAATAGCCTTCTTTTATTCAATTGAAATTAGGCTATCATATAAGCGTTATCTTCTCAATCCATTATTAATTTATGGTACTATCATAAAAATCCAATAGAAAAAGTAAAAAAAAACAAAACAAAGAAATATTTTCAAAAAATTTAAACATTACAAAATAATCATAATAAGATTAAATTCAACCGTAAATTTAACATGGAAAAATAACTATACAACATTTTTTATAAGTATATCAAATGAATTAAAATATCTCATCTAAAGGCTTGGTTTAATTTGGTTTAGTTTATATCAAATAAATTAAGACAAAAGATTACAAGGCAAAAGTACTAGAAGATACCAATTCTAAGATTGTCAAGATAGATACCAATTCTAAGATTGTCAAGATAGCACATATTTCAGATCTGGTAGAAGTCTACAAAGAAGTGTTATGAGAAGAAATATGATTTTGACTTAGCATAAAAATGATTGCGAAACATATAAAACACTTGCATGACAAATATTCAAAAGTTTTCATATTTAAAAGACTTATGTTTTTTTCTTTTTTTAGTTTTTGACTATTCCTAACAAATTCAAAAATCTGAGGGTAGTTTTGTCCTCAAAATATTAGCAGCAGAATTAAAAAACGTGGATTTGCAAATTCCACCTCCTGAGCTCGGATTTGAGTAAGGCTTGTACAAATCCAAGAATTGTAAATCTTGGATTTGTAATTCTTTAAAAAGGTGCAACCAAACAGAAAAACTTGGATTTGCAAATGAATTCCATAAAATTTGTGGAATTCATTTGTTCCAAACAATCTGTGAAATAGTAGAATTGATATTAATATCCTATTCTACCCAATCGAGTACACTAACCAACTTTAATTTCTGATGCTAGCTAACATTTAAAATGATTTAAGGATGGATAAATATGAGAATGTAGGTATAACAGTGGGGTGGTTGATTGCTTTTGTTACATTGTCTTGATCTGTGTAAAAAGTCAGATGTCCTTATCTTTTTAGGGACGGAGTAAGTATGAAAATAATGAAGGTTTCGTTTTTTTTCCTTCACATTCACATGTACAGGCATCTCTTGTTTCTTTCTTATCCTTTTTGTTGTGTGTTCATGTGATTCTTTTCTTTTTTCCTCTTATTTTACTGGGAATAAGAGTTTTGTTGATGAGAGATATCGACACAGATACGAGGCATGTGATACTTTGCAGGCTTACTCTTCAGTTATTTTGCATTCTTATAGAATGTGGCATGATGTTTATTAACTTCATGTAATGACTTTATCAGAATCTTATTTGTCTAAGAGGTCGCATCTATCTTGTAGGTAAATCCTGATATGGTAATGCAAAAGTTACATTTTCTATTCTGAAATTATTTTTTGTGGTTGTTATGTACTACTTTCTTCTACATTTGCATATGCATTAATTCCTACTACTTACGTTAGTTGTTCTATATATTATTCGTTTTTACTTTCTTTTTCCTTTCTATCTAGGTTGATTAATTCTGCCAATCAATAGCTATCTTTCTCTTCTTTAGTTCTATAGAAATTTTGATACGTAATAGATGCATTGGTACCTTTAACAAACTCGAGACTACATAGAATGATTAAGAATTAGCGTTATTTCAATTGGCATTTGAGAACTTTAAGAGCAGGGTTTCTTTCTTTTTCCCATTTCTATATCATATCTTACTTCTTCTGATTTATCTATTTCCAGCTGAAACTTATGCAGGTCGTTACAATATTTTCTTGCATCACTTCTCTAAGCTTAAACACTAAGGTAATGTTATTGATATTCTAGCTGTTTCATTTCATGCCCTTTAGATTATAAATTCTCTCCGCAAGTTAGTTATCTAAGCCTTGTAGAACATAATCTGTGGTTTCATTCAAGATGAATAATTACTTCTTATTACTAACAATCAATAGATTTCCCTGATTCTTGAATGCCCATTTTCCCCCGAGCCCTTCAATACACATTGGCACAAAAGAAAGAAATGAAGGAAAAGAAACTTGCCAAGACCAAATATGATCTTTCTACCCTTTGAGGATACTGAGATGGAAACTTATCATGAGAACAATGAATTTGGTTATTAATGTTTACTTAATTTATTCCAATTTATTGTTGGCTCAAGTAAATGAAGATGAATTTGAGCTGTAACAGCGTTGCAGCGGCAAATCCAACTACTGAAGGTACAGATTTAATCTCGTACGAGTGATTTTCTTGAGAGATGTGACTCATTTGAGGAAATGACTTTATGTGATGATGATATGACTACTTAATAACCCAGTTGAAATCTGTTTTATACTTAGAATTGCATAATGCATCGTGTTAATTTTAAATGGCAGGTGAAGAGATTGAAAACTACATTGCTTGGTGCACTGAGAAGAGAAAAGTTGGCTAAGTTGGAATTGAGAAGATTGAAGATAGAACTAGAACATATGACATGTTTGGTGAGTATGCTTTTATTAAAAGAAAATTTTCAATGTTCAATGTTCAATGTTCTGTAATAATACTAGTTATGTTTTCTTTCTAACATTTTTCTTTGAAGTTGTATGATTTTTAGCATTCTGATTTATGAATTTTTATTTGGGTTCTTTTTCTTGATTTGAACAACTTTATTAATCCATTATATATCTTTATTCATAGTCCATTTTATGTAAATATGTCGTTATGTCCACTCAATATCATTTATTGCTTTTACAAATTAAAGTCATTTTTTATGCAGGCTTCAAGATCATAATATGACAGGTAAAGATGCATATCAATATTTTGTTCTTAGAGCTCAAGAAATAGCAATATCTCCAAACTGGACTCCTGTGAATTGGTATATTTTGTGAGTTGCCGAAAAAATCAAGAACAGATCGTGTTGCTCATGCAAAGGTTGTCGGTTCCACCTTAACAACTGCCTCTACCTCCGCCTGGTGATGGAAATGAAGAACAATCGAGGCGTTGAGTATTTTTTTAGATATTAAAATCTATTGTATTTTAAATTTATATTTTTGTTAAGATATTAAAACAGTTTGTAATTTTAAATTTATGATTTGTGTTGATTTAATTTAAATTATAATTTTAGATAATATATTTCTTTATTTATATGCATTAAAATTTAAATTAATTTTTAATTAATTTGATATTTGAAAAAAAAAATTAATTCTGTTATTTTAATTATAAAAATTGCTATAAAAAAAAAAAAACAAAGTTGGCGATGGCTCGGTGACAACAACTTTTGGCGACGGCTTGGTGACAGATCGATGACGACATAATTTTGGCGATGGCTAGGTGACGGCATAATTTTGGCGACGGCTCTGGAGACGAATTGGAGACGGAGTTATATAGGCGACAGTGTGAAGATGATAATTTTTTGGAGATGATTTGGAGACGGATTAAAATACCGTCACCAAAGGAGATGAATTGGCGACGGGGTGACAAATTAGTGATGATACTTTGGCGACGACCAATTTTCGTTTATGTGCCATCACCAGCCGTCGCTAATACCCTTTTGGCGACTGCATGGAGATGAATTTTGGTTGTCGCCAAAAGCAATTTTTTTGGTAGTATATATGTACATTTTCATTTTAATTTAATGAATTACAAACTGCTTTAAAATATATGAGATAACCATATATAATCTCAAACATTATGTTCTTGACCTATTTTAGATTGCAAAAAATAAAATAAAAAAAATTAAAATTAAAAATAAAAAAACTCCAGGTTCTTAATACATGCAACGATATCAGAATCTTAGAACCATTCCATCATACAAATTTTAGCTTTTCAGCCAACATTCCTCAACCGACAACTTCATGTTTAATTTTTATCAAAAGAATCTGATTTAGAAAAATAAGGAGGGCAATTAAAATGTATGGCTGATATTATCAATCCAATCTAATTTGGTTGGCTGGCCTATTCTGATAAAAACTTGGTCACCCATCGGCCGTCAGTATCATTGCTTGGTCTTACAAATCAGAATAGTCAGGTGCGCTCTAAATAAATAAATAAATAAATAAAAAGGTGCGCTCTTATATTTGTCTCCACAATAATGGAAAAGACTTCGTTCATTCTACTGAGGATGTCTTCATTCAAACGAGCTTAGACTTTTATTGGTAGAAGCTAGGGTACTGGCGGCACCTCTAATATTTTTTTTCAAAAAAGCCTATGTAATAATCGTCAAAAATAAGTTAACGTCCCCCCTTCCCTCCCACCTCCCACACCCCCCCCCCCCCTTCCCGCCGTCCCTCTTATTTTTTTTCTCTTGTCATGAATGTTCTTATTTGAATCTAGACCCCCTTCAATTTTAAAATTTTGACTCGCCTTTGAGTGAACTGTTCAGATTATTTTGTCATAATTACATAAATAATTCATTATTATTGAGTCGATCTCATAACATAATGAGAGGATTCAAACCGTTAAGATACGACCATTGATTGGTTTAGGAGGAGGATTGTTGCCTTATAATTAATCTTGACATTTTACCTGCCCTACACTTGCATAATCATAAACTTGAGGCATGTAATCATAACAGTACTATCGCATTTTTGATTTGTTGTAATATTTAAAAACTTTTAAATCTGTTACGCAAAAGTTAAAAACTGTTATAAATGAGTTTAATTGTTTTATGTGGTGCCATTGCATATGGTCCTATTGCAAATTTTCTATTTCAATGGTCTTTTGTAAATAATAACCAATGATAGGTTGAAAATCATTGCACTTAAACTATAATTTAAAACATTTTGCGAAAAAAATAATGTCATGAACAATTATTAACAAAAAGTGATAAAAATAATTTTAATGGATGCAATTAAACAAAGACCTTGCAAAAAGTTTTAGTTTATGCAATGGTTAAAGACAGTTACATGTAATAAGACACATATTACAATAATTTGTTGCAATAAAATTTTAATTTTTAACTAAGATGTTGTAAAAGAACTAAAAACATCATTTTTATAGTGTCATTCAATTGGTCCCACCTGAAGAATTTTCAGCGTCAAAGTCTTCTTAGTACGACCCTCTATGTGACCCCCTTGAGTTACAAAAAGATAGCCTGATCTTTATAATGCCAAACCAGAGGTGCATAGTAAGTCAATTTATTTCTTTTTGTTGCATTGCATTATCATGAAGGTACGTAGTACGCCGTTTATAGCTGTGCATTTTTTAATAAACCTACCGAAGCCTTTTCATATACTTGTATTGGCTCTTCAATGAAATATTCTTATGTTTTCTTGCCAATTGCCACAGAAAATAATTGAGCTCAAAGTTGACATTTACTGCCAGAAGTGTAAAACTGATCTACTCAAAGCGGCTACCAAACTTTTGAGGTAATTAGTTTTATTACCTTTTTGCTTTAATATCTTTAGTACGAAAAAATTCTTTCAAAACGACAGTTGTATGATGTTACGTGTAAAGATATGTGTATTTTATAATATTTATTTTTGAGTAAATAGCTCCAGACCCTCTTATGGTGGGTCGTAAGTGCGTAAGACCTCCCTGTGGTTTATGCCACATTGTACACGACCCCCCTCCGTTAAATATTCACTTTTGACAAGATGCGTAGTACACGCGAATGAAGTGCGATTTTTATTGATTTTTAACATTTTTATAATAAAATAATAGTAGTAATTAAAAATAATAATAAATAAAAATAAATAAATAAAAGAAATGGAAACAGTCAACGTCGTCTTCTTCTTCTCTGACGATGATGACTCATCATCAACATCACCGACAGCGACGACTCGTCATCAACAATCAACGTCGTCGTCTTCTTCTTCTAATTCGTGGGTCAATCAAACATACCAATGCCTATAACGACACCGACGGTGGAAAGAAGTGGAGGTGTGTATGTTTTCGTGAATTACAATGGTGCCTGTGAAAATTGAGTAGTCTGCGTGCAATGGGCTGTGCAAGTGGTGTTAGTTGGTCAAGTGCTTGTGTCAGTGGTGTAGTCTGCGTGCAATGTTGCTTGTGCATCCATGGTTTGGCTGGAATCGTGCAATGTTGAATTGCTTGTGCATCCATGGCTTGTGTAGCAGCATGTGAAAGACAGTAAAGAAGAAGAGTTTTGGTCATCCATGGCTTGGCTGGAATCGCAAAAGGGAAAAAAACAACGGGCAATAAACACACATTTTTTTCCAGCGAGGGAGGTGGGGGAGGTGGCAGTGTTTTTTTTTTTTTTTTTTGTAAAAAATAGTATTTTGGTCAATAAATACACTTATTTTATTGAGAAAATTATTAAAAATGAATCCAAGTTGCAAAAAGTGTGTGTGTGTTACACATTACATCAAAAGTGACAGAAAATTTGACGGAGGAGAGTGGTGTGCACCAACAACTGGACCACAGGGGGTCCTATGCATTTTTATGACCATAGGGAGTGTTACGCACTTACGACCCACCATAGGAGGGTCTTATACTATTTACCCTTTATTTTTTTATTTCAAATATAATAGATGACAAAACAAGGTACAAGAAAAAATAATAATTCAAAAAAAAAAAAAAAAGATGTAAATGACGAAATCATGTCTCTGAAAAAAAAACTAATGCCAAACTACAACGTTTGGGAATCAATTTGCACAAACATCTAATGTCAAATGTTGTGAGACCAGTCGTTTGTAAGATTCACCCTTGTTTAAATGGAATTGCTCCACATATTCCATAAGCTTTGCTACATATGCTAAAGAATATTGTTTCTCTTGAACAGGTATTGATCATGTATCAGTAGATGAGGAGAAAAAAATATTAACTGTTGTTGGAGTTGTTGACCTTGTATTGCTTACCACTACAATCAGGAAGACAAAGAAGTATGCTGAAGTGATTAGTGTTGGACCTCCAAAGAAGCCCGAAACTCCTAAGCTTGATCCAAAGCCTCTTCCTCCTTGCTGCAATGGGTGCCAGCTTGTTGCAGTCGGCTATGCTCCAGATGACAATGGATATTGCTCTATTCTTTGACAATCAAACTGTTCCAGTTAAAAACAATAAATAAATATCATGACATAAGTTCACATTATTAATCCCTGACGTGCATGATGGAATTTTATTTTTAATTAAAAATTTAAACTTTTAGATGAGATAAATAAGTACTACTTTCTCGAAGTCGTTAAGCTTATTATTTTGTGAGAATTTAAGCATATATACAGTATATCCATCTTTCTGTAATGGCTATGTACTCTACGGTGCATGGTAATCTTGTGTTAGTAAGAGAGATGGCTATATAGACCACATTTATTTCCACATATGACTTAAACTTTCACTTTTACTTCAAGTTTAAATGAAAATACTTTTTAAGGAGAGGAATGAATGTGACCTGATTCACTGAAATGATGTGAAATTAAATGATCACATATGAGTCACATTGACGGACGTCTGTATGTGAATGTGTGGGATTCTTCCTCTTATTAGAGTTGGATGGGGCAATTAGATGTATGCTATAGTTTTGCTGCAGCTAAGATTTTAACTAGTGATTTGGATATATGTTGACTCACCTTCATAAGATATAAAAATGAAGGAAAGGAATGAATTTCTAAAGCAGTGAAAATGATATTGTTAAATTATTGATTTTGAAAATCATAATTTCTTCTCTTCTTTTTTTTCAAAATTGTAAATTTTAAAAAGAATAGTTGAGGTTTAATCTTGTGATATTAGATTATTCGAATCTCACCTCCTAGTGAATAAGAGATAATGAGACAAGGAGAGGATCCAAATTCACACAGAGACTGGTTTTAAAGTTTAAATATTCGCCCAGTAATTTCAACTAGAAAACTTGTCTTATCTAGCTCTACTGTTATATATGTTTTCAGATGTTAGATTTTCGCATATACTTATTCTTTTCTTGTTTAAATGAGGTGAATAATAGACCATTAAATTTTATTTTTTAAAATTTAAATATTCAAATCAAATTTATTTAGTCATATTTTTCAAAATTTAAATTTAAAAGTAAAATTGAGATTTAAAAAAATTAAATTTAATGTCCCTTAGTACATCTCATCTAAACAAGAAGAGAATAAATGAAAGAAAAGAATTGTTCCCAATGTGAAGAGCCATTTATCTTATCTTTTCTCTTTTAAATGATAAAGATAGGATTGACTAATCATGTATTGATGGCAACTGACAAGCATGTATGAATTAAAAAACCTACGACCAAGAAAGAGAATTCAAAAAAACCTACATATCTTTTCATTCAACTATACCAACTAATCATTTAAGCTCACATCCTCAACTTTTTTTTTTTTTTTTTGGGCGAAAGCTCACACCCTCAACTTGAAATACTAAAATTGAGAGGATTCACAATATTCATTTACATCTGTATATATTTTAGATGAGACAAGATAAGTTAAATGTGTAATCATTATCTTGCCAATATTAAGGAAAACTCTTTAAACCATCCTATTGGACGACAGTCTGGGCGTGGCCATTAACAAAGCGCCACCTGCCAATTCGCATGGGGCCCAATCACCTTGATGTTGCAGCTTTCAAAATGTTTGAGTTGCATACTTTACCAATCACCTTTTGTCCATTTAATGCAAAATTAATGGCTAAGGGAAAACTCAGTTATGAGACCCATTGACATTGACCTTGGTTGGTCATGGGACCCACCACTGATTGAATATTTTTACCATCCTACTCCCAATAAACCACGCAAAATTATTATATTGAATTGAATATTAATGTGCATAAAGACAAAATAAGTATTAAATGACTAAAGTAGGTCTCTGCAACATTAAATGTAATGAAAGTTAGTTTTCCTCCAACTCAAAATAATCCCGCCCACACTAAATTTGAAATAACGTATTGAATGTGTATAAGGGGTATTTTAATATGTTGTTAACGACTCATTATGAGTAGAAAAACATTCCAATATCTAATTGTCCAATTAATTAAATGACAACGTAACTACTATTATTAAATAAACATCAAATCAAATTAAAATGTGATAAATACAAAGAAAATTTTAATGCATCTAACTATTAAGTATTCTTAAACTCATGAATTTTAGTCCTTTATAACTATAATGAATGGTAGTTGCTGATTTTGTTAAACAAGACAAAGACAAAGAAGAAGAGAAATTACAGGTTAGATAAAAAAAAAAGTTGTATTTAATTTATTTTGTAGGTATTAAGAGTTTGTATTTTTCTTTCATATATTATTTATAAGTATTTAATTTATTTTGTAAGTATTGAGAGTTTTTTTTATTTATTTCATAATGTTTATTTTATAGTAGCTAATTTTTTTTTTTTACAAAACAAAGAGAATTACAGGTTAGTTTTTAGATATAAAAGTTGTATTTAATTTATATTGTAAGAATTGAGAGTTTGTTTAGTTATCTCATAATATTTATAAGTATTGTAACTAGATTTATTGTTAATTCTTACTACTTTATAGTTGAGAATGTATATATTTATGCGTTACAAAATTAATTTTGTACGCCTTTTAGTTATCTCTATAGTATATATTCCTTAGTACATTGTTTAGAATTTTTTTTGTGTTTCACCATAATTTTTAGTTTGTATTTTTATTTTCATAAAGTAGATATTACTAAGTTGAATGCTCATTATTGTAGGGATACAAGATGGATGATGATTTTAGTAACGTATATAAACAAAACATGACATTTGGGTCTAAAAAAGAGGTATATGAGTTCTACAATAATTAGGCACGTGCAAATGGGTTCAGTATTAGGAAAAATACGATACAAGATGATTCAGTTACTAAAGTAGGAAGGAATTGATTATTTATTGTTTGTTTGTTCTTGTCTGAGGTTGTGAAGGAAAGAATTATTGGAGATGCCTAATAGCCAACGAATGTTTGTTTGTTCCTGTGAGGAATTGGTTGTTTGTTTGCTCTTGACCTTGGACTGATAGAAGGTCAAAGGATAAGTACGCACAGGGGCGGATTTAGGGTGGCCCCTGACCTCCAAAAAAAAAAAAAAAAAAACATTTAATGGAATTAAAAAAAAAAATCAGATATGACCCCCCCCCCCCCCCCCCCTTCCCCCAATAAATATTTAAAAAGTGATAATAGCTTTTAAAAATATGGAGTTGGTTTGGTGGTTAGTGACAAATAGCATTTTATTGTTGGTTGGGGGTTTAAGTCACCATAATTGCATTTATTTTGTATTTTTTATTATGGATGAAACAAAAATTAATATCTAAAGAACATGACCTTTAACTAGGTTTGAACTCGTTACATCTTATTTAATATCTAACCACTAAGCTAGAACTATTATCTATTGCATCAAGTTAGATCTTTTAATATTTATTGATTATTTTGCTTTCCAAATTTTTTAAAATACCGTAACATTTAATCATAACCAAATTTTCTTTAATAAAACTGTAAAAAATAAATTAAAACTATGAAAATTGAGTCTATTTTCTACTAGACCAAAAAATACTGTATAAAAAAACACTATACAAAAAATAAATAAATAAATAAATGTCCCCTCAACGTTAGATTTCTGGCTCCACCCTTGAGTATACAATATTTGGAGATGTTTTGGTATTTGATACAACTTATAAGACCAATTCATGCAAGTTTCCTCTAGTCATCTTGAGGATTTGGTGTTGTTCTCGTAAATCATAAAAGGGTCAAGAATGTAATTTTACTTTAAAAGTAAAGTAGACTTTTGACATTGCTCATGATCATTAAACTATTTAATAATTTTAAATAATTGTAGGGTTATTTTAGTCATTACAACATATATATTATATCTTTAAAAAAAGTGGGGCCAGAACGTCCAAACGTTACATTCTGAAGAGTCTCCCCAATATTAAATACTCATCTCGAGTTTCGCATGGGAGCAATAATATGCAAACAAAATAATATTTATATGTATATATGCGCGACTGGACGTTCTAAAAAGTCTCCCAAATATTAAATACTCGTCTCGAGTTTGGCATGGGAGTGCGCAATAATATGCAAACAAAATAATATTTATATGTATATATGCGCAACACACACACACACACATATATTACGTTTGACAAAAATGATGTGGCCGAAATATGTTTATTCCCCTCGAAGGCCTTTTAATTTGTAATCCCATAAAAAAAGATAGAAGAGACAAGTCATCCCTTAAAGATATATATCTCATATACCACCATTTTTTCAGTATTGTATGATCAGTTCATTTCAAATACTAGTTGACTTGGTGCTAACAAGGTTGGACCAACGAAAACTTTTCTACTGAGCCCTTCTAGGAAGAGCACAGCAATAAATATAATCAATTCATGTAATCAATATCCTTAACTTGGTTGCCATTTACATGATAATCTGTATGTATAATTCTTTCTATATGATTATGCTCCACACGATAATGGTGGAAGACTTCGTTTTTTTTGGTCCACTAGCTTAAAAAAAATTTAAGAATGTCAAAATCCTCTTTTATATACACGAAGTGATTTTTTCATAATCCAACCTTGTATGAATAACATTTGAAGTCTCATCCATCGTTAATTTGCACACCATGAAGGTAATGCTTGATTTTATCTTAATTTTCATCCTTAAGAAGATTAAGGAAAAAGCTATAAATTTCAAATGTCTTACTTATTGTACAAATTTTTTTGCTTTCGTGCACCATTGGCCCGAAACAGAAAACTGAGTTCAAAGTCAACATTCACAGCGAAAAGAGCAAAACTGAGGTAATCAAGAGGGCCACCAAACTTTCAGGTATACTTTAACATCCCGTTTCATATTGGGTTTTTCTTAATATTGTCAATACAGATTTAAGTATTTTAAGCTAATAGGTTCGGCTTAGTATGTTGGCAAATTAGTAGTTTGGAATACTTAAATTATCTACTATTGTCAACTCGAGTTTAAGTATTTTAGTAAATACAATTTTTGATTTATTAGTCATCTAAACTTGATTTTTATGCACTGCAACAATGTCATAGCTGAACAAATACTCACTATATATATATATATTCCTGAAAAACAGGTATTAATGAGATAAAAATGGATGATGAGAAGGGGACACTAACTATTGTTGGGCATGTTGATCTTACAAAACTTGTCGAGAATCTTAGAAGGCGTGAAGGATATGCAGAAATAATTATTATTAGACCATCCAAGGAACCTGACAAATCTATAAAAGAAAAAAATGATCAAAAAGATCAATTGGAAAAGCCATGTCCTTCTCCTTGTCAATGTAACCAATGTCGGCCTTTTGTTGACTGCTACGCTCCCTATGTTGGCCCCGTCGGCTATGCTCCCTATCCTCCATGTGATGCTGGTGGCTGTTCCATTCTTTAGGAAACTCTGCAATGAGTTCTTTTCGATTTTGCTATGAGGGAGGCTGAAATTGAAAATTTTAAATAATCTTTCAACGATTATTATAGTACTCTTATTTTTCTCCAAAAGTGAACGAGTGAAAGTGGAATAATGTTGGTGTCTCCAGGGATTGGTGATCTGAACCCTAGTTTGAAAGCTGGTAGGCACAAATATTATCTGATTAGAGTTTTACATTTCAAAGTCATTTTTTTCAAGAAATTATGTTTGAGGTGTTTGGTTGAAAAAGACAAAAATAAATAAAATATTCCCTCAAAATGATTATATGAATATTTTCGACTTAACCTTCTTAGTACTAAAATCTCATTCCAATATCTAACAATTAATATACCCGCATCCTACGAATCGGACTCTATTTTATATCCTATCAAAAATATCTTCTGTTGTACAAAACATTGCATAAAATGAAGATTCCAAGCTATAATACTTACCAAAAAGTGCAACACAACACAAACAATGCAATGATTAGATGAAATCGTTCGGCAGAACCCTTTCATTGTTCACCATGGTTACGCAAATTGATGTAAGAAATCAAACATGACTACGTCTTTTTTTTATCTGAGTTAGGGTTAAAATATTATCAACTTTATATATGTGAGAGGAATTATAATATAAGCTTTCTATTACAAAGATCAATTAGCCTTTTCTTCTATCAAGTAACAAAAGAGACTCTCTAGGTCGAATAGTACCACTTTGTTACCCAAGTGGTTGATGTAAGTTTAAATTAACAAACTAATCAGTAAAAAAATTTATGTCCCGATAAACATGTCTAATTTGACACTTGATATGACTTCACAAAGTTCTTTGGCAGTCCTTCGCAAGAGGCCGTAGAAGATGAGGGCGGGTCATGCCTCTCGTGATCATTTGATACACCACTTGAGAATCTGTCTCCACAACGAGGTTGGCAAACGTCCATATCAACTGCAATTCGTAGACACTCCCACAAAGCTTGCATTTACCAAAGATTATCATTTACCCGAAACAATATTCTCCTCCTCCAATTAGTTGCCGACATTGTTGAAAACCTATTGGTTCCATCGCAAACCTAGGGCCTAGGCTTGATTGTCGTAATCTGGTATTAGAAAACATGTTAGAGAGTCAATAACCTAAGTACTGAAAAACGAATTGTCCGTATAAGATGAGACAAAGAGATGGTCTAACTTGCCAAATTCAAGCAATTATGGACCATTAGTTTTGAATAATCAGTTGGTGATTTGGACTAATATTTAGTATTAAATACATATATCCATTAGTTATTGATTTAGATCATGTTGGATATATTAAATACAAAAACCCATCCTCATCTCCCGTTGTTTAGTTGTTTGATTGTTTAATTAATTACCGTTCAAGTCTCTTTCACACTTCAATATGCCATAGCTATTGATTTATAATAATCTTTTGATAGATAGCCAAAGGTTTCATTGGAAAATCAATTAGTGTAGAGTGGAGTAGTATTAGATCGTATATACTGAACTTAAAAGTTTGTAATTAATCCTTAACTTTGTGAGATTGTTAATCAAGTTAGCTTTTACCGGTAATACATAGTACGTAGAGAAATGTTAGATATCATTTATTATAACTTTGTCTCTAGGACACTAAATAGAGGGAGACGCGTGTCAAATATTATCAATATGTATAAAGGAGGAGAAGTTAGCAAAGTTCTATTATGGGGTTAGCAAAAACTAATGTTAATAGACCTTTCCAAGCATGTGATTCACTAGCTGTATGTATTCATACTTATAAAAATTCTAAACGTACAGTTGTGTAAGTGACACCATTATCAAAATAATGTGAAGAGTTCATGACAAGCATGTCTCATGGAAGCAGGCGAACTATTGTTTCTGACATGCTAAAGCTTAATTAGTGAATTTGATGGTAGTGTGATACGTGGTATAAGTGTTGGAATATTTCTCTTGGGTTATCGTTAATTATTTTTGGTTTTATAAAATAGGTTGGATAACTGATTCATGGATTGGGTAGTAATCATATTATTTTCTCTTTAGGCCTACCTCATAAATCCATATACGGTTAATTGTGTGTAGGCCTATATATTCTAACAAAGTTTTTTTTATAGGAGGGCCTGTTAGAATAAATTATAAATACATAGTTAGGTCCCTTCTTCTGCATAACCCCAAAACTGTTCCCATAAACAGTAGTTGTTCCTGAATAGAGCAAGGAGAGGAAGACCTTGTGGGAAATCGGGTAACGATTTCAACTTACTTTTATCATGGCTCAAACAGGTATGTAATTCTGTTGCTAATTATGTTTATATATATTGTTATGTAAAATCATGCATATTGGAATACATATATTTTATATGTGCTTACATGTGGTTTCAGAGCCAGCTACACATGATTTTCAGCCATAAAATTAGAATTTTCATGATACTTGTTTGGCTATATATATAAAGTATGAAAGTTCTTGATTTAATTCATAATTTTCCTTTTATTGTTTCATGAAATTGATTGAGGGCTTTCGTAGATCACTCTCTGCTTGCTCTTTTGATATATAACATGCTATTTATTGTTATTAGTATGCTCTATGAGTTTAAAACACTTTGTATTAATTTTTCGAATTTCTTGAGTATATTGCATGATTGATTATATATGCTCACTGATTTGAATTTATTTAGCAACATATATGTTCTCTAATTGAAGCTTGTTGCTCAAAATTAATGGTTGTAATAATTTAAAACCGTAATTTGTGGGTTTGAATCCGAAACCCACTTAGATAATCCAGCAAAATATATTGATTATTTGGTGAAATTGGTGTCAAATTTGAATTCTTTGGTATAAAAAACCTAGAATTAGAGTCTTTAATTGTGAAAAACGGTTGAGATTTGAGGAATTTACATTGTGAATTAAATTTTGGGCTTTAACGGGCCGCACCGGCCTGATCTAGAGGTTGAAGATGACTTATGTTGCTTAGGGTTTTAAAAAAAGGGTGGTAAGAGGCAAAATCAAAAGAGGAATCACAATGTAAAATGTCCCAATGTGTTGTCATTTAAAAAGTGTTGCTTTTGTAAGCGAAAAGGCCATAAATAGCTGATTGTGCTATGTGTAATTTATGGTTACAGAAAACAAAGTTGAATAAGGTAATTCATTAGCCTAGGTTTGTTTAGAATCCATCTTAGTTGATGTTTTGTCAAATATTTGATGGATTTACAAAGGTGCAATTGTTCATGTTGTTATTTATTTACAAAGGTTTGAAACAAATTGAGGCCAAGTGAATTAGAGTCTGAATTTAAAGTTGAGAATAATTTTGTCATTGAAGTTAAATTCATAGGGTCTACTACTTTTCTTTTAGAGACTAGTTTTGAACTTGTTTGAGAAACATTTTTATTTTTATTTTTATTTTTATGTATTGTCTTTAAATAAAATTTAATTTGTGTTTCTATTTTGAACAAGTTTCAAATTTGTTACGTTTTTAACTTTGACAATAGAAAAGAGAAAATGATTTTCTAATTCCAAAATTATTGGTAAATGCATTTTATCAAATAGTTTATATTAGTCACCTTTATTCTCAAAAAAATTTATGACTATTTTTTAGAAAAATTTGTTTATGAAAGGAGCTTAGTTGAATAAACTTCTTTTTTGTTGCAGCATAAATGATTAGGTCATATTTCTAAAGGAATGGTTGAAAGACTCATTAGAATTGATTTTTTCTTTTTCTAAATTTTGATGATTTTGAAACTTATATTACATGCGTTAGGGGTAAGCTCACTAATATTAAATGAAAATAGGCTATCCATAGCTCTAACCTTTTGGAAGTAATACATATAGTGGACCTTATTATGCTACATTGTGTGGTAACAAGTTTTGTTACATTTATTGATGACTTCTCTCTTTTGAATACCTCTATTAATGAGATTTGTGAAGCTATTGATAAATTTAAACTCTTTAAAAGTGAGATAGAAGATGAGTTGGGAAGGTTATCAAAATTGTAAGATATGACCGGAAGGTAAGTACTTTGGTAGACATTCAGTCATTCGGCAGCATATAGGACTGTTTGCCATGTACTTACAGGATTGTGGGATTATTGCCCAATATCCCATGCCTTATAGCCCTGAACATAATATTGTGGCCGAGAAGTGAATCATATCTATAAGGAGCATGATGAGTGTTACTAGCCTACTATATTTTTTGGGGTGAAGAAAATTAGAACAACTTCATATACTCTTAACTATGTTACTAACAAGTTTGTCCCTAAAACTCCAATTGAATTTTGATTTGGGAGAAAACCTAGCTTAAATTATTTTCATATTTTGGGGTTTTCCTATTAAGGAGTGTGTTCTTTCTGATAAAGAGAATATTGTTTATCAATTTTGAAGATGTGTCTATATATTGAAGCAATATACCTTAAGATCAGTGGGAGTAAGTTTATTTTCCTGATATTGTATGTTATTGATATTTTGCTAAGCTACTAATAATTTGGGTATGCATCATGAGTTTAGTATTTTTTCTAAGACTTAGAACCATGGATAGTCCCTTTGCGCTCTTAGTATCTAGATACATTAAGATAGGTCTCGTGATCTTTTGGGTCTATCGCAAAAGGCTTACATTGATCGAGTTCTTAAATGATTTATATGAAGAACTATAGGTCTTATGATGCTTCTATGTAAATATTATTTGGAAGTATAATTGGAGTATCCCTGAATAATTGTTATTGAAGTTATAAATCAGCGTGTGACTTTTATTTTCTAAATGGATTTTCCATAGTTTATGAAATGAAATAAGACTTGATATACATTTTTTGTATTGTCCAGATTAATACATGCAATAGCCTACCCAAAGGGGGTCATTGTGTGTGTTATTTTTGGGTGGATGAATAGTGGTAGTCATTAATTTTTAAAGGAACTCTTAAGTCATTTTTCACATAAGATATTACACAATCTCGAAATCTCTTATATCTCATACACTGGACCAAATGGCTACTAGTGTGAACCATTATAAATTTTGAATATCAAGGATTTGAAGTTTTGAAAAACTTGAAACAACCAAAAGTTTAAAATACTTTATCAAACTTAAATACAATCATCCAAAAGCACAAGTGGACTAGAGTATGTTATGCATAACTTGTCAAAAGGAGTTTGTATTGCTCTGTTTGGTGCAAAATTGACACATTTGTACGTAATTTTGGAGAATTAGATATCACGTTAGTTTTATCACATATTTATCACTTTTTATGTGAATGATTATTATTATTATTATCTTATTATTATTATTTTTATTATTATTTTGTTATTACTATTACTATTATTAATATTATGATCATTATAGAAATTAGTTTATTCCCAAAACACATAGAAATTGGCTAATCCCATGTAAAGGAGAATGAGATTACTTTGGAAATAAGATTTTCAAGTTCATTTCTTCATAACAAGCATGGAAATCAGAATAAAGTTGAGAATGTCATTCCATTCTTAACCTTATTTGAGTGTACCAATCGCTACCTTAGTGTGTCTAAGAGTATAAAAAAAGGTGTTTTAGCTAAAAATTCACAGTTCATCATCATGTCTGACTTGTAACAATTTAAATAGTGAAACAAAGTCGACAAACTTTTAGAAAGATTATTCTACTCATACCACGAGATTAATACTTAAACTATTGATTTATGAAGAAGTCATACTCCGTGTTGAGTTTATCTTCAGCACAAAGACTGGTTTTAAAGTTTAAATATCCGTCTAATAATTTCAACTAGAAAACTTGCCTCACCTAACTAGGTTGTTATGTTTTCAGATGTCTTTTCTCTTTTAAATGATAAAGATAGGAATGATCAGTCCAGTAATTTATTTGAGAAAAATGCAACCGCAATGCAGTATAAGAGACACAGATGGCAGGCATATAAATTCGAAATGAAATGTTTTCAAAATGCAGACACAAGCCGCGGACACTGCCCCAACGTGTAAGCCCACACGCTAAAATGGAGTAGAGTTTACGGAAGTTTATAAGACAAACCTAATTCAAAAACCTACAATTTGGAAAAAGAATTAAAAAAATTGATCCTTTTCTTTTTTACAAAAGAAACACTTATATTAACAATAACAAATTAATACAAAAAGTAGACCAATACACCAAAGCCCAAAAAAGAAAAGTACAGACAAATAGAATAAGACCTAATACTAAAAAATACATCTGAAATTTAAACAAACTAGGCCATATAAACAATTGGAGGTCCAACACCATAAACCCTGAAACAAACCTTGGACCACCAGAGCAAGTTTTCATCATACAGAGCTGACACTGGTAACGACAGGACAATAACAACAACACCACATAGAACACATAATCTGTTATTCGAACCAGAACATTGTACAAAGATAATGTTATTTACATGGCCCAAGAGTGCCAAAGGCAAACAAGGAAATGGCATGAGATGCAGGTAATACCACCATATAGGAAGGTACAAGATGCCGAAATCTCCATATAAGTCGTTGAAATGAGAGAGTGTCTGGTCACAAGTAGTGGAGGTGCAGTCCACCAGTGTGCTTCCAAAAATACCACCACAACTAGTGGTCATCAACACGAAGAGTGATTAGAGAACAGCAAAAACAGACCCCGAAAGAACACCAAGTATGAGATGTTGCCACCAAAGCACTCAAATCAAAGGAAAAGATGACCGGGACTTGCAACAACACAAACGACTCCAAATAAGAGATTTAGAACCCAAAAATAGCTCAAAAAAACAAAAACCAACGCCAAGAGAGAAAGAGGAGGATTGGGTACTACGACGTTGAGGACCATATAATTTAGTATCGAAAACAAGTATATAGGAGTGGTGAGAAAACTTTTAACCAGATGGGATGGTTTCTCCTTCAAAGGTTGGGTGGGAGAGCTTATCCTCAACTTAAAATACTAACAATCGAGGGGATTCATACTCTTCTTCATTTAATACTTCGGATGAGATAAGTTAGATATGTGCATTTAGTTATACATATGTATATATTTCTCCCTACCTGAACCTTTTACACGGTGACAACCCAGTTGGTTCGTGTATCACACCACATTGCCCAAAGGGTGCATGCTGTAAGGTGTCACAGCTTGCTCTAATTTTTTTTTTTTAAAAGGTATAGTTTGGATTTTTTAGGGTGATAGTAAAAAAGTTGACAAATAAGAACAGTGAAATTTCCATAATGGTGTACATATAGAAAAATATGTTGAAATCTAAACCAAATGATATGGAAAAATATGTTGATTCCTTTTGGAATTCATGGGTCTACCTCATAATACATATAAGAAGAAAGGAAAGAGACATTAATCTTTAAGGATTCTTTGTAAGATTCTTTGTAATGTAGCATTTTCTTTGGCATTATATAATAACTCATTGTCCTCATATACGTACTACCAGTTGTTTTAGTATTGTATAATTAGTTCATTTCAAAAACTAGGTTGACTAAGTTAAGGTTGAACCAACGAAAACTTTGTACTGGATTGAGAATAATAATTGAGCCCTTCTAGGAAGAACACAAACAACAATTCAATCAAATCTTGTAATCAAGATGCTTTATAACTTGGTTGGCGCTTAAATGATAAGTTGGTTGGTATTTACATCATGATATTCCGTATGGTTATACCCCCACACGTTCTAAATTAAATGGTGGTTAAGACTCTAAACAAAGACTTCAATTTTTTTTTTTTTTGGGACCACTTAAAAATACTTAAGAATGCCAAAATCCTCGCTTATATACGAAGTGGGTTTTCCATAATCCAACCTTGTAAGAAGAACATTGAAGTCTGATCCCATGAAGGTAGTGCTTGATTTTAAGCTTAATTTGCATCCGTAGGTAGATTAAGGAAAAAGCTATATACATTTCAAATGTCTTACTTATTGTACAAATGTTTTTGCTTTCATGCACCACTGCCCCAAAACAGAAAATTGAGCTGAAAGTCGACATTCAAAGCGAAAAGAGCAAAACTGAGGTAATGAAGAGGGCCACCAAACTTTCAGGTATAATTTGGCATCGTGTTCCAAATCATTTCTGTAAAATATATAAGTTCAATTTATAGTACTTTGAGTTTTTCATAATATTATCAAATTTAAATATTTCGAACTAATCAATTAGACTCAAATATGTTGGCAAATTATAGAATACTTTGATTATCTACTATTGTCAACACGAATTTAAGTATTTTGATACGTACAATTTTCGATTTATTATATTAGTTAACTAAACTTGATTTTCTGTGCTGCAACAACGTCATAGTCGAACGAATACTCACTATATATATATTTTCCTCAAGACAGGTATTAATGAGATAAAAGTGGATGATGAGAAGGGGATACTAACTGTTGTTGGGAATGTTGATCCAATAAAGCTTGCCAAGAAACTCAGAAGTTGTGGAGCATATGCAGAAATAATTAGTGTTGGACCACCGAAGAAACCTGAAGAACCTAAAAAACCAACTGAAAACAAACCTAAAAAGCCATGTCCTCCTCCTTGTCAATGTGACCAATGCCGACCAGAAAAGCCATGTCCTCCTCCTTGTCAATGTAACCAATGCCGGCCAGAAAAGTCATGTCCTCCTTCTTGTCAATGTAACCAATGCCGGCCAGAAAAGCCATGTCCTCCCCCTTGTTAATGTAACCAATGCCGGCCTTTTGCTGTCTGCTATGCTCCCTATGATGGTCCCGTCGGCAATGCTCCCTATCCTCCATGTGATGCTGGTGGCTGTTCCATTCTTTAGGAAACTCTGCATTAAGTTGCGTTTTCTCGGTTTTTGCTACTGAGGGAGATTGAAACCGAGAAATTTAAATAATCTTTTTAGGGGTAATTATAACTCATGTTGTTCCTCAAAAGTGAGAGAGTGACACTGTAATAATGTTTATTCGAGATCTTCTTTGTAATAATTTTGTTCGAGATCTTCTTAAGTCAGGCTAACCATCAGTCAACTTATATACAAGTAGGTCTCACAGTATATGAGGTTCACCCGTTGTTTTTAGAACTGATGATCAATTTGGGCTGACGAAAAAAATTTCATGTTCATGATTTTGTCTCTAGGGTTTGGTGAAGATCCTAGTTCACTAGTTTGAATTAAAACTGGTTGGCACAAGTGTGATTTGATTAATCTTATTCCAATACTTTAAAAAGTCACTTCTTTCATGAAATTACGTTTGAGGTGTTTGGTTGAAAGAGACAAAAAAAAAAGTAAAATAAAGTAAAATAATCCCTCAAAATGATTATATGAATTTTCGACTTAACATTCTTGGCACTAAAATCTCATTCCAATATATCTAACAATTATCCCTCATCCTATGAATCGAAATCTATCTTATATCCTATATATCAAAAATATATTATGTAGTACAAAACATTGCATAAAATGAAAGATTACAAGTTATACTTAACAAAAAGTGTGACACAATGTAATGATCCAACATCGAAAAATATAATGATCCCATATCGGAATCTTACTTTCACAATGGATGTTTATTAACTACAAAGGGTTCTCCCACATCAAAAAATGGTTAAAGTCATTTTCCCCCATAAGTTTATAGCATAAACCCAAAGTGGCCCATGAGGTTTTAACAATACCTAAATTTCCCCATGAGGTATAACAGAGTTAAAATTTATTAACAGTCAAATCTTTGACCTCCTATAATTACTACTTTCCCCATGTGCATCATGTACAAATACTATTTTGCCTACACCCCTCAATTGCTATTGTTTCTTTGTCCCGCCACCATCCCCCACTCCTTCCACCTCCGTTGCCAGGAATGAAACTTTGACTTGATTGATGGCATTCGTAAGACGACTCTTTTTTTTTTTTTTTTTAAGTTCAAATAAGACGACTACAAGAAAGCACCTACTTAGCATAAGACAACATCTTCACTTACAAATTACACCACACAAACTGATTGAATTTCACACTTTTTCACAACAACTACAAGCAGAATGCCATATTCATACTACATAAAGCACATGTTAGCAAGCTTTTCCTGCTGATGAACCATGAAAACCCAATAACAACCATTGTTAAATCAACAACACACTATAAGGACAATCACATAAAGTAATTATGAATGTTGCAAAAATTGACATCAATGCATCAAAAGCCATTTGAGTCACCAAACGAAGATACAAATCTTCACATAAATGCACATAGGGGCAGTGTTCCTACATATATATGTACATGTAAATTATATATGTGCATACAAACATGAATTGAGATAGAGAAAGAAAACCCAATTTGTATCACAACAAAATGGTAGCCGACGAATTCCACTAGGCAGCCAAACCTTCTCTTCCAAGTCCTATATGCTTTCGGGACACAATGGGAGCAATGATGAAGCAACAAGTAATTGCAAAAAAATGGGTTTTGATGCGATGGTGCCAAATAAAAAAATAAAATAAAATAACCAATCAGGTGTAGAGGTGATGGTCGTGGTGGAAGGTGGGGGTAAAAAGAGTAATGACAGCGAGGATGGTGGCAGAACAGAGAAGAGAAACTTCACGAAAGGGGTGTGGGCAAAATGTAATTATACATGGCAGACAGGGGTAAAGTAGTCATTGCAAAAGGTCATATATTTGACCGTTAATAAATCTTTAACACTGTTACACTTCAAGGAGGGGATATGGGTATTGTTGAAACCTCGTGGGCTACTTTGGGTTTATGTTATAAACTTATTGGGGAATATGGCATTATAAACAACATAAACAATGTAATGATTAGATGAAATCGTTTGCAGAACCTTTTAATTTTGTACCATGGTTACGGAAATTTATATAAGAAATCAAACACAACCACGTTTTTTTTAATTTGTTCAATCTGAGCATTGTAAGAATCCTAAAAATGTGTTATCGTGAGGATTCCTGTTCTAGAAGCATTCTTGTTATTTTCAACGATTTTCTCTCTTGACATTTTCTTTTTAAAAAAACTATTCATCAACGATCTGTAGTCTCAATTTAGTATTCAATGCTTTAAAAACAAAATTGTGACTAAATTAATTTTTTTTTAATAACAAAGATAAAATTACCTAATGTTGAATAATAAAAATGAATTTAAATTTTTTAAAAAATACTAAAAACTAAATCAACTAATTTTAAGTAACAAAAATAAATTTAAAATATTAAAAAAAATAATAGGTACCATTTGTGCAATTTTCCGGACCTAATTCCAATTTATCTTTAAGTGCTTACAAGCCCATTCTAAGAAAGTCTTTGACAGACTCATTGACCCGACTCAGAATACACAACGCCCCGAGTTTCAAGAAGCGCTTTTCAACTCACACTATTGGCGCCGGCGATTCAAGCTGAGAATTTCCATAAGCTATTGTTCTTAGCATTTGCAAATCTCATTTAGAACATTCTACACTAAACTCATCGAGCTTAATTGTATTATAGCAGTTTTGAGTATGGCGATGAAGAGCTCTTGGCAGCAAAAAGAGCTCGCATTCATCCTTTTCTATGCTTTTCTCTTCTACGCTTTTGTCATCCGCCGCTCTCTTCAACTATCTCACAATGTACTATGTTAAGATAAGATAAATCTGTTTTTATTGACGAACTGATTAAATCACAATGTACTATGTTTATTAGATATTCTTTACTAGGAAAAGTGTTTTAAAATATCTATTTCTTGGAAACTAGGTCAATGATTTAAAGGATTATTTTATGTTTCACATATGCGATACTTGCAAAAGCATTAGAAAGTACATTGTAATTGTACTGGAGAACATGAAGAAAACTATGAAAGGTTAAAATGGTTTACGAATATGTCATTTTTTTTTTGTTGTTGTAAATGGTTGTTTGATTCACCAATCACTACAAAAAAAATTACATTCTGCCAGACCAATTAACGATAATATGATGACGACATCATATGTCATTTCTAAAAGTGACCAAGTAATGACTACTTAGTGACGAACAACGACATGTTATCCCTATGCTGTCGCCATTAACTGAATATTACATTTATTTAATACCTTATTAATTAAAAATTATTTTTCGGAGGCGGAAAAGGCCATCTCCAATTTTGGAGTCGGACTGGACCGCCTCCAATTTGGAGATGGCCTTATCAGGCTCCAAATTGGAGACGGAAAGGTCCGTCTCCACATTAGGCTGGGGCGACAGCCCAGTTTGAGGGCCCAGCCCCGATATTTTAATGAGAGAAGCAGCGGCTACCCTCATAGTTTCCATTATAAATAAATAAAACCCTACCCCCACCCCCCGATTTGGTCTCCCCCCATTAAAAATATTTGCAGTATTAAAAATATTTTCATAACATATTTGCAGTTATATATATATATATATATATATATATATATATATATATATATATATATATATATATATATATATATATATATATTTATGTTTTATTTTTTAATTTGGAGAAAAAAGCACCATACCTCCCTGTGTTTTCACAAAGTTGCATTATAAACCTTGTGTTTTAAAAAGTCGCATTATAAACCCTATGTTATGAAAAACGTTGCATATAACCCCCCGCCATTTATTTTTCTGTCAATTTTAACGTGAGTGTAATACACACGCTTGAAATGCAAGTATAACATTTATCAAGCTTTAAAACACATGCAAAAGGACAAAAATACCCTTTTTAACATCAGTTGCTAATTGTCCCTTGTATTTTCGATAAGGTTGTAAATGGCCCCTTGTGTTTTCAATAAGGTTGTAAATTGTCCTTGTGTTTTTTATAAGGTTTCTAATTGCCCCTATGTTTTTTTATAAAGATGTAAATTGCTCCTTCAAAGATATAAAAATAAAAAATAAAAATTGACAATCCTAGAGAGAAAAACTATTTCAATGTGATTTTCCTTCGATTTAAAGTTGATTTTGCACTGATTTAAATATTTTAATCTATTTGTAGAAGAACGTGATTCCAAGTGAAGGTACGATTATTGCTAGTTGCAATATGACTTTGAACTTCAAGTATAAGATTTATATTTTTTATGGTGGACATCAATGTTCTGTTATATAAGCTATACGTTTTTTTATTCTTTTAATTAAATGATATTTATTAGTTTAAGGTTGTAGATCTCTTTAGAAGGTAGACTAGCACATGGTTTTGATATTACAAAATGAAAAATGTTGTAAATACCTCCCTCTAATATTAAAAAAGTGATAAATACCCCCTTCTGATATCAAAAAAGTTGCAAATACCCCCTTTGATGGATTTATCTTTAAACAATGACAATTTTGTCTTTTTACAAGGCTAACTAATAGAGTTAAACAAAATTTGAGTTTGGAGCGTGTATGCAACATTTTTAATAACACAGGTTTTATAACGCGACTTTTTAAAACATAGGGTTTATGATGCAACTTTGTGAAAACACAGGGGGGTATGGTGCATTTTATTCTTTAATTTATTCCTTTTTATTTTCAGATTTATTTTTCTGTTTTTAATGTTTTTTTGTTTTGTTTTATTTTTTAATTTTGTATGTATAGGTTCATAAGATTGTATGTATATAACCTGCAAATTTATAGTTTTTCTTGTGAAAGAAATTCACTCTGTAATTTACATCCTCAATTTTTACTGTGGTTTAGGTGACAGTGGCAAGCAACTTACTCGCAATAGGAAGTTTTTAACAGTTGTTCCGGTGGTGTTGTAAGTTCCTTTCGAATTTTATATATGTTTCTTACTTGGAATTTTTATGTTTGTAGTCATGTGTTATTTTTATGTCCTGTGTTGCCAAATTACTGCCATTGGGGTTGACTAGCAATAGAATGGTCGTGAAGCCTAATTTGTCACCAAACAGTGTATTATTGAGCTTCTCCTACAAGCATAAATATAAAATTAATGATGTCAAAGGACACTTCAAGCTGTTGTTGTGTCATTATTTGTGGAATAAAGTTTTATTCTAAATTGTTGGTATTCAGTAGATTGTCAAAATGCTTGATACAGTAGAACATCTTTAAATTAATAGGTTCGTTAAATTTTATTAATTTAAGGAGATATTAATTTATTGATAAATTAATAGTTATTAATTTATAGAGATATATTTAATTTTTTTAGTTTTATAGTAAACATATTATGATTATGGTGCTTTTTTTTTAAAAAGTGACTTGTATTTTTTCGGCCCAATTTAAAAAGATAAGTAATGAGAATAGAAGATAAAAATTAATTTAGTAGGAGTAGAACAAAGTTTCTCGAATCTCATATCTAAGTCCTTGTAAGATTAGGATGAGAACTAATTTCTCTAATCTTGTATTCTAATCCTTGTAGGATTATCTCAATTTTTTTCTCTAAATAATTAAATATGAGATTCAACTGAAGTTCAACAAAAGACAAACTATTTTTTATTCATATTTTAAGAAAATCTTATAGACAATTTATTATGTACGTTTTAGCTAATTATTAATTTATGAAATATTTGGGTCAATAAAATACAAAGAAATTTTTTTAAATGTATTACCTTATAATTTTATCAAATTTATCAATTTTTTACACTGATCCTAAGTTGGGATTGGACATTTTTATTAATTAAGAGAAATTATTAATTTATCAAGTATTAATTTAAAGTGATTTTACTATAGTCTGTGTATAGTTTACTTCCTCCATACCAAAAATATATGTTCACTTTGCTATTTTTGTTTGCCCCCAAATAGTGGAATTGATATTAATATCCTATTCTACCCAATCAAGTACACTAACCAACTTTAATTTCTGATGCTAGCTAACATTTAAGATGATTTAAAGATGGATAAATATGAGAATATAGGTATAACAGTGGGGTGGTTGATTGCTTTTGTTACATTGTCTTGATCTGTGTGAAAAGTCAAATGTCCTTATCTTTTTGGGGATGGAGTAAGTATGAAAATAATGAAGGTTTCGTCTTTTTCCTTCACATTCACATGTACGGACATCTCTTGTTTCTTTCTTATCCTTTTTGTTATGTGTTCATGTGATTCTTTTCCTTTTTCCTCTTCTTTTACTGGGAATAAGAGTTTTGTTGATCAGAGATATCGACATAGATACGAGGCATGTAATACTTTGCAGGCTTACTCTTCAGTTATTGTGCATTCTTATAGAATGTGGCATGATGTTTATTAACTTCATGTAATGACTTTATCAGAATCTTATTTGTCTAAGAGGTTGCATCTATCTTGTAGGTAAATCTTGATATGGTAATGCAAAAGTTACATGGTCTATTCTGAAATTATTTTTTGTGGTTGTTATATTTCTTTTAAAATGTACTAATTTCTTCTACATATGCATATGCATTAATTCCAACTACTTACGTTAGTTGTTCTATATATTATTCCTTTTTCCTTTCTATCTATGTTGATTAATTCTGCTAGTCAATAACTATCTTTCTCTTCTTTAATTCTATAGAAATTTTGATACGTAATAGATGCATTGGTACCTTTAACAAACTCGAGACTACATAGAATGATTAAGAATTAGCGTTATTTCAATTGGCATTTGAGAACTTTAAGAGCAGGGTTTCTTTCTTTTTCCCATTTCTATATCATATCTTACTTCCTCTGATTTATCTATTTCCAGCTGAAACTTATGCAGGTCGTTACAATATTTTCTTGCATCACTTCTCTAAGCTTAAACACTAAGATAATGTTATTGATATTCTAGCTATTTCATTTCATGCCCTTTAGATTATAAATTCTCTCCGCAAGTTAGTTATCTAAGCCTTGTAGAACATAATCTATGGTTTCATTCAAGATGAATAATTATTGCCTATGATTAGCAATCAATAGATTTCCCTGATTCTTGAATGCCCATTTTCCCCCAAGCCCTTCAATACACATTGGCACAAAAGAAAGAAATGAAGGAAAAGAAAACTTGCCAAGACCAAATATGATCTTTCTACCCTTTCAGGATACTGAGATGGAAACTTATCATGAGAACAATGAATTTGGTTATTAATGTTTATTTAATTTATTCCAATTTATTGTTGGCTGAAGTAAATGAAGATGCATTTGAGATGTAACAGCGTTGCAGCGGCAAATCCAACTTCTGAAGGTATAGATTTAATCTCGTACAAGTGATTTTCTTGAGAGATGTGACTCCTTTGAGGAAATGATCAACTTTATGTGATGATGATATGACTACTTAGAATTGCATAATGTGTTGTGTTAATTTTAAATGGCAGGTGAAGAGATTGAAAACTACATTGCTTAGTGCACTGAGAAGAGAAAAGTTGGCTAAGATGGAATTGAGAAGATTGAAGACGTAACTAGAACATATGACATGTTTGGTGAGTATGCTTTTATTAAAAGAAAATTTTCAATGTTCAATGTTCAATGTTCTGTAATAATACTAGTTATGTTTTCTTTCTAACATTTTTCTTTGAAGTTGTATGATTTTTAGCATTCTGATTTATGAATTTTTATTTGGGTTCTTTTTCTTGATTTGATCAACTTTATTAATCCATTATATATCTTTATTCATAGTCCATTTTATGTAAATATGTCGTTATGTCCACTCAACACCATTAATTGTTTTTACAAATTAAAGACATTTTTTATGCAGGCTTCAAGATCATAATATGACTAGTAAAGATGCATATCAATATTTTGTTCTTAGAGCTCAAGAAATAGCAATATCTCCAAACTGGACTCTTGGGAATTGGTATATTTTGTGAGTTGCTGAAAAAATCAAGAAGATATCATGTTGCTCATGCAAAGGTTGTGGCCTCCACCTCAACAGCCGCCTCTACCACTGCCTGGAGACAGAAAAAAACAACAAAAGAAGGGTTGATTGTTTTTTTAGATATTAAAATCTATTGTATTTTAAATTTATATTTTTGTTAAGATATTAAAACAGTTTGTAATTTTAAATTTATGATTTGTGTTGATTTAATTTAAATTATAAATTTAGATTATATATTTCTTTATTTATATGCATTAAAATTTAAATTAATTTTTAATTAATTTGATATTTGAAAAAAATTAATTATGTTATTTTAATTATAAAAATTGCTAAAAAAAAATAAAAGATTGGCGACAACTCGGTGACAACAACTTTTGGCGACGGCTTGACGATAGGTCGGTGACGACATAGTTTTGGTGATGGCTAGGTGACGACATAGTTTTGGTGATGGCTCTGGAGGCGAATTGGAGATGAAGTTATATTGACGACAGTGTGGAGATGACAATTTTTTGGAGATGATTCGGAGACGAATTTGGTGATGGACTAAAATGTCATCACCAAAGGAGATGAGGCGACGGGGCAACAAATTAGCGATGATATTTTTGGCGACGACCAATTTTTGTTTCTGCGTCATCGCCAACGTCGCCAATACCCTTTTGGCGATAGTATGGAGACGAATTTTGATTATCGCCAAAAGTAATTTTTTTTGTAGTGTATATGTACATTTTCATTTTAATTTAATGAATTACAAACTACTTATTTAACTAAAAACTAAAAATAAAAATGTGTGAGATAACCATATATAATCTCAAACATTATGTTCTTGACCTATTTTAGATTGCAAAAAAAAAAATTAAAAATTAAAAATAAAAAAACTCCAGGTTCTTAATACATGCAATTAGCTTTTCAGACAACATTCCTCAACCGACAACTTCATGTTTAATTTTTATCAAAATAATCTGATTTAGAAAAATAAGGAGGGCAATTAAAATGTATGGCTGATATTATCAATCCAATCTAATTTGGTTGGCTGGCCTATATTTCTCATAAAAACTTGGTCACCCATCGGCCATCAATATCATTGCTTGGTCTTACAAATCAGAATAGTCAGGTGCGCTCTAAAACTAATAAAAAATAAAAAATAAAAGGTGCGCTCTTATATTTGTCTCCACAATAATGGAAAAGACTTCGTTCATTCTACTGAGGATGTCTTCATTCAAACGAGCTTAGACTTTTATTGGTAGAAGCTAGGGTACTGGCGGCACCTCTAATATTTTTTTTCTAAAAAGTCTATGTAATATCATTAAAAAAAATTATTATTGTTAAAAATAAATTAACTTCCTCTCTCCTTCCTCCCTCCTCCCTCTTCCCTCCTATTTTTTTTTTCTCTTATCATGAATGTTCTTATTTGAATCTAGGCCCCCCTCAATTTTAAAATCCTGACTCCGCCCTTGAGTGAATTGTTAAGATTATTTTGTCATAATTGCATAAATAGTTCATTATTATTGAGTCGATCTCATAACATAATGAGAGGATTCAAACCGTTAGGATAAGGCCATTGATTGGTTTAGGAGGAGGATTGTTGTCTCATAATGAATCTTGACATTTTACCTGCCCTACACTTGCATAATCATAATCTTGTGGAATGTGATCATATATAACAGTACTATTGTATTTTTGATCTGTTGTAATATTTAAAAACTTTTAAATCTGTTACGCAAAAGTTAAAAACTGTTATAAATGAGTTTAATTGTTTTATGTGGTGCCGTTGCATATGGTCCTATTGCAAATTTTCTATTTCAATGGTCTTTTGTAAATAATAACCAATGATAGTTTGAAAACCATTGCACTTAAACTATAATTTAAAACATTTTGCAAAAAAATAATGTCATGAACAATTATTAACAAAAAGTGATAAAAATAATTTTAATGGCTGTAATTAAACAAAAACCTTGCAAAAAGTTTTAGTTTATGCAACAGTTAAAGACACTTATATATAATAAGACACATATTACAATAATTTTTTGCAATAAGATTTTAATTTTTAACTAAGATGTTGTAAAAGAACTAAAAACGTCATTTTTATAGTGTCATTTGATTGGTCCCACCTGAAGAATTTTCAGAGTCAAAGTCTTCTTAGTACGACCCCCTTGAGTTACAAAAAGATAGCCTGATCTTTATAATGCCAAACCAGAGGTGCATAGTAAGTCAATTTATTTCTTTTTGTTGCATTGCATTATCATGAAGGTACGTAGTACGCCGTTTATAGCTGTGCATTTTTAAATAAACCTATGGAAGCCTTTTCATATACTTGTACAGGCTCTTCAATGAAATATTCTTATGTTTTCTTGCCAATTGCCACAGAAAATTGAGCTCGAAGTTTACATTTACTGCCAGAAGTGTAAAACTGATCTACTCAAAGCGGCTACCAAACTTTGAGGTAATTAGTTTTATTACCTTTTTGCTTTAATATCTTTAGTACAAGGAAATTCTTTCAAAACGACATACAGTCGTATGCTGTCACGTGTAAAGATATATGTATTTTATAATATTTATTTTTTTACTTCAATATAATAGATGACAAAACAAGGTACAAGACAAAAAATAATTTTTTTTTAAAAAGGAAAAGATGTAAATGACGAAATCATGTCTCTGAAAAAAAAACTAATGCCAAACTACAACGGTTCGGAATCAATTTGCACAAACATTTAATGTCAAATGTTGTGAGACCAGTCGTATGTAAGATTCACCCTTGTTTAAATGGAATTGCTCCACATATTCCATAAGCTTTTCTACATATGCTAAAGAATATTGTTTCTCTTGAACAGGTATTGATCATGTATCAGTAGATGAGGAGAAAAAAAATATTAACTGTTGTTGGAGTTGTTGACCCTGTATTGCTTACCACTACAATCAGGAAGACAAAGAAGTATGCTGAAGTGATTAGTGTTGGACCCCCAAAGAAGCCCGAAACTCCTAAGCTTGATCCAAGGCCTCTTCCTCCTTGCTGCAATGGGTGCCAGCTTGTTGCAGTCGGCTATGCGCTCCAGATGACAGTGGATATTGCTCCATTCTTTGACAATCAAACTGTCCCAGTTGAAAACAATAAATAAATATCATGACATAAGTTCACATTATTAATCCCTGACGTGCATTATGGAATTTTATTTTTAATTAAGAATTAAACTTTTAGATGAGATAATCGTGAATAAGTACTATTTTCTCGAAGTCGTTAAGCTTATTATTTTGTGAGAATTTAAGCATATATACAGTATATCCATCTTTCTGTAATGGCTATGTACTCTACGGTGCATGGTAATCTTGTGTTAGTAAGAAAGATGGCTATATAGACCATGTTTATTTCCACATATGACTGAAACTTTTACTTCAAGTTTAAATGGAAGTACTTTTAAGGAGAGGAATGAATGTGACCTGATTCACTGAAATGATGTGAAATTAAATGATCACATATGAGTAGTCACATTGACGAACGTCTGTCTGTGAATGTGTGGAATTCATCCTCTTATTAGAGTTGGACGGGGCAATTAGATGTATGCTATAGTTTTGCTGCAACTAAGATTTTAACTATGGATTTGGATGTTGACTCACCTTCATAAGATATAAAATGAAAAAAAGGAATGAATTTCTAAAGCAGTGAAAATGATATTGTTAAATTATTGGTTTTGAAAATCATATTTTCTTCTTCTTCTTTTTCAAAATTGTAAATTTTAAAAAGAATAGTTGAGATTTAATCTTGTAAGTTAGATTATTCGAATCTCACCTCCTAGTGATTAAGAGATAATGAGACAAGGAGATAATCTAAATCCACACAAAAATTGGTTTTAAAATTTAAATATTTATCCAATAACTTCAACTAGAAAACTTGTCTTACCTAGTTCTGCTGTTATATATGTTTTCAGATATCAAATTTTCTCATCTACTTATTCTTTTCTTGTTTAAATGAGGTGAATAATGGACCATTAAATTTTATTTTTTAAAATTTAAATATTCAAATCAAATTTATTTAGTCATATTTTTCAAAATTAAAATTTAAAAGTAAAATTGAGATTTAAAAAAATTAAATTTAATGTCCCTTAGTACATCTCATCTAAACAAGAAGAGAATAAATGAAAGAAAAGAATTGTTCCCAATGGGAAGAGCCATTTATCTTATCTTTTCTCTTTTAAATGATAAAGATAGGATTGACTAATCATGTATTGATGGCAACTGACAAGCATGTATGAATTAAAAAACCTACGACCAAGAAAGAGAATTCAAAAAAACCTACATATCTTTTCATTCAACTATACCAACTAATCATTTAAGCTCACATCCTCAACTTTTTTTTTTTTTTTTGGGCGAAAGCTCACACCCTCAACTTGAAATACTAAAATTGAGAGGATTCACAATATTCATTTACATCTGTATATATTTTAGATGAGATAAGTTAGATAAGTACGTCAACATAAATGTGCAATCATTATCTTGCCAATATTAAATACTCGTCTCGAGTTTGGCATGGGAGCAATAATATGCAAACAAAATAATATATATATATATATATATATATATATATATATATATATATATATATATATATATACACACACATATATTACGTTTGACAAAAATGATTGGCCGAAATATGTTTATTCCCCTTCAAGGCTCTTTAATTTGTAATCTCATGAAGAAAGATAGAAGGGACGAATCATCACTTAAATATATATATCTCATACACCACCATTTTTTCAGTATTGTATGATCAGTTCATTTCAAATACTAGTTGACTTCGTCCTAACAAGGTTGGACCAACGAAAACTTTTCTACTGGATTGAGAATAATTATTGAGCCCTTCTAGGAAGAACACAGCAATAAATATAATCAATTCATCTAATCATTCTCCTTAACTTGGTTGGCATTTACATGATAAACTGCATGTAGAATTAATCTTTCTGTATGATTATGCTCCACAAGTTAATGGTGGAAGACTTCATTTTTTTTGGTCCACTAGCTTAAAAAAATTTTAAGAATGTCAAAATCCTCGTTTATATACGAAGTGGTTTTTTCATAATCCAACCTTGTAGGAATAACATTTGAAGTCTCATCCATCGTTAATTTGCACACCATGAAGGTACGTAATGCTTGATTTTATCTTAATTTGCATCCTTAAGTAGATTAACGAAAAAGCTATTTACATTTCAAATGTCTTACTTATTATACAAATTTGTTTTGCTTGAGTGCACCATTGGCCAGAAACAGAAAACTGAGTTCAAAGTCAACATTCACAGCGAAAAGAGCAAAACTGAGGTAATCAAGAGGGCCACCAAACTTTCAGGTATACTTTAACATCCCGTTTCATATTGGGTTTTTTCTAATATTGTCAATACAGATTTAAGCATTTTGAGCTAATAAGTTCAGCTTAGTCTGTTGGCAAGTTAGTAGTTTTGAACACTTGAATTATCTACTATTGTGAACTCGAGTTTAAGTATTTTGATAAATATAATTTTCGATTTATTAGTTATCTAAACTTGATTTTATGTATTGCAACAATGTCAAAGCTGAACGAATACTCATTATATATATATTCCTGAAAAACAGGTATTAATTAATGAGATAAAAGTGAATGATGAGAAGGGGACACTAACTGTTGTTGGGCATGTTGATCCTGCAAGACTTGCCGAGAAACTCAGAAGGCGTGGAGGATATGCAGAAATAATTAGTATTGGACCAAGGAACCTAACAAACCTATAAAAGAAAAACTGATCAAAAAGATCAATCAGAAAAGCCCTGTCCTTCTCCTTGTCAATGTAACCAATGTCGGCCTTTTGTTGTCTGCTATGCTCCCTATGCTGGCCCCATCGGCTATGCTCCCTATCCTCCATGTGATGCTGGTGGCTGTTCCATTCTTTAGAAAACTCTTTAATGAGTTCTTTTCGATTTTGCTATGAGGGAGGCTGAAATCGAGAAATTTATATAATCTTTCAACGATTATTATGGTACCCTTATTTTTCTCCAAAAGTGAACGAGTGAAAGTGGAATAATGTTGGTGTCTCCAGGGATTGGTGGTCAAAACCCTAGTTTGAAAGCTGGTAGGCACAAATATTATCTGATTAAAGCTTTACATTTCAAGGTCATTTCTTTCAAGAAATTATGTTTGACGTGTTTGGTTGAAAAAGACAAAAATAAATAAAATATTCCCTCAAAATGATTAGGGTGAAGTGCACCAGACCCCCTTGTACTTTAGCGAAAGTGCACAACACCCCCCTATAGTTTAAAAACCCCCTGAACTAGTCCCTATGTTTTTTAAAAGTGCACAACACCCCCCTACCGTTAAAAAATCCGTCATATTTAACGGATTTTGTAAAAAAGACGTAAATACCCTCATTTTTTTTTTCATTTCTCTCTTTTGTTTTGTTTAAGCCAAAAAAAAAAAGTAATTTGGTCAATTCATATAATTATTTAATTAATAAATTCGTTAAAAATTAAAAAAAATATCACTTAACGAGTGTGAAGTACACTCTCCGTTAAATTTAACGGATTTTTTAACGGTAGGGGGGTGTTGTGCACTTTTAAAAAACATAGGGACTAGTTCAGGGGGTTTTTAAACTATAGGGGGGTGTTGTGCACTTTCGCTAAAGTACAAGGGGGTCTGGTGCACTTCACCCAAATGATTATATGAATATTTTCGTCTTACCTTTCTTTGCACAAAAATCCCCTTCCAATATCTAACAATTAATATACCCCCATCCTACGAATCGGACTCTATTTTATATCCTATCAAAAATATCTTCTGTTGTACAAAACATTGCATAAAATGAAAATTCCAAGCTATAATACTTAACAAAAAGTGCGACACAACACAAACAATGCCATGATTAGACGAAATCGTTCGGCAGAACCCTTTCATTTTGCACCATGGTTACGCAAATTGATGTAAGAAATCAACCATGACTACGTCTTTTTTTATTTGTGTTAAGGTTAAAAGATGATCAACTTTATATATATGAGAGGAATTATAATATAAGCTTTCTATTACAAAGATCAATTAGCCTTCTCTTAAAATGGAATGGACTTCTATCAAGTAACAAAAGAGACTCTCTAGGTCGAGTAGTACCACTTTGTTACCCAAGTGGTTGATGCAAGTTGAAATTAGCAAGTTAATCAATACAAAAATTTATCTCTCGATAAACATGTCTAACTTGACACCTGGTATGACTTCACAAAGTTCTTTGGCAATCCTCCGTAAGAGCCCGTAGAGGATGAGTGCGGGTCATGCCTCCCGTGATCATTTGATACACCACTTGAGAATCTGTCTCCACAACGAGGTTGGCAGAGGTCCATATCAACTGCAATTCGTAGACACTCCCACAAAGCTTGCATTTACCAAAGATTATCATTTACCCGGAACAATATTCTCCTCCTCCACTTAGTTGCCGACATTGTTGCAAACCTATTGGTTCCATCGCAAACCTAGGGCCTAGGCTTGATTGTCGTAATCTGGTATTAGAAAACATGTTAGAGAGTCAATAACCTAACTACTGAAAACGAACTGTCCGTATAAGATGAGACAAAGAGATGGCTTACTTAGTCAAATTCAAGCAATTATGGACCATTAGTTTTGAATAATCAGTTGTTGATTTGGATTAATATATAGTATTAAATACATATAACAATTAGTTTTTGATTTGGATCATGTTGTATATATTAAATACAAATAAAAACCCATCCTTATCTCCAGTTGTTTAGTTGTTCGATTGTTTATTTAATCACCGTTCAAGTCTCTTTCACACTTCAAAATGCCATAGCTATTGATTTATAATAATCTTTTGATAGATGGTGGTTTCACTGAAAAATTAATTAGTGTTAAATGGAGTAGTATCGGATCTTATATATTGAATTTAAAAGTTTGTAATTAATCCTTAACTTTGTGAGATTGTTAATCAAGTTAGCTTTTACCGGTAATACATAATACGTAGAGAAATGTTAGATGTCATTTATTATAACTTTTTACACTAAATAGGTGGAGACGTATGTCAAATATTATCAATATATATGAAGGAGGAGAAGTCAGCAAAGTTCTATTATGGGGTTAGCAAAAAATAATGTTAATAGACCTTTCCAAGCATGTGATTCACTAGCTGTATGTATTCGTACATATAAAAATTCTAAACGTACAGTTGTGAAAGTGACACCATGATCAAAATAATGTGAAGAGTTCATGACAAGCATGGCTCATGGAAGTAGGCGAACTATTGTTTCTGACATGCTAAAGCTTAATTAGTGAATTTGATGGTAGTGTGGTATAAGTGTTGGAATATTTCTCTTGGGCTACGATTAATTACTTTTGATTTTATAAAATAAGTTGGATAACTGATTTATGGATTGGGTAGTAATCATATTGTTTTTTCTTTAATTCCACTTCATAAATTAATATACGATTAATTGTGTCTAAGCCTATATATTCTAATAAAGTCTTTTATGGGAGGGCCTGATAGAATAAATTATAAATACATGGATAGGTCCTCTCTCCTGTATAACCCTAACACTATTCGTATAAACAGTAGTTGTTCCTGAATAGAGTATTAGGAAAGGAAGACCTATTGGAAATCGGGTAACGATTTCAACTTTTTTTTATCATGACTCAAACAGGTATGTAATTCTGCTACTAATTATGTTTATATATATTGTGCTACAAAATCATGCATATTGGAATACATAACAGGTATATATATTGAATGTTGAATATTTCGTAATTGGTAAAAATTCTATTATATAAGGATGAGTACGCAACCATAAAGGAGTGACATATAACGATACGTATTAGATCCTTGTTAGACTTTTAGATTTCATTATTAGCACACAACTATATGACCTTGATGTTTATATATTGTCAGATTCTCCATGAAGGTAATTAAGTAGCTCTTGAGAATTTGATCCAAGCCCTAAAGGCATGGGGATGGATTTGCATTCAATATGATATCTAATTATACAAATTCAGAAAATGATTGAAATAACAAATAGTCAAGGTGGAACTACTGTTCCTTTTGGATTTAAAAATTATGAAAAGGGTAATTTATTGCAAGTTGCTTAGCCTCACCATTGTCGCAGATTTAGATCCTCTTATTACGTTATAAATAATTTCTTTGCTTGACGAGCAACTTAGTATAAGAATGTGCTAGGACTCTGACTTATTATAACATTTGCCTTCAAATAGATTCTCACTTAGCTTTTAAGATTATCTCGAAAACATGTGCCTGTAGAATCACGAACCTGTGGACATGGATTGTCATTGTAAGGAAAATATGACTTAAGCTTAACACTTCCCGTTGCGCTAGTTACATGGATAGCAGTGATTTGAGTTGATCAGTGTTCGTGCACCTCGGTCGCACATCTTTGGATCTCTTGGCTCGGGTTGAGCTTGTCCGGCTTGGCTTTACCGTTCAATTTGAGTATCGTAAGATGATTCCTATTCTAAAAGCATTCTTGTTATTTTTAACAATATATTTTCTGTCTTGACATTCTCTTCTTAAAAAAACTATTCATCTACGGTCTTTAGTTTTAACCTCTCCAATGTTTAGTCACTCGTCATGTTAATGACCTCTTCAGCCTCGTGATGACTTAGTTGACTTTTTTTTTTTCATCACAACTTAATTGAAACGATTCTTTTAAAAGACATAATGTGTTACTAATTTATCTTTAGTATAAAATAAGAAGCATTTGGCAAACAACTTTAGCGAAATTCAAAAGAATAATTTTCCCTAAGAATAGATTCAAGAATTTTTCTTAGTAGAGGTTAAAGACATAAATTTTAATTATATGAGTGCATTTTTTTCATTGGGGTTAATTAATTTTTTACCAAAAAATATATAGATATTTTACATTTTTTAAAACAAATCATAGAATTTTAATGTTCCTCTAAACCAATGGAACTTATGAAACTAATGGGGAGATTAGTTTGTTGGGTTATTTTAATAACCTATTGTGGGTTTACAAATTATTAACAATTATATTTAGGCTTCTATTCTAATTAGGATATCTAAGTGATCTATTTTAGTAGATCCTAATAAGACATCTAATTTGGTATAGACTCTATAATGTGTGGTATCTAATAGCAACTTAGTCTAGGATTAGTGGGGTTCTAATCATATTGTCTATATAAAGAGGGTCTTGGTCCCCAAGACTAATTGTTATATTCTTCCGTCCTTAATTCTCCATCTCTTGAGAGACATCCATTGAGAGAATTCGATTAGTTTGTGGAAGACCTCACTCCAATTCTCTACAAAGTGATTTCGTCTTCTCATAATTAGCGTTATGGATTCAGGTATGCTGTTCTCATTAATTATTTTGTTTATGCAATCTTGATAATGTAAACGGAGCTGGTATAAATTAATTGAATAGTGTGACTTATGTTCTAACATAGTTATGGATTCAAAATTCACAAGGACTTAAATTATACAAACCATTTGTTGTATTTGAGCTATAAATTTTGAAATTTATAATGGCAACTCAGATCTTCCAATCTAAATGTAAATGTAACCTCATTACAATTAAAATTATGAAAAGGGAGCAGAATTAAAACATTTGCTATCTAAAATATAGATTTCAAGCTCTAAGTCATTTTTCACAGGAGATGCTACACACTATAATGGATCTCCAGATCTCTTACATCTCATACACTAGATCAAATGGCCAGTGGTGTGAACCATTATATTCGAATATCAAGAATTTGAAGTTTTAAAAAACTTGAAACAACCAAAAGCTTAAAATACTTTATCAAACTTAAATACAATCATCCAAAAGCACAAGTAGATTAGAGTCTGTTATGCTTAACTTGTCAAAAGGTGTTTGTATTGCTCTGTTTGGTGCAAAATTAACACATTTGTACGTAATTTTGGAGAATTAGATACCACGTTAATTTTATCACTTTTTATGTGAATGATTATTATTATTATTATCTTATTATTATTATTATTATTTTATTGTTTTTATTTTTATTTTTATTTTATTTATTTATTATTATTTTGTTATTACTATTACTATTATTAATATTATTATCATTATAAAAATTAGTTTATTCCCAAAACACATGGGAAAGGGCTAATCTCATGTAATGGGGAATGAGATTATTTTAGAAATAAGATTCCCAAGTTCATGTGTTCATAACAAGCATGGAAATCATAATAAAGTTGAGAATATCATTCCATTCTCAACTTTATTTGAGTGTATCAATCATTACCTTCGTGTGTTTAAGAGTATAAGAAAAAAGGTGTTTTAGTTGGAAATTCATAGTTCATCATCATGTCTGACTCGTAACAATTTAAATAATGAAACAAAATTGACAAATTTTTAGAAAGATTATTCTACTCATACCACGAGGTTAATACTTAAACTATTGATTTATGAAGAAGTCATACTTCATGTTGAGTTTATCTTCAGCACAGAGGCTGGTTTTAAAATTTACATATCCGTCCAATAATTTCAACTAGAAAACTTGTCTCACCTATCTAGGTTGTTATGTTTTCAGATGTCTTTTCCCTTTTAAATGATAAAAATAGGAATGATCAGGCCAGGAATTTATTTGAGAAAAATACGACTGCCATGCAGTATAAGAGACACAGATGGCAAGTATATAAATTCGAAATGAAATGTTTTCAAAGTGCAGACACAAGCCGTGGACACTGCCCCAACGTGTAAGCCCACGCATTAAAATGGAGTAGAGTTTATGGAAATTTATAAGACAAACCCAATTCAAAAATCTACGATTTGGAAAAAGAAATAAAAAAATTGATTCTTTTCTTTTTTACAAAAGAAACACTTATATTAACAATAACAAATTGATACAAAAAGTAGACCAATATATTACCAAAGTCCAAAAAAAAAAAAAATACGGACAGATAGACTAAGGCCTAACACTAAAAGGTACATCTGAAATCTAAACAAACTAGGCCATATAAACAATCGGAGGTCCAACACCATAAACCCTAAAACAAACCTTGGACCACCAGATCAAGTTTCCGTCATATAGAGTCGACACTAGTGATGACTAGACAGTAACTGCAACACCATATAGAACACATAATCCGCTATTCGAACTAGAACATGCTACAAAGATAATGCTATTTACATGGCCCAAGAATGCCAAAGGCAAGCAAGGAAATGGCATGAGTAACGCCACCATATTGGAAGCTGCAAGATGTCGAAATCTCCATAAGTCATTGAAATGATAGAGTGTCTGGTCACAAGTAGTAGAGACGCAGTTCATCAACGTGCTTCTAAAAATACCACCCCAACAATTAGTCATCAACATGAAGAGTGAGGAGAGAGCAACAAAGACAGACACCGAAAAAACACCAAGTATGAGATGTTGCCACCAAAGCACTCAAATCAAAGGAAAAGATGACTGGGACTTGCAACAACACAAACGGACTCCAAATAAGAGATTTACAACCCAAAAATAGCTCAAAAATACAAAAACCAACGCCAAGAAAGAAAGAGGAGGATTAGGTGCTACGGCCTTGAGGACCATATAATTTAGTACCGAGAACAAGTATATAAAAGTAGTGAGATAACCTTTAACCAGAGGGGATGGTTTCTCCTTCAAAGGTTAGGAGGGAGAGCTTATCTTCAATTTAAAATACTAACAATCGAGGGTATTCATACTCTTCATTTAATACTTTGGATGAGATAAGTACGATATGTGCATTTAGTTATACATATGTATATATTTCTCCCTACCTGAACCTTTTACATGGCGACAACCCAGCTGCTTCATGTATCATACCACATTGCCCAAAGGGTGCATGTTGTAAGGCCAACTTCAACTCATTTCCTACATCCCCATTTACCCTACTTGTAGAGATGTTGTTGGAGATATTCATCTCCAATAGCATCCCTACAACTATCTCTACATGTAGAGATAGTAAAAAAATCCCTACAAGTATCCCTAAACCCAACTAAGGAATTAAAATAATATGTTTAATTAAAAATCAACATAAATAATTAATAAATAAAAATAAAAAAGTTTAATAAAAAAGTTTTAAATTAAAATAATATATTTAATTAAAATAACGATAAATTTTAGAGTAAAATAAAAATAGGGAATCCCTAAAATAAGGAAGGTGTTGGAATGAAACTGAAATAAGGATTCTCTGAAATAAGATGTAGGGAAGTTGTTGGAGTAAAACTAAAATAAACAATCCCTAGATGTAGGGAAATAGTTCAAATTCTATACATGTAGGGAAAAAAATAGATAAACTGTTGGAGTTAGCCTAAGGTGTTATAACTTACTCCTATTTTTTTTATTTTTTAAAAGGTATAGTTTGGATTTTTTAAGGTGATAGTAAAAAAGTTGACAGATAAAAAAAGTGAAATGTCCATAATGATGTACGTGTAGAAAAATATGTTGAAATCTAAACCAAATGATATGGAAAAATATGTTGATTCCTTTTGGAATTCATTGGTCTACCTCACAATACATACAAGAAGAAAGGAAAGAGACATTAATCTTTAAGGATTTTTTGTAAGAATTTTTTGTAATGTAGCAGTTTCTTTGGCATTATATAATAACTCATTGTCCTCATATACGTACTACCACTTGTTTTAGTATTGTATGATTAGTTCATTTCAAAAACTAGGTTGACTTGGTCAAGGTTGAACCAACGAAAACTTTGTACTGGATTGAGAAGAATAATTGAGCCCTTCTAGGAAGAACACAAACAACAATTCAATCAAGTCTTGTAATCAAGATGCTTTATAACTTGGTTGGCGCTTAGATGATAAGTTGGTTGGTATTTACATCATGATATTCCGTATGATTATACCCCCACACGTTCTAAATGGTGGTTAAGACTCTAAACAAAGACTTTATTTTTTTTTTTTTTTTTTTGGGTCCACTTAAAAAAATTTAAGAATGCCAAAATCCTCGCTTATATACGAAGTGGGTTTTCCATAATCCAACCTTGTAAGAAGAACATTGAAGTCTCATCCCATGAAGGTAGTGCTTAATTTGCATCCTTAAGTAGATTAAGGAAAAAGCTATCTACATTTCAAATGTCTTACTTATTGTACAAATGTTTTTGCTTTCATGCACCACTGCCCCAAAACAGAAAATTGAGCTGAAAGTCGACATTCAAAGTGAAAAGAGCAAAACTGAGGTAATGAAGAGGGTCACCAAACTTCCAGGTAAAATTTGACATCATGTTCCACATCATTTTTGTAAAATATATAAGTTCAATTTATAATGCTTTGAGTTTTTCATAATATTATCAACATAGGTTTAAACATTTTGAGCTAATCGATTAGACTCAAGTATGTTGGCAAACTGTAGAATACTTGGATTATTTATTATTATCAACACGAGTTTAAGTATTTTGATATGTACAATTTTCGATTTATTAGTTATCTAAACTTGATTTTATGTGCTGCAACAATGTCATAGCTGAACGAATACTCACTATATATATATTTTTTTTTCTCAAGACAGGTATTAATGAGATAAAAGTGGATGATGAGAAGGGGATACTAACTGTTGTTGGGAATGTTGATCCTGTAAAGCTTGTCAAGAAACTCAGATGTTGTGGAGCATATGTAGAAGTAATTAGTATTGGACCACCGAAAAAACCTGAAGAACCTAAAAAACCTGAAGAACCTAAAAAACCACCTGAAAACAAACCTAAAAAACCATGTCCTCCTCCTTGTCAATGTAACCAGTGCCGGTTAGAAAAGCCATGTCCTCCTCCTTGTCAATGTAACCAATGCTGCCCAAAAAAGCCATGTCCTCCTCATTGTCAATGTAGCCAATGCCAGCCAGAAAAGCCATGTCCTCCTCCTTGTCAATGCAACCAATGTCGGCCTTTTGCTGTCTGCTATGCTCCCTGTGATGGTCCCATCGGCTATGCTCCCTATTCTCCATGTGATGCTGGTGGTTGTTCCATTCTTTAGAAAACTGTGCAATAAGTTGCGTTTTCTCGGTTTTTGCTATGAGGAAGCTTGAAACCGAGATATTTTAATAATCTTTATAGGGGTTATTATACCTCAGGTTGTTCCTCAAAAGTGAGAGAGTGAAAGTATAATAATGTTTATTTGAGATTTTCTTTGGTTAAATCGGGTTAACTATCAGTTAATTTACATACAAATAAATTTCACAGCATGTGAGACTCACATGTTATCTCTAGAACCGATAGTTAACTTGGACTAATCAAAAAAAAATTTATATTCATGATTGTGTTCTAGGGGTTGGTGAAGATCCTAGTTCACTAGTTTGACTTAAAACTGGTTGGCCCCACAAGTGTGATTTGATTAATCTTATTCCAATATTTTACAAAATCATTTCTTTCATGAAATTATGTTTGTGGTGTTTGGTTGAAAGAGACAAAAAAAAAAAGTACAAAAAATAATAATAATCCCTCAAAATGATTATATGAATTTTCGACTTAACATTTTTTAGCACTAAAATCTCATTCCAATATATCTAACAATTATCCCTTCTCCCACGAATCGAAATCTATCTTATATCCTATATATCAAAAATATATTTTGTAGTACAAAACATTGCATAAAATGAAGATTACAAGTTATACTTAACAAAAAGTGCAACACAATGTGATTATCCCACATCGAAAAATGTAATGATCCCACATCAGAATCTCATCCTTACAAAAGATGCTTATTAAGTACAAGGGATTTTCCCACATCGAAAAAGGTTAAAGTCATTTTTCCTCATGAGTTTATAATATAAACCCAAAGTGCCCCATGAGGTTTTAACAATACCCAGATTTCTCCATGAGGTATAACAGAGTTAAAATTTATTAACAGTCAAATATTTGACCTCCTATAATTACTACTTTACCCATGTGCATAATGTACAAATACTATTTTGCCTACACCCCTCAATTGTTATTGTTTCTTTGTCCCGCCACCATCCCCCACTCCTTCCACCTCCGTTGCCAGGAATGAAACTTTGTCTTGATTGATGGCATTATAAGACGACTCTTTTTTTTTTTTTTTAAGTTCAAATAAGACGACTTAACACAAGAAAGCATCTACTTCGCATAAGACAACATCTTCACTTACAAAATACACCACACAAAGACAACTACAAGCAGAATGTCATATTCATACTACATAAAGCACATGTTAGCAAGCTTTTCCTGCTGATGAACCATGAAAACCCAATAACAACCATTGTTAAATCAACAACACACTATAAGGACAATCACATAAAATAACTATGAATGTTGCAAAAATTGACATCAATGCATCAAAACCCATTTGAGTCCCCAAACGAAGATACAAATCTTCACCTAAATGCACATAGGTGCTGTGCACCTACATATATATGTACACGTAAGTTATATATGTGCATACAAACATTAATTGAGATAAAGAAAGAAAACCCAATTTGTATCACAACAAAATGGTACCCGACGAATTCCACTAGGCAGCCAAACCTTCTCTTCCAAGTCCTATTTGCTTTCGGGACACAATGGGAGCAAATAGCAACGATGAAGCAACAAGTAATTGCAAAAATATGGGTTTTGATGCGATGGTGCGAATTAAAAAAAATAACCAATCAGGTGTAAAGGTGGTGGTGGTGGAAGGTGGGGGTAAAAAGAGTAATGATAGTGAGGATGGTGGCAGAACAGAGAAGAGTTCACGAAAGGGGTGTCGGCAAAATGTAATTATACATGTCAGACAGGGGTAAAGTAGTCATTGCAAAGGTCATATATTTGACCGTTAATAAATCTTTAACACTGTTACACTTTATGGGGGGAATATGGGTATTGTTGAAATCTCGTGGGGTACTCTGGGTTTATATTATAAATTCATGAAGGAAAATGACATTATCAACAACATAAACAATGCAATGATTAGATGAAATCGTTTGCAGAACCTTTTAATTTTGTACCATGGTTATAGAAATTTATATAAGAAATCAAACATAACCACGTTTTTTTTATTTGTTCAATTTGTGTTTCGCAGGAACCTTAAAAATGTGTTATCGTGAGAATTTCTGTCCTAGAAGCATTCTTGTTATTTTTAATAATTTTTTATCTTGACATTCTTTTCTTAAAAAATCTATTCATCTACGATCTTTAATCTTTCTTGTTATTTTCAACAATTTTCTGTCTTGACATTCTTTTTTTTAAAAAACTATTCATCTACGATCTTTAATCTTAACCTATCCAATCTTTAGTCACTATTCATCTACGATCTTTAATCTTAATGTTAGTATTCAATGCTTTAAAAAAAATTGTTACTAAATTAATTTTTTTTTAAATAATAGAGTCAAAATTAATTAATGTTAAATAATTAGATCTAATTTAAAATTTTTTAAAAATAATAAAAACTAAATCAATTAATTTTCCGGACCTAATTCCAACTTATCTTTAAGTGCTTGTAAGCCCATTCTAAGAAAGTCTTTGACAGACTCATTGACCCGACCCGAAATACGCAACGGCCCGAGTTCAAGAAGCGCTTTTAGCTCACACTATTGGCGCCGGCGATTCAAGCTGAGAATTTCCATAAGCTATTGTTCTTAGCATTTGCAAATCTCATTTAGAACATTCTAGATTAAACTCATCGAACTTAATCGTATTACAGCAGTTTTGAGTATGGCGATGAAGAGCTCTTGGCAGCAAAAAGAGCTCGCATTCATCCTTTTCTATGCTTTTCTCTTCTACGCTTTTGTCATCCGCCGCTCTCTTCAACTATCTCACGGTACTCTCTCTCTCTCTCTCTCTCTCTCTCTCTCTCTCTCTCTCTCTCTCTATATATATATATATATATATATATATATATATACACATGTGTGTGTGTGTGTGTGTTTTTGTGTGTATACGCAATTACTATTATTTTGAGATTTTTGTGTAATTTATTGATTTTTTTTATTTATTTAATTGCAAATTGCAGATCATTATGCTAAACTTTATCGATTAAGACCGGGATGGATCGATCATCGACTTAATGTATGTAACACTTTTGATTCGATTCATTCAGCATATTTTTGTTATGATTAATCAGTGTAGTAGCATTTGATATTTCGTTTTTCAACTCAGCTGCATATATATATGTGTGTGTGTGAGTGTGTGTTTTTGTATATATACATATATATGTACATGTGTGAGTGTATATGTATGTGTTTTCTGAGACATGTTCGATAGTTAATCATTAAGATATAGTAAAAAAGAAAAGAAAAGATGAACTCAAAGAGCTTTTGTGATAAGTTAAGATAAATCTGTTATTATTGACGAACGGATTAAATCAAAATTTACTATGTTTATTAGAGATTCTTTACTAGCGAGAGTGCTTTAAAATATCTAATTCTCGGAAACTAGGTCAAGGATTTAAAGGATTATTTTATGTTTCGCATAGGCAATACGTGCAAAAGCATTAGAGAGTACACAGTAATTGTACTGGAGAACATGAAGAAAACTATAGTTGACTTTGTAACTATGAAAGGTTAAATTGGTTAAAGAATATGTCCTTTTCACCACATTCAGACATTTATGTACCACATTGAAGTTCCAGCGAAGTGGATGTGTGAAAATGTTGTTCTGACACAATTTGGTTGCCCAATGTACTCATTTGTTTATGTTCATCTTTTTCCTTGGAATTATTCTGTAGGATTTATCTGATGCCCAATGGAGGAACTTTCGGGGAAACTTACCAATTCTGTCCGTGGTTTTTGGAATTTTCACACTGGTGGCCAACTTGTTCAGAAAATATTTGTGTCTAAAAGCAAAGGGGATGTCTATTGTTTGGCTTCTAATTTCTTTGGCTTATTTAACATATCTACATGAACTGAGGTATGTGATCTGTCTGTGAAAGTATTGAAGCATTATATTTCCTTCAGCTTCTTAGATCATTTTCTGTAACAATTATTTATGGTTTATGAATTTGTTGGATGCAGCATTGTATTTGTCCTTGCAATTGCTTCAGGGAATTTCCTTCTTGTAAAGGTGTGTTTCCATTGAACTTCTTCATGTATTCATTTACAATATTATAGTCCAACGATTGTGTTAAATATATTTGCCTAAACAAACAAGTGTGCCTTAGAACATGCTGTGAATTTGTACCCAGCAAGTGATTCTTTATATGATGCATGGTATCAAATGCAATCGTTGTGCCTCCTTTGACTTGCAATTGTGGTGATGATGTGGTATCATGTTGATGATCAGTTTGTTAACAGGGAAGGGTGACCCCATAAATGAATTGACCCAATTCTTTCTGCCCCCAATTTATATTTAGTATTTATATGTCGAAGAGGGAGGGAGGGAGGGATTCATTGGGTTGTTTGATTCGTTGTACGTATGAATCCAGCCAAGAATTCGGTTACATCACAAACACACAGCGAGATCTAAGCAAATATGTACGTATGAATGTAGTTTTAATTGATGCGCTACTTTTTAGGTATAGTATTTCAAGCGAATGATACCTTTATTTTAGAAGATTATAAGGTACATTTTACAAAGTTGGGATTGACACTTGAATTACCCATTGCTAATCTTTACTCTAATTCACAATTACGAGTTTAGGTGGAGGAAGATGCCGCACTTTCATAGCCTCTCTTTATGCATATTATAGCACTTAATGAGTCAAAATGCCTTTCTCTAAGAAACATCTTTTTTTTCTTTCTCTTTTTTCCTGTGATGCATGGCACAATGAGTTCAACCATGAAATAATACATTTGCCTTCATAATGCATGCAGCGTGATTACTTCAATGATAGATCTTGATTTTGCTCACAATTATTTCTTTTCATTTTTCAATCTAATCATAACATGTCTCTGAAATGGAAGCTTTTGTTTTTATGTACCCAACAAATGAAGCTCCTAATGAAATCCTAGATTATCAGGTTTTCTTTTCTGCAGATATTTGGAAGAACCAAATACTTCTCGTACTTGCTCTGGATTTTCAATCTGTCATTTCTTCTTTGTAACCGTCTTTATGAAGGATATCCATTCGCCAGCTTTGGGTAAGTTTTGGTTTCTCAATTTTGAGATGCATCATACACAATCTGTTCTTCAGCATATCCACCAACTCACAATTTTGCTTACATTGGCATAGGCATCGTTGGGCATATTTGGACAAATATCGGGGTTCCTTCAGATGGCACATATGTTTTAACTTTGGTATCTCCTTTCCTCTTTTCACCTGAAATTCGGCTTTGAAAATGTATTATGTGGTTTCATCTGCATGCATACGTTTTATTTGATAGATTAACCCATCAGTTCCCGGTTGATGCTTAACCTTCATGGTCATGTAATTGATAATGGTTCTGTTCTACGTTCATGGTCTCTTATATGAGTTTCACATATGGATATGACTCAAAATCATCAGAATCCTTGGGTGTTCAAACCAAAAACTCCAAGGGCCCACCTGGCATTTATTGGTTTTAATTTTGGACCTCTTGCTGAGAATGAAAAATGTTATTCTGGGTATCACAGAGCATTCACAGGCACTCCAACCATTTGAAGTGCCACAAGAGAAATGTATTACAGAGATCTCCTGGTGTAGGTATAGAGAAATTGTTGATGTGTTGGGAAGAGTTAGTGACATAAAACTGAAAAGTTGTTATGAGAAACTTCATGCAGAATTTCTAGTTGCTGAATACATAGAGCTGCAGAATGTCAAATACCAGAAGACCGACCTGCATGGTCTTTAACTTGAGCATTGAATTTAACGAAGTCATCCGAATGATAGTTGGGTTCTGAAAACTAAACATGTTGCAACTCTGAGATTTTATTCTCCTTCCTCTCTCCTCATCAATGAGTAGTCCAATAATGGATAATTTCCAACAGTGCAGCAATTTTAAAGATATCATTACTTTGGTTTCAGTGATATTTTCCTGTAATTTAGCAAAAAGAACTCTAAATGCAAGTAATCTTGAATGCATTCTTTCTACAAATCATCATGAGAGGAATATCAAACTTTCGTGAGAGTGTAACAAATTGAGTCTCTCTTGCTTGATTATTAACTTAAATATCTGCTAGCATGGTCTTGATCCTATACCGTAGATTTTTATTTCTTTTTGTATACATTCTTTTGGCAGTTGTATTGCGCATGATAAGCTTTGGGTATGACTATCACTGGGCTGATCAATATGGTCGTTTCAATCAGGAGGTATGCTTCTTCTGGCCTTTCTTATTGTAGCATTTTTCTTATAGCGGATTTCCCAAAAAAAAAAAATCCTTTTTCCTTCTAGCAATTCACTTTGTAGTGGTGGAAGTCCTTTTACATATAAGAAGATTCTTTTCAGATTCATGGTTTATAGCATTGATGAAATTCATATAATGCTGTAGATATCAAATCCTTCATCCATGGTTTTTGGTTTATAATATTGCTGTACTTTTAAGCTCATTTAAAAGCACATAAATTTTCAAATGCGGTCATTTGAAGTGTTTTCAGATTTCTATCCGTCCAGGATGTATGTGTATTTTCAGTCGGAGATAAAAGATTGTTGGTAGTTTTAAAGTTCATGCAATTGACTCTACGTGTAAGTGGTAAAATACTCATATTCTGGTGATCACGTCTGATAGCTTGACAGATCTATTATGGCCATTGATTTGTATCCAATAGCAGTAGTTAATGTGCCCACAATAGGGCTGGATATCAGAACTGTCCAAAGTCAAGCTTAAATAAAATACATATGACTGGTATATAATTTCTTAGCTATTCTCTGGATATCAGTCTGCGGGGGAGGAGAATGATGTTATGAACCTTTCCTGGTCTGCAGCTTATGTGGTTATGTGCGAGTAACTTGCTTCTAGCTTTACTTATCCTAAGACAGAAGTAGTACATGATTGGAGCCCCCGTTTTTGTGTTACACTTTGAAACCTTTTAAGTTCAAGTTTATAATTCTATTTTCTATTTCTTGGCTATTGTCTGATGCGTACAATGGTACTTAGCGAATCCAACTCACCACTTAAGTTTCCTTTTCTATTGCTCTTACCATAATCTTGTTTCACTGGTGATTGTAGAAGCACATTCAACGTTGTCATATTTGTTCAACAGGAAGGACATGTTATCTCCTTCTACAGGTTAGCACTGCCTCAAAAGGCTGATATAAATGTACTGAGCTACACTAACATATTCTCTTTTTTAAAATTGTCCGTGCTTTTTACAGGAGAGAAGTGTACAAGATGAGAAATTTTCTTTCATAACATACCTATGTTATTTGGTGTATGCACCTCTTTATATTGCTGGACCAATCATCAGCTTTAATGCATTTGCTTCACAGGTTAGTGATATTGGTCATTCTCCATTATTTCCACCTGGTTTAGCTTAACCCTAAGTTGATGCCACTTGTGAAAAAAATGCTACTAAATTCCATATAATGGCCTTTTAAACTATGAGCACATTATATGTTTCATTATTGGAAAAATAATCTTGAAATTTTTCAAGATATGGACTATGATTTTCTTTGACTGTTGGAGAAGTTTTGATGATATCCATTGAATTAATAAAAAACTATGATTTAGTTGATGATATCATGCTGATGTTTATTGAAACTTTTTTAAAATTTTGACCGGACTGAATTATACTTGCTTAAAGTGCAAATAAACAGTTTCATGTCTGCTAGGTATCTCACAGTGACTTAATTCACTGTTGTTGCAGTTGGATACTGCCCAGAAGAATTATTCATTACTACAAGTAGTTTGGTATGGATTTCGTTGGATTTTCAGCCTGTTCCTTATGGAATTAATGACACATTTCTTTTACTACAATGCCTTTGCCATTAGGTGAGTGGTTAATAGTACATATGTGCACCAGATGATAAGATATGCTTTCTTTCAGTCATAACATCTTTGAATGGAATCTCTCACTTGACTTTTTAGCGGCATGTGGAAACAGTTATCTCCTGCAGATGTCTTCATCATTGGCTATGGGGTAAGTTACAGTATTAATTTTTGTAGCTAAATTATACTCTTGGATTAATTTCTAGTTAGCTTATTTACTTCGTATTCATGTTCCATGTTCTTTACTGGTGAGTGGAAAACTAGTCGGTTAAAGCTGTACAAGAAAATAGTGGTTCAATCATAAGTTGACAGACACTGGATGGAAGTATGGACAAAGAAAACTCACAACTGTGAGAGAGTTTAATTGGTAATGAAAAGTGTGGATGAACATTCCAGGTTTCTTGATAGATGGGACAGATAATGGCTGTTCTTGAACTTGGGGCATGATATGCTGAGCACTTATAAGTATTACTATATATATACTGTGATGTGATTGCGTTGTAATGTGTTTAAGAACTCCGCTATATTTAAAAGGTTATTTTTAAGTGACCTGTAAGTCTTAATATTTCTAAGTTTAAAATATGTATATATATTCTTTTAAGAGCAAAAATTGATCAAAATTGCATTAAAGGAGCTATGTCTTGTATTCCTCATTTTCTTTCTTGAAAAACTCTTACATTCACATCCTTAAAGGAATTCATAATGTTGATGGACTGTTTGATATGAGAACAAGGGATTTGTTTGATAATGATAAGAGTAAAAACTAAAACATGACAGCTGAAATGAATACAGTAAATTTGTCAAAGAATTTACTGCTAAACAGCATGCCCCGTTCATCATTTGAAGGAAAATTGAAGATCATCTGCATTATTTATATCAGTCTGATAAAACTGTTACTTCTTCCTCTAAATGGAAGAATGCGGTTAGGCAATGGGTTTTTGTTAATGAGGAGAATTACAGTAATCAAGCAAAGAAGCATATTAGCCTGTAAATGAGGAAGGATGGAGTTGTTATGTGAGATCCTAATCTATTAAAAATTTGGAAAAGCTTGCTCAAATGTTTTCTTGTTTCTCATCTTACCTAACTAGGACAGCTAAGCCAAGTATTTATGTAATGATGCGATCTCCTTATCACATAGCTTAACTTGTTAAATTTCCATCATTAGGTTGCGGCAACTGACATATATTGCTCTCTATGTCGAAGCAGGTCCTCAACTTCATGTGGCTTAAATTTTTTCTCATCTGGCGCTACTTCCGGTTCTGGTCACTGGTATATTTGCCATCATATTACATTTTTCCCTTTGAACTGCTTTTTCCCTTAACTTCAGCCATGTAACTCTGCTTTTTGTATTGATTCACCCCATCTTGGAGTTCTTGAACATTTGTCTTTCATCATTTCAGTGTGCACAATTGAAGTTTCGATTGTTATCATATGTATGCAGGTCAGTGGCATTGAGACCCCTGAGAATATGCCAAAGTGCGTAAATAATTGCTATAACTTAGAAAGTTTTTGGAAAAATTGGCATGCTTCTTTCAACAAATGGCTTGTCAGGTAAAACTCTGACTTTATTTTCGTTCTCTTTCAGACGACTTAAAATTAATAATAGCATATGCGACATGCTTTCAGGTACATGTACATTCCCCTCGGAGGTGCTCAAAGAAAGCTGCTCAATGTATGGGTTGTCTTCACATTTGTAGCCATATGGCATGATCTTGAATGGTATAATTGACTTCTTTAAACTTTTACGTCACGACCCACAGCCTTTGCGTACTATAATTCAGCTATCTAATAATTTATTGCCTTTGGCCTTAGGAAGCTACTTTCCTGGGCATGGTTGACGTGTTTATTTTTCGTACCGGAGTTGCTAGTGAAATCAGCAGCAAATGCTTTCCAGGTGAGAGCATTCAGGGTTCCCATGATCCTCTAGTTCTTTAAGAACAGTTTTAAATTTTGTTTCAATCCAGAATTCGGAGTTTAAGCCATATATGATGTCATGCTGACTTAGGGTTTGTCTGCCATACATCAGGTGGAAGGTGCTTCTGGGAAATTTGTTTTCCGCGAACTTCGTGCTGTTGCCGGTGCCGTCACCATCACTTGTCTCATGGTTTGTCTGCCACAGATCTATCTCTGATTGACAGTATGACTTTTTATTTGTGTGCACTCTGAAAACCTAATTCGCATGTTATGTTCTTCTGGACAAAAACATGTTCATGTCAACATAGCTAACGTTCCTTCCTATTATAGATTCCTCTAAACTATTGCTATTCGTATCTGTTTCAACTTGTATTAGCACGATGCAATTTGAAAGCTGTTTTTTTTTGCAGGTGGCTAATCTTGTTGGCTTTGTAATTGGACCATCGGGGATTAATTGGTTGATATCTGTGTTCCTTCAGAAAGAAGGTAAAATGCTTTCCTTCTTATCTTTCTTAGTGAAACGCTACAGCAGAATAAATACAAAATTCGAATTTTTGCAGGACTTCCTACGCTCGCTGCAATGCTTATTACGTTTTACATTGGGACAAAGGTAAACAGAACTGGAAATATTTTGCAAGTCACCTAAATCCCAATTTTTTCAGTTCATGTTTTAATTGATTTGTGAGTCTTACTTTGCAGCTTATGTTCCATATTTCTGATGCGGAGCAAAAGAGCCATCATAGTAGATGATTTCAATTCCGAAATCTCAAGGTATGCGGATTCTATGATGTCTTAATATTTGTTAACCGAGGTCAAATATATTTCACTGATAAAAGAGAGTGGGCTTATTTATTCTTTAAAGATCAGCTGCACGACCGACATTCATAGTATTGATTATTTGGTCATAACGCGATGGTGTTTAATTGATATGCTAAAAGGCCATAGTCATTATGTATCTATCAATTGAATGTGCTCAATCCTGATGAATTTTCTTCTGTATACTATGAGATTCTACCGCAGGAATGCAGTATATATAAAGAAAAATGTTCGTTGCTGCTACCAAAGCATTATTATTCTGTGTCAAGTGTGATCAAATTTACCCTTTTTGCGCAGATGCTTGTCAATGTGGACCGGAATGATCATTAACAGAAAATGGTTCAAACCACCAGACGAGGTGATGCTTCATCAAAACGAGTATTACTCCCTATTGCCATGTATTCTCCTTCTAGCATGCCAACATTGAGTAACACATACATGGGGATACTTTTTTTCCGACCACAACAACTATCGAAATTGAGTATACGATTTTCATCACTTGGTAATGGTAGCAGCACATCTGACATAGTTTCTGAGACTCTGATCTGCGTTTATTGGTGGTAATAGGTTCATCCTATTGTCGGGAGTTATTTCAGCATAGATATTTATGCCCATTCATGTTTATGCCGGCCCAAACGTCACCTAATCGCTTATGTAGTAAATCACAGTTTTCCCCCTCTCCGTTGAACAATATGTTGGAGATGGTTTTGACTATAAGTTCTGCAAGTAGACAAAAAATAGTCATTACTAGTGGAGGAATTCAAATGCTAATAACTCTAGCGCGTCAGGAACGCAATGTCATTTACAAACCCCAACGCAAAACTAATTGTTTTCTTACAAGTTGGCGTATGTGAACGTGTCATTTACTTAGTTAAGTGACTTTCAGCAAAAAAAAGAGCTGCAGCTAGGTAGGTCAAAAGAATTAAAATGCAATCTGCTTAACCAGAGTTTGAGCCTTACAACGAGAAACAAGTTGGATACATTGTGCAAGGCTACAGCCAAAAGGATACAAACCACAGGAGGGAAAATCATATATTCCAGAAGCTATACATGCGTACTGAGAGTGAAAAGTCCCAGACAGGAGGGAGGAAAAGTGACCTTCCACGTCGTTCTTGAACCCGAATTACATGAATTTAAGACGGAAAAGAAAAAAAAAGGAAAAAAAGTACTACAAAATAGAAAGAAGCTCTGATCCTAGCACATCCAGCCCATAAAAGTCCTTGAGAACAATGTCTACTAGTCTGCACAAGAAGATGAACTATAAGTGGCACGTTGGGTGTAGTAACTAAAACTAGTGTTTTGAGACTTATGAGGACGACCGATAACCTGGATGCATAACACTTAACTCGACATGTGTTTTTTCATGTAAAACTCTGCCATCCAATTTTGAATTTGCTACCCACTATTATCACCTTAGCATGTTGGTGAAGGGAAAATAAAATACATCCTACCAAGAATCTAATCTGTGCTGTATGTTAATAGTAGATAGAAGGTGGCCAGGGTCTAGTTTTGGTTTTATGTTTCTGTTATAGCCTAATGAGGTCCAGTTTCTAAATTCCGCTAGCTTAAGACTTTTCACATTTAGTTGCAGACTTGTTGAGAGGAAATATTATTTCCTAATATCTATACAGCAGGATCATGACTTTATCTGCTGCTAGTAGAGGTGGTATTATCCCAAAACTTGATATGAATGCGAGTGATACAGCCTATCACAGTAAGAGAAAAAGTTCATAGCCATGAAAATCAAAGCTAATAATGTAAAACAAATTACGAATAGAATTCACTCATCCAATCAATTTTACCTGGCCAGTCATTGATCAGGGTCCATCAGCCTGCTTTAAGGATGTAATGGAATGTCAACTATTTCTTCTTCTTGCCACCACCAGACTTGGTCTTTTTGTTATTACTTTCTTTCTCAACCTTGTCAGTTGCTTCCTGCGATCAAGGTAGCAAATAAGGAAGCGTATTAGTGATATTCCAAAATGGCAACTGAAAGCACGATTAGAGCATTATTCATCCATCAGTGACTTCACTAACAAATCACATGAACTGAGTGACAACATTCTGGTGAAGACTCGAATAAATACAGGTTTTTCAATTCATGAACTCCACAGCTGTTGCTTGTTGGTTGACCAGTATCAAATCCTTAGGCAAATCCATTTCAAAGAAGTGAAAAATCTTTAATTGTTTCAACAATTATTAGTAGGTTGACTAACTTTAAGTAAAGCAGAGAACAATAAAGACTCAGGTTCACCAGAATTTTACAGCTTCATATGCCCAAGAAGACACATCTGGGTGACACCATGGGGTGATTCAAACCCAGAGCCAGAGTTGGCGGATGTAAGCCGCCAACCACCAAATTTCTGGACTGCAAAGATGCCTGCACTGATGATGTCTTAAGCTTGATTACTGATTTCAGAGATCCAAGAACGCATTTGGTCTCCTGTTAACCAGTTTACCAAAAGTTACAGTAATCAGCCAGACTAGCCTTTAGGACAGATCTATACAGTTTACACATAAAAATCGGTAGGAATTTTTACTTATTTCCGGAGGAAAAGTATTGCCCAACTTATTCCAAATGCAGTTATACAAAGACACCGTCTAAGACACATTCTTAGTCCTATGTTGCTGATTTATGCAAGAAATAGAGATGACATCAAGATGGATCCAGGCAACGGCGACATTTACTTGCCCAAAAAACAAAGAAAGGAAGAGAGAAGGTAGTATCAGCATCAGTGTCTTTTCTTTTTTGCTCTTTGTTTTAAAAAGAAGTACCAACTTTAGTGTTAATAAGAACTGCCCATATTAAGTAGTGGAAAAAAGATCATTTTAAATCACAGGATTTCTTTTATTTGTTTCTGAATAACCATAGTAGACAAAACAAGTGTGTAAGAATCTTAAGAAGCTATGCAAGAAGCATAAGCAAGAGATGCAAGCATAGGTCAGTATCCCATGCACTTCAGTGGCATACATGGCATCAAAAGGCAGGGATGCTTTATAAGATTAAATTCTCTCCTGCGCTCATTCAGACAATGAAGGCACACCACAAAAGAAACATTAATTCAAGATCTACCATAGTAGTGAAATAACGGTGATAAAACATCCACATTGCAAAAGTTTTAACACTTACTACAGTGCCAAATATCACATATCCTGTTCCGCATTAGTGGAAATGAAAGCAGCAGAGATCTGGATTCTACACATTACCTTCCGTTTGACAGGAACAGATGCGCCAACCACTGGCTTGAAAAATGATTCTAATCTGTTAGGAAGAAGTAAACAAGAACAATTAATCATAGAAACAACTACGCTCGGTCCAGGTTTACGTTCAAGCAATTCATTCCGGCCCTGTGAAGGCTTGTTCTTGGCAGCCTTGATCTTTTCTATTGCCTGCACATATCCAGATTAGTAGTCATCTGAAGTACTTCTCTAAGGGCAAGATGCACACACAAACTTGTAATTGAAAAATGCAAGCTTACCTTTGTAATTCTGTCACTGTTGAACCCATTTTCCGTCACCAAGAATTGCATCAGCCCCTACAAGGGATAAAGACAACAAAAACAACTATAAATGCCACAAAGAAGAAAGAACAAAATCAATTTGGATTACAAAAGCAACTTACTTCTTCATCTGGAGAAGACCATTTCAGTTCAAGTTGTTCGTCATCATTAAGAACATCTGGTTCATTGAAAAGCCGCCTTGCCTCTTGATATGGCCAATCATCTGGAATTTGGTATCTACACAGATTTACAGAAATGGAACCAAATTAGATATTCATTCACATCCAGGACTTCTTGCTTCATGAAAATGAAAGACAAGATCCACCAACACACATAAACTACCAACACAGGAAAGTAGAATTATCCCTCTTAAATCTTCCTTTTTCTTCTCAATATAGATTTTCGCTCAAAATCACTGGAGTATCATGAAAATGGAAGAGGGAGACAACAACCTTGAAAAGTACGCTGGACATTGGTCCAATTAAGACTGCTGCAGGTGTGGTCCCACTATGCAAGGTCATACAATGTGCACTTATACAGGCATAATATCTGGTTTATTTGCACCAATTTATTCTTCAATCATGGGGAAACTTGAAATTTCAAGTTCTAACAACATGCCCTAAAGGTGAACAATGCTTTTAGATGAGTTTGACTTCAAAAATCAGAAGTGCAAAATGTATGAAAAATTTCTCTCGTTAAGAAAACAAGACTCAGCCAAATGCAACTGAATAATGTAATGATCCCACAAGCCAAAAAAAAAATATAATAGAGAGAAGCATGAATAATCAGTGGGAACATGATATTTTCGTAGCAACAGAAAAAATAATAATAATAATAATAACAATAATAACAGAAGGTGGACTGCATATTCTCCTGTATATTTAAAGCATAAAGCACCTTTCTTTGTTTATGTTCTCCAGAATTTTCTCTATTGATCCATGTTGACGAATAAGTTTTAAAGCAGTCTGGGCTCCAATACCTGATCACAGAATATTGAATTTAGAGAAGTACAACATATAACTTTCAGGATGTCAACATAAAGTAGTGAAGGGCAAAAGAGGTAGCAAAAACTTTCTGAGACGATGATCAACTGGCCCCCTACTTACCCTTTACTCTCAATGTGGAAATAAGATAATAAGGGGGTTCATTGAGTACTAGGCATATTTATACCTCAAAGGAATATTTATTTGACATCAGATGGATCTTTGGCAGTACTCCAAATAGTTGGATCTGCTATCTAAATCAGTTACCGCCTCTTTTATGCTATTTTAAATATCATGATCACGTCATTTGACTAGCATACAAATCTCTTCAGGTAAGTTAAGACGTAATACTAGAATTCCCATGATAAAAAATCAAGGAGCTACAGTGTGAATTCAATTTTCTCTCATTTTTTCGCACGTAAAAATAGAATTTTCTCTTATTTTACAAAAAAGTTCATCTCTCCTAACATAAACAATATACTTTCATAGTTTTCTCCAATAAACAATCAAGAAAGAAAATTTACAAAAAAAATAAATAAAGAAAGAAAAACCATGCATAACTCACATAACACATATAGATAAAGTAGTACATATGCTTAACAACACTTTAATAAATCATTATACCTCGAATGCTATCACAATAATCACAGCCAGAGAGAATACACAAGTCTATGAACTGATCCATTGTAAGGTTTAGCTCCTCCAAAACCTGAAATCAAGTGTGTTAAAGAGAGGCACTTAACATTGAGAAAATTCAATGGCAAGCAACATTTTCAGTACCTTGGAGACTTCAAATTCCATCACTGGAATCTTTTTGGTACTAGGATCCATTAGATGGCGAAGAAACCTGGGAGCTCCAAAAGTTAGAGAATCCATGTCCTCAGAGGCAACTGCATAAACCTGCTAAGAATAAGAAGTCTAGCATGATCTTCCCAATTCTGACTAACTAATAGCATACAGCATAAAGCTCAAAAGATCAAAACATCAACACCCAAGTCATAAACTTGTGAAATGCATTGATCAAAATGTCCTGACTTCACACATCAACAGAAAGACAAAGAAATCCCTTCGCATAGATCAGAAAGGAAATGGGAAGACACTGACCATGCATTTGTGAGACAGATGTATAACTCAAGGACAGTATTATTTAAATGTGAAGAAAGTTAAACAAGAAATACAACATCAATAACATAAGGGGTTTGACTTTCAAGCAAATTATAATGCAGAAACACCGAGATACATGCCTTTCCTGATTTGCAAAGTGCAGCACACTGTGCCTCTGCTTCAGAAGGAGCCTGAGCAAGACACCAGAAGAGCATTTCAACTTCTCACCACCACAAATAATTTTAACTTCGTGATATATAATTCCTCGCAAAGGCCAGCAATTAATTGGATTACCTCAACCACAGGCACTCCCATAAGTCTAAGAAGCTTCTTGCAGTCCTCGTTGTGTTGTCTCGTCACCTGCAAAGGTCAAGCATATGGAAATGACACACATAAGTTTAGAAGGTACATGTGATGAATCTAAACAAAGAAATGCCTGTGAAATAGGAAGTGAAGGACAAAGAAACAGTTCAGCGATTAAATGCATCTAAGTTCATGATATCCTATGGATTAGAGCTAGTCAGTCTTGCTCTGCAATACTCAACAACTTTTATTACCAAAAACTATATGCATTAACACTTATATTAGAACTCCAGAAGAACCTTTACTTTCAGCCAGGACTCAATTACCTAAAATTTAAATCAATGCAGAAAGCTTGGATGGTTCCTGAATTTACATATACGTCTATGCAGTTACTTGAATTTCAAGATAGATCTTCTTGTTGGAGAGAAACTTGAAAATGTGTCAAAGCACCAATCACAGTAAACAAAAGCGATAAATCTGCAAAGACAGTGCAACATAAGATGTCCAAAGAACTCACTTTTACTGTTCTTTTGCTGAATTTCTCAATGTCCTCCAAATTGCCAGCCTGGAATCAGAAACATAGCCCATTATGCAAACGCTACATCTAGATGGAAAAAAGGGGGGAAGAAAAGGGGGAAAGGGGTCACCGAAAATTAAACAAAATGAGGATGACCATGAAACTAGCATGACCACTATAAATATGCAAAGTATCTCAACCTCTTTAGCCTGATTCAAGTCCTCAGTCGCATCTGCCCTTCTTGAGCCACTGCACAGAAAACACGTTACGTCAACTTCCTAATCTAAACGAAAGCGGCCAAGAAAACTGAATATCAACAACAGTAACTTAAAAGGACTAATTCAGAAGTATGAAAAATTACCGTTTTGCAAGCTCCTGCTTCTTCAACTCTGGCGGCTGACCATCAAAAACATAGCTGTTGTACAAAGATTAGAATAAGCAAAAGGTACAAACTTAACTGAATATCATGATAATATAAGAAAAGGTGAATAGGCAAATTACACTGGCTTAATTCCAGCTTCCAGAAGCCTAATTGTTCGGGTGAACATCCCTTGCAAATGACTATGCAAAAATACCACAAAACACATTTAACACATCAACTACCATTAATAGTAGAACAAATTAATAATATACAAAACTCACCAAACCTAGCTAGAAAAAGGAGTTACACACAAACATAATAATTAAAAAAACGCAGCTTTATCTCTTTTACATTATTTTTTATTTCTTAAACAAAAATTTAAGAATGTCGAAAGGTACCTTGTAACATCACCAGCCTCATTGGTGAGAGTTTCCATGCCAACTCTTCCCACAACAATCTACAAATTTCATTCACAATAAATACATCAATTACACTATAAAAAGAACTCCTCTACATACATACATACGTAGATACGTGTGTCTGTGTCTGTGTATGGTGCAACTGATATATGTCTATTTGTGCGTATATATAGGGTAAAATCCACCATAACTGTGATGGTTTTAATATGCAATTTTGGCAAACCATTAGCGACACAGTATTATTCACCCTACACAGTACCCACACACACAAAATTTAATATATACACACATATGAGTATGTATATATATATATATATATATATATGTGCGCGCGTGAAAGGGGAAATGTACGGACAAGGAATTGGTAGATGCTCATGCTGGCATCAATGGCGATTTTTCGGCCGAAATAGCTCTCGAATTTCTGCTCTTTCATAGCCTTGGGAGCATTGTCTGCCAAAAGCTTCGTTAAACCCTAGTACAAATTCACCACAGTAATTTTGTGAATATATAAACACATAAATCATTAAATTCACAAAAGAATATGTATATACATACATACATACCTTTATACCCATCTCAGAGCAAATGAGGTTGAATAAACGCTTTGGTGAAGAAAAAAAAAATATACAAGTTTTTTTTTTTGTCCAAAGGAAAGCTTTAACGGGTAGGGTTTCTATATTTCCCGCCTCTTCGATATATATATATATATATATATATATCGTTCAGTCTTGTAATGTACACGCGGTTTTTATCAGCTGTTACGCGTATCATTCCAAGATTTGTGCATTCGCATTGGAAAGATGCCACGTCATGCTCAGATGTAACTTTCGGGTCAAATAAGATGCCAATCAGAGAAGTCAACATAAACATATATAACCCAGTCCAATTGATACAGTAATGGGCAAAGTGTATAACGGCACAACCATGCAGGCTGGGCTGGGACCAAGTTTAAAAACTTTATACATTTTCCCTCAAAACCCAAAAATATAAAAAATAAGTAGTTGTCTGGGAAGGGGGAAAACAATATTAGTTGAAGAAATGAGGAAATTGAAATATTTCTTTGTAATAGTTTTATTTTGTAAGTTGAAATTTTTTCCTTAATAAAAATTTTGAGGTATCTTTTAAAACTTTAGTATTTAGCAATTGAATTATATATATTGCTTGTTTTATTTTATTTAACAAAAAAATGCTAGCTCGAGTATAATCCGGTTTATCCATTTAACTCGTGTAGAATTAATGAATCAAGCAGGGTTTTTCCTTTTTTTTTGGAATCTCAACTCAGCCTAGATAATAACGGGCCAAGCTAATTCAACATGATGTTCATCGGGCTAAATAAATTCATGGGTCAGTCACAGATAATATGTTGATTAAGAAGTAAAGTTTAAATAATATATTTCATTAGTGTTTTTTAATATGATCTTGGACTCTTATATAAAATATCATAATTTAATTGAAGTGTAACCTCTCTTTGTTTTTAGCATTATCCCTGAAGACGGTGGAGTTTGTGGTTGTTCTTGTGAGCTGGCCCAAACTCAGTTTTGGGCTACCATTTACCATGCCATACAGGCCCAAGAAATTCGATAGAGAGCTAGGCCATGGCCGAGTTTCTAACATTTTATGCGCATGCCTTCTATATTATGTAGTCTGTCTTGTTTCTAATATCGAATCATATGTTAGTCTATGCAAATGGATGATTCAACGGATGCTCGACAGATGTTGGCTCTAAACTTCTTTTACAATATCCATGAATGCTCATATGCAACTTTGGATTCCGAAATTGATTTGATCATCAGAGGGATCTCTCGGGACACACTCTTGATAGGTCTTGTTTTGCAAGTTACTTCCGAAACGTAGTGACGAGCCTATCAAGTCTAGAACTAGACAATTGACCTATAGACTGGCTCTGATGGCTTGGAGCTCTTACGCCCTTAGACAGGCCCTGCTACTGAATAGGTTGGTAACTTGGACCCCATTAAAATGGTGGTTCATGGTATTTGAGTCAATTCATGTCACGTTTGTAGTTGACAATGCTGATATATCCTCATTATTCAAAAAAGAAAATTATTAATTTGTTTTGTAGGTTACTTCCAGAGTGGAGCGACGAGCCTATCAAGTCCGGAACCAGATTTCTACCTTATCAATAAGTGATTGTAAATGCGGGTTTGAGTCTTTTTAACTCCCTAAGGATCATACTCTTAACTGAGTTGAGACATGTTTTTGGTCTAGCCGCTATATCCCGAATTTAGGTTCATGCTCTCCCGTTAGGTTAGGCGATGCGATGCCAACACTGCTCATCCTTAGAGTGTTTGTCTCATGGTGATGTCTAATTCAGTTTATGTATCATAGGCTGATTGAGTAGATATGTTTTTCAAAGTTAACAAAAAGAAAAAAAAAATCTATAGAATTATTCTTGATAAACATTGTTAGCCCTATATCCGGGTCAAATTTTTGCCTAAATTTAAATTAAGAATGTATTAGCGATTTGAGTCAATTATTTTTTGTTACATCATTATTCTATTTATACATAAGTATCTCATAAATCAAACCAAATTTTATTAATTTAAATTTTATTTCACTAAATATAATTAATTATATAAATTTAACGAAACAACTCGTTTCTCTCACCACGTGAAAAAATTACAAAATTTTATTATTGTAGGTTGTGGTAGTATGATACAGGCGAGACTGACCACGACAGCAGTCAAGATTCAATGGCGTGCGCCAAGTTGAATGGGCGCATGTGAGCATGGGACCGAGAAGCAAAAGCTAACGTGTGCTTTGCCCTTTCATTAATATGCTACGTTGAAGTTGAGTTTACCACTAAACCATGTCTCAACTCTCACGTGATGACCAGACAATTATCATGTTCTTTAAGGCTAAACAAACGTAAAATAATTTGTTCGTAAAAATATATTTTCAATGAAAAATAATTTTTTTTAAAATAAAATATTTTATTTGATTCTGTTTGTTTGTCGTAAAATAATTTATTATGACAAAATATTTTTTTTTAAAATAAAATATTGAAAAATATTTTATAGTGTTTAGATGTACAATGAGTTCTGTAAAATATTTTTTTCTTTCAAAGGACATGAAAATATTTTCAAAATTTTGTATTAACCGTAATTGTTTACTGTAAAATATTTTATAGTTAATCAATTTTTTAGTGTTACTAAACACTGAAAAATTAAGTAAAATAGTCACAATTATTGACTAAAAAATATTTTTTAATTGATTAATTTTTCAGTGTTACCAAACATTGAAAAATTCAAAAAATGTTTTCCGAAAAAATATTTTACGGCAAATAAACGGAGCTTGTTTGCAAATTAATTCCACTAAACAGTGGAAAACTGTTGGAGAGTTGCTTAAATTGTGCATGCTTTGCATATTATTATTCGTTTTTAAGTCTTATGTGTGTACGGTTTTACTATTTTTTAAATGTGTAACAGTGAGATTTGAAATTAAAATCAGATAGTAGGTTATAATACTATATTTCGTCTAAAAATTTAAACTATTTGAGAATGAGTTAATTTATTATATATATTTTAAGTATTATTTTCAACACTTTGAAACTACACATGGTTCCTTAAGATTGTTTCCAACATGATTAAAATACCTTAAGTGTAAAAAAAAAAAAAAAAAATCGGAGAGCTATTGAAATTAGTCTAACATACATCATATCCTTCGTCCAGAAAATCTTGTGGTTGTTAAAAAGGACAAAAACAAACTCTTATTTCTCTATAGATGTTTTAGTGTAATTTGAGGAGGGAGTGAATTAAGTTGTTAAAAATAAATTGCTATTAGTACATAATTAATAACCTTGCTAAACTATCTATACTCTACAAAAGGATTATATAACTCTATCAACAATGACTAAGCTTATAAATAATATATAGACTAGGCAAATTAGGAATACAAGATAAGCACAAATTAAAGTGAATAAGTTGAGAGGGATAGAAGAAGATCAAACATAAAAGGTTTTAAGGTGTTTCAAATTGTCTTAAGAACGTTGTTATCAGAGAGATTAATCAAATGATGGTGTAATTTGTAAAACACTAGATAATTATAATGAAATAATCTGAACTATTAAGTACGAAGATTAAATAACTACTTAATCACTTTTTGGACCTATTGTACAATTACACTGACCAAAAAAAAAAAAAAGAGAGAGAGAGACCTATCAATTTATCATGAACCATATTGCATTATTAAAAATTTGAGATTGTGATCCAAAGTGAAGTTTAACGAATATATTCTTATTTTCCCTTTTGACTTTATTTCACGTAACTTATATTTAGGCAATCTTGCGATAGAGGCACAACTTTTAATCTCGAACCTTAGTATATATAAATGACACGCATTTTTTTTGTTTTTTTGGTTCACAAATGAGGCAAAGGTAGTTATATGCTAAATTAATCATCATTTTAGGGGTAGTGACACCTCGTTTATCCTTCTCAAAAAGAAGCTGCAGCTGCATGCATCGGTACCCAATTCACAATACGAGTCCAACAAATTGGCTAAAATAATAATTGACAAGTTAATCCGCACACTTATTCACATGCAACCTTTTATTAATTCACTGCAGATATACCTTGCTTTGAAAGTGGGTAAACTACCCAAGTAGATCATTCCGATCCTTCATACCTTCGTCGACAAGCAGACACATACTGATGATGGTTCGCTCGAGGACTTAATTATAGAAAGAGTCCATTACGTGCAGCAGGCATGCACAAAACTAAAACAATGTAGTAAAGGTTGACGATGACTAATGACGACAAATTAATCTTAGACAAGATCACATTATATTTATTTCAAAATCATAAATTTTGAAGTATAAATACATTTCAATAGATGTTTCGAATCAATTAAAGACTAAATAATTGTTGAAATGATAGAATATATATATATATATATAAATTCAAATTTCAAACCTCAGTTCATGACTATTCCACTCAACCTTCATGGTAAGAATGATGGTGTCTAGAATATATGTCACAATTTACTAACAGATGTTAAATTCGAAAATTGTAATCAGTTCCATACAGCTTGTTGTGATGCCTTGAACTTGATAATATTCATGGAAGGGTACGTACTCTGATGATAATATCCTTTATTGCTTTTGTTGCAGAATAATGGGATGCTTGTGGCCTCACCATAATAACGTAGTACAGCTCAAAAGACATGACGACCCATGAAAAGAAAAGGACTTTAATTTGTAAGCATCGATGGTTCCAGCTACATATCAAACTTAGGAAAGCCATAAAAACTAAAAGAGGCCAGTACCAATGCCTTTCTCCCTTCTTTAAGTATTGCATTTGTCGGCAGAATTTAATTCCATATTTTTAAAAAATTTGGATCATACATCTGCCACGCGGATCATGTGTTCCGGAATTACCTTTAGTGCATGTAAATTCGAAAGACTTCCCAAAATTCTATGTCATAAAAAAAAAAAAAAAAGAATCTTCCAAAAGGCTAAAGTTCTGATCCCATTATTTCGAACCCAATCCCAAATGGTAACTAGTTCAATTTTAATGTTACTCGCTATGTATGCAAGAGGTAATTGCGAGTTCGAGTTTTGCTGGTTACGTTGTACGGTCTTTGATTTCCCCTCAATAAAAAAAAAATGTATCAACTCTCTACTTTGGCTCAATCAATAGCTTAAAATCATCTAGTTTAGGAGAAACTCTTTGATCAATCAGATTAACCGAAACGCCTCTCACATGAGAGATGGGCCCTACACAAGTGAGACCACCTCCACACTAATGTTTTTCGCTCAATCTAACTAACCGAAGAGTGTTTCCTAACTTAGAATACCTATAAAGTAGTAATGGGAGCTACAGCGCTGTTTCAGCTTGGGATCTCATCCGCATTCACCAATTGGTCCAAGGTTATCTGGTTCAGTAAACCTACTCCGAAACATTCCTTTTGCACTTGACTTTATTGGCTCGATAGATTACCTACTAAGAGAAGGCTTCTCTCATAGGGTATTGATCTTGACCTGTTATGTTGTTTCTGTCACGCTGTTATTGAGGACAAAGACCATCTGTTTCATCTCTGCTCCTTCACCAATCGTATCTGAGATAGAGGTTGGCACAACTCTAAAGGACCTAGAGGTCTTAACTGGGAACAAAGTGAGAAATGGATTGTTCATTTAGCCGCCAAATCAACTTTCTAGTCTTTTTGCATCCGTTTATTCCTTGGCGCGTTCATCTTTCACATTTGGAAAGAAATGAATAATAGGATTTTCAATTGTTCTTATCTTAGTGAGGAACAAATTTTTGAGAATATTGTTTTTGATGTTACAGCAAAATTAATTATATATGTTTAGGAAGTACAAACATAGTTTAGTGAACCAAGTAATTTCTATTGCTTGGAGGTTAGATAGTACACTTTTATAAACTTTTTGGAGTATTTTCTTTGTATCTTTTTTAGAGAATAGAATCACTCTTACTTTTAGCAACAACAAAAAAAAAAAAAAATAGTAACTTGGTTGAGTATTGAAGTCAAGGGTTAGATCCATGTGATAAACGAGTTAGGTGCTTTTAGATCTTTTGGTCATACAAAACGAAGTACTTAAATTAAGACAAACATGAATATGTGAATACATAGAGTACATTAGTGACCGTAGAGGCCACATTTGTTTCCTTGTTTAATTATATATAGAAGTCAAGAGCAATGTCATGCTTAATGATCTACTCATAACAACATAATAAGTGATATTTAACAAAAATGAATTGTTGTTATAATTATAATAAAATGATATTTATAATTCATAATGATTAAATTTCACTTATTATATTATAATATTATAAAAAAATTCTGACTAATATCATGAGTGGCATATGATTATAATTTGTTATTCAAACTAGGTCTTTCTTATTTTTTGGTGGAGGTTGGTCTTACTTTAATTATAAATTAATGCTCCATCTTGTTCCTCTCCACGCCGCAGTTCTAATGATATGATTCTCCGCCGTTGAATCTTCTTCAATGAGAAGACCAACTTTCCAAAAGTCACGATGGTCGTCTTTTTTTTTTTTTTTTTTATATATATAGAAAACCCAAATGTTAATAAAATTAATAATGAATAGTAACACTGATACTACAACTAATTATAACAATCCTTCAAAAAAGAAGGATTGTTAAAAAGTTCACAACTCCATCAAGCATCGTGCAAAATACCAAATAGAGTACTAGTATTAATTCAATAACATCAGAAATTCTTAGTCAAACAAGTTCAACAAGCCAGACTCCTCATCCTCTTTCAGCTCTTTCCCTTAGCTTCTCCTTATTCTATTCAGCAGGAAGAGCAACCGCCGACAGTATCGCAACCGCAACAGGGGTTAGGGTCGGGACTGATGGATAATCACTAGCAGCGGTAGTGCAGGTGTTAAACAAAATAAAATAAAAGACTTGAAAACATATGCCTAAACAACAATAATATGAGCCACCATCAAGGTGGCTCTAAATAAGAGGAAGAACCAAAATGATTACATTTTAAGTTATTCGATATTCCAAAGTGCAATAGAAAAAATCTATCTATAGATTACAAAACTTGGCGAACAAGAATGATAAACTCAAATAATAAGAAACCTAATCTAATAAGAAAACCTGTAATTTCCTCCATTTAGTCATAATTTAATGTTCCAATCATGTAATTATACCAAAACCTAAACAATACATATCAATCGCTTTTGCAATATCTATCTAATTCATGAAATTCAAAGAATATTTATCATCAATAATGCCAATGATATAGACATCCAGAGTAGGACATCTCTTTTAGAGGTTATATTAGAAGCTTGCGTATGGTTCGCTACTTGTGATTTTCTGGATAAAACCTTTCAGCTTCGGCTAGCTCGTTAGATTTGACTGAAAGAGAACCATGAATATGATTAGTGTGTTTAATTTCTAATGTCTCCAAAAATATATCTGGGAAAATTTGAGATGAATAAATGTTGAAACCATCTAGATTTTGTTGCTAGCTATCATATACCAATAATTTTATAAAATATCAAGGGAAAAGACTGGCCTTTTGTTTGATAAGTATTTGGTGTGAATAACACTCATTTTACCGACACACAATGGGTAATTTGGCTATTTTTTTTCCCTCTTCAAGGGAGGCAAAGCAAATACTGTACCAAATCAAATCAAATCAAACCTTATCTTATTAGACGGGTTCAGTTAGATAGATTGGATGATGTCATGTATTCCTATTAAAAATTATATGTTTTCTTAATTTTTACTAAAAATCGTTCATCGTCCATTAGCGGCATCAACGCGAGATCTCGCTTAAGCCATTTTCAAATCTTAGTACTAGAACATTATTAGAAGTGAGCATTTGTGTCAATAAAACAACCCATATGTCACGCAATTATCTTCCCTCTAGTTTTGGAACATCTTACTTCTAATAAGCTTCTTACACAAAATTCTTGTACAATTGCTCCACCAAATGATTAAACTAGCACCGCAGGACCGACAACTTAAAAGGCAAAAGCATTCACATACACAAATCGGCTAACACAATATTCTTAATTTCTGTAGCAGTTTGACTAGAAAGGAGCTCTTATTTAGCTTATAAATTGATTTTTTTTTTAAAGTAGCTTATAAGTTTCTCAAAAGCGCTTTTGCAAGAAGTGTGAGTAGTACTTAGCAAAAAAAATAAAGAAGCGTGAGTAGAAAATGCATTCATAAGCCTCTTGTTTTGTATATATAGGAAGTACCTCTACTTCTACTTTTTTTTTTTTTTTTCTGCCTCTACCTCTACTTCTACTTTTTCTTTCTTTCTTTGAGCTAGCTAGTTTATCCATTCATATTTAGTTGAATTATAATCTAAATAACTCACCTATCAATATTCATAAATGCTAAAAAACACTTAAAAAATATAAGTTTTTTTTCTCTCCCCAACCCTAATCCCATGAGATTTAAACACTAATATCTCAACTGTAATGGCGGACCTCACTTAAACTATATATGTTTGTATAAACACTTTTTTGGGAAAAAAAATAGCTTAGTTGAACACCCTTTACGCCTCCAATTACATTGTTGTTTCAACTGTTTTTTTTTTTTTTTTAACTAACTGAAAAAAAAGCTTTTTTTTTTTTTTAATTAATGTTCTCCACATTTGTTAAATTCCCAAATTCTATCTGTCGGTTGCTCCATTCCTTTCTTTTTGTCTTGGTATTGTTTTCATGTCACGGTTCCATTAAAACGAGGTAAATGTCTATGCATATCACATACTTTTAATTAAAATATAGGTGTTATATAGTATGCAATGACAGATGATGATGATATCTTGCTATCTCTCTTGCCACACATGTCGAAATACCCTACTACTCATATGATTGATTCCTAGCTAGTCGTATACGCAAACTTTTGTGATCCCACACTCAACCCAGAAAGTAAAGAGGAGAAGATTTAGTCCAACGCTGTCGTATCACTTTGATTTATAAATCTTGTATTTAAATAAGTTTTTCATCGAAAAAAGAAGAAAAGTTAATTTACATTGAATAGACTTTATGATGAAAAGCACAAGAGTAGCTTTATTATTATTATTATTATTATTATTATTATTATTTTGTAGTTTCTAACGCATTTTTTTTCTCCTTTTTAGTATAAGTTGGTAATGCGTTTTTTCTTTTTTTTTTTTTTGGTATAAGTTGGCAATGCATTTAGAGCGAAAGCAACTTTGCATGTGACAACAATGACTACTCCCTTCAAACCACGTAATGCAAAGACTTCGGTGACAAAACCTCATGGGTCCATTAATCGGGCACATTTAGGATGAATTTGGACAACTAAGAAGAGGTCAATAATAATATAATTATGATAAAATTAAATATGAAAATTTAATTATTATATCATCGTTTTATTATTATCAGTATATGTTATTATTACGAGAAGTTTCAAATCTATGAAAAACTACCACGAATCTGATCAGGCTAACAAAGATGCATGCAAACAATATAATGTGACAAACGTTGCACGATGATGTTGTTAACCATATGAAGCCTGCTCCAAAAGAAGATGTACAGACGTTTTTGATCTAGTGTTATATTTTTTGTTATAAATATAAAATATTAAAAAAATAATTCTCGATATATTTAATTTATATTGTATGATGTACGCTTCCATTGACTCCAAAAAAAAGATGTACAGCAATATAGAGCTGTATCCCACCACCAAATTTGATCACAACAACGGTGGAGACATTAGCGTCCCCACTTGTTAGATGGCGGAAGCCATCAACCATTAAGCTATGTTTAGGATGTGCTTCCATGCTACATTTTAATTATATATCATCCAAGCCATAAGCCATTTAGCTATGTTAGGAATGCCACATGTCTCTGTATGCTAAATTTTAATCTTCTCATTGTAAAATTTTATTAAAAGTAGGTATATTTAAAGGTATTTTTATATTAAAATTTTAATTTAGTCTCTACGAGATAAATTATTAAACATAAATGAATATTAAATTATGTATAGTTTCATTCTAATTGAATTAAAATCTTAAATCTGTTCCTAATTTATATTTTCACCTTAACATCCTTACTTATTTGGACTCTCAAATTTGAGATTCATGAGTAGTATCGTGGTGTGTTATTCTCCCTCACAGTTGAAAAATCAAGGATCGAATCTCATAGGGGGAGGGTAAAAAAAATCAATAGTGGTGAATTAAATATATAATTACTATAAAATGATCTATATCATTAAATGTGAAAATCAAATAATTACATTAACATATTACTACAATTGACCTTTCAATAATGTAATCCAAATCCTCATTTTGGAGTCAAAAGGGGAGAAAAAATTATAATATTTTGATGCTCAAGTCATTTTCTTTCTTTTTCTTCTTTAACTTTTTGGTTCATTAAGGGTAACCGTGCTAATTTGTATTTATTTTTCTCTTTTATTACATTTGAATTCCACATGTTCTTTCTCTTTATGATTTTATTAAATTCAAATAAAATTTAATTATCCTAATTTTTTCCTTTCCTTTATTATTAATTTTTTTTTTGGTCATAATCCTTTATTATCTGATTTCCCTGATTCCAAACGAACCGTTTAATCACCAGGCAGTGGATTCTCACCACTAGTCTTATTTTGCCAAACATGATATCATATGGTATCATATTCTTGGAAGTTGGAGTTGTGCTTTTAACCAATTATAACTAGTTAGCCAAACATGGTATTGATCGGGATTATTTTAAATGTAATTGGCCCCACCATTTTTCCTCCCATTCAAGAAATGCTAAAATTCTCCAACGACTTAGGCTTCGTTTTTTTTTTAAAGTAAAATAATTTATTAGTGAAAAATATTTATAAATAAATTTTTTTTTAAATAAATATTTTTATTATTTAATTGTTATACTTTTTCTATTTGAATATTATAATAAAAAATATTTTACGATGAAATTTTTATAAACACACATGTGCAATGCATTTATATATATATACACACACATAAACACACACGAACACAGATACACATAAAAACAAATATATTTGAGGGGAGGGGTGGGGTGGGGCTGTAGGTGGGTGGAGTTGGGTGGAGAGAAAAATATTTTCATTTTTCATTCATTTGAATTAAACATTTTTATTTAATGAAAAAATATTTTTTAGTTGATCAATTTCTTATTATTATCAAATACTGAAAAATTAAGAAATATTTTTAAGAAAAATACTTTACGACAAACAAATAAATCCTTAACTTAGCAAAAAAATAAATAGAACCTAATCCAAAAGTTGAGTGAATTATTCAAGTAATAACAAAATTTTAAATTAAAACCACAACTTCAAACTCAATTTATTAAAAAAAAGAAAGAGAAAATAGCTCATTTGGTCCTAAATGTTTGAACGTTTTGACATTTTAATCCCAAATGTTTCAAATCGGACATTTTAGTCCCAAACGTTTAATTTATGAGACACTGTTAATCCATTTCATCAAATCTGTTAAAATTCCTCTGTTATTATCACGTGAATGGCACGCGGTAAGTAAATATAAATAGTCATACAGGGCTATTTTTGTCATTTAATCTTACAATCTTTTAACTTCTCTTGGGTGACTTTTTTAATAACGAAAATAGCCCTATATGACTTTTTTAATTTACTCGCCGCGTGCCATTCAAATGATAATAATGGAGGAATTTTAACAGATTTGATGAAATGGACTAACGGTGTCTCATAAGTTAAACGTTTGGGACTAAAGTGTTCGATTTGAAATGTTTAAAATTAAAATATCAAAATGTTTAAACATTTAAGACCAAATAAGCTATTTTCTCAAAAAAAAAATTCTCCAACTTTCCTTTCAACAACACACCTGTCAATCTAGCCCCTTCCCATACCTTTGCAAGATTCTAATTCCAAACGTGTGCTACTTTAATGACAAAAAAAAAAAAAAAATGTGTGCTACTTTTTCTGGTAATTTTTTTTCTTTACTTTCTAATCACGGTAATAATCAAACAAAGATTCTAACTTATGTCCACTCACCACTTCTAGCATCATCGTACGAGCCACGCGTGTATGTGTCTGTCCATTTTGTACACAAACAAGTGAACAACACACATTATATTCACACATAAAAAATCTTTAAAAAATTGCCCGGCAAAACACACCTCCACTGTTCACTCCTCAAAAACACATACATCTCCATAGATCTCTGCCACAATCCAACACAAAGCAAAAGCCAACTAGCCAACTCTCACCCCGCCGCCCCCCCCTCCCCCCTTCACCCAACCCCAACACACACACACACATTTAAACAAATCTCCTTTCCTTTGTAAAACCAGATACATAAAATCTGTGTCTCATGACAAATTAGTTAAAGTAGTTACCATTTTTGACGTATTTAGCTCCCATCTTCACGCACACGCGCATAAATCTCCTTTCCTTGTATAAATAGATAAAAACATAATCTTTGTCTCATGGAAAATTATTAAATAAAGTTACCATTTTTACGTATTAGCTACCATCTTTACACACACACACACACACACACACAATTCGTATAAGTATTTTTTTTTCCAAGATTTGAGAAGTTTGAGATATGAGGGAGCTTACAGGGATGAATTTATGGGGTGTGGTTGTTTTTGGCTTAGTCTTAAGCAGTACATGGGTAAATGGACATGAATTTGATGAACTTTTTCACAACCAAACGGAGGTTTCATACTTGGAAGCGGTGTATGGAACCTCAGCTGCTGCTGCTACCGCCATTAATGCTAATCAGCTCATGGTGGGCCTTACACTCATTCAAGAAGCTGCTGCTAAAGGGGCTGGTATGCTCTGATTCTTTGTCTCTTTGCCTATCAATATTTGTTTTTAAGCTGCAATTTGGGATATTATTTCTTGATTTATATGCACATTGTGGTGAATTTTCTGTTCTGTTGTGAGTGTGTTAGCAACACAAATTGAGGGTTCGCTTGTTATAGGACTTAATCAAATATCTCGCGACACAAGCCACACTCGTGATTTTTGTTGCTAAATGGTTGATTTCTTGGACTAGATCTTCCAATTTCTGATGTAGTTAGTGTATTTTAATTTCATTCTATAGGGTGTTTCCATTGGAAAATGGTTTGAAGGAACGATTTGGTGCAAAAGTTCTGATAGATGAACAGTCTCTTGAAAAAATGCAATTAAAAGCTGCATAAGTAAACCGGCCCTTTTAATTTGAAAATAGTTTGTTGTTACTAATTTTGTGGTGAACAATGAGTGGCTGCTTTCTTTTGGTTGCAAATTAACTTAACCAATATGATTAAGCTGGAATTATATTGTCATCTTTTATTCTTTTGACATGATCATTACTAGAAGGGTATAAAATCTTTACATGATCATTATCGAATTCACATGCTAAATTGTTTCTCTCAGAAGTTATTATGCAGTATAATTGCCCTCATAAATTGTATATGCGCAAACAAGTTTCTTTGCAATTTATCACTGTGGGCATGATATATCTGCTTGTTCTTCTTTACAGTATGCTTGGATGGAACACTACCTGGTTACCACATACATCGCGGGTACGGGTCAGGGGCAAACAGTTGGGTCATTCAATTGGAGGTTTGTTGACAATTTTGCAAATAATGCAATTTCAAGATTAGCTTTATTGCAGCTTTGGCATCTGTTGGAGTAATACACTAATAATCAAGTTTATGGTAAACAAGAGGAATGTGAGACTGGAAAAACTATTAGATGCTAGAGGTTTAATTATACGAATTCCCACTTCATTCTGTTGATAAAGGAAAAGAAAAGGGGAAAAAGATTAAGTGCATTAAAACTTGTATCAGAAATGGGAGACTTTAAGATGATAAAGAAAATGTACTTGAAGTGAGCAAATTTTCTGAGGCCATAAGCGTATAAGTTAAGAGACTTGATGATGGTGGAAATGACTATGTACTTTGTAATTGTATAAGGGTGATGGCTTCATGTACCTAACTTTCTTATTACCAAAAAGCTAATTTTGTGATCTCTTGCACAGGGTGGAGGATGGTGTAACAGCATCCGATCCTGTGTATACCGCAAAAAGACTCGTCGTGGATCATCAACATATATGGAAAAGCAAATTGCTTTTACTGGAATTTTGAGCAATGAGGCTGAAGAAAATCCAGGTTGCTTGAGAAGTTTAGCGCTATTTTGTCCTCTTGTTGTCTTTTTTTTCTTCTTGATATGCCGGTCGCTTTTGGCAGATAACTGGTACTTTTTTTTCCCTGTGCAGATTTCTTTAACTGGAACAGAGTAAAAGTTCGCTATTGTGATGGCGCCTCCTTCGCAGGAGACGGTGAAGATAAGGTTCAAATTCTCAACATCACTAGCACATACATGAATTGCTTTTTAATTAGCTTACCCTAAGGAAAAGTATATTAGTATTTAATTTCTTAGTATATCTATCAGATAGTTGAGCTAAGAACTCTGGGAGTCAATTTCAGAAGAATGGAAGAAAACTAAAATGACCTTTACTTATATGACCAAAGGAATAATTTCTTCTTGAAAAATCTCATTTGCAGACTAGATAGCTATAATGCTCCTATAGAATCTTACAAGGTTAGAAACCCAATTGTTTGTTACGACACATAAACAGTTTAGCAGATATCCCGCTAAAATAAACTGTTGAGTTTTTAGCATTTATCTGCCAAAGGTGTGCTTTGCAAGGGTTGTCCAAGGGTTCAAAAGTTATCCTCATTCATAAAAAGGAAAAAAGGAAAAAAGGAATAGCCTTCTGTCAGGGTATTGGGATTGCTGTTATCTTAAAAGTTTTTATGGCGTCACAGTTTTATTGGTAAAAATTCAACTCTCGACCTTCTCAATATCTTACGCTAGTTCAGGTGTTTTGTTCATCCCATAAGTGATAGCAACTACTAATATTTATACGATAAATTCAAGAAGTATGGAGAGGACTGACCTAGTTTTACAAAGAACGTAATTTTTTTATATTTAATTTGAGAAATTTTAATCTGGAATATATTGTGGTAAATTGGAGCTTCAGATCTTTGGGCAACTTTAATATTATTTTGGTTTAACTATGATAAGTCTCTCTCCAGGCCACAGGACTGCAATTCCGAGGTCAACTCATATGGCAAGCTGCCATGGAAGAGTTAATGTCGAAGGGAATGCGCTATGCCAACCAGGTATAGGTTTAGGATGGTAGTTGTTCCATATTTTACTCCCTGTTTTTATTCTCCTTGTGATATCTTGAATTGCTTTTCAGGCTCTTCTTTCTGGGTGCTCCGCTGGTGGTCTAGCATCTATATTGCACTGTGATGAGTTCAGAAGTTTATTTCCAAGTAGTACCAAAGTGAAGTGTTTGGGAGATGCTGGATTATTCATGGATGCGTAAACGCCAGAACTTTAATCCTCTAATTATAGTTATTAAAATTTTAATATTATATTCTCCGTGGCTTACATTGATTTCAAAATTTCAGAATTGATGTATCTGGTGGGCACACCCTTAGGAGCTTCTTCCAAGGTGTTGTTAGCTTGCAGGTACTTGACTACTTCATTCATGTAATCACCTATAGGTTTATCACGATGTAAACCTAATGTCTCTACCACTTGCTCATATATAGTAGAAATGGTTGAGTTATACTTTCTTTTTCTTTTTTTCTTTTAAGCCCCTACCCCCATGAGATTCGAATCCAAGTTTCCCAACTGCCAGAGGAAATAGTCCATTAAATTATTCTTGAATCTCTGGTTGAGTTGTACTTGATACTATAAAGATTAGTTAAATGAACACCCCATTAAAACTTGAATGTAATGGAAAGTGTACTTGGCATTAAAAACATTGTTACAATAGCATCCTCCGAAGTTGAAGGGTGGATTCCCTTTCAATATTTTCAACAGCAAAAATTCTCTGCGCTGTTTAGAGATAGCTGATAGGCTTTTGGGCCAATCCTTTAAGTACAACGAATATGTAATCTGGTTCAGGAGCTATGGAGATATAGTTGTGGCCTCAATATTATCGTGAAAACAATAATGACATACTATATATATATATATATATATATGTATGTATCTAAATCTGAAAGTATAAGAAAGAGGCAATAGAGAACAGCAATGTAATGGTTCTCTGTGTCTTGCCATCTGTTTAGATTCAAAAAGTTGTTTATGACTTGCTATTTTACATCTCATTCTCCTACTGATTTTTACTGACCCCTGCCATTGCTTTTGGGATTTTGTGTAATTTAACAGGGCGTTCAAAAGAATCTACCACGTACTTGCACTGACCACCTCGATGCAACTTCGGTGAGTTGTCTTTAGTTTCTTGAACTTTTCCCTTCTCTCTGGAGTGGTATGTGTATTCACGTATTTTCTGCTAATGTTTCCTGAATTTACAATTATTTTGTTATCCTTCTTCCTCTCCAGTGCTTCTTCCCTCAGAATTTGATTGGCCACATCAGGACTCCTCTCTTTATTCTCAATGCAGCCTATGATTCATGGCAGGTAACAAGTAACTTCATTGTTTTGTGCTGTTGTTTTACATAGAGATTCGTTGTTGTTAACATATATCAATTCTCATTTACATTGTAAACTGGCAATTGATTTTGATGGTTTCTTCATATCACACAATAATAGAGTTTTTACCTTTGATTAACTTACATTCAGGTCCAGGCCAGTTTGGCCCCTCCATCAGCCGATCCTCAAGGCAATTGGCATGATTGTAAACTGAACCACGCCCAGTGCTCACCGTCACAGATCCAATTTTTTCAAAGTGAGTCCCAGATACCGAATATTATTTAAGCTAAATTCCATATGCTTTAACCAGTCATATAATAATTCAATGAATATACTTGCAGATTTTAGAAATCAAATGCTGAATGCTGTAAAGGGCTTTGCTGCTCTTAGACAGAATGGATTATTTATAAATTCATGTTTTGCTCACTGCCAATCAGAGAGGCAGGATACTTGGTTTGCCGATGATTCACCTCTTATTGGCAATAAGGTATGCCAAAGTCTATGATGTCTTCGTTTTCACGTATCATTGAGTATTCTGCATTTGCATGGAAATTTTGAGTTTTGATGGAATTCAAATACATGATCCAAATCAATAACCAGATCAAAAAGAAATATCCAGTGTATATCCTTCGTAGGCTTTTGCTTACTTTTAATCTTTTCATATCCTTAACCAAATCCATCTTAAAGTTACAAGTCTCTTTTTCTTGCTTTTAATTCCTACATTAAATTAAAGTCATTTGACACCTATACCCATTCCTGACTATTTTCGTGTCATCTAAACTCTTTTAGTAACAAATTGTCAATAAAATCCTTTTGTTATCTACATGAAGGATTCTTAAATTCATAATTTCAAATGTAAAGGATTTGGAATTTAGGAAGTTTATAAAAACCTTTCTCAAGTCCAAATACATCAATCAAACTGCAATGTTTATGTTAACTCTCGGGGTTTAGCAAAAGCAAAGATGAATATACGAAGCTTTACATGGATTGATTTGAAATAAAAGTTGATACAGGTTACCTGCAATCCATAAGTGTCGGTTGCTATAAAAATTGACTGTAGTAAAGAACATGAACATGGAATTCATTTCCTGAAATGCAGCTTTATATATACATGAAAATCACATAAAGATGTTAGCTGCATAACACAGTTTGCTGATTATTTCAATGCCATGACTAGAGATTATCCGTGCTTTCTTTACAGAGCATTAGTATTTGACTAGTTTAGACCATTTTGCATGCAGTACAACGCAATTGTATTGCTAAAGTATATTTGTGTTTAGCATTTGTTCATTTGGAGAACGCGAGTTCTCTTAGTTGACTGCTGTGACATTTTTTACCTTTTATGATGTTATATGTCGTGCCATTTTGCACTTTTTAAAATAGTTTAAAGGAATTGGTATGAACCATGTTTGGTACAATCTGCAGGCTATTGCACTTGCTGTTGGAGATTGGTATTTCGACCGAGCAAGCATCAAGGCAATCGATTGTCCGTATCCATGTGACAACACTTGCCACAACCTGGTTTTCAAATAAGCAGGCATTTATTATCATCCCCATCTTTTTTTTTTTTTTTTCATTTCTCCTAATTTATTTGATCTGATCGTCTTGATCAGCAATCTTCACATGCCATTGATATGAAATCCATAATTGTAAGGAAATTATATTGATGAAGATAATGAGATAGCCATGTCTAAGAAGTGAATTATGTTACTTTTCTGTCTTCCTCTTCCCTTTCCCATCTTCCATAACCCCCTGCCCCCACCTCACCCATCTGCGTGCGCGGGCGTACACACCCAAAAAGAAAAAGGTGAGGGGGAGAGAGAGGAAATACTATGTCCTTTCCATTATGACATTCTCTTCTTTTGTTCTCGTGCTCTTGGCAAGCACTCCAAAACCTACCAATGCTTGTGAAATCTCGGGTTAGGTTGGTTATCCGTTCATCTGACCGAAAGTGTGGATAACGAGACTACCTTCACAACCTTTCTCCCTTTTGTGCTTATGTTACAATAAGGTTAGGCGGTATATGACAGTGTTTTTTCTCAAAAATAAAAGCTTCAATGCAATTCCTGACAAGTCCTCTTGGAAAAAGACAAAACGAGTGAAATATTTCCTTGCATGATTGTTGTGTAATTTGGCTTATGCCTCCATTTGAAAAAAAAAAAAAGTAATAATAATGTTTAGTTGATACTGAGCAAGGGCATGACATGATTTGATTCCTATCTGCAAAATCGTTTTTTACTCTTTTTTGTATAAGCATATCAAGCATAATCCTCTTGAGATTTGATTCCATTATAATACATTCAGACCCAAAATTTTTTAATAACGTGACTTGAATGAGATTGCTCATTATTTTTTATTGGGTGCATTTTGTTTCCTTCATTTTTGTATATATTCTGGCATTTGCCTAATCATGTATCATTTAACAGAATAATATTAATTGGTTCTTGTAATATGAAAAATGAGTCTAAAATATATACACTTTGACTTGTAATATGAACGAACTTTTTTTTTTCCCTTCAGAAAATTAGGAAATTCCATATATCATTAAAAAGATATTATCCAATGGTAGCTTATGAAAGAGCTATGTAAGAGATTAATTAACTAACTCCGTATGAAGATTAATCAGCTAGTTTTGATTTTAAAAAAAATTAGTCTAACACTCTTCGCAAGCCAATTAACGAGCCAGGCATATGACCGAATTTGACTGAACTAAAGTTGAGCCGATTTGGAGCAACTCCATCCCATTTATCGTTTGACTTTAGCGAAACATCTCCAACAACAAAACAAGCTGATCTGTTAACTATAAGATTAAAATTCGCTTCTATCCTCATGTGGGCGTCTTCTGTGATTCTCGGTAAGCGTGCAAGGGAGTTTTACTCAGTTGAAACTTGAATACCTGCAGTCAGGCAGTCTGGATGAATCTTATAAAGGCCGTTGGTAGAAGTAGCTCTTAAAGGAAAAAAGAGTTGTTAAGCGTACTATGAAACTTTTATCTATCCCAAAGATGCTATTAATGAGTCACTACCAGAAACAGGAAGATTCGGAATAAGCTCTAAAGGTATCTTTAATGGAGTTTTTAAATACAATTTTTTTTTTAATTTAGGTATTTTTAGAGACTTCAATATCTAAAAGTAATACTATTCATGGCAAAAGTACGTAGGGTCCAGCACTTTTAGCTTAAAAAATATCAATATAAAGACCCAGACTCTATTTTCTTCAACAAATAGAGTCTTCAAATATAAAACTTTCATAATTTAAATATTTTTAGAGATTCCAATATCTAAAAATAATATTATTCATGACAAAAGTACGTAAGATTCACCACTTTTGACTTAAAAAATGTCAAAATAGAGATCCAGTCTCTATTTTCTTTTACAAATTTGTTGAAGAAAAAATAGAGATTGGGTCTCTATATTGACATCTTTTAAGTCAAAAGTGATGGACCCTACATACTTTTGCCATGAATAGTGTTATTTTTAAAGACTAAGGTTACTAAAAATACCCAAATTAAATTTTTTTTATATTTTAGAGATTCCGTGAAAGATAGCCTAAGATCCTCGATTGGCCAACTTCGTCTTCTAGTATATATTTCCAAACGAAAGAAGACACAGCAAACTGAAAGAGAAATATAAAGTGAAAAACACCAAACAATTAGCTTAGTAAAACGATTGAGACGTGAATGAAAAACTTATTTATATTTTGAATTTAAATCAATTAAAAAATTAATTCTCTAAGGTCAATCCATAAAAATCTTATGTCTGACTAATTGAAAATAATATCTCATTCAGTGAATCGTGTCTCTTAAATTTCACATCCTAGTATAAATATAAATACAAAGGACTTTTAAAAAGAGATATTTGTTTGAAAAATTGTTACACGAGTGACATGTCTGAATCAAATAAATGTGAGACATAAATGCACCTAGGCCCCGACCATAGTACGGTTGTACATGCAAATCATTGTGGCCAAAACAAGTGGCAGAGTTTCAAGTGGAGATTAATACTTGCAAAATAGTTGTAGGGTACAAAAACTAGTGAGTCGTCGAAGGAGCCAGGATGTGCATTGATTGACTGTTTTTTCTGATCTTCAAAAAAAAACAAGTACGTACCAAAATTAATTGGAACATTCTAAAAGAGGAAAAATGAAAAATAGCGTTAAGGAGGTTTGAACAAAATGTCTGTCTTCATTATTTCACATCCAAGTTTTTCCTTTTCTTTTTTTTATTTTTATTTTAACTTTGCTATAGCTGGCTGATTTATATTTCGGCCAGTGGAAGTTTTCAAAAAGAAAATTAACCCACACTAAAAATAAATTCATATAGTTGAAAAATTATATATTTTAGTCCCTATTAATTAAAGAGAAGTTTTGGATCCGTCCTTATTTATATATATATATATATATATATATATGTATATATTGCACATATTTTTTTAGGAACAACCGACTATGTATTAAATTGAACTTCTCAAATTCATTTATGTAAATATAATTTTGTTATCCATATTATGAAAATAGAAAATGATATATATCATTCATGGAGATGTTTCACCGCTCTTCTCATGGAAAGATTGTGGCTTTTAATATACGAGGTTCTTATCATATAAGAGGTAGTGAGAAGCATCAACATCAGTGATATATATCATTTTTTGGATACTCAAAATTCACTATTAGATTATTTATTATTACTATGGAACGCATGAGGTCTTAGTCTAACACTTTATGTTGATTTCTTGAGCTTATGGGATCTCAATATTAATATTATCCACCAATATTCATGTGGGAATAACCTTGGTTATATATTTATATTCCATAATTCTCCAAAAATAATAAAAAAATATATTACTACTGCAATTTCCACATTAACTCGTGTGCCCTCCATTAATTTATGATGTATACTTTGGAGATTGGAATAGGAAAGTACCACTTAAGTTTCTTCTCAAAGATAAAATATTTACTACCATTACACTAGTGATTGTATTCATTTTCATTGTGTAAAAGGCTAGCTAGCACTTGACAAACAAAGATGTGAAGATATCTTTTTTCCATACTAAATGATTTCCTAAATGTAAGAATGAATCTAAAATAAGTTTGAAGCATTACTTAAGAAGCTTTGGTTGCCACTAGTGGCTGAGAGAAAGAGGTTGGGTGGAGTTTGAAGAATTGAGTCCGTATCAGAGATAGTCTCATAGAGGGTTTTCATATTCATCTCTATTTTTGTCTTTCTTACCCACACGCATATGTATATATATCATTAACCATTAAAAGTAATGTCATTTTTCCCTCTTTCAACATCAAGCATTAGGCTATTTTATTGTTAAAAAGTATATAAATGTGAATGAAATTCAAACGCAGTGTCCTTCATAACTTGTATGACATGGATAGTTATCTTCATATATTGCATGTTTTTCTTCCATCCAAAAGAGAATCTCAATATAATAGAATGTGCATTATCTTATTTAACTTTATCATCGATGTCAATGTCAACATTATAATCATCATTGTATTCATTTTCTTTCTTATTCATTCCCCTATAACTTATTCACCATACACAATATGAAAACTTCAATATTCTATTATTTCGAACAATAAAATTTCAAAGAACAACATATCATTTTGCAATATCATATTGTAGATGCCTTTTTCTATATCTTTATTATTGTTCTCTTCTATATAGGAAAATTGTAGGGCCAATAGAAAGAGACTCAATAATTTGGTTCACATGCATTCATAGAGACAACAATATATTTTTAAGTATTTATGCTTTCAAGGAAAGGAGAAACAAGAACATATTCAATTAATATGGGCAGTGTACGTATTTGTGTGTACACGTGGGCGCCGACGGAGACGACTAGTTCCATACCCCACAAATACATGGTTCTTGTGGCTGAAACATCTCAGATGGACTTCTTTGTTATTTCAAACTCTGGCCTACTATAATTGAAACTTTCTCCGAATTATTTATTAGAAGGTTTGCTTACATCTCGAATTTAAATATATAAAAAAAATTAAAAGGTTTGCTTACATCTCAAGTTTAAATATATAAAAAATAATAATTTTTTTTGTAATTGATCTAGAAGGTCTTACGCTTAATTGACATGAATTGGATCATATCCCTTTAGATTATATGTTCTGAATTTTGACATATTTATATCAATCGTCTTCTTGTTATAGAAAATTGTAGTCAAGGTATAAGACATATTTTGAAAAGAGGAGTAAAAAGTCACAAGGGGCCCCCTACAGTCCATCTCAAGAACACTTTTTATGGTTCTTGTGATGATGGTGAAAGTGAAAGTTTGATATGGCTATATTACATGTGGTTTAAACCATTCCTTATATATTCCTACAAGACCATCCAAGAGTTAACGTGTAGGATAATAAATATGTGTAGATTGGAACAAGAAAAAGAAATACGAAGAACAAACTCCCTTAAAATACGAATAATTTAAAATTTTAGTTGTTTGAAAGATATGATTGATTCAGTACTTTAGTGATGGAGTGCTATTTGTAATCTTACGTAAGTTGTGAGTTCGAGTCATTTAAAATTTCAATCGATTGAAAAATTGATACCGTACTAGATGATGAGAAACAAAAAGTAACAAGGCAAACTCTCTTTTCCTATTGTATGCTCTGCCAAATCTCTTGTCTTCCAAGACAACATCGAATTTTCCTTTCCTTTCTTCTTCTCTATGATCTCTTGAAGTATCAGCATCATGATATATTACCATCAGATGTAGGGGACCCTCTTCTTCTGCTGCTCCCAGAAGTAGTAAAAGTGAAGCCTCGTCGACGATGTGTCCACTCCACTCATTGCCTATACACCATAAACTGTACATGCCATGATCACTTTGTGTTGGCCTTCCCAGTCACTAAGCAATACCAACTACTATAGATTGAATTGGAAATTCTTTTGATCATTTTGTTGGTGATATCACCTCAAGAAAACTATAAGACATATATAGGATTAATGTGTCTTTATAAGATTCATGGTCAAGTTGCTTTCATCTTCACTTATGGTTGGATTTGCATGTTAGTTGTGTTTCCTATGCTTTTCTCTCTTAATTTATCGCGTTGTAGAGACTACGAACCTTTGTTTCTGCTTTTGAAAAAGGACAAAAGAAAAGAGAATTTTTTCCAATTAGTGGCTAATTAATCTGGATTTGCCTCCATTTAATTTTTTTTTTTATTATTTATAAAAGAAGAAAACTTATCTCAACTAATTATAATCTAATTTCTTCGATTTGTAGTATATTCATCCACGATTGGTAGTTCCTCCTAAGGTTTGGGAAATGACATTTGGACACTTTTGTATGATCAACTTGTGGAATAAATAAGGTAAAGAAGTATAATGGTATTTAAGCTCCAATTTGAAAAGTAATTATAAAGTGGCACCCTAAACTCTTGGATGGAAAACATTTAGCTCCCTTTGGATGTGAGAAAATATGCCTATGGAAGCCCTTCAATAATATTCATCTTCGTTGGCAACAAAGTTAATAAATGATAAAATTCCATAACAATTGAAAAATTGCAATTGATGAGCCAATCAGAATATAGCTATGAGAAATATTAATGCACAATAATAATAATAATAATTAAAAAGGGAGAATTTTAAATAGTAATTAAAAAGGGAGATTTTTTACGTAGTAGTGGTAGTGATGACACTAAAATTGCAATGAGTACCAAAAAGTTGTACTTTATAATAAAACAAATTCATAGGGCCAAAAATAAACAAAAGATCTCACAAAATCTCCTACAAAATAAGACAAATAGAATCCTTCAACAGTCTCTAAGTGGATAACATCAACAAATGGGGAAAAAAAAATTTGATGAGCTTGTATTGTTAGTTTCTAGATAGCCTTTTGTTGAAAATTTGCTGCCCGAAATAGGTAATTTATTTTTTTGATCTTGAAAATAAATTACACGAGAATAAGTTTTTTTTTTTTTGACAAAAAACTAATGACGGTAATTTCCTAAATCTTAGGGGCTAAAGTATTGATTTTAAAAACCTTAGGAGATGTTACTTAATTTTACCATCTAAAAATTAAAAGTGATGATATACAATCAGAAGAAGTTTACAACACTTTCTTTACAAAGAACATGAGGTAGAAATATAATATGTCTCCCCTCATATAGCAAGAGGAGTAGAGAGAGAGACAAATTAGTTTGTAACAATATTTAATATATGTACTTATTTTCTAAATTTAACATTTTCCAAAAACTAAGATGCAGTTTATTAATAAAAATTTTGACTGAAAGGTGGGTGGATTATCAAAAGAGTATCAAAAGTGAAAACTATCGCCATCTGTGGAGACAATAAGTTACTATCACCAAGCATTGGATAAAATTATCGGATAGTGATTTATTATGACAAAAATTTTAAATTTAAATTGCAACTTTGACTTTCACTACACGAAAAAAAAAAAAGTGAAAACTATCCCCGTCTGTTGGGAGACAAAGATAGACACCCATTAAATAGTGATGGTTCCTTGAATCTTACACCAGAAAACCACTAAGGGGCTTTTCATCTTTTGAACATTTTGGACAGGGTCAATACCATGAGAATCTAAGGTAATCTATCGACCAACGCCAAAAAGTAACAAATAGAATCTCAAAAATCACAAAAAGATATAGGCATGTTACAGATAGTCAACATCTTGAAATGCTTTCTTTGCTTAGTTTAGAGTTTACACACAGTTTATGAGTTTATTACCACACCACAAAGAAGTATTGTATACTTCTGCTTGAGAATAGACAATATTGTGTAATATCCTAATAACTTTTACCATGTTAACGTGATACTCTATTGTTGAATTTTATCTTTTTTCTGCTCCGTCAAAAAATAGAAGCAACTAATCCTCTGAATACCCAGAAGATATAGGCATGTTACAGATAGTCAACATCTTGAAGCCAGAAGAAGATAAATAACAACGGTAAAATTCAAAAAGTAACAAAGCTTTGAATATTATGAAGAAAAAAAAAAAAAAGCAGAATTATTACAACATGTAAAGCCCAAACAAATGAGCACGCACAAGAAATGAAAATGCTAAAAAAACAAGACTTAATAATTCTATAACTTATCCACAAATGATGAACAGAAGCAAGTTTTTTTCTATTGAAATTCCAGTATATAGAACTCGAGAAATTTCTGTAAAGGTCTCCTATATACAGATTAAGAATATTAGAAAAACTCTGTAGCACACACACCTGTTGATTAATACAAAAAAGCTAAGAAAATTGACCAAATGTGGATGAAAGCCTTTGAAAATGCTTGCTATATACGTCAGCAGCTGTAGGTAAAGATATTTGCTGTTGATTTTGATGCCAACTCGTACTCAATGAACCTCCATTTGTAAAGGGTGTCTCTGATTTTGTTGTCTCACTGTATATATTTTGATGAGAAGTTTGATTATGAATTGCATTACCAAGAAAATATGGTGTCTGAAGATACTGATCAGTACTCCACTTTATATCTCCTGTTTCGCCATGTTTATTAACAGATTTTTCACAATCTGTGGAACCCCATGAGAAGCCGCCATTGCTGTCGAGGACGGAGCAGTTGCTTTGCAAGTGATCTAGAGCGCCATTGTTGCTTCCATTGTTAGTGCTGCTGCCATTGTTGCTTATAGTTGAGGTATCCCAAGCTTGAAACTTGTTTACATCAAAAGAGCCTATTGGGTTTTCTGAGGGAAGGCTTAAGGGAGGCTTCATGCGCGGTGATGTAACAACAATTGACTTGTTCATAGATGGAAGAACACTTGCAGCCATGGTTTGATTGTACTGATCAGAAACCGATTCTGGAGACTTCGTGCTAGGATTAAAGAAAAAAGAGGTGTTGGGGTTCATCGATAGCTCAATATCTTGCGCATAATTCAGCTGCTGAAACAAAGCATAGCCCTCTAAACTCGGCAGCTTGCAGGTGGTGGTGGTGGCGGTGCTTTCATTGGTGGTAACAAATCTGTTCAAGAAAAACTCATGAGTTGATGGAGGTGGTGTTGATGATGAATTATTGTAGTTGTTTTCAAGTAAAGCGCTCATGTGGTTTGCGCCCACTGCAAATGGCTTTGGCTTCTCTGCTGCTGCTGCTATGCCGCCATGGTTAGAAATCTCAGCCTCAACATAATTTAGACTGTTCATTTCACTGGATGCTTCAGATGCTTTCTCATTATTGTTTTTGCTGCTTGCTGAGGCCTTCTCTTCATTTTCAACCTCAGATAATGGTTTGTGTGTGTTGGGGTCAATACCTCTTTGCCTCAGTTTCTTCTTGATGGAAGAGTTCCATAGATTCTTGATTTCATTATCTGTCCTTCCAGGTAATTGAGTAGCTATTTGAGACCATCTGAGAAACCATGAGAGAACATCAAATTATGCAGAGCTTGAAGAATTAGAAACTATGTATATATGATGTCGATGAAAGAATGCAAGTTTCTGGAGCAAAAAATCGGGTGGAATAGTCGGGTAATAATTGAACATAAAAAAGAAGCAAGTTTCGTACTTGTTGCCTAGAACTGCATGCAATTCTATGATCAAATTCTCTTCCTCCTGTGAGAATGCGCCTCTTTTTAAATCAGGCCTCAAGTAATTGATCCACCTTAGCCTGCAGCTCTTGCCACACCTTTGAAGGCCTAGAATTAACCACGTTCACACGAAGGAAAACCCAAGGGATTAGATTAGCTTAGCTTGCGAAACAGTGCATTGCACTACAAGAAAAACAGACACGGACGACGCGGACTTTAAAAAAGGACGATAAAGACCAAACCAAGGAACAAGTTGGTGTACCTGCTAGTTTAGGCACTGAACTCCAACACCCATGTCCGTACTTAGTGATATGCTTTACAAGTTTCTCATCTTCCTCTGGAGACCAAAGGCCTTTCCTTAGCTTCTGCTTGTAACAGCAAGAGTGCCTTCCCATGTGGACTGCAATCAAATCTGCAATGCTCACAACAATTTGCTTCTCGTATCGACGAATTGAAAGAGATATCAACCGGAGGCTTTGTGTGTGTGAGAGAGAAAGAGAGAGAAGGGTTGTGAAAAACAAAATGGAAAGTCTAAGTAGGGAATCAAATTGAAAGGGGGGAGGAGCCTTAAGAAGGAGGTCACACTCAGCAGCCGCTGATTCAAGATTGTTAAATTTAATGATTTTTTAATTAATTAATTTGATTATTGGCGATTTATTTTCTTTCAATGTGAAATGGAGAGGCTCTAATATACATCTGACTTGCATACGTCTCATGAAAATTTTGAGAAATCAATGACTTTGACAGCACTTGTGGGGGCATGATGTCAAGATTTTTATTTGGTGGAAAGCAATTTTTTTCATAACTCTTCTGCTATTAGAGTCTAATAAGTAGATAATATTAAATTATCACATCATTAAAAGTTTAATTATTAGAGAGGATATATGGTTGGTTTTAGAACGTTACACATGCACAATTTTTATATTTTAAAATAGGTGGAGCCGAGACTTGAATCTAAGACCGTTTGTTGGCCTGGAGTTCGATGATATATTAAATTACAACCTCTTTTGTGTTTTAACGTAAACAATTTTTTATGTTTTAAAATGGGTGACAAGAAACTTGAATCCAAGGCCGTTTGTTGACCTGGGGTTTATAACATATTAAATTACTACCTCTCTTGTGTTTTAAAATAGATGACAGTGAGACTTAAATTTAAGATGTGTTGACCTAAGGTCTAATACCGTATTAAATTATTATCTTATCAACTTAAACTTTTAGAGAAGAGTTTGTAATATATTTTGGTACAACAGAGGTCAAAGTTGTGAATCGAACTCAAAACTTCTAACTCCAATAAATTATTATTTGATTATTCCACCTAACCCGCAAGTAGTTTGTTATATTATTGTGTTTACCACATAACACAGCAAAAACAAAGGTCATTATACATTGGGAAAAGAGTAAAGAACTGATATAAATTTGGTTCAGACGTTAAGGGCCAAAACTACAAGCATGTAAATAGTTTGCAGTATTTGAAAATGGTGAGATGTTCCTGGAGACAAGAAATTCCTGTGATTAGTTAAGATTAGCAATAATGGTAGTATGCAATAAATTAATGATAAGAAAAGCCTTGCCACAGTTAGACATTCCCTTGTCTATCATGTTTGACACAACATACAAAATATTGAATGCAAAAAATACTCCTTTTGCAAGTAACTTTAATTGCCAGGTGGCCTTGAACTTGCAGCCATTTTCTCTTTATACGTGTCATATAGTATTTTTTTCACGAGAATAAATCATAAATTTTAAGATATAATTTCATAACTGTTATAAGATGATTTAAAAATACATAATTTATTCATTTTTAAAAAATTACTATTGAAAAGGTAAATTGAAGCAAACTGATCCAAGATTCAACTTTCTTACAAAAGCCTGGTTACACATGAATTAATGAAGTAAATTACAGGTCTAAATTCTAGCTCTACAGATTGGTTCTATTCCCAGCTCTGACAATTTAAAAATCAATGTATGAATCATTTTATTCTTCTCAACTCATAATTGCATCGATGAGTTTTGTGCTAGCATTTTTCAATGACAAAACATTGATTTTCCATGGATAATGAAGGGGTATATCTTCTGAATCTATTCCAAATCCTTTGATTCTACCAACTCCCTGTAACATTTTATCTTCTTCTTAGAAAGAATCAAACGAGATAAGATACAGAGAGACCATCCTGCAAATTCATGATTGGCTTTGAATATTGTTTATTGATTATGTTCTCTTATTTAGTTATTTTTTTAAGAGAGATATAGGACATTTTACATTATATAAGATATTACATATGAGATTTAAACTCGAGATCTCTTCCATTTAAAATTAAACGAGAATCATACCACTAGATCAAATGACTAGTAATTATGTCCTCTTAATTATTTTTCGTCCATGAAGAAATCATCTTCATGCTTATGATTAATTGGCAGGCTAGACAAAAAAATAATGTAAGAGGTAAATTAATGTACTCGTATAAAATTAAACACAGCCGACAATCACAATAATGAAGTTGTCTTCGTTTGACTCTAGAAAGTATACTGAAAACTCGAATACTGACAAATGTAGATTAATAATTTCAAGTTACATTTGTTTACAATATTATAATAGAGAGGATTTTAATTTAAGAATGTTTTCTTATTGGTTTTTAAAGAAGTATTTTAATTGCTAAAACGAGAATCTTTTCTCTAGTTTAGGAGTAACTTTAGCGTATGTGGAAGACGTGTATGAATGTTTGTTTAATCATGTCCCGTTGCTTGAAAGTATATGGCATGCTGATCGCAAAACTGATCTTCAACTGCTTAGCCTTTTTGTTTTATTTATTTTTTTGGTTCGAAGAAAGGCTAACTTTTTAGTTTTTGTCCACCATGATTTTAGTAATTTACTATTGTTTCGTAGGGTTTATCATGGTTGTCCTTAGATAATTATTTATTCCAGTATAAAAAGTTATTAGGTAGGAGATTTACACGGTGGGCTATTAGTTGAGTGATCTCTTTAAACTATTATTGAATCAAAAAATAGGTTTGATTATCTATTTTTTTGATATGTAAAGTATTTTTTGAATAATTCAAATCGAAGCAATTAGATCTACAACTCATGCTTCTTTTATATATATATAATAATACTCTTTAAGACATTCTTTTTTCTTTTATTCCTTTACTAGCTGTTAGAATAATCTTTATAATCTTATTTTTGAAAATCAATGAAATATTCGCTTATTTAGCAGAAAAAGAAAAAAAAAAACTGCTTAACCTTTTTCTAGTTTCTTTTAAATTTTAAATTTGGCTTAACCTTACACATGTAGAGTTGTTTTATTTTTAAATGAATAGCGATAAGATTTAAATTCAAAACTTTTGGATAATAATATTATATTAAATTTTTTTCTTTATTTAAAAATTTAAACTATTAAAAAAAATTATTTTATTTATTTACTATTTTCGAGGTGAGTAGCACCGCCTTGATTTATTCTCGTAGTACAAGAGAGGAATGTATAGAGTACCGAAAAGTGATTGTAAGTGGTGAACTAGAATCATCATCTACGTAAGATAAATTTGATGTAATATTTATTAATCATAGTTACATAGTCGTCTAATGGTCCTCTAAGGTGAAGCATGAGGCACATTCTTCTCTTTCTTTTTTAAATAAATAAATATATATATAATTGGAGGTCGAAACTGTGCTCCGTATTTTCTCATCGAATTAGGAGAAGATTTTTAAAATCCCTTATTATCTATTATATTAAGAGTTATAATACAAAAATACTTATCTAGATTATGGGTGTAATACCGAAGGATTGGGAATTTACCTATAGACTCATACGATTATTTGACTTTTATCTAAATTATGCTCTCCCTATCATTGTTTATGCGGGCCTTTCAGGTTACTATTGAAAATTCAGTACAACTCTCAAGTCTTAGTCTTTGAAAAAGACTTTAAAAAAGCAAATTATTAAAACTGATCAAATTTGTTTAGTTTCCTTCTTATTATTGGGAAAATTATATATCAAACTCAAATTTGTAATTTTCTTCTATTTATTCAACAATTGGAAAAAGTGCAACACAGAAAATGGAAGGATTAAGACTATCTCCCAACAATGTTTTCCCCACGTAATTCTCTCGAATTTAGTCATTGCTCATTACCTACTCCAATATTATGCTCAGAATTGAAAATTGTGATGCTTGAGGCATTAAAGTATTATCTTCATATGTAGCTTTTGAGTTGGAATTATCTTCAATATAAATACTCACATAAGTATATGTCTAGCTTTCTCAAACTTGGTATTAGTAAGGTAATTCAATATACGAAATTCTTATCATATATATTTAAAATCTGTGATTTTTAGGTCACATGACAACAACTTTATCTTTCTAACAACATTCTAACAAAAAAAAAAAAAACATCAAAACAAGAGAAAGAAGAAGAAGTAATAGTATTATACTTCAAATGAAGAACGTAAGAAATTACTGAAAGAAGCTGCCTTTGCTCAGGGTTGTAGGTGGCTATCTCATTTTTAATTAATAAAATTAGGCAATAAAGCTTGGTCAAGGAAAAAAAGGAAAAGAAAAGGAAAAAAAAAAAGATATAGGAAATTAAGCTTACAAAATCACTAACATTTTCAGTTGATTAAGGAGCGAAAAGCGTTATAATGTGAGCAACATATGCAGGTTCGTCTAGGTGAGAATGAACCAAATTATATGAAACAAAAAGCCATGACTCGCCTCAAGGGTTATATGGAACCGTCAACTTACATGTTGTTATGAATAAAATTATGAATTCAAACTTATACACTTTTATTACAAATATTATCTGATCTATGCATTGAAATATATCGCTGCACCACTTAATATGTAATATTGAAGTGAGTTTAATTTAATCTTACTTAAAATGAAAAAAAAAAGAAAAAAGAAAGAGGACTACAGAAATGTCAAAAAGGATTTAGATAAATTGAGAAGCATCTTACAATTTTTTAAGTACTAAACTCGTTTTTCGTCATATTTTCCATAATTATGACCTCTTAGATGTTTTTGTCATAGATTATTTCTCCCAAAATTTATTATTATTATTGCTCAGTAAAGGGAAAAACTCATTTCAACTATTTCAAAACTTTACAAAAGGTGGGAGCAAAATAACAAAAACTCCAAAAACATGTCAAATTTACTTATAAAAGACAACTATCGTGTATATTCCACTCTATAAATTGCAATTTTAGTCGGGTTTCTTCTATACCTGACTTGCAAAACAATTTTTTTTATTTTTTTATTTTTTTTATTTCCTTCTGCTTTTTATGGTACTTGTAAAAACGAAATTAACATTAATTGTTAGAATATGCACTTGTCTCATATCGAAAAATCAGAAACTCTAAGACTAACTTATAAAATTCTGGGCTACTCCACTTGGCACTAATTGATTTTAAGATAGAAACTCAATATTCTTAACATGGTATCAGAGTTGGGCCCTTAGTCAAGTTATATTCATTCGCGTGCTACCCATCTTATATCAGGTCTGTTCAATCTTTCGCTTGTGACTTTTCATAAATCAGGTTATACGTGAAGGAGAATGTTAGAATATACATTTGTCTCACATTAAAAAATCAGAATTAATTTAAAGATGAAATCTCAATTATTTTAACACTAATAACATTAAAAATTAATGAGAATTCATTTATCCTCTCTGTATTAATTTGTCTCTTTGTGAGAGAATATGAAGGTTCCTTGACATAGGCGATGTCGTAATTGAAACATCGCATCCAAGAAAGAATATTAAAAATTAGGCCCCATTAAGAGATACGTGTAATCTCCATTACCTCATCATGAACTCGTGAGCTTATCTTTTATAGAGGTGTATGAGTTGTTCTATATATGAAGTCAACTTTTAAGGCATGTTTATTCCCTTTGTTCTTTATTGCTCCAACAGGTTAAATCGTATCATTTGCTTTGCTGTAATTTCCATTTTAATTAATCAACCAGGCATAGAATATTTAAATTAAATTATTTGATGAGTTAGGAAAATATTCCATGTTCAATTAAGTATAGAAACAGATTTAGCAGAAGACATTCTGATCATGTCTGCATTTGAACCATTTTATGACTGTGTTTTTTGCCGTGATAAGAAATATAAAGTTTAATTTTTGAACCAATTATTATTGGTGAATTAGTGTATTATCTTATATACTGATATTGCAAGTCATGATTTATTTATATGAAATAATTATATTATTCAATATCCCCCTTCACGTGTAATCTAAGATTGATTGTAGAAGACACGTGATATCACAGAAAAAGCATCTTTAAATTTAGAATAGTTGTATACTAGAGTCATTGCATGAAATAATAATGTATCTAACATCAAGGGATAATACTGAATCAAAACCTAGTTCCGATATCATAATAAAAGGTATATTGTTCCATCCCAAAGCTTATTAGTATTGAATGAGTTAATTCAAAATCTTATATTTTGTTTTGTTCGTCTTTAAATTTGTATTTTATTTATGTGAAACATTTATATTGAAGTACGTGTTTACTTTATATTGAAAAAGTACAAATAACATCATTTGGTCTTTGGTCTAATGGTATACTCCTCGTTCTAAATGTAAATGATGTATATATTGTACGATTCAAGTCTTTTTTGGATTAAAAAAAAAAAAAAAACGGACAAAGGCAAAAAATTTAGACATGGATGAAAATGACAGTTAATTCTAGGTTGACTTGTTCTGATACTAGTCAAGAAAAGGAGAAAAACATGAGGATGGTGACATTAGTTACCATGTGCACTTATGTGGCGCTGAAAGTTTACACCGACGACTAGTAAAACAAGGGTCCCTAAACACTTGAATGGTCGAAGCTAGACAGACGGTGGGGTGGGGATCGAGCAACCCAATCCAAAACCCAAGGGAGGAGCTACTTTACGGTATGCACGATTATCATCTCTATTTATCTTAATTTTTAAAAAAAAAAAATTTGTGTATGCTTAATGTATTTTTAAGTTTAAAAAAATATCAATTTCGCTGCAAACCCCGAGATATTATTACAGCGAAGGATGAACAAAAATCCAGAACTCTGATTCAAAATTCTCTCGATTCATCCAAAAAATACAATTATATATACAAATGTTAAACTGTATGATTTTAGCCTCTACTAAACAAAAATTCTGAATTCACCACTATTAAAACCAATTCCTAGTTTTAAGTTTTGTTTGGACTAGTTTTTAGACACTTAAAAGTACTTATGTGAGTTTAAAAACTGAAACTAATCTATTTGGCCATTTCTGAAAAAGTTTTTAATAAATGCTGAAGTTAAAAAAATGTGAAAAACAAGAAGCTCTAATTTGGAACTTCTCAAAAAATGCTTTTGTAAAGCCTTTTTTTTTTTTCTCAAATATACCCCTCCATATTTTTGAAAGTTTGATATTGCCCCTAAAATTTTTAAAAGCCAAACAATTAACGACTTTTGTTTAACACAATACTTTTAATAAAAACTCTATTTTAAAAGTTCTATAATTCAAAAACTAAAAGTTCACTGTTAAACTAAACAAAACCTTAGTCAGAATCACGTTAAAATATAATGTTATCTTCATTACTTTTATATGTGTACGTATGTTCTCGTCCCAATTTGCATAGTGCTGAGCTGGGATTGTTTAGGGAGGATGAACATTATTAGTATAAGACTTAATGACGTTGTAAGAGGTCTGTGGTCCACCAAGTTTATCAACAGCCAGAATGCAGAATCACAAATTTATACGCACAATAAATAGAGATTACATAAAAAGAGATGTGGGGGCTCTACACAAGAATATGTGATACCACTTGTGTCGGTGCATTCTCTAGTCAAACTTATTAGAGGTATAATTTGGACAAATCTAAAATAGGAGAATACCATTTGGGAAGAGAAAATAGATGCATCTTCTTTTATGCATAAGTTAGTTTTCAACATGTATATATGAGGTTTCATCTTGCTACACAACAATTTTTTTCATAGTAAGGATTGCAATCAAGCTAGATGTAATATGTTAGACTTGGCCGGAGTATTAACTTTTTCAGGAAAAATCAGATTTTTGTACGTCTTTCACGAATACAATTTTGGCAATCGTATATATAATAATTTCTTTTATAAAAATTAATTGATTTTCAAAATAAAAATATGCATATATTTAAAAGGACTATGACATTAATAGAAATTATAGCTCTTACTGACTTATAGTTCCATATTGGGTAGTTTGACCCTTTTTCTTTCTCTTGGAACTCTGAATAGCGTTTGACCTAAACATTTGTCTACCTTATCAAGGTCTTAATTGTAGAAGAAAACAAATTCCAAAACTTTATAAGATTTTTTTTTTTTAAAAACAACAAATTTCATTAAAATGAAATCAGAACAAGGTACAAGTGAATTATCCTACACCAGTAGGAACAAAATCGAAAGTCAAAATATCCCTTAAGGCAGGGGATACATTTGAAACCAAGTCAATAACTAATTTATTACTTTGTTTTTGCTTAGTCACCCAATCTGTTACAGAATTAGCTGACTTTTTTGTATACTGAAATCTAATATGGTTGATCTCAGCTGCAATCAACAAGAAATCATCAACAATAGACTTAGTTTCCCATCGAGATCCATTGTTAGATGAGGTGATGGCATTAAGGATAGCAGGTACATCATTCTCGATGATGATGAAATCAAGGCCCATACTTTTTGCAAAAAGACAGGCTTGTTTAACAGAAAGAGATTCCGCGACAAAAGGCGAGTTACAATTGACGTTACATGCTGAGCCAAAAATCAAGCATCCAGAGGAGTCACGACCAACAAAGGCAATAGCTGCTTTAGATGGAAATACAAAAGATGCATCGCCATTAAGCTTGAGCCAACTTGGTAGTGGCGGGGACCAACTAAACTGAAAGTGAGAAAAGTTAGAGGTCGACTGGTTGATTGTGTATGTAACATTGGCCTGCAGGTTGAATTCCATCAACGAATAGTAGGCGTTTGACAAAGCCAGTGAGGTGTTAATGTAAGCAACTTTATAAGATTAGTGCAACTAAAATTTGAGATTGACAAATGCATGTATCAAAAAAGGAGTAACTATTAATTAGCCGGACCATGTAACACTTACATGTTGGTGGGTCTATCATTTAAGTCCTACCATCTCTTAAGAACCTTTGGGTTCGGCTAATTTTCTCAAAAAAAATATATAAAGAAAGTTAGAAACTCAAGAACTAGAATGGATATCCCCTTAATTGAGAAAAGAAACAGTAACTACAGTTAAACAGCTAGATATTTTCTTTCCCTTGTTGTCTCAATTGTGCATCAAAATTTTCCAGGGGCCCTGAAATCTATATTGCATAAATATTGAAAACCACCATTTCTTCGGAGAACAATCCTCTCACAACATTATTATGATATGATCGGGATTTAATAATCGTGAATTGTTGACATGATCTCATCATGACTATATTAACAATTTACAATTATTAGATTTTGCTCTTATCGTTATGAGTATACCTATTCTCCATAATTTCACATTAAAATTTTTCTGCTCACTTATTTTATGTGGGTAACAAAAAGCACAATAAAGATATGAAAATTTTATGTATTTGACAAATAACCATTTGACCTTTGAAATAAAAAGTGAACCTCACAAATATAAGACTCACATATTTATAAAAGGAGTTGAATGATTGAAGGTTACATGCAAGATCTTTTCCAAAGTTATTACATTCTTGGACTAGGCCAGTTAATGCTAACAGTTACTCCACAATGAGGGGGAAAAACTTTAAAATTCTTAACCCGTGCATGTCAGATTTGGGACTCGTAAATAGATCTAGAATGTATAGTTGATGAAATAGAGACCTGTATAATGCCAACCAATCAAGAGTCCAATCTCTCTGTTGTGACTCAAGTGCATGTAGCTGTACTACGTACGAGAATGAAAATGACATGAAAGACAACTCGTATCTTTATACTCATATGTGGAGGAAAAAGTTTTTATACATCATCGCCGGCCCGTTTAACTGTGAGTATAAGATGAACTCCACATAAAAAATTAGACTAAATTGATTGATATATAGAAGAGTTTTTTGTATGCAGGTCTTCGCCTAACAATTGATCTATTTTTGAAGCAAGTGGTTCATGTTAGAAGGACCTACCGCTGATATTTGGCACGAAAATTGAGTCATGTTAATATGAGGCTGTGTGATCTGAGCATGTCATTGTGCTTGTTATAAATTTTTGTTGTCTCATTCTTGGTGTACTTTATAGTAGGACTGCAAATTAAGCATATTGAGATCAAATAATCTTGCTAAGGGTACTTTTATGTGGTAGACATAAAATGGTGGTACAAGATGATCGTGATTTAAAATTAAGTTGAAAACTATTAGAGAATGATTTTATATGAATCTTGAAAAGGATATTCATATCTTCAATATTGTCGTATGTTAATACATGTTTAAATTCAAAAGTACGTAATAAATAAATAATAAATAAATAAAAAAGAGCATTGAAGGTATGATATTATTCCAAGCAAAATGATATAAATATATGACGTGTAGTTGAATGAAATCAAATAGTTAAAAATGACAAGAAAAAAATGTAAAATAACAGAAAATGACGTGGAAAAATATATTCTAAGACGTCACCATTGCCATCACTCTTCACTCTTCTTCATGTCTGCCATTTTCACATATAAGTATATGTGTAACATTTTTAATTAATCTATTCTTCATTCTTTTCGCTAACGCCCTTAATTTTGCTTAAATTTTTACCGAATTTCAAAGAGGAATATGCTAGAGTACTTTTCTATACGAGAACATTTTCACATATAAATTAGTTTCCATTCTTTAGAGACTGCAAGTGTAATAAAAAAAATATGCAAGAACAAATCATTTTTATTGAAAATTATACATGCATGGAGAATTGGACATGAAAAAGCCAACCCAATGATTTATATCATGTACATCCCTCACAGTTATTAATGAGACACTAAGACGAGTTGATGATGTCGATTTTGTGTTCGTTGCCGGACTTTTTTTTATCGGTCTGAATATATAGGTCATTATTCGATCGTAAAGAAAAGTGTAATGAATAAACAGAGATCAAAAGGACTCAATTGAATTGTATTGAAGATTCTGAAATGAAAGTTACAAGGAAATAAAGATAGTGCCAATTTTTAGAGAAGAAATTGGTAAACTCCTGTTGAGGTTGAAAATCTCACAGTTGAATTTGGGAGCTGCTTTCGTCGAACTGGACTTCTCAGGTCGGCTTCCGAGCTGTACTTTCCTGGTCGGCTATCGGCCTGCACAAGGAAAGGAAGGAAAAGGCGGGGTGATGACCGGGATTTTCCCCTCAAGCGTGTGAATGAATAGTATGTCCGACGAGGCAAAGTACCTGAGAGCATTTAATAGCGAGATCCCTTTAAATGAAGATGGTGGAGCTCTATTTATACTAAGTTCGGGTCTGACAGCATTTAATGCAATGCAGCTTTATGTCCCATAAGCGCTTTATGTCCCATCGGAACAGCTGGAACTGAGGTCGGGGTTAACGGGGTCGGGTCAGTCATCTAGGTTGGACATTGAGCTGAACGCGTTGTTAACGGAGCGCGGATTAGCCCGTCTTAGCTCGGAATGGTCGGCTCACTTGGATCAGCTCGGGAACCCCTCGTCAATTCTCCCCCCCCCCCCAAGTCGAGATCGAGAGGGTGAGATCTAGAGATAGAAGTTCATCCCGAGCTGTAGGTGCCCGACCCCGATAGAGTAGGGATGGCCACGTCAGCGGTGCATGCCCAACGGATGGCTGCCACGTCACCTGGCGGTTCTGACGAGACGCGACGTTTGGGCTTCCCGAGGCGACTTTCAGGGGCACCTATAAATAGGGCCATACTCTCCGAGATTCACTTCATACTTCGCTTTCAATCTCTCAAGGAATTCAGGTCGGACACCAGAGTGGTCGGACGCAACTAGCTCGGAAAGAATCTTCTCGGGATAGTTCAGCTCGGACCCAGCTTAGTCGGCCGTACTCCGCAGTTAAGAGCATTAGGTACGTCCCGACTCCCTTTAGTCATTCCTGTACATTTATATTTGCTGTAGACAGGATGGGGAGGTCGGAATCAGAAGATTCTCAGGCTATGGAAGTAAGGTCCTATGGTGGAGACGAAAGTCCGCCGAGCTCTGCATGTACCTCCAACAGGATCCGTGGCAGAGAGAGCACCAGCTCGTCCTCAGGGCTGGCTTGGAAACCTAATCGCGGGGAGAGCGACGACGACTGCCAAGTTATCGGGGTCAGATTCGTGAGAGAGGAAGCAGAGGAGGATCCTTTGGCCGACCTGGGAGAGTTCGATGACGGGGAGGATGGGGAGCCATTGAATCGACTGGAGGGTATCGAGATACCACAAGAGTTCTTAGCTGGGGTCTCTGCCACCGAGCCGATCGAGGCTGTCCCAGTCAGTGCTGTTTGACCTCGGAGCTCGGCTTCAGCCAGCGCTTCTTCAATTCGAGGGAAGAGGATCGAGCAGCTGTTTGCCTGTTGCAAGCGTGAGTGCCATTCTACAGTGCAGATGGTGAACGCAAGGCTGAGGAACTGGTCGGTTGACCGGCATCACAAGCTGAAGGTTCCAGGTCGGCAAGAATCGACGTGTTATCCCCCAGCCAACCACTTCACCATATATGATCTGGCCTTCGACGTCATCCAAATCCCCCTCCCTAGCTTCATTATTGGAATTCTGAACTATTTCGAGCTCAGCCCGAGTCAGATGTCACCGAATGGTTGGGCCGTGATGGTGGCCTTCTATGTGTTCTGCCTAGAGAAGGAAGTGGAGCCGACCTTGCGCCGGTTCAGGCATTTCTTCGTGTGTAAACCCAACCCGAAGCAGCCAGGGTGGTTCCACTTCGCAGCTCGGGTCGGCCACTCCATATTCACCAAGTGGCACTCCTCTAACAAGGGCTGGCATAATGACTATTATTGGGTGGAGTCGTCCGTGAACCCTGGATGCAGGCTGGACTGGCTCCCGAGCCTGAGGAAGACCGCCAACGATGACCCTAAACTCTCGAAGGAGGAGCTTAAAGAAGTTGCAGTGCTCAAGCCAGCACTCGGGACGCTGATAGACATTGACAGCGTGCTGAAATGGGAGCGAATCTGGGATTCCAAGTTGTTTGGTCGGGAGCCCGACCTCTCGAGGGATCATCCCCACCTGATTCCCGACCCGGAAGGAGATGACGGGTCTAGCTCAAAAGAGGGTCAGTTTGCAGGATTGGCGTCCAACCTCCCCGTCCTGTTTATTAGCTTTTTTAGGTGGGTCTTCGACTCATTTTTACCTCTTTGCTCTGCTTTTTGCAAATATGGCGGACATGAGGAAGCTTGCATATGCCCAGGTGCGGAGGAAGAGTGAGGTCAGTGGCAAAGCATCAGCTCGGTCAGGACTGGGCGGTACTGGCCAAGGACAAAGGCAGCGCCCCAGCGGCCAAGGACGAGATGTCGGTCCCGAGGTCTCTTCAAGAGGGGCTTCGGGGTCCCCTTTGCCAAAGAAATCGGGCTCGGGCCTAGCGATCCCGGAGCATTCTTCCTCCCGACCCGAGAGCAGAAAGCGGCCTCGGCCCGAACACTCTGGGAAGGGCAAGGCCACGGAGGTGAGCCCTCCCGACAAAAACTTCATGGAGGCGTCCAAGGTGGATCGCTACCCCAAGTTGGCGATGGTCCCCGCGGAGCAGCTCTCGCTTGACTTGAGGACGGCCATAGTCACTGTAAGTCAACCATCTTCTGTTAAGGTTGTATTTTTAGCTCGGCTGATTGCTTTGTTTTCTGCTGAACAGGCCGAGTCCCACATCCTCTCTGCCCCCAGCTTCCTTATCAAGGCCCAGACTCACTGCGTCGAGCTCGAGCAACGATATGTTGATGCCCGAGCCGAGCTTGAAACCGTGAAGGAGGAGGCCGCTCAGAGGCAGAAGGCTGATATGGCGGAGGTCGACCACCTGAAGAAGGAGCTGGACCTGGAGAAGGACCGACGCGAAGCCGCGGCCAAGGACGTCGACCGCTATAAGCGAGAGAAACGGGAGGCAGAGGCTAAGTTCAAGGATCTGGTGGAGCGGGTCGGCGTCCAAGGGGAGAAGGCAGTGGAGGCCTTCAAGCCCAGCGACGCGGCGGTGGATTGGTTGGCCACGGAAGGCGGGGCCATGGCGAAGTACGCGGAAATGGAATTCTACTTCCGAGGTCAAGTCACAGCTCGAGAGAGGGCGAAGACTTTCTTCCCAGCCTCCAAGAACGACTACATCGAGATCCTGGAGGTTCCGTCGCCAGAATTCTGGGAGATCCCCGAGCTTTCGTTCGACCTGATATCCCAGGCCAAGGAGGTTACTGAGTTTGTCCAGAAGGGCCTGGACCAAGTTGGGGATGAAGCTGAGGCCACCACCTCCGCTGCTGCGCAAAAATAGATTTTGCAGTGTTTCCTGAGTAGGGTTATTGTAATCTTGCCCGAGCTGGGCTTTTGTAATTATCTTTCAACTTTAATGAAATGCCTGCTTTACCTTCATTTGCGTTTTAATTGAGTTCGTACACGTACTTTTCTTGTCGCAAATTTTTACTCAAGTAAGTGGGGTCGGGTCAATTCAAATGGACCATTCAAACTCAAGTTTAATGAACCGAGCTCGACGTGGTTAAACGTTTTACCATCCTAATCCGAGCCGGAATAATAGGGGCAACTTTATAATCGTTACCAAATCGAACTCGTCAGTCCGTTACAATATTGGTCAAACTAATGTTGACAAATATACCGACCTGAAGCCGGGATACTCCGAGTTGGAACATAATCCGAACTGGCAAATTTAATCAAGTCGTTATTGATTATACCCGAGCTGGAACTTAGTCCGAGCTAGTTTACTTCGTGATTACGCGTGGCCACTGCGTTAATCTGAGTTGGAGTAATTTTTGTTGTAGCACTTGGGCCCGAGTCGGGCATTGCGCCGCAGTCTGTTCACAGGTCGGGCATTCGTACTAGTTTACAAAATTGCATTGCATTGAATTTGTACAAGTAATGTTTCGGCCCGGGGCCTTTACAAAATACTTCGGCTCGGGGCCGTTTACAAAATATGTCGGCTCGGAGCTGTTTTTTAGACAAAATACCGCTTCAGATGTTCTGAATGCCATGCATTTTTCAACAATTTCCCGTTCTTGTCGCGAAGATAGAAGGTCCCGGGTCGGACTTCTTTCATGACTTCGTAGGGTCCCTCCCAGGTCGGAAAGAGCTTGTTAACGGAGCGCGGCAAAAAGATGGCCTTTCTGAGTACGAGGTCGCCGACCTTAATAGGCTTAGGCTTGACCTGTTTGGAAAAGGCTCTTTTCATCACAGCTTTGCTGGCCAGCATTTTGATTTGAGCTTTAGCTCGGAGCTCTTCGGCGAGGTCGAGCTCTTCACGGATTCGTGCTCCGTTTGTTTCTGGGTCATGGTGGAGGGTCCTACTGGTCGGAGACCTGATCTCCACTAGCAGCACTGCTTGAGTGCCGAAGGTTAGTTCGAAGGGCGATTCTCCCGTCGCCGAGCTGGTGTTGGTCCGCTGAGCCCACATCACATCTGGAAGAATTGATGCCCATTGGCCCTCTGCTTCCTCCAGCTTGGTTTTCAGGCCCTGCAAAATGATTTGGTTAGTCCTTTCAACTTGGCCATTACTTTGAGGGTGAGCAACGGACGAGAATCTGAGGTCGATCCCAATCTCAGCACATTTGCCTCGAAAGTATGCACTGTCGAATTGTTTGCCGTGGTCAGTGACGATAACCTTTGGCACCCCAAATCGACAAATGATACTTTTCCATACGAAATCCCAAGCTGCCTTTTCTGTTATTCTAGCAACACCTTCAGTCTCGGGCCATTTAGTGAAGTAGTCTTCAGCCACGAAGGCGTGCTTCTTTTGGCCAACACTGGTCGGCAAGGGACCGATTATGTCTAGACCCCACTGATAGAATGGCCAAGGGCTTACCATCACTGTGAGGTCCACAGCAGGCTTCCGTTGCACGTTGGCGAACCTCTGGCAGGTGTCGCACTTTTTTACATACTCTTTGGCATCTTGTTCTAAGGTTGGCCAGAAATAGCCTTGCCTTAATGCCTTCCGAGCCAGAGCTTTACCCCCCAAGTGGTTTCCACATACCCCTTCATGAATCTCCCGGAGTACATAGTTTCCCTCCTCGGGTCCTACACATTTCAAAAGGGGCCAGGTGTAGGCTCTTTTATAGAGTTGCCCGGCGATTATGACAAACCTTGAGGCCTGTTTCATGAGTTTCTGAGCTGCTTTTTCATCCTTTGGGGTCATACCCCCTTCCAAGTAGTCCATGATTGGTTTGGTCCAATCTGGACTTAAATTGAGCTCGGCTACCGCCTGTACTCCCAACTGAATACTAGGTTCGGATACTTCCTCCACATGGACCAGGGCAGGTCGGCTTTCGCCCAAAGCCAACCTGGACAAGGCATCAGCCTTCATGTTCTCTTCCCTGGGAATCTGCTGTATCGTGAACCTTTTGAGTGCTGAGGTCAAATCCTTGACTCTGTTGAGGTAGGCTAGCATAGCACTGTCATTGGCTTCGAACTCTCCCGATATCTGACTAGAGACCAACTGAGAGGCGGTGCTCAGGTCGACTGTCTGTGCCCCGAGCTGAGCTGTAATTTTCAGTCCTGCAATCACCGCTTCGTACTCTGCTTCATTGTTAGACGCCGGGAAGGTGAACTTGAGGGAGTACTGGTGCTCATGCTGGTTTGGGTCGAGGATGACCACCCCAGCTCCGCTTCTGGACTTCCCTGAGGCCCCATCCACATGGACCTTCCACACGTCCTCCGAGTCATGTTCTGCTCGGCCAGTGCATTCTACAACAAAGTCTGCAATGGCTTGGGCTTTGATGGCTGTCCTGGGCTGGTAGGTGATGTCAAATTGACTCAGCTCAACTGCCTATTTTAGTAGCCTGCTCGACGCCTCTGGCTTGTGCATGATGGACTTGAGCGGAGCATCAGTCATGACCTTAATTGGATGAGCATCAAAGTATGGCTTCAACTTTCTAGCCGCCGTGATGAGCACGAGGGTGAGTTTTTCCAAGGAAGAGTATCTCGCCTCGGCTCCCTGCAAGGTTTTACTAATATAATAGACCGGCTTCTGTTCCTTTCCTTCTTCTCGGACTAGTGCCGCCGCTACTGCTGTTCCCGAGCATGCTAAGTATATTATTAGCTCCTCCCCTTCCTCAGGTCGGGATAACAGGGGTGGCGAGGCTAAATACCTTTTCAGCTCTTGGAAGGCGTTCTGGCATTCCTCCGTCCATTCAAAGTTCTTAGGATTCCTCAATATTTTGAATAGAGGAGCACACTTGTCCGCCGACCAGGACATGAATCTGCTCAGTGCCGCGACCTTGCCTGCTAACACCTGGACGTCCTTCACGCAGGTCGGTGGCGCCAGGTCTAGTATTGCCTGGACCTTCTCCGGGTTGGCTTCTATTCCGCGTGCTGTGACCATGAAGCCCAGGAACTTGCCTGACTTGACGCCGAATGCGCACTTTTCCGGGTTCAGTTTTATCCCAAAGTGCTCCATTTCGGTGAAGGCTTCAGCCAGGTCGGCTACATGGTCTTCCGCCATCCTACTCTTGACCAACATGTCATCTACATAGATTTCCATATTCCGGCCAATCTCATTTTTGAAGAACTTATTCACCATCCGAGTGTATGTGGCTCCAGCATTCTTGAGGCCAAAGGCCATCAGCTCATAGTAGTAGAGTCCTTTCTCGGTGGTGAAGGCGGTCTTCTCCTTGTCCCCGGGAGCCATCTTGATTTGCTTATAACCTTTGAAGTCATCCATGAAGGAGAGCAGTTTGAATCCGGAGGTGTCGTCCACCATTTGGTCAATCCGTGCTAGGGGGAAACAGTCCTTGGGGCAAGTTTTGTTGAGGTCGGTAAAATCAATACACAGTCTCCATCCGCCCGAGGACTTAGTTACCAGCACCACATTGGATAGCCAGGTTGGGTACTGTATTTCTTTTATGTGGCCGGCGTCCACCAACTTGTCCACGTCTTCTGCTATGATTTGTTGCTTATCATAATGAAAGTGCCGGCGCTTTTGTTTTACCGGATAGTGATTCGGGTCGGCGTTCAGGTGATGCTCAATCACATTCGGTTCAATTCCGGTCATGTCAGAGGCAGACCAGGCAAATACATGCTCATTCTTTAAAAGAAATTGGCTTATACCTTTCTTGAGATTGGCAGATAGTTCACTCCCGATCTTTGCTCTCTTAGTTTCATCGGAGAGCTCCACCTTCTGAAGGTCTTCAGCCGGGCTTCCTCTCTTAGCATCTTTCTTTTCTTCGGGCAGATCTGGTCCCCAACCGATTTGATATTTGGGCCGGAGTGAGTTTTCGTAACATTCCCGCGCTGAGAGTTGGGCTCCGCGAATGGTGGCTACTCCGGCCGGGGTCGGGAACTTCAGGGCCTGGTGATATGTTGAGGGGACGGCCCTGAAGTAATTAAGTGCCACCCGACCTAAGATCCCGTTGTAAGTGGAATTACAATCCATTACAATGAAGTTGGCCTGCATCGATGCCCACTTATCCCCATCCTCCAGCTTCAGGGGGAGGTTGATGACTCATTCGGCTCGGTGGGACTGCCCGGTAAAACCTGCTAAAGTACCCCTCAACGGCCTGAGTCGGCTCCTGTCCAACCCCATCTGCTCAAAAGCGCTGAGGAATAAGACTTCTGCCGAGCTCCCAGTGTCCACCATCAGGCTTTTGACGGTGAAGTTGGCTATTTCAGCGCTGATCACCAGGGGGTCGTCGTGAGGCAATATCACCCCCTCCAAGTCTTCCGAAGAGAAGGTGAGCTCTTGCATCCCCGGGGCCGGTCCCCTCCTTGGTCCATATTCCCTCCCAGCACGAACATAACCCTTTCTGCTTGCTGAGGTCTCGCCTCCCGACGCCAATCCTCCCGCAATGGTTTCAATCACGGCCAAGCATCCGCCTCCAGCCTGGCGCCTGGGCGGACTCCTTTCCCTATCCCTTTGGTCTGGATTCCGGGTTGGCTGCGGATCTATATACCTCCGTAGGTGGCCTCGGGCTATTAGCGCCTCGATCTCCTATTTCAAGTCTTTACATTCCTCGGTGGTATGGCCGTAGTCCATGTGGTAGCGACAATATTTGGTCCTATTGCGCTTCTCAGGTCGGCCTTTCATTCTCGGAGCGGGAGGCAAGTGGTTCTGGTGCTAGATCTCCATTAGGATCTGCTCCCTTGAGGTGTTAAGGGGAGTGAACATAGTGAACCAAGGGTTCGGCTTCGGCTGCTGAGGCTGCTTGCCTCGGTCGTTCTGGGCTTTGGCCCCAGGTTGGGCTCGGGAGGCCTCTCCTTTCTTCCCACCCTCATTCTCCTTGTCATCATTCCTTTTTGCCTGATGGATTTCCTCCGAGTATATGTACCTTTCTGCTCGCACCATCAGCTCGGACATAGTATCCACGGGATCGATTGCTAAGGAAGATGTGAGGGGGCCCGACTTAAGCTCGCTCTGGTAAGCCATCAGAGCCATGGAGTCCTCCAAGTTGGGAATTCGGAGGGACTCTTCATTGAATCTAGCCGTGTAAGCCCTCAAAGTTTCCCCTCTATGCTGCTTCACCAACAGCAATGTAGAAGTATGGCGGGTGGCGCGGCGGCTTCCCGCGAAGCGGGATAGGAAAGCCTCAGCCAGCTGATGAAAACTTGCAATTGATCTAGGGCGAAGTTTTTGGAACCAATCCAAGGCATTGCCAACCTGGGTGGTCGGGAATGTCTTCGCCTTCATGAGATCTGGCATGTCATGCAAAGTCATGTGGTGATCAAAATTGAGCAGGTGGCTGGCTGGGTCTCCATCTCCGGTGTAGACGGCCAGTTTGGGCATTTGGTTGCCAGTGGGCAGAGGCGTAGCCAGTACCTCGGGAGACAATGGGCTTACGCCGAGTTGGTTGATGACCTTGGCTATGGCAGCCGCGGTCTTTGCCTGCTCGGGGTCGGCTTGAGCCGCCCTTTTACCTCTCGCTGTGTCTGATCTTGGTATCGGCTCTAGAAAGCCCTCCTCTTCCTGCGTCCGTTTTCGCCTAGACTCCAGGATGTGGAATTGGGGGCGCGATGGCCACGGCACAGCCTCTTGCGGAGCCAGGGGGCCCTCAACTAGCCGGGCTACCTGCTCCTTAAGTTCTTCGAACATCCTCAACATCATCCTTATCTCCGGTGACAGGCTGGAGTTGGGGTCTCCTTCCGCTACGGGGTTGGTTTGAGTGGCTAAGTGTATACATTGGCTCGTTCCAACGTCGGCTTGAGTTAGGTTTTGGCTGGGCGCCTGCATGGTTTCGAGGTCCCCTTCCAGGTTGGGCGAATCCTCTACCGATATGTTGTGACTTCTAGTTTGTACCATGATGGTTTCTCAATGAGTGGTGAAGAGAGTTATAAAAAAAACTCGTCGTTTCCCACAGACGACACCAAACTGTCGAGGTTGAAAATCTCACAGTTGAATTTGGGAGCTGCTTTTGCCGAGCTGGATTTCTCAGGTCGGCCTCCGAGCTGTACTTTCCTGGTCGGCTATCGGACCTGCACAAGGAAAGGAAGGAAAAGGCGGGGTGATGACCCGGATTTTCCCCTCAAGCGTGTGAATGATTAGTATGTCCGAGCTGGCAAAGTAGCTGAGAGCATTTAATAGCGAGATCCCCTTAAATGAAAAGGGTGGAGCTCTATTTATACTAAGTTCAGGTCTGACAGCATTTAATGCGATGCAGCTTTATGTCCCATCAGCGCTTTATGTCCCATCAGAACAGCTGGAACTGAGGTCAGGGTTAACGGGGTCGGGTCAGTCATCTAGGTTGGACATTGAGCTAAACGCGCTGTTAACGGAGCACGGATTAGCCCGTCTCAGCTCGGAATGGTCGGCTCACTTGGATCAGCTCGGGAACCCCTCGTCAATTCCCAAAACAGAGAACAACAAGAGAATGAGCTAATTTCTGATAGATCAATTTGAGCCTATTACTCCTATTTATAATAGGGTGAAGTGCATCAGACCCTCTTGTACTTTAGCGAAAGTGCACAACACCCCCTTATAGTTTAAAAACCCCCTGAGTTAGTCCTTGTAGTTTTTCAAAAGTGCACAATACCCCCCTACCGTTAAAAAATCCGTTAAATTTAACGGAGAGTGTACTTCACACTCATTAAGTGATATATTTTTTTTATTTTTAACGAATTTATTCATTAAATAATTATATGAATTGTCCAAATTACCTTTTTTTTTTTGCCTAAACAAAAGAGAAAATGACAAAAGAGAGAAATTAAAAAAAAAATGAGGGTAGTTACGTCTTTTTTAGAAAATCCGTTAAATATAACGAAATTTATAACTGTAAGTGGATGTTGGGCACTTTTAAAAAACATAGAGACTAGTTTAGGGGGTTTTTAAACTGAGGGATGTTATACACTTTTATTAAAATATAAAGAGGTTTGGTGCACTTCACCATTTATAATATGTTCTTCATGTTTTCCTCACTTTGTAACAAAGTCGTTCAGGAATGTTGTTTTCTTCTTGTTACGCAAGCCACGTCCCAGCTGTGATTTGTTATCAAGATTCTGATGAATAACCGTTTGCTCACTAGAATCTTCTTGGGGCTCTTTCTCGCGTGAGACATCTGGGTCGTTCATTACAAAAAGCGGGATTGAAAAGATCTAAATTGATTAGTAAGTTTTTTTTTTTTCCTTTTTTTTTCAAATTGATTAGTAAGTTGAAAGTCCGATATATAGCAAACAATATTAATGAAAGAATTTGCACATATTAGTATGTACGGGACTGAAAAATACCGCAAATTATAATGACATAACAAGCCTTGAGTAGAGTGACGTATTTTGAAAAGCCTTTCACTTCACACATTGATTGAGTAAGTTGATAGTACAATTTAATTATGAGAGTTGATGAAGTTTTGAAAGGTTTAAGAAAATATCAGAAAGTCTATCATTATCGATTGGGCATTTGAAATCGAGGGGACGTAATCTATTTGGCCTTGAACAAGATCAAGTACCATTTATTTATTTATTTATTTTTTATTTTTAAATTTAAAGGATATTAAAAACTGTACAATGTATATTAAAAATTTAATTAGTGGGAATTAATTTTACAATTTTTCATATTTATAGTAAAGATTTTACCATTGGACCAAAGTACCACTTTTCGTTATTTACAAAGCCATCTAATCCATTATTCCATACACACTCATTAAATGCAAACAAAGACAAGTTTTTGACAAGAAAGAGCAACAATATCTCAAATAATGGGATTACAGACGTTCATGATTAGTTCTTACAGATCACTTGATTGTTACATTAATCTCGTAAGGAATAGTCAGATCACTATTGACTTTGCCGCCTTCCCAATCCCCACCAAGAAGAAGATTAATGGCAAAAGAAAGCCTAATATTTAGTTGAGAAAAAATTACTCCGCTTCATTGTGTTATGATAAAATATTACGCTACTCTCTTATGTTGATAAAAATAAAAAAATTTCTTATCTTATTTAAAACGTCTCACACAGCCCCACTTCATCTCTTTTAAGAAACGGCTACCAAGTAGTCCCATTTTCCTAAGTAATGCTACAAAATGCTAGATGAAATGACATTTCTTTGATCATGTGTGAAAAATCTTGAAGTTTGGAATCTTCAAGCCTTCCCCCTCCCAAAAGGCAAAGTACAAGATAGATAAAATAAAGGAGTAGAGAAGTTGATTGACCAAAAAAAAAATAAAATTTGATTGTTTATTAGCTGGAAATGCATGTGAGTTTGGATCCGAAATTGATTCTTTTTATTTTCTTCTCTCTCCACCCATTCCTTCCACCAAAAAAGGAAAATACAAAAAATTAAAACAAAAAAAAGGTCTGTCATTCTTCCTCATCCCTCCCCCCAACCCCACGCCCACCCCCACCCCTGTCAATCAGTGGCAGACCGACCTTGCTTTGAGGATACACATTCTCAACTTAAAAAAATGCATTTTTTCCTTCTTTTTTTTTTGGTTTTTTTATAAAAAAAATTATTATATTAGATATTTTCGCTATATGAGTATACACCCTGACCACTTTTACTATACGAGTACACACCCTTAACTTAGGTGCTTGGGTCCGCCACTGCCGTCAACCTCTCACAGGTTGGTATGCAATTCTTTTTTGTGTGTGTATATATATATATGTGTGTGTAAAATAATATATGTATATATACATCTTTTACTTTTTGGTGTTGCACACGCATACAGAACGAAAGTGCATTTAATTTAACAATTAGATTTTGTCAAATAACTCTGTTGTTCGAAAAGGAAGATGGATGTAAGCTTTCCATCGAATTTAGCTAATTGTTGAAACATGAAACATTAAGCATTTTGAGATTTTCAGAGATTATTCGCAAGTTATTCTTGATCGTAATAAGTTTTTTTAACAACATAGATATTGGTATATTGATATACAGCTGAATTAACCTTTTGCTGTTGGTGATGGTGATGAAGATGGTGTTGGTGTTGGTGTTGGTGTTGGTGATGGTGATGAAAGTGGAAGGATATTTTAGGCAAAGACAAATATTTAATATGAGCAAAAACATGTATACATTCAGTAACAAGCGAATGTCCTACACAGCTCACAGAATTATAGACGGAGGGGGCGATGTGAAATGTTTCAAAAAATACGGAGTTTTTGATATTTTTGTCAATCGGGGGGTAGCGTGATATTTTGGCAAAACAAGAGGGGCGGAGTAATTTTTTCTTTATTGAGTTTAGGGATGGATCTAAGATTTTATTTATTTATTTTTATTTAAAGTGATGTATAAACCAATATTACATTACATACAAAGAATGTTACATCTGTCAATAATCGATTTCGAAATCTTTCACGTACAAAACAAGAATCATACTATTAGATCAAATGCCTAGTGATAAGATTTTATAGGACACAAAAATTATTTTTTCATTGTGTTCTATAAATTATATAGTATAATACCCATATACTAATTATGTTTCTTTAAATAAGAATAATTAATTTTTCAAACTAAAGATACTACCATATATTTAAAAACATTTTGGAATCGGTGGAGCTCTAGCCTCGATCAACAACTAACCCCTAACTACCTCCGCTCCTTATTTAATTTAGAGTGATATTCCATTATTAAGCATTAATTAACACAATCTAGAAGAGTTCCATCCATAAAAGGAGTGATAGACATGGAAAAACTTGTTTATACTTTTTAAAAAGGGTAAACTAGTGTAAGAAATTCTAGTTATGCGTGAGCAGATTCAAAGAATGATTGAACTAACTTTGAGTCTATTATTTCTATTTTCAATTGATCTTTTACTCTTGAAATTTTCAAGGAAAGAGATGCATGGATCTCCCAACTCAATCCTTTTATTTTCATAGTTTTTAGACGCATCGCACTTTCGGTTGGACCAAGACTACCACGAAAAATAAGAAAGAAAAATTTAGAAGAAGAACTAGAAATAGACAAGAGCAAGAAATTAAATTCTAGTTATGCATGATCAGATTCAAAGAATGATCGAACCGAATTCTTTTTCCAATTTTTTACTCTTGAAATCTTTAAGGGACGAAGAGGTGCATGGATCTCCCAACTCAATCTTTTTATTTTCTATAGTTTTCAAACACATCATATTTTCATTCATATCGAGACTACCACCAAAAATAAAAAAGCAAAATTTGGCAGAATTAAAACAAGAAATAGACAAGATAAACAGTCTTAATTAGTGGGACAGAAACCAACATGAACAGTTTGAAGCTTTGTTTGTTTAAGTTCCTAATTTCAGTCATGAAACCTAAACCACTAGAACCTTATAAACCAGTATGGAGCTTACTGTTGTGCTGCTTAATTAATCTATAATTGCACCAAAACAATGAAGAAAGAGGAAAAAATCATGTGGAAACATGCCACATTGCTCGTGGGGAACATAGAAATTGAACTTTCCCTAAAGGGGTCCATTTGAGATGACCCTTAATACATCCTATTAAGATGGACCATTAACACTGTTAGGAAACATAACCACATGGATATCATATAAGTGTTAGTTGAATCACATCTAAAACTTAAGGAATTGTTTTCTGTCTAATCAAGCCATGGAGTGATGATGACATGAACATGAAGCTTTTTAACTCACCAGTTTTTACCATATATGGAAACTAAAAATCTTGAAAGCAATCATTAGTAGCTAAACACTTCATTTCACTCCTCGATTATCGCACAAATCGGTTGTTTAATGGGCTTAACAACTTCTGGAAATATATATAAAAAAGGGGTTTTAATTAATGATTCAAATCAAGTTGAAAAGATATGATGAAAATTGACTTTTTAAGTGAAAACTGACTTTAAGGAGAAGGCAACATTATAATAATAATTATTATTGTTAAGTTCTTAAGACTCTTTTTATCACATCCCATTATCTTAAAGCTTATGAGGCCTTTAACTCCATCAATTACTAAAAGCTTTATCGTTGAAATGTTCCCTTTGTCCCCCTACCTTCAATAATTACATGAAAGCTTTTTTGCTTTGTAGTGGAAAATCATGGAGAACTTTCTTTCTCACATTTACACAATTAACTTTAATTTTTGGGAGAGAGCTCATGACTCTCAATGCACTATTTGAGATTCTCATAGAGAATTCTTGAGTTGAGTCTTTTCAAACAGTGAAATGCTAAAATACGTGTCAATTTTTAATAGGATAAAGCTGAGAATATTTTGTCTTAAAATTTTTATTAATTATTAAAGTAAAGAGAGAGTTTCAACAAAAACACATAACAGTCACTTTTAACATATAATCCATCTCCTATCAGTTCAATTAAAAGGACATCTACATGATTTCATTCTTCCATTATGTCTTAACCAACCCATCCATCCTGTTTACTTTTTCTTTCTCCTGTCTTCTAATACAAAAGCAAAAAAGTAAAAAAGAAACTAAAGTCAAAATCACAAGAAAAAAATAAAAAAGTAGAAAGGGAACTGACTGGCACGAGCCCATGGTGCCCTTAGAAGATCAGATTAGTGCTTTATTTTTGGACAAGTAAGATTAGTGCTTTATGATGCAACATAATCTATTATTATGAAGCCAGACAGACTTTTTGGTGTCGTTTAACTATTAATTAGTGAAAAATCTTCAAAACATCGAGAATTTTAAATATTTTAGACAAAAAAATGTGGGCCCCACACCGTGCATGAAGCCATACACTGGAGTGAAAATGGTGGGGCCCACAAATATTTTTTTAACCGCCCATTAATTAGCTTTGACATAATCAAACTAAATCTTACTCCATGACTTTTGAAGATAAAATATATATATATATATATATATATATATATATATATATATATATATATATATATATATATATTAATTAGTTCGTTTTGTTGAAAACAATAAATAAATATAACAAGCTCATTTCTAACAACTTAAACTTTTAGATAGGTTGGTAAATTAATATGCTATCAGGGTCTAAATTACCAAACGGTCTTGAATTCAAGTTTCACTACGACCTATTTAAAAACAAGAAATTGTTCACGTGCAAAATTCAGAACAAATCTCGTCTGTATGTGAGATGGTATGATGAAGATAATAAATAAATACAATAAATCCTTCTATAACAATATAAATTTTAAATGAGATAGTAAATTAATATGGTATAAAAAAATCAGGTTACTAAATGGTATTAGGTTTCAATTTCACTGTCATCTATTTAAAAATAACAAAGACGACACACGTGCAAAGTTAAAAAATCCCACGCACGTAATATAACAAACTCTCTAACAGGTTTTAGTACATTAATAAAACTACAAATCAACTTACGGATTGAGTAGTCAAGAAGCGGATTAAAAAAGTAATTAGTGAATAATTTGGATTGGGCTCTGAACAACATCTAACCAAAGACAAGCCCACCGCGAAAGGTCAGTCTGTTTCTCATTGTCATCATCCCAAAAAAAGTAAGAGTACAAGAGTTGATTCATAAATTATAGCCCGTTCACCTATGCTAAAACGAGACTAGCAACAAGGAAAGGCAAAATCAATTATATACTTTCCAATTCCTACTAGTCCTTTTAAAATAATCAAATAAGTTATGTATGTTCAAGAATAAAATTGACTAGGCCTAAGCAAGAGAAAATCTATATATTAGTTTCAACTACCTCGCCAAAGTGAATATTTGCTTTAATTTTCGTTGCATGTTAGTAATGACTTACTTACTCCTGACGATCAAAATAAGTCCCTTTATTCTGAATTAAAGAATTCAGAACGGACCAAATCTTTCCAAGTAGAGTTCGAACCTACCACTAATGGACTGAAATTTTCTTCTTATTCTGTCAAGCAAATCGTGTTAAAGTCCTCTTTGGGCCAATTTTGTGTAGGTAGAAAGCCTGTTTTGGGTCAAGTCCAATCTCGTTTGACCTAGACATAAGAGTCTTAGACTCAGTGAGTCATGAATTAAATGAGCCCACTTCAACATAATGTAAAACGGCCCAGCATCTTGACCATAATGCCCTATATAAACATTTGCCATATTTCAGACTTGAACAAGAAAAATTATTACAAGTATTTTACAGAAAAAAAAATAAAGAATAAATGGTGAAGGCTTGCAGTCTCTACCAATGAAGAATCATAGGTTATAAACACTATGGATGCAACCTACATGTTTAGATGATTATAAGAAAAAGGATTAGAGGCGAAATTTTGGTTGATATAAATTTGCAGATGATTTAAGATTAATTACTCTTCAACTACAAATTTAAATAATATAATTCTTTTCGAAATGTCTAAAAAGATATTATTTCTTTTTTTTTTTTCCGAATATGGGCTTCTGCCTTGAAAATGTACTTTAGATATTATTCAGAAAATTTAATTGTCAAACTTGGGCTTTTTTATTGGAACGAAAATCATGGAACAATGCTTCAATTGATTCCACAGAAATATTCATTCTTAAGCAATATAGTCCTACTAGTTGGATCTTAGAGCTGATCCAATATAGGTCTATTAGAATGAGCTTCTCGTTATAAAAATATAAGATAAAAAATGTAATTTTTTGCCTAGTTTGGAGTACGAAATATATATATTTGGTGTTTCTAACCAGCCTTTACATATGTTGTTGAGAGAAAACATCGAAACAAAATTTTCTGCACCTCATTGACTCAATATTTCACTTGCATCTGAAAACATAAATAGCTGAATCTTTAGGTAAAAACGAAAATAATAGAAAATAGGACCTTTTTCTTTAGACAACCCTTCTTTTTTTTTCTTTTTTTTTTTTTCTCATGAGGGAGGCCAAAATTTCAAGCCCCTGAAAATCAATAGCATTATAACACCATGGTAGAAATTATAGGGAAAATAAAGATATCAGAATTAACTAGTTCTGTCCATGCGTGCAGCCATATTCTTTTTTCTAAAAAAAATACTTAAAAAGAATAACTCACACAATCAAACATTACAAATCGACATATAACATATTAGATTGCGGTCCCTACAATTATTTAATTGCACAAATAAATCATCTATAATATGTTATCAAAAGTTTGAAGTACTATGATCGGTATTACAACCTCAGCATATAAGCCATTTAATCTCAAATACAATCACATAAATTTGAACCCGCACTTGGTATAAATCTGTGACTGAAGGTGGCAGTGAAAATGACCAAATTAATTAAGCAAGAGGGAAGGCCCTCTATTCTTTTCCAATATTAGGCTGTACATAACCCGACAAATTAGACAACTGTTGGCCAAAAAAAGGAAAATAAGCCGTTGAACAAAATGGTCCCCATAATATGGCTTGTCACTCTGGCAATGACAACACCATTTCATAACACTTCCATTAAGAAATAAGAATATTTGTTCCATACCATATACATTTGCTCTACCATAATTATTTATAATTTTTTTATTTTTTATTTTTTATGGTTAGTTGAAGAGTTCCTAGTCATTGCTATTGTTAAAAATAATAAATAATATAATAATATTTTTTTTGTAGTTTGAACTTTTAAAATTAGATGATAATTGAATATAATATTAGAACTCAGGTTATGAATTAAAGTTTCACTGTTATTTATTTAAAATAATAAAACTATTCACATGTAACTACATGAACAAAAACGTATTGATAATAATAAATAATGTAACATAACATTCTCTAAAACACATATCATCATCAATCATGTGGACATCAGTCAAACTGTTTTCTTGATTTGTCCATGTGTTGTGGTTCTACTTTCTTCAGTTGGCTTTGAGGTTTTCTTTTTCTTTTCTTACTTTTACTGAAAACTTAGAAGGATCAATCTTTCTTGAATTCAGACCATGGCTAGTGAGACTGTTTCATCAGATCATCCTTCAACCCCTGAGGTAAAGCTGCACAACTTCTTTTTTTTTTTCTTCATTTTACAAATCAAGTTTTTATTTATTTCCTCTCTATTTAATGTGGTAATACATGCATGTTAATTTGGAACTTTGTAAATTCATCGAAAGAAAAGGTTAATAAAGAAGTGATCATTCAATAAATGTTGATTTCATTAGCAGACAAGAAGAAATGAAAGAAACTTGGTCGAGTACTTCAAATATATGGTTGCTGTGGTAAATATTACCAAGAAATGATCAGGCAGTGACTCGTTATAACTTGAGATTCTATGTTTAAAACACAACTTTGACTTTGACTTCCACGGTACCAAAAAAGGATAAATTACTAACAAGAAAGACCAATATCGAGTATTTGCTAAGAGAGGAAGATTGTTGATGAACTGTTGAAAGAAAATCTGGCAAGTAGTCATCTCTTTCTGGTAGTTTTTTTTTTTTTTTTTTTCTTTTTCAGATACATGCTTGCATTTCTTTTTGATGTCATTTTTTATGCTCATCAGGCAATTGTCGTCTTCTTTATTTTTCTTATCTCTGACATTAAAGCTGATAAAAGTTTTATTTTTCTCCATAACTTGAAAATTTCTACAATTGGCACAGCCAGTTGAGAAGGAAACAATTGAAGAGGTGAAGACAATGGAACAGGAGGGTGTTTCTCCACCTAAGGAAAGTGAAGAGAAGCCAAAAGATGAAAAGCCTTCTAGCACGGCAGTGCCTCTAGCTGAATCGGACGAAAAGCTAGAGGGAAAACAATGTGAATTACCTCCCCTTGAAGAGGTAGCCAAGACTGATGAGGAAGGGAAGCCAAAGGCTGAGGACTCATTAACGGTCGAAGAGGTAAAAACTGAGAAGCAAAAAGCCGAGGTGTCCCCGGATGTAACAGATTTTGCATCTGAATCGGAAGAAAAGGTCGAGGATAAGCATACTGAAGCTTCAGAAGTTAATAAATCTGATGATGCTCCTGTGGTTGATGCTTCCTCCGGTGATAATCCAGAGCCAGCGAAAGAGGGAATGAACCATGTTTCGGAGAAAGTAGCTGAGAATACAGAAAGCAAACCAGGGGATCAAATAGAGATTGAAAGTTCAAAAGGCCCAACAGAGGAGGAATCCGAGAAGGAGACCGTGGAGGAAAAGACAGAACCATTATTTGAGGCTGTTGAGAAAGAAGAGGTGAAGGAAGAAGATTTGGCTGCCAAAGAACCAGAGGCAGCTGTGATAAAAGATGTAGAAACTTCAGAAGCAGAACACAAAATTGAAGAAATTTCGGCAACAGTTTCTGTAGTAGGGGAGAAACCAGAAGTGCAGCCTGCAAATACTGAAGAAACTGAGAAAGAATCTGAAGTGGCAGAGCCTAAAGAAGAAACGGGCGTTGCAGTAGAAAAGGATGAAGAGATTTCAACTGATAAGATTGAGGATTCCAAGTCGATGGAGGTGGATGAAGCCACTCCCACTGAAAGTTCAGATCAAGTAGTCGATGCGAAAGATGTGGAGAGTGCTCCTGCAGAAGTTGCTGAAAAGGCTATTACAGAGAATAAAGAGGAGGAATTGGTGAAGAAAACTGATAATGTTGAAGAACCAGTAAAAGAAAATATTGAAGTGGAAAATGAAGCTAAGGAAGTGAAGACTGAAGAAGAGGAGAAAAAGGAGGAATCAATACAGGCAGATACAACTGAGAAGGTTGAAGAAGATAAGATACAGAAAACTGAGGACTCGACGCGGCGTGAAAAGAATGTGGAAACTGAGGAAGAGAAGGGAAAGAAAACTGAGGAGTTGTCAAAGCCTGCAATTGAAAAAGTTTCAGAAGTAACTAGCTTGGCAGAAAAAGCCGTGGAAGGCGAGAATCTGTTCCGAGACATTGAAATGGTAACTGAAAATGGAAGCAATAAAGACGAGACAGTTGCTCCAATCGAATCCAAGAAAGAGGCTGATGTTGAGAAGAAGGTAGATGAAGTTATTGCTACAACAACTACTGCTGCACCACTTGAGAAACCTCAGCAGCCTGAAACTGAAGCAAAAGTAGACGAAAATGTGCAACCTGTTGAATCTAAAGTTGAGAATGAGAGAGAAATTAATGTTCGAAATATAGAATCCAACAAAGTTGCTGATGATAAGGGGACATTATTAGAGGTTCCAGCAAAGACTAAGCAATCAAACAACATTCTTTCCAAGTTGAAGCAATCGCTCATGAAGGCGAAGAAAGCCATCATTGGAAAATCTACAAACTCTAAGACACAGTCGACAGAAGACAGAGAGTGATATCAAGATCAATTGAGACGACAAAAAACTGAATGTTAAGTTCTATTGTCTATTGTTGTTGTTGTTCAAAGTTGGTTTTTGCTTGAATATATATATATCATGTAAAGTTATACTAGTGCTTTGCTTGATTGTGTGAAAACTAGAAAGGTTCTTGGTTTTGCTTTACACCATGTTCATTTAATTGTATGTATGTGTTGGTGTGTTGGAGCTAGAATGTATTCATGAGTTTGTTTATTTATGTGCGTAGATTATAGGGTATTGCATTTGTAAAAGCTTCTGTTCTTAAATCAGCCATGTTTATGCATTTTGTCTTAATATAAATATTGTTGCTTATACATCTAAGAGTTGTGTAAAATGGTGACGTAGTTATTTGTTGTATTCTGAGTTCAAATTACGACTTTGGCCGTACAAAGAAAAAAAAGAAAATTAAATTGCTGCTTATGGCTAGTGCTATAAGTTGATTGGGAAGGCAATATCTGTAGTAACTCAGCTCTTGATTTGTAACCTTTAACAAAAAGCACAAGAAAATCATGAACCAAATTATTATTTTATTTTAAAGTGGGATATAAGACTATTTGTAGTATAAATAATAATAATAATAATAATAATAATAATAAATCTATTTTGAGTACAAATGAAATGCTTAAATCAACCTGATTATTGAAGAATAGTTATGTTATATGTCACATTCTACGTGATATCACTCACAATTCACTTTTTATATGTCAGATGTCACACAATTTATTTTTTCTCAAACAAATGAATTCAATTTAGATGTGACACTTGCCACATAAAATCACAGGGGAAACCAATTAAGAGGTAAAGATTGTGCGATACAATTTGAGTAATATATATCGTTAATAATTAAAAAATGCGGGAAAGCGAGATCCAGGTGACTCATTCAAGGAGTCCAATAAAATAAAATGGGCCTAGTTTTTACTAGTCCAAAATGAGAACTCCAAACTCCAACTGAAACGTTAGACCAAATGATAAACGAATAAGCTAAAAATCTATCATCGGAGTCCTTTTCAAATAATCGAAGAATGTCTCCCTCATTGGATCGCATAGGTTTTCTGAGCCCACCATTTCGAAAAATCCTAGAGATGTTCACTTTCCAAGTCCATGATCCATCTCGAAAGATGCCAAATGGTGCTAAGATTTATGGTCAACTAATTATTTGACATCCATAATACAAGTATTTATTTCTATATTTTTCTGAACGTATTATATTTGATTTATCTATACTTGTTGATTATATCAATTTATTGAGAGCTGCATGGGCGATTTATCCTCAATTTATGTGAAGCTCCTGTCAACTTGGATAGAGCTAATCTTAATCTTCTTAACTATCCAATCATTTACCGCAACTATATTGCCCTTTAGATGTAAAAACTCTGTTTGGTTGAAGTTAGGGATGAGTACATCTTTAATAATGGAATCGATGTTTCCAATTCAATGTTCTAGTATTTTCAATTGTATTGTTGTAGTATTGAAGTTGTAGTAGTTAATATAAGCCGATGTTCTATGAAATGTTACATTAAGCTTAACAAAAAGAAAAATAAAATGTAGTATCTCATATAAGTAAAAAATTGTGAATTTGAGTGTTATAAGTGTGTGTAATATGTATACGGAATAATTTAGGTAAATTATTTAATTAGATCAATAAAAAAAGATGGTTCAAGTAATTATTTTTTATACTTACAACATATTTCGTGCGAGAATGGATCCTCTTATATGTTAAGGTTTCTCATGTTGAGATAATAAAAATTTTTGACCATTGATTAAGATAGATTAAATCCCAAACTGACATATATTTACTCACATATTTTATTTTTCTCTTATTTTAGACTCACCTGAAATGACATATATTAATTCGAGATTAAATCCATCTTAATCAATAATTAAAATTTTTTATTATCTTAACATGAAAGAATCTAAGATATGAGAGCATCCATTCCCATCGGGTGCAGGCCTGAATTCTGGACTCGACAGAAAATATTACATTAAGCACGATAATTGATGGCAGTCAATTGTTTGCGTGACACACGTTTTTCTTTATCGAAAAATGTAGACTGCGCATGAGATCTTGTAATACCTAGGCTATAGTGTCGGTAGCATCACACGTGGAGAGACTCCATTTCTTCATTCGCAGATAGGGGAAATGAAAAAAAAAATATTCACCGCATGTCATGCAAATATTCAATCTATCAACCAGATAATTTGTAGAGGCTAAAATATTAATGAGTATAGTTTTTGATAAAAACATCTAAAATTATGTAAATATTTTTTGATTATAATACAACTACTTGTTTTTAACAAAAAAAAAAAAATAGAACTCTATTGCTATCTCATCGCGGACGAAGAATTTTCTTGCTTCACCGACTCAGACCAAAAAGCATGTCATTTGCAGCAATACCTTCCCAAAATGAATTCAAAGTTTCGCTATGCACTAGAATTTTATATACCGAACTACCTTTAATTATTAATTCAATCTTCCACCAGCTAATGCTGATCATATGGTGTCGTCTAACGTATCTAACTTTGCCTTAAACTGATGATATTCTGCAATCGTGGGAAGGCTGCAAGAACCTTAATCATCGCTTAATTGGTTGGAAAGTCGGTTACATCACATGCACACTTATACACAGTACATCGAATCTGATCCAGAAAAAGACTTTGAACTGTCAAGTGACAGTTAAGATGGCATGGGAACAAAAAAGGTTGATTCATAAAGGAGTCATGGACCTCAAGCCTCAAGGTGTTGTGATAGTTAAGGAATTTAATAACCAATTCAGTCTCTTGCCTTAAATCTTAAGGGTCTTCCTTGTCCCTTCCAAAGAGAGTGTGTAATATTTTATATTGATGGAAGAAGTGTTAAATGTGTGATTTATAAATGAGTGTTGTCAATTTAAATAATAATTTGATTTAATTATTTCAAAATAATCAAATAATTATTTATTAAGTTTAAAATACTAGTCTCGTTTATAAAAAAAGGATTATAATTGTGAGACGTGATGGAGGAAGAAACAAGTATATTGCTTCTGAGAGAAGAAGGGCATTTTACACTACTCCCGTACGTTTTATCCTTATCCCTCTATCCTAAAAAAACTTAATTCTTAATCTACTATTACACCTTTCGGTCCATATACCTCCTTAAATATTTTTTTATTTTTTATTTTTTAATATAATAAAAGTCAAAATATAAAATATTTAAATACAACATATTATTATTTGATTATTTTATTAAACTCTTTGGTGTACATCCTTTGATCATTTAGTCTATTTATCTATTTTTTTTGGGTTGGCCCATTGATTAAATCACCATTAAATTAAATAAGGACACGTGTGCAAAAGAAAGAAGTTGTATCATATGTATCTTGGAGGCATCAAGACTATTTAAGGCTCTGTTTATTTTAATAGTAAAAATTTAATTTTTGAGTTATAAAACTTTTAGTAATAAAGTTTTGGTTAGAAATACTGTTGAATAAAAATCGTTGACTGTTTGACCTATATTAAGCAATGTTGAGCTTTTAAAAAAATTGAAGGTAATATTGGATTTTAAAAAATATAAATGAGTATATTTGAGAAAGAAAAAGAAAATAACTTATCGCATTATGTAAAACAGTTTCGCAAAAACCTATTTTGAAAAGTTTAAATTTGGAGCTTCTTATTTTTTAACTTTTTTCAGCTTCAGCTTTTACTTAAAAACACTTTCAGAAATGGGTTTAACAGGTTAGTCTCAACTTTTAAACTCACAGCAAGAACTTTTGAGTGTCAAAAAGTTAGGCTAAACAGAACCTAATTACCATAAGTTTATAAAGTCGAAATAACAATCGACAATGATCATGTGTCTAGTCATGTAATCGATCATAGGATAGATATGATACATGACTAGAGGTAACTGTAATAGTTATTACTTGACTTTTTCCTGACTGTTAAAGTTATCTAAGACACGTGGCAATATAAAAATGAGACAAACAAATAAGTTTGAATAATTAATCATCGACATTTAATAAACTGCTCTCCATAAAAGGAGTAGCAAGTGATAGTAGTGACACCACAATCAATCCATGACGAGCTTTCCCATGTAATGAGCTTTATTTTGTTCCTAATGTAACAAAACCACGAGTTTTTGTCATGTAATTAGCTGATTATTAATCTAAAAGAGAAGCTAAAAGAGGTTCAAGTGATTGAGGAACAGAAATCTAAACATTTTAATGGATGATTGGAGATGAATTGTCAAATTAGTAACAGATAAACAATTAGCTTGTAAGCATTATTATTTTGCAAATCTGAAGTACCTATGGTGTAATTTTCAAAACTGTAGGAAACATATTGTTGCCTTCATATTTGCCGATGTACGAGGACAGAATCGAAAGATATACCTTGTGCTTATTGTGATAAGATGAATGTGTAACCTCTTTTCCTGGTCTTTTGGTGGGCCAAGAAAAATCAAATATAAATCGACCATTTCTAGTATAAGCCTTATAACTCATAATGCACCTCATTTCCAAAATAAGATAATTAAAAACTGAGAGTATCCTTCACGAACATTTTTGCACATCTTTAGGGAAAAGATGGGAGAGAGTAACTAAGAATGGATAAATGCGGCTCTTGCTTTATTTTTTTATTTTCTATGGGCCTTAGGAACTCACTATAAGTAAACTAAATTAGATATATTCTAAAATTATAAATTCTGTAATATAATAATAAATCTTATTATATGTACCAATTCAGTTAAAAAAATTATCCAATTAAAAAGATTTAATTACAACTCAAGAACTTTACTGGTTGTTACTCCATTCAAGACTCTTTGCGTGATATTTGTACTCACAAGCATGGAACCATAACGAAATTTCGTAAAGGACATGTAAACTTCAATCTTCCATGGGTAGGGAGGTCAAACAAGTCATATGTGTCCACATGAAAAAGCCCATTACGTGCCAAAGATCCTTTGGTCTAGCCGATACTCATAGTATTAATAAAAGGTTGAAAGTTTATAATTAATTCACTTATTATATTTGTATATATGTATGACTTTAAATTTTATTTTGAATAAAAATAAAAAGCTCCCGCCATGTGCCACGTGGTCCCATTAAATGATAATGAGCTGTTCGATTCGAATTCGAATTAACATGGAAAAAAAAAGCAAAAGCTAAGCAAGGATTAGGATTCTTACGAGGCTAAGAAAACGCTAACCGCGTTAACGTACCTATATCTCCACCAAATAATCACGTAACACGTGTTTGCTTTGTTGCCATTATATATAGCAACCACGTTCATACCGGTTCTTGTCATCTCTCAGTGTGTGTGTGTGTGTGTGTTTTTTTTGCTTCATCGACTGAGAATTTGTGAATCCCAAAAAGAGATATTTTCTTGAAAGAAAGGAAAAAAAAAAATGGCAGGTGATAGCACAGCAACTTGCGTAGACATTCTTCTTGCGATCATCTTGCCTCCACTTGGTGTCTTCCTCAAGTATGGCTGCCAGGTTGCTACTCCTTCCTCCATTCCTCTCTCTGTATTTTTCTTCCTTTTTTTTTTCTCGTTGCGTGTTTTTGTGCCCGACCCTTCTCGGAACTGCAACTCGTGTATAGCGAGAGTTTCGTAAATCGTGTGAACATGTGTTTAATTTTTGGCGTTTTATGAATATTGGAACAGGTTGAATTCTGGATCTGTGTGCTGCTGACACTCTTTGGCTGGCTCCCTGGAATCATCTATGCCGTTTGGGTCATCACCAAGTGATCAACATATGGTACAAGATCATGTTTATATTTACTTTTTTTTCTTTTTTAATGGTTTACTGAAAATACATATTACTCTTTTGATATCGAAATGACAGGTTCAGTCCTTAAACTTTTTTTAAAAAAATTGCGCATCATATCACAAAAATATTAAAGGACGAGGAGTTGTGCAATTTTAATTCTAAAAATAAATATGGTCTAAAACGATAATTACAATAATATAGAGAGGTAAGTAATAATTTAATATACACTTTATGAATACCACTGTAGGTATGGTGTTACTTTTTGTTTTTTTCTTTTTCCTTGGAAAGCATTTCCAACGTGTGCAAATTTTTGTGGTAAAAAAATATTTTCTTTATTAGTAAGATTTGGTCAAATTTATAATTAATTACTGTACTTAATTGCCATTGCATTTTTTTTTTTAGCATGTCAATTAATTATTTTATATAAAAAGTGATAAAGTAATAAAAATAAAATCGTATTTAACAACTCTCTCTTTTTAGTTTCTTTTCAGTCTAACGACTCTTAAATGCATTATGCATAAATTCTAACTTTATCTTGTGACATAAAAGAGCTTTAACAACCTCCTTTAAATGCATTTTTTTTTTTTGATCAGATTCCTTTAAATGCATTATGACCACAATTGATAAGGAATTTTCCAGAGAATATGGAAAAAAGTCTTGAAAAAATGCTTAGAATTTAGACAAAGATGGTATCTCATTCTTTTTGTTTTTTTTGTTTTTTTGTTTTTGACAGGTGGAAATATGAAGTAATAAAGTCTTTTTCCTTATAATACTGATGGAGGATTGTTATTGTTACATGAACAGTGCTAATTTCTTGGTGTTTCTAGATTCCTTTTTGTAGTTCAGTGTTTCCAGTATATGTCTTTGTCATCTTTTTCTTTTTCAATTGTTGTTTCATTATAGTGAAGGAATTTATATAGTGTCGTGGTTTCTTAATATTGTTGTAAGATTTATGCTACTTCAAATCAATGTGAATGGTCTTCATTATTTCGAGTGATCGTTTTGTGAAAAATTTCAATGAGCTCCATCAAGGTTTCATATGCAACTCGACCATTATGAACCAAATTACCAAGTCGTATCTCACGAGGTGAAATCTTTTTTCGTAGTTCAACATATGTACTCTTTATTTGCATATGTCACCCCTTAAAATGTCAATTGAGTAAATATGTATGTAGTAAATAAGATGAATTTTTTGTAGTATCATTTTGCGAAAGTTCAATAAGTTCGATCAAGATTTTATACGCGACTCAATCATTAGAAATTAGATTACACCAAGTCGTATTTCAAGAGGTAACATTTATACCACTTAATTATTAGATTATTTAAAAATTACAATGTTGCCAATCTACTCAAAATCTTCAACTAACGATTGTGATTTTGGTTCTATAAATATGAAGCTGACTAGGAAGTTTGTGCACTTCACCAAGACATATGTTTTGAAATCAAAGGGGGTAATTATCATATTACATGGATCCATATGAGTGTAAAATGCACACAAGAGTTAGACTATAATATAATTGATCACTTTCAATTTATTAAATGCAGTCATGTTATGCTCCTGTCCCATATGTTAGCTAAATTGGCGGACCTCTTTCGGACTTAATAGGGTTTTTTTTTTTTGAAAAACATAAAATATAAAAGATTAGCTTGCTCGTGGACTTATCTTAAATGTTAATGAAGTATGAGCAAATCAGTGATTTAGCCTACCAGATCCTGAAAGTTTGGCATAGTGATCATTCATATGCTTTGCGGCCTATCAACCATAAAAGAAAACGAAATTCTTTCATAACAGATATATTATTCGGCCTTCATTCATACATCACAAAATTTATAATTGTGAACAATCCAATATGATCCTACCTTAGAATGGATTTCAGAATTTTGGCTAATGAAAACAAAAAACATATAATTTAAGATTCATTTGTGAATAATCGTTATTATAAAAACTAAATTAATTTTTTAATATAAAAATATTTTAAAATACGAACATTTTTAAAAACTATAATCTCTACTCACTATTTGATAAAAAAAAAAAGTAAGAAAACGGTTTGGGGGGCCTGGGATTTTTGATGAAGCATTTGCCTGGAAGGTTTCAATTTTGGGTGTACGTGAAAAGGGTTAATCCACTACCAACAAGTTTCTATAAAACATCAATATGGAGATAAAATGTGTATGAATATGTTTGTCCGTATTAAAGCATTAGTGGATTCACTTTCTCAAAAATCATGTTGTCACCTTCGACTAAATCAACTTTGCCACGCCAATTTGTCAGTCTCATGACGGTGGGGCGGGATGATGAGATTCACACATACTTTTTTTTTTTTTTGTAATTCGGAAAAATATCTTCACATTAATTAGTGTTCAAAATATTGATTAAAATTAAACACTACTGTATTAGGACATTCAGTTTTTAAGGTCATATTTGGCTTAATCTTATAAATAAATATGACCTTGTTTATTTGAAAAAAAATAATGATGCTTCACTTGTGACATACAGGTGAAATACAGATAATAATACAGAGACAATGTCATGTTATAATGCTCTTTTTTTTTACAATATTCTTTACGATGGAAATATCCCACGTGCTCACTAAATCATGTATCACTATTATAGTAAGAAATGGAGATCAATAACAGTAACACATGTCAGTATCGCAAACGCTTGTTTGTAATAAATTCTTGCTGAATTTAAACGGAGTGGGGAAAGCTGAAGTGTGACAAAGTGAAGATGGACCAACAAATCGATGCCCATCGAAGAAAAGCACATCTACCAAAGAAGGCAAAACCGGTAGGTCACCAAACAACCACCTTTCGTATGACATCCACGGTTGATAATAGTCACAAAACACCTCTAAGTAACTCTTCCAACTTTGTGAACTGCATATAGGCCTAACCGCTCAAGTAATTTTTTTGGGGTCAAGAAAGAAAAGGATTAAATAATAAAGTAAAAGAATGAAGGGAATTAAATCTTGTTTAGATTACAAAATTGTAAAGAAAAATATCATGATTTTTTTTTTTTTGAATTAAAAAGAAAGTAAAAAGAAGAAATAAATTTTATATGCAAAGGTGGCTCTCAGAAAGCATGAACTCGACTTTCGTGATGACTATAAAAGGGTAATATTGTATACCACTCTTTTACTCATTCACCCATCTTCTGTATAGTAAAAATTTACCTATTGAATGTCAAATCTCTCGTATATGTAATAAATTTTATATTATATAAACGCCAATGAGTAACATATATAATAATGCTCTTGGCTAAAATACAGCTAGCAATAAAGGTATTCCGGTAAAGAATTAAGATTGTTTCGATGGCATGTGGACACAAGAAAGCTGTAACATCAGATCCCAACATGAAAAGATTTTAATACAACACAAGAACAGCAAGAAACACGACCATGGCATTTGCCTCTTTCCTTTGCAACTGAGTTTTTTTGCGGATTTGGGGTGGGTTGTAGAAAGACGATTCATTCTTTAAATTGCCATTCTCGACGGCACATGGGACAATGTGCTTGAGGAGTCTGCGAATTCACCCACTTCAAGATGCAATGGAGATGAAATGCATGGTTGCAAGCACCCCAAACTACAAAACAGTATATGAATCAACAAAAACGTTCGAGACTAAAAGAAACGCCTAATTAAGAAGAAAAAGAAGGATGCTATATCACAAATATCAGAGATAATTACATGATAAGACTTCTTTTTTTTTTTGGAAATTACACAATAAGCTTGGCCGGAGAAAAAAATCTTCTCCAGCTGTGTGACACATCTGATCGGCAAATGCCAAATAGTATCTAAATTGAAATAAAACATCCTGCGCTTGATGCAGAAGCACAGAGCAACTGCCTCAAATACTACGCAATTGAACTCCAACAAGTATATCGTAATTGAACCAACAACTAAGAGACTATGTGTTTGATTTCTGCAAAGCAATTACGTATAACCAAGTTGATGTACAAATATCGATTCAGATTTATATTTATCAGTCAATAGCCGTGTCTATGAAAATCACAGTCCAGATTCTAATTTTTCAGAATTCTTGCATTAAGACTTGATCCCCGAATCAAATTAGGGAAATTAAGGACATTAATAGTATAACAACATACAAGTCAAAGATATCACAATTATATTCAACAAAGTAATTAACAAGGATATCACAATTATATTCGACAAAGTAATTGAAAAGTACTCTTCAACTACAAATCTTTATTGGACAAATTTATTGATAAAAGCAACCCAGCAAATCAAGATTAAAGATAGTAGTAAAGATTTATAAATATAATGGTAGTGGAGTATTAATCAGGATGAACCTGTCCATTTTCTTCTTTATCCCCCATATAGTGAGAATACAATAACCCTGCAAATAGAGGGACAGATAACCAAGGTATAGCCATGTATGACCACTATGGTAGCAGTATCTCATACGCCCAAGGCCTCACCTTTGGTCTTGCTGAGCCAAGGCCTCAATGGTACAAAGATGATTCGGTACCAAATTTTAATTTTCAATTTAAATAGTCACTATATTAAACTTTGGTTCGCTTATATTCAGCGATGTAAACAGTCCCTGATTGATCTGCCCAATTCTGCAATTTCTAACTAACAATTGGTACACGTCAAGTCAGATTCCTAGCATCACATAGTCTCCATATTTAACCTGGAGAAGAAATATGAGACACATACGTTGTTGACCTCTTACAAACATGGTGACAAGAAGGAAAAGCATGGGTGCTTGCTCAGAGGGCATACAAAACCCTATCAATTTGGCATTATCTTGTAATCATAAAATGGTACAAGCATGCTCATTAGGGGAATCACCCGAATTCATATGAAACTATACTTGGAAATAAATCATTGAGTTGATGAATGTAGTGGCTTACTTAGAGGACAATCATCTCCTGGAAGTTTACAATCAGGACAACAACCGTCAAAAGCCATGCGGCAGATTCCGCAAGTTTCATCTTGGGCATACCATGTCCAAGAAGCAACAGCATGCCATCTGTGATTGATATACATAAGGATAAGGATTTTAGCTTAGTAGGTTATATAAGTATCATAAGTAGAATTGAAGTATGAAAGAGAGCATACTCTGTTCATTTAGCCCAGCAAGTGTTCCACAAAAGAGTGAAGTTAAGTGAGAACTGATTCTAAATAAGACTTGAAAGAATGTCATTCAACACTGATATGCTGTTCATAGCTACTAAAATTGCAGACAAAAGGTAAAAGGATGCTTCCCATACTCAGCATCATATGATAAGAGAGAGCTTCAAATTTCACAAAAAAAGATACATCGAAGAAGTTAATTATTTTAGAAAAGATATATGCATGTTCAGATACCAATCATTTTTTTTTTTTGGGTCAAAAGATACAGATCATTAATGATAGCGGATTTTGCAAATAACTACGAGGCATTTGCTGCTACTCATTAAATGATCAAATTATGATCAATCTGTAGTAAAGAGAAAATCATAACAATAGCAACATAGCACATGTAAAATGCATACATATATAATGTATTTATGAAATATATTTGCACAAAGGATACGCAAGATCTTAACTTTCATTGTTTTGTCCCCTGCAATGTCAAATTCACCATCACAATTATGAATACATATTCAATAGAAATTTGAAATATAACGACTATGAAATGAAAGCAAACATAATGAATTTGCAGATTTCTCTACAGGTGTATAAATGCAGTGAAATTCATACATTTAAAAATCAAATTTTTCTTGAAAACAATCAAACAAACACCAATAAAGAAAAAGAAAAAAGGTCTCCATGTTCGAAAAATGAAATCCACCCTACTGTCCCTTCCTTACCCCGTCCTCCCTTTCCCCAAGAGGGAAGGAGGGGTGGGATGAATAACTATCCATATGTATCACATCTATACATTTCTACTTTATATGTAGATTCTGACAATAAGAAATAGGTACTTTCTTGTATGGAAATCATTTATCATTTTCAATCACAGTTAGCTTTGACATTGACGACTGAAATCAATGCATCCACATTTCTCCCGAAGCCCATTGCACACAGCCAATGCCTCTTCTACCACACCACATTTGGCATACAAGTCAGACAAGATATCCTCAACATTAGAGTAAAAAGCTACCCAAATTCAAACACATGCATATCCATCATCCTCGGTCACTCAAGTGAACCCAAATGAAGCACACGACAACATTCACCATAGACTTTCATTCACCATCCGCCCAGCTGCCCTCATCCTATCAAAAACAGCCAACACCTCCTCATACTCCCTATCTTCAACATACCCATGGATCCAGGGGCAGATACATATAGATTATAGCTCGGGAGTTTAGTCTTAGCTTATCTTGATCACCAAAGTTACTAATTTCCCGTCCCCACTTATAAAATATCCTAAATCCCGCCTTGCATCGATCAACAAACTCCATGACAGGAGACCTCTCTCCACCATCAGACAAACACCTCCTTCATCATACTCACCTCCCCACATTTCACATACGCATCCAACATCTCATATTCTAACTAGTTCTGACAAACCATATTCTTTAATTGCCATTTCATCGAACAACTTCCGCGCACTAAGTATGTGTCCACAATTCCATCCACATGAAGGAAAATTCTAAACACACCTATCACCATGCACCCATTCATCAGCTCTGTTAATGAAAACAAAGACTTTGCAAAAAAAAAATGGTAGATTTCAACATCGTTACTTAATTTATCAAACATATATATTTTACTTACATTACCTTTAGTAGTTGTTCCTTAGGTTGAGATGGTGGTCAATGAGACTAGGAAGACAAGAGGGAGTGAGTGTTCCGGTCGCCGCCGTGGCGGTTGGTGGTGTTTGGTGGTGGCGTGGCAGGGAAGTGGAGGCGCGCTTATGTTTTCATTTGAAAATGTCTAAGCTGGATTTAAAATTGCACCCCTTGGTGTTTTATTTGTAAAGTAGTCCTTGTAGTTTTATCGAATTATATTTAGCAATACACAAGTTTTGTAATTTATCACTATTTGACACTAAAAAGTTTCAGACTTACACCCCTAACGATTTGCATTTACTTTTGCCCGAGATATTTTCTCTCTAGGTTGAGTTAAATATGGAAGATATAATAAAGGTAAAGAAAAAGAGAAATCTGAGATGAAACAATGACCGATCATCTCACTAAATTTTATAATTATTGAGAACGCAAATTGAATATATTTCTATTTCTTGAAAGATGAGGATTTGATGAAACAAACGTTTTATCATATATTTAACTTCATATATTAGTTTATTGTCCCTTTTATTTATATTTATGATTGAAGATCTGAGTCTTGCAATATTCGTGTAAGTATGGCTACAAATCTATTTTTATTAATCAAGTTACAAAATCAAACCACAATGGCAAAAGAATAATTAGGCTACAACCATCATCTACTCTTTGTAGTTTTATAAGGATATAACTATGAATTTTTCAAGACATCACACTAGTTATTCAATAAAAGATATAGTAAAGTTAAAGAAGAAAGAGACACGTGAGATCAACCATCCCATTGTGTAACTATTGAACCTATCCGTGCTATTTAATTGTACTATAGAATCAAATTGTTATTTGGTCTGATCCCAATTCCTTAATTTTCTCAATAGATTGATATTTGAACAATATGCTCATGTAGAGAAAAATGATGAAAACATATTGTTTGGTTAATTATCATACAAATAATAATCTATTATGTTGTACTTCTACATCTTCCTTGGCAACAAACAAATTTGCAACTTAAAATTGATTATTCAACTTATAATCTTTTCAAGTCATTATATTTGAAGTTATTTGGCTACAAGATATTTTAGAAAAAACTTTTACTGAATTACTAGGCCAAGGGTCAATCAATAAGTCCCTAGGTTGGGTAGTATGTCGGCTAAATTCACGTAGTGTAGATAGTTGATAATTTTCCAATAGGCCTTATTTAATATTGATCTTTTGTTCCTTTCTTTTTTCTTTTTCTTTTTTTGATTGGAAATCACATTATTAGAGTTTAAAAATATATAAACTTTTCCAAAAGGCAAAAGCATATTAGTTATAATGAGTATTCCTTCATTATATAAAAAATTAGTTGATGATTGTGAAAAACTCAATTCATTTTCTAATTTTTATTTTCCAATTGCAAATATCTTAAGGGGCATACTTATCTAATACTACAAAAATTTTAGCAGAACAATATAAGATGGATTTTAATTTGACTCTGAATTTCAAAAGACTTATCTATGGCTTAATTACAACTAATGTGTAAGTTAAGGAAAGAAGTAGCTTGAAGTCCAATACTTGTTTGGTAGTCCAAAATTCATGCTTTGGCATGGGTGGTACTTTTTTTTCATCATGTCTATTGCATGTTTATCAAATACTCAACATAACATGATATCCAGATCTTTGATAAAATAAAACTACTATCCTTTTTTTTTATTATAAATTTCATCTTTTCTTCAGGTTACCATAAAAGAGAAAGAAAGGGAAAAAAAAAAAAAAAAAAAAAAAATATATATATATATAATTTAAGGAAGACCTAAGATCATACAACTTTATATGGAGATCCATCCTGCAAATCTCAATATAACTTTATAATATTATGAGGGGATCAAATCTCAATATTATAGCTTATATCTGGAAAATAAATTCTTACCAAAATTATCATGGTCACTTACGCACACCATTATTATCACAATCACACACCATTATTATCACAATCTTCGATATTTAATTTGCTATCTCTTAACTTGTATATGTAGCAATGGTGCCATATGAAACAAGAAAAACCAAACAATATTCGCTAGCAATGACGAGAAAGAAGGTAAAACTTGCTTTCATCACAAACGATTCGGCAAGAAAAGCAACATTCAAGAAAAGGAAGAAGGGCCTGATGAAGAAGGTGAGCGAGCTAAGCACACTTTGCGGCATTGAAGCATGCGCGATTATATATAGTCCATACGAGACTCAACCTGAGGTGTGGCCGAACACAAGTTTGGGTGCCCAACGCGTGCTTGCGCAGTTCAAGAGGATGCCTGAGATGGAACAAAGCAAGAAGACGGTGAATCAGGAGAGCTTCATCAGGCAAAGAATTGCGAAAGCAAATGAACAGTTGAAGAAACAGCATAAAGATAACCGCGACAAGGAGATGACTGAAGTGATGTACCAATGCTTGATTGGTAAAGGGCTGCAGAATTTGGTTGTTGCAGACTTGAATGATCTTGGGTGGTTGGTTGATCAGAATTTGAAGGAGATTTACAAGAGGATTGAGAGTCTGAAGAAAATGGCTTCTCAGCAAGTTGCAGCTGCAGGCAATGGTGAAATGCTGCCGAGTGGTGGATATGGCGGGCAGGAGCAGAAGCCGGATGTGGATTCGGCCATGGATGCTTTGCAGAGGCCACAATGGTTCGCTGACTGGATGAACAACCCAAGTGAGCAAATGGGATTTGTTCGTGGTGATGAAGTGATGATGCCGTTTAATGATAATCATAATGCAATTTGGTCTAATGCGTTTTTTCCTTAGCTTTCTTGTACGAGTCTCTTGAATTGCAAGTTTGCATTTCATATTGTCTATGTAATTGACTTCTTATCTCCATTTCTAAGGCGTGATCTATTTTCCATTATGTTTTTGTTGTTAATAGAAGTGTTCTCTCAGATAACCAATTAGTAGCCAATAGTTAAACCCAAGAATTAGTCTTGTGATAGAACGTTTGGGGCGTAAGCGGATTCAAATCAGGTAATAAACTAATTTTTTTGGGACTACTCCTGATAAGCGGATTGAATAGAGTAAACCATTTCATTACTGATAGCCTACACCGAACGAGGTACAATTATTACTGTTAAGGTATGAATCTTGGTATTGCAGTCTTCTTTGCTAGAAGTTTATTGCAAAACAAGGTATCTCAGAGTTGTGCCTGAGAGATCACTCTGATACTTAAGTTAGCGAAGTCGAGATGATTATATCAAATATATAAAGGGGGTATATAGAATAACAGTTATTTTCCTTGGAATATGTGCAATCATATATACACTAGTTCCACCAATAAGAAACGGTACCACGTGTATTACTTTTAATGCGGTTTATGAGCTTCTCGGGTATTCCTATGGATCGGGCATCTATATGCCCCACAAACAGAGTGGGCTACATTAGCTTCTTTCACTGTCCTCGAATAACTTGGCTAGGTCAGAGACCTTGTAAATAGGCCCTTAATAATTAAATGCTCATTATACCCTTGCTACATTCATCACCCCATATCAAATTCTTTTAGCGTCAAGTAAAGGATCGTTCTTCCAAATGTATCCAAATCCATCTAGCTCTAACATAAAGTGAGTCTAGCTCATACATATGTACAACTTATTCCCTACTCATAAGTGGAAGGGTCTGATGCTTGTTTGGAAAAACTTTCCACAAGTAAAGCGTTGCTCTTCCAAATAAAGACCATATTCATCTGATTCTAATATAGAGTGGGCCCTAGGTTTGAAGGATCTTGTTGCTTACCGAAATTTTTATACCAAGTGTTCATGAATGAACCAGAATGGAGAGGAATCATATTACAAGGCACGCTCCGCCTGTCCGCCAAATTCCTAAATCCAACTGGTCCAGGTTTTGCTTTGGTTGAAAATTGCAATTCTTTCGTGGGCTGCTAAAATACTACACCATTGAAGATAGTTGAAGATTTCTCAGCTGTAACAGTCGATGAATGTCCCATCCTTGGAGATTGACTTGATAACGATTGGAATACCATTAATATCCTGATGATTGAATTCAATGATGACTGCGTAAAGTGATTCTAATAATTAACCAGATTCACGTAGTGACAATCTGAGGTATCATATTCTGTCGCGAGCAACACATAAAAAGTTCGACATAAAAATCTTTATGTCATTTTGAGTATATTGGTTGGAAAAGGTGGGAGAGACGAGAAAAGAAAAAGGAAAAGATGTGTGAAAATAGTAAATTATTATGAGTAGCATATATGATGACTTGGTGAGGGGTTAAATTTTAAAACGTTAGTAAACTTTGTCTTTTATTTTTAACGTGTGAACTTCAAGTGTTGGTGGGGCCCACATCCTCCCGTTTTGAAACTTTTTCCCTTCGTGAGATAGCATGGGATTAAGCACAAACTCTTGAGACAAAGTGACATCTTCTCTTTTGTAATTAATGTAGCACAGAATATATATTATATCATCACAACCATGTACTGAATTAAAATTGAAGAAAAAACACAAAGATGTAATGCTGGATGTATATTGGCAATATTATAAGGAGATTCATCCCGTAAATTTCAATATAACTTTATGATATTATGAGGGGATCAAATCCCAATATTATAGCTTATATCTGGAAAATAAATTCTTACCAAAATTATCATGGTCACTTACACACACCATTATTATCACAATCACACGCCATTATTATCACAATCTTCGATATTTAATTTGCTATCTCTTAACTTGTATATGTAGCAATGGTGCCATACGAAACAAGAAAAACCAAACAATATTCGCTAGCAATGACGAGAAAGATGGTAAAACTTGCTTTCATCACAAACGATTCGGCAAGAAAAGCAACATTCAAGAAAAGGAAGAAGGGCCTGATGAAGAAGGTGAGCGAGCTAAGCACACTTTGCGGCATTGAAGCATGCGCGATTATATATAGTCCATACGAGACTCAACCTGAGGTGTGGCCGAACACAAGTTTGGGTGCCCAACGCGTGCTTGCGCAGTTCAAGAGGATGCCTGAGATGGAACAAAGCAAGAAGACGGTGAATCAGGAGAGCTTCAACAGGCAAAGAATTGCAAAAGCAAATGAACAGTTGAAGAAACAGCATAAAGATAACCGCGACAAGGAGATGACTGAAGTGATGTACCAATGCTTGATTGGTAAAGGGCTGCAGAATTTGGTTGTTGCAGACTTGAATGATCTTGGGTGGTTGGTTGATCAGAATTTGAAGGAGATTTACAAGAGGATTGAGATTCTGAAGAAAATGGCTTCTCAGCAAGTTGCAGCTGCAGGCAATGGTGAAATGCTGCCGAGTGGTGGATATGGCGGGCAGGAGCAGAAGCCGGCTGTGGATTCGGCCATGGATGCTTTGCAGAGGCCACAATGGTTCGCTGACTGGATGAACAACCCAAGTGAGCAAATGGGATTTGTTCGTGGTGATGAAGTGATGATGCCGTTTGATGAAGTGATGATGCCGTTTAATGATAATCATAATGCAATTTGGTCTAATGCGTTTTTTCCTTAGCTTTCTTGTACGAGTCTCTTGAATTGCAAGTTTGCATTTCATATTGTCTATGTAATTGACTTCTTATCTCCATTTCTAAGGCGTGATCTATTTTCCATTATGTTTTTGTTGTTAATAGAAGTGTTCTCTCAGATAACCAATTAGTAGCCAATAGTTAAACCCAATGATTAGTCTTGTGATAGAACGTTTGGGGCGTAAGCGGATTCAAATCAGGTAATAAACTAATTTTTTTGGGACTACTCCTGATAAGCGGATTGAATAGAGTAAACCATTTCATTACTGATAGCCTACACCGAACGAGGTACAATTATTACTGTTAATGTATGAATCTTGGTATTGCAGTCTTCTTTGCTAGAAGTTTATTGCAAAACAAGGTATCTTAGAGTTGTGCCTGAGAGATCCCTTTGATACTTAAGTTAGCAAGGTCAAGATAATTAAATCAAATATATAAAGTAGGTATATAGAATAGCAGTTACTTTCCTTAGAATATGTGCAATCATATATACACTAGTGCCACCAATAAAAAACAGTACCACGTGCATTACTTTTAAGACGGTTTATGAGCTCCTCGGGTATTCCTATGGATCGGGCATCTATATGCTCCACAAACAGAGTGGGCTACATTAGCTTCTTTCACTATCCTCGAAGAACTTGGCCAAGTCGGAGACCTTGTAAATAGGCCCTTAATAATCAAATGCTCATTATACCCTTACTAAATTCATCACCCCATATCAAATTCTTTAACGTCAAGTAAAAGGTGGCTCTTCCAAATGTATCCAGATCCATCTGGCTCTAAATAAAGTGAGTCTAGCTCATACATATGTACAACTTATTCCCTACTTATAACTGGAAGGGTCCGATGCCTGTTTGGGAAAACTTTCCACAAGTAAAGCGTTACTTTTCCAAATGAGGACCATATTCATCTCACTCTAACTTGGAGTGGGCCCTAGGTTTGAAGGATCTTGTTGCTTACCGAAATTTTTATACCAAGTGTTCATGAATGAACCAGAATGGAGAGGAATCATATTACAAGGCACGCTCCGCCTGTCCGCCAAATTCCTAAATCCAACTGTTCCAGGTTTTGCTTTGGTTGAAAATTGCAATTCTTTCGTGGGCTGCTAAAATACTACACCATTGAAGATAGTTGAAGATTTCTCAGCTGTAACAGTCGATGAATGTCCCATCCTTGGAGATTGACTTGATAACGATTGGAATACCATTAATATCCTGATGATTGAATTCAATGATGACTGCGTCAAGTGATTCTAATAATTAACCAGATTCACGTAGTGACAATCTGAGGTATCATATTCTGTCGCGAGCAATACATAAAAAGTTCGACATAAAAATCTTTATGTCATTTTGAGTATGTACAGTCTTTAGGCCTGTTACCAACCAAATCCTCTTTGGTTGGTCTTAGGTTCGGTATTCGGCCAATTTATAGGGCTCAATTTTTTTTCCATTGACCGAATGATCAGAAATCGTATTGGAAAATTTTCCAATCCTTTCATACTGCAACTATGGATCATGAATAAATAATGAACTTTATCTGACCATTATATGTGATTTTTGCATTTTTTGTCATAGTATATATACTCTATAGTCAAGATAAACTAAATTGAGAAAAAAGAGAAAAAAAAAAGTAGAATCAAATTGATCAAAGTACACAAGTTATCCTTCCCGACAAACAAAACATTGATCGAGGATGAGGGTTAAGGAATAAATAGGAGGGGAGGTGACCTGCACCAGACTATATTGGTTGGAAAAGGTGGGAGAGACGAGAAAAGAAAAAGGAAAAGATGTGTGAAAATAGTAAATTATTATGAGTAGCATATATGATGACTTGGTGAGGGGTTAAACTTTAAAACGTTAGTAAACTTTGTCTTTTATTTTTAACGTGTGAACTTCAAGTGTTGGTGGGACCCACATCCTCCTGTTTTGAAACTTTTTCCCTTCGTGAGATAGCATAGGATTAGGCACAAACTCTTGAGACAAAGTGACATCTTCTCTTTTGTAATTCATTTTTTGAGTCTTACACATGAATTAACCCAAAAAAAAAAAAAATCATTGAAATCAAAAAATCCTTTTAAGCACTACATCTCTATATGTTTTGATGACTTCGATCGTATGGAAAGACTAGCTATCATGATTAACACATGGTGCTAACACTGTAAAAATCAATGTAAATGTAGTAACTGCTGATGAATAGGGGTAAATTTAAAATTTTGTTCAATCGAAGTTAAAATTACACAATTTAACGCTTATATATATAATTTTTTTTCGTGGGGACTAAATTGATTTTTTAGCTTAAAAATACATTCAAATACATATTTAAAAAAAAAATTAAGGTGAATAAGGGTTACAGTAAAGTAGCTCCGTCGTTGCTTGAAGTCTGAAAAACTCGTGCAATTATCAACACTTTGCTCACATAAATTATCATTTATCAGTTTGAACTTTCATGCATGCCAGAATGCACATTTTATCCACATTTGCGTGAAGAGTCAAATGTAAGATTATTTAATAGATTAATTAATTACCAAAAACTTATTGCGATATACCAATTAACGTGATAAATCACATGATTATTAATTAAATTAATATTCGATACAAAGCTAAATAAATGTGTCCATAAACAATTCAAGTGTCACATTCACTTGTAATTTTATATATTTACTGTTGGGTATATTATTGATATATGATTTCAGCACATTTTCACTTAAACTTTGTTAGTTTTTGAATAATTTATGAGCAATTTGATTGGTTTTGTCTTTGATTTGCATTGTAGGTAATTTTCAAGAGACAAACTGAGTTTTGAGGCAAAGATTGAAGAGAAATTGCAAAGGATTGGTTTTTATGCAACTTGTGGATAAATTGCTGAAAATTAAAGTAGCGCAGTCATAGCGCAGCTGCGCAGTGTCGCAGGATTTTTAAGGGCAATTTTGTAAAAGACGCGAAAAGAAGAAACCCTATGTTAAAAAGAAGGCATCAGACCTTAGAAAAAAAGGGAGAGGGCTTTTGGAGGCAGCTGGTTTTGGGAGAAAAAAACAACGTTCCAAAGAGAGGAAAACTTCAGGATTCGCGAGTTGAAGACGGAGAACAATTCGGAGACGGACTTCTACCACGATTCTTCTCCAAATCCTAGTTTTCTCTATCTCTATTATCATGTTTTATGTTACAATTGAGATTTTATTTAATTTCTTTATGATGTTCTAAGTTATTTTCTAGGGTTACGATGTAGCCAGATTATGAATATTTGATACTTTTGGTTTTGATTGATTGATGAACTATTCCATATTTGCGTTGAGTATTTTATGCTGAGTTTAATGCTTGTGGTTGCCTGATCAACAATTACATGAGTCGTGATTTAGTTTGAAACTGAGAAGTGATAACTAAATTAGATCATGTATAAAATACCATTAAATCGTCATAAGCTAGAGATAGTTATGAGATCTAGTGCAGCATTTGAATTTCTAGAGCTTAATGCATTCCATAAGTTCACAGTTATCATAGAAATGTAGTTACTTGCTTATTAGGATAGGTTATTGATACTTGTGAAAGATTAATATCTACCTTAGCGAAATTGTTGGCAACATAAGGAATATGTGTCAATTTATTTAAATCACTAGTTTCAAATATGATTAATCTTGGTGAAATCGGAATCCCTAGAACCTTTTTTTTATTGAATTACCATCTTTTGTTAATTTCGTAATTGTGTTATTTTTCTATTTTGTTAAGTCTATAATTTATTTAGTCATTAGTTACAAATTCTCAATTATTGATTGTCCGAATAAAGTTAAAGCTAAATTAATTTCGGTAGTTAGTAATTACAGTCCTCGTGGGAACGATCTTTACTTATTACTTTATTACTTGTTGCGATACGTGCACTTGCGTTAGAATTCACACAACACTTACCGATCATTATGATCTTTGCAAAATAACTATCTTGTTAAGCATATTCCAAAGATAGTGGAATTCATAAAAAATTACCAAGTTAAAGCTAGATAACTTAATTGCCAATGAGATGGTCTATTGACTGAAGTTCAAGATTACTGCAACTTATGCATTCAACATGATTCTTGTTTATAGTTGAATGAAGAACCTACTTTCTATTAAGATTTAAGTATTTGGGATGTGACTAAAAATCGCTTAGATTATCAGGATAAATAGTATGATGAGCATCTTGCACTATGGGAGAATCAGCTGCAATAGATGGATATATACTAGACACCATTATGAGTGAACTGGGATTGAGTCAACTAGTCAAAATTAGGCTTCAAAAAGTAGGGTACCAAGCCTTAGGTAGTTGATCTAAAGAGTTGTGTAGAACAGTCAAATAGTCACATATTATTATTAGAGGTTCTAAGTTGAAACTATAATTTTTATATATTGTCATTAGAGATTCTGAATTCGAATTATAATTTCGTCTTTACCCAGATAAAAATTAAAATTATAAACTTCTCATATTTTTTTTATATTTCTATCTACTAACAAATTATTTATATGTATACTAAATATCAAAGCACAAAAGACTTTAAGAAGTACATATTCGTACCTTATTGAAATCATTTGGGTAAATGTTGCATCTAGTTAGATTCTACGTTTAGTTGGTTTACAATGCAGTATCAAGTTCCTATCTTTTAGGTGTTGTATGAGAAATTTTGATTGAGTTTTACTGTAGGCCAACATTAAATATACTGTAAAATTTAGTATTGGATTTATTCCTGAATAAAAGTTTGGCATCCCATTTCTTCATTACATCATTGCCTCCTTAAAAATTTAAAATAAATAAAACTCAAATTATTAAGTCCATAAAAGATAGAGAATACCACATTTTAATTGAAATACTATTTTCAGAGATTCAGGGGTAGTCTAGTGGTGGACTTAGGAGACTATGATTTGAATCTCATGGGGGTAGGAGATAAAAACAAAAAAAAAAAAAAAAAAAAAAAAAAAATGAAATAATATTTTCGCAAAAAACTCTATTTAGACTCCATCACGATATAAAAACTTTAACTCTTTGTTTTAGAACAATATATACTTTTTCCATTACCCCAAAGTCCCTCCTTGACGGTGCAATATTGTTTAAACATTCCAAATTTTTTGTTTATAATTAATATTTAAGCAAGGTGCATGGCCAAACCATATGCATAACCAATATTTCGCATCCTTTAATTATCATGAAATTATGCAATCACAAGAATAGTTCAATATTTTATATTGAAAGGCATAACTTAATAATATATCTAATTTAAATTATACCCAAATGAAAACACGAAGATGATAGTCAAAAGATGAGTCGTAGTTAAAAACAAATATAAACTGCTATTTTGAGAGTTGTATGACCAAGAAATTCCCTTTGGTTTCTAATCTTTGTTTCCTCCCTATTTGTTGCCAAGAATTTCATGTCCTCCCTTTGTCCCCCTTTCCCTTATTCCAAGTCTCTACCGATCATAAAAAAGCTTATTCCCTTATTTTGGTTAGATAGATTTTGAATTAGATATGATTTTCTTCTCTTTTTTCTTTTTAATTGACTAAAAAAATGAGTTTTCAAATTGATAATTCTTCAAACAACCAATGGCAAGCAAAGATCCCAAGAACTTGAGATGAACAGGAGGAAAAAGTAAAAGTACTCGAGATAGTTTTTATTCACTAATTGCGTCGTTGAAGTATCCACTAAATGTGCTTTACTCCATTTCTTGATGGGCAAATACTATAATGTTGGAAACTTTCATAAATGTTCTCTAATGTTAGCACATTTTTTCATTTTCGTTCTTATTATTTTTAAAATGACTCGCTTGATCTCAAATATTTTACATTTATTTTTTAATTTTATTTCTATTATTTCAAAAGTGATGCGCTTAGTCCTTAATATTTATAAAAATAAAAAAATAAAATAAATCTTAATTTAGTTTCTAATATTTTCACTTTTTTCAATTTAGTCCCTAAAGTTTTATATGCAGATCAGAAATTGAAATTTTATGATGGGGACTAAAGTAAAACTTTTTACTTACTTTGGGCATGTTAATTTTTAAATAATGGGGAAATTTTTTTTAAAAAGATGTAAAATTGAGTACTAAATTAAACCTTTTTGTAATCTTTAGAGACTAAGCGCGTTATCTTTGAAATAATGAAGATGCAATTAAAAATTAGTGTAAACAAAGGGATCATTTGTGAAATTTACCTTATAATATCCAACCCATTTTCTTCCACTTCCCCAAATTAATATATATGCTTCTTTTTGAAAGTGATGAATGATATAACTATTATATATGTCCATTTTATTTGAGCTCCAAAGTTTCTAAATTCAACCATATAAGGCCAAAGTTTGGTTTTTTAATACAAGAGACATCTCTTAAAAGTAATTTAATGGAATGACATCAGAAAATTAAAATATGATGAAATAAGTAATCAACTTGAAGTGGTACAAAAACTCAAAAAAATATTTTAATCTTATTTGATGAATTAGCAAGAACACTATCTTTTGGGAAAATAACAGTAACAAAAGTATCGTGAAGAGGATAGCAAACTAAACAAAGCCTTTTTTCACTAAGTAAATTGTTAAGAGAATAAAGCTAATAACATTATTATTTTTTATCTGCACACGTCGATCAAATGTCTGCTTAAAATGCAAAAGAGACATTATATACACTTGTTAATATATTTAACCTTAATGTGCATTATTTTCCACTTGGTGTAATACTGTTTCTTTTTTGGCATACTATAGAGGTCAAAACTGTAATTCGAACTCTGAACCTTTAATTATAACAGAATGCTACCCAATTATTGAGTATAGTGCAGTACATGTTGTTTTTCCTGAATTCTTATGTGTAGGCACTTGATTTTATTCCTTAAATTGAATTAAACTCCAAAAAAATAAAGTCTGTCAACAACAAAAAAAAAAAGAAAAGTAAAATGAAAAAAAATAAAGTATAACATAGTGGAATAGAAAGCTTAAGTTTGTGGGCTTAAAATCTTGTTGAAAGACAACGCATGATAGGACCTATAAAAAGAGCTCAAAGAGGGGAGATGCACAGAAAAAAAGAACCATTGTCTAGCTAATTTAGATGGTCGTCCTTCAATATAGCTTACAGCTGTACATAAAGGCAAGTGTAAGAAGAGTATCTTTTAGCCTGGCATATATATGTTGAGAGACCTCTTCCACTAGGTGGTTTCTGCACCAAATGTTCAATGAGGTAATGTACCCATGGGGTAAAGGAGTCAATGAAAAAGGGAGAATCCCTAAATACGACTAAAATGAGTATGTAGGTATCATGTTTAGTTATTCAACATTTCAACTTGGTTAAGCATCATTAATGGTGCTACAAATTGCTCTAGGATTTGCTCCTAACGTTATAATTTGATATTGTAAATTATTGTAAAGTAGCAAAATCATACGTGAATATTCTCTTAATATTATAATTTTAATGAAGGAGATGAAATGATAGTGAATTGAAGTGATTTGAACAATTCACCATTATTAAATCTATCTCACAATGTAATAATATGGGAATCCAAATTTAGTAAAAAGTAGCAAAATGATTACCAAACTCACAAACCATGCATGAGCAAAACATTCCAAAATGAACGCTCACTTTTGGTAAAGGAAGCAGTTTGAGCCAGAAGATATTGATGCATTTGAGCTTCTTTTGTGTTTTTCCTTTTCCTGTTCGGGACGGTGTTAATGCACGAGGATAGAATAATTTGTAACGCTATCCTTAATGGAATCTCTATAATGGGTCCCTATCTATTTATTTAGAGATCCATATAAAGACTAAATAGTATTTTAGAGACCTACTTAGAGACCAATGCAAAAAATGTACGAACATAACATTTAAAAAAAAATTATACGTAAAAAAAATCTTAATTAAATTTACCCATTAATTAATTTTTTCACCTAAACTAAAACTAAAGTAGAAATTTTTATTTTTTCAACAAGCAGTAATATCGGTTAAAAAAAAAAAACAAGCAGCAATAAAAAAGTTTACCAAACCAAAAAAAATAAAATAAAAAAATAAAATACAAAACCATAAATAAAAATAATGTCTAATTAAAAAACCCTAAATGCAAAACCTTAATTAAAAATTCTAATTAAAAAAGCTTAATTACAAAATCTCTTTTAAAAACCCTAAATAAAATTGAGTCAATATATTGTGTTAATTTTAATTTTACATAATAATTTAATTATGTGTTATTTTTTCTCGTATATTACTTTTTTTAATTAATTATTATTTAGATTATTTAAATATAAAACTCTAAATAAAAATATAAAAAAAACTTAATTAAAAACCCTCACCCACCCACCCACCCGCATACATTTCCTTCTCCTCCCTTTTTCCCTGCAGCCTCCCCCGTCCCTTTCTTTCCCTGCACACACACAAACACATACAAATATACACACACAGACACATACATATATACACACAGCCCTTCCCCCCCCTCCTCCTCTTCTCCGCTGCCACCCCACCACCGGCGAAACCACCAACACAAATTTTATGTTTTTTTTTTCCTTTCAGATCTGTGTTTACTTTTTTTTTGTTGTTATTTGTTGAAAAAAATAATTGTATTGTAATTTTTTTTATGTTTGTTAAATTTGTTTGTTGCTGTTTGTGCTCGTTTTTTGTACTTTTTTTTTTTCAGATCTGACGATGTCAGACAGATCTGATATTATTTTTTTTGGAGATTCATTTTTGTCTTTTTGTATAGTTTCTATTTTCTTCAACAAATTTGTTAAAGAAAATGGAGACTAGGTGCTATTTTGGAGACACAAAGCTTGAGTGATGTCATAATTTTATCAAAAACTATCAAATAGTATTTTAGAGACCCCCATTGGTGATGAATTTTGATCAATAGAGTCTTTAAAATAGCAATTATTGCTATTTAAAGACTCCATTGAGGATGCCCTAAGGACATATCTAAAATATTTTGTTAACGAGTATTAAATAATTTTAGAAATTAAAATTATTGAAGATGTTTAGATTAAGTGGGAGCGAAATAATTTTATAAACTTAAAATATAATAATACTCTGAAATATTTTATAAGGGTAATAGGTACTACATCCATACAATTTGGCTTGGGAATTTCCACTTCATCAAGCATTTCGTAGAACAATCTTTAATCTACAGAAAGAGCATATACATGGATGGTGTAGGGTTTAGGGTGGTTTAGGGCTTAGGGTATTATCATGCCTCAAGTTCGGAATCCGATAAGTGAGATTGACAATGTAAGTTTAAAAATATATAATTATGTTGTGCATGGCTCGAGTTCACTGATTTGAAGTAATTAATTCAAATTATTATTTACTCACAATATATACGTATGTCTCCCACCAGTATAGAACAATAAGAATAGTTCAAAAAATTTTGAATCTTGCAAACCCCGTGAATTTAGCTAGGAGACAGCCACATAGGATTTGTTCCGCCATGACCCTAATCAACACCTCTTATGTGTTTTTCTTTGTTTAGTTTTTTGTTTTCATTCAAGGGAACACCTAAACAATAAAACACATAACAAAAGATGTCACCCACGAGAATTAATATCACAAAGATTCATGGTATTTACTTGTACATATATGACATCTATCAAACTCATCCAAAAAATTAACTTACGAAACAACAATTCTTGAAGATATGATCAACTAATTAATAACCCATTCCATCTTTGCTTCTATCATTTACTCAATGACATTTTACAAGTATTATTTTGACCAATGCACGAGCATAGGTTTTTTTTTTTACTAAGCAAGTAATTATTTTATTCTACTTTAAAAAATATGAGAAATATTTACAAATGATCGATCACATCAATGTATCCAAAAGCTTCCATTCTATGCACAAAATCTTATTTTCAATGTTATCAACATATTTACTTTGTACAAAGAATTTCACCATTTTCTTGGTGGCACCTTCTTCATGGAAAATGTAATCACATGGACCCTTAAACTACCAACTCTCTCAACGTAAATTCTAAGCCACGAAGAAGAAATGGGAAGTGAAAAGAAAAATAGACCATAAAAGGCAAAAAAGTCAAACTTTTGATGACAAAGAGATGTGTACTATGCACGACAATGCTTGCAATAGATGTACATAAACACCCTTCTTCATGCAAATTCTGTGGATTATTAGCTCAAAGGGCAACTGCAATATTCTTCTTCTAACAAAAGTACCATCACTAATTGCAATAAAGAAAAAGTTCATGAAGTGACATGATATCAACGTACAATTATTGCTGCCGCCATGTCTATGTACTGAAATTGATCATCTCTCCATTTCCATGCAAGCTCAAGAATTCATGAACAAAACTTTATTCACATTATTCAATCCATAATTATGCAATTCACAAACTAGGAAACCTTACTAATACTAACAGCAAATTACAGCTTATGAGACTTAACGAGTGTAATCTGGTAGTAGATGGACGTGTATACATTTGCTTCAGCTTCAGCCACTCGAATTTTTTATAGGTATCAACAGTAAGCCTTCCCCGTTTTCGTACTTCTAGTTGGCAACAGCTACTTTTTTCCACTTCTCAGTGGTTGTGGAGATGTAATCAGAAGCTATCCTGTCAATACCAGGTTCAGCAACCCAACGGCCTCCATCTTTATCACTAGGCCACACTTTGCAACGGTCTCTATCTTCATCACTAGGCCACACTTTGTAAGCCTTCACGAAGTCATCTTTGCTCATATCATGTCCATTTCTAGACGACCTTGAACTCTTGCCTTTGATGAGTTTGAAGAATGAGAAAGAAGAAGACTTCTTTTGCTTGCCTACCATGGCTTCTTGAAAGTAAGCAGTCACAGTAGACAAACCCTAAGCTTAGAAGAAGGTTAGCTGTTTTTGTTGTGTGTGTGTCTTTTTTTTTTTTCCGATGTCTAACAGTTGTGAAGCGCTAGTGTATTTATAGTCGATGTTGAGATGATCCGAGGGTGGGGAATCATGAAGGTTCGAGGACCGTTGATCTGGTTGATGGTGCTAATTAATTGATATGAAATTACATTTTTGTATGTTACAAAATAATTAAGAAATTTTGAATTCGAATCATAAAATAAATTATCGCTTCTTATTTCTTTAACTGCAGTATATTTTTATTATTTGTGATATTGACTACATGCTAATTAATTGATATAAAATTACTTTACTATTTATTGACCAGACAGTGATATATTATAATTAAATATTTTAAATTTAAATCATTACTTCAACGCTACCAAACCAAATATTACTTTGTTGGTAAAATTTTAGGCAAAGAACATATGTTGTGGACCGCTGCTTCTAAAATTAGACCAGACATCCTTAATGGGGTTGTTTCATGGGGGGGACCAACTTTTGTCCTTTTTGTTGCACTTTCTTCTTACTGCAAAAAAATTCATCCATGGCCTTTCTTTTCGAAATTTTCTTCAAATACTCACGTATAATCCTCAATAAAAGGACGGTACACGACATGAATCCTCTTATTGTTTCAAGAATATTGATTGACATTATAAATAATGCACAAAATTGATGTATAATATATGGGAAAATATTTGATAATACCGAGTTAAACTTCGGGTTCATACGCGTTAGTATGTCCTTCTATAATATATGAGTTGTTTGGATCTAATTAACTGGACCCTAAGTTTTTTTCAAATTGTAACATCGATCATTTATGACTAGTTCATATTTTTTTGGATCAAATAGGTGTAGGTTTTTTATTTATTAATCAAATATGACTAGTTCGTTCGTCCTTTAATTTTTTTTTATGACAAAAAATTCTTCTTAAAAATTTTTCACGTTCAACAAAGATGATAAATTTTGAGACACTTAATCCGTACTAGAGGAGGTATGATTCTAGTCATTCGCATTTTGCACTAACATCTTTACGTTTATGTTTAACGGTTAAAAACACTTGTGGAATATAATTTAGAGACTATCATTTCTGAAACCAATATAAAATGTTTTTTTGTTAAAGTATGGTGATTTATGTCGACAACTTATCTCATGCATAACAAAATGGTTTGAATGCTGCCAAGCTACTTGCATTTACTATCACTTTAGCAATTCAATTACAAAAAAGAAGTTTCGTGGGGCAACGCCACAAAACTCCTGTAAAATTTGAAAAAAAATCAGATTCACTTTAAAATTTATTCTGTGAAACTTTACATTGCATAATTTTTTTTTAATTTAATGGAGTCCTAAAACCGTACTATATTACACAAATGTAACCAACGAAACTCAAACTCGTAACTTATCACAAACACTGCGAACAACATATTATTGGACCAAATCTCAAGTGATTTAGAATAAATCAACTTCAATCATTGTCATCTAGAATTTACCCAAGTATATATTTCTTTTTTATTTATGTATACCAGCCTAACTAAGTGAAGCCCGTATGCTACTCCTACAAGTTACAAATATCTCTAGTTCCTTAATCAAATATTATAATGTAAATTAATATATTCATTGTGTAATATAGAAGAGGAAACTAATGAGTGTATAACAGCCAAAATGGTGAAGATAGTCAAAAGAAAACTTTTGGGCACTTTCTGAATATTGTTTAAATGCATGCGTATTAATTGGCTCCTAAGCTTCTTTTGATTAAAATAAACAATTTACAAATCATGGAAAGCTCAAATGTGAGATCTAATATTTTGTCTTTACCTTGATTTGCGTATTTTGTTTCGATTTGTGTAATTTGATCTGTTTATATGTTATACGAATTAGAATGTACTAAATATGTTATTTATATTCTTAATACATGCTATATGTACATTCATGAAATTTTCATCAAAAAACAGAATAAGAAATTTTATTACCGGTTTTAGTAAATAGTATTTTGAACACCTGTCGCTAAAATTTTTACAGGGGTATTTTAAATGTTTTAAAACCTAGTCCTCGAGTATTAATAGACCCGTATTTGGTTAAAACGGATTTTGAATTGATTTTGAAATTTTAAAAGTTTTTTCACTTTCTTTTGTAAAAATCGAGTTTTAAGCCGACTCGGGTGGAAATGTTTGAATATAAAACTCTTTGTCACCTAAAATAAATTATCTAGAATTAGTCTAAGTGTCAATTTAATATTTGAGCAAGAAATAGTCAAGAAACTCAATTAAAAGACAAGAAAACACTAAAAATAAACTAAGGAAACTAACTTTGACCATTTTAACTTAGTTGACCTTGAGTACATTAGCATCAACACACATTAAAAAGCTCACAAAACATACTCACTTACACACACAAGGTCGAGAGCACCATAGGAGAAAAGGGAAGGTTTTTCTTCAAGTTTTTAAAGGCAATTTTTCATTAAAAGTTGCAATTCAATGCCAAACTTCATCATCCAAGGCTTGATTCTACTTGTTGGGCATTCATTGAGCATCTTTCTAGCTTCATAACATATCAAAGGTGAGAGAAAAACTATAGATCTCAAAATGTCATTTTTATATTTTTGCATATAATTGAATTTTGAACCGTTAGAATGTTGAATTGATGTTATATTATTGCTCAGTGCATGCTAAGGATCGTTTATATGTGTTTATATAAGATTTGAACCGTTGCAGCATGAATTTTATTTTTCGGATATTAAAAGTTGAGTTGTTGGCTATTTGTTTAATATCTGGAGTTGTGGTGGTTAGAATTGTTTGCTGTTAGTTTGTAAAAGTTTGTTAAATACGTGATAGTAATGTTGTAATGCCGAAATTTTAATTGCAATGTCAGTGAGAAAGTCCAGAAATTTCAGCCTTGATGCATTAGGGTTTTAGGGTTGTTAGGCTTGATATGGATGGTTTATGGTTGGTTTCTGAGGGGGTGAATGTTGTTGATTGAGTGGGTGAGTGTTAGAAACTGGTTTGGAGGTTATCGGATTAGTAGAATGTAAGTTATGACTTTTAAAAGTTTGAGTTGTCTTTCTTTAAAATGTTGAATTATGCCTTTGGATGTTTGGGTGGTGTTTGAGTGATTGATTTGTGAGTTGTTGATGGTTAGATTAGGGTTTGGTTGTGTGTCTAATGTATGTTAAGTTGGGTGGCCTACTTTGTCATCTAACTTAGTTGTTTGTTGTTGAATTGATGATTATTGATTGATTATTGTTGAATCGGGAGATAGGCAACGTACTTTGTTGTCCTCATGTGATAATTGATTATTGATGAACCGAGAGATAGTCAACGTGAAAGGTTGTCCTTTTGAGATTTGAATGATTATTATTATTACTGAGTCTAGGTATGTGTGTGCCACCTCTCAGACAGCATCGGGCTGTCAGGTTGAAACTGGCATAACTACCATAGGCTACTCCCAGCTCGCATGATAGAGGTGTCATGGAGGGAGGGACTAGTGAGGTACCTTGGATGCGTGAGTAATGGGGAGTTACAAGAAGAACGGTTGAAATCGTGATGGCGTTTAAAGCTACACCAACTAGAGTATCCTTTATTGATTGATCATTATAGTTAATGTGTTTATATTGTTATTGATTATTATTGTGTGTTTACTGCTCAAAGGATGATTTCTAAGGAGTATAGTAAATACTGTTAGAGATCTATCGAATCATCACTGGGCTTATTTTATATAAGCTCATTCTCAATTATTGCATGCATACAGGTGTTACCGATCCAAATTACGGGTACGTGCCTCCAGAAGAGGATTATGTGCCATATGTGGACGAGTCTTACGTGCCAGAGTCTTATCCTTGATATTTGATGATGTACTTTTTGTTATCTTATATATTAAAACTAGTTGGTATGTATTTATTTAGAAGTTTATGATATATAAGATGTTGTAAAGATAATAGATTAAAAGTTGCAAGTTTAGTGGTCTTGTTTTGGAATATGATTAGGCTACTAGATTGGTTATAATCTATTTTGGGAATGTATGCTATATAGTAAATGTATGATGTTGGAACGGAGACATATAACTTATGGATACAATGGTAAAGAATATTTATTGTATATTGTGGTTGTGTTGTTAATTGTTGAATTATTGTGGAGTTGGACGTATGAGTTTCGAAGAGGTTGGTTTAGAACCTCAAAGTCCTAATTATTGTCGTTATACTGCCAAAATTCCGTTGCGTCCTGACTGATCGTAGGAGGGGTTGAGTTGGGGCGTTACATTAAGTGGTATTAGAGCACATGTTTAGTTGTCAGCCGGGGTATCCTCGGAATGTGGGTAATGGTCTTAGCATGAAAGTATGTATGAAGTGAAAGAAAAGTGAGATATGTATTAATATGATTAAGTGATTTAGTGATTATGTGATTATGTGATCAATTTGTTTATGTGATTGATACTTAAGTGATTTATGTGTTTTATGGGAGTTATTGTTTATTTGCTAATAATTGTCTATAGCCTGTTTATGTGCTATAACCTGTGCTAACTCTTTGATTAGTAGAATGACTGGTAGACCAAGAACCAGAGGTAGGCCTAAGGTAGTTGACGAGGCACCGGATAATGTGGCACTGGGCCGAGATAGGGGTGATGACTGTTTTGGTACAGCCATGGATAGGATGACGGAGATTATGGCAGGGCAAGCACATATACTAGCAGGGCAGGCTGCCCAAGCACAGACATTACAGACTCAGTTGTTGAACATTCAGGGTAGTTACCACGGGTGTGGTACGCTGAAGGAATTCTTGGGGTATTATCCGCCGAGATTTCAAGGGGAGCTAGATTATAGGAAGGCAGAAGTGTGGATTAATACTGATGAGAAGATATTCGATCCTCTAGACTATACTAATGAGAGAAAAGTCACTTATGCTGTTTACTTGCTTGATGATGAGGCAGAGGAATGGTAGCGCACAATGAGAGTCAGTTGGGAGGCAAGAGGTACTCCGTATGTCTGGAATACCTTTTTGAGAGCCTTTCGGGCAAAGTAAGTCCTGAGGATTGCACGGGAGCGGAGAGAGGCAGAGTTTCTGTCTTTGATTCAGGCGAATGCTACGGTGGCTCAGTATGAGGCCACTTTCACTAGACTGTCCCGGTATGCACCGGAGTTTGTAGCAGATGAGGAGCGCAAGACCCGGTGGTTTATGTTGGGTTTGAGGTCAGATATTCAAGATGCGATGGCCCTGAATCAATATGATAAATTTTCTGAGGCTTTTGATGCGGCATCCAAACTGGAAAGGAGGAAAGAGGAACAGATCGGACCTAATCAGCCTAGCAAGTGGTCATTTTTGCTGCAAGGCCTGCAGGGTATGTATAGACCTTCGGTAGAACAGGGTGGTTATAGGCCTTCGGTGTAGCAGGGTTCTTTCAGACTGTAGGGTCAGCAAGGTTACTATCGGCCTCAGTTTCAGCAGGGGTCTTATCAGGCTTAGTCGCAGTATAGGCTGGCCCAGTCTCAGGGTCAATATAGGCCCAGTGTTGTGAGACCTCAACAACAAGCTGGTACATCCGCTTTCTCAGCTTCTGGTTCTTCTAGGGGCAATCGCAGTGCTTCGTCACCGCAGTGTACTTACTACAAGCGTTAGGGCCATGTAGAGGCCGACTGCAAGGCGAAGGCAGGAACGTGTTTGGGTTGCGACAACAATCAGCATTGGGTGAAGAATTGCCCTAGATATCAGAGGACTGAGGGTTAGGCAGTAACCCAGGGTTATCAAGGCCGACCTACTGGTGGTGCACCTCAGCAGCAACGGGTTAAGGCTTGGGCCTACACAGTTGATTTGGAAGAGGCACTTGAGGATACGACAGTTGTGGAAAGTAACTTCCTTATACTCAATCAACTTGTTAAAGCGTTGATTGATTCTGGTGCTACGCATTCTTTCATTACGCCTACTTGTGTGCAACGTGTTAACATGCAACCTAAAAGGTTGCCTTATGTGGTTGAGATTAGTACTTCTTTAACTGATAAGTATGTGACTGGCTTAGTTTGTAAAGACTGTAAAATACATGTTAAGGGTCAGGATTTTCCATCGGACCTTATTTTATTTCCTATCCGGGGGTATAATGTTATCTTGGGTATGGACTGACTTTCTAAGTATGATGCTCAGCTAAACTGTAGAACAAAGGTAGTACGGTTTCATATGCCAGATCAGCCAGTGGTTGAGGTAGCGGGGAATCGAGATGCTAAGACGAGTTTTATTATCTCATCAACTAAAGTTGTTAAGCTGGTGAGTTAAAGGTGTTAGGGTTATCTACCTTATTTGATCAACAAGCTATCTGATAAGCTGAAGCTGGAGGAAGTTCCTTTTATTCGGGAATATCCCAATGTATTTCTCGAGGAGTCGCCAGGGTTACCGCTAGATAGAGATGTGGAGTTTGTGATCAATTTGATTCCCGGTACTCAACCTATTTCTAAATCAGCATGCCAGATGGCACCAGCTGAACTTAAGGAACGGAAAACTCCGTTGCAGGAGTTATTAGAGAATGGTTTCATTCAGCAGAGTTCTTCACCATAGGAAGCACCTGTTTTGTTTGTGAAGAAGAAGGATGGTACATTGAGATTGTATATCGACTATCGTGGTTTGAATCAGGTGACCATCAAGAACAAGTATCATTTGCCACTGATTGACGAGTTGTTTGATCAACTTCAGGGAGCCAAAGTTTACTCTAAGTTTGACTTGAGGCAGATGTATTATCAGCTTCGGATTCGTACGGAGGATGTTCCAAAGTCTGCTTTCAAGACTCGGTACGGGCATTATGAGTTTGTTGTTATGCCCTTTGAAGTAACTAATGCACCGGCAGCATTTATGGATCTTATACATCTGGTTTTTCAGCCGTATTTGGACCAATTCGTGGTAATCTTTATTGATGATATCTTAGTTTATTCTAAATCTAAATCAGAGCACAAGCAATATCTACGGCTTGTCTTACAGAAGTTACAGGAGCATTAGTTGTTTGCGAAGTTCAGCAAATGCAAATTTTGGCTGCAACGTATATCTTTTCTTGGCCATGTTATTACGCAGAGCAATATTTTTGTAGATCCCACTAAGATTGAAGTGGTGATGTCTTGGAAACGGCCGGAGAATGTTTTAGAGGTTTATAGCTTCCTTGGCTTGGCGGGTTATTACCATAGGTTTGTCAAGGAATTTTCTAAGATTGCAGGGCCACTTTCTAAGTTAACTCAGAAACGAACCAGCTTTATTTGGGATGAGAAATGTGAGAATGGATTTCAGGAGTTGAAAAATAGATTAACTACCGCTCCGGTACTTGTTTTACCAAAGGGGACCGATAATATGGTTATCTAGAGTGATACATCCAAGGATGGCTTGGGTTGTGTACTCATGCAGAATGGCCAGGTTATTGCCTATGCTTCTAGAAAGTTGAAGTCGTATGAGGTAAACTATCTGACTCATGATTTTGAGTTGGCAGCAGTTATATTCGCACTGAAAAAGTGGCGTCATTATCTGTGGGGCAGTAAGTTTGAGATTTTCACTGATCATAAGAGTTTTAAGTATTTGTTCTCACAGAAGGAGTTGAATATGCGTCAACGGAGGTGGATGGAACTTCTCGGAGATTATAATTGTTCTATCAGTTATCTGCATGGGAAGTCAAATGTTGTGGTAGACGCTCTTAGCCGTAAGGTAAGTGTTTCTTGTTTGGCTGTTAAAAAGTAGAAGGTTCTTGAGGAATTCACTTATTGGAGACCGGAGTTGACTCAGGTTGGGGTGATGTGTTCACATCTCCATATTCAACCTTTATTGTTGTCTCAGATCAGAGAAGCTCAGCAGTTTGATCCAAAACTTCTGAAGATCAAGGATCAGATCACAGATGATTAGTCTGATTTCAAATTACATGAATATAGTATTCTTCAGTTTTGGAACAGGGTTTGTGTTCTTGATGAACCGGGTTTGAGGCGAGGTATTCTGGAGGAGGCTCATAATTCTAAGTACACCATTTATCCCGGTGGAAACAAGATGGATCGGGATTTGAAGCAATATTATTAGTGGAATAACATGAAAATGGAAGTTGCTCAGTTTGTATTTAGATGTTTGACTTGTCAGTGAGTGAAGGCCGAACATCAACGGCCTGCAGGGTTACTTCAGCCGTTGGCAATACCAAAGTGGAAATGAGGGCATATTACGATGGACTTCGTCTCTAGTTTGCCTAGAACACCGAGAGGTAACGACGTGGTTTGGGTTGTCGTAGACCGTTTGACGAAGTCAGCTCATTTCATTCCAATGAGGTTGGGAGATGAGGTTGCAAAGTTGGCAGATCTTTATGTGGATCAGATTGTTAAACTTCATGGGATTCCATCTAGTATTGTCTCAGACCGAGATCTTCGGTTTACTTCTTGTTTGTGGGAAAAACTTCAAGAGACTTTGGGTACTCAGCTAAACTTCAGCACCGCGTATCATCCACAGATAGACGGTCAGTCTGAGAGGACTATTATGATTCTGGAAGATATGCTCAGGGCTTGTGTTCTGGACTTCGGGAAAAACTAGGAGAAACATCTACCACTTGCCAAGTTTGCCTATAACAATAGTTATCAAGCTACTATTAAGATGACACATTTTGCAGCTCTCTACGGCCGTAAGTGTCGTTCACCTTTATATTGGGATGAAGTAGGGGAGATGAAGACTATTGGTCCGACTATTATGCCAGAGCTTCTAGAGAAGATTAAGAATGTTCAGTTGATCATGCAGAGAATGCTTACAACGCAGAGTAGATTCAAGAGTTACGCTGATAAGCGTCGTCGGGATTTGGAGTTTACAGTCGGGGATCAGGTTTTCTTGAAATTATTTCCTCGAAAAAGGTTTGCTCGTTATGGTAAAGGTGGTAAGTTGAGTTCGAGGTTTACAGGGCCGTTTGAGATTACCGGCAGGGTTGGTAAGTTAGCACATCGGTTGGCTTTACTGAAGAACTTCTCTAATGTCCACGATGTCTTTCATGTGTCTAATTTGTGGAAGTATAATATGAATCCTTCTCATATTCCAGAGCCAGAGCCGTTACAGCTTCGTGAGAATCTGACTTATGATAAGAGGCCGATTCGCATTCTTAATCAGATGGAACGAGAACTGAGATCGAAGAAGATTCCGATGGTCAAAGTATTGTGGAAGCATCACAGGATTGAGGAGGCTACTTGGGAGAGGCGACGTTAGATGCAGTAGCAGTATCCTGATCTTTTCCGTTCAGTAAGTAAGAATTTTGGGGACAAAATTTCTTTAAGGGGGAAGAATGTGAGACCCCATATTTTGTCTTTACCTCGATTTGCGTGTTTCGCATAGATTTACGTGATTTGACCTGTTTATGTGTTATATGAATTAGAATGTGTTAAATATGTGATTTATATTCCTAATACATGCTATATGTGCATTCATGAAATTTTTATCAAAAAACGGAATCATAAATTTTATCGTCAGTTTTAGTAAATAGTATTTTAAACACCTGATGGCTAAAATTTTTACAGGGTTATTTTAAACATTTTAAAACCTAATTCTCGGGTATTAATAGACCCGTGTTTGGTTAAAATGGATTTTGAATCGGTTTAGGAATTTTAAAAGTTTTTTCACTTTCTTTTGCAAAAATCAAGTTTTAAGCCGACTCGGGCGGAAATGTTTGAATGTAAAACTCTTTGTCACCTAAAATAAATTATCTAAAATTAATCTAAGTGTCAATTTAATTTTTGAGCAAGAAATAGTCAACAAACTAAATTAAAAGACAAGAAAATACAAGAAATAAACTAAGGAAACTAACTTTGACCATTTTAACTTAGTTGACCTTGAGTACATTAGCATCAACACACATTAGAAACCTCACAAAACACACTCACTCACACACAGAAGGCCGAGAGCACCATAGGAGAAAAGGGAAGGTTTTTCTTCAAGTTTTTAAAGGCAATTTTTCATTAAAAGTTGCAATTCAAGGCCAAACTTCATCATCCAAGGCTTGATTCTACTTATTGGGCATTCATTGAGCATCTTTCTAGCTTCATAACACATCAAAGGTGAGAGAAAAATTCTAGATCTCAAAATGTCATTTTTATGTTTTTGCATATAATTGAATTTTGAACCGTTAGAATGTTGAATTGATGTTATATTATTGCTCAATGCATGCTAAGGATCGTTTATATGTGTTTATATAAGATTTGAACCGTTGTAGCATGAATTTTATTTTTCGGATATTAAAGTTGAGTTGTTGGCTATTTATTGAATATCTGGAGTTGTGGTGGTTGGAATTGCTTGCTGTTAGTTTGTAAAATTTTTTTAAATATGTGGTACTAATGTTGTAATGCCGAAATTTTGATTGAAGTGTCGGTGAGAAAGTCCGAAAGTTTCAGTCTTGATGCATTAGGGTTTTAGGGTTGTTGGGCTTGATGTGGATGGTTTATGGTTAGTTTCCGAGGGGGTGAATGTTGTTGATTGAGTGGGTGAGTGTTAAAAACTGGTTTGGAGGTTATCGGATTAGTAGAATATAAGTTATGACTTTTAGAATTTTGAGTTGTCTTTTTTTAAAATGTTGAATTATGCATTTGGATGTTTGGGTGGTGTTTGAGTGATTGAATTTGGAGTTGTTGATGGTTAGATTAGAGTTTGAGTGTGTGTCTAATGCATGTTAAGTTGGATGTCCTACTTTGTCATGTAACTTAGTTGTTTGTTGGCTAATTGATTAGTTCTTGTTATGTTGGTGAATTGATGATTATTGATTGATTATTGTGGAACCGGGAGATAGGCAACCTAATTTGTTGTCCTCCTATAATAATTGATTATTGTTGAACCGGGAGATAGTCAACGTGAAAGGTTGTCCTCCTGAGATTTGAATGATTATTATTATTGTTGAGTCTTGGTATGTGTGTGCCACCTCTCGGGCAGCATCGGGCTGTCGGGTTGAAACTGGCATAACTAATATAGGCTACCCCCAGCTCGCATGACGGAGGTGTCATGGAGGGAGGGGCTAGTGAGGTACCTCGGGTGCATGAGTAATGGGGAGTTACAAGAAGAACGGTCGAGATCGTGATGGCGTTTGGAGCTACACCAACTAGAGTATCCTTTATTGATTGGTCATTATAATTAATGTGCTTATATTGTTATTGATGATTATTATGCGTTTACTGGTCAAAGAATGATTTCTAAGGAGTATAGTAAATACTGTTAGAGATCTATCGAATCCTCACTGGGTTATTTTATATAAGCTCACTCTCAATTATTGCATGCATACAGGTGTTACCAATCCAGATTACGGGTACGTGCCTCTAGAAGAGGATTATGTGCCATATGTGGACGAGTTCTATGTGTCAGAGTCTTGTCTTTGATATTTGATGTTGTATTTTTTGTTATCTTATATATTAAAACTAGTTGGTATGTATTTATTTAGAAGTTTATGATATATAAAATGTTGTAAAGATAATGGATTAAAAGTTGCTAGTTTAGTGTTCTTGTTTTGGAATATGATTAGGCTACTAGATTGGTTATAATCTATTTTAGGAATGTATGTTATATAGTAAATGTATGATGTTGGAACGGAGGCGTATAACTTATAGATACAATGGTAAAGAATGTTTATTGTATATTGTGGTTGTGTTGTTAATTGTTGAATTATTGTGGAGTTGGATGTACGACTTTCGAAGAGGTTGGTTTAGAGCCTCGGAGTCCTAATTACTGTCGTTGTACTGCCGAAATTCCGTTGCGTCTTGACTGATAGTAAGAGGGGTCGAGTTGGGGCGTTACATTAAGTGGTATTAGAGCTAATGTTTAGTTGTCAGCCGGGGTATTCTCGGAATGTGGGTAATGGTCCTAGCATGAAAGTATGTATGAAGTGAAAGAAAAGTGAAATATGTATTAATATGATTATGTGATTTAGTGACTATTTGATTATGTGATCAATTTGTTTATGTGATTGATACTTAAGTGATTTATGTGTTTTACGTGAATTGTTGTTTATTTGCTAATAATTGTCTATAGCCTGTCTATGTGCTATAACCTATGCTAACTCTTTGATTAGTAGAATAACTGGTAGACCAAGAACCAGAGGTAGGCCTGAGGTAGTTGACGAGGCACCAGATAATGTGGCACCGGGCCGAGATAAGGGTGATGACCATTTTGGTGCAGCCAAGGATAGGATGACAGAGATTATGGTAGGGCAAGCACAGATACTAGCAGAGCAAGCTACCCAAGCACAGATATTACATACTTAGTTGTCGAACGTTCAGGGTGGTTACCACGGGCGTGGTACGCTGAAGGAAATCTTGGGGTATTATCCGCCGAGATTTCAAGGGGAGCCATATGATAGGAAGGCGGAAGCGTGGATTAATAAGATAGAGAAGATATTCAATCCTCTAGACTATACTGATGAGAGGAAAGTCACTTATGCCGTTTACTTGTTTGATGATGAGGCAGAGGAATGGTGGCGCACAGTGAGAGTCGGTTGGGAGGCAAGAGGTACTCCGTATGTTTGGGATACTTGTTTGAGAGCCTTTCGGGCGAAGTATGTCCCGAGGATTGCACGGGAGCAGAGAGAGGCAGAGTTTCTGTCTTTGATTCAGGGGAATGCTACGGTGGCTCAGTATGAGGCCACTTTCACTAGACTGTCCTGATATGCACCAGAGTTTGTAGCAGATGAGGAGCGCAAGACCCGGAGATTTATGTTGGGTTTGAGGTCAGAGATTCAGGATGCGATGACCCTGAATCAGTATGATATATTCTCTACCGTTGCCTGTTTCGCTTACTAAAACAAAAGAAAACCTGCTAATTTGCTTCAAGACTTATTTATCTATATTCTGATGAGTTTGTATTTACTTTTCTCCTCTTTTTTGTCTAAAAGGATTATCGAGCCAATAAAATCTAGAATAAGAGATCCAAAATTAGGGATCGGAAAACAAGAAGAAGATGACTACTTTACAGCAAAAGAAAATATCCAACGAAGAAAGTTAGATATTGAGGTTGAGGAGACTGAGGAACTCGCAAAGAAACGGGAGGTATAATTCAAGTTGTGTGTTTAGCAGTTGCAAAGATTTCAAAGTAGATAATTTGGGATGATGCTTTACTTTTTCTGAAACATACATCTAATAGCAGAAGGCAGCATATACCATATATGTGTGTCTTTTGACGGGAATGGTATATCATAAGCGAACATCAAGTTTGGAAGATCTTGAGAATTTCCTGCACTTTTTATTACCTGGTGGCTTCTACTGCATGTTTCGTGCACATTATGAAAATCCAGGTTCTAGCAGAGCGTGAGCAGAAAATACAGTCTGAGGTGAAGGAAATACAGAAAGTGTTCTATTGTGAACTCTGCAACAAGCAATATAAGGAGGTTGAAGCTCACCTAAGCTCATATGATCACAACCACAAAAAGGTAGGAATCGCTTCTTAAATGCAAAAATTATCATTGGCTCTGATTAGCAAATTGCTCCATTTCTTCCCTGTCTAAATGTATTATTCACTTGGCATGGAAATTTCAGCGCTTTAGGGACATGAGAGAAATGCACGGGAGTAGCAGTCGTGATGATAGACAAAAAAGAGAACAACAACGTCAAGAAAGGGCAATGGCAAAGTTTGCTCAAATGTAGGCTCTTCTTCCTTGCCCAAACTTTTGTCTTCAGTAGCTTCATTTTTGCCTTCATTTTAGGTGACACAGTGATTTTTAAATTCTTTTGCTACACTTTATCAGGGCTGATGCCCGTAGGCAGCAGGAGCAGCAGCAGAAGAAACAAGAGGAAACTGGAACGACCCCAGTGTCAGCTGCAGTAATGAAAGCTACTTCAGTCGCTGATCAAGATCAGAGAAAGGCTTTAAAGTTCGGATTCTCTGAAAAAGGTGCCACATCCAAGGTACTTACCAAGTCCCCCACCCCGATTGTAGGAGAAAGAAAGAGGCACAAATATATGAATGACATTAGTCAGTCTTTTTTAAATCTCAAGCTTTTGGATTATAGTAATTTCATGTGTATGTGTGTGTTTATATATTTGTCTATACATATATTTGCACGCAAAACACATCTGAATGCATGGCAAACCTATTTTATTAATGATATCAAAGCTTTCCAGTTTGGACCTCAAAATGAGGGAGCTTTTTTTTCCTGGTTTATTTTGAGATCAAATTAAACATAAGCTAGTTTTGTATCGGAATTCATTCGTCTAATTTGTTGTTTGCCTCGTGAAGCCGAACTTAGGCGGTACTGCTGCAAAGAAGAAGCCCAAGGTAGCTGTTGCTTCAGTTTTCAGTAATGACAGTGATGATGAGCCAAAGAAATACAATCTACTGTCCCTTCCTTACCCCCTCCTCCCTTTCCCCAAGAGGGAAGAAAGGGTGGGATGAATAATTATCCATATGTATCACATCTTATACATTTCTACTTTATATGTAGATTCTGACAAATGAAGTCCTAAAACCGCACTATATTACACAAATGTAACCAACGAAACTCAAACTCGTAACTTATCACAAACACTGCGAACAACATATTATTGGACCAAATCTCAAGTGATTTAGAATAAATCAACTTCAATCATTGTCATCTAGAATTTACCCAAGTATATATTTCTTTTTTTATTTATGTATACCAGCCTAACTAAGTGAAGCACGTATGCTACTCCTACAAGTTACAAATATCTCTAGTTGCTTAATCAAATATTATAATGTAAATTAATATATTCATTGTGTAATATAGAAGAGGAGACTAATGAGTGTATAACAGCCAAAATGGTGAAGATAGTCAAAAGAAAACTTTTGGGCACTTTCTGAATATTGTTTAAATGCATGCGTATTAATTGGCTCCTAAGCTTCTTTTGATTAAAATAAACAATTTACAAATCATGGAAAGCTCAAATGTGAGATCTAATATTTTGTCTTTACCTTGATTTGCGTATTTTATTTCGATTTGTGTAATTTGACCTGTTTATATGTTATACGAATTAGAATGTACTAAATATGTTATTTATATTCTTAATACATGCTATATGTACATTCATGAAATTTTCATCAAAAAACAGAATAAGAAATTTTATCATCGGTTTTAGTAAATAGTATTTTGAACACCTGTCGCTAAAATTTTTACAGGGGTATTTTAAATGTTTTAAAACCTAGTCCTCGAGTATTAATAGACCCGTATTTGGTTAAAACGGATTTTGAATTGATTTTGAAATTTTAAAAGTTTTTTCACTTTCTTTTGTAAAAATCGAGTTTTAAGCCGACTCGGGTGGAAATGTTTGAATATAAAACTCTTTGTCACCTAAAATAAATTATCTAGAATTAGTCTAAGTGTCAATTTAATGTTTGAGCAAGAAATAGTCAAGAAACTAAATTAAAAGACAAGAAAACACTAAAAATAAACTAAGGAAACTAACTTTGACCATTTTAACTTAGTTGACCTTGAGTACATTAGCATCAACACACATTAAAAAGCTCACAAAACACACTCACTCACACACACAAGGTCGAGAGCACCATAGGAGAAAAGGGAAGGTTTTTCTTCAAGTTTTTAAAGGCAATTTTTCATTAAAAGTTGCAATTCAATGCCAAACTTCATCATCCAAAGCTTGATTCTACTTGTTGGGCATTCATTGAGCATCTTTCTAGCTTCATAACACATCAAAGGTGAGAGAAAAATTCTAGATCTCAAAATGTTATTTTTATATTTTTGCATATAATTGAATTTTGAACCGTTAGAATATTGAATTGATGTTATATTAATGCTCAGTGCTTGCTAAGGATCGTTTATATGTGTTTATATAAGATTTGAACCGTTGCAGCATGAATTTTATTTTTCGGATATTAAAAGTTGAGTTGTTGGCTATTTGTTTAATATCTGGAGTTGTGGTGGTTAGAATTGTTTGCTGTTAGTTTGTAAAAGTTTGTTAAATACGTGATAGTAATGTTGTAATGCCGAAATTTTAATTGCAATGTCAGTGAGAAAGTCCAGAAATTTCAGCCTTGATGCATTAGGGTTTTAGGGTTGTTAGGCTTGATATGGATGGTTTATGGTTGGTTTCTGAGGGGGTGAATGTTGTTGATTGAGTGGGTGAGTGTTAGAAACTGGTTTGGAGGTTATCGGATTAGTAGAATGTAAGTTATGACTTTTAAAAGTTTGAGTTGTCTTTCTTTAAAATGTTGAATTATGCCTTTGGATGTTTGGGTGGTGTTTGAGTGATTGATTTTTGAGTTATTGATGGTTAGATTTGGGTTTGGTTGTGTGTCTAATGCATGTTAAGTTGGGTGGCCTACTTTGTCATCTAACTTAGTTGTTTGTTGTTGAATTGATGATTATTGATTGATTATTGTTGAATCGGGAGATAGGCAACGTACTTTGTTGTCCTCATGTGATAATTGATTATTGATGAACCGAGAGATAGTCAACGTGAAAGGTTGTCCTTTTGAGATTTGAATGATTATTATTATTACTGAGTCTAGGTATGTGTGTGCCACCTCTCAGACAGCATCGGGCTGTCAGGTTGAAACTGGCATAACTACCATAGGCTACTCCCAGCTCGCATGATAGAGGTGTCATGGAGGGAGGGACTAGTGAGGTACCTTGGATGCGTGAGTAATGGGGAGTTACAAGAAGAACGGTTGAAATCGTGATGGCGTTTTGAGCTACACCAACTAGAGTATCCTTTATTGATTGGTCATTATAGTTAATGTGCTTATATTGTTATTGATGATTATTGTGTGTTTACTGCTCAAAGGATGATTTCTAAGGAGTATAGTAAATACTGTTAGAGATTTATCGAATCCTCACTGGGCTTATTTTATATAAGCTCATTCTCAATTATTGCATGTATACAAGTGTTACCGATCCAGATTACGGGTACGTGCCTCTAGAAAAGGATTATGTGCCATATGTGGATGAGTCCTACGTGCCAGAGTCTTGTCCTTGATATTTGATGATGTACTTTTTGTTATTTTATATATTAAAACTAGTTGGTATGTATTTATTTAGAAGTTTATGATATATAAGATGTTGTAAAGATTAAAAGTTGCAAGTTTAGTGGTCTTGTTTTGGAATATGATTAGGCTACTAGATTGGTTATAATCTATTTTGGGAATGTATGCTATATAGTAAATGTATGATGTTGGAACGGAGACATATAACTTATAGATACAATGGTAAAGAATATTTATTGTATATTGTGGTTGTGTTGTTAATTGTTGAATTATTGTGGAGTTGGACGTATGAGTTTCGAAGAGGTTGGTTTAGAACCTCAAAGTCCTAATTATTGTCGTTATACTGCCAAAATTCGGTTGCGTCCTGACTGATCGCAGGAGAGGTTGAGTTGAGGCGTCACATTAAGTGATATCAGATCTTGTTTAGTTGTCTGCCGAGGTATTCTCGGAATGTGGGTAGTTGTCTTATCATGAAAGTATGTATGAAGTGAAAGAAAAGTGAAATATGTATTAATATGATTATGTGATTTAGAGATTATGTGATTATGTGATCAATTTGTTTATGTGATTGATACTTTGGTGATTTATATGTTTTATGTGAGTTGTTGTTTATTTGCTAATAATTGTATATAGCCTGTCTATGTGTTATAACCTATGCTAACTCTTTGATTAGTAGAATTACTGGTAGACCAAGAACCAGAGGTAGGCCTGAGGTAGTTGACAAGGCACCGGATAATGTGGCACCGGGCCGAGATAGGGGTGATGACCGTTTTGGTGCAGCCATGGATAGGATTGCAGAGATTATGGCAGGGAAGGCTCAGATACTAGCAGGGCAAGCTGTCCAAGCACAGGTATTACAGACTCAGTTGTTGAACGTTCAGGGTGGTTACCATGGGCGTGGTACACTAAAGGAATTCTCGGGGTATTATCCGCCGAGATTTCAGGGAGAGCCAAATGATAGGAAGACGGAAGTGTGGATTAATACTGATGAGAATATATTTGATCCTCTAGACTATACTGATGAGAGGAAAGTCACTTATGCCGTTTACTTGTTTGATGATGTGGCAGAGGAATGATGGTGCACAGTAAGAGTCGGTTGGGAGGCAAAAGGTACTCCATATGTTTGGGATACCTTTTTGAGAGCCTTTCGGGCAAAGTAAGTCCTGAGGATTGCACGGGAGCGGAGAGAGGCAGAGTTTGTGTCTTTGATTCAGGCGAATGCTACGGTGGCTCAGTATGAGGCCATTTTTACTAGACTGTCCTGATGTGCACCAGAGTTTGTAGCAAATGAGGAGCGCAAGACCTGGAGGTTTATGTTGGGTTTGAGGTCAGATATTCAAGATGCGATGGCCCTGAATCAATATGATAAATTTTCTGAGGCTTTTGATGCGGCATCCAAACTGGAAAGGAGGAAAGAGGAACAGATAGGACCTAATCAGCCTAGCAAGTGGTCATTTCTGCTGCAAGGCCAGCAGGGTATGTATAGACCTTCGGTAGAACAGGGTGGTTATAGGCCTTCGGTGCAGCAGGGTTCTTTCAGACTGTAGGGTCAGCAAGGTTACTATCGGCCTCAGTTTCAGCAGGGGTCTTATCAGGCTCAGTCACAGTACAGGCCGGCCCAGTCTCAGGGTCAATATAGGCCCATGGTTGTGAGACCTCAGCAGCAGGCTGGTATAGCTGCTTTCTCGGCTTCTGGTTCTTCTAGGGGCAATAGCAGTGCTTCGTCACCGCAGTGTACTTACTGCAAGCGTCAGGGCCATGTGGAGGACGACTGTAGGGCGAAGGCAGGAACGTGTTTGGGTTGCGGCAGCAATCAGCATAGGGTGAAGGATTGCCCTAGACATCAGAGGACTGAGGGTTAGGCAGTAACCCAGGGTTATCAAGGCCGACCTACTGGTGGTGCACCTCAGCAGCAACGGGTTAAGGCTTGGGCCTACACAGTTGATTTGGAAGAGGCTCCTGAGGATACGGCAGTTGTGGAAGGTAACTTCCTTATACTCAATCAACTTGTTAAAGTGTTGATTGATTCTGGTGCTATGCATTCTTTCATTACGCTTACTTGTGTGCAACGTGTTAACATGCAACCTGAAAGATTGCCTTATGTGGTTGAGATTAGTACTTCTTTAACTGATAAGTATGTGACTGGCTTAGTTTGTAAAGACTGTAAAATACATGTTAAGGGTCAGGATTTTCCATCATACCTTATTTTATTTCCTATCCGGGGATATGATGTTATCTTGGGTATGGACAAGCTTTCTAAGTATGATGCTCAGCTAAACTGTAGAAGAAAGGTAGTACGGTTTCGTATGCCAGATCAGCCAGTGGTTGAGGTAGTGGGGAATCGAAATGCTAAGACGAGTTTTATTATCTCATCAACTAAAGCTGTTAAGCTGGTGAGTTAAAGGTGTTAGGGTTATCTACCTTATTTGATCAACAAGCTATCTGATAAGCTGAAGCTGGAGGAAGTTCCTTTTATTCGGGAATATCCCAATGTATTTCTCGAGGAGTCGCCAGGGTTACCGCTAGATAGAGATGTGGAGTTTGTGATCAATTTGATTCCCGATACTCAACCTATTTCTAAATCAGCATGCCAGATGGCACCAGCTGAACTTAAGGAACTGAAAACTCAGCTGCAGGAGTTATTAGAGAATGGTTTCATTCAGCAGAGTTCTTCACCATAGGGAGCACCTGTTTTATTTGTGAAGAAGAAGGATGGTACATTGAGATTGTATATCGACTATCGTGGTTTGAATCAGGTGACCATCAAGAACAAGTATCATTTGCCACTGATTGACGAGTTGTTTGATCAACTTCAGGGAGCCAAAGTTTACTCTAAGTTTGACTTGAGGCAGATGTATTATCAGCTTCGGATTCGTACGGAGGATGTTCCAAAGTCTGCTTTCAAGACTCGGTACGGGCATTATGTGTTTGTTGTTATGCCCTTTGAAGTAACTAATGCACCGGCAGCATTTATGGATCTTATGCATCTGGTTTTTCAGCCGTATTTGGACCAATTCGTGGTAATCTTTATTGATAATATCTTAGTTTATTCTAAATCTAAATCAGAGCATAAACAATATCTACGGCTTGTCTTACAGAAGTTACAGGAGCATCAGTTGTTTGCGAGTTCAGCAAATGCAAATTTTGGCTGCAACAAATATCTTTTCTTGGCCATGTTATTACGCAGAGCAATATTTTTGTAGATCCCACTAAGATTGAAGTGGTGATGTCTTGGAAACGGCCGGAGAATGTTTTAGAGGTTTGTAGCTTCCTTGGCTTGGCGGGTTATTACCGTAGGTTTGTCAAAGACTTTTCTAAGATTGCAGGGCCACTTTCTAAGTTAACTCAGAAACGGACCAGCTTTGTTTGGGATGAGAAATGTGAGAGTGGGTTTCAGGAGTTGAAAAAGAGATTGACTACCGCTCCAGTACTTGTTTTACCATAGGGGTCCGATAAGATGGATATCTAGAGTGATGCATCCAAGGATGGCTTGGGTTGTATACTTATGCAGAATGGTCGGGTTATTGCCTATGCTTCTAGAAAATTGAAGTCGTATGAGGTGAACTATCTGACTCATGATTTTGAGTTGGCAGCAGTTATATTCGCACTGAAAAAGTGGCGTCATTATCTGTGGGGCAGTAAGTTTGAGATTTTCACTGAACATAAGAGTTTTAAGTATTTGTTCTCACAGAAGGAGTTGAAGATGCGGCAACGGAGGTGGATGGAACTTCTCCGAGGTTATAATTGTTCTATCAGTTATCTGCATGGGAAGTCAAATGTTGTGGTAGACGCTCTTAGCCGTAAGGTAAGTGTTTCTTGTTTGGCTGTTAAAAAGTAGAAGGTTCTTGAGGAATTCACTTATTGGAGACCGGAGTTGACTCAGGTTGGGGTGATGTGTTCACATCTCCATATTCAACCTTTATTGTTGTCTCAGATCAGAGAAGCTCAGCAGCTTGATCCAAAACTTCTGAAGATCAAGGATCATATCTCAGATGATCAGTTCGATTTCAAATTACACGAAGATGGTATTCTTCAGTTTCGAAACAGGGTTTGTGTTCCCGATGAACCGGGTTTGAGGTGAGGTATTCTGGAGGAGGCTCATAATTCTAAGTACATCATTCATCCCGGTGGAAACAAGATGTATCGGGATTTGAAGCAACATTATTAGTGGAATAACATGAATATAGAAGTTGCTCAGTTTGTATCTAGATGTTTGACTTGTCAGCGAGTGAAGGCCGGACATCAACGACCTGCAGGGTTACTTCAGCCGGTGGCAATACCACAGTATAAATGGGAGCATATTACGATGGACTTCGTCTCTAGTTTGCCTAAAACACTCAGAGGTATTGACACAGTTTGGGTTGTCATAGACCGTTTGACGAAGTCAACTCATTTCATTCCGAAGAGGTTGGGGGATGAGGTTGCAAAGTTGGCAGATCTTTATTTGGATCAGATTGTTAGACTTCACGGGATTCCATCTAGTATTGTCTCAGATCGAGATCCTCGGTTTACTTCTTGTTTGTGGGAGAAACTTCAAGAGACTTTGGGTACTCAGCTAAATTTCAGCACCGCGTATCATCCACAGATAGACGGTCAGTCTGAGAGGACTATTATGATTCTGGAAGATATGCTCAGGGCTTGTGTTCTGGACTTCGGGAAAAACTAGGAGAAACATATACCACTTGCCAAGTTTGCCTATAACAATAGTTATCAAGCTACTATTAAGATGACACATTTTGCAGCTCTCTACGGCCGTAAGTGTCGTTCACCTTTATATTGGGATGAAGTAGGGGAGATGAAGACTATTGGTCCGACTATTATGCCAGAGCTTCTAGAGAAGATTAAGAATGTTCAGTTGATCATGCAGAGAATGCTTACAACGCAGAGTAGATTCAAGAGTTACGCTGATAAGCGTCGTCGGGATTTGGAGTTTACAGTCGGGGATCAGGTTTTCTTGAAATTATTTCCTCGAAAAAGGTTTGCTCGTTATGGTAAAGGTGGTAAGTTGAGTTCGAGGTTTACAGGGCCGTTTGAGATTACTAGCAGGGTTGATAAGTTAGCATATCGGTTGGCTTTACCGAAGAACTTCTCTAATGTCCACGATGTCTTTCACGTGTCTAATTTGCGGAAGTATAATCTGGATCCTTCTCATATTCTAGAGCCAGAGCCGTTACAGCTTCGTGAGAATCTGACTTATGATGAGAGGCTGATTCGCATTCTTGATCAGATGGAACATGAATTGAGTTCGAAGAAGATTCCGATGATCAAAGTATTGTGGAAGCATCACAGGATTGAGGAGGCTACTTGGGAGAGGCGAGATCAGATGCAGCAGCAGTACCCAGATCTTTTCGTACAACAAGTAAGAATTTCGGGGACAAAATTTCTTTAAGGAAGGGAGAATGTGAGACCCCATATTTTGTCTTTACCTCGATTTGTGTGTTTTGCCTCGATTTACATGATTTGACCTGTCTATGTGTTATATGAGTTAGAATGTGTTGAATATGTGATTTATATTCCTAATTTATGCTATGTGTGCATTCATGAAATTTTCATAAAAAATGGAACCATAAATTTTATCGACGGTTTTAGTAAATAGTGTTTTAAACACCTGATGGCTAAAATTTTTACAGGGTTATTTTAAACATTTTAAAACCTAATTCTCGGGTATTAATAGACCCGTGTTTGGTTAAAGCGGATTTTGAATCGGTTTAGGAATTTTAAAAGTTTTTTTACTTTCTTTTGCAAAAATCAAGTTTTAAGCCGACTCGGGTGGAAATGTTTGAATGTAAAACTCTTTGTCACCTAAAATAAATTATCTAAAATTAATCTAAGTGTCAATTTAATGTTTGAGCAAGAAATAGTCAACAAACTAAATTAAAAGACAAGAAAGTACAAGAAATAAACTAAGGAAACTAACTTTGACCATTTTAACTTAGTTGACCTTGAGTACATTAGCATCAACACACATTAGAAACCTCACAAAACACACTCACTCACACACAGAAGGCCGAGAGCACCATAGGAGAAAAGGGAAGGTTTTTCTTCAAGTTTTTAAAGGCAATTTTTCATTAAAAGTTGCAATTCAAGGCCAAACTTCATCATCCAAGGCTTGATTCTACTTATTGGGCATTCATTGAGCATCTTTCTAGCTTCATAACACATCAAAGGTGAGAGAAAAATTCTAGATCTCAAAATGTCATTTTTATGTTTTTGCATATATTTGAATTTTGAACCGTTAGAATGTTGAATTGATGTTATATTATTGCTCAATGCATGCTAAGGATCGTTTATATGTGTTTATATAAGATTTGAACCGTTGCAGCGTGAATTTTATTTTTCGGATATTAAAAGTTGAGTTGTTGGCTATTTGTTTAATATCTGGAGTTGTGGTGGTTAGAATTGTTTGCTGTTAGTTTGTAAAAGTTTGTTAAATACGTGATAGTAATGTTGTAATACCGAAATTTTAATTGCAATGTCAGTGAGAAAGTCCAGAAATTTCAGCCTTGATGCATTAGGGTTTTAGGGTTGTTAGGCTTGATATGGATGGTTTATGGTTGGTTTCCGAGGGGGTGAATGTTGTTGATTGAGTGGGTAGTATATGATATTCCAAAGGAATGGATCTTGCTCTTAATATTACTACCAAAATACAGTGACAACGAACTGATAATACAATTATGAGAAAATGAATAATTATTAGATTTGCCGCATAACGTTACAAAATGAGAGATCCTTACTCGATATTCTAGTATATAAATGATGGTTGAAAATTAATTTCCATTATTGTTGTTATCTTAGCCAACGCGAACTCTTATTAGCTAAAAGCTATTTGAGATTAAATTAGTAGTTTGAAAATAATAACCAAGTTCCGCAATGTTCTGAGAGCATAGAAATGAGAAGAATGGTTATAGTTTTGGCATTTGATTAGGACTGTGACCTTCTTCTCTTCACAAGATCCATTTACAAATTATACGGGGAATATTTCTGCATCACAAGTACTATTTCAGCAAATGCAGCCCCCTTGATACTGGTCTAACAGCATCTTCGAGGGGTGAATTGCATCACTAAATTTAGGACTAACTTCGTGTAAACTCTCATATAACTCTTAAATGCAATTATTTGAGAGAAGTGTTAACTATGAAAAAATCCAAATCCGTTAAATATACTAATCAAGACAAGTTGACTATATATGAGGGAATCAAACTTTGTTGATTAGTATACTAATAATTGAGATGTGTCGATTGTTACGAGAGAATCCAAATCCGTCAAGTATTTCGAACCTACATGAAAATAAGTTAGGCCAATATTGAAAAAATAAACACAAATTTAAGACTTTTAGGTGAAGACAGCAAGAAAAGTACACCTCTTACTGATTGAGTAACATTCTAAAAGCTAAATGGAATGAGAATTCCATAGTTGAAAGTACAAATTAAAGTTGGCATAACAAAAACCTTTGGCTCATGTTGTTAGGGTTTCATGAGGAGAATCCTTAAAGCTAGACAGCTTGCAAGCAATGTTGGCAGGTATTGGAGATGTTTGAGCTTTCCATGATTTGTAAATTGTTTATTTTAATCAAAAGAAGCTTAGGAGCCAATTAATATGCATGCGTTTAAACAATATTCAAAAAGTGCCCAAAAGTTTTCTTTTGACTATCTTCACCATTTTGGCTGTTATACACTCATTAGTTTCCTCTTCTATATTACACAATGAATAAATTAATTTACATTATAATATTTGATTAAGCAACTAGAGATATTTGTAACTTGTAGGAGTAGTATACGGGCTTCACTTAGTTAGGCTGGTATACATAATTAAAAAAGAAATATATACTTGGGTAAATTCTAGATGACAATGATTGAAGTTGATTTATTGTAAACCACTTGAAATTTGGTTCAATGGTATGTTACGCGTAGTATTTGCGAGAAGTTACAAGTTTGAGTTTCGTTGGCTACATTTGTGTAATATAGTGCGGTCTTAGAACTCCATTAAATTTAAAAAAAATGCAATGTAAAGTTTCGCAAAATAAATTTTAAAGTGAATCTGACTTTTTTTCAAATTTTACAGGAGTTTTGTGGTGTTGCCCCATGAAACTTCTTTTTTGTAATTGAATTGCTAAAGTGATAGTAAATGCAAGTAGCTTGGCAGCATTCAAACCATTTTGTTATGCATGAGAAAAGTTGTCCACATAAATCACCATACTTTAACAAAAAACATTTTATATTGGTTTCAGAAATGATAGTCTCTAAATTATATCCCACAAGTATTTTTAACCGTTAAACATAAATGTAAAGATGTTAGTGCAAAATGCGAATGACTAGAATCATACCTCCTCTAGCCCGGATTAAGTGACTCAGAATTTACCATCTTTGCTGAATGTGAAATTTTTTTTAAGAATAATTTTTTGTCATAAAAAAAATTAAAGAACGAACGAACTAGTCATATTTGATTAACAAAAAAAAACTAGACATATTTGACCCAAAAAAATATGAACTAGTCATAAATGATCGATGTTACAATTTGAGAAAAACTTAAGGTCTAGTTAGCTAAATCCAATCAACTCATAGATTATAGGAGGACCTACTAACGCATATGAATTGAAGGTTTAACTCGATATTATCAAATATTTTTCCTTATATTATACATCAATTTTGTGCATTATTTATAATGTCAATCAATTTTCTTGAAACAATAAGAGAATTCATGTCGTGTACCGTCCTTTTAATGAGGTTTATACGTGCGTATTTGAAAAAAAATTCGAAAAGAAAGGCCATGGATGAATTTTTTATCGGTAAGGTTATCCTCAGCAGAGGTAGTAAAATAAAAAACATGCTAAATTTGGAAATTTTTAGAGACCCAAACATTATTTTTGATTTAAATATACATGAGACCTACCACTTTTTACAACTTTTGATGCAAAATGGGTCTCTAAATTATATTTGGGGCTCTAAATTTAGCACCCCAAATGATTGACATTATAAATAATGCACAAAATTGATGCAAAATGGATCTCTAAATTACATGTTGTAAAAAGAGAGGGCAACAAAAAAGACAAAAGTTGGTCCCCCACATGAAACAACCCCATTAAGGATGTCTGGTCAACTTTAGAAGCAGCGGTCCACAACATATGCTCTTTGCCTAAAATTTTACAAACAAAGTAATATTTGGTTTGTTTGGTAGAATAGAGGTTGGAGTAGGGATTTAAATTTAAAATATTTAATTATAATATGTTATTGTTTGATTAATAAATAATAATGTAATTTTATATTAATTAAATTAGCATGTGGTCAATATCACAAATAATAAAAAGATATCGCAATGAAAGAAATGAGAAGTGATAGTTTATTTTATGATTCAAATTGAAAATTTATTAATTATTTTGTAACATACAAAAACGTAATCTCATATCAATTAATTAGCACCATCAATCAGATCAACGGTCCTTAAACTTTCATGATTCCCCACCCTCGGATCATCTCAACAGCGACTATAAATACGCTTGAGCTTCACAACTGTTAGACATCGGAAAAAAAACACAGACAGACACACAACAGAAACAGCTAACCTTCTTCTAAGCTTAGGGTTTGTCTACTGTGACTGCTTACTTTCAAGAAGCCATGGCAGGCAAGCAAAAGAAGTCTTTTTCTTTCTCATTCTTCAAACTCTTCAAAGGCAAGAGTTCAAGGTCGTCTAGAAATGGAGATGATATGAGCAAAGATGACTTCGTGAAGGCTCCCAAAGTGTGGCCTAGTGATGAAGATAGAGACCGTTGCAAAGTGTGGCCTAGAAATAAAGATGGAGGCCGTTGGGTTGCTGAACCTGGTATTGACAGGATAGCTTCTGATTACATCTCCACAACCACTGACAAGTGGAAAAAAGTAGCTGTTGCCAACTAGAAGTACGAAAACGGGGAAGGCTTACTGTAGATACCTATAAAAAATTCGAGTGGCTGAAGCTGAAGCAAATGTATACACTTCCATCTACTACCAGATTACCTTCGTTAAGTCTCATAAGCTGTAATTTGTTGTTAGTATTAGTAAGGTTTCCTAGTTTGTGAATTGCATAATTATGGATTGAATAATGTGAATAAAGTTTTGTTCATGATCTATATGTGTTCAAGCTTTCTGTTTTCCTTCAGCTGTATGATATCAAATTTTGCTATGCACAGATATCAAAGAAGCAGCAGTACCAATAAATGTCGAGAGACGTTTTCTCTGTTAACAATGGTTTACTAAACTTATATCAAGTAATATAAAAACAGCTAAATATGGCGTCTCTGTGTACAAGCTAGTTCTCTGAAAGCTTCACTCCAATATGCCTGTTTGAGAAGTTTATGTAAAATCAGTAACTGTTGTAATAATAGATTTTGAATTTAAATAGCGTGCTTTGGCCTTGTACTGAATAAAATAAAAAGAATTCTTGAGCTTGCATGGAAATGGAGAGATGATCAATTTCAGTACATAGACATGGCAGCAGCAATAATTGTACGTTGATATCATGTCACTTCATGAACTTTTTCTTTATTGCAATTAGTGATGGTACTTTTGTTAGAAGAAGAATATTGCAGTTGCCCTTTGAGCTAAGAATCCACAGAATTTGCATGAAGAAGGGTGTTTATGTACATCCATTGCAAGCATTGTCGTACATAGTACACATCTCTTTGTCATCAAAAGTTTGACTTTTTTGCCTTTTATGGTCTATTTTTCTTTTCACTTCCCATTTCTTCTTCGTGGCTTAGAATTTCGTAGAGAGAGTTGGTAGTTTAAGGGTCCACGTGATTACATTTTCCATGAAGAAGGTGCCACCAAGAAAATGGTGAAATTCTTTGTACAAAGTAAATATGTTGATAACATTCAAAATAGGATTTTGTGCATAGAATGGAAGCTTTTGGATACATTGATGTGATCATCATTTGTAAATGTTTTTCATATTTTTAAAAATGAAATGAAATAATTACTTGTTTAGTAAAAAGAAAAAAAAACCTATGCTCATGCATTGATCAAAATAATACTTGTAAAATGTCATTGAGTAAATGATAGAAGCAATGATAGAATGGGTTATTAATTAGTTGATCATATCTACAAGAATTGTTGTTTCATAAGTTAATTTTTTGGATGAGTTTGATAGATGTCATATATGTACAAGTAAATACCATGAATCTTTGGTCTAGTGGTACGCTTCTCGCTATAAGTGTGATAAATTATGATATTAATTCTCGTGGGTGACATCATTTGTTATGTGTTTTACTATTTAGGCGTCCCCTTGAATAAAAACAAAACAAAACAAAAAAAAAAACACATAAGAGGTGTTGATTAGGGTCATGGCGGAACAAATCCTATGTGGCTGTCTCCTAGCTAAATTCATGGGGTTTGCAAGATTCAAAATTTTTTGAACTATTCAGAAGCACAAACATCAAAAAAGGTTTCACAAGTCCAGAAAACCTTTCAAGAAGTTCAAATTTGTGAAGAAAAGATCAAAACCCTCTTCTTCCACTAAGTGTTTTCTTTGTGGAAAGAAATGACATTTTGCAAAGGATTGTTACCTCAAAAAGACCAAGAAGCTACCAACCAAGCTTGTTCAATTCATCTCAACTTAAAACTTTGATGACCAACTATACACATGGACTTCTGAACCAGATCAAGCCGTCCTTAACGTTGATACTGCCTCATCCTCAGATCTCACCTCCGAATCCGAATCCTCTGATTCAGAACCAAACCTCTCCATAGCCAAAATACACAAAACCTCTGAACAACCAATCCTTACCACTTCCAAAGCTACCTTTATCCCAGGACAAATCTATAAGCCATACATAAAGCTTGTTGTCAACCCTCCAGGATATGTTTCTATCACTGTTACTGCACTTCTAGACACAGGATCATGTATTTCTTTCATGAAATCCAAGTGTCTTCCTCCTGAATTTTGGATATCCTCCAGAGCAACCTTTACCACTGCTTCTGGTAGTGGATTTGCAAGTGAAGCACATTCCATGACTATTCCCATACACTTATCCCCAGATGTCTCAGTCCGACACAACTTTTATCAGTATGATCAATGTTGTGAAGACATTCTCTTAGGAATGGATTTTCTCACCTTACTTGCTCCATTCTCATTTCAAACAGATGGTTTCCAATTCCTGCATAATCAGTATACCCCTTAGGTATCTTTACAGAGATTACAAAACAGTTAGGAGTGGTGGGATGATATTGATCTCAATAATGACAGATGGTGACTCATCACAGACAAGATCCAAGAATCCCGGGTGGACCCCATGACGAAGCTTCTCGTGTCATGTAAATAGGTTTGTCGTCTTGTAATAATAGGATATGACAAGAATCTTTATGTCATGTCTCGTTTTTCTGTTTGTAATAAGTGAGATTTCCTTTATTAAAGAAAACCGCTTTAGTCGCGTCAGGTTTGTCTTATTGTGAATTATTAGGAATCTTTTTATGTCGTGTCAGCTTTTTCTTTATTAAAGGAAGTTGTTTTAGTCCTTGTCATGAATAATAAAGATTCCGCTTGTAATTATTTGCTTTGTAGTGGTTTGCCTATAAATAATGAAGAACTCCTGACTAAAGGGGTAGAGTCAGATTTGGATTGAAACACATTTTTCTTTCTCTCAAAAAGCCTACGTCTTTTTTCTTCCTTCTTGTCCTTCCCCTTTAGTCATGCCTTCCGCCTCCGGCTCTCGATCTCAATAATGACAGATGGTGACTCATCACAGACAAGATCCAAGAATCCCAGGTGGACCCCATGACGAAGCTTCTCGTGTTTTATAAATAGGTTTGTCATGTTGTAATAATAGGATATGACAGGAATCTTTTGTCACTTCAGATTCCCTTTAGGTCATGTCTAGTTTGTCTATTTGTAATAAGTGAGATTTTCTTTATTAAAGGAAACCGCTTTAGTCGCGTCAGGTTTGTCTTATTGTGAATTATTAGGAATCTCTTTACGTCGTGTCAGCTTTTCCTTTATTAAAGGAAGCTGCTTTAGTCCTTGTTAGGAATAGTAAAGATTTCGCTTGTAATTATTTGCTTTGTAATGGTTTGCCTATAAATAATGAAGAACCCCTTACTAAAGGGGCAGAGTCAGATTTGGATTGCAATGCATCTTTCTTGCTCTCAAACATCTTACATCTTCCTTCTTTCAACTTATAGCCTTTAGTCATGCCTTCCGCCTCCCACTCCTTTCTTTACCCTTAGTGGTCTCAGAGCTAGTTAACTGTAGTACTTCCCTATTCTGGTATTGAAGGTCTTAAACAATACTTGTGTGTTGAACACTAGAGTCTTTGGCAAAAGGGCAATAGCTGTTAAAGAGTGAATGAAAGGCACAGTAACTCCCGCAGTAAGTCTAGTTGTGACCAGTGTATCCACCATGGCTGATCTTTCCCTACCAAAACAAGAAGTTGTTGCTAACAACTCTAAAGTCACTTCCTTTGATCCTTTCGCATCTCACTATGAGGTAGACATAACTCAAACACCTCCATCTACCAAACCAGGTGAACTCTTCAAACTCTCTCCGTTAAACCTCTACTCATATTACCAAAATTCCCAACTCACACAAAAGTTCAAATCTCTATTACTTACCAAGCTAGCAGCCCTTACAGCCATGTACAAATCCTCTACAGTCTCTATACAATCTGTATCTTCTTCCCGCTCAGAAACCTATCTTCCTATACTTTCTGAACCTGATCTTCGTAGATATAGACAAAAAGGTTACAAAGGTTTACACATTGGAGGCATTCGTCTAGCCTTACAGCCTAGTTTCCTTGCCCAAAAAAATGTTTCATGTCTAGTCTCTTTACTAGATACCAGGTGGCGTAAGTTTGATGATGTACTCATCTGTGCCGTTGAAGCAGGTCTTCACAATGGCCATGTTCTCATCTAGGTTGAACCAAACTTCACCCTTGATCTTTCCCGTCCTACCCTTTCTCAAACTATACAGGTCCTTATCCAACTTTATGGAGCTGATATGAACCCAAATGAAACTGTTGTTGCACTCCATCATTCCATGACCTATAAAGTTCAAACCCATCTCTTTTCCATGGACCACAACTGTAAGCCTCGAGTCCACGTGTTAGGTGATAGTAATGTTACCCAACCAAAAATCTACACCAAACATGAACTCACTTTCCCTCCTCGTTGGAAAAATGATTATGAAAGAAGCCATAACCGACCAATCATCCATGATTCACCAAGAATCTCTAGACATCCTCTAGAACCAGGTCGTGTCGCCATATCATTTCCAACAGAATCCCAACCAGCTGAACCATGTGAAAAATGTCAACTTGCTGAACATCCTCAGTCCTGTCCACACTGTGTCAGAAAACCCTTTGCTACCAGATCTAGGTCCTCTAGATATGTCTGTTCTGTTAATTTTCCTGAAGACATCTACTGTACAGGAGAAGCCGACAATGCATATGTTGGTAAATGGCAAGTTACCAAAACCAGACCACAAGATGTTGGACAAATTGAATCAGCAATCAATTGGGGCAACATGAATGCAAAAGCCCAGAATGCTGCCATTGAAAAAATATGGTCAGATCTCAGGGAACATGTTGCATGGACAAAAGAAGCCCATGATCATCTCAGACAAGGTTGTTATGACCAATATAATGACCTCCACAAGGCTTTCCACAGAAACCACAGATATCACCAGCAGACTCCTATTAACTGGAAAAAGCTTCAGAAGGCCGCTCCAGTTCGGAACCCTTCCGGACAAGTTCGTTCTTGGAACAGCATCAACATGATCAACATGATCAACATGCAGAAATCTTCTTCAAAGAAGCTTTATCTTGATTCAGACGAGTTCAAGAGAAAAAGAGAACGACTAGCTCAAAAGCTCAAATAGGCAGCTAAGCCAAAGAAGCAGTTCTCTCATCCTTGGAAGCATAATCCAAAGCCAGATCATGCAGTCTGGATACCAAGTGGAAATTGCAAAAAAGCTTATTGGGTTGATCTTACACCTCATCCTCATTATCTCTCTAAAGAGAAAATTATCCCAACCGGGTGGGATGATGAAGACGAGAAAGAAGGTCCTAGTGAAATTTCCTCAGTCATTTTGTCATTTGATTCCTTTGATCCATTTGAAAAGGATTCATCCTCTCAAACGATTCTACTATACAAAGGGCCAGTTCTTATGCAAACCCATGTGACTCCGTTCTACACGGACACCACAAGAACACATACACACAACCCTGTACAAACTAATCCTGATGATTCAGAAGCAACCAGTGACCAAGGAGAAACTTCCCAAGCAGGAGAACACCGGAACTAAACACAAGCACAAGTCCCACAGGTTCCACAACAACAACCTCAGAGACAACAAAACATTGAAGGAAAAGTTTCCATCCCATATGCTCCAGATCACAAACAATTCTGGAACATTGATGCAATTCCTCTTGATGACAGACTCAAATATCTTGAGAAAATGGATGCATGGATAAATGGAGAATCTCTCCGAAATCCTACTCTTGAGATAAGAGATATCATTGATCGTCTTGTTGCTTCTTTTACAGGATTACTCCGCAGTTAGTTGACAAGGATGTTGACAGAAGAAGAAAGACAGATCATCCTGACAGATGCAAATCCTATTAAGATATTCTTAAGATGTCTACGAAACATTTTCATACGACAAACAACCCAAGAGATTGAAAAAGCAGAAAAGGAGTTCTTACTCAACAAATGCTGTGATGTTGCAAAACTTGGAGATTACTATCTCAGACAGGAAGCTCTGTATTTTATCTTTAGAAAAAATACAGAAACCATCAAGAAGGCGTTCGTCTTTAACATGCCACAACCACTTCCTGAATTGCTCGAAACAGAGTTCAAACGAGCCAATATTGCAGATCTAAGACAGGTGAGTCTTGCTCACTTGTACCAGATGGCCAGAAAGTTCATTCAAGACCAGTGCGAATCCAAGCGACTTGGCAAGCTCCTCAAAAGCAACAAGCAGAAAACAATGGATACCTTTTGCAGAAAAGATTTCCAAAAGTTTGGCTGTCACACTCACAGCTACTCTCCATGTTCGTGTCAAAAATACAAGAAGCACAAACATTAGAAAATGTTTCACAAGTCCAGAAAACATTTCAAGAAGTTCAAATTTGTGAAGAAAAGATCAAAACCCTCTTCTTCCACTAAGTGTTTTCTTTGTGGAAAGAAAGGACATTTTGCAAATGATTGTTATCTCAAAAAGACCAAGAAGCTACTAGCCAAGCTTGTTCAGTTCATCTCAACTCAAAACTTTGATGATCAGCTATACACATGGACTTCTGAACCAGATCAAGCCGTCCTTAACCTTGATACAGCCTCATCCTTAGATCTCACCTCAGAATCCGAATCCTTTGATTCAGAACCAAACCTCTCCATAGCCAAAATACACAAAACCTCTGAACAACCAATCCTTACCACTTCCAAAGCTACCTTTACCCCAGGACAAATCTATAAGCCATACATAAAGCTTGTTGTCAACCTTCCAGGATATGTTCCTATCACTGTTAGTGCACTTTTAGATACATGATCATGTATTTCTTTCATGAAATCCAAGTGTCTTCCTCCTGAATTTTGAATATCCTTCAGAGCAACTTTTACCACTGCTTCTGGTAGTGGATTTGCAAGTGAAGCGCATTCCATGACCATTCCCATACACTTATCCTCAGATGTCTCAGTCCAACACAGCTTTTACCAGTATGATCAATGCTGTGAAGATATTCTTTTAGGAATGGATTTCCTCACCTTACTTGCTCCATTCTCATTTCAAACAGATGGTTTCCAATTCCTGCATAATCAGTATACCCCTTGGGTATCCTTACAGAAATTACCCTCACAGGTTTTAGCCATTCAAGATGATGAATTCGCTGAAGAAAGAAGCCTCCTCATTTCCTGTTGCGGTGATCTTCCAAACAAGTTTTGGGAAAGAGAGAAACACTTTGTCTCTCTACCTTAAAAAGAGAATTGGCAGATGCCACACCAAACTGCCTCTCATCCAAGAATGCCAAAAGATGAAGATTTTTGTCAAGCTGAAATTCAAGCACTACTCGAGCAAGGTCTAATCCCACCATCCAGATCTCCGTGGGCAAGTCATGCCTTTTATGTCAACAAAAGATCTGAACAAGTTCGAGGAAAGAAAAGATTGGTGATAGATTATCGCCAACTCAATGATCAATTGCAGGATATCAGATACCCTCTTCCAAGAAAGGAACAACTCCTTCAGAAGCTGTCCAAAGCCAAATTCTTCTCAAAATTTGATATGAAATCAGGATTTTGGCAGATTGGTATTACTGAAGCTGACAGATTCAAAACTGATTTTGTTGTTCCACAGGGTCATTATGAATGGAATGTCATGCCATTCGGTCTCAAGAATGCACTGTCCGAGTTCCAGCATAGAATAGATGATGTTTATAGGCCACTCGCGCAGCACTGTATTATCTACGTTGATGATGTTTTGATATTCAGTAACACAGCTGAAGAACACCATCAGCATCTCCGACAATTCCAGGAACTAACCTACCGGCATTGATCAGTTCTTGCTGAATCCAATATGAAAATTGGTCTAAATGCTATTGATTTTCTTGGTTTGCAGATAAGAGAGGGACACATTCTTTTACAGGACCACATATCAAGCAAAGTCCTCGACTTTCCTGATGAACTCAGAACTGTTACACAGATCCAATAGTTCTTTGGCCTCATCAATTATGCCTCATCGCATGTCCCATCATTGGCCAACTACACCAGCCAGATTTCCAAATACCTCCGAAAATCTAACATTGGAAATTGGTCTCCTGAAGCCACAGTTGTAGTTCAGAAACTAGAGGAGTTATGCAAAACACTTCCTCCTCTCAAGATCCCAGGTCCAGGACAACTCATTTTGCAGACTGATGCTTCCTTTGATTTTTAGGCAGCAGTCCTCATTGAAGAAAACAGTGGACACAGACAAGTCTGTGATTATAAGTCAGGATCTTTCACGCCAGCACAACGCAATTATCACTCTTTTAAAAGAGAAGTTCTTGCAGTTATTCAGGGAATCAAAAAATTCAAGTTTTATCTTGCTCAAAATCCTTTTATTATTGAAACAGATTTTAAAGGATTTCAGGGTGTTCTAAGAAGAAAGCAGAATGATATTCCAGATCCACAACTCATCCGATGGACATAATGGATTTCCCAATTCAATTGGACAATGCAACACATCCCAGGCAAATATAATATCCTTGCTGATTTTCTCTCTCGTACACCACCATCCGAGAAAGCTGTATGCATGGTAAATCCAGATGGACGCAAACTTCCAGCTTCCCTTGTTCCAGGTCTTATTCCAGGTAGTTCCAGTTCAAATTCAGATCTCATTGATGGCCAGTCTCAGACATTTTATGATTTAAGTTCAAACCAGCAAGCACACAGTTTCTTGAAGCCCTACCTGAAGAGAACTCGAGCCAATCATGTCTCTGATACCACTAAGGGTAAGCAGGAAGGAGCGTGAGGTGGAAGGCATGACTAAAGGCTAAAAGTAGAAAGAAGGAAGATGTAAGATGTTTGAGATCAAGAAAGATGTATTGCATTGTCCAATTGAATTGGGAAATCCATTCTGTCCATCAGATGAGTTGTGGATTTGGAATATCATTCTGCTTTTTTCTGAGAACGCCCTAAAATCCTTTAAAATATGTTTCAATAATAAAAAGATTTTGAGCAAGATAAAACTTGAATTTTTTGATTCTCTGAATAACTGCAAGAACTTCTTTTTTGAAAGATGGATAATTACGTTGTACTGGCGTGAAAGATCCTGACTTATAACCACAAACTTGTCTGTGTCCACTGTCTTCTTCAATGAGGACTGCTGCCCAAAAATCAAGGGAAGCATCAGTCTGCAAAATGAGTTGTCCTGGACCTGGGATCTTGAGAGGAGGAAGTGTTTTGCATAACTCCTTTAGCTTCTGAACTGCAACTGTGGTTTCAGGAGACCAATTTCCAATGTTAGATTTTTGGAGGTATTTGAAAATCTGGCTGGTGTAGTTGGCCAATGATGGGACATGTGATGAGGCATAATTGATGAGGCCAAGGAACTGTTGGATCTGTGTAACAGTTCTAAGTTCATCAGGAAAGTCGAGAACTTTGCTTGATATGTGGTCCTGTAAAAGAATGTGTCCTTCTCTTATCTGCAAACCAAGAAAATCAATAGCATTTAGACCAATTTTCATCTTGGATTCAGTAAGAACTAATCCATGCTGGTAGGTTAGTTCCTAGAATTGTCGGAGATGCTGATGGTGTTCTTCAGCTGTGTTACTGAATATCAAAACATCATCAATGTATACAATACAATGCTGCGCGAGTGGCCTATAAACATCATCCATTCTGTGCTGGAACTCGGACGGTGCATTCTTGAGACCGAATGACATGACATTCCATTCATAATGACCCTGTGGAACAACAAAAGCAGTATTGAATCTGTCAGCTTCAGTAATACCAATCTGCCAAAATCCAGATTTCATATCAAATTTTGAGAAGAATTTGGCTTTGGAAAGTTTCTGAAGGAGTTGTTCCTTTCTTGGAAGAGGGTATCTGATATCCTGCAATTGATCATTGAGTTGGCGATAATCTATCACCAATATTTTCTTTCCTCGAACTTGTTTAGATCTTTTGTTGACATAAAATGCATGACTTGCCCACGGAGATCTGGATGGTCGGATGAGACCTTGCTCGAGTAGTGCTTGAATTTCAATTTGACAAAGATCTTCATCTTTTGGCATTCCTGGATGAGAGGCGGTTTGGTGTGGCATCTGCCAATTCTCTTTGTAAGGTAGAAAGACAAAATGTTTCTCTCTTTCCCAAAACTTGTTTGAAAGATCACCGCAACAGGAAAGGAGAAGGCTTATTTCTTCAGCGAATTCATCATCTTGAATGGCTGAAACCTGTGAGGGTAATTTCTGTAAGGATACCCAAGGGGTATACTGATTATGCAGGAATTGGAAACCATATGTTTGAAATGAGAATGTAGCAAGTAAGGTGAGGAAATCCATTCCTAAAAGAATGTCTTCACAACATTGATCATACTGGTAAAAGTTGTGTCGGACTGAAACATCTGGGGATAAGTGTATGGGAATGGTCATGGAATGTGCTTCACTTGCAAATCCACTACCAGAAGCAGTGGTAAAGGTTGCTCTGGAGGATATCCAAAATTCAGAAGGAAGACACTTGGATTTCATGAAAGAAATACACGATCATGTGTCTAGAAGTGCAGTAACAGTGATAGGAACATATCCTGGAGGGTTTACAACAAGCTTTATGTATGGCTTATAGATTTGTCCTGGGATAAAGGTAGCTTTGGAAGTGGTAAGGATTGGTTGTTCAGAGGTTTTGTGTATTTTGGCTATGGAGAGGTTTGGTTCTGAATCAGAGGATTCGGATTCGGAGGTGAGATTTGAGGATGAGGCTGTATCAAAGTTAAGGACGGGGAAGGAGCGGGAGGCGGAAGGCATAACTAAAGGCTAAGAGTAAAAAGAATGAAGATGTAAGATATTTGAGAACAAGAAAGATGTATTGCAATCCAAATCTGACTCTACCCCTTTAGTCAGGGGTTCTTCATCATTTATAGGCAAACCACTACAAAGCAAATAATTACAAGCAGAATCTTTACTATTCCTGACAAGGACTAAAACAGCTTCCTTTAATAAAGAAAAAGCTGACACGACATAAAAAGATTCACAATAAAACAAACCTGACGTGACTAAAGCGATTTCCTTTAATAAAGAAAATCTCACTTATTACAAACAGACAAACTAGACATGACCTAAAGGGAATCTGAAGTGACAAAAGATTCCTGTCATATCCTATTATTACAACATGACAAACCTATTTACAAAACACGAGAAGCTTCGTCATGGGGTCCACCAGGGATTCTTGGATCTTGTTTGTGATGAGTCACCATGTCACGCCCCGACCCAAGCCCCGAGCTAAAGGTTAAGTCCGGACCCGACACACGGACAGAGTCTCCCCTGTACCGTGGACATTCAGAAAACCTGTAAACTAGCAAATAAGATAACTACAATGTAAACAAACTTTTCATGGCTATATATAACAAAGATTCAAGGCCATCCGAGCCTTAAAGTAGATAACAATTCCAAAAACCACACAAGCATGCAAGAAAATAAAAGCAAGACATTCTAGGATATCGATAAAACAACTTAAAGGATAATGCATTCTACATTAACCATTCACTCCCAAGCATGCAAGGAAATAAAGGCAAGAATAAAGTTATTACAAGACATGGCTTCCAATTCTACACCACAATCTACTATCCTTCAACTTTGCACAACAACATATACATAGCCCTTAGGCCACAAAATAGTACATAAAACAATTAGTTGAACTTTCCACATAGCAGCAAATTCATTAACCACCTCAAGCTATCAAGCACGGCAACTAAGGTAGAGGATCAGTCTGAACTTCTTCTTCCTCAACTAACTCAACAAGCTGGGGATCACCCTCAGCGTCTCCTGAAACAGATATCGAGGTATGAGCAACCACTGTTGCCCAGTGAGGGATATAGTCCCGGGGCGTGCAATGCAACAGATAATACAGTTATACAACAATATCACTTAGACAATTTAAGAAACAATGATAACTTAAGTAACCACACATTTAAAAGGATACATTTCACACAATCCCCTATACACCAATCTTCACTGGTCTTCAATCACGATCCACGAACCACGAGCGCGATCACGATAAGCCGGCATAACCCCAAACACTCCAGTGGGTGTACTCCGGATGTACCCCGATAATCCTACGACCCAACATCCCCTGGCAATCTCCGGACCAGGCGAATGAGGGACTAGGGCACGGAGTTTGAATATCCACCGGCAAGCCCTCTGCCGCCCAGCCGATATTCAACACATCCGTCCCTGACACTATGGTTGCGCAACCACTATGCAATGCACTTAACAGTGACACGTTAATAACAATAATATAAGCATTAACACATAGGAGGATCAACAAAGTAGGTTGACCTCGATGCAATTAGAATAGAAGCAATTATAGAAGCTAATAAGTAGTTTACAAAGGAACATATACAAAATAAGCATAGAATCATACCAAAAGCTCCAAATTAACTTGAAACCACATATAAACACTTAAGGAGTCATGCCATGGGTTTAGAAGTGTGAGTCAACTGAAATTGCACCTAAACCCCTTTGTTTTTCAAACTATTTCTCTTCCAAACCAAGGTTAATGATTCTATTTTCAAAGGAAACTCTCCCAACCTTCTAACTAACCCTCAAGGTACCCTCTCAACCCTCTAACTCATTCAAATGCCCGCGATTACCCCGGAAGCCCCAAATTCCCTCTTATGGCTTTAAACTACACATACATTGTCCGGGCTTCAAACAAGGGATATCAAGGCCTCTATAGCACCTAGGTAGTCTAAGGATACTAGAATTGAAGCCCGAATCCACCCGGATTCGCATTAACCTCGAAAGCCCCAAATTAAAGTCGGCTATTTTCCATTTTAGGCGATTTAAGGACAATGCAAGTGCACGGGGCTATTAGGTTACCTTCACTAGCACCTAAGGTATCTATTAGAAGCATTGAATCAAGCAAATTCGAACAATTACGCAAAACCCTAGAAAAACGTCACTATTCACCCTAAAAATCAAACTAACGATTCTAACCGTTTAAATTGCGAAACAATAGATCAAATATGTTCTCTATCACTTGTATATAGCATACATTATCATATTTAAGCATTCCATATCCATTTGTTAGCAAATCCACCAAATCAAGAAAGTTATAACATTTAGAAAATGGAAAATAAATGTGCAAATCCCTCACCTAATGCGCGTGAAAGCTCGGGGAAGGCTAGAGGACACTCTAAACTACTTGTACCTAGCTTGCAAGGGCTTGGATTGAAGTATTGGTGAGCAAAATCTCCTCCTTTCCTCCTAATGTTGCTGTCGGGTTTTCTGCTCCTGTTTCAGCTTTTTTTTTTTTTTTCTTTGTTATGTTATGAGCTAAATAGGTCTATTTAATGAATGGCTAAGGTGGGGTCTTGATTGGGTGCTTATGTGGCTTTTAAAATGCGCGTTGCTAGTTCCAAAACGAGGCTAATGTGTAAAACTTAGGCTAGCTAATTAAATCTATAAAGTTATTACGTAACACTATTCACTTGACTACTAAAATCATTTTCTAAATGAGCTCTCCTATCGCCTCTAGCTCAAATGCACATTTTTCCCACTACTTTTACAATTAATAGGATTTAATAAAAATGCTAATTCGTTAGTAGTATGAAGTTTAAAAATAGAGTGAATAGTAACTTAAGAAGGCAGTTAATAAAGCATAGAAAGAGATGCGCAAACAACGGATGCAACAGTAATTAAATGCATGGCTAAATCTCGGGCGTCACACACCATCTGTCATTATTGAGATCAATATCATTCCACCACTCCTGACTGTTCTGGCTACTAAAATCATCTCCCTGCCACGGGTCGTAGTCAGACCCAAGGTCTGCAGTGGAATAGGCATCTGGCTGAGAGAAATTCTGGAAGGCAAGGAGATGCTTTTGAAAAGTGGGGTTATCAGGGAAGCAGACGTGCCAAAACTCTGTGGGATTAAAAATATCTAGACCATGAGCTTGAGCAGTGGCTCTCTTGATAGTAATACATTGTTCCCAAGAAATAAAATATTGCCAAGGCTCTTGTTGGATGTGGAAATGGTTGATTGAAATGATGGTTGGCGGAATGGCACGATTCCAAACATCTGTGAGGCGAATGATGAAAACCTGTTGGTGCTGAATAATTTGACCAGTGATGAGTGTTGGCGGATCAAATGACTTAAACATCTGTGAGAATAGCTTGATGAAGCGGGATTCTGGGAACACATGATCATGTCTCTGAATGAGCTTTGGATAAAAAAGAACTGCCATAGGATAATAATTAAGCCAATATCAAAGATACAATAATTGCATCTTTGAAAAGTCATAATTATTAAAATCAAGAACTGTATCCCATGGTTCTTTATGCTGGGGATTATAACGAACAACGTTGCGAACATAATAGACAAAGAATAACAGATCAATAATTCTTCTGAGCTTGAACTCAATGAATTCTTTAAAGAAATCAGTGATCCAGCTTCTAGCGACTGATCAGAGTATCTTTATCTTGATCTCTTCAGGTAGGGCTTCAAGAAACTGAGCTTACTGGTCTGAACTCAAATCATGAAATGTCTGAGACTGGCCATCAGTGGGATCTGGATTTGAACTGGAACTACCTGGAATAAGACCTGGAACAAGAGAAGCTGGAAGTTTGCATCCATCTGGATTTACCATGCATACAGATTTCTCGGATGGTGGTGTGCGAGAGAGAAAATCAGCAAGGATATTCTCTTTACCTGGGATGTGTTGCATTGTCCAATTGAATTGGGAAATCCATTCTGTCTATCGGATGAGTTGTAGATCTAGAATATCATTCTGCTTTCTTCTGAGAACGCCCTGAAATCCTTTAAAATATGTTTCAATAATAAAAGGATTTTGAGCAAGATAAAACTTGAATTTTTTGATTCCCTGAATAACTGCAAGAACTTCTCTTTTGAAAGAGGGATAATTGCGTTGTCCTGGCGTGAAAGATCCTGACTTATAACCACAGACTTGTCTGTGTCCACTATCTTCTTCAATGAGGACTGCTGCCCAAAAATCAAGGGAAGCATCAGTATGCAAAATGAGTTGTCCTGGACCTGGGATCTTGAGAGGAGGAAGTGCTTTGCATAACTCGTTTAGCTTCTGAACTACAACTGTGGCTTCAGGAGACCAATTTTCAATGTTAGATTTTCGGAGGTATTTGGAAATCTGGCTGGTGTAGTTGGCCAATGATGGGACATGCGATGAGGCATAATTGATGAGGCCAAGGAACTGTTGGATCTGTATAACAGTTCTGAGTTCATCAGGAAAGTCGAGGACTTTGCTTGATATGTGATCCTGTAAAAGAATGTCCCTCTCTTATCTGCAAACCAAGAAAATCAATAGCATTTAGACCAATTTTCATCTTGGATTAAGCAAGAACTAATCCATGCTGGTAGGTTAGTTCCTGGAATTGTCGAAGATGCTGATGGTGTTCTTCAGCTGTGTTACTAAATATCAAAACATCACCAATGTAGACAATACAGTGCTGCACGAGTGGCCTATAAACATCATCCATTCTGTGCTGGAACTCGGACGGTGCATTCTTGAGACCGAATGGCATGACATTCTATTCATAATGACCCTGTGGAACAACAAAAGCAGTTTTGAATCTGTCAGCTTCAGTAATACCAATCTGCCAAAATCCTGATTTCATATCAAATTTTGAGAAGAATTTGGCTTTGGACAGCTTCTGAAGGAGTTGTTCATTTCTTGGAAGAGGGTATCTGATATCCTGCAATTGATCATTGAGTTGGCGATAATCTATCACCAATCTTTTCTTTCCTCGAACTTGTTCAGATCTTTTGTTGACATAAAATGCATGACTTGCCCACGGAGATCTGGATGGTCGAATGAGACCTTGCTCTAGTAGTGCTTGAATTTCAATTTGACAAAGATCTTCATCTTTTGGCATTCCTGGATGAGAGGCGGTTTGATGTGGCATCTGCCAATTCTCTTTGTAAGGTAGAGAGACAAAGTGTTTCTCTCTTTCCCAAAACTTGTTTGGAAGATCACTGCAACAGGAAAGGAGGAAGCTTCTTTCTTCAATGAATTCATCATCTTGAATGGCTGAAACCTGTGAGGGTAATTTCTGTAAGGATACCCAAAGGGTATACTAATTATGCAGGAATTGGAAACCATATGTTTGAAATGAGAATTGAGCAAGTAAGGTGAGGAAATCCATTCCTAAAAGAATATCTTCACAGCATTGATCATACTGGTAAAAGCTGTGTCGAACTGAGACATCTGGGGATAAGTGTATGGGAATGGTCATGGAATGTGTTTCACTTGCAAATCCACTACTGGAAGCAGTGGTAAAGGTTGCTCTGGAGGATATCCAAAATTCAGGAGGAAGACACTTGGATTTCATGAAAGAAATGCATGATCCTGTATCTAAAAATGCAGTAACAGTGATAGGAATATATCCTGGAGGGTTGACAACAAGCTTTATGTATGGTTTATAGATTTGTCTTGGGATAAAGGTAGCTTTGGAAGTGGTAAGGATTGGTTGTTCAGAGGTTTTGTGTATTTTGGCTATGGAGAGGTTTGGTTCTGAATCAGAGGATTCGGATTCGGAGGTGAGATCTGAGGATGAGGCTGTATCAAGGTTAAGGACGGCTTGATCTGGTTTAGAAGTCCATGTGTATAGTTGGTCATCAAAGTTTTGAGTTGAGATGAACTGAATAAGCTTGGCTGGTAGCTTCTTGGTCTTTTTGAGGTAACAATCATTTGCAAAATGTCCTTTCTTTCCACAAAGAAAACACTTAGTGGAAGAAGAGGGTTTTGATCTTTTCTTCACAAATTTGAACATCTTGAAAGGTTTTCTGGACTTGTGAAACCTTTTATGATGTTTGTGCTTCTTGTATTTGTGTCACGAACATGGAGAGTAACTGTGAGTGTGACAGCCAAACTTTTGGAAATCTTTTCTGCAAAAGGTATGCATTGTTTTCTGCTCGTTGCTTTTGAGGAGCTTGCCAAGTCGCTTGGATTCGCACTGGTCTTGAATGAGCTTTTTGGCCATCTGGTACAAGTGAGCAAGACTCACCTGTCTTAGATCTGCAATATTGGCTCGTTTGAACTCTGTTTCGAGCAATTCAGGAAGTGGTTGTGGCATGTTAAAGACGAACGCCTTCTTGATGGTTTCTGTATTTTTTCCAAAGATAAAATACAGAGCTTCCTGTCTGAGATAGTAATCTCCAAGTTTTGCAACATCACAGCATTTGTTGAGTAAGAACTCATTTTCTGCCTTTTCAATCTCTTGGGCTGTTTGTCCTACGAAAATGTTTCGTAGACATCTTAGGAATATCTGAATAGGATCTGCATCTGTCAGGATGATCTGTCTTTCTTCTTCTATCAGCATCCTTGTCCACCAACTGCGGAGTGATCCTGTAAAAGCAGCAACAAGACGGTCAATGATATCTCTTATCTCAAGAGTAGGATTTCAAAGAGATTCTCCATTTATCCATGCATCCATTTTCTCAAGATATTTGAGTCTGTCATCAGGAGGAATTGCATCAATGTTCCAGAATTGTTTGTGATTTGGAGCATATGGGATGGAAACTTTTCCTTCAATGTTTTGTTGTCTCTGAGGTTGCTGTTGTGGAACCTGTGGGACTTGTGCTTGTGGCGGTTGTTGGTTCTGGTGTTCTCCTGCTTGGGAAGTTTATCCTTGGTCACTGGTTGCTTCTGAATCATCAGGATTAGTTTGTACAGGGTTGTGTGTACGTGTTCTTGTGGTGTCCGTGTAGAACGGACTCACATGGGTCTGCATAAGAACTGGCCCTTTGTATGGTAGAATCATCTGAGAGGATGAATCCTTTTCAAATGGATCAAAGGAATCAAAGAACGAAATGACTGAGGAAATTTCATTAGGACATTCTTTCTCGTCTTCATCACCCCACCCGGTTGGGATAATCTTCTCTTTGGAGAGATAATGAGGAGGAGGTATGAGATCAACCCAATAAGCTTTTTTGCATTTTCCACTTGGTATCCAGACTGCATGATCTGGCTTTGGATTGTGCTTCCAAGGATGAGAGGACTGCTTCTTTGGCTTAGCTGGATGTTTGAGCTTTTGAGCGAGTCGTTCTCTTTTTCTCTTGAACTCGTCTGAATCAAGATAATGCTTCTCTGAAGAAGATTTATGCATATTGATCATGTTGATGCTATTCCAAGAACGAACTTGTCCGGAAGGGTTCCGAACTGGAGCGAGTTTCTGCAGTTTTTTCCAGTTAATAGGATTCTGCTGGTGATATCTGTGGTTTCTGTGGAAAGCCTTGTGGAGGTCATTATATTGGTCATAACAACCTTGTCTGAGATGATCATGGGCTTCTTTTGTCCATGCAACATGTTTCCTGAGATCTGACCATATTTTCTCAATGGCAGCATTCTGAGCTTTTGCATTCATGTTGCCCCAATTGATTGCTGACTCGATTGGTCCAACATCTTGTGGTCTGGTTTTGGTAACTTGACATTTACCAACATATGCATTGTCGGCTTCTCCTGTACAATAGATGTCTTCAGGAAAATAAACATAACAGACATATCTAGAGGACCTAGATCTGGTAGCAAAGGGTTTTCTGACACAGTGTGGACAGGACTGAGGATGTCAGCAAGTTGGCATTTTTCACATGGTTCAACTGGTTGGGATTCTGTTGGAAATGATATGGCGACACGTCCTGGTTCTAGAGGATGTCTAGAGATTCTTGGTGAATCATGGATGATTGGTCGGTTATGGCTTCTTTCATAATCATTTTTCCAACGAGGAGGGAAAGTGAGTTCATGTTTGGTGTAGATTTTTGGTTGGGTAACATTACTATCACCTAACACGTGGACTCGAGGCTTACAGTTGTGGTCCATGGAAAAGAGATAGGTTTGAACTTTATATGTCATAGAATGATGGAGTGCAACAACAGTTTCATTTGGGTTCATATCAGCTCCATAAAGTTAGATAAGGACTTGTATGGTTTGAGAAAGGGTAGGACGGGAAAAATCAAGGGTGAAGTTTGGTTGAACCTGGATGAGAACATAGCCATTGTGAAGACCTGCTTCAACGGCACAGATGAGTGCATCATCAAACTTACGCCACCTGGTATCTAGTAAAGAGACTAGACATGAAACATTTTTTCCGGCAAGAAAACTAGGCTATAAGGCTAGGCGAATGGCTCCAAGGTGTAAACCTTTGTAACCTTTCTGTCTATATCTACGGAGATCAGGTTCAGAAAGTATAGGAAGATAGGTTTCTGTGCTGGAAAAGGATACGGATTGTACAGAGACTGTAGAGGATTTGTACACGGCTGTAAGGGCTGCTGGCTTGGTAAGTAATAGAGATTTGAACTTTTGTGTGAGTTGGGAAGTTTGGTAATATGAGTAGGGGTTTAACAGAGAGAATTTGAAGAGTTCACCTGGTTTGGTAGATGGAGGTGTTTGGGTTATGTCTACCTTATAGTGAGATGCGGAAGGATCAAATGAAGTGACTTCAGAGTTGTTAGTACAACTTCTTGTTCTGGCAGGGGAAGATCAGCCATGGTGGATACACTGGTCACGACTGGACTTACTGCGGGACTTACTGCGCCTTTCATTCTCTCTTTAACGGCTATTGTCCTATTGCCAAAGACTCTAGTGTTCAACACACAAGTATTGTTTAAGACCTTCAATACCAGAATGGGGAAGTGCTACAGTTAACTAGGCTCTGAGACCACTAAGGGTAAGACGGGAAGGAGCGGGAGGCGGAAGGCATGGCTATCTAAAGGCTAAGGGTAGAAAGAAGGAATATGTAAGCTGTTTGAGAGAAAGAAAGATGTGTTTCAATCCAAATCTGACTCTGCCCCTTTAGTCAGGGGTTCTTCATTATTTATAGGCAAACCATTACAAAGCAAATAATTACAAGCGGAATCTTTACTATTCCTGACAAGGACTAAAGCAGCTTCTTTTAATAAAGGAAAAACTGACACGACATAAAGAGATTCCTAATAATTCACAATAAGACAAACCTGACGCGACTAAATCAGTTTCCTTTAATAAAGGAAATCTCACTTCTTACAAACAAACAAACAAGACATGACATAAGGATTCTTGTCATATCTTATTATTACAAGACGACAAACCTATTTACATGACACAAGAAGCTTCGTCATGGGGTCCACTCGGGATTCTTGGATCTTGTCTGTGATGAGTCACAATCTGTCATTTTTGAGATCGATATCATCCCACCACTCCTGACTGGAGGATGAGGCTGTATCAAGGTTAAGGACGGCCTGGCTTGTTTGAACTCTGTTTCGAGCAATTCAGGAAGTGGTTGTGGCATGTTAAAGACGAACGCCTTGAGTTCAAACGAGCCAATATTGCAGATCTAAGACAGGTGAGTCCGTGCCAAAATTCTTGGGGATCAGAAACATCTAGACCATGAGCTCGAGCAGTGGCTATCTTGACTTAGCCTTTAGTCATGCCTTCCGCCTCCCGCTCCTACCCGCCTTACCCAGTAGCCAGAACAGTCAGGAGTGGTGGGATGATATCGATCTCAATAATGACAGATGATGACTCATCACAAACAAGATCCAAGAATCTCGGGTGGACCCCATGACGAAGCTTCTCGTGTCATGTAAATAGGTATGTCGTCTTGTAATAATAGGATATGACAAGAATCTCTATGTCATGTCTCGTTTGTTCGTTTGTAATAAGTGAGATTTTCTTTATTAAAGGAAATCGCTTTAGTCGCGTCAGGTTTGTCTTATTGTGAATTATTAGTAATCTCTTTATGTCGTGTCAGTTTTTCCTTTATTAAAGGAAGCTGCTTTTGTCCTTGTCAGGAATAGTAAAGATTCCGCTTGTAATTATTTTCTTTGTAATGGTTAGCCTATAAATAATGAAGAACCCCTGACTAAAGGGGCAGAGTCAAATTTAGATTGAAACACATCTTTCTTTTTCTCAAACATCTTACATCTTCCTTCTTTCTACTCTTAGCCTTTAGTCATGCCTTCCGCCTCCCGCTCCTTGCCGCCTTATCCTTAGTGGTCTCAGAGCCTAGTTAACTGTAGCACTTCCCCATTCTGGTATTGAATGTCTTAAACAATACTTGTGTGTTGAACACTAGAGTCTTTGGTAATATGGAAATAGCCGTTAAAGAGTGAATGAAAGGCGCAGTAAGTCCCGCAGTAAGTCCAGTCGTGACCAGTGTATCCACCATGACTGATCTTCCCCTACCAGAACAAGAAGTTGTTACTAACAACTCTGAAGTCACTTCATTTGATCCTTCCGCATCTCACTCCTACTCTTGAGATAAGAGATATCATTGATCGTCTTGTTGCTGCTTTTACAGGATCACTCCGCAGTTGGTGGACAAGGATGCTGATAGAAGAAGAAAGACAGATCATCCTGACAGATGCAGATCCTATTCAGATATTCCTAAGATGTCTACGAAACATTTTCGTAGGACAAACAGCCCAAGAGATTGAAAAAGCAGAAAATGAGTTCTTACTCAACAAATGCTGTGATGTTGCAAAACTTGGAGATTACTATCTCAGACAGGAAGCTCTGTATTTTATCTTTGGAAAAAATACAAAAACCATCAAGAAGGCGTTCGTCTTTAACATGCCACAACCACTTCCTGAATTGCTCGAAACGGAGTTCAAATGAGCCAATATTGCAGATCTAAGACAGGTGAGTCTTGCTCACTTGTACCAGATGGCCAGAAAGCTCATTCAAGACCAGTGCGAGTCCAAGCGACTTGGCAAGCTCCTCAAAAGCAACGAGCAGAAAACAATGGATACCTTTTGCAGAAAAGATTTCTAAAAGTTTGGCTGTCACACTCACAGCTACTCTCCATGTTTGTGGCACAAATACAAGAAGCACAAACATCAGAAAAGGTTTCACAAGTCCAGAAAACCTTTCAAGAAGTTCAAATTTGTGAAGAAAAGATCAAAACCCTCTTCTTCCACTAAGTGTTTTCTTTGTGGAAAGAAATGACATTTTGCAAAGGATTGTTACCTCAAAAAGACCAAGAAGCTATCAACCAAGCTTGTTCAGTTCATCTCAACTCAAAACTTTGATGACCAGCTATACATATGGATTTCTGAACCAGATCAGGCCGTCCTTAACCTTGATACAGCCTCATCTTTAGATCTCACCTCCGAATCCGAATCCTCTGATTCAGAACCAAACCTCTCCATAGCCAAAATACACAAAACCTCTAAACAACCAATCTTTACCACTTCCAAAGCTACCTTTATCCCAGGACAAATCTATAAGCCATACATAAAGCTTGTTGTCAACCCTCCAGGATATGTTCCTATCACTGTTACTGCACTTTTAGATACAGGATCATGTATTTCTTTCATGAAATCCAAGTGTCTTCCTCCTGAATTCTGGATATCCTCCAGAGCAACCTTTACCACTGCTTCTGGTAGTGGATTTGCAAGTGAAGCACATTCCATGACCATTCCCATACACTTATCCCCAGATGTCTCAGTCTGACATAGCTTTTACCAGTATGATCAATGCTATGAAGACATTCTCTTAGGAATGGATTTTCTCACCTTACTTGCTCCATTCTCATTTCAAACAGATGGTTTCCAATTCCTGCATAATCATTATACCCCATTAGGTATCCTTACAGAAATTACACTCACAGGTTTTAGCCATTCAAGATGATGAATTTGCTGAAGAAAGAAGTCTCCTCCTTTCTTGTTGCGGTGATCTTCCAAACAAGTTTTGGAAAAGAGAGAAACACTTTGTCTCTCTACCTTACAAAGAGAATTGGCAGATGCCACATCAAACCGCCTCTCATCCAGGAATGCCAAAAGATGAAGATCTTTGTCAAGCTGAAATTCAAGCACTACTCGAGCAAGGTCTCATCCGACCATCTAGATCTCCGTGGGCAAGTCATGCCTTTTATGTCAACAAAAGATCTGAACAAGTTCGAGGAAAGAAAAGATTGGTGATAGATTATCGCCAACTTAATGATCAATTGCAGGATATCAGATACCCTCTTCCAAGAAAGGAACAACACCTTCAGAAGCTGTCCAAAGCCAAATTTCTTCTCAAAATTTGATATGAAATCAGGATTTTGGCAGATTGGTATTACTGAAGCTAACAGATTCAAAACTGCTTTTGTTGTTCCACAGGGTCATTATGAATGGAATGTCATGCCATTCGATCTCAAGAATGCACCGTCCGAGTTCCAGCACAGAATGGATGATGTTTATAGGCCACTCGCGCAGCACTATATTGTCTACATTGATGATGTTTTGATATTCAGTAACACAGCTGAAGAACACCATCAGTATCTCCGACAATTCCAGAACTAACCTACCAGCATGGATTAGTTCTTGCTGAATCCAAGATGAAAATTGGTCTAAATGCTATTGATTTTCTTGGTTTGCAGATAAGAGAATGACACATTCTCTTACAAGACCACATATCAAGCAAAGTCCTCGACTTTCCTGATGAACTCAGAACTGTTACACAGATCCAACAGTTTCTTGGCCTCATCAATTATGCCTCATCGCATGTCCCATCATTGGCCAACTACGCCAGCCAGATTTCTAAATACCTCCGAAAATCTAACATTGGATATTGGTCTCTTGAAGCCACAGTTGTAGTTCAGAAGCTAAAGGAGTTATGCAAAGCACTTCCTCCTCTCAAGATCCTAGGTCCAGGACAACTCATTTTGCAGACTGATGCTTCCCTTGATTTTTGGGCAGCAGTCCTCATTGAAGAAGACAGTGGACACAGACAAGTCTGTAGTTATAAGTCAGGATCTTTCACGCCAGCACAATGCAATTATCCCTATTTCAAAAGAGAAGTTCTTGCAGTTATTCAGGGAATCAAAAAATTCAAGTTTTATCTTGCTCAAAATCCTTTTATTATTGAAACGGATTTTAAAGTATTTCAAGGCATTTTCAGAAGAAAGCAGAATGATATTCCAGATCCACAACTCATCCGATGGACAGAATGGATTTCCCAATTCAATTGGACAATGCGACACATCCCAGGCAAAGAGAATATCTTTGCTGATTTTCTCTCTCGCACACCACTATCCGAGAAAGCTGCATGCATGGTAAATCCAGATGGATGCAAACTTCTAGCTTCCCTTGTTCCAGGTTTTATTCCAGGTAGTTCCAGTTCAAATCCTGATCTCACTGATGGCCAGTCTCAGACATTTTATGATTTGAGTTCAGACCAGCAAGCTCAGTTTCTTGAGGCCCTACTTGAAGAGATCAAGACAAAGATACTCCGATCATTCGCCAGAAGCCGGATCACTGATTTATTTGAAGAATTCGTTGAGTTCAAACTCAGAAGAATTATTGATATGTTATCCTCGTCTATTATGTTCGCAACGTTGTTCGTTACAATCCCCAACATGAAGAACCATGGGATACAGTTCTTGATTTTAATAATTATGACTTTTCAAAGATGCAATTCTTGTATCTTTGGTATTGGCTTAATTATTATCCTATGGCAGTTCTTTTTGATTCAGAGCTCATTCAGAGATATGTTCGTGTGTTCCCAGAATCCCGTTTCGTCAAGCTATTCTCATAGGTGTTTCAATCATTTGACCCTCCAACACTCATCACCAGACAAATTATTCAGCACCAGCAGGTTTTCATCATACGTCTCACAAATGTTTGGAATCGTGCCATTCCGCCAACCATTATTCCAATCAACCATTTCCACCTCCGACAAGAGCCTTGAGAATATTTTATTTATTGGAAACAATGTCTTACTGTCAAGAGAGCCACTGCTCGAGCTCATGGTCTAGATGTTTCTGATCCCCGAGAATTTTGGCACGTCCGCTTCCCTGATAGCCCCACTTTTCATGAGCATCTCCTCGCCTTCCAGAATTTCTCTCAGCCAGATGCCTATTCCACTGCAGACCTTGGGTCTGACTATGACCCGTGGGAGGGAGATGATTTTAGTAGCCAGAACAGTCAGGAGTGGTGGGATGATATCGATCTCAATAATGACAGATGGTGACTCATCACAGACAAGATCCAAGAATCCCGGGTGGACCCCATGACGAAGCTTCTCGTGTTTTGTAAATAGGTTTGTCATGTTGTAATAATAGGATATGACATGAATCTTTTGTCACTTCAGATTCCCTTTAAGTCATGTCTAGTTTGTCTGTTTGTAATAAGTGAGATTTCCTTTATTAAAGGAAACCGCTTTAGTCGCGTCAAGTTTGTCTTATTGTGAATTATTAGGAATCTCTTTATGTCGTGTCTGCTTTTCCTTTATTAAAGGAAGCTGCTTTAGTCCTTGTCAGGAATAGTAAAGATTTCGCTTGTAATTATTTGCTTTGTAATTGTTTGCCTATAAATAATGAAGAACCCCTGACTAAAGGGGCAGAGTCAGATTTGGATTGCAATACATCTTTCTTTCTCTCAAACATTTTACATCTTCCTTCTTTCTACTCTTAGCCTTTAGTCATGCCTTCTGCCTCCTGCTCCTTCCCGCCTTACCCTTAGTGGTATCAGAGTAAGATCCTAGTCATTATAGCCTCATCTTCAAATTAATTACTTCAAATCAGTGAACTCGAGCCATGCACAACATAATTATATATATTTTTAAACTTACATTATCAATCTCACTTATCGGATTCCGAACTTGAGGCATGATAATACCCTAAACCACCCTAAACCACCCTAAACCCTACACCATCCATGTATATGCTCTTTCTGTAGATTAAAGATTGTTCTACGAAATGCTTGATGAAGTGGAAATTCCCAAGCCAAATTGTATGGATGTAGTACCTATTACCCTTATAAAACATTTCAGAGTATTATTATATTTTTAGTTTATAAAATTATTTCGCTCCCATTTAATCTCAACATCTTCAATAATTTTAATTTCTAAAATTATTTAATCCTCATTACGTTAACAAAATATTTTAAATATGTCCTTACAAATTATTCTATCCTCGTGCATTAACACCGTCCCGAACAGGAAAAGGAAAAACACAAAAGAAGCTCAAATGCATCAATATCTTCTGGCTCAAACTGCTTCCTTTACCAAAAGTGAGCGTTCATTTTGGAATGTATTGCCCATGCATGGTTTGTGAGTTTGGTAATCATTTTGCTACTTTTTACTAAATTTGGATTCCCATATTATTACATTATGAGAGAAATTTAATAATGGTAAATTGTTCAGATCACTTCAATTCACTATCATTTCATCTCCTTCATTAAAATTATAATATTAGAAGAATATCCACGTATGCTTTTGCTACTCTGCAATAATTTACAACATCATAAATTATAACGTTACGAGCAAATCCTAGAGCAATTTGTAGCACCATTAATGATGCTTAACCAAGTTGAAATGTTGAATAACTAAACATGATACCAACATACTCATTTTAGTCGTATTTAGGGATTCTCCCTTTTTCATTAACTCCTTTACCCCATGGGTACATTACCTCATTGAACATTTGGTGCAGAAACCACATAGTGGAAGAGGTCTCTCAACATATATATGCCAGGCTAAAAGATACTCTTCTTACACTTGCCTTTATGTACAGCTGTAAGCTATATTGAGGGACAACCATCTAAATTAGCTAGACAATGGTTCTTTTTTTCTGTACATCTCCCCTCTTTGAGCTCTTTTTATAGGTCCTATCATGCGTTGTCTTTCAACAAGATTTTAAGCCCACAAACTTAACCTTTCTATTCCACTATGTTATACTTTATTTTTTTTCATTTTACTTTTTTTTTTGTTGTTGTTGACAGACTTGATTTTTTTGGAGTTTAATTCAATTTAAGGAATAAAATTAAGTGCCTACACATAAGAATTCAGGAAAAAACAATATGTACTACACTATATTCAAAAGATGGGTAGAATGATTGGGTAACATTCTGTTGTAATTAGAGGTTCAAAGTTCAAATTAAAGTTTTGACCTTCATAGTATACCAAAGAAGAAACAATATTACACCAAGTGGAAAATAATGCACATTAAGGTTAAATATATTAACAAGTGTATATAATGTCTCTTTTGCATTTTAAGCAGACATTTGATCGACGTGTGCGGAAAAAAAAAATTTATTAGCTTTATTCTCTTAACAATTTATTTAGTGAAAAAAGACTTTGTTTCGTTTGCTATCCTCTTAACAATACTTTTGTTACGGTTATTTTCCCAAAAGATAGCGTTCTTGCTATTTCATCAAATAAGATTATAATAATTTTTTGAGTATTTGTAACACTTCAAGTTGATTACTTATTTCATCATATTTTAATTTTCTGGTGTCGTTCCATTAAATTACTTTTATGAGATGTCTCTTGTATTACAAAACCAAACTTTGGTCTTAAATGGTTGAATTTAGAAATTTTGGAGCTCAAATAAAATGGACATATATAATAGTTATATCTTTCATCACTTTCAAAAAGAAGCATATATATTAATTTGGGGAAGTGGAAGAAAATGGGTTGGACATTATAAGGGTAAATTTCACAAATGATCCCTTTGTTTACACTAATTTTTAATTGCATCCTCGTTATTTCAAAGATAATGCACTTAGTCTTTAAAAATTGCAAAAGGTTTTAATTCAGTACTGATCAATTTTACATTTTTTTTACAATTTTGTCTCCATTATTTAAAAAATAACGTGCCCAAAATAAGTAAAAGGTTTCAGTTTTGTCCCCAACATGAAGTTTCAATTTTTGACCTGCATATAAAACTTTAGGGATTAAATTGAAAAAAGTGAAATATTGAAAATTAAATTAATTTTTTTTAATAAATATTAGGGATTAAGCACATCACTTTTGAAATAATAGAGATCTCTATTAAAAAATAAATGTAAAACATTTGAGATCAAGCGAGTCATTTTAAAAATAATAAGAACGAAAATGAAAAAACGTGCTAACATTAGAACATTTATGAAAGTTTCCAACATTATAGTATTTGCCCATCAAGAAATGGAGTCAAGCACATTTAGTGGATACTTCAACGCAACTGAATTAAAAATATTTGCTCTCGAGTACTTTTAATTTTGTCTCCTGTTCATCTCAAATTTTTGGGATCTTTGCTTGCCATTGGTTGTTGGAAGAGTTATCAATTTGAAAACTCATTTTTTCAGTCAATTAAAAAGAAAAAGAGAAGAAAATCATATCTAATTCAAAATCTATCCAACCAAAATAAAGGAAGAAGCTTTGTCCTTTCATGATCGGTAGAGACTTGGAATAAGAGAAGTTTGACATGAAATTCTTGGCAACAAATAGGGAGGGAACAAAGATTAGAAACAAAAGATTTATATATGTATTTGTTTTCAACTACGACTCATCTTTTGACTGTCATCTTCGTATTTTTATTTGGGTATAATTTAAATTAGATATATTATTAAGTTATGCCTTTAAATATAAAATATTTAACTATTCTTGTGATTGCATAATTTCATGATAATTAAAGGATGCGAAATATTGGTTATGCATATGGTTTGGCCATCTTGCTTAAATATTAATTATAAACAAAAAATTTGGAATGTTTTTAAACAATATTGCACCATCAAGGAGGGACTTTGGGGTAATGTAAAAAGTATATATTGTTCTAAAACAAAGAGTTGAAGTTTTTATATCGTGATGGAGTCTGAATAGAGATTTTTCCGAAATAGTATTTCAATTTTTTTTTATCTCTTTTTATTTTATTTTATTTATCCCCCACCCCCATGAGATTCGAATCGGTCTCTCAACTGGGGAGTAGTCCACCACTAGACTACCCTGAACCTCTGAAAATAGTAATTTGAGTTTTATTTATTTTAAATTTTTAAGGAGGCAATGATGTAATGAAGAAATGGGATGCCAAACTTTTATTCAGGAATAATAAATTTTACAGAATATTTAATTTTGGCCTACAGAAAAACTCAATCAAAATTTCTCATACAACACCTAAAAGATAGGAACTTGATACTGCATTGTAAAACAACTAAACATAGAATCCAACTAGATGCAACATTTACCCAAATGATTTCTATAAGGTACGAATATGTACTTCTTAAAGACTTTTGTGCTTTGATATTTAGTATACATATAAATAGTTTGTTAGGAGATAGAAATATAAAAAAGATCTGAGAAGTTTATAATTTTAATTTTTACTTGGATAAAGACCGAAATCATAGTTCGAATTCATAATCTCTAATGACAATATATGAAAATTTTAGTTTCAACTTAGAACTTCTAATACCAATATGTGACTATTTGACCGTTCTACACAACTTTTTAGATTAACTAAGGCTCGGTCCCCTACTTTTTGAAGCCTAATTTGGGCTAGTTGACTCAATCCCAGTTCACTCATAATGGTGTCTAGTATATATGCATCTATTGCAGCTGATTCTCCCATAGTGCAAGATGCTCATCATACTATTTATCCTGATAATCTAAGCAGTCACATCCCAAATACTTAAATCTTAATAGAAATTAGGTTCTTCATTCAACTATATATAAACAAGAATCATGTTGAATGCATAATTTGCAGTAATCTTGAACTTCAGTCAATAGACCATCCCATTGGCAATTAAGTTATCTAGCTTTAACTTGGTAATTTTTTATGAATTCCACTATCTTTGGAATATGCTTAACAAGATAGTTATTTTGCAAAGATCGGTAAGTATATAAAATTACAAGTGAATATGACACTTGAATTGTTTATGGACACATTTATTTAGCTTTGTATCGAATATTAATTTAATTAATAATCATGTGATTTATCACGTTAATTGGTATATCGCAATAAGTTTTTGGTAATTAATTAATCTATTAAATAATCTTACATTTGATTCTTCACGCAAATGTGGATAAAATGTGCATTCTGGCATGCATGAAAGTTCAAACGGATAAATGATAATTTATGTGAGCAAAGTGTTGATAATTGGGCGAGTTTTTCAGACTTCAAGCAACGACAGAGCTACTTTACTACAACCCCGACTCAGTTCAATTTTCTTTTTTCTTTAAACGTGTGTTTGCATATATTTTTAACCTAAAAAATTAATTTAGTCCCCACAAAAAAAAAATTATACATATAAGTATTAAATTATGTAATTTTAACTTCGATTTAATAATAAATTTAAATATACCCCTATTCATCAGCAGTTACTACATTTAAATCGATTTTTACAGTGTTAGCACCATGTGTTAATCATCATAGCTAGTCTTTCCATACGATCGAAGTCATCAAAACATATAGAGATGTAGTGCTTAAAAGGATTTTTTGATTTCAATGATTTTTTTTTTGGTTAATTCATGTGTAAGAAGACTCAAAAAATGAATTACAAAAGGAAAGATGTCACTTTGTCTCAAGAGTTTGTGCCTAATCCCATGCTATCTCACGAAGGGAAAAAGTTTCAAAACGGGAGGATGTGGGCCCCACCAACACTTAAAGTTCACACGTTAAAAATGAAAGGCAGAATTTATCGACGTTTTAAAGTCTAACCCTTTACCAAATCATCATATATACTACTCAGAATAATTTACTGTTTTCATACATCTTTTCCTTTTTCTTTTCTAGTCTCTCCCACCTTCAAAAACCAATATAGTCTGGTGCCGGTCACCTCCCCTCCTAATTCTTCCTTATCCCTCATCCTCGATCAATGTTTTGTTTGTCGGGAAGGATAACTTGTGTATTTTGATCAATTTGATTCTACTTTTTTTTTTTTTCTCAATTTAGTTTATCTTGACTTTAGAGTATATATACTATAACAAGAAATGCAAAAATCACATATTATGGTCAAATAAAGTTCATTATTATTCATGATCCATAGTTACAGTATGAAAGGATTGAAAAATTTTCTAGTACGATTTCCGATCCTTCGGTAATTAAGAAAAAATTGAGCCCTACAAGTTGGCTGAATTTTCTAAAAAGTAATACACATGATACCATTTCCTATTGGCAGAACTAATGTATATATAATTGCACATATTCTAAGGAAGGTAACTGTTATTCTATATGCTCACTTTATATACTTGGTTTAATTATCCCGACCTCGCTAATTGACTTAAGTATCGGAAGGGTCTCTCAGGCACAACTCTGAGATATCTTGTTTTGCAGTAAACTTCTAGCAAAGAAGACAATACCAGATTCATATCTTAACAGTAATAATTGTACCTCATCGGTGTAGGCTATCAGCAATGAAATGGTTAACTCTATCCAATCCGCTTATCACAAGTAGTTCCAAAAAAATTAGTTTCTTAACCAATTTAAATTTACTTACACCCCAAACGCTCTGTCTCTAGACTAATCCTTGGGTTTAACTATTAGCTACTAATTGGTTATCTGAGAGAACACTTCTATTAACAACAAAAACATAATGGAAAATAGATCACGCCCTAGAATTACATAGACAATATGAAATGCAAACCTGCAATTCAAAGGATTAAAACACTGAACTTGCAATTCAAAAGACTCGTACAAGAAAGCTAAGGAAAAAACGCATTAGACCAAATTGCATTATGATTATCATTAAACGGCATCATCACTTCATCGCAACGAACAAATCCCATTTGCTCACTTGGGTTGTTCATCCAGTCAGCGAACCATTGTGGCCTCTGCAAAGCATCCATGGCCGAATCCACAGCCGGCTTCTGCTCCTGCCCGCCATATCCACCTCTCGGCAGCATTTCACCATTGCCTGCAGCTGCACCTTGCTGAGCAGCCATTTTCTTCAGACTCTCAATCCTCTTGTAAATCTCCTTCAAATTCTGATCAACCAACCACCCAAGATCATTCAAGTCTGCAACAACCAAATTCTGCAGCCCTTTACCAATCAAGCATTGGTACATCACTTCAGTCATCTCCTTGTCGCGGTTATCTTTATGCTGTTTCTTCAACTGTTAATTTGCTTTCGCAATTCTTTGCCTGATGAAGCTCTCCTGATTCACCATCGTCTTGCTTTGTTCCATCTCAGGCATCCTCTTGAACTGCGCAAGCACGCGTTGGGCACCCAAACTTGTGTTCGGCCACACCTCAGGTTGAGTCTCGTATGGACTATATATAATCGCGCATGCTTAAATGCCGCAAAGTGTGCTTAGCTCGCTCACCTTCTTCGTCAGGCCCTTCTTCCTTTTCGTGAATGTTGCTTTTCTTGCCGAATCGTTTGTGATGAAAGCAAGTTTTACCTTCTTTCTCGTCATTGCTAGCGAATATTGTTTGGTTTTTCTTGTTTCATATGGCACCATTGCTACATATACAAGTTAAGAGATAGCAAATTAAATATCGAAGATTGTGATAATAATGGTGTGTGTAAGTGACCATGATAATTTTGGTAAGAATTTATTTTCCAGATATAAGCTATAATATTGGGATTTGATCCCCTCATAATGTTATAAAGTTATATTGAGATTTGTAGGATGGATTTCCTTATAATGTTGCCAGTATACATCCAGCATTACATCATTGTGCTTTTTCTTCAATTTTAATTCAGTTCATGGTTGTGATGATCTAATATATATTCTGTGCTACATTAATTTATACGAAGTTGTAAACTTCTGATGATGTTGATAAATAGAATCATAACGCTAGTTTTTGTTATCCAACATTAGCTATTGGCTTATTGAGGCAATATGGTGCAATTGTTTCTTTCTTTACCACTAGGGCTTTGTTTTAATTAATGGTATGTTATTCATAGTATTTGCGAAAGATTGCGAACTCAATATATGTTGTATGACCTTTGCTCTCCCTTAAATTAAATATATATATATATATATTTTTTTTCCCTTTCTTTCTCTTTTATGGTATTCATGCCAAAGCATGAATTTTGGACTACCAAAGAAGTATTGGACTTCAAGCTACTTCTCTCCTTAACTTACACATTAGTTGTAATTAAGCCATAGATAAGTCTTTTGAAATTCAGAGTCAAATTAAAATCCATCTTATATTGTTCTCCTAAAATTTTTGTAGTATTAGATAAGTATGCCCCTTAAGATATTTGCAATTGGAAAATAAAAATTAGAAAATGAATTGAGTTTTCACATTCATCAACTAATTTTTTATACTATGAAGGAATACTCATTATAACCAATATGCTTTTGCCTTTTGGAAAAGTTTATATATTTTTAAACTCTAATAATGTGATTTCCAATCATTTTAAGAAAAAAAAAAAGGAACAGAAGATCAATACTAAATAAGGCCTATTGGAAAATTATCAACTATCTACACTATGTGAATTTAGCCGACATACTAGCCAACCTAGGGACTTATCGATTGACCTTTAGCCTAGTAATTCAGTAAAAGGTTTGTCTAAAATATCTTGTAGCCAAATAACTTCAAATATAATGACTTGAAAAGATTATAAGTTGAATGATCAATTTTAAGTTGCAAATTTTTTTGTTGCCAAGGAAGGTGTAGAAGTACAACGTAATGGATTATTATTTGTATGATAATTAACCAAACAATATGTTTTCATCATTTTTCTCTAGATGAGCATATTGTTCAAATATCAATCTATTGAGAAAATTAAGGAATTGGGATCAGACCAAATAACAATTTGATTCTATAGTACAATTAAATAGTACGGATAGGTTCAATAGTTACACAATGGGATGGTTGATCTCACATGTCTCTTTCTTCTTTAACTTTACTATATCTTTTATTGAATAACTAGTGTGATGTCTTGGAAAATTCATAGTTATATCCTTATAAAACTACAAAGAGTAGATGATGGTTGTAGCCTAATTATTCTTTTGCCAATGTGGTTTGATTTTGTAACTTGATTAATAAAAATAGATTTGTAACCATACTAACACGAATATTGCAAGACTCAGATCTTCAAGCATAAATATAAATAAAAGGGACAATAAACTAATATATGAAGTGAAATATATGATAAAACGTTTGTTTCATCAAATCCTCGTCTTTCAAGAAAGAGAAATATATTCAATTTGAATTCTCAATAATTATAAAATTTAGTGAGATGATCAGTCATTGTTTCATCTCAGATTTCTCTTTTTCTTTACCTTTATTATATCTTCCATATTTAACTCAACCTAGAGAGAAAATATCTCGGGCAAAAGTAAATGCAAATCGTTAGGGATGTAAGTCTGAAACTTTTTAGTGTCAAATAGTGATAAATGACAAAACTTGTGTATTGCTAAATATAATTCGATAAAACTACAAGGACTACTTTACAAATAAAACACCAAGGGGTGCAATTTTAAATCCAGCTTAGACATTTTCAAATGAAAACATAAGCGCGCCTCCACTTCCCTGCCACGCCACCACCAACCACCACGGCGGCGACCGGAACACTCACTCCCTCTTGTCTTCCTAGTCTCATTGACCACCATCTCAACCTAAGGAACAACTACTAGAGGTAATGTAAGTAAAATATATATGTTTGATAAATTAAGTAACGATGTTGAAATATACCATTTTTTTTTTTTTGCAAAGTCTTTGTTTTCATTAACAGAGCTGATCAATGGGTGCATGGTGATAGGTGTGTTTAGAATTTTCCTTCGTGTGGATGGAATTGTGGACACATACTTAGTGCGCGGAAGTTGTTCGATGAAATGGCAATTAAAGAATATGGTTTGTCAGAACTAGTTAGAATATGAGATGTTGGATGCGTATGTGAAATGTGGGGAGGTGAGTATGATGAAGGAGGTGTTTGTCTGATGGTGTAGAGAGGTCTCCTGTCATGGAGTTTGTTGATCGATGCAAGGCGGGATTTAGGATATTTTATCAACTCAATGATTTATTTCCAAGTATAGTTTCATATGAATTCAGGTGATTCCCCTAATGAGCATGCTTGTACCATTTTATGATTACAAGATAATGCCAAATTGATAGGGTTTTGTATGCCCTCTGGGCAAGCACCCATGCTTTACCTTCTTGTCACCATGTTTGTAAGAGGTCAACGTATGTGTCTCATATTTCTGGCATCAAAGTTGCAAGGAGAGCTTCTCTTTGTCTACCAACATCTGCACGTTCAGTGATCAATCTCAGTCTGTCAAAGTTCATATTCGCTCCGCTGGTAATTGCTACAACATTTACACCCTTAAGACCATAGTATTTGCAGTATGCCTCACCTCCAGCAATAGAAAGGGGCGCCACAAGGTTCCAAAATGCTCCTCGTCTCCACAAACATATCCTTTATTGATGCACAAATAGCATCACGGCTAACAAGAACAACTCCATCTATTAACTCCCTGCACAATCGGAAAGTCTCTTCACCCACAACTTTGACAGCTACACCGTCTGCAAAACCTCCCACTTGATCCAATTGCACTCTCTGACCATGTTGTAGTGAAGATTTACCATACATAAACAACAAAAGATGGTACCTTATGAACGCCTAATAGCATCAAATTTACCTTATAAACAAATGATACTGTCAATGGTATCAAATTGAAAGTTGAACATAAAAGTGGATAAAAACGGCATAATTGCAATTCTAGAAGCAACCGTCAATGACTGGTCAACATCCACCAGGCCTTACAAATCATTCGATAAAGTAGTCGCACAAACGGAAATTAATTAATTGTCAAAAAACAAATTTCTTAACAAACTTAATTGTCTATTCCAGTTTTCTTTTTTCGATTTTAACTCGATAAGCTCTCTGCAATTTTACTCTCAAAACGTGATTTACTTTACCGTTTAAGAAAACTTTCAGATCAATTTTACGGTTCAATAGCACAAATCTAATACATACATATATATCAATATATTACCTCATGTATGTATAGGTTCAAATATATATATATATATATATATATATATATATATATATATATATATATATATACATCTTGCCTGATTGAAGAAAAGATTAGCCGCTGAGCGAATGTTTTGCTTTGTTTTCACAGCTTTGCAATTCAGCGATTTGGTTGATTGAAACAACAAGGGCGTGAATTTAGGGTTGCGATAATATTACCTGAAATAAAATGTGTTTTTTCCAACCCACCTGTCCCATTCTCTGACACGTTGGCAAGGTTCCGGGTCGGATAACTTGGTAGTTTTATCCAAGTTTCGACGCGTTATAATTCGGATCCGCGACTTGACCCTAATGATTCGGAGTGAAGAACCGAACTTGAATCTGATTTAACACTGTTTTTCACTTGAATCTGATTTAACACTATAGTAAGTAATTGTAATGAAATAAGCTGGCAAATTTTGTATTAATTAGCAATTATTATATTCGTGATATTTTTGAGTAATATACTCATAGTTAGTAACTTAGTATTGATGAATTTATTAGCGATAATGAAATATAATGTGATAACTAGAAGAAAGATAGTGCACGTGATATTTTTTAATGGTAAGATAGAATAACGGTGTTAGAAAGCATATTTAAAGGTTAAAATTGTTGAGTTAAAAAATATATTTAAAGGTGAACGACTTTTAGATGTATAAATTTAAATTATATGCAAATGCGATGTGAACTAATTATATTCCAACCAAAGAAAACTAGGCATATAGAATCAAATAAAGTTTGGACACAGATTGATTTCATGGTTTTAAGAAGCTAATCACAAGAAGTTGGTAGGATGTCAGCCTATAAATAAAAGGGAATACACGTATATCATGGCAAACTATCTACTTACCATTGGTAGATGAGGCTTTTACGATAGCATTCTTCATAGAATAAATTAAAAATTGAGTGTGCCTAAAGCAGAAATGTCTAAGCCTTAAGCTTGATCGAGCTTGATGCTCTCATCTTTAATGGCAATCATGGTGGTCCCTAGAATTAATGGTATTTAAATATATACCCAAATCTGATATTTGTATGCCAGGCTTTTCTAATTTGTTAATTTTGGAGAAATATCTTGTTGCTAAAGTTTGGATCCACAACGATCAAGTTTTGTTAGATATAATAGTATAAGTGTCACCTTTTAGAACTAAACAAATACATGCTAAGTGTGAAAATGATTAGCTGGCTCAATCAGCCTTAAGGGAACAATCAATGGAACTGTTCAATTGACAGAGTTCAATCATTAAATTATTTAGTGAAATTCAACCATCAACTGATAAATTCTTGATGTATCGGTGCACCCCTACACATGCGTTAAGTCAATTAAGGGCAGAATTTCAGAACAATAGAGAGTGTCGAACCTGTGACTTCACAAAAACGATTTTACCCTCATTACTATTGAACTATGCCCTTGGGAGCTAATTAAAGGAACTGTTCTTAGTATATGATATTCCAAGGGAATGAATCTTGCTCTCAACATTACTACCAAAATACAGCGACAACGAACTGATTGTTATGAAAAATACGATATTGTGGATATTCATCGTTATGAACTTATCAAGAAAAAGAAGTTCTTTTATAGGATTCTTTTGTTAGTGAAAAATTAATACAATTGAATAGTCAAAAGATGCTTATAGGATTCTTGTATAATGGAGATTATTATATATATATGGAATGTGATGTAAATGTGATGTAATGAGTATGTCATTAAGATGGTAGAAAACTCTATAAATAGAGGGAGTTTGTAAGAAGGAAACACACTTGAAGAAATCAACAATCTTACTCTCTCAAATTCTCTCTTGTTTTAATATTATTTTCTTTATATTTAAGTTTTAGTTTACAATACGTTATCAGCACGAGGCTCTGTCGAAATAGCAAACAACTAAGTATCTGACCATTTCATTATCAAAGGTACATATAATCCTTCCCTTTTCAATTACATTTTGATTATATATTATAGATTAGTTAATATATTACAATCATACAGTTAGTGAAGTTTAACCTCTCTAAAAGTATAAATAACTAGATTTTGGACAGAAAAAAAATTGATGTTTAACCAAATGAACTTTTGCTCGGACTTGCAATTTTTGGACATAAAATTCCATTACTCAAAGGGAAGTCGGATTGATCTTTAGACCTAATTACCATTGCTCACAAGGATGTTGAAACCATTATTGGACTAAAATTTTCATTTATCAAAATAATATAACAATTGTTTCTGGTTTAATTATAACTTATTACTAATTTTTCTGACTATATCTTGACATTATTTATATCTAACATGGACTTTTCTTACAGTTCTAACATTTATTTATATCTAACTTATTACTAACTTTTCTAACAATTCTAACATTATTTATGTATTTCTAACAATTCTAACACTATTTATGTCTAACTATTTTACTATTGAGCATTTTATATTATTATACAATTCTTATATCCATCATTTATATTGTGTCAATTTTAATCTTTTTGCTTAATTTTATAGTCTCCTACTATGAGTTAGTTTATTAGTCGCATTTTTTTTTGTATAGAATCTAACATCTTTATGAGTTCTTATTAACTAAATTTTATTTGATATCTTTTAGTATCAAAATGTCAAACATTACAAAGCTTGATTTTGCCGCCCTTGACATATCGGGCGACAACTATTTGACCTAGGTACTAGATGCAGAAGTACATCTACGAGCAAAAGGCCTTGAGAAAATTATTATTGAAGGAAATAAAGAACCATCACAGGATCTTGCTAAAGCTATGATATTCATCCGCCACCATTTACATGATTCATTGAAAACAGAATATCTCATTGTAAAAGATCCATATGAACTATGGACCAATCTAAAAGAAAGATTTGACCACCAGAAAATAGTGCGCCTCCCACTACTCCGCTACAAGTGGATAAACATGAGATTGCAAGATTTTGCTACAGTATGTGAATATAATTCTGCAGTGCATCATATTACTGCAGAATTGAAAATATGTGGAGAAAAGATTTCAGAAGAAGACATGTTAGAAAAAACTTTTTCCACATTCCACGCTTCGAACATGATATTGCAACAACAATACAGAGAGCGTGGGTTTAAGAAGCATTCTGAACTCATAACATGTCTTATGGTGGCTGAGCAGAATAATGAGCTATTACTGAAAAACCACAAATCACGACCAACAAGCTCAGAACTAGTTCCTGAAATAAATGCTACAGACTATCATAACTATGGTCATTGCAGAGGTTGTGGCCGAGGACGTGGTAGTGGAAAGGGTCGTGGTTTTGGTCGATGACGAGGCCGTGGAGGTAGTCGTAGTAATACTTGGTATCATGACGGCCCAAAAGCTTCAATTTCAAGAGGCCATAAAATAATGAAAAAGGTAATAGCTCATAAAAGAGACTATTCCGAGATGATATATGCTATAGATGTGGCATAAAAGGTCATTGGGGAAAAAATTGTCGAACCGCAAAGCATCTTGCGGAGCTTTATAAAGCCTCAAAGGCAAAGGGAAAAAGTGTGGAAACACACTTTGCCGAAAATGATAATCAACAACAAAATGCACACTTTGATTATTCTGATTTCTTTGAGGATAACAATGAAGGGGTTGACCACTTAATTGATAATTAAAATTTTCATTTTAACTAAGAGTGATGAATATGTATCATCCTGTAAATTATTGAATATTGTGTGTTTGAATATCATCATGTAAGTTGTCGTGTATTGTGTGTTTGAATATCATCATGTAAGTTGTCGTGTATTGTGTGTTTGAATATCATCATGTAAGTTGTTGTGTTTTTATTAAAAGAGTTATCACTATCGTTTATTTTGAGTATATTCTCACACAGTTTATCTATCTTATTTTGAAGAAGTATGGATTTATACAATTTCAACAATGGAGAAATATGTATGGTAGACAGTGCAATAACGCATACCATTCTTAAAAATAAAATCTATTTCTCCCAACTGGAATTCACAGAAGCAAATGTTAATACAATTTCGGGAACTACAAAAATTATTGATGGTTCTGGAAAAGCTTGTATTAGACTTCCTGGTGGAACAAAAATTATGATAAGCGATGATTTATACTCTAGTAAATTACAGAGAAATCTACTAAGTTTTAGAGATATTTGTCAAAATGGTTATCATATTGAAACTATAAATGAGAAAAGCAAAGAATATCTCTATATCACATCGCTTAGGTCTGGCAAAAAGTATACTGTGGAAAAATTACCAGCATTATCTTCTGGAATATATTATACTCAGATAAATTCTGTAGCAACCAATATGGTGATTAACCGAAAGATACATGATCTGAAGAATTTTATTCTTTGGTATGATCGCCTTGGACATCCTGGCACTGTGATGATGAAAATGATTATTGAAAATTCAGGTGGACATCCATTAAAGAATCAAATGATTCTAATATCAAATGAATTTTCATGTATTGCTTGTGCCTAAGGGAAATTGATTAAAAGATCATCCCCTACTAAAATTAATAATAAAGCTCTTGCATTTTTAGAACGAATTCAAGGAGATATATGTGGGCCTATTGTTCCATCATGTGGACCATTCTGATACTTTATGGTATTGATAGATGTCTCAACTCGTTGCTCACATGTCTGTTTATTGTCCTCTCGAAATGTGGCATTTGCAAGACTACTTGCACAAATAATTCGATTACGTGCACAATTTTCGAATCACACAATTAAGAAAATCCGGCTTGATAATGCAGGAGAATTTACATCCCAAGCATTCAATGACTATTGCATGTCTATTAGGATTACTGTTGAGCACCTTGTGGCATATACACATACGCAAAATGGTTTAGCTGAATCTTTTATTAAACGCCTGCAGCTAAATGCTAGACCATTACTTATGAGAACTAAGTTGCCTAGTTCTGCCTGGGGATATGCTATATTACATGCTGCAGTATTGGTTCGAACAAGACCAACTACTTATCATAAATATTCCCCACTACAGCTTGTCTCTGGCCAAGAACCAAATATATCTCATTTAAGAATTTTTGGTTGTGTAGTATATGTATCTATTGCTCCACCACAAGGAACAAAAATGGGACCACAAAGAAGACTGAGAATTTATGTTGGCTTTGAATTTCCATCAATTGTCAAATATATTGAACCTTTAACTGGAGATCTTTTCACAGCATGTTTTGCTGAGTGCCAATTTGATGAGGCAACATTCCCAGTCTTAGGGGGAGAAAAACGGAAGATAGTGAAGCAAGAAATTTCATGGAATGCATTGTTAGCATCTTATTTTGATCATCGAACAAATCAATCGGAACTAGAAGTCCAGAAAATTATTCATCTGCAAAGGGTTGCAAATCAATTGCCATATGCATCCACTGATGCGAAAAAAGTGACTAAGTCGCATATACCAGCGTTAAATGCTCCAGCCAGAATTGATGTTTCAAATGAGCAATCTACCAATACAATGACAAATGAATCTACTACACGTCAGAAGCGTGGTAGACCTGTCGGTTCTAAGAATAAAAATCCTCAGAAGAAAAAAGGACATGATAAGCAGGTTGGCAATCCTGAAATTATTAAAAATCCTGTAGCTGTCGCGACACAAGAAAAGGGATCCTCAGTCGATTTTCAAGTACCTGAACATGATACAAATATTGAAAGTAATAATGAGGAGATCTTAATTAATTATGTTGCTACAGGAAAACGATGGAACTGAAATGAAATTGATATTGATGAAAAAATTTGCATATGCAGTAGCTATTGATTTGATGAATAAAAACGAGGATCTTGAATCAAAATCTGTCCAAGAATGTTGACATAGAAATGATTGGCCAAAATGGAAAGACGCAATCCAAGCAGAATAAAAATGTGAAACCTGTAGGCTACAAATGGGTATTCGTTCGAAAGCGCAATGAAAATAATGAAATTGTAAGATATAAAGCGTGACTTGTAGCACAAGGATTCTCACAAAGGCCTGGAATTGATTATGAAGAAACATATTCCCCGGTAATGGATGCAATTACCTTTAGGTTTTTAATTAGTCTGACAATTTCTGAAAAACTTCATATGCATCTTATGGACGTGGTAACAGCCTACCTATATGGCTCACTTGAAAATGATATCTACATAAAAGTCCCTGAATGACTGAAAATGCCTGAATCATGTGGCTCGAAACCTCGAGAAATGTACTCAATCAAATTACAACGATCGTTGTATGGATTGAAACAATCGAGGCAAATGTGGTATAATCGTCTCAGTACATATTTATTAAAAGAATGATATGTCAATAGTCCAATAAGTCCATGTGTTTTCACCAAGAAATCAAACTATGGATTTGTTATTATTGCAGTATATGTTGATGATCTAAATATAATAGGGACTATTGAAGAACTTACAGCGGCAACCACATATTTGAGTAAAGAATTTGAAATGAAAGATTTCGAAAAAATAAAATTCTATCTCCGGTTGCAGATTGAACATGTATCAAATGAAATATTCTTGCATTAGTCAACCGACACAGAAAATGTGTTGAAAAGATTTAACATGGATAAGACTCATCCGTTAAGTACACCAATGGTTGTTCGATCCCTCGACATCAAGAAGGATCCATTTCGTCCCAAAGAAGATGGTGAAGAAATTCTTAGCCCAAAAGTACTATATCTTAGTGCACTTGGATCACTAATGTATCTTACTAACAACACACGCCCTGATATCGCTTTCTTTGTCAATTTATTAGCAAGATATAGTTCAGCACCAACACGAAGGCATTGGACTGGCATAAAATATTTTTTTCGTTACCTTCGTGGAACATCTGATATGAGATTGTTGTATTCAAGGTATAACCAACCACACTTGATTGGATATGCAGATGCAGGATATATGTCAGATTCCCATAAAGGAAGATCACAGACTGGATATTTATTCACATATGGTGGTACTGCTATCTCTTGGCGATCTACAAAGCAAACTATTACCGCAACTTCTTCAAATCATGCCGAGATTCTAGTACTCCATGAGGCAAGTCGAGAATGCGTTTGGTTAAGATTTTTGATTCATCACATTCGAGAAAAATGCAACCTTTCAACAAATAAAGTGGATCCAACAATCATATATTAAGATAATACCGTATGCATTTCACAAGTAAATGGAGGATACATCAAAGGTGATAGAACTAAGCATATCTCACCAAAATTCTTTTTCACACATGAACTTCAGAAGAAAGGTGAGATAGATGTTCTTCAAATTCGTTCAAGTGAGAATCTAGCAAATTTATTCACGAAGTCATTGCCTACATCAACGTTCGAGAAATTGGTATGTAAAATTGGCATGTGCCGACTTCGTGATCAATGTTGATATGCTCAGAAGAGGGGGAGCCATATACGCGTTGCACTCTTTTTCCCTTAGCATAGGTTTTATCCCAATGGGTTTTCCTAGCAAGGTTTTTAATGAGGCAGTTCAAGAAGCGTATACTAAAGATATTGTACTCTTTTTTCTTTACTAGGATTTTTATCCCACTGGGTTTTATCCTAGTAAGGTTTTGACGAGGCATATTCTTGAAGAATGAATATCCAAGGGGGAGTGTTATGAAAAATACGATATTGTGGATATTCATCATTATGAACTTACCAAGAAAAAGAAGTTCTTTTATAGGATTTTTTTGTTGGTGGAAAATTACTACAATTGAATGGTCAAAAGATGCTTATAGGATTCTTATATAATGGAGATTATTATATGTATATAGAATGTGATGTAAATGTGATGTAATGAGTATGTCATCAAGATGGTAGAAAACTCTATAAATAGAGGGAGTTTGTAAGAAAGAAACACACTTGAAGAAATCAACAATCTTACTCTCTTAAATTCTCTCTTGTTTTAGTATTGTTTTCTTTATATTTAAGTTTTAATTTACAACACTGATAATACAATTATGAAAAAATGAATAATTATTAGATTTGCCGCATAACGTTACAAAATGAGAGATCCTTACTCGATATTCCAGTATATAAATGATGGTTGAAAATTAATTTCCATTATTGTTGTTATCTTAGCCCACGCGAACCCTTATTAGCTAAAAGCTATTTGACATTAAATTAGTAGTTTGAAAATAATAACCAAGTTCCGCAATGTTCTGAGAGCATAGAAATGAGAAGAGTGGTTATAGTTTTGGCATTTGATTAGGACTGAGACCTTCTTCTCTTCACAAGATCCATTTACAAATTCTACGGAATATTTCTGCATCACAAGTACTATTTCAGCAAATGCAGCCCCCTTGATACTGGTCTAACAGCATCTTCGAGGGGTAAATTGCATCACTAAATTTAGGACTAACTTCGTGTAAACTCTCATATAACTCTTAAATGTAATTATTTGAGAGAAGTGTCAACTATGAGAAAATCTAAATCCGTTAAATATACTAATCGAGACAAGTTGACGATAAGAGAATCAAACTTTGTTGATCAGTATACTAATAATCGAGATGTGTCTACTGTTATGAGAAAATTCAAATTCTTTAAGTATTTCAAACCTATATGAAATTAAGTTAGGCCAACATTAAAAAAATAAACACAAATTTGAGACTTTTAGGTGAAGACAGCAAGAAAAGTACACCTCTTACTGATTGAGTAACATTCTAAAAGCTAAATGGAATGAGAATTCCGTAGTTGAAACTACAAATTAAAGTTGGCATAACAAAAACCTTTGGCTCATGTTGTTAGGGTTTCATGAGGAGAATCCTTAAAGCTAGACAGCTTGGAAGCAATGTTGGCGGGTATTGGAGATGTTTGAGCTTTCCATGATTTGTAAATTGTTTATTTTAATCAAAAGAAGCTTAGGAGCCAATTAATATGCATGCATTTAAACAATATTAATCAAAAAGTGCCCAAAAGTTTTCTTTTGACTATCTTCACCATTTTGGCTGTTATACACTCATTAGTTTCCTCTTCTATATTACACAATGAATAAATTAATTTACATTATAATATTTGATTAAGCAACTAGAGATATTCGTAACTTGTAGGAGTAGTATACGGGCTTCACTTAGTTAGGCTGGTATACATAATTAAAAATGAAATATATAATTGGGTAAATTCTAAATGACAATGATTGAAGTTGATTTATTGTAAATCACTTGAGATTTGGTCTAATGATATGTGTTTGCGTAGTGTTTGCGTAGTATTTGTGTAATATAGTGCGGTCTTAAGAATCCATTAAATTAAAAAAAAAATACAATGTAAAGTTTTGCATAATAAATTTTAAAATGAATCTAACTTTTTTTCAAATTTTACAGGAATTTTGTGACGTTGCCCCACAAAACTTATTTTTTGTAATTGAATTGTTAAAGTGATAGTAAATGCAAGTAGCTTGGCAGCATTCAAACCATTTTGTTATGCATGAGATAAGTTGTCGACATAAATCACCATACTTTAACAAAAAACATTTTATATTGGTTTCAGAAATGATAGTCTCTAAATTATATTCCACAAGTGTTTTTAACCGTTAAATATAAACGTAAAAATGTTAGTGCAAAATGCGAATGACTAGGATCATACCTCCTCTAGCCCGGATTAAGTGACTCAGAATTTACTATCTTTGCTGAACGTGAAAAACTTTTTAAGAAGAATTTTTTGTCATAAAAAAAAATTAAATGACGAACGAACTAGTCATATTTGATTAACAAAAAAAAAACTAGACATATTTGACCCAAAAAAATATGAACTAGTCATAAATGATCGATGTTACAATTTGAGAAAAGCTTAAGATCCAGTTAGTTAGATCCAAATAACTCATATATTATAGGAGGATCTACTAACACGTATGAACCGAATGTTTAACTCGGTTTTATCAAATATTTTTCCTTATATTATACATCAATTTTGTGCATTATTTATAATGTCAATCAATTTTCTTGAAAAGAGGATTCATGTCGCGCACCGTCCTTTTAATGATGATTATACGTGAGTATTTGGAGAAAAATTCGAAAAGAAAGGCCATGGATGAATTTTTTCTCGTAAGAAGAAAGTGCAACAAAAAGGAGAAAAGTTGGTCCCCCCCATGAAACAACCCCATTAAGAATGTCTGGTCTAACTTTAGAAGCAGCGGTCCACAACACATGTTCTTTGCCTAAAATTTTAGCAACAAAGTAATATTTGGTTTGGTAGAATAGAGATTGAAGTAGTAATTTAAATTTAAAATATTTAATTATAATATATTATTGTTTGCTTAACAAATAACAATGTAATTTATATTAATTAAATTAGCATGTGGTCAATATCACAAATAATAAAAAGATATTGCAATCAAAGAAATGAGAAGTGATAGTTTATTTTATGATTTGAATTGAAAATCTCTTAATTATTTTGTAACATACAAAAACGTAATCTCATATCAATTAATTAGCACCATCAACCAGATCAACGGTCCTTGAACCTTCATGATTCCCCACACTCGATCATCTCAACAACGACTATAAATACACTAGAGCTTCACAACTGTTAGACATCGGAAAAAAACCACAGACACACACACAACAGAAACAGCTAACCTTCTTCTAAGCTTAGGGTTTGTCTACTGTGACTGCTTACTTTCAAGAAGCCATGGCAGGCAAGCAAAAGAAGTCTTTTTCTTTCTCATTCTTCAAACTCTTCAAAGGCAAGAGTTCAAGGTCGTCTAGAAATGGAGATGATGTGAACAAGGATGACTTCGTGAAGGCTTACAAAGTGTGGCCTAGTGATGAAGATAGAGACCATTGCAAAGTGTGGCCTAGTGATAAAGATGGAGGCCGTTGGGTTGCTAAACCTGGTATTGACAGGGAAGCTTCTGCTTACATCTCCACAATCACTGAGAAGTGGAAAAATGTAGCTGTTGCCAACTAGAAGTACGAAAACGGGGAAGGCGTACTATGGATACCTATAAAAAATTCGAGTGGTTGAAGTTGAAGCAAATGTATACACGTCCATCTACTACCAGATTACATTCGTTAAGTCTCATAAGCTGTAATTTGTTGTTAGTATTAGTAAGGTTTCCTAGTTTGTGAATTGCATAATTATGGATTGAATAATGTGAATAAAGTTTTGTTCATGATTTATATGTGTTCAAGCTTTCTGTTTTCCTTCAGCTGTATGATATCAAATGTTGCTATGCACAGATATCAAAGAAGCAGCAGTACCAATAAATGTCGAGAGACGTTTTCTCTGTTAACAATGGTTTACTAAACTTATATCAAGTAATATAAAAACAGCTAAATATGGTATCTCTGTGTATAAGCTAGTTCTCTGAAAGCTTAACTCCAATATGCCTGCTTGAGAAAAGTTTATGTAAAATCAGTAACCGTTGTAATTATAGATTTTGAAATTAAATAACGTGCTTTGGCCTCGTACTGAATAAAAGAAAAAGAAAAAGAATTATTGAGCTTGCATGGAAATGGAGAGATGATCAATTTCAGTACATAGACATGGCAGCAGCAATAGTTGTACGTTGATATCATGTCACTTCATGAACTTTTTCTTTATTGCAATTAGTGATGGTACTTTTGTTAGAAGAAGAATATTGCAGTTGCCCTTTGAGCTAAGAATCCACAGAATTTGCATGAAGAAGGGTGTTTTTGTACATCTATGGCAAGCATTGTCGTACATAGTACACATCTCTTTGTCATCGAAAGATTGATTTTTTGGCCTTTTATGGTCTCTTTTTCTTTTCACTTCCCATTTCTTCTTCATGGCATAGAATTTACGTAGAGAGAGTTGATAGTTTAAGGGTCCATGTGATTACATTTTCCATGAAGACGGTGCCACCAAGAAAATGGTGAAATTCTTTGTAGAAAGTAAATATGTTGATAACATTGAAAATAGGATTTTGTGCATAAAATGGAAGCTTTTGAATACACTAATTTGATCGATCATTTGTAAATGTTTTTCATATTTTTAGAAGTGAAATGAAATGATTACTTGTTTAGTAAAAAGAAAAAAAAAACCTATGCTTATGCATTGATCAAAATAATACTTGATGTCATTGAGTAAATGATAGAAGCAATGATGGAATGGGTTATTAACTAGTTGATCATATCTACAAGAATTGTTGTTTCATAAGTTAATTTCTTGGATGAGTTTGATAGATGTCATATATGTACAAGTAATTAAATACCACCAATCTTTGTTCTAGTGGTACGCTTCTTGCGGTAAGTGTGATAAATTGTGATATTAATTCTCGTGGGTGATATACTTTGTTATGTGTTTTATTGTTTAGGCCTAATTTGAATAAAAAAACAAACAAAAAAAAACATAAAAGATGAGAAAGATTTAATAATGGTGAATTGTTCAAATCACTTCAATTCACTATCATTTCATCTCCTTCATTAAAATTATAATATTAGGAGAATATCCACGTATGTTTTTGTTACTCTGCAATAATTTACAACATCATAAATTATAACGTTACGAGCAAATCCTAGAGCAATTTGTAGCACCATTAATGATGCTTAACCAAGTTGAAATGTTGAATAACTAAACATGATACCTACATACTCATTTTAGTCGTATTTAGGGATTCTCCCTTTTTCATCAACTCCTTTCCCCCATGGGTACATTACCTCATTGAACATTTGGTGCAGAAACCACCTAGTGGAAGAGGTCTCTCAACATATATATGCCAGGCTAAAAGATACTCTTCTTACACTTGCCTTTATGTACAGCTGTAAGCTATATTGAAGGACGACAATCTAAATTAGCTAGACAATGGTTCTTTTTTTTTGTACATCCCCTCTTTGAGCTCTTTTTATAGGTCCTATCATGCGTTGTCTTTCAACAAGATTTTAAGCCCACAAACTTAACCTTTCTATTCCACTATGTTATACTTTACTTTTTTCATTTTACTTTTTTTTTTTTTTTTGACAGGCTTGGATTTTTTGGAGTTTAATTCAATTTAAAGAATAAAATCAAGTGTCTACACATAAGAATTCAGGAAAAACAATATATACTACTCTATACTCAAGAGTTGGGTAGAACGGCTGAGTAACATTCTCTTGTAATTAGAGGTTCAAAGTTCGAATTCAAGTTTTGACCTTCATAGTATGCCAAAGAAGAAACTGTATTACACCAAGTGGAAAATAATGCACATTAAGGTTAAATATATTAACAAGTGTATATAATGTTTCTTTTGCATTTTAAGCAGACATTTGATCGACGTGTGCAGATAAAAAATAATAATTTTATTAGCTTTATTCTCTTAACAATTTATTTAGTGAAAAAAAACTTTGTTTGGTTTGCTATCCTCTTAACAATACTTTTGTTACTGTTATTTTCCCAAAAGATAGTGTTCTTGCTATTTCATCAAATAAGATTATAATAATTTTTTGAGTATTTCTAACACTTCAAGTTGATTACTTATTTCATCATATTTTAATTCTCTGATGTCGATCCATTAAATTACTTTTATGAGATGTCTCTTGTATTACAAAACCAAACATTGGCCTTAAATGGTTGAATTTAGAATTTTTTGAGCTCAAATAAAATGGACATACAGTAAAACCTCTTTAAATTAATACTCGATAAATTAATAATCTCTTTTAATTAATAAAAATATCTGGTCCCGACTTGGGACTAGTGTAAAAAGTTAATAAATTCGATAAAATTATAATATAATACATTTAAAAAAATTTCCTTTGTATTTTATTGATTCAAATATTTCATAAATTAACAATTAGCTAAAAAGTACATAACAAATTGATTATGAGATTTTATTAAAATATGAATCAAGAGTAGCTTGTCTTTTGTTGAATTTCAAATCTAGTTGAATCTCATATTTAATTATTTAAAGAGAAAAAATTGAGATAATCCTACAAGGATTAGGATACAAGATTAGATAGATTAGTTCTCATCCTAGTCCTACAAGGACTTGGATTACTAAATTAAATTTTATCTTCTATTCTCATTACTTATCTTTTCAAATTAGACCAAAAAAAGACATCATAATCATAATATGTTTAATATAAAGCCAAAAAAATAAAAAAATATCTATATTAATTAATAGTTATTAATTTATCGATAAATTAATATCTCCCTAAATTAATAGAATTTGGTAGTCCCAACACTATTAATTTAAAGAGGTTCTACTGTATATAATAGTTATATCTTTCATCACTTTCAAAAAGAAGCATATATATTAATTTGGGGAAGTGGAAGAAAATGGGTTGGACATTATAAGGGTAAATTTCACAAATGATCCCTTTATTTACACTAATTTTTAATTGCATCCTCGTTATTTCAAAGATAACGCTCTTAGTCTTTAAAGATTGCAAAATGTTTTAATTCAGTACTGATCAATTTTACTTTTTTTTTTTAATTTTGTCCCCATTATTTAAAAAATAACGTGTCCAAAATAAGTAAAAAGTTTCAGTTTAGTCCCCTACATGAAATTTCAAATTTTGACCTACATATAAAATTTTAGGGACTAAATTGAAAATTTTGAAATATTAGAAATTAAAATAATTTTTTTTATATAAATATTAGGAATTAAGCGCATCATTTTTGAAATAATAGAGATGAATTAAAAAATAAATGTAAAATATTTGAGATCAAGCGAGTCATTTTAAAAATAATAAGAACGAAAATGAAAAAACGTGCTAACATTAGACAACATTTATGAAAGTTTCCAACATTATAATATTTGCCCATCAATCAACGGGACTGGGTTCGGTTTCTTGATGTGGCCCAATTTTCCTACAATCTCCAAAAGTCGGAGTCGACGGGACGGAGTCTTTTTGAACTAGCCCCAGGCAGACAGCCCTTAACACCTCACATGGTGGATTCTGGCTACAAAGGGAATGCCCCAGCCGCCTACCGGTTTTCCAAAGAGTTGCAGGAGAAATGGGACATGGCCCGTGCCGCTCTGGAGAAAGCAGCCAAGAAAATGAAAAAAATGGGCCAACAAGAAGAGACAGTTCGTGGAGTATAACGAAGGTGATTTGGTGATGGTGAAGCTGATCCCTCAACAATTCAAGTCCCTTCGTTCGGTGCATAAAGGATTGATATGGAGGTATGAAGGACTGTTCAAGGTGGTGAAGTGGGTTGGCAAGGTGTCCTACCAACTCGAGTTGCCCCCAAAGTTGAAAATACATCCGGTGTTCCATGTGAGCTTCTTGAAGCCTTATCACGTAGATGAGGAAGACCCTAGCCCAAGTGAATCAAGTCGTGCCCCAACAGCCGTCGTCACTTCGTATGACCGGCAGGTGGAGAAAATTTTGGCTGACCGACGGATGGGCAAAGGTGGTGTGAAAAATTGGACAGAGTACTTGGTGAAGTGGAAAGGCGTACCCGACAGTGAGAATAGCTGGGAACATGAGGATCTAATGTGGCAGTTTCAAAAGGAGATCGAGGAGTTCAAACGTGCCAAGGCGTCGGGGACGACGCCGAGTTAGGTGGGGGAGGGTACAACGGTGTGCACGTTCTGGCCCAACGATACCTTCGGCTAAGCTAAAACAGTGCCTGAACGATGCTATGGTGCCAAGGACAAAAATTTGCCTAAGGCATTTCTTGACCCTCACCAATAGTCCAGGGTGCTAGGAAGCTTCTTCAGGAAGCTTTGGACGTGAATTGGCTGGAGAAAAATCTGCAAGGATGGAAATAGTTCCAGAATTGTGCCTGAGGAGGGAAAAATTCAAACTATTGTCCAGACTGCCCAGGCTGCCCACTGTGCAGAGATTTTTCCTAATGGTGCCTGATTAGAGGGAAATTCTGGAGGATTCCAGCCTAATTCAAAATTTAAACATTGTAAATATCTCTAATTGAGATTATAGGTGGCAAAATCATGTAGTGCCAAGTGTAAATATCTTGTACATTGTTCAAGCCTTGTAAGCCTATAAATATGGCATTTGAGTGGCAATAAAACTCAGGCTTTGCTAGCCATTTTCGTGCATTCTCTGCAGCTCCATACTTAGCCATTTTTCAGCATTCTACAAGCTCAAGTCCCTTAGTCTTAGATTGCTAGTGTGGTGTACTACACCCAAACACCCCTTAGCAACCTTGAGTGTCTAAATTAACTAAGTGTTAGGGCCGCCACAACCTCTAACACTTAACTTTCGTGCTGCTCACTCTGATCACTTTCTACACAGGCGCAACTTAGTCAGTCCCGGTGTTGGCTAAGGCCGCACGGTGACGGGATTTTCTTACACTCAATCTCTCAGGCCGTGACAGGTGGTATCAGAGCCAAGGTTAGCTTGGCTCAAACTGTTGCATTGAAGATTGGTGGTGCTTCTTGCTTTTAGTTCGTGGGATAGTGATCGAGAGGGACTATGGCTGCCTCGGATGAGGAGACGACTGGCACTGAACAGGTGGTCGTTGAGGGGACGACAACTAGGAATAAGGCGAAGAAGGGGTCTTCGCGACATGGCTCGAGGGACCAGTTGAGTTCCCTGGAAGCTAGGCTTGTGCGGGTGGAACAAGCGATGTTGGAGAACTCCGCAGTGCTGGATGACGTGTGTAGCAGGCTAAGGTAGGTTGAACCTGGTGGCGAGACCGATTTGGCTGAACGGGTTCAGGAACTGGAGGACCGAAATGAAGAGTTGCAAGGTCAGGTGCTCTCTTCTATCAGCTCTTTTGTTGATTCTATGAAAAATACGTTGGATGAGTTCCGTGCACAATTCACTGCTAGCCTGAGTGAATTGCGGACAGAACTTGAGATAGTTAAGGCTGATGTTGCTTTGTGCAAAGTTGCCGTTGGCAATGGTGGTGCTGTTGCAACCATTTCTGGCCCAAAATTAGATGTGCCTAGACCGAAGTCATTCAGTGGCAACCGAAATGCAAGGGAGCTGGATAACTTTCTTTGGAACCTAGAACAGTACTTTGCTACAACCGGGCTGGTTGACAATGAAGCAATGGTACGGGCGGCACCATTGTTCCTGACCGATATTGCCATGTTATGGTGGAGACGTCATTCTGCCGACGTGGAGCGTGGCCTGTGCACTATAAACACTTGGGATGAACTCAAGGCAGAAATTAAGAAGCAATTTTATCCTGAAAATGTTGAGTACGAGGCCCGGGGACGATTGAGGCGGTTGACGCATAAGGGCGTGATACGGGATTATGTCAAGGCGTTTCAGGAGGTAATGCTTGAAATCCCTGATTTACCTGATAAGGATGCCTTGTTTGCTTTCCTTGACGGCCTGCAGCCGTGGGCAAGGCAGGAACTGCAACGTCGTGGCGTGCAGGACCTTGCCTCGGCCATTGCTGCAGCCGAAAGCCTAATTGAATTTTCCAGGAAAGGGGATGGTGCTAAATCCCAGGGCCAAGGCAAGGGCAAAGGTAGGGGAGGAAACAAGGACAGAGGTGCATCATCATCCTCTAATGCTGGCGATGCTAAGCCCCCACAACACAAAGGAAAAAGAAAGCAGTCCCAAGGTGGTAGCAAGTGAGGAGGCAACCAAGACAAACCACGGACATAAGAGTGTTTCCTGTGTGGCAGCAAGGAACACCGTATTGCTGAGTGTCCGCAACAGGGAAAGATGGCCATGCTGATTAAACGACAGGAAGAGGCAGAACAGTGTCAGGACCAAGAGACGCAAATGGGGTCATTACGGATCTTGAATGTCGTTAAGGCAAATGTGGAGAAGCAGGCAGAACCAAGGAAGAGGTCATTATTCGTGGCCCTAAACATTAAGGGCAGACCACTCAAAGCGTTGGTGGATACGGGTGCAACTAACAATTTTATGAAGGTGGACGTGGCTCGAAAGCTGGACATTTGGGTGAACAAGAACCCAGGCACGATGAAGGCAGCTAACTTCAAAGCCATTCCTATTGTGGGAACTGCTAGTGGTGTACGAACCAGGATTGGGGAATGGCAAGGCTATGTGCATTACACGGTCGTTCCATTGGACGACTATAATGTCGTGCTTGGACTGGAGTGGTTGGACGAGGTACGTGCTCTTTTGGTTCCGTTTGGAAATTCAATTGTGGTGACAGGTACCCCGACACCTTGTATTATGAAGATGGTGTGGGAAACCAAAATGGAAGCCAAGACCCTGTCCGCTATGCAGTTGGTGAAATGACTAAAGCGGCACGAGGAAACATATCTTGTGGCTGTTCGTGGGGAGGAACAAAGCACATACCCTGAGCCTATTCTACATGCTGTCCAGAAGGTGCTTGAAGAGTTCCGTGATATTATGCCAAAGGAACTACCGAAGCAGTTGCCCCCGAAGCGTGAAGTTGATCACAGAATTGAGTTGGTGGATGGTGCTCAACCTCCTGCCCAGGCACCGTACAGAATGGCCCAGAGTGAACTGGCTGAATTGAAACGGCAGTTGCAAGAGTTGTTGGATGCAGGCATGATTAGACAGTTCAACAGCCCGTTTGGTGCCCCGGTGTTGTTCCAGAAAAAGGCAGATGGTTCCTTGAGGATGTGTGTGGATTATTGGGCGTTGAACAAAATCACCATCAAGAATAAGTACCCAATACCACTGATCATGGAGCTGTTCGATCAGTTGGGAGCTGCCCGATATTTCTCAAAGATTGACTTGCGGTCGGGATACTGGCAGGTCAGAATAGCTGAAGGGGACGAGCCAAAAACGGCATGTGTGACCAGGTATGGTGCTTACGAATTTCTAGTAATGCCTTTTGGGTTAACAAATGCACCGGCTACTTTCTGCACCCTTATGAATAAAGTTTTTCAGTCATTTTTGGATAAATTTGTGGTCGTCTACCTAGACGACATTGTGGTTTATAGTTCTTCTTTGGAGGACCATGTTTGCCATTTGAAACAGGTTTTCCAAAAGCTGAGGGAGCATGAACTGTACGTGAAGCTGGAGAAATGTAGCTTTGCCAAGGAGGAGGTGCACTTCATTGGACATATTGTGGGCAGAGACAAAATCAGGATGGACCCGGCCAAGATACAGGCCATTGTGGATTGGGAACCACCGACTGGAGTGCCACAGTTGCGGTCGTTCCTAGGCTTGGCAAATTACTATCATCGGTTCATCAAAGGCTATTCAGCCATGGCTGCCCCATTGACTGATATGCTCAAGAAGAACAGGCCGTGGGTATGGGACGAGGAGTGCCAACGCACCTTTGAAGCTCTTAAGGCAGCCGTCATAGCCGAGCCGGTGTTAGCGTTACCAGATTTCGGTAAGCCGTTTGAGGTGCACGCTGATGCCTCTGACTTTGCTATTGGTGGTGTGTTGATGCTGGAAAAACACCCCATTGCATTTGAAAGCCGCAAGCTGAATGGCACGAAACGACGGTACTCGGTGCACGAGAAGGAGATGACTGCCGTCGTGCATTGCCTACGGACCTGGCGGCATTACTTGCTTGGGGCAAAGTTCGTAGTGCGGACTAATAATGTTGCTGCCGGATATTTCCAAACCCAGAAGAAGCTGACACCCAAGCAAGCTTGGTGGCAAGGGTTTTTGGCAGAGTTTGACTTTGTGATGGAGTACAAGCCAGGCTGTAACAACCGTGTCGCTGATGCATTGAGCCGCAAGGCAGAGCTCGTGGCCATTAGCCGTCCCACCAGTCCCTGGAACGACAAGATACGGGAGGGACTGGCACATGACCCTGTTGCTCGAGGACTGATCAGCTATGCCTAGGAGGGGAAGACATGGCGATTTTGGGTGCGGGACGGACTGTTGCTTACCAAGGGTGACCAAGTGTATGTGCCCAAGTGGGGAAATCTGAGACGGGAGATTCTAAAGGAGTGCCATGACTCCTTGTGGGCTGGTCACCCCGGCATACATCGTACTATGGCGTTGGTGGAAGATGCATACTATTGGCCACGGATGCGGGATGATGTGGAGACTTATGTACGGACTTGTCTTGTGTGCCAACAAGACAAGATTGAGCAAAAGCATCCAGCTGGACTTTTACAACCGTTACCGGTGCCGGAGTACCCATTTGAGAGTGTCACAATGGACTTCATCACTTGCCTGCCGAAGTCAGAGGGGTGTGGCACAATCCTAGTTGTGGTGGAAAGGTTTCTAAGTATGCCATCTTCATTCCAGCCTCGCCGAATGTCACTGCACAGGAGACGGCCAGACTTTTCATGCGATATGTGGTGAAATGGTGGGGAGTGCCGAAGATGATAGTCAGTGATCGTGACCCTCGTTTCACTGGGAAGTTCTGGTCTGAGTTGTTCAGGATGTTTGGTTCTGACCTAGCCTTCTCAACCAGTTTTCACCCGCAGACTGATGGGCAGACGGAACGGGTGAACGCACATTTGGAGCTATATTTGAGGCATTATGTGAGTGCCAATCAACGGGACTGGGTTCGATTTCTTGATGTGGCCCAATTTTCCTACAATCTCCAAAAGTCGGAGTCGACAGGACGGAGTCTTTTTGAACTAGCCCCAGGCAGACAGCCCTTAACACCTCACACGGTGGATTCTGGCTACAAAGGGAATGCCCCAGCCGCCTACCGATTTTCCAAAGAGTTGCAGGAGAAATGGGACATGGCCCGTGCCGCTCTGGAGAAAGCAGCCAAGAAAATGAAAAAAATGGGCCAACAAGAAGAGACGGTTCATGGAGTAAAACGAAGGTGATTTGGTGATGGTGAAGCTGATTCCTCAACAATTCAAGTCCCTTCGTTTGGTGCATAAAGGATTGATACGGAGGTATGAAGGACCGTTCAAGGTGGTGAAGCGGGTTGGCAAGGTGTCCTACCAACTCCAGTTACCCCCAAAGTTGAAAATACATCTGGTGTTTCATGTGAGCTTCTTGAAGCCTTATCACGCAGATGAGGAGGACCCTAGCCGAGGTGAATCAAGTCGTGCCCCAACAGCCGTCGTCACTTCGTACGACCGGCAAGTAGAAAAAATTCTGGCTGACCGTCGAATGGGCAAACGTGGTGTAAAAAATTGGACGGAGTACTTGGTGAAGTGGAAAGGCACACCCGACAGTGAGAATAGCTGGGAGCATGAGGATCTAATGTGGCAGTTTCAAAAGGAGATTGAGGAGTACAAACGTGCCAAGGAGTCGGGGACGACGCCGAGTTAGGTGGGGGAGGGTGCAACGGTGCGCACGTTCTGGCCCAACGATACCTTCGGCTATGCTAAAACAGTGCCTGAACGATGTTATGGTACCATGGACGAAAATTTGCCTAAAGCACTTCTTGACCCTCACCAACAATTCAGGGTGCTAGGAAGCTTTGGACGAGAATTGGCTGAAGAAAAATCTGCAAGGTTGGAGAGAATTCCAGAATTGTGCCTAAGGAGGGAAAAATTCAAACTATTGCCCAGACTGCCCAGGCTGCCCACTGTGCAGAGATTTTTCCTAATGGTGCCTGATTAGAGGGAAATTCTGGAGGATTCCAGCCTAATTCAAAATTTAAACTTTGTAAATATCTCTAATTGAGATTATAGGTGGCAAAATCATGTAATGCCAAGTGTAAATATCTTGTACATTGTTCAAGCCTTGTAAGCCTATAAATATGGCATTTGAGTGGCAATAAAACCCAGGCTTTGCTAGCCATTTTCGTGCATTCTCTGTAGCTCGATACTTAGCCATTTTTCAGCTTTCTACAAGCTCAAGTCCCTTACTCTTAGATTGATAGTGTGGTGTACGACACCCAAACACCTCTTAGCAACCTTGAGTGTTTAAATTAACTAAGTGTTAGGGCTGCTACAACCTCTAACACTTAACTTTCGTGCTGCTCACTCTGATCACTTTCTACACAGGCGTAACTTAGTTAGCCCTGGTGTTGGCTAAGGCCGCACGGTGACGGGATTTTCTTACACTCAATCTCTCAGGCTGTGACAAAAAGCTGGACCAGTTGGGTTTAGGAATTTGGCGGAGCGTGCCTTGTAATAAGATACCTTTCCATTCTCGTTCATTCATGAGTTAACACTTGGTATAAAAATTTCTGGAAGCAACAAGATCCTTCAAACCTAGGGCCCACTCCAAGTTAGAGTGGGATGAATATGGTCCTCATTTGGAAGAGCAATGCTTTACTTTTGAAAAGTTTTTTCAAACATGCATCAGACCCTTCCAGATATGAGTAGGGGATAAGTTATACACATGTATGAAACTCACTTTGGTAGAGTCTGATGGATTTGACTACATTTGGAAGAGCGACTCTTTACTGGACGCTAAAGAATTTGATATTAGGTGATGAATTTAGCAAGGACATAATGAGCATTTAATTATTTAGGGCCTATTTGCAAGGTTTCCGACCTGTCCAAGTTCCTTGAGGACAGTGAAAAAAGCTAATGTAGCCCACTCTGTCTATGGGATATATAGATGCCTGATCCACAGAAATACTCAAGGAGCCTATAAACCGTCCAAAAAGTAATACACGTGATACCATTTCCTATTGGCGGAACTAGGGACTAGTTCAGAAAGTTTTTGAACTATAGGGAGTGTTGTGCACTTTCGCTAAAGTATAAGGGGTCTGGTGCACTTCATCCTATATATTCTGTGCTACGTTAATTTATACGAAGTTGTAAACTTCTGATGATGTTGATAAATAGAATCATAACGCTAGTTTTTGTTATCCAACATTAGCTATTGGCTTATTGAAAGCAATATGGTGCAATTGTTTCTTTCTTTACCACTAGGGCTTTGTTTTTATTAATGGTATGTTATTCACAGTATTTGTAAAAGGTTGCGAACTTGATATATGTTGTATGACATTTGGTCTCCCTTAAAAGTAACCCGAGGAGCTCATAACCCGTCTTAAAAGTAATACACGTGGTACCGTTTCTTATTGGTGGAACTAGTGTATATATAATTGCACATATTCCAAGGAAAGTAACTGCTATTCTATATACCCACTTTATATATTTGATTTAATTATCTTGACCTCGCTAACTTAAGTATCAAAGGGATCTCTCAGGCACAACTCTGAGATACCTTGTTTTGCAATAAACTTCTAGCAAGGAAGACTGCAATACCAAGATTCATACCTTAACAGTAATAATTGTATCTCGTTCAGTGTAGGCTATCAGTAATGAAATGGTTTACTCTATCCAATTCGCTTATCAAGAGTAGTCCCAAAAAAATTAGTTTATTACCTGATTCGAATCCGCTTACGCTCCAAACGTTCTATCACTAGACTAATCCTTGGATTTAACTATTGGCTACTAATTTGTTATCTGAGAGAACACTTCTATTAACAACAAAAACATAATGGAAAATAGATCACGCCCAAGAAATGGAGATAAGAAGTCAATTACATAGACAATATGAAATGCAAACCTGCAATTCAAAGGATTAAAACACTGAACTTGCAATTCAAAAGACTCGTACAAGAAAGCTAAGGAAAAAACGCATTAGACCAAATTGCATTATGATTTTCATTAAACGGCATCATCACTTCATCACCACGAACAAATCCCATTTGCTCACTTGGGTTGATCATCCAGTCAGCGAACCATTGTGGCCTCTGCAAAGCATCCATGGCCGAATCCACAGCCGGCTTCTGCTCCTGCCCGCCATATCCACCTCTCGGCAGCATTTCACCATTGCCTGCAGCTGCACCTTGCTGAGCAGCCATTTTCTTCAGACTCTCAATCCTCTTGTAAATCTCATTCAAATTCTGATCAACCAACCACCCAAGATCATTCAAGTCTGCAACAACCAAATTCTGCAGCCCTTTACCAATCAAGCATTGGTACATCACTTCAGTCATCTCCTTGTCGCGGTTATCTTTATGCTGTTTCTTCAACTGTTCATTTGCTTTCGCAATTCTTTGCCTGATGAAGCTCTCCTGATTCACCATCTTCTTGCTTTGTTCCATCTCAGGCATCCTCTTGAACTGCGCAAGCACGCGTTGGGCACCCAAACTTGTGTTCGGCCACACCTCAGGTTGAGTCTCGTATGGACTATATATAATTGCGCATGCTTCAATGCCGCAAAGTGTGCTTAGCTCGCTCACCTTCTTCATCAGGCCCTTCTTCCTTTTCTTGAATGTTGCTTTTCTTGCCGAATCGTTTGTGATGAAAGCAAGTTTTACCTTCTTTCTCGTCATTGCTAGCGAATATTGTTTGGTTTTTCTTGTTTCATATGGCACCATTGCTACATATACAAGTTAAGAGATAGCAAATTAAATATCGAAGATTGTGATAATAATGGTGTGTGATTGTGATAATAATGGTGTGTGTAAGTGACCATGATAATTTTGGTAAGAATTTATTTTCCAGATATAAGCTATAATATTGGGATTTGATCCCTCATAATGTCATAAAGTTATATTGAGATTTGCAGGATGGATCTCCTTATAATGTTGTCAGTATACATCTAGCATTACGTCTTTGTGCTTTTTCTTCAATTTTAATTCAGTACATGGTTGTGATGATATAATATATATTCGGGTGAAGTGCATCAGATCTCCTTGTACTTTAGTGAAAGTGCACAACACCCCCTATAGTTTAAAAATCCCCTGAGTTAGTCCTTGTAGTTTTTCAAAAGTGCACAATACCCCCCTACCGTTAAAAAATCCGTTAAATTTAACAGAGAATGTACTTCACACACGTTAAGTGATATTTTTTTTTTTTAATTTTTAACGAATTTATTCATTAAATAATTATATGAATTGACCAAATTATCATTTTTTTTGCCTAAACAAAAGAGGAAATGGCAAAAGAGGGAAAAAATGAGGGTATTTACGTCTTTTTTATAAAATCCATTAAATATGACGGATTTTATAACTGTAGGGGGGTGTTGTGCACTTTTAAAAAATATAGGGACTAGTTCATAAAGTTTTTGAACTATAAGGGGTGTTGTGCACTTTCGCTAAAGTATAAGGGGTCTGGTGCATTTGACCCTATATATTCTGTGCTACGTTAATATATACAAAGTTGTAAACTTCTGATGATGTTGATAAATAGAATCATAACGCTAGTTTTTGTTATCCAACATTAGCTATTGGCTTATTGAAAGCAATATGGTGCAATTGTTTCTTTCTTTACCACTAGGGCTTTGTTTTAATTAATGGTATGTTATTCACAGTATTTGTGAAAGGTTGCGAACTTGATATATGTTGTATGACATTTGGTCTCCCTTAAATTAAACATATATATATATATATATATATATATATATATATATATATATATATATATATATATATATATATTTTTTTTTTTTTTTTTTTTTTTTTTTTTTTCCTTTCTTTCTGTTTTATGGTAACCATGCCAAAGCATGAATTTTGGACTACCAAACAAGTATTGGACTTCAAGCTACTTCTCTCCTTAACTTACACATTAGTTGTAATTAAGCCATAGATAAGTCTTTTGAAATTCAGAGTCAAATTAAAATCCATCTTATATTGTTCTCCTAAAATTTTTGTAGTATTAGATAAGTATGCCCCTTAAGATATTTGCAATTGGAAAATAAAAATTAGAAAATGGATTGAGTTTTTCACGATCATCAACTAATTTTTTATATTATGAAGGAATACTCATTATAACCAATATGCTTTTGCCTTTTGGAAAAGTTTATATATTTTTAAACTCTAATAATGTGATTTCCAATCATTTTAAGAAAAAGAAAAAAAAAAAGGAACAGAAGATCAATACTAAATAAGGCCTATTGGAAAATTATCAACTATCTACACTATGTGAATTTAGCCGACATACTAGCCAACCTAGGGACTTGTCGATTGACCTTTTGCCTAGTAATTCAGTAAAAGTTTTGTCTAAAATACCTTGTAGCCAAATAACTTCAAATATAATGACTTGAAAAGATTATAAGTTGAATGATCAATTTTAAGTTGCAAATTTTTTTGTTGCCAAGGAAGATGTAGAAGTACAACGTAATGGATTATTATTTGTATGATAATTAACCAAACAATATCATTTTTCTCTAGATGAGCATATTGTTCAAATATCAATCTATAGAGAAAAGGAATTGGGATCAGACCAAAGAGTAAAATGCACCATACCCCATTGTGTTTTCACAAAGTTGTATTATAAATCATGTGTTTTAAAAAATCGCGTTATAAACCCTATGTTATGAAAAACGTTGCATACATGCCCCAAACTCAAATTATGTTTAACTCTGTTAGTTAGCCTTGTAAAAAGACAAAATTATCCTCGTTTAAAGATAAATCCGTCAAAGGGGGTATTTATAACTTTTTTGATATCAGAAGGGGGTATTTATCACTTTTTTAATATTAGAGGGAGGTATTTACAACATTTTTCATTTTGCAATATCAGAACCATGTGTTAGTCTACCTTCTAAGGAGATCTACAACCTTAAACTAATAAATATCATTTAATTAAAAGAATAAAAAACGTATAGCTTATATAACAGAACATTGATGTCCACCATAAAAAATATAAATCTTTTGCTTGAAGTTCAAAGTCATATTGCAATTAGCAATAATCGTACCTTCACTTAAAATCACGTTCTTCTACAAGTAGATTAAAATCTTTAAATCAATGCAAAATCAACTTCAAATCGAAGGAAAATCACTTTGAAATAGTTTTTCTCTCTAAGATTGTCAATTTTTTTATTTTTTATCTTTGAAGGGGCAATTTACATCTTTATAAAAAAAATATAGAGGCAATTAGAAACCTTATAAAAAAAGGGGCAATTTACAACCTTATCGAAAATACAAGGGACTATTTACAACCTTATCGAAAACACAAGGGGCAATTAGCAACTTATGTTAAAAATGGTATTTTTGTCCTTCTGCATGTGTTTTAAAGCTTGATAAATGTCATACTTGCATTTTAAACGTGTGTATTACACTCACGTTAAAATTAACAGAAAAATAGACGGCGGGGGGTTATATGCAACGTTTTCCATAACACAGGGTTTATAACACAACTTTTTAAAACACAGAGTTTATGATGCAACTTTGTGAAAACACAGGGAAGTATGATGCATTTTACTCTCAGACCAAATAACAATTTGATTCTATAGCACAATTAAATAGCACGGATAGGTTCAATAGTTACACAATGGGATGGTTGATCTCACGTGTCTCTTTCTTCTTTAACTTTACTATATCTTTTATTGAATAACTAGTGTGATGTCTTGGAAAATTCACAGTTATATCCTTATAAAACTACAAAGAGTAGATGATGGTTGTAGCCTAATTATTCTTTTGCCATTGTGGTTTGATTTTGTAACTTGATTAATAAAAATAGATTTGTAGCCATACTAACACGAATATTGCAAGACTCAGATCTTCAATCATAAATATAAATAAAAGGGACAATAAATTAATATATGAAGTGAAATATATGATAAAACATTTGTTTCATGAAATTCTCGTCTTTCAAGAAATAGAAATATATTCAATTTGCATTCTCAATAATTATAAAATTTAGTGAGATGATCAGTCATTGTTTCATCTCAGATTTCTCTTTTTCTTTACCTTTATTATATCTTCCATATATAACTCAACCGAGAGAGAAAATATATCGGGCAAAAGTAAATGCAAATCGTTAGGGATGTAAGTCTGAAACTTTTTAGTGTCAAATAGTGATAAATTACAAAACTTGTGTATTGCTAAATATAATTCGATAAAACTACAAGGACTACTTTACAAATAAAACACCAAGGGGTGCAATTTTAAATCCAGCTCAGACATTTTCAAATGAAAACATAAGCGCGCCTCCACTTCCCTGCCACGCCACCACCAAACACCACCAACCGCCGCAGCGGCGACCGGAACACTCACTCCCTCTTGGCTTCCTAGTCTCATTGACCACCATCTCAACCTAAGGAACAGCTACTAAAGGTAATGTAAGTAAAATATATATGTTTGATAAATTAAGTAACGGTGTTGAAATATACCATTTTTTTTTTGCAAAGTCTTTGTTTTCATTGACAGAGCTGATCAATGGGTGCGTGGTGATAGGTGTGTTTAGAATTTTCCTTCATGTGAATGGTATTGTGGAAACATACTTAGTGCGCGGAAGTTGTTCGATGAAATGGAAATTAAAGAATATGGTTTGTCAGAACTAGTTAGAATATGAGATGTTGGATGCGTATGTGAAATGTGGGGAGGTGAGTATGATGAAGGAGGTGTTTGTCTGATGGTGGAGAGAGGTCTTCTGTCATGGAGTTTGCTGATTGATGCAAGGCGGGATTTAGGATATTTTTTAGTAACTTTGGTGATCAAGATTAGCTAAGACTAAACTCCCGAGCTATAATCTATATGTATCTGCCCCCTGGATCCATGGGTATGTTGAAGATAGGGAGTATGAGGAGGTGTTGGCTGTTTTTGATAGGATGAGGGCAGCAGGGCGGAGGGTCAATGAAAGTCTATGGTGAATGTTGTCGTGTGCGCTTCATTTGGGTTCACTTGAGTGACCATGTGTTTGAATTTGGGTAGCTTTTTACTCTAACGTTGAGGATATCTTGTCTGACTTGTATGCCAAATGTGGTGTGGTAGAAGAGGCATTGGCTGTGTGCAATGGGCTTCGGGAGAAATGTGGATGCATTGATTTCAGTCCTCAATGTCAAAGCTAACTGTGATTGAAAATGATAAATGATTTTCTATACAAGAAAGTACCTATTTCTTATTGTCAGAATCTACATATAAAGTAGAAATGTATAAGATGTGATACATATGGATAATTATTCATCCCACCCCTTCTTCCCTCTTGGGGAAAGGGAGGAGGGGGTAAGGAAGGGACAGTAGATTGTATTTCTTTGGCTCATCATCACTGTCATTACTGAAAACTGAAGCAACAGCTACCTTGGGCTTCTTCTTTGCAGCAGTACCGCCTAAGTTCTGCTTCACGAGGCAAACAACAAATTAGAGGAATGAATTCCGATACAAAACTAGCTTATGCTTAATTTGATCTCAAAATAAACCAGGAAAAAAAAGCTCCCTCATTTTGAGGTCCAAACTGGAAAGCTTTGATATCATTAATATATAAACGCACACACACACATGAAATTACTATAATCCAAAAGCTTGAGATTTAAAAAAGACTGACTAATGTCATTCATATATTTGTGCCTCTTTCTTTCTCCTACAATCGGGGTGGGGGACTTGGTAAGTACCTTGGATGTGGCACCTTTTTCAGAGAATCCGAACTTTAAAGCTTTTCTCTGATCTTGATCAGCGACTGAAGTAGCGTTCGTTACTGCAGCTGACACTGGGGTCGTTCCAGTTTCCTCTTGTTTCTTTTGCTGCTGCTCTCTTGCTGCCTACGGGCATCAGCCCTGATAAAGTGTAGCAAAAGAATTTAAAAATCATTGTGTCACCTAAAATGAAGGCAAAAATGAAGCTACTGAAGACAAAAGTTTGGGCAAGGAAGAAGGGCCTACATTTGAGCAAACTTTGCCATTTCCCCTTCTTGACGTTGTTGTTCTCTTTTTTGTCTATCATCACGACTGCTATTCCCGTGCATTTCTCTCATGTCCCTAAAGCGTTGAAATTTCCATGCCAAGTGAATAATACATTTAGACAGGGAAGAAATGGAGCAATTTGCTAATCAAAACCAATAATAATGTCTGCCTTTAAGAAGCGATTCCTACCTTTCTGTGGTTGTGATCATATGAGCTTAGGTGAGCTTCAAACTCCTTATATTGCTTGTTGCAGAGTTCACAATAGAACACTTTCCGTATTTCCTTCACCTCAGACTGTATTTTCTGCTCACGCTCTGCTATAACCTGGATTTTCATAATGTGCACGAAGCAGGCAGTAGAAGCCACCAGGTAATAAAAAGTGCAGGAAATTCTCAAGATCTTCCAAACTTGATGTTCGCTTATGATATACCATTCCCGTCAAAAGACACACACATATGCTATATGCTGCCTTCTGCTATTAGATGTATGTTTCAGAAAAAAGTAAAGCATCAACCCAAATTATCTACTTTGAAATCTTTGCAACTGCTAAACACACAACTTGAATCATACCTCCCGTTTCTTTGCGAGTTCCTCAGTCTCCTCAACCTCAATATCTAACTTTCTTCGTTGGGTATTTTCTTATGCTGTAAAGTAGTCTTCTTCTTGTTGTTTTCCGATCCGTATTTTTGGATCTCTTATTCCGGATTTTATTGGCTCGATAATCCCTTTAGACAAAAAAGAGGAGAAAAGTAAATAAAAATTGACAACATACAAACTCATCAGAATATAGATAAATAAGTCCTGAAGCAAATTAGCAGGTTTTCTTCTGTTTTAGTAAGTGAAACAGGCAACGATAAGGATTATATCCTACTGATTCAGGGTCATCGCATCCTGAATCTCTGACCTCAAACCCAACATAAACCTCCGGGTCTTGCGCTTCTCATCTGCTACAAACTTTGGTGCATATCAGGACAGTCTAGTGAAAGTGGCCTCATACTGAGCCACCGTAGCATTCCCTTGAATCAAAGACAAAAACTCTGCCTCTTTCCGCTCCCGTGCAATCCTCAGGACATACTTCGCCCGAAAGGCTCTCAAAAAGGTATCCCATACATACGGAGTACCTCTTGTCTCCCAACCGACACTCACTGTGCGCCACCATTCCTCTGCCTCATCATCAAACAATTAAACGGCATAAGTGACTTTCCTCTCATTAGTATAGTCTAGAGGATCGAATATCTTCTCTATCTTATTAATCCACGATTCCGCCTTCCTATCATATGGCTCTCCCTGAAATCTCGGCAGATAATACCTCAAGAATTCCTTTAGCGTACCACGCCCGTGGTAACCACCCTGAACGTTCGACAACTGAGTATGTAATGTCTGTGCTTGGGTAGCCTGCCCTACTAGTATCTGTGCTTGCCCTGCCATAATCTCTGTCATCCTATCCATGGCTGCACCAAAATGGTCATCACCCTTATCTCGGCCCGGTGCCACATTATCCGGTGCCTCGTCAACTACCTCAGGCCTACCTCTGGTTCTTGGTCTACCAGTCATTCTACTAATCAAAGAGTTAGCATAGGTTATAGCACATAGACAGGCTATAGACAATTATTAGCAAATAAACAACAACTTACGTAAAACACATAAATCACTTAAGTATCAATCACATAAACAAATTGATCACATAATCACATAGTCATTAAATCACATAATCATATTAATACATATTTCACTTTTCTTTCACTTCATACATACTTTCATGCTAGGACCATTACCCACATTTCGAGAATACCCCGGCTGACAACTAAACATTAGCTCTGATACCACTTAATGTAACGCCCCAACTCGACCCTTCCTATGATCAGTCAGGACGCAACGAAATTTCGACAGTATAACGATAGTAATTAAGACTTCGAGGCTCTAAACCAACATCTTCGAAACTCATACATCCAATTCCACAATAATTCAACAATTAACAACACAACCACAATATACAGTAAACACTCTTTACCATTGTATCCATAAGTTATATGCCTCCGTTTCAACATCATACATTTACTATATAACATACATTCCCAAAATAAATTATAACCAATCTAGTAGCCTAATCATATTCCAAAACAAGACCACTAAACTAGCAACTTTTAATTCATTATCTTTACAACATCTTATATATCATAAGCTTCTAAATAAATACATATCAACTAGTTTTAATATATAAGATAACAAAAAGGTACATCATCAAATACCAAGGACAAGACTCTGGCACGTAGGACTCGTCCACATATGACACATAATCCTCTTCTGGAGACACGTACCTGTAATCTGGATCGGTGTATGCATGTAATAATTGAGAGTAAGCTTATATAAAACAAGCCCAGTGAGGATTCGATAGATCTCTAACAGTATTTACTATACTCCTTAGAAATCATCCTTTGAGCAGTAAACACACAATAATCATCAATAACAAAATAAGCACATTAACTATAATGACCAATCAATAAAGGATACTCTAGTTGGTGTAGCTCCAAACGCCATCACGATCTCAACCGTTCTTCTTGTAACTCACCATTACTCACGCACCAGAGGTACCTCACTAGCCCCTCCCTCCATGATACCTCCGTCATGCGAGTTGGGGATAGCCTATGGTAGTGATGCCAGTTTCAACCCGATAGCCCGATACTGCCCGAGAGGTGGCACACACATATCAAGACTCAGCAATAATAATAATCATTCAAATCTCAGGAGGATAACCTTTCACGTTGACTATCTCTTGGTTCATTAATAATCAATTATTACAGGAGGACAACAAAGTAGGTTGTCTATCTCCCGGTTCAACAATAATCAATCAATAATCATCAATTCAACAACATAACAACAACCAATCAATTAAACAACAAACAACTAAGTTAGATGACAAAGTAGGCCACCCAACTTAACATGCATTAGACACACAACCAAACCCTAATCTAACCATCAACAAATCTCAAATCAATCACTCAAACACGACCCAAATATCCAAATGCATAATTCAACATTTTAAAGAAAGACAACTCAAACTTCTAAAAGTCATAACTTACATTCTACTAATCCGATAACCTTCAAACCAGTTTCTAACACTCACCCACTCAATCAACAACATTTACCCCTTCAGAAACCAACCATAAACCATCCACATCAAGCCCAACAACCCTAAAACCCTAACCCATCAACGCTGAAATTTTTGGAGTTTCTCACCGACATTGCAATCAAAATTTCGGCATTACAACATTACTACCACGTATGTAACACACTTTTACAACCTAACAGCAAGCAATTCCATCCACCACAACTCCAGATATTCAACAAATAGCCAACAACTCAACTTTTAATATCCAAAAAATAAAATTCATGCTACAACGATTCAAATGTTATATAAACACGTATAAACGATCCTTAGCATGCACTGAGCAATAATATAACATCAATTCAACATTCTAAAGGTTCAAAATTCAATTATATGCAAAAACATAAAAATGACATTTTGAGATCTAGAATTTTTCTCTCACCTTTGATGTATTATGAAGCGAGAAAGATGCTCAATGAATGCCCAACAAGTAGAATCAAGTCTTGGATGATGAAGTTTGGCCTTGAATTGCAACTTTTAATGAAAAATTGCCTTTAAAAACTTGAAGAAAAACCTTCCATTTTCTCCTATGGTGCTCTCGGCCTTGTGTGTGTATGAGTGAGTGTGTTTTGTGAGCTTTCTAATGTGTGTTGATGCTAATGTACTCAAGGTCAACTAAGTTAAAATGGTCAAAGATAGTTTCCTTAGTTTATTTTTAGTGTTGTCTTGTCTTTTAATTTAGTTTCTTGACTATTTCTTGCTCAAACATTAAATTGACACTTAGACTAATTCTAGATAATTTATTTTAGGTGACAAAGAGTTTTACATTCAAACATTTCCACCCGAGTCGAGTTAAAACTTGATTTTTGCAAAAGAAAGTGAAAAAACTTTTAAAATTTCAAAACCGATTCAAAATCCGTTTTAACCAAACACGGCTCTATTAATACCCGAGAACTAGATTTTAAAATGTTTAAAATAACCTTGTAAAAATTTTAGCGGACAAGTGTTCAAAACACTATTTACTAAAACCGGCTATAAAATTTATGATTCCGTTTTTTGATGAAAATTTCATGAATGCACATATAGCATGTATTAGGAATATAAATCACACATTTAGCACATTCTAATTCATATAACACATATGTCAAATCACGCAAATCAAGGCAAAACACGCAAATCGATGTAAAGGCAAAATATGGGGTCTCACATTCTCCCCCCCTCCCCTAAAGAAATTTCGTCCCCAAAATTCTTACTTGCTGAACGGAAAAGATCTGGGTACTGCTGCTGCATCTGATCTTGCCTCTCCCAAGTAGTCTCATTAATCCCGTGATGCTTCCACAATACTTTGACCATCAGAATCTTTTTCGATCTCAGTTCTCGTTTCATCTGATCAAGAATGTGAATCAGCCTCTCATCATAAGTCAGATTCTCACGAAACTGTAACGACTCTGGCTCTAGAATATGAGAAAGATCCAAATTATACTTCCGTAAATTAGACACGTGAAAGACATCGTGGATATTAGAGAAGTTCTCTGGTAAAGCCAACCGATATGCTTACTTATCAACCCTAGCGGTAATCTCAAACGGCCCTGCAAACCTCGAACTCAGCTTACCACCTTTACCATAACGAGCAAACCCCTTTCGATGAGATAATTTCAAGAAAACCCGATCCCCGACTGCAAACTCCAAATCCCGACGACGCTTATCAGCATAACTCTTGAACCTATTATGCGTTGTAAACATTCTCTACCTGATCAACTGAACATTCTTAATCATCTCTAGAAGCTCTGGCATAATAGTCGGATCAATAGTCTTCATCTCCCCTACTTCATCCCAATATAAAGGTGAACGACACTTACGGCCGTAGAGAGCTGCAAAAGGTGTCATCCCAATAGTAGCTTGATAACTATTGTTATAGGCAAACTTGGCAAGTGGTAGATGTTTCTCCCAATTCTTCCCGAAGTCCAAAACACAAGCCCTGAGCATATCTTCCAGAATCTGTATAGTCCTCTCAGACTGACCGTCGGTCTGTGGATGATACACGGTGCTGAAGTTTAGCTGAGTACCCAAAGTCTCCTAAAGTAAACCGAGGATCTCGATCTGAGACAATACTAGTTAGAATACCGTGAAGTCTAACAATCTGATCCAAATAAAGATCTGTCAACTTTGCAACCTCATCCCCTAACCTCATCGGAATGAAATGAGTTGACTTCGTCAAACGGTCTACGACAACCCAAACTGCGTCATTACCTCTCGGTGTTCTAGGTAAACTAGAGACGAAGTCCATCGTAATGTGCTCTCTTTTCCACTTTGGTATTGCTAGCGGCTGAAGTAACCCTGCAGGTCGTTGATGTTCGGCCTTCATTCGCTGACAAGTCAAACATCTAGATACAAACTGAGCAACTTCCATTTTCATGTTATTCCACAAATACTGTTGCTTCAAATCCCGATACATCTTGTTTCTACCGGGATGAATGGTGTACTTAGAATTATGAGCCTCTTCTAGAATACCTCACCTCAAACCCGATTCATCGGGAAAACCGAAGAATACCATATTCGTGTAATTTGAAATCAGACTGATCATCCGTGATCTAATCCTTGATCTTCAGAAGTTTTGGATCAAGCTGCTGAGCTTCTCTGATCTGAGACAACAATAAAGGTTGAATACGGAGATGTGAACACATCACCCCAACCCGAGTCAACTCCGGTCTCCAATAAGTGAATTCCTCAAAAGCCTTCCACTTTTTGACAGCCAAACAAGAAACACTCGCCTTACGGCTAAGAACGTCTGCCACAACATTTGCCTTCCCATGCAGATAACTGATAGAACAATTATAATCTCTGAAAAGTTTCATCCACCTCCGTTGACGCATATTCAACTCCTTCTGTGAGAACAAATACTTAAAACTCTTATAATCAGTGAAAATCTCGAACTTACTGCCCCACAGATAATGACACCACTTTTTTAGTTCGAATACAACTGCTGTCAACTCAAGATCATGAATCGGATAATTCACCTCATACGACTTCAATTTTCTAGAAGTATAGGCAATAACGCGACCATTCTGCATAAGTATACAACACAAGCCATCCTTGGATGCATCACTATAGATAACCATATTATCGGTCCCCTCTGGTAAAGTAAATACTGGAGCAGTAGTCAATCTCTTTTCAACTCCTGAAATCCACTCTCACATTTCTCATCCCAAACAAAGCTGGTCCGTTTCTGAGTTAACTTAGAAAATGGCCCTGCAATCTTAGAAAAGTCCTTGACAAACCTACGGTAATAACCCGCCAAGCCAAGGAAGCTACGAACCTCTAAAACATTCTCCGGCCGTTTTCAAGACATCACCACTTCAATCTTAGTGGGATCTACAGAAATATCGCTCTGTGTAATAACATGGCCAAGAAAAGATATACGTTGCAGCCAAAATTCGCATTTACTGAACTTCGCAAACAACTGATGCTCTTGTAACTTCTATAAGACAAGCCGTAGATGTTGCTCGTGTTCCGATTCAGACTTAGAATAAACTAAGATATCATCAATAAAGATTGCCACGAATTGATCCAAATATGGCTGAAAAACCCGATGCATAAGGTCCATAAATGCTGCCAACATTAGTTAATCCAAAGGGCATAACAACAAACTCATAATGCCCGTACCGAGTCCTGAAGGCAGACTTCGAAACATCCTCCGTACGAATCCGAAGCTGATAATACCCCTGCCTCAAGTCAAACTTAGAGTAAACTTTGGCTCCCTGAAGTTGATCAAACAACTCGTTAATCAGTGACAAATGATACTTGGTCTTGATGGTCACCTGATTCAAACCACGATAGTCAATACACAATCTCAAGGTACCATCTTTCTTCTTCACAAATAAAATAGGTGCTCCCCATGGTGAAGAACTTTGCTGAATGAAACCCTTTTCTAATAACTCCTGCAGCTGAGTTTTCAGTTCTTTAAATTCAGCTGGTGTCATCTGGTATGCTGATTTAGAAATAGGTTGAGTACCGAGAATAAGATTGATCACAAACTCCACATCTCTATCTGGCGGTAACCCTAGCAACTCCTCGAGAAATACATTGGGATATTCCCAAATAATAGGAACTTCCTCCAGCTTCAGCTTATCAAATGGCTTGTTGATCAAATAAGCTAGATAACTTGATCACCCCTTACTCACCAGCTTAACAGCTTTAGTTGATGAGATAATAAAACTCGTCTTAGCATCTCGATTCCCCGCTACCTCAACCACTGGCTGATTTGGCATACGAAACCGTACTACTTTTGTTCTACAGTTTAGCTGAGCATCATACTTAGAAAGCCAGTCCATACCCAAGATAACATTATACTCCCGAATAGGAAATAAAATAAGGTCCAATGGAAAATCCTGACCCTTAACATGTAGTTTACAGTCTTTACAAACTAAGTCAGTCACATACTTATTAGTTAAAGAAGTACTAATCTCAACCACATAAGGCAATCTTTCAGGTTGTATGTTAACACGTTGCACACAAGTAGGAGTAATGAAAGAATGCGTAGCACCAGAATCAATCAACACTTTAACAAGTTGATTGAGTATAAGGAAGTTACCTTCCACAACTGCCGTATCCTCAGGTGCTTTCTCCAAATCAACTGCGTAGGCCCGAGCTTGAGCCCGCTGCTGCTGAGGTGCACCACCAGTAGGTCGGCCCTGATAACCCTGGGTCGCTGCCCAACCTTCAGTCCTCTGATATCTAGGGCAATCCTTTACCCTATGCTGATTGCTGTCGCAACCCAAACATGTTCCTACCTTCGCCCTACAGTCGGCCTCCATATGGCCCTAATGCTTGCAGTAAGTATACTACGGTGATGAAGCACTACTACTGCACCTAGAAGAACAAGAAGCCGAGAAAGCAACTGTACCAACCTGCTGCTGAGATCTCATAACACTGGGCTTATATTGACCCTGAGACTGGGCCGGCCTATACTATGACTAAGCCTGATAAGACCCCTGCTGAAACTGAGGCCAATAGTTACCTTGCTGACCCTGCGGTCTGAAAGAACCCTGCTGCATTGAAGGCCTATAACAACCCTGCTGTATTGAAGGTCTATACATACCCTGCTGGCCCTGCGGCTAAAATGGCCTCTTGCTAGGCTGATTAGGTCTGATCTGTTCCCTTTTCCTCCTTTCCAGTCTGGATGCCGCATCAAAAGCCTCAGAGAATATATCATACTGATTCAAAGTCATCGCATCCTGAATCTCTGACCTCAAACCCAACATAAACCTCGAGGTCTTGCGCTCCTCATCTGCTAAAAACTCTTGTGCATATCAGGACAGTCTAGTAAAAATGGCCTCATACTGAGCCACCGTACCATTCCCTTGAATCAAAGACAGAAACTCTACCTCTCTCCGCTCCCGTGCAATCTTCGGGACATACTTCGCCCGAAAGGCTCTCAAAAAGGTATCCCAGACATGCGGAGTACCTCTTGCCTCCCAACCAACTCTCACTGTGCGCCACCATTCATCTGCCTCATCATCAAACAAGTAAATGACATAAGTGACTTTCCTCTCATCAGTATAGTCTAGAGGATCGAATATCTTCTCTATCTTATTAATCTACGCTTCCGCCTTCCTATCATATGGCTTCCCCTGAAATCTCGGCGGATAATACCCCAAGAATTCCTTCAGCGTACCACACCCGTGGTAACCACCCTGAACGTTCGACAACTGAGTATGTAATGTCTGTGCTTGGGCAGCCTGCCCTGCTAGTATCTGTGCTTGCCCTATCTTCCGGTTCAACAATAATCAATCAATAATCATCAATTCAACAACATAACAACAACCAATCAATTCAACAACAAACAACTAAGTTAGATGACAAAGTAGGCCACCTAACTTAACATGCATTAGACACACAACCAAACCCTAATCTAACCATTAACAACTCACAAATCAATCACTCAAACACCACCTAAACATCCAAAGGCATAATTCAACATTTTAAAGAAAGACAACTCAAACTTCTAAAAGTCATAACTTACATTCTACTAATCCGATAACCTCCAAACCAGTTTTTAACACTCACCCACTCAATCAACAACATTCACCCCCTCGGAAACCAACCATAAACCATTCACATCAAGCCCAACAACCCTAAAACCCTAATGCATTAAGGCTGAAATTTCCAGACTTTCTCACCGACATTGCAATCAAAATTTCGGCATTACAACATTACTATCACGTATTTCACAAACTTTTACAAACTAACAGCAAACAATTCCAACCACCACAACTCCAGATATTCAACAAATAGCCAATAACTCAACTTTTAATATCCGAAAAATAAAATTCATGCTACAACGGTTCAAATCTTATATAAACACATATAAACGATCCTTAGCTTACACTGAGAAATAATATATAATCAATTCAACATTCTAACGGTTCAAAATTCAATTATATGAAAAAGCATAAAAATGACATTTTGAGATCTAGAATTTTTCTCTCACCTTGTATGTGTTATGAAGCTAGAAAGATGCTCAATGAATGCCCAACAAGTAGAATCAAGTCTTAGATGATGAAGTTTGGCCTTGAATTGCAACTTTTAATAAAAAAATTGCCTTTAAAACTTGAAGAAAAACCTTCCCTTTTAACCTATGGTGCTCTCGGCCTTGTGTGTATGTGAGTGAGTGTGTTTTGTGAGCTTTCTAATGTGTGTTGATGCTAATGTACTCATGGTCAACTAAGTTAAAATGGTCAAAGTTAGTTTCCTTAATTTATTTTTAGTTAAAATGGGTTCTTGGCTATTTCTTTTTAGTTAGTTAATATGGTCTTTTAATTTAGTTTCTTGGCTATTTCTTGCTCAAACATTCAATTGACACTTAGACTAATTCTAGATAATTTATATTAGCTGACAAAGAGTTTTACATTCAAACATTTTCACCCGAGTCGGCTTAAAACTCGATTTTTGCAAAAGAAATTGTAAAAACCTTGAAAATTCCAAAACTGATTCAAAATCCGTTTTAACCAATCACGAGTCTATTAATACCCGAGGACTAGGTTTTAAAATGTTTAAAATACCCCTGTAAAAATTTTAGCGGACAGGTCTTCAAAACACTATTTACTAAAATCGGCGATAAAATTTCTGATTCTATTTTTTGATAAAAATTTCATGAATGCACATATAGCATGTATTAGGAATATAAATCACATATTTAGCACATTCTAATTCATATAACACATAAACAGGCCAAATCACGCAAATCGAGACAAAATACACAAATCGAAATAAAGACAAAAAATGAGGTCTCACATTTGAGCTTTCCATGATTTGTAAATTGTTTATTTTAATCAAAAGAAGCTTAGGAGCCAATTAATATGCATGCATTTAAACAATATTCAAAAAGTGCCCAAAAGTTTTCTTTTGACTATCTTAACCATTTTGGCTGTTATACACTCATTAGTTTCCTCTTCTATATTACACAATGAATAAATTAATTTACATTATAATATTTGATTAAGCAACTAGAGATATTTGTAACTTGTAGGAGTAGTATACGGGCTTCACTTAGTTAGGCTGGTATACATAATTAAAAAAGAAATATATACTTGGGTAAATTCAAGATGACAATGATTGAAGTTGATTTATTGTAAACCACTTGAGATTTGGTCCAATGATATGTTACTCGCAGTGTTTGCGATAAGTTACGAGCTTGAGTTTCGTTGGTTACATTTGTGTAATATAGTACGGTCTTAGGACTCTATTAAATTAAAACAAAATGCACTGTAAAGTTTCGCAGAATAAATTTTAAAGTGAGTCTGACTTTTTTTCAAATTTTACAGGAGTTTTGTGGCGTTGCCCCACGAAACTTCTTTTTTGTAATTGAATTGCTAAAGTGATAGTAAATGCAAGTAGCTTGGCAGCATTCAAACCATTTTGTTATGCATGAGATAAGTTGTTGACATAAATCACCATACTTTAACAAAAAACATTTTATATTGGTTTCAGAAATGATAGTCTCTAAATTATATCCCACAAGTGTTTTTAACTGTTAAACATAAACGTAAAGATGTTAGTGCAAAATGCAAATGACTAGGATCATACCTCCTCTAGCCCGGATTAAGTGACTCAGAATTTACCATCTTTGCTGAACGTGAAAAACTTTTTAAGAAGAATTTTTTGTCATAAAAAAAAAATTAAAGGACGGACGAACTAGTCATATTTGATTAACAAAAAAAAAAAAAAAAAAACTTGACATATTTGATCCAAAAAAATATGAACTAGTCATAAATGATCGATGTTACAATTTGATAAAAACTTAGGGTCCAGTTAGTTAGATCTAAACAACTTATATATTATAAGAGGACTTACTAACGCGTATGAACTGGAGGTTTAACTCTATATTATCAAATATTTTCCCTTATATTATACATCAATTTTGTGCATTATTTATAATGTCAATCAATTTTCTTGAAACACATGTCGTGTACCGTCCTTTTAATGAGGATTATTCGTGAGTATTTGAAGAAAAATTCGAAAAGAAAGGCCATGGATGATTTTTTTCTCGATAAGAAGAAAGTGCAACAAAAAGAACAAAAGTTAGTCCTGCGCCCCCCCCCTCCCCCCCCCGAAACAACCCCATTAAGGATGTCTAGTCAACTTTAGAAGCAGCGGTCCACAACATATGTTCTTTGCCTAAAATTTTAGGAGTAAATTGCTTGTCGTCCCCCTGTGTTTTGCTCGAAATACTCATTCACTTCCTGTATTTTTAAAATAGGCTCATTATCCCCCTGTGTTTTTTCGATTAAGCTGACGCACCCAAAATTTCTTATTCTGTTAACAAACGTTATCAAATTAGTTAATTGATCGTTATACCCTTAGATAAAGTTAAAATCGAAAAAACACAGGGGGTTAATGAGCCTATTTTTAAATTATAGGGGGTAAATGACTATTTCGGGCAAAACACAAGTGGGCGGCAAATAATGTACTAAAAGGGTATTTTTGTCCAGAAACAAATTTATTTAAACCAAAAGCATAAAAAATTACATTTTAAGTGCGTGTGTTGCAATTGCTGTTAAATTAGACGATTTTTTTAACGGAGAGGGGCAGTCAGCTACATTTCGAAAATCATAGAGGGGTAATGAGCCTATTTTAAAAACACAGGGAGTGAATGAGTATTTCGAGCAAAACACAGGGGGACGGCAAACAATTTACTCAAAATTTTAGCTACAATGTAATATTTCATTTGGTAAATTAGAGGTGGAAATAGTGATTTAAATTTAAATTACTTTATTATAATATGTCACTATATGTTTAATAAATAACAACGTAATTTCATATCAATTAATTAGCATGTGGTCAATATCACAAACAATAAAAATATATCACAGTTAATGAAATGAGAAGCGATAATTTATTTTATGATTCGAATTCAAAATCTCTTAATTATTTTGTAACATACAAAAACGTAATTTCATATCAATTAATTAGCACCATCAATCAGATCAACGGTCCTTGAACCTTCATGATTCCCCACCCTCGGATCATCTCAACATCGACTATAAATACACTAGAGCTTCACAACTGTTAGACATCGGAAAAAAAAATAGAGACATACACACAACGAAAACAGCTAACCTTCTTCTAAGCTTAGGGTTTGTCTACTATGACTGCTTACTTTTAAGAAGCCATGGCAAGCAAGCAAAAGAAGTCTTCTTCTTTCGTATTCTTCAAACTCTTCAAAGGCAAGAGTTCAAGGTCATCTAGAAATGGAGATGATATGAGCAAAGATGGCTTCGTGAAGGCTCCCATACCACTGAGAAGTGGAAAAATGTAGCTGTTGCCAACTAGAAGTACAAAAACGGGGAAGGCTTACTGTGGATACCTATAAAAAATTCAAGTGGCTGAAGCTGAAGCAAATGTATACACGTCCATCTACTACCAGATTACATTCGCTAAGTCTCATAAGCTGTAATTTGTTGTTAGTATTAGTAAGGTTTCCTAGTTTGTGAATTGCATAATTATGGATTGAATAATGTGAATAAAGTTTTGTTCATGACACTACAAAAAAAATTGTTTTCTGCGACGTGTTGTCGCCATTTTGTCACCAACTTGGCGACGGTTTGGAGACGGAATAAGATGTCATCACTTTAGTGACAATTTTGTCACGTTTTGGAGGCGACCTACATATGCTGTCCCCACGTCGTCGCCAATTGGCGACAATATGGTGACGACATCATATGCGGTCTCCAAAAGTGACCATATAGTGACTACTTGGTGACAGATAATGACATGTTGTCTTCATGCCGTCCCCACGTCATCGCCAATTGGCGACAATATGGTGACAACATCATATGCGGTCTCCAAAAGTGACCATATGGTGACTACTTGGTGACAGATAATGACATGTTGTCTCCATGCCGTCGCCAAGTGGCGACAAGTTGAAGACGGTCCACAAAACGCGTCATAATTTAGTCACCCTGCCGTCGCCAAAAATTTATAATTAAAGATTGATGAATTATTTTAATGTAATAATTATACATATAAGTAGTGACTACTAATTTTCCGTCTTATAATGTCATGAATTGGCGTCTACATAAGTAAGTCGTCCACATTTGGGGCTTTAATTGTAACGATAAGTTATTCATCATTACTTGTAAAACAAAATATGTCTTTTATTATAAATAAAAACATATTTACAGCCTTCGAACAATTAATGGGACACATTATTATCTCCGTGAAGAACAACTTATATTAACAATTAGTTCTTCGAAATCAACAAAATGGAATTAAAATTAAGATTTTTTATTATAAAAGTTAAATCATTACAAACATAAACTTAATTTTACATTCATAATTAATAGAGGATTACATATCATCCTTTATTAATATAGCAACAAAACGACTAAATAGGAAACATAATTAAAATATTACAAATTATGTGCTCGAAATACATAAACACACCTACTTAATACCTAACATAGTACATCGTGATCACTAAAACATAACAACCAGACATTATACTTCAGGCAGAATAACGCAATAACATTGTTACGGATTGTAACAAATAGTACTAATGCCGATGTTTCCAATATGATAAAAAGATATAAATATTATTTAAAAACGTTTGGGCAATAGATCCGTTGTAACGCCCCGATCCCTCACGAGACCGAATGCTCTAATAACCATGCTATTCTCAACCCAATACCAAACCCGGTCACAAAATTTTAGGGAAAAACGGACAGAATTTTCTCTATACCGCGGACATTTTTTCAAACCTGTAAATGCTCAAAATAGCCACAATATACTAAAACAAGCTTTTATAATTAAAATTCAAAGGTTCAAGGTCATTCAAGCCAGGAGACAAACAACAGCTCCAAATCACACATGAATGCACCCAACTTAACTTTTCATTAAACCTTTTTAACGTGCCATCCTATGATAACATTAGAGCAATTTTAGAAGTTGAAATCAACACCTCTAAACATACACCCCCAAGCATGCAAGAACTAAAAGAAGACTTAAAAGTTATTACAAGCCATAATATCTCAAAGCTAACATTACAGCCAACATCTTTCAACTTGCAACTACAAGAATATACATAGCCTTAAGGCCACAAAATAGATCATGCTATAGCAATACAAGTACACCATGTAACAACAAGAAGGCAAATCCACCTTAGACAACAAACACACAACAACTAGGGCAAAGGCTCAGTCTGAACTTCTTCCTCTTCCACTAGCACCTCAACTAGTTGGGGTTCACCCTCAGCACTTCCTGAAACATATTAAATAAGGAATGAGCAACTAAGTTGCCCAGCGAATGAGGTGATGCAACATGCCAACGTGCAATATGATATGCAACACAAGAAAACATATATAGGCCACGTAAACCAACAAGACAATAAACCAAGCAATTAATCACTTTTAAAAAGGATACGGTTCTACTTCCAAGTCTTCAATCACGAGCCACGAACCACGAGTATCACGAACATGCCGGCAAACCCCAAACACCAACAATTGGAATACTCTGGATGTATCCCGATCCTACGACCCTTTCTCCCGAGGTAGGTCCATGCCCAGCAGGTGAACCACGCCTCTGGGGTAGTGGAGTATGCCTCAGCGAGAAAGGGAATAGGCACCATGGTAAACGAGGGAGCACGGCAAGCCCGACGCCGCCCGTGTTTCTTGACGCTACTATGTCCGAAAAGGTTGCGCAACCCCGAGACAAGTCACAAGCAATCAAGAAATCACATAACACATAAGAGGGACGACAAAGTAGGCCGCCCTCACATATAAGCACGATAAAAGTTCATATAAGAACGAGATTAACTTAAAAATTCCAAAAGAAGCAATCAACACAATTAATTCCCACAATCTACTCAAATAGCTTAATTATATCCTAAATATTCAATATAATATGAGTTAACTTAAATACAAGTGCCAATTGCATCAAATATAGCCAAAACTACTTTTTCCCCTTTCTTTAACCGAGTTTTCTTTCTCCTAAGCATAGTTCAAGATTCCCAATCATATCCTAGTCTTTATATATTCTTAATTAAACCCAAAGGCACCTTTTAGGATCATAAAAACACATTTTAGCAACAAAAGTTCGGGAAGGCCCCGAACGGATTTGAACTACAACTATACTAACCGAACCCCATTTTCGTGAAACGAAAGCACCAAAGGTGCTTCCTTAACCCAAGGATACCCGAATCAATGCCCAAACTTGCCCGGATTGCTCAACGGAAAAAGTCCCCTTTTTAAAGTCGGCTATTTATGCAATTAAATTCGATTTTGAGTGATTCAACCTCACGTGGCTTTTCAACTAACTTCACTAGGGTCTAGAGCACCTAATTGAAGCCTCAATTCAAGCTAATTAACAATTTTTCTCAAAACCCTAATTCTAGGCACTATTCATCATCTCTTTTGATCAATACATGCATTCAACCATGGAATCTTCTAACAAACTATAAAAGTTAACTCTATTGGTATCAAATAACTCATAGCAAGCATTCATAATAAGTTTTATAGCTAATATCAACAAATCAAGAAAATTCAACATAAGAGCATGAACTTTAAAAGAAATGAAATGCATCTCCCTCACAATTTTTGAAGACAATGAAGCTTGTTGAAGGCCCTAGGATGCTCAAAACCCTCCCAAGATCAAGCTAGGAGCTCAAGATGCAAGGTTGTTGAAGCAAAATCTTCTATTTTCCTTCTCCTTTGGTATTTTCGGCCCTGCTACAGTAATTCCTGCACATTTCTTCTTTTTTTTTTTTGAGCTTATTTTTGCTATATAATGAGTAGGCTATGGGTGGGGTCAAGGGGGGTGCTTAAATGGTTTATTAAAATGAGCTTAGTTAGCTTTAAAACAAGTTCATTGCACATAAATTAAGTTAGCTAACTAAAACATTATGTTTCATACGTAACACTATTCACTAGTTTTCACAAATCATTTTCTAAACGAAGGCTCCTATCGCTTTAAACTCAAATGCACATTTTTCCCACTCCTCTAACAATTAATGTGATTTAATAAAAATGCTAATTCACTAATAGAATATAGTTTGAAAATTGGATGAATAGTAGCTAAAGAAGCCAATTAATAAGGCACAGAAAGAAATGCGCAAACAATAGATGCAACAGTAAATAAATGTACGGCTAAAATCTCGAGCGTCACATCCGTAGCATGTCGTCTTGAACTTTTTGGACTACTTGGGAATTAGAAATGTATTCGTCGTATTTTGGCGGAGCATTTAGATCAAGTTGGGGTTTAACGTATTCGCTGTAATTTGGATACGGTTTCATCGTATCCACCTCGTCATGTTTTGTTGGTCTTGGAAGAGAATCTGAGTGGTGTTGTTGATCCTTACTCATCCTTGAAACAAATTAATTGCAATCTATTTTTTGAAAATTCGAGACGGTGTGAGAAAGCACACTTCCAAGTGCTAAATATAGAAAACAAGTAATTGAATTATGTAGAGACTACTTGATGACAGTAGCGAGACACCCCGGCATTTTATAATATGTTAAGGTATGCACGAATGATTCGCAGTCACGTGGCTGCGTACCATTCGTCTTCCATAGGTCAAATAATTTGGGACATGGCATGCACGCTATTTTCGAGAATGAAAAGTTGTTGAATCCATCTACCTTGCGAACTGGGGCCTTGCCAATTCAATTTCCTACTGCCCCGTGGTATAGTACACCATGTTCTTATCGTACGCATGATTCGGGGCCACGTGGCTGCGTACCATTCATCTGCCATGGGTCAAATAATAAGGGACATGGTGTGCACGCTATTTTCGATGTTGAAAAGTTGCTGAATCCATCTACCTTGCAAACAGGGGGCCCTGCCAATTCAATTTCCTTATGCCCCGTGGTAGAGTACACCATGTTCCTATAGTATGCATGATTCGCGACCATGTGGCTGCGTACTATTCGTCTTCCATGGGTCAAATAATAAGGGACATGACGTTCCCGCTACTAGAACGAGATTTAAAATCATTTGAATTATTAATGAATTAACTTCATCTACATTATATATTTATAAATATTTTATAAATATTCATTTTCAAAAAATTTAAATTACTAATTCAACTACGTATTAGTTTGATAAATTGAGGTACACAATTGAAATTAAGGATGTATATTAACATGTTATTTTATAATTTATACCAATATATTATAAAATATCAAATATTAAATAATTATAACCAAAAATTGAAAAAAAAAGAAAACCAAACGATTGACGACGGCCTAATCCGTCTCCAGAAAATGGAGATGGTTTGGTCTGTCTCCATTTCTCCTTAATGGAGACTGGACCTGTCTAGGACCAGTGAGGCCGTCTCCATTTTGGAGACGGCCTGGTCCACCTCCATTTTGGAGACGGACAGGGGCCGTCTCCAACATGGAAAGCCCACTCTCCATTGAGGAGGCGGCCCCGGAGACTGGAACTGGACGAGGTCCAATCTCCATTTTAGAGACGGCCTAGTCTGTCTTCATTTTGGAGATAGACAGTGGCCGTCTCCAAAATGGAGTGCCTAGTCACCATTGAGGAGACGGCTTTGTCCATCTCTAAAATGGAGACGGACAGTGGCCGTCTCCAAAATGGAGTGCCCGGTCTCTATTGAGGAGACGACCTAGGTCCTCAGTGGAGACTGGAACTGGACCAGGTATGGAGACGGCCTTGTCCGTCTCTAAAATGGAGTGCCCGATCTTCATTAAGGAGACGGCCCAGGCCATCTCCTCAATGGAGACTGGACCCGGTCTAGTCTCCATTTTGGAGATGGCCTGGTCCGTCTCTATTTTGGAGACGGACAGTGGTCGTCTCCAAAATGGAGACTGGAACTGGACCAGGTCCAATCTCCATTTTTTAGACGGACAATGTCGTCTCTAAAATGGAGAGCCCAGTCCAGGCCATCTCCTTTTGGAGACATTTTGGAGACGGCCTGATCCGTCTCCATGGACCAGGCCGTCTCCATGGGGACTCGTCCAATCGGGTCCCTAAACTTTGGGCGACGGCCTAGTTAATCACTGGGCCGTCACCATGGGAAACCAGCTATTAAACGAAAAACAATTACAGAGGGCAGCAGCTGCCCTCTTGTAATTCAAAAAAAAAATCGAAGTACCCCCCACCCCTAGCTAAAAAACGCAGAGCCACACACATCCTCCCCTCCCACCCTCACCCTCACCCTCACCCTCACCCACCCCCATTGCATTATCATTTGCTACCCTCTTGTGATTGAAAAAAAAAAAAAAACTGCCCCTCACCCCAGCTAAAAAATGCAGAGGAACACTACCCCCACCCCCACCCCTATCCCTACCCCTACCCCTACCCCTACCCCTCAACACCTTCTCTTGCCTTGAAGATTAGGTAAAATCTGAAAATTTAGTGTTATTTTTTTCTTTTGAAATGTATGTATATATACATATATATATATGTACTATACGTATATCTATGTATATATATGTGTATATATTCATATATATAATGTGTTTGATTTTTTAAATGATGTGTTTGATTTTTTTGTTATATATATCATCCTTTTTTTTGTATATTTTATGTGTTGAAAGTTAATTTAGTTTATGGGTTTAATTTTCTATTTTTTCTAGTTTTTTTTTGGTATTTAATTTATTTTATATAATAAAATTGTATGTTTAATTTGCCAATACTTTGTTATGGCAATATTTTTTTTTATTTCTAATTTTTTTTCGTTTTTCGGTTTTAAATATATATATTTTTTTGCCAAAAATACATTGTGTTAATTTAATGAATATTTTTTTATTATACATTGTATTTTAAATTTTTGTGTTGATATTTAGATTATTTTTTAACGTTCAATTTTCAATTTTTTTTCCTACTTTTATAAATATTTTTTTCAATTTTCGCTATTTTCTTTATTTTATATAATAAAATTGTGTTTTAATTTATCAAAACTTTGGTTGAGCAATATTTCTTTAATTTATTTCTGATTTTTTTCTTTTTTTGGATTAAAATTTTTTTTTTGCCAAAAATACATTGTGTTAATTTAATGAATATTTTTTTATTATACATTGTATTTTTTTGATTAATACAATGTGTTTGTCTTTTCTTTGGAAGGTTTGGGGCTTTAGATATTTGGATGCGACTTATCTAGTTTCAATCGGCTCAGGTGAGTTTGATGATTGTACGAGTTGGAAGTTTTACAATAAATTTATTTGTAATTGTAAATTCGTTTAATTAAATTAAAGTTATTGTGATTATTTGTTATGTATTTGATTTTGTATATTATGATAATTGAGTTGAAAGTGTATTGTGAAGATGATGTTTGTGTAAATGGACGAAGGGGTTTTTTTTGTTGTTGGTGGAGAATTGGTTTTTTGTAGTTGTATTAAGATGTTTAAGTAAAGTTAAGTTAACTCAAGTGAGAAATTAAAGTTGATTAACAAGTAAAAATACCAATTTGATCTTCCGTGTGTGTCTTGACAATTAAGTAAGTTAAATTAGGTTAGACGGTTGCCATGATAGTATGATATGTTGACTATTTTAATAAGTAATTAAAGTTAAGATAATGGAATAAGTAATTAAATAAGTTAGCTTAATAAATTAAGTTAATTAATAAGTAATAAATATAGATAATTTAATTTAATAAGTTTAGCAAGACAAATTAATATATTATGTTAACAAACTCAGATAAGTAAGATAAGTAGTTTAGTATGTAAGAAGTGTAGGTTAAGTAGTTCATTTAGATGATCTTTCACTTAAGAAGTATAGGTCTTGCATGTATATGTGTCGGTTGAACAATTGTATTTTGAAGTTATAGATTGTATGGCTTGTTAGGTCGTAGTACGTGTTGTAATTTCTCTAATTATATACTATGTGTTTTAATTATCTTCAATGCTTGGTTTTGTTAATGAATGTTTGATGGTGGACTTTAAATACAAGAAAGTAACATAGATTAGATTAGAGTGGATAGATAAATATGGAAAAACTCAAATTTAGTCTCTATTGTTCGCAAAAAAAATTAGTTTATTCCATATTGTTTAAAATGTCTAAATATAGTCCCTATTGTTGGATGAAAAGTTTCAATTTATTCCCTAATGTTTAAAGTTATCAATTGCGTCCCTATTGTTTTGATTATTCCTAACAAAATTTCAGTTTTGTCCTTGGATAATATAGACGAATTTAAAACTATAATAAAATAATTTGGACAACATTGACACTTTTTAAAAATAATAGAGACGACATATTTATTTTTTGAAAAACATGTTGGGACTAAATTGAGACATTTTAAACAATAGAATAAATTAAAAATTTTGGTTAAACAATAGGTACTAAATTGAGACATTTTAAATATAGGGACTAAATGTGGAATTTTCCCTGATATGTACTACTATTTGCATTTAGAAGAAGTTCATTTAAGATTACGTTAATAGTTTAACTTAAGCTAAGTTAGGAAGTTAACTTAAGAAGTAAGTAGTTAATTTGTTGCAATTAAGATCTTTATCTACATGGATCTTGGTAAAATAAACTATGTTACATATATTAAGCATAAATGCATTTATTACACATAATGTTACATAGGAAAAGGTCCGTGTAACTGTTGTGGTCCCAAGATTATGCTCTAAATGTAACGAAACATCAATAAGTCATTTATTGAATATGTTAAATATTACATAGGAAATTTTTGTTCGATATGGATACAAGTCGTGAATGGATGTATCATCGCCACGATCTTGACGGACATCTTAACGAGGCATTTGTTATTGGTGTACACGAATTCGTAGATTTCGCACGTGGTCAAAGATATTACATGGATGGTGAAAAAATAAGATGCCCGTGTGCCAAATGCAAAAATCGCAGTTTTGAAAAATCAGAGGAGGTCATACTTCATCTTTACAGGAAGGGTTTCATGGTAAACTACTATAAATGGACTGAACACGGGGAAGATATGTCAAATAATTGTAATATACGTACGTCCAATTTTTAAAATAATGATTACAACGAGATGATAGAAGAAAGAAATAACTATAGGACAATGGTATTTGATGTTGTTGGTCCGGAATGGTATGGTGCTGAAAACTTTTATACAGAAGAACCTAACATTGAAGCGCAATAGTTTTTTGAGTTGTTGAAGGCTGCTGATTTATCATTGTATGAAGGTTGTGAAAACTTGACGCAGTTATCTGCTGTGTCTCGTTACATGAATGTCAAGGCTTAGCATAACATGAGCGAACTATGCTTTAACACAATGATTGAAACAGTTAGGGATACGATGCCTAAAAACTTTTACAGGTGTAAGCAATTAATTAGACCCTTGGGACTAGGATATGTGAAGATTGATGTTTATGTAAATAGTTGTACCTTATTCTACAATGACAGAAAACACCTGGATTCTTGTCTGCGTTGTCATCACTGACGTTTCAAACCAACAACACGTGGTTCAAAACGGAGTAAGTTGAAACCATATCAACAATTATAGGTTTTCCCATTGATTCTAAGGTTGAAAAGACTATATATGTCAAAGGTGACAGCTGAGCACATGCAGTGGCACAAGAATCACCAGGTTGAGAAAGGAAAAATTTGTCATCCCTCTGATGCTGAGGGATAGAAATATTTCGATATTGTATATCCTGAATTTGCATGTGAACCCAGAAATGTTCGGCTTGTTTTGTGCTCAGATGGTTTTAATCTGTTCAGTTCAAATGCGAAAGCTTATTATTGTTGGCCGGTCATTTTAACACCATACAATTTGCCACCGTGGATGTGCATAAAAGATCCTTTCATATTTTTAACCCTGCTTATCCCAGGTCCCAAGAATCCTGGGAAGAATATTGATGTGTACCTAGAGCCTCTAATCGAAGAATTGTAAAATTTATGGTTGGAAGGTGCACCTTATTATGATGTTGCCACAAACAAAAATTTTATGTTAAGGGCTGTTTTGATGTGGACAATAAATGATTTCCCAGCATATGGTATGTTGTCTGGATGGAGCACACAGAAAGCTATCATGCCCGTATTGTATGGATAAGTCTAAAGCATTTTGATTACCAGCAAGTAGAAAAAATTCTTTCTTTGATTGTCATCGTTAGTTCTTACCATTGAATAGTGCATTAAGGCACGACAAAAAGAATTTTATCAAATGTAGAATTGAAACTGATCCGGCACCACCAAGATTAGATGGTATGCAGTTGTGGGAACTAGTGAAAGATTACCTGAAAATAAATGACATGAGAGAAAGCAAACTATACGGTTTTGGAGATTGACACAATTGGACGAAGAGAAGTATTTTCTGGGACTTGCCTTACTGGAAGACACATCTTGTCCGACACAATTTGGATGTGATGCATATTGAAAAAAATGTGTTTGATAATATTTTTAACACGGTGAAGGCGGTCAAGGGTAAGACAAAAGACAACCTCAAAGCTAGAGTTGATGTATCAACCTTTTGTGACCGTCCGGAATTATGCGCTCAGCATGAATTGAAGATGGGTGTTTACACACTTCCTGTTGATAAAATGAAAGCATTGCTTGAATGGGTTAGAGACCTACAACTCCCTGATGGATATGCTTCCAATTTATCTCGATGTGTGGACATGAAAGAATTGAAGATGTCACACATGAAGTGTCACGATTGTTATGTATTTATGGAGAGATTACTTCCGATTGCTTTACATGAGCTACTACCGAAACATGTTTGGCAAGTTTTTTCCAAACTAAGTTTATCCTTTACCAATTTATGTTGCACAACTCTTCAAAGGACCGATTTGGAAAGGATGCAGGAAAATATTGTCGTCACACTTTGCAATTTGGAGAAGATGTTACCCCCTAGTTTCTTTGATTCGATGGAGCATTTGACAATTCACTTGGTGTATGAAGCCATTTCTGGTGGTCCGGTACAATATCGCAGGATGTATCCATTCGAGAGGTTTTTGCAAAGATTGAAACAGAAGGTAAAGAATAAAGCACACGTTGAAGGATCAATTTGTGAAGCTTATCACATTCTCGAAACATCAACATTTTGTTCTTATTATTTTGAACCACACATGGGTACCAGAACAAGAAGTATTCCGCGGAATAACCAATACAACGAGGTGACATATCCTGATGGTTGTTTATCTATATTTACTTACCCAGGATGTCCAATTGGGAAGGAAACAGAACGAAACTTAAATGATCAACAATTGCATGTGGCACACATTTATGTTTTGACCAATTGCCAAGAAGTTTCCTCCTATATCTGGTACGAATAAGTATATTATTTGAAAATTGGAATTCACAGTTCCTCATACACTTAACTACATGATTTAGCCGACACATTTTATTTTTTTTCCACAGCATGTTCGAGGAATATCTTCGTCAAAACTATCCCGAATTGTGTTCGACGGAAATTCAATATGAAGTGTACAACAATTTTCCGATGTGGTTATATCACCATGTAAGTATATGTTAAGAAGTGTATTTGGTATTAAATTAATGAGTTCATTTAACTTTACATAATAACCTTATTATGCGTTTTGCAGTTGATAGGCACTAATGGCATTGATGATCGTGTAAAATGTCTTTCAATGTGGCTTAGTAGACGGGTTCGCAGTTGGTCAAGATACTTGGTCAACGGTTATCGGTTTCATACATTAAATTTTGGGAAGATAAAATCAACATACAATAGTGGATTGTTTGTTAAAGGGATAAATGATAGTAATACTGAGGATGTTGGATACTATGGAGTGTTGAACGACATTATTGAACTTGAATATCATAATCCAACATTGCAATATACAAGGGTCGTTCTTTTCAAGTGTGACTGGTATGATTCCACAAAGGACAGAGGGGTGAAGTATCATCTGAAGACCGGACATATTGAAGTGAACATTAAGAGAAAGTATCAAAATATGAACCGTTTATTTTGGCTGAACAAGCACAACAAGTGTACTACTGTAAATACCCAGGAGCGAAAAGGGATCGAATGGATTGGTGGGTTGTGGTTAAAATCTGTCCAAGAAATTTATATGACCTATCAAGACAATAGAGTGTAGGAGAAGAAGAAATAGCTTTTCAGTCAAATGACATGAATGTGGCCGAAGTATAGCCGACTGATGCTAGTTTACCTCTACTTTGTCATGCATCAGGTGACAACATAGAAATATCATACGAAGATATTAATGATTTACATGCTCAACTTGATTCTCAAAAAGAGGACGAGTAGATTGAAGAAGAAGAAGAAGAAGATTATGATGATGATGATGATGATAATTCACAAGACGAAGATGAAGAAGATGATGATGATGATGATGACGGTGTTGATAATGACGTTCATGATGACGAAGAAGATGATACTTAGTTTGGATATTATGTAACAATCATGTTGATGTATACGACTTATTTACGGATGACATTTAAAAATTATAATTCAATTAACGGAACATGTATATGTGTGTAGCACTGACATTTAATTCCTTATGTGTATTTGTTGGGGAACAGAGATGGCTGCAGGCAAAGATAACTCTTCAGGAGGAATTAGACGATTCCTCGGAACGGGGTTAGGTCGTGGACGTATATCCAGTACGTCAACTGGTGGATATCAATCGACTGGTCGTGGGTCAACAGGAGCACCGAACTCAGTAGGTCGTAGGTTGATAGGAGCACCGCATTCAGTTGGTCATAGGTCCATAGGAGCACCGCAATCGGTTGGTCATGGGTCTTCTGTCAGTCAGCCGTCGACGGGTCGTGGCTCATTGTCATCATCAATAGGTTTAGAGCACACGATTCTACACAGTTCGTATCCCTCACAACAAAGGGTACATACTCATACTAGCACGTTTGGAGGGCCCATTGACGCTGCATCAGGCCAAGTGCCTTTGCACGTTCCATTACCATCACATGAGAGGTCTACACCTTCCACTTCATCATCCAGCTTGAGACAAGGTTTAGAGGATTTACACATAAACATTGATGGCGCGACTGCGCCCAACCCTTTGCCTCAATCCACACCAATTCCTGAACAACCTGAGTCATCTACAACAGCTCAAGAACGACCTGCTGGGATAGAGCCATGGCAATATTATGGGTTCTTGTCGCACGATGCCTACGTGGCGTGGCAGGTTGACAGACAGACACATTTGACATTCGACCGTTGTGTGTAAGTATTTGATTTTGTATTTTTTCCATGGTTAACCTTATCTCAATGCTCCCCCTAAATTATGGTTGTTTAATATCCTATTATTTGTTTTCTTCATGTTTAGTGGGACACCGTACGCAGCAACAAGAGAAGTCACTAGAGCAATCAACGCCGGGTATTCTCAGCCTTGGGGGAATTGGACTGAGGTCCCCAATGATGTTAGGGATAGGTGGTTCGCTAATTTTCAGGTATGATAAATAAGTGTTTATATATTTTATGTAATGATATTTGTTATAATCAATGGGTTGAATACTGTTGAAATAATATGTTATATGCATTAATTTATGGCTGCAAAGGGTCTACAAGTGGTACCCAAGTGAGGAAGCAGCGCTTCGCCGAATATTTGATTCGAAAGCTGGATCTCGTATACGTGACCTCCTTAATAAAGGACGGACGCGTAATAAGAAGCCGAGGTGGGTGGGCGATGGCGCGTGGGATCAGTTGAAAGAAAAGTGGAAAACCCTTGAATGGCAAGCAATTTCACAGTGAAATTCGAATAACAGTCTGCATCGGCCATCTCGACATCATTTAGGACCTATCCCTTATGAAGAGGCTGTAAGGAGATTGGTATGTAAGTAGGAAAATATAATGAACAAAATGTCGTAATTAAATTCAATTATATAACCTATCATAACTGTTTTCGTATTTTAATAATTTGTAGGCAGAAGAACGGGGGGCACCAGTGACTAGGGCTCATCGCAAGGGCCCAGACGGGCCATTCATAGACCCTAGGGCAGAACAGACTATGGTATGTGCAAGTTATTGCTAATAGAAAAAAAAATAGGGATTTATCAACGAAATGACTAAAATGATTAAGTCAGATGCTCTGTCGTACAAGCTGATTATGATAAATTGGTGCAACAGGCAATTGTTTCTTCCGAGTCTGATTCAGCAGCAACACCGATAGACTATGATGCACTCTTCCTGCAGGTTGTGGGCAAACCAAACAGAGGGCGCATATATGGGGTCGGGTCTTCTGGTTCAGTGTCTTTTGCACACCACAACCCATTAGGTAGACGCCAGATCACAGAGATAGAGATACATCGGGCTGTTGCTTAGGCGACGACAACATTGAATGAGAAGCTCAATCTACACATCTCAGAGAATGAGGAATTACGTAAAGCGCAACAAGAACACACTGAGCGGATTGAACGACTTCAAGAAGCACACAATGCTGAACTTCGATAACTGCGTGCACAGATCACACTGTTGACAAAGATGATGATGAAACCACCTGCTTATCAGGATCCGCCTCAACCCGATGATGGAAATAAAGAATAGTTTCATGTTTTTTTGTTATGTTAATATGTGCAACGAGTGTATTAAATTATGTTTAGGATTTGTTTACTTTATTAATGGTTTGGTACAATATGATTTTCAATATGAACTAAATATAATTTATATTATATAAATGTGCATGAAAGCTTCATTTAATAAACAAATAAAAAATAAAAAGTAGAGATTTAAAGGTTTTATTTGAAAACAAAAAATTAAATTAAATTTCGAGATTTGTAATTTTGGCGACGGCTTGGAGACGGATTGGAGACACTATGTTTTTCGAGACTACTTGGAGACGGAATGTAGAGTTTATGTTTTGGAGACGTCGTGGAGACACTATGTTTTTGGCGACTACTTGGAGACGGATTGAAGATACTATTTTTTGGAGCCGACGTGGAGACAGAACGGAGACACTATTGTTTGGAGACGACGTGGAGATAGATTGGAGACACTATTTGTTGGAGACGAGGTGGAGACGGAATGAAGATACTATTTTTTAGAGACGATGTGGAGACGGAATGGAGACAAAGAGCTTTTGGTAACGGTCTGGAGATGATATTTTTGGGACACGATTCGAAGACGAATTTGGAGACAACTAAAACGCCGTCGCCAAAAGCGATAATATGGCGACGGGAAGACAACTTGGCGATGCTACTTTTGGCGACAACCAATATTTATCTCCACGCCATTGCCAACCGTCACCAATACCGATTTGGCGACGGCATGGAGACGACTTTGGTGGTCGCCGAAAGCAGTTTTTTTTATAGTGTGAATTCTTAAGCTTGCATGGAAATGGAGATTATATGATCCTTCAAAGCTAGGGCCCACTCCATATTAGAATCAGATGGATATGGTCTTTATTTGGAAAAGTAACGCTTTACTTGTGGAAAGTTTTTCCAAACAAGCATCAGACCCTTCCAGTTATGAGTAGGGAATAAGTTGTACATATGTATGAGCTAGACTCACTTTATGTTAGAGCCAGATGGATCTGGATACATTTGGAAGAGTGACCCTTTACTTGACGTTAAAGAATTTGATATGGGGTGATGAATTTAGCAAGGGTATAATGAGCATTTGATTATTAAGGGCCTATTTACAAGGTCTCCGACTTGGCCAAGTTCCTCGAGGACAGTGAAAGAAGCTAATGTAGCCCACTCTATCTGTGGGGCATATAGATGTCAGATCCATAAGAATACCCGAGGAGCTCATAAACCATCTAAAAAATAATATACATGGTACCTTTTCTTATTGGTGGAACTAGTGTATATATAATTGCACATATTCCAAGGAAAGTAACTGCTATTCTATATACCCACTTTATATATTTGATTTAATTATCTTGACCTCGCTAACTTAAGTATCAAAGGGATCTCTCAGGCACAACTCTGAGATACCTTATTTTGCAATAAACTTCTAGCAAGGAAGACTGCAATACCAAGATTCATACCTTAACAGTAATAATTGTATCTCGTTCGGTGTAGGCTATCAGTAATGAAATGGTTTACTCTATCCAATCCGCTTATCAGGAGTAGTCCCAAAAAAATTAGTTTATTACCTGATTCGAATCCGTTTACGCCCCAAACATTTTATCACTAGACTAATCCTTGAATTTAACTATTGGCTACTAATTGGTTATCTGAGAGAACACTTCTATTAACAACAAAAACATAATGGAAAATAGATCACGCCTTGGAAATGGAGATAAGAAGTCAATTACATAGACAATATGAAATGCAAACTTGCAATTCAAGAGACTCGTACAAGAAAGCTAAGGAAAAAACGCATTAGACCAAATTGCATTATGATTATCATTAAACGGCATCATCACTTCATCAAACGGCATCATCACTTCATCACCACGAACAAATCCCATTTGCTCACTTGGGTTGTTCATCCAGTCAGCGAACCATTGTGGCCTCTGCAAAGCATCCATGGCCGAATCCACAGCCGGCTTCTGCTCCTGCCCGCCATATCCACCACTCGGCAGCATTTCACCATTCCCTGCAGCTGCACCTTGCTGAGAAGCCATTTTCTTCAGACTCTCAATCCTCTTGTAAATCTCCTTCAAATTCTGATCAACCAACCACCCAAGATCATTCAAGTCTGCAACAACCAAATTCTGCAGCCCTTTACCAATCAAGCATTGGTACATCACTTCAGTCATCTCCTTGTCGCGGTTATCTTTACACTGTTTCTTCAACTGTTCATTTGCTTTCGCAATTCTTTGCCTGATGAAGCTCTCCTGATTCACCGTCTTCTTGCTTTGTTCCATCTCAGGTATCCTCTTGAACTGCGCAAGCACGCGTTGGGCACCCAAACTTGTGTTCGGCCACACCTCAGGTTGAGTCTCGTATGGACTATATATAATCGCGCATGCTTCAATGCCGCAAAGTGTGCTTAGCTCGCTCACCTTCTTCATCAGGCCCTTCTTCCTTTTCTTGAATGTTGCTTTTCTTGCCGAATCGTTTGTGATGAAAGCAAGTTTTACCTTCTTTCTCGTCATTGCTAGCGAATATTGTTTGGTTTTTCTTGTTTCATATGGCACCATTGCTACATATACAAGTTAAGAGACAGCAAATTAAATATCGAAGATTGTGATAATAATGGTGTGTGATTGTGATAATAATGGTGTGTGTAAGTGACCACGATAATTTTGGTAAGAATTTATTTTCCAGATATAAGCTATAAATTGAGATTTGATCCCCTCATAATGTCATAAAATTATATTGAGATTTGCACAATGGATTTCCTTATAATGTTGCCAGTATACATCCAGCATTACATCTTTGTGCTTTTTCTTCAATTTTAATTCAGTACATGGTTGTGATGATATAATTTATACGAAGTTGTAAACTTCTGATGATGTTGATAAATAGAATCATAACGCTAGTTTTTGTTATCCAACATTAGCTATTGGCTTATTGAGGCAATATGGTGCAATTGTTTCTTTCTTTACCACTAGGGCTTTGTTTTAATTAATGGTATGTTATTTATAGTATTTGTGAAAGGTTGCCAACTCGATATATGTTGTATGACCTTAGGTCTCCCTTAAATTAAATATATATATATATATATATATATATATATATATATATATATATATATATATATATATATATTTTCCCCCTTTCTTTCTCTTTTATGGTAACCATGCCAAAGCATGAATTTTGGACTACCAAACAAGTATTGGACTTCAAGCTACTTCTCTCCTTAACTTACACATTAGTTGTAATTAAGCCATAGATAAGTCTTTTGAAATTCAGAGTCAAATTAAAATCCATCTTATATTGTTCTGCTAACATTTTTGTAGTATTAGATAAGTATGCCCCTTAAGATATTTGCAATTGGAAAATAAAAATTAGAAAATGAATTGAGTTTTCACAATCATCAACTAATTTTTTATACTATGAAGGAATACTCATTATAACCAATATGCTTTTGCCTTTTGGAAAAGTTTATATATTTTTAAACTCTAATAATGTGATTTCCAATCATTTTAAGAAAAAAAAAAAAAGGAACAGAAGATCAATACTAAATAAGGCCTATTGGAAAATTATCAACTATCTACACTATGTGAATTTAGCCGACATACTAGCCAACCTAGGGACTTATCGATTGACCTTTTGCCTAGTAATTCAGTAAAAGTTTTGCCTAAAATATCTTGTAGCCAAATAACTTCAAATATAATGACTTGAAAAGATTATAAGTTGAATAATCAATTTTAAGTTGCAAATTTTTTTGTTGCCAAGGAAGATGTAGAAGTACAACGTAATGGATTATTATTTGTATGATAATTAACCAAACAATATGTTTTCATCATTTTTCTCTAGATGAGCATATTGTTCAAATATCAATCTATTGAGAAAATTAAGGAATTGGGATCAGACCAAATAACAATTTGATTCTATAGTACAATTAAATAGCACGGATAAGTTCAATAGTTACACAATGGGATGGTTGATCTCACGTGTCTCTTTCTTCTTTAACTTTACTATATCTTTTATTGAATAACTAGTGTGATGTCTTGGAAAATTCATAGTTATATCCTTATAAAACTACAAAGAGTAGATGATGGTTGTAGCCTAATTATTCTTTTGCCAATGTGGTTTGATTTTGTAACTTGATTAATAAAAATAGATTTGTAACTATACTAACACGAATATTGCAAGACTCAGATCTTCAAGCATAAATATAAATAAAAGGGACAATAAACTAATATATGAAGTGAAATATATGATAAAACGTTTGTTTCATCAAATCCTCGTCTTTCAAGAAAGAGAAATATATTCAATTTGAATTCTCAATAATTATAAAATTTAGTGAGATGATCAGTCATTGTTTCATCTCAGATTTCTCTTTTTCTTTACCTTTATTATATCTTCCATATTTAACTCAACCTAGAGAGAAAATATCTCGGGCACAAGTAAATGCAAATCGTTATCACTTATTTAGGGATGTAAGTCTGAAACTTTTTAGTGTGAAATAGTGATAAATGACAAAAATTGTGTATTGCTAAATATAATTCGATAAAACTACAAGGACTACTTTACAAATAAAACACCAAGGGGTGCAATTTTAAATCCAGCTTAGACATTTTCAAATGAAAACATAAGCGCGCCTCCACTTCCCTGCCACGCCACCACCAAACACCACCAACCGCCACGGTGGCGACTGGAACACTCACTCCCTCTTGTCTTCCTAGTCTCATTGACCACCATCTCAACCTAAGGAACAACTACTACAGGTAATGTAAGTAAAATATATATGTTTGATAAATTAAGTAACGATGTTGAAATATACCATTTTTTTTTTTTGCAAAGTCTTTGTTTTCATTAACAGAGCTGATCAATGGGTGCATGGTGATAGGTGTGTTTAGAATTTTCCTTCATGTGGATGGAATTGTGGACACATACTTGGTGCGCGGAAGTTGTTCGATGAAATGGCAATTAAAGAATATGGTTTGTCAGAACTAGTTAGAATATGAGATGTTGGATGCGTATGTGAAATGTGGGGAGGTGAGTATGATGAAGGAGGTGTTTGTCTGATGGTGGAGAGAGGTCTCCTGTCATGGAGTTTGTTGATCGATGCAAGGCGGGATTTAGGACATTTTATCAACTCAATGATTTATTTCCAAGTATAGCTTCATATGAATTCAGGTGATTCCCCTAATGAGCATGCTTGTACCATTTTATGATTACAAGATAATGCCAAATTGATAGGGTTTTGTATGCCCTCTGAGCAAGCACCCATGCTTTACCTTCTTGTCCACGTTTGTAAGAGGTCAACGTATGTGTCTCATATTTCTGGCATCAAAGTTGCAAGGAGAGCTTCTCTTTGTCTACCAACATCTGCACGTTCAGTGATCAATCTCAGTCTGTCAAAGTTCATATTCGCTCCGCTGGTAATTGCTACAACATTTACACCCTTAAGACCATAGTATTTGCAGTATGCCTCACCTCCAGCAATAGAAAGGGGCGCCACAAGGTTCCAAAATGCTCCTCGTCTCCACAAACATATCCTTTATTGATGCACAAATAGCATCACGGCTAACAAGAACAACTCCATCTATTAACTCCCTGCACAATCGGAAAGTCTCTTCACCCACAACTTTGACAGCTACACCTACACCGTCTGCAAAACCTCCCACTTGATCCAATTGCACTCTCTGACCATGTTGTAGTGAAGATTTACACTCTACGGCAAAATATTAATCGTCATCCACCATACATAAACAACAAAAGATGGTACCTTCAAATTTACCTTGTAAACAAATGATACTGTCATAGTATCAAATCAAAAGTTGAACATAAAAGTGGATAAAAACGGCACAATTGCAATTCTAGAAGCAACCGTCAATGACTGGTCAACATCCACCAGGCCTTACAAATCATTCGATAAAGTAGTCGCACAAACGGAAATTAATTAATTGTCAAAAAACAAATTTCTTAACAAACTTAATTGTCTAATTCCAGTTTTCTTTTTTCGATTTTAACTCGATAAGCTCTCTCCAATTTTACTCTCAAAACGTGATTTACTTTACCGTTTAAGAAAACTTTCAGATCAATTTTACGGTTCAATAGCACAAATCTAATACATACATATATATCAATATATATTACCTCATGTATGTATAGGTTCAAATATATATATATATATATATATATATATATATATATATATACATCTTGCCTGATTGAAGAAAAGATTAGCCGCTGAGCGAATGTTTTGCTTTGTTTTCACAGCTTTGCAATTCAGCGATTTGGTTGATTGAAACAAGAAGGGCGTGAATTTAGGGTTGCGATAATATTACCTGAAATAAAATGTGTTTTTTCCAACCCACCTGTCCCATTCTCTGACACGTTGGCAAGGTTCCGGGTCGGATAACTTGTTAGTTTTATCCAAGTTTCGACGCGTTATAATTCGGATCCAGGACTTGACCCGAATGATTCGGAGTGAAGAACCGAACTTGAATCTGATTTAACACTGTTTTTCACTTGAATCTGATTTAACACTATAGTAAGTAATTGTAATGGAATAAGCTGGCAAATTTTGTATTAATTAGCAATTATTATATTCGTGATATTTTTGAGTAATATACTCATAGTTAGTAACTTAGTATTGATGAATTTATTAGCGATAATGAAATATAATGTGATAACTAGAAGAAAGATAGTGCACGTGATGTTTTTTAATGGTAAGATAGAATAACGGTGTTAGAAAGCATATTTAAAGGTTAAAATTGTTGAGTTAAAAAGTATATTTAAAGGTGAACGACTTTTAAATGTATAAATTTAAATTATATGCAAATGCGATGTGAACTAATTATATTCCAACCAAAGAAAACTAGGCATATAGAATCAAATAAAGTTTGGGCACGGATTGATTTCATGGTTTTAAGAAGCTAATCACAAGAAGTTGGTAGGATGTCAGCCTATAAATAAAAGGGAATACACGTAGATCATGGCAAACTATCTACTTACCATTGATAGATGAGGCTTTTACGATAGCATTCTTCATAGAATAAATTTAAAATTGAGTGTGCCTAAAGCAGAAATGTCTAAGCCTTAAGCTTGATCGAGCTTGATGCTCTCATCTTTCATGGCAATCATGGTGGTCCCTAGAATTAATGGTATTTAAATATATACCCAAATCTGATATTTGTATGCCAGGCTTTTCTAATTTGTTTATTTTGGAGAAATATCTTGTTGCTAAAGTTTGGATCCACAACGATCAAGTTTTTTTAGATATAATAGGGGTAAATACTCAGTTTAGTTCAGTATCTTTAATATTTGTTTCGATTTAGTTCATATATTTTAAAATGTACTTTTTTAGTCTACTATCTTTATAATTTGTCCAATTTAGTCCATATCTTTCAAAATGTATCCTTTTAATCCACTATCTTTATAATTTATCTCAATTTAGTCTATATCTTTCTAAATGTATCATTTTAGTCCACTATATTTGCATTATGATCAACGTTAGTCCTCCACCATTTTTTCATCCAAAAATTTGATGAAATAAGCACGTGCGTAAGTCGTATTTGTAAGGGCAAAAATGTCCGCACACTAAAATCTTTTTTTTTTTGATTTCATAATTAACAATCGATCAAAATAACACAACACCTATAATCCTTATTTCCATATATTCCCAAATGCTCTCTAAAAATAAAATCCCTAATCCTTTTTGCCCTAAAACCCCAAATGCCCTAAATCACTAATCCCTAATTGATCATCACTTATTTTCGTGGTAGAATGCGAGAGGAAAATCAACTATGGTAAATCTTTGTTCTTATACTTTTTCCTTTCGTAAACGTAAATCTTTGTGTTATATTTTTTGCTTTCTGCGTGTTGTTCGTGTGTGCATGTATATATGTATATACATGTATGTATTTGTGTATGTATTGTTTGTGTATATGTTTTTGTTGTTTTGATCTTTCTCGATCTCTCACATCAACACACACAACACACGCATATCACGACACAACACAAACAGCGACACACAAAGCACTCAGATCATATTAGTGACATAATAGAGACACATAGAACATTTATGATGCTACATATATTGCATTATCTTGATTAAAGTGAGTGATTGCATAAAAAAAATTTCTGCCCAAAGTCATAAAAGGTGGGATTTTTTTTTCTGCCCAAAGTCGTATGAGTGATTTTTTCTTTCTTGCTTTGATTTTTTTTTATTGCGTTTGTTGTTAACTTTCTATGCTTAGATTTCCTATGTTTACGTCTTTTGTATGTCTAAATTTTTTGAATTTTTTGTCAGATATGTTTTCCTTGAAAGTACACTATGGTGGTCAGTTTAAGGATTTTGGGCAAAAGTTGTATGTAGGTGGAAGTATTAAGTTTATTGAATATTGTCACTATGGTAAGATTTCATTGAGTATTTTTTACAAGATTGCTAGTGATTTGGGATATGATAAGTATGCAAACTTCTATTATAAGGTACCTGATTTAGATTTGGATAGGGGGTTGAAATTTTTAATGACTGATATTGATGTTTTGGATATGTGCAAATTGGGGAGTGTTTCAAAGTTGATAGATTTGTTTATTGTTGGGTCTTGTGATTTGTTACCTTTAACATATTCGAGCCAAGTTGAGTCATGTGCTAATTGGAATGAGGTTGATATTGATGTGGAGGATAATTACAAAGAGGAAAAAATAAGGGATAAAGGGAAGAGGAAGATGACAGAAGATATTGAGGTTGAGAATGATATCTCAAAGGAATCAAGCTTCCATGACAGTGACTATAGTTTAGGTGACGATGAAAATGGGCAAAACATAGAGAAGATTGTAGAATCGGTAAGAGTGAGTAAACAAGACCAAAGGAAACAGGGTAATGAATTTTTCAAACAAAACAATGACTTGTTTGCTGTAGAATATGATAAAGATATACCCACGAGAGAAGAGTCATCTGGGAATGAATCTGATGAAAGTCTATGCAGTTCTGAGTCATCAGAGGATGATGAAGGTCGTGAAACATTTAAAAGATTTCGGCCAGAAGTAGATATGGGTAACCCAAAATTTGTTTTAGGCATGGTTTTTACCAATGGTCAGGAACTTAAGGATTCTATTAATGCACATCGAATTAAAAAATGTAGGAATGTGAAGTTTGTTAGAAATGACAAAACGAGAATTCAGGCATCATGTAAGGGACGAAGATGTAGTTGGTTTGTCTGTGGAACACATGTGAAAGAAAATGATACATTTCAAATAAGAAGGCTAAACAATAAGCACAAATGTGGTAGAGATTTGAATCACAAGCATTTAACGAGCCGCCAGTTGTGCAAGATATATATGGATGATTTCAAACTGAACATGTATCCAAAAGTTAGTGATTTTCAAACAAAAGTGCACAATGATTATAGTGTGAATGTTAGCCGAAAATCGGTGTACAAAGCATTTTCTCTAGCTAGAGAAGTAATTGAAGGGCAATATAAAGACCAGTATAAAAAATGTGGGACTATTGTGAGGAGATAAGAAGATCAAATCCTAGGTCAACAGTAGTAATGGAAACTGAAGAAGATGCAGAAACTGAAGAACATAGATTTTTGAGGTTATATATTTGCCTTGATACTTGTAGAAGAGGCTTTTTAGAAGGATGTAGAACAGTCATTGGTCTAGATGGATGTCACTTGAAAGGGCCACATCGTGGAATACTGTTGAGTGTCGTTGGGATAGATGCAAATAACTGCATATTTCCAGTTGTTTACGCTGTTGTTGAAACTGAGAATAAGAGTTCATGGAGCTGGTTCATTAATTTGTTAATCCAAGATTTCGAGATGTAGGAACAGGAGAAGTGGGTCATTATAACAGACAAACAAAAGGTATTAGCTTTATCAAAATTTATGATTATGCATTTGTAATTGTATTATAACTGATTTACTAATCATACTTATATGTTGTCTTTGTAGGGACTTTGTCCTGCTATCAATGAGATGCTTCCAGGTGTTGAACACAGACATTGTGTGAGACACTTGTATAACAATTTCAAAAAATTGCACGAGGGGTTATTATTGAAGGATATAATGTGGAGGGCAGCAAAGTCAACACTTGTACAGAATTTTAATACATGTATGGCACAACTTAAAGATACTAATGAGAAAGCATTTTAGTGGTTAGCAGCTGAACCTCCAAATTTTTGGAGTAGGTCCCATTTCAGGTCAACAAGCAAGTGTGATATCTTGTTAAATAACTTGTGTGAGAGCTTCAATGCAGCTATTATAGAAGCAAGGGACAAGTCGATATTGGTTATGCTTGAAAAGATAAGGGTGTATTTAATGGCCCATATGCAGTCTAAGCGGGAATGGATGAGAAGACACAGTGGAAATATTTGCCCAAATATTTGCAAAGTAATTAATCAAGTGAAAGATCAGAGCAATCCTTGGTGTGCTACCTTTTGTGGGGAAGCCAAGTTTCAAGTTAGGTGTCTTGGTGGCGAACAGTATGTTGTTGATTTGGGTGAAAAAATATGTTCTTGTAGAAAGTGGGAGCTGTCAGGTACTCCATGTACACATGCAGTTAATGCAATGGCTTGCTTGGGTTTTGATCCAGAGGAATTTATGGATGAATGCTACACCAAGAATGCATACCTTCGAGCTTATGAACCGGTGATTGGCCCAATAAATGGTTCAGATTTGTGGCCTGCAACTAATAATCCACCTGTGTTTGCACAAAAGTCAATTAGACTTCCAAGTAGACCCAAAAAAGCAAGAAGAAGGGAACCAGATGAAGGTGCACCAAGTAATTCTAATTTTAATGCCAAATCGTATGCTTCAAAAAAACTGGGTACCCAATCAGGGAAACTTGGTCGAAAGGGGCTGAAAGGAAAATGTTCATTGTGTAAGAATGTGGGCCACAATAAAAGGAGCTGCCCAAATGCAAATTCCAGTGGCGAAATGCGAGTGGATTCATCAAATAACACAGTGAATGGTGGACAATCTAATTATGCTAGTGTTGAACCGCATGGTGGACAATTTAATGCAAGTGTTGAAGTGCAGGTAAACACTAGCAGCTCCAATGTACAAATAGATACAACTCTTAGTAATGTGGAGATTCATGAAAGCAGAAGAACAAAATCATTCAAGAACACAGTGCCTGTAAAGAAAGTGAGATGTAGGGTATGCTTGAAACAGGGCCATGACATGAGAAGCTGTCCTTCAAAAAGTGCACAATTGATGAGAGAACGGAAAAAAAAATGACACTACAATTCGAACCAAAAAACCACCATTTTTACCAGTTGGGGCAGGGGTACATATGAGAGCTCCAACACCTGTCGCAAATGAGAAACCAGTGACGGTAGGATCTTCAAAAATCAAACCTAGTACATATAGTTGGCAAGGGCATAGGAGTGTCAACCTCAAAACTCTTGTAGTTGCAATGTCAAGTTCCTATCAGAAGCCAACTTCTACTTTATCTTCAATGTCAAATTCATATTCAACTCATACAAAGAAGTGTTAATATGATGCTCAAAATATTAGTTATACGAGAAATGTATATTTTTGGATTATGACAAGTGTATATTTTTGGATTTATGACAAGTGTATATTTTTTGATTATGACAAGTGTATATTTTTTGATTATGACAAGTGTATATTTTTGGATTATGGTGTCTTGCAATGAAGATATTATTTATGACTGTTTATGATAGTTATGGTGTGTTGCTATGATGCTAATTTCATGTCAAATGAGAATATTTTTTTCAGCAGGTTGTTTAGGAAAGATGTTGACATGTTATTATGATGCTGATCTGAACCATTCTTATTACAAAACCTTTCATGTCCAATTAAGATGGCAGGTTGTTTAGTAAAGATGTTGACAGGTTATTATGATACTAATTTGAACCATTCTTATTACAAAACCTTTCATGTCCAATTAAGATGGCAGGTTGTTTAGTAAAGATGTTGCAGGTTGCCTACATTTAACGTAGAGTTCATAAAGATTTCCATCAGCATTAACATTCTTCTTATGATTCATCTTGCACCCGTTCTTTGTGATGATAAAATGCCAATCGTTTCATAAAGGGAAAATTTTGCCAATACCCAGGATCATCAAAGCTTATAAGTTGTTAGACTTGCATTGGTAAAAGCTTATAAGGATAAAAGTTAAACAGAGCTTTCATGCATGTAATCATCACAATAGGACTACATTTTAGCTTTCAATCTTCAGCAATATCACTAGAAAACATCTATATATTGCCAGACCTAGTCTATGGAGAATAAGAATCCGAAATAAAAAATCCAAAAAAAATGTTATTTTCATAGCAAAAACAAAGATTGAAATTCAAACAAAAAAATAAATAAATAAAGGGACAACACACGAGAGATAAGAATTACAACAATTACTACTAGATTACTACAACAATTACTACTAGATTCATACAACAGTTAGTACTAGATTCATACAATAATTACTACTAGTGAACAACTACTACAACCATAATATTCGACCAACTTGCCAATACACAAAATGCAGTGGTGCCATGGCACATCTATCACTTATACAACACAAGATGTGCATTACTACACAAAATGAGGTTAGATAAACCAAAGCCAACATGAGAAAAATATCAGTAGGCACAACTTTTCACCACCAACAAGCACACTAAAGCCGACAGCAGCACAAACAATTTCAAAATCCTAACTTTTCTCTGTTTTTTGCGCAACTCAGCCTCATGTTCATTCAATTTCCTCAACAACCCAGGTATTACTCCTCTCGCACATGGGTGGGTCTACCCAAACAAAGAAGCCACAAGATGCACCAATCTTATACTTTTCACAACCTAGGTAACTCCTACCTGTGTTGGAATCTGTCCATGAAGTACTCATCTTATTGGGTTTCTTGCAAAATCAATTGTCTTCCATTATTGAATTTGGGTTTAATAATGTAGGAAAATAGCACAGAGAAAATTAGAGATTTGAGAGAATGATAGGTTCTTTGGGGATCTAAAGCAAAGAGAATGAGGGATTTGAGAGAATTAGGGGTTTTGGGAAAATGAAATTCGGGCTAGGGATTTGAGAAAATTGGGGATTTAGAGTAAAAAAGTTAGATCTGATGGAGAGTATTTGATAGATGGTATATTACGAAATCAAAAAAAAAAAGATTTTAGTGTGCGGACATTTTTGCCCTTGTAAATACGATTCACGCACATGCTTATTTCGTCAAATTTTTGGATGAAAAAATGGTGAAGGACTAACGTTGATCATAATACAAAGATAGTGGATTAAAAGGATACATTTAGAAAGATATGGACTAAATTGGGATAAATTATAAAGATAGTGGATTAAAAGGATACATTTTGAAAGATATGGACTAAATTGGGATAAATTATAAAGATAATGGACTAAAAAGGTACATTTTAAAAGATATGAACTAAATCGGAACAAACATTAAAGATACTGGACTAAACTGAGTATTTACGCATATAATAGTATAAGTGTCACCTTTTAGAACTAAACAAATACATGCTAAGTGTGAAAATGACTAGCTGGCTCAATCAACCTTAAGGGAACAATCAATGGAACTGTTTAATTGACAGAGTTCGATCATTAAATTATTTAGTAAAATTCAACCATCAACTGATAAACTCCGGATATACCGGTGCACCCCTACACATGCGTTAAGCCAATTAAGGGTAGAACTCCAGAACAATAGAGAGTGTCGAACCCGTGACTTCACAAAAACGATTTTACCCTCATTATTATTGAACCATACCCTTGGGAGCTAATTAAAGGAACTGTTCTTAGTATATAATATTCCAAGGGAATGAATCTTGCTCTCAACATTACTACCAAAATACAGTGACAACGAACTGATCGTTATGAAAAATACGATATTGTGGATATTTATCGTTATGAACTTATCAAGAAACAGAAGTTCTTTTATAGGATTCTTTTGTTAGTGAAAAATTACTACAATTGAATAGTCAAAAGATGCTTATAGGATTCTTGTATAATGAAGATTATTATATATATATGGAATGTGATGTAAATGTGATGTAATGAGTATGTCATTAAGATGGTATAAAACTCTATAAATAGAAGGAGTTTGTAAGAAGGAAACACACTTGAAGAAATCAACAATCTTACTCTCTTAAATTCTCTCTTGTTTTAGTATTGTTTTCTTTATATTTAAGTTTTAGTTTACAACACTGATAATAGAATTATGAGAAAATGAATAATTATTAGATTTGCCGCATAACGTTACAAAATGAGAGATCCTTACTCGATATTCCAGTATATAAATGATGGTTGAAAATTAATTTCCATTATTGTTGTTATCTTAGCCAACGCGAACTCTTATTAGCTAAAAGCTATTTGACATTAAATTAGTAGTTTGAAAATAATAACCAAGTTCCGCAATGTTCTGAGAGCATAGAAATGAGAAGAATGGTTATAGTTTTGGCATTTGATTAGGACTGAGACCTTCTTCTCTTCACAAGATCCATTTACAAATTCTACGGGGAATATTTCAGCATCACAAGTACTATTTCAGCAAATGCAGCCCCCTTGATACTGGTCTAACAGCATCTTCAAGGGGTGAATTGCATCACTAAATTTTGGACTAACTTCGTGTAAACTCTCATATAACTCTTAAATGCAATTATTTGAGAGAAGTGTCAACTATGAGAAAATTTAAATCCGTTAAATATACTAATCGAGACAAGTTGACTATAAGGGAATCAAACTTTGTTGATCAGTATACTAATAATCGAGATGTGTCGATTGTTATGAGAGAATTTAAATCCTTTAAGTATTTCGAACCTACATAAAACTAAGTCAGGCCAACATTGAAAAAATAAATACAAATTTAAGACTTTTAAGTGAAGACAGTAAGAAAAGTACACCTCTCACTGATTGAGTAACATTCTAAAAGCTAAATAGAATGAGAATTCCGTAGTTGAAAGTACAAATTAAAGTTGGCATAACAAAAACCTTTGGCTCATGTTGTTAGGGTTTCACGAGGAGAATCCTTAAAGCTAGACAGCTTGCAAGCAATGTTGGCGGGTATTGGAGATGTTTGAGCTTTCCATGATTTGTAAATTGTTTATTTTAATCAAAAGAAGCTTCGGAGCCAATTAATATGCATGCATTTAAACAATATTCAAAAAGTGCCCAAAAGTTTTCTTTTGACTATCTTCACCATTTTGGCTGTTATACACTCATTAGTTTCCTCTTCTATATTACACAATGAATAAATTAATTTACATTATAATATTTGATTAAGCAACTAGAGATATTCGTAACTTGTAGGAGTAGTATACGGGCTTCACTTAGTTAGGCTGGTATACATAATTAAAAAAGAAATATATAATTGGGTAAATTCTAAATGACAATGATTGAAGTTGATTTATTGTTAACCACTTGAGATTTGGTCCAATGATATATTATGCGTAGTGTTTGTGAAAAGTTATGAGCTTGAGTTTCGTTGACTACATTTGTGTAATATAGTGCGATCTTAGGACTCCATTAAATTAAAAAAAAAATGCAATGTAAAGTTTCGCAGAATAAATTTTAAAATGATCTAACTTTTTTTCAAATTTTACAGGAATTTTGTGGCGTTGCCCCACGAAACTTATTTTTTGTAATTGAATTGTTAAAGTGATAGTAAATGCAAGTAGCTTGGCAGCATTCAAACCATTTTGTTATGCATGAGATAAGTTGTCGACATAAATCACCATACTTTAACAAAAACATTTTTTATTGGTTTCAAAAATGATAGTCTCTAAATTATATCCCACAAGTGTTTTTAACCGTTAAATATAAACATAAAGATATTAGTGCAAAATGCGAATGACTAGGATCATACCTCCTCTAGCCCGGATTAAGTGACTCAGAATTTACCATCTTTGCTGAATGTGAAAAACTTTTTAAGAAGAATTTTTTGTCATAAAAAAAAAATTAAAGGACGAACGAACTAGTCATATTTGATTAACAAAAAAAAAAACTAGACATATTTGACCCAAAAAAATATGAACTAGTCATAAATGATCGATGTTACAATTTGAGAAACACTTAAGATCCAATTAGTTAGATCCAAATAATTCATAAATTATAATAGGACCTACTAACACGTATGAACCGAAGGTTTAACTCGGTTTTATCAAATATTTTTCCTTATATTATACATCAATTTTGTGCATTATTTATAATTTCAATCAATTTTCTTGAAACAATAAGAGGATTCATGTCGTGTACCGTCCTTTTAATGAGGATTATACGTGAGTATTTGAAGAGAAATTCAAAAAGAAAGGCCATGGATGAATTTTTTCTCGGTGAGAAGAAAGTGCAACAAAAAGGACAAAAGTTGGTCCCCACCTTGAAACAACCCCATTAAGGGTGTCTGGTCTAACTTTAGAAGCAGCGGTCCACAACACATGTTCTTTGCCTAAAATTTTACCAACAAAGTAATATTTGGTTCCGTAGAATAGAGGTTGAAGTAGTAATTTAAATTTAAAATATTTAATTATAATATATTATTATTTGCTTAATAAATAATAACGTAATTTCATATTAATTAAATTAGCATGTGGTCAATATCACAAATAATAAAAAGATATTGTAATCAAAGAAATGAGAAGTGATAGTTTATTTTATGATTTGAATTGAAAATCTCTTAATTATTTTATAACATACAAAAACGTAATCTCATATCAATTAATTAGCACCATCAACCAGATCAACGGTCCTTAAACTTTCATGATTCCCCACCCTCGGATCATCTCAACAGCGACTATAAATACGCTGGAGCTTCACAACTGTTAGACATCGGAAAAAAACCACAGACACGCACAACAGAAACAGCTAACCTTCTTCTAAGCTTAGGGTTTGTCTACTGTGATTGCTTACTTTCAAGAAGCCATGGCAGGCAAGCAAAAGAAGTCTTTTTCTTTCTCAATCTTCAAACTCTTCAAAGGCAAGAGTTCAAGGTCGTCTAGAAATGGAGATGATGTGAACAAGGATGACTTCGTGAAGGCTTACAAAGTGTGGCCTAGTGATGAAGATAGAGACCATTGCAAAGTGTGGCCTAGTGATAAAGATGGAGGCCGTTGGGTTGCTAAACCTGGTATTGACAGGGAAGCTTCTGCTTACATCTCCACAATCACTGAGAAGTGGAAAAATGTAGCTGTTGCCAACTAGAAGTACGAAAACGGGGAAGGCTTACTATGGATACCTATAAAAAATTCGAGTGGTTGAAGCTGAAGCAAATGTATACACGTCCATCTACTACCAGATTACATTCGTTAAGTCTCATAAGCTGTAATTTGTTGTTAGTATTAGTAAGGTTTCCTAGTTTGTGAATTGCATAATTATGGATTGAATAATGTGAATAAAGTTTTGTTCATGATTTATATGTGTTCAAGCTTTCTGTTTTCCTTCAGCTGTATGATATCAAATGTTGCTATGCACAGATATCAAAGAAGCAGCAGTACCAATAAATGTCGAGAGACGTTTTCTCTGTTAACAATGGTTTACTAAACTTATATCAAGTAATATAAAAACAGCTAAATATGGTATCTCTGTGTATAAGCTAGTTCTCTGAAAGCTTAACTCCAATATGCCTGTTTGAGAGAAGTTTATGTAAACTCAGTAACCGTTGTAATTATAGATTTTGAAATTAAATAACGTGCTTTGGCCTCGTACTGAATAAAAGAAAAAGAAAAAGAATTATTGAGCTTGCATGGAAATGGAGAGATGATCAATTTCAGTACATAGACATGGCAGCAGCAATAGTTGTACGTTGATATCATGTCACTTCATGAACTTTTTCTTTATTGCAATTAGTGATGGTACTTTTGTTAGAAGAAGAATATTGCAGTTGCCCTTTGAGCTAAGAATCCACAGAATTTGCATGAAGAAGGGTGTTTTTGTACATCTATGGCAAGCATTGTCGTACATAGTACACATCTCTTTGTCATCGAAAGATTGATTTTTTGGCCTTTTATGGTCTCTTTTTCTTTTCACTTCCCATTTCTTCTTCATGGCATAGAATTTACGTAGAGAGAGTTGATAGTTTAAGGGTCCATGTGATTACATTTTCCATGAAGACGGTGCCACCAAGAAAATGGTGAAATTCTTTGTACAAAGTAAATATGTTGATAACATTGAAAATAGGATTTTGTGCATAAAATGGAAGCTTTTGAATACACTAATTTGATCGATCATTTGTAAATGTTTTCCATATTTTTAGAAGTGGAATGAAATGATTACTTGTTTAGTAAAAAGGAAAAAAAACCTATGCTCATGCATTGATCAAAATAATACTTGTAAAATGTCATTGAGTAAATGATAGAAGCAATGATGGAATGGGTTATTAACTAGTTGATCATATCTACCAGAATTGTTGTTTCATAAGTTAATTTCTTGGATGAGTTTGATAGATGTCATATATGTACAAGTAAATACCACGAATCTTTGGTCTAGTGGTACGCTTCTTGCGGTAAGTGTGATAAATTATGATATTAATTCTCATGGGTGACATACTTTGTTATGTGCTTTACTGTTTAGGCCTACTTTGAATAAAAAAACAAACAAAAAAAAATACATAAAAGGTGAGAGAGATTTAATAATGGTGAATTGTTCAAATCACTTCAATTCACTATCATTTCATCTCCTTCATTAAAATTATAATATTAAGAGAATATTCACGTATGATTTTGCTACTTTACAATAATTTACAATATCATAAATTATAACGTTAGGAGCAAACCCCAAAGCATTTTGTAGCACCATTAATGATGCTTAACCAAGTTGAAATGTTGAATAACTAAACATGATACCTACATACTCATTTTAGTCGTATTTAGGGATTCTCCCTTTTTCATTGACTCCTTTACCCCATGGGTACATTACCTCATTGAACATTTGGTGCAGAAACCACCTAGTGGAAGAGGTCTCTCAACATATATATGCCAGGCTAAAAGATACTCTTCTTACACTTGCCTTTATGTACAGCTGTAAGCTATATTGAAGGACGACCATCTAAATTAGCTAGACAATGGTTCTTTTTTTCTGTACATCCCCTCTTTGAGCTCTTTTTATAGGTCCTATCATGCGTTGTCTTTCAACAAGATTTTAAGCCCACAAACTTAACCTTTCTATTCCACTATGTTATACTTTACTTTTTTTTTTTTTTCTGACAGGCTTGAATTTTTTGGAGTTTAATTCAATTTAAGGAATAAAATCAAGTGCCTACACATAAGAATTTAAGAAAAACAATATGTACTACTCTATACTCAAGAGTTGAGTAGAACGGTTGGGTAGCATTCTCTTGTAATTAAAAGTTCAAAGTTCGAATTAAGGTTTTGACCTTCATAGTATGCCAAAGAAGAAACAGTATTACACCAAGTGGAAAATAATGCACATTAAGGTTAAATATATTAACAAGTGTATATAATGTTTCTTTTGCATTTTAAGCAGACATTTGATCGACGTGTGCAAATAAAAAATAATAATTTTATTAGCTTTATTCTCTTAACAATTTATTTAGTGAAAAAAGACTTTGTTTGGTTTGCTATCCTCTTAACAATACTTTTGTTACTGTTATTTTCCCAAAAGATAGTGTTCTTGCTATTTCATCAAATAAGATTATAATAATTTTTTGAGTATTTGTAACACTTCAAGTTGATTACTTATTTCATCATATTTTAATTCTCTGATCTCGTTCCATTGAATTACTTTTATGAGATGTCTCTTGTGTTACAAAAGCAAACTTTGGCCTTAAATGGTTGAATTTAGAAATTTTTGAGCTCAAATAAAATGGACATATATAATAGTTATATCTTTCATCACTTTCAAAAAGAAGCATATATATTAATTTGGGGAAGTGGAAGAAAATGGGTTGGACATTATAAGGGTAAATTTCACAAATGATCCCTTTATTTATACTAATTTTTAATTGCATCCTCGTTATTTTAAAGATAACGCTCTTAGTCTTTAAAGATTGCAAAATGTTTTAATTCAGTACTGGTCAATTTTACTTTTTTTTTTAATTTTGTCCCCATTATTTAAAAAATAACGTGTCCAAAATAAGTAAAAAGTTTCAGTTTAGTCCCCAACATGAAATTTTAATTTTTGACCTACATATAAAACTTTAGGGACTAAATTGAAAAAACTGAAATATTAGAAATTAAAATAATTTTTTTTATATAAATATTAGGAAATTAAGCGCATCATTTTTAAAATAATAGAGATGAATTAAAAAATAAATGTAAAACATTTGAGATCAAGCGAGTCATTTTAAAAATAATAAGAACGAAAATTAAAAAAAGGTGCTAACATTAGACAGCATTTATGAAAGTTTCCAACATTATAGTATTTGCCCATCAAGAATTGGAGTCGGGCACATTTAGTGGATATGATGAAATTTTTACTTTTTCCTCCTGTTCATCTCAAATTTTTGGGATCTTTGCTTGCCATTGGTTGTTTGAAGAGTTATCAATTTGAAAACTCATTTTTTCAGTCAATTAAAAAGAAAAAGAGAAGAAAATCATATCTAATTCAAAATCTATCCAACCAAAATAAAGGAAGAAGCTTTGTCCTTTCATGATCGGTAGAGACTTGGAATAAGGGAAAGGGGGACAAAGGGAGGAGAAGTTTTGACATGAAATTCTTGGCAACAAATAGGGAGGGAACAAAGATTAGAAACGAGAGGGAATTTCTTGGTCATACGACTCTTAAAATAACAGTTTATATATAGGTATACATTTGTTTTTAATTACGACACATCTTTTGACTGTCATCTTCGTATTTTCATTTGGGTATAATTTAAATTAGATATATTATTAAGTTATGCCCTTCAATATAAAATATTTAACTATCCTTGTGATTGCAAAATTTCATGATAATCAAGGATGCGAAATATTGGTTATGCATATGGTTTGGCCACCTTGCTTAAATATTAATTATAAACAAAAAATTTGGAATGTTTTTAAACAATATTGCACCATCAAGGAGGGACTTTGCTGTAAGGTAAAAAGTATATATTGTTCTAAAACAAAGAGTTGAAGTTTTTATATCGTGATGGAGTCTGAATAAAGATTTTTGCGAAAATAGTATTTCAATTTTTTTTTCTCTTTTTTTATTTTATTTTATCCCCCACCCCTATGAGATTCGAATCGGTCTCCCAACTGGAGAGTAGTCCACCACTAGACTATCCTGAACCTATGAAAATAGTAATTTGAGTTTTATTTATTTTAAATTTTTAAGGAGGCAATGATGTAATGAAGAAATGGGATGCCAAACTTTTATTCAGGAATAAATCCAATAATAAATTTTACAGTATATTTAATTTTGGCCTATAGTAAAACTCAATCAAAATTTCTCATACAACACATAAAAGATAGGAACTTGATACTGCATTGTAAACCAAATAAACATAGAATCTAACTAGATGCAACGTTTACCCAAATGATTTCTATAAGGTACGAATATGTACTTCTTAAAGACTTTTGTGCTTTGATATTTAGTATACATATAAATAGTTTGTTAGTAGATAGAAATATATAAAAAATCTGAGAAGTTTATAATTTTAATTTTTATCTGGATAAAGACCGAAATTATAGTTCGAATTCATAATCTCTAATGACAACATATGAAAATTCTAGTTTCAACTTAGAACTTCTAATACCAATATGTGACTATTTGACCGTTCTACACAACTTTTTAGATTAACTACCTAAGACTCGGTCCCCTACTTTTTGAAGCCTAATTTTGGCTAGTTGACTCAATCCCAGTTCACTCATAATGGTGTCTTGTATATATCCATCTATTGCAGCTGATTCTCCCATAGTGCAAGATGCTCATCATCCTATTTATCCTTATAATCTAAGCAGTCACATCCCAAATACTTAAATCTTAATAGAAAGTAGGTTCTTCGTTCAACTATAAACAAGAATCATGTTGAATGCATAATTTGCAGTAATCTTGAACTTCAGTCAATAGACCATCCCATTGGCAATTAAGTTATCTAGCTTTAACTTGGTAATTTTTTATGAATTCCACTATCGTGGAATATGCTTAACAAGATAGTTATTTTTCAAAGATCGGTAAGTATATAAAATTACAAGTGAATATGACACTTGAATTGTTTATAAACACATTTATTTAGCTTTGTATCGAATATTAATTTAATTAATAATCATGTGATTTATCACGTTAATTGGTATATCGCAATAAGATTTTTGTAATTAATTAATCTATTAACATTTGCTTCTTCACGCAAATGTGGATAAAATGTGCATTCTGGCATGCATGAAAGTTCAAACGGATAAATGATAATTTATGTGAGCAAAGTGTTGATAATTGCACGAGTTTTTCAGACTTCAAGCAACGACATAGCTACTTTACTGCACCCCCTACTCAGCTCAATTTTCTTTTTTTAAACACGTGTTTGAATGTATTTTTAACCTAAAACATTAATTTAGTCCCCATGAAAAAAAAATTATATATATAAGTATTAAATTGTGTAATTTTAACTTCGATTTAATAAAAATTTTAAATATACCCCCATTTATCAGCAGTTACTACATTTAAAACGATTTTTACAGTGTTAGCACCATGTGTTAATCATCATAGCTAGTCTTTCCATACGATCGAAGTCATCAAAACATATAGAGATGTAGTGCTTAAAAGGATTTTTTGATTTCAATGATTTTTTTTTTTGTTAATTCATGTGTAAGAAGACTCAAAAAATGAATTACAAAAGGGAAGATGTCACTTTGTCTCAAGAATTTGTGCCTAATCCCATGCTATCTCACGAAGGGAAAAAGTTTCAAAACGGGAGGATGTGGGCCCCACCAACACTTAAAGTTCACACGTTAAAAATGAAAGAGTTTATTGACGTTTTAAAGTCTAACTCCTCACCAAATCATCATATATACTACTCAGAATAATTTACTGTTTTCATACATCTTTTCCTTTTTCTTTTCTAGTCTCTCCCACCTTTTCCAACCAATATAGTCTGGTGCAATTCACCTCCCCTCCTAATTCTTCCTTATCCCTCATGCTCGATCAATGTTTTGTTTGTCGGGAAGGATAACTTGTGTATGTTGATCAATTTGATTCTACTTTTTTTTTTTTCTCAATTTAGTTTATCTTGACTGTAGAGTATATATACTATGACAAGAAATACAAAAATCACATATTATGGTCAGATAAAGTTCATTATTATTCATGATTCATAGTTACAGTATGAAAGGATTGAAAAATTTTCCAGTACGATTTCCGATCATTCGGTGGATAAGAAAAAATTGAGCCCTATAAGTTGGCTGAATACCAAACCTAAGACCAACCCAACGAGGATTTGGTTGGTAACAGGTCTAAAGGCTGTACATACTCAAAATAACATAAAGATTTTTATGTCGAACTTTTTATGTGTTATTCGCAACAGAATATGATACTTCAAATTGTCATTACTTACAATAATTGCTGAATCTGATTAATTATTAGAATCACTTGACGCAGTCATCATTGAATTCAATCCTCAGGATATTAATGGTATGCCAATCGTTATCAAGTCAATCTCCAAGGATGGGACATTCATCGACTTTTGCAGCAGAGAAAACTTCAACTATCTTCAATGGTGTGGTATTTTAGCAGCCCACGAAAGAATTGCAATTTTCAACCAAAGCAAAAGCTGGACCAGTTGGGTTTAGGAATTTGGCGGAGCGTGCCTTGTAATATGATACCTTTCCATTCTCGTTCATTCATGAGTTAACACTTGGTATAAAATTTTCTGAAAGCAACAAGATCCTTCAAACCTAGGGCCCACTCCAAGTTAGAGTGGGATGAATATGATCCTCATTTGGAAAAGCAATGCTTTACTTTTGGAAAGTTTTTTCAAACAGGCATCAGATCCTTCCAGATATGAGTAGGTGATAAGTTGTACACATGTATGAAACTCACTTTATGCTAGAGTCAGATGGATCTGACTATATTTGGAAGAGCGACTCTTTACTTGACATAAAGAATCTGATATTACGTGATGAATTTAGTAAGGACATAATGAGCATTTAATTATTTAGGGCTTATTTGCAAAGTCTCCGACCTGACTAAGTTCCTCGAGGGCAGTGAAAAAAATTAATGTAGCCCACTCTGTCTATGGGATATATAGATGCCTGATCCACAGAAATACTCAAGGAGCCTATAAACCGTCCAAAAAGTAATACACGTGATACCATTTCCTATTGGCGGAACTAATGTATATATAATTGCACATATTCCAAGGAATGTAAGTGTTATTCTATATACTCACTTTATATACTTGATTTAATTATTTTGACTTCGCTAATTAACTTAAGTATCCGAAGGGTCTCTCATGCACAACTCTGAGATACCTTGTTTTGCAGTAAACTTCTAGCAAAGAAGACAATACCAGATTCATATCTTAACAGTAATAATTGTACCTCGTAGGTGTAGACTATCAGCAATGAAATAGTTTACTCTATCCAATCTGCTTACCACAAATAGTCCCAAAAAAATTAGTTTCTTAACCAATTCAAATTTACTTACACTCTAAACGCTCTGTCACTAAACTAATCCTTGGGTTTAACTATTGGCTACTAATTGGTTATCTGAGAGAACACTTCTATTAACAACAAAAACATAATGGAAAATAGATCACGCCCTAGAAATGGAGATAAGAAGTCAATTACATAGACAATATGAAATGCAAACCTGCAATTCAAAGGATTAAAACACTGAACTTGCAATTCAAAAGACTCGTACAAGAAAGCTAAGGAAAAAACGCATTAGACCAAATTGCATTATGATTTTCATTAAACGGCATCATCACTTCATCACCGCGAACAAATCCCATTTGCTCACTTGGGTTGTTCATCCAGTCAGCGAACCATTGTGGCCTCTGCAAAGCATCCATGGCCGAATCCACAGCCGGCTTCTGCTCCTGCCCGCCATATCCACCTCTCGGCAGCATTTCACCATTGCCTGCAGCTGCACCTTGCTGAGCAGCCATTTTCTTCAGACTCTCAATCCTCTTGTAAATCTCATTCAAATTCTGATCAACCAACCACCCAAGATCATTCAAGTCTGCAACAACCAAATTCTGCAGCCCTTTACCAATCAAGCATTGGTACATCACTTCAGTCATCTCCTTGTCGCGGTTATCTTTATGCTGTTTCTTCAACTGTTCATTTGCTCTCGCAATTCTTTGCCTGATGAAGCTCTCCTGATTCACCATCTTCTTGCTTTGTTCCATCTCAGGCATCCTCTTGAACTGCGCAAGCACGCGTTGGGCACCCAAACTTGTGTTCGGCCACACCTCAGGTTGAGTCTCGTATGGACTATATATAATCGCGCATGCTTCAATGCCGCAAAGTGTGCTTAGTTCGCTCACCTTCTTCATCAGGCCCTTCTTCCTTTTCTTGAATGTTGCTTTTCTTGCCGAATCGTTTGTGATGAAAGCAAGTTTTACCTTCTTTCTCGTCATTGCTAGCGAATATTGTTTGGTTTTTCTTGTTTCGTATGGCACCATTGCTACATATACAAGTTAAGAGATAGCAAATTAATTATAGAAGATTGTGATAATATTGGCGTGTGATTGTGATAATAATGGTGTGTGTAATTGACCATGATAATTTTGGTAAGAATTTATTTTCCAGATATAAGCTATAATATTGGGATTTGATCCCCTCATAATGTCATAAAGTTATATTGATATTTGCAGGATGAATCTCCTTATAATGTTGTCAGTATACATCCAGCATTACATCTTTGTGTTTTTTCTTCAATTTTAATTCAGTACATGGTTGTGATGATATAATATATATTCTGTGCTACATTAATTTATACGAAGTTGTAAACTTCTGATGATGTTGATAAATAGAATCATAACGCTAGTAATTTATACGAAGTTGTAAACTTCTGATGATGTTGATAAATAGAATCATAACGCTAGTTTTTGTTATCCAACATTAGCTATTGGCTTATTGAGGCAATATGGTGCAATTGTTTCTTTCTTTACCACTAGGGCTTTGTTTTAATTAATGGTTTGTTATTCACAATATTTGAGAAAGGTTGCGAACTCGATATATGTTGTATGACCTTTGGTCTCCCTTAAATTATATATATATATATATATATATATATATATATTTTTTTTTTTTTTTTTCCCCCTTTCTTTCTCTTTTATGGTAACCATGCCAAAGCATGAATTTTGGACTACCAAACAAGTATTGGACTTCAAGCTACTTATTTCCTTAACTTACACATTAGTTGTAATTAAGCCATAGATAAGTCTTTTGAAATTCACAGTCAAATTAAAATCCATCTTATATTGTTCTCCTAATAATTTTGTAGTATTAGATAAGTATGCCCCTTAAGATATTTGCAATTGGAAAATAAAAATTAGAAAATGGATTGAGTTTTTCACAATCATCAACTCACTTTTTATATTATGAAGGAATACTCATTGTAACCAATATGCTTTTGCCTTTTGGAAAAGTTTATATATTTTTAAACTCTAATAATGTGATTTCCAATCATTTTAAGAAAAAAGAAAAAGAAAAAAGAAAGGAACAAAAGATCAATATTAAATAAGGCCTATTGGAAAATTATCAGCTATCAACACTACGTGAATTTAGCCGACATACTAGCCAACCTAGGGACTTATTGATTGACCCTTTGCCTAGTAATTCAGTAAAAGTTTTGTCTAAAATATCTTGTAGCCAAATAACTTCAAATATAATGACTTGAAAAGATTATAAGTTGAATAATCAATTTTAAGTTGCAAATTTTTTTGTTGCCAAGGAAGATGTAGAAGTACAACGTAATGGATTATTATTTGTATGATAATTAACCAAACAATATGTTTTCAGCATTTTTCTCTAGATGAGCATATTGTTCAAATATCAATCTATTGAGAAAATTAAGGAATTGGGATCAGACCAAATAACAATTTGATTCTATAGTACAATTAAATAGCACGAATAGGTTAAATAGTTACACAATGGGATGGTTGATCTCATGTGTCCCTTTCTTCTTTAACTTTACTGCATCTTTTATTGAATAACTAGTGTGATGTCTTGAAAAATTCACAGTTATATCCTTATAAAACTACAAAGAGTAGATGATGGTTGTAGCCTAATTATTCTTTTGCCAATGTGGTTTGATTTTGTAACATGATTAATAAAAATAGATTTGTAGCCATACTAACACGAATATTGCAAGACTCAGATCTTCAATCATAAATATAAATAAAAGAGACAATAAACTAATATATGAAGTGAAATATATGATAAAACATTTGTTTCATAAAATCCTCGTCTTTCAAAAAATAGAAATATATTCAATTTGCGTTCTCAATAATTATAAAATTTAGTGAGATGATCAGTCATTGTTTCATCTCAGATTTCTCTTTTTCTTTACCTTTATTATATCTTCCATATTTAACTCAACCTAGGGAGAAAATATCTCGGGCAAAAGTAAATGCAAATCGTTAGGGATGTAAGTCTGAAACTTTTTAGTGTCAAATAGTGAAAAATTACAAAACTTGTGTATTGCTAAATATAATTCGATAAAACTACAAGGACTACTTTGCAAATAAAACACCAAGGGGTGCAATTTTAAATCCAGCTTAGACATTTTCAAATGAAAACATAAGCGCGCCTCCACTTCCCTGCCACGCCACCACCAAACACCACCAACCGCCACGGCGGCGACCGGAACACTCACTCCCTCTTGGCTTCCTAGTCTCATTGACCACCATCTCAACCTAAGGAACAGCTACTAAAGGTAATGTAAGTAAAATATATATGTTTGATAAATTAAGTAACGGTGTTGAAATATACCCTTTTTTTTTCCAAAGTCTTTGTTTTCAGTGACGGAGCTGATCAGTGGGTGCGTGGTGATAGGTGTGTTTAGAATTTTCCTTCATGTGAATGGAATTGTGGAAACATACTTAGTGTGCGGAAGTTGTTCGATGAAATGGCAATTAAAGAATAATGGTTTGTCAGAACTAGTTAGAATATGAGATGTTGGATGCGTATGTGAAATGTGGGGAGGTGAGTATGATGAAGGAGGTGTTTGTCTGATGGTGGAGACAGGTCTTCTGTCATGGAGTTTGTTGATTGATGCAAGGCGGGATTTCGGATATTTTTTAGTAACTTTGGTGATCAAGATTAGCTAAGACTAAACTCCCGAGCTATAATCTATATGTATCTGCCCCCTGGATCCATGGGTATGTTGAAGATAGGGAGTATGAGGAGGTGTTGGCTGTTTTTGATAGGATGAGGGCAGCAGGGCGGAGGGTCAATGAAAGTCTATGGTGAATGTTGTCGTGTGCGCTTCATTTGGGTTCACTTGAGTGACCATGTGTTTGAATTTGGGTAGCTTTTTACTCTAACGTTGAGGATATCTTGTCTGACTTGTATGCCAAATGTGGTGTTGTAGAAGAGGCATTGGCTGTGTGCAATGCGCTTGGGGAGAAATGTGGATGCATTGATTTCCGTCCTCAATGTCAAAGCTAACTGTGATTGAAAATGATAAAATGATTTTCTATACAAGAAAGTACCTATTTCTTATTGTCAGAATCTACATATAAAGTAGAAATATATAGATGTGATACATATGGATAATTATTCATCCCACCCCTCCCTCCCTCTTGGGGAAAGGGAGGAGGGGATAAGGAAGGGACAGTAGATTGTATTTCTTTTGACTCATCATCACTGTCATTACTGAAAACTGAAGCAACAGCTACCTTGGGCTTCTTCTTTGCAGCAGTACCGCCTAAGTTCTGCTTCACGAGGCAAACAACAAATTAGAGGAATGAATTCCGATACAAAACTAGCTTATGTTTAATGTGATCTCAAAATAAACCAGGAAAAAAAAGCTCCCTCATTTTGAGGTCCAAACTGGAAAGCTTTGATATCATTAATTAAATAGGTTTGCCATGCATTCAGATGTGTTTTGCATGCAAATATATGTATAGACAAATATATAAACACACACACACACATGAAATTACTATAATCCAAAAGCTTGAGATTTAAAAAAGACTGACTAATGTCATTCATATATTTGTGCCTCTTTCTTTCTCCTACAATCGGGGTGGGGGACTTGGTAAGTACCTTGGATGTGGCACCTTTTTCAGAGAATCCGAACTTTAAAGCTTTTCTCTGATCTTGATCAGCGACTGAAGTAGCGTTCGTTACTGCAGCTGACACTGGGGTCGTTCCAGTTTCCTCTTGTTTCTTCTGCTGCCGCTCCTGCTGCCTACGGGCATCAGCCCTGATAAAGTGTAGCAAAAGAATTTAAAAATCATTGTCACCTAAAATGACGGCAAAAATGAAGCTACTGAAGACAAAAGTTTGGGCAAGGAAGAAAGGCCTACATTTGAGCAAATTTTGCCATTTCCCTTTCTTGACGTTGTTGTTCTCTTTTTTGTCTATCATCACGACTGCTACTCCCGTGCATTTCTCTCGTGTCCCTAAAGCGCTGAAATTTCCATGCCAAGTGAATAATACATTTAGACACGGACGAAATGGAGCAATTTGCTAATCAGAGCTAATGATAATTTCTGCATTTAAGAAGCGATTCCTACCTTTCTGTGGTTGTGATCATATGAGCTTAGGTGAGCTTCAAACTCCATTGCCAACTTATATTGCTTGTTGCAGAGTTCACATTAGAACACTTTCCGTATTTCCTTCACCTCAGACTGTATTTTCTGCTCACGCTCTGCTAGAACCTGGATTTTCATAATGTGCACGAAGCAGGCAGTAAAAGCCACCAGGTAATAAAAAGTGCTGGAAATTCTCAAGATCTTCCAAACTTGATGTTCGCTTATGATATACCATTCCCGTCAAAAGACACACATATATGCTATATGCTGCCTTCTGCTATTAGATGTATGTTTCAGAAAAAGTAAAGCATCAACCCAAATTATCTACTTTGAAATCTTTGCAACTGCTAAACACACAACTTGAGTCATACCTCCCGTTTCTTTGCGAGTTCCTCAGTTTCCTCAACCTCAATATCTAACTTTCTTCGTTGGATATTTTCTTATGCTGTAAAGTAGTCATTTTCTTCTTGTTTTCCGATCCCTAATTTTGGATCTCTTATTCCATATTTTATTGGCTCGATAATCCCTTTAGAAAAAAAAGAGGAGAAAAGTAAATACAAACTGACAACATACAAACTCATCAGAATATAGATAAATAAGTCCTAAAGCAAATTAGCAGGTTTTCTTCTGTTTTAGTAAGAGAAATAGGCAACGGTAGAGAATATATCATACTGATTTAGGGCCATCGCATCCTGAATCTCCGACCTCAAACCCAACCTAAACCTCCGGGTCTTGCACTCCTCATCTGCTACAAACTCTGGTGCATATCAGGACAGTCTAGTAAAAGTGGCCTCATACTGAGCCACCGTAGCATTCCCATGAATCAAAGATAGAAACTCTGCCTCTCTCCGCTCCCGTGAAATCCCCGGGACATACTTCGCCCGTAAGGCCCTCAAAAAGGTATCCCAGACATACGGAGTACCTCTTGCCTCCCAATCGACTCTCATTGTGCGCCACTATTCTTCTGCCTCATCATCAAACAAGTAAACAACATAAGTGACTTTCCTCTCATCAGTATAGTCTAGAGGATCGAATATCTTCTCTATCTTATTGATCCATGCTTCCGCCTTCCTATCATCTGGCTCCCCCTGAAATCTCGGCAGATAATACCCCAATAATTTCTTCAGCGCACCACGCCCGTGGTAACCACCCTGAACGTTCAACAACTGAGTCTGTAATGTCTATGTTTGGGTAGCCTGCTCTGCTAGTATCTGTGCTTGCCCTACCATAATCTCTGTCATCCTATCCATGGCTGCACCAAAACGGTCATCACCCCTGTCTTGGCCCGGTGCCACATTATCCGGTGCCTCGTCAACTACCTCAGGCCTATCTCTGGTTCTAGGTCTACCAGTCATTCGACTAATTAAAGAGTTGGCACAGGTTATAGCACATAGACAGACTATAGACAATTATTAGCAAATAAACAACAACTCACGTAAAACACATAAATTACTTAAGTATCAATCACATAAATAAATTGATCACATAATCACATAGTCACTAAATCACATAATCATATTAATAATATTTCACTTTTCTTTCACTTCATACATACTTTCTTGCTAGGACCATTACCCACATTTCGAGTATACCCCGGCTGACAACTAAACATTAGCTCTGATACCACTTAATGTAATGCCCCAACTCGACCCCTCCTACGATCAGTCAGGACGCAACGGAATTTCGACAGTGTAACGACAGTAATTAAGACTCCGAGGCTCTAAATCAACCTCTTCGAAACTCATACATCCAACTCCACAATAATTCAACAATTAACAACACAACCACAATATACAATAAACACTCTTGACCATTGTATTCATAAGTTATACGCCTCTGTTCCAACATCATACATTTACTGTATAACATACATTCCTAAAATAGGTTATAACCAATCTAGTAGCCTAATCATATTCCAAAACAAGACCACTAAACTAGCAACTTTTAATCCATTATCTTTACAACATCTTATATATCATAAACTTCTAAATAAATACATATCAACTAGTTTTAATATACAATATAACAAAGTACATCATCAGATATCAAGGACAAGACTCTGGCATGTAGGACTCGTCCACATATGGCACATAATCCTCTTCTGGAGGCACATACCCGTAATTTGGATCGGTAACACCTGTATGCATGCAATAATTGAGAGTAAGCTTATATAAAACAAGCCCAGTCAAGATTCGATAGATCTCTAACCGTATTTACTATACTCCTTGAAAATCATCATTTGAGCAGTAAACACACAAAAATCATCAATAACAATATAAAAACATTAACTATAATAACCAATCAATAAAGGATACTCTAGTTGGTATAGCTCCAAACGCCATCACGATCTCAACCGTTCTTCTTGTAACTCCCCATTACTCACACACCCAAGGTACCTCTCTAGCCCCTCCCTCCATGATACCTCCGTCATACGAGCTGGGGGTAGCCTATGGTAGTCATGCCAGTTTCAACTCGACAGCTCGATGCTGCCTGGAGGTAGCACACACATACCAAGACTCAGCAATAATAATAAACATTCAATCACAGGAGGACAACCTTTTCCGTTGACTATCTCCCGGTTCATCAATAACCAATTATCACAGGAGGACAACAAAGTAGGTTGCCTATCTCCCGGTTCAACAATAATCAATCAATAATCATCAATTCAACAACATAACAACAACCAATCAATTAAACAACAAACAACTAAGTTAGATGACAAAGTAGGCCACCCAACTTAACATGCATTAGACACACAACCAAACCCTAATCTAACCATCAACAACTCACAAATCAATCACTCAAACACCACCCAAACATCCAAAGGCATAATTCAACATTTTAAAGAAAGACAACTCAAACTTCTAAAAGTCATAACTTACATTCTACTAATCTGATAACCTCCAAACCAGTTTCTAACACTCACCCACTCAATCAACAACATTCACCCCCTCGGAAACCAACCATAAACAATCCACATCAAGTCCAACAACCCTAAAACCCTAATGCATCAAGGCTGAAATTTCGGAACTTTCTCACAAATATTGCAATCAAAATTTCGGCATTACAACATTACTACCACGTGTTTAACAAACTTTTACAAACTAACAACAAGCAATTCCAACCACCACAACTCCAGATATTCAACAAATAGCCAACAACTCAACTTTTAATATCCAAAAATAAAATTCATGCTACAACGGTTCAAATCTTATATAAACACGTATAAACGATCCTTAGTATGTACTGAACAATAATATAACATCAATTTAACATTCTAACGGTACAAAATTCAATTATATGCAAAAACATAAAAATGACATTTTGGGATCTAGAATTTTTCTCTCACATTTGATGTGTTATAAAGCTAGAAAGATGCTCAATGAATGGCCAACAAGTAGAATCAAGTCTTGGATGATGAAGTTTGGCCTTGGATTGCAACTTTTAATGAAAAATTGCCTTTAAAAACTTGAAGAAAAACCTTCCCTTTTCTCCTATGGTGCTCTCGGTCTTGTGTGTGTGTGAGTGAGTGTGTTTTGTGAGCTTTCTAATGTGTGTTGATGCTAATGTATTCAAGGTCAACTAAGTTAAAATGGTCAAAGTTAGTTTCTTTAGTTTATTTTTAGTGTTGTCTTGTCTTTTAATATAGTTTCTTGACTATTTCTTGCTCAAACATTAAATTGACACTTAGACTAATTCTAGATAATTTATTTTAGGTGACAAAGAGTTTTACATTCAAACATTTCCACCCGTGTCGGCTTAAAACTTGATTTTTGCAAAAAAAAGTGAAAAAACTTTTAAAATTTCAAAATCGATTCAAAATCCGTTTTAACCAAACACGGGTCTATTAATACCCGAGGACTAGATTTTAAAACGTTTAAAATAACCCTGTAAAAATTTTAGCGGACAGGTGTTCAAAACACTATTTACTAAAACCGGCGATAAAATTTCTGATTCTGTTTTTTGATGAAAATTTCATTAATGCACATATAGCATGTATTAGGAATATAAATCATATATTTAGCACATTCTAATTCATATAACACATAAATAGGTCAAATCACGCAAATCGAGGTAAAGACAAAATATGGGGTCTCACATTCTCCCTCCCTTAAAGAAATTTTGTTCTTGAAATTCTTACTTCTTGTATAGAAAAGATCTGGGTACTACTGCTGCATCTGATCTCACCTCTCCTAAGTAGCGTCTTCAATCCCATGATGTTTCCACAATACTTTGACCATCGGAATCTTCTTCAATCTTAGTTCCCGTTCCATCTGATCAAGAATGTGAATTAGCCTCTCATCATAAGTCAGATTCTCACGAAGCTGTAACGGTTCTGGCTCTAGAATATGAGAAGGATTCAGATTATACTTCCGCAAATTAGACATATGAAAGACATTGTGGACATTAGAGAAGTTCTCCGATAAAGCCAACCGATGTGCTAACTTACCAACCCTGCCGGTAATCTCAAACGGCCCTGCAAACCTCGGACTCAGCTTACCACCTTTACCATAACGAGCAAACCCCTTTCGAGGAGATAATTTCAAGAAAACCCGATCCCCGACTGCAAACTCCAAATCCCGACGACGCTTATCAGCATAACTCTTGAATCTACTCTGCATTGTAAGCATTCTCTGCCTGATCAACTGAACATTCTTAATATTCTCTAGAAGCTTTGGCATAATAGTCGGATCAATAGTCTTCATCTCCCGTACTTCATCTCAATACAAAGGTGAACGACACTTACGGCCGTAGAGAGCTGCAAAAGGTGTCATCCCAATAGTAGCTTGATAACTATTGTTATAGGCAAACTTGACAAGTGGTAGATGTTTCTTCCAGTTCTTCCCGAAGTCCAAAACATAAGCCCTGAGCATATCTTCCAGAATCTGAATAGTCCTCTCAGACTGTCCGTCGGTTTGTGGATGATACGCTGTGCTGAAGTTTAACTGAGTACCCAAAGTCTCCTAAAGTTTTTCCCACAAACGAGAAATAAACCGATGATCTCGATCTGAGACAATACTAGTTGGAATATCGTAAAGTCTAACAATCTGATCCAAATAAAGATCTGCCAACTTTGCACCCCCTAACCTCATCGGAATGAAATGAGTTGACTTCGTCAAACGGTCTACAACAACCCAAATTGTGTCATTATCTCTCGGTGTTCTAGGCAAACTAGAGACGAAGTCCATCGTAATATGCTCCCATTTCCACTGTGGTATTGCCAACGGCTGAAGTAACCCTGCAGGTCGTTGATGTTCGGCCTTCACTCGCTGACAAGTCAAACATCTAGATACAAACTGAGCAACTTCCCTTTTCATGTTATTCCACCAATAATGTTGCTTCAAATCCCGATACATCTTGTTTCCACCGGGATGAATGGTGTACTTAGAATTATGAGCCTCCTCCAGAATACCTCGCCTCAAACTTGGTTCATCGGGAACACAAACCCTATTCCGAAACCGAAGAATAATATCTTCATGTAATTTGAAATCAGACTGATCATCCGTGATCTGATCCTTGATCTTCAGAAGTTTTGGATCAAGCTATTGAGCTTCTCTGATCTGAAACAGCAATAAAGGTTGAATACGAAGATGTGAACACATCACCCCAACCTGAGTCAACTTCGGTCTCCAATAAGTGAATTCCCCAAGAACCTCCTACTTCTTGACAGCCAAACAAGAACAACTCGCCTTACGGCTAAAAGCGTCTGCTACAACATTTGTCTTCCCAGGCAGATAACTGATAGAACAATTATAATCTCCGAGAAGTTCCATCCACCTCCGTTGACGCATATTCAACTCCTTTTGTGAGAACAAGTACTTAAGACTCTTATGATCAGTGAAAATCTCAAACTTACTGCCCCATAGATAATGAAGCCACTTTTTCAATGCGAATACAAGTGCTGTCAACTCAAGATCATGAGTCGGATAATTCACCACATACGTCTTCAATTTTCTAGAAGCATAGGCAATAACCCAACCATTCTGCATAACTACACAACCCAAGCCATCCTTGGATGCATCACTGTAGATAACCATATTATCGGTCCCCTCTGGTAAAGCAAGTACTGGAGCGGTAGTGAACCTCCTTTTCAACTCCTGAAATCCACTTTCACATTTCTCATCCCAAATAAAGCTGGTATATTTCTGAGTTAACTTAGAAAATGGCCCTGCAATCTTAGAAAAGTCCTTGACAAACCTACGGTAATAACCCGCCAAGCCAAGAAAGCTACGAACCTCCGAAACATTCTCCAGTTGTTTCCAAGACATCACCACTTCCATCTTAATGGGATCTACAAAAATACCGCTATGTGTGATAACATGGGCAAGAAAAGATATATGTTGCAGCCAAAATTTGCATTTGCTGAACTTCGCAAACAACTGATGCTCCTGTAGCTTCTGTAGGACAAGCCTTAGATGTTGTTCGTGCTCCGATTCAGACTTATAATAAACTAATATATCATCAATAAAGATTACCACGAACTGGTCCAAGTACGGCTGAAAAACCTGATGCATAAGGTCCATAAATGCTGCCGGTGCATTAGTTAATCCAAATGGCATAACAACAAACTCATAATGCCCGTATCGAGTCTTGAAAGCAGACTTCGGAACATCCTCCGTACGAATCTAAAGCTAATAATACCCCTGCCTCAAGTCAAACTTAGAGTAAACTTTGGCTCCCTGAAGTTGATCAAACAACTCGTTAATCAGTGACAAATGATACTTGTTCTTGATGGTCACCTGATTCAAACCACGATAGTCGATACATAATCTCAAGGTACCATCCTTCTTTTTCACAAATAAAACAGGTGCTCCCCAGGGTAAAGAACTCTGCTAAATGAAACCCTTCTCTAATAACTCCTGCAGCTGAGTTTTCAATTCCATAAGTTCAGATGGTGCCATCTGGTATGCTGATTTAGAAATAGGTTGAGTACCAAGAATAAGATTGATCACAAACTCCACATCTTTATCTGGCGGTAACCCTGGCAACTCCTCGGGAAATACATTTGGATATTCCCTAATAATAGGAACTTCCTCCAACTTCAACTTATCAGATGGCTTGTTGATCAAATAAGCTAGACAACCCGAACACCCCTTACTCACCAACTTAACAGCTTTAGTTGATGAGATAATAAAACTCATCTTAGCATCCTGGTTCCCCGCTACCTCAACCACTGGTTGATCTAGCAAACGAAATCATACTACTTTTGTTCTATAGTTTAGCTGAGCATCATACTTAGAAAGCCAGTCCATACCCAAGATAACATTATACTCCCAGATAGGAAATAAAATAAGGTCCGATGGAAAATCCTGACCCTTAACATGTAATTTATAGTTTTTACAAACTAAGTCAGTCACATACTTATTAGTTAAAGAAGTACTATTCTCAACCACATAAGGCAATCTTTCAGGTTGCATATTAAGACGTTGCACACAAGTAGGCGTAGCACCAAAATCAATCAACACTTTAACAAGTTGATTGAGTATAAGGAAGTTACCTTCCACAACAGCCGTATCCTCAGGTGCCTTCTCTAAATCAACTACGTAGGCCCGAGCTTGAACCCGCTGCTGTTGGGTGTAATATTGATATGTTATTTCAACACCTTTTCACTTAAACTTTGTTAGTTTTTTAGTAAGTTTTGAGCAATTTGATTGGTTTCATGTTTGTTTTGCAATATAGGTTAATTATATGAAGAATCATGAGTTTTGAGGCAAAGATTGAAGAGGAATTGCAAAGGATTGGATTTTATGCAACTTGTGGGTAAATTGCTGAAAATTAAAGTAGCGCAGTCATAGCGCAGCTGCGCAGTATTGCAGGATTTTTAAGGGTAATTTTGTAAAAATGCTTGAAAAGAAGAAACCCTATGTTAAGGGAGAAGGAAATAGACGTTTAGGAGAGCTTTTGGAGGCAGCCATCAAGAGGGGAGAGAAAGCAACGTTCCAGAGGGAGAAAAAGAGGGGATTCATGAGTTAAAGACGGATGAACGATCCAGAGACGGACTTCTGCCCCAATTCTTCTCCAAATCCTAGTTTTCTCTATTTCTCTTATCATGTTTTACGTTACAATTGGAATTTTATTTATTTTCATGATTATGTTCTAAGCTATTTTTCTAGGGCTACGATGTAGCCGGATTATGAATATTTGATACTTTTGGTTTTAATTAATTGATGAACTATTCCATATTTGCGTTGAGTATTTTATGCTGAGGTTAATGCTTGTGGTTTCCTGATCAACAATTACATGAGTTGTGATTTAGTTTGAGACTGAGAAGTGATAACTAAATTAGACCACGTATAAAATACCATTAAATCGTCATAAGCCAGAGATAGTTATGAGATCTAGTGTAGCATTTGAATTTCTAGGGCTTAAAGCGTTCCATAACTTCACAGTTATCACAGAGATGTAGTTAGCTTGCTTATTGGGATAGGTTATTGATGCTTGAGAAAGATTAATATCTACCTTAGCGAAATTGCTGGCAACGTAAGGAATAGGTTTCAATTGATTTAGATCAATAGTTTCAAATATGATTAATCTTGGTGAAATCGGATCCCCTAGAGCATTTTAATTCTTGATTTATCCTCTTTAGTAATTTCTTATTTGCTTTAGTTGTTAATTCCAAAAGTACTTTATTTATTAGTTTTTACTCACAATCTCTCATATTTGATTGTCGGAATAAAGTTAAAGCTAAATTAATTTCGGTAGTTATTACAGTCCTCGTGGGAACGATCTTTACTTATCACTTTATTACTTGTTGTGATACGTGCACTTGCGTTAGAATTCACACAACAAGTTTTTGGCGCCGTTGCCGAGGACTGTGTCAATTATTAATATCGATACCAAATAGCTTTGATTTTACTTTGGATTTTATTTTATTTTGTTTTTGATTTCTTATTTTGTGTTGTTTGCATTTCAGAAACATCTTTTTTCTAGGTGTATGCGAAAGTTGGGAAGTAGTTCTTTGCTGCCTTTTGATCCTGAGATAGAACGAATCTGTAGGAAGAACAGAAAGGAAAAAAGAGCTACTATCCACCAATTGCAGAAAAACATGGCTGAAATAGTACAAGCACAAGAAGGAAATAACCAGGAAAATCCGCCTAGAATACTACGAGAGTATGCATTACCACCTACTGTAATTCAACCTGTGATTAGAAGGCCAGCAATTCAGGCGAATGATTTTGACTTGAAGACAGTGACGTTACGATTGATTCAGAATATTCAGTTCCATGGACTTCCTTCTGAAGATCCTAACCAGCACATTGTGAATTTTCTAGAAGTCTGTAGAACAGTTAAATACAATAGAGTCACTGATGAAGCTCTGCGTCTTCGCTTGTTTCCTTTCTCTTTAAGGGATCAAGCTAAGGAATGGTTGAACTCGTTGCCTTCGGATTCAATCACTACTTGGGAGGATTTGGTGCACAAGTTTTTGTCAAGATTTTTCCCACCTGGAAAGACAGCGAAGCTGCGCATAGAGATTAATAATTTTGCGCAACATGAAGGAGAAACTCTATGTGAAGCGTGGAAAAGGTATAAGGCATTGCTAAGGAAGTGTCCTAATCATGGTATACCCAGGTGGATGCAAGTTCACAATTTTTACAATGGGTTAATTAGCTCCACAAGAACTTTGATTGATGCATCTACAGGAGGAGCTTTAATGAACAAGACAGCAGATGAAGCTTATGCGTTGCTAGAGGATATTGTTTTGAACCACCAACAGTGGTCAAATGAGAGAGTCGCACCAAAGAAGACATCTGGGATTCATGAGATTGATGCCATAACCGCCTTGACAGTGAAAATTGACAATCTCGCGAAACAGTTACAAAATAATCAAATGACTGCTAATGTTGTTCAGGCAACAGTGGTGTGTGAGTTTTGTTGTGGTTCACATTATAGTGCAGAATGTCAAGTTGGAAATCCATTTGCGCAAGGCACAGCAGAACAAGCACAGTATGTGGGGAATTTTAATGGGCAGCAGCACAATCCGTACTCTAACATATATAATCCAGCATGGCGTAATCATCCGAATTTCTCCTGGAGAAATAATCAAAATGTGTTGCAGCCTGAGCAGAATAACCCACCACCAGAGAAGAAGGTGAACTTGGAGGATGCATTGGCTCAGTTGGCGACTTCGCAGACTCAATTCATGAATGAAACAAGGACAAATTTCCAGAATCAATCCGCACAAATCAGAAACCTAGAGATGCAGTTGAGCCAAATGGCTACGATGTTCTCTGAAAGGCAACAAGGAAACTTACCTAGTACTTCTGAGGTGAATCCTAGAAAAGATGGCATGGAGCATTGCAAAGCGATCACCTTGAGAAGTGGTAAAGAGTTAGAGGAGCCAGTGAGAGCCAAGAAGGTTGAGAAAGGTGAAGCAAAAAATGAGGAGAAAAATGAAGAGAAAACAAAAGAATAGTCACAACCTCCTCAAGAACCAATCTGAAAGTTCATTTTCCACAACGCTTGAAGAAAAATAAGTTTGATAAGCAATTTGCTAAATTTCTTAAAGTCTTCAAGAAACTTCACATCAATATTCCATTCGTGGATGCACTTGAACAGATGCCTAGTTATGTGAAGTTCATGAAGGATATCCTTTCAAATAAGAGGAGCTTGGAGATTATGAGACAGTTGCACTAACTGAGGAGTGTAACGCCATTCAACAGAAGAAGCTACCACAAAAGCTCAAAGATCCAGGGAGTTTTACTATTCCATGTGAAATTGGCAATGTTGTTTTTGAGCGAGCTTTGTGTGATTTAGGTGTTAGTATTAATTTAATGCCTTTGTCTATTTTCAGGAAGCTTGGTTTAGGAGAGGCAAGATCTACAACTATTACACTACAGTTAGCTGATCGTTCGCTAAAGCACCCCAGAGGAGTTATTGAAGATGTGCTAGTCAAAGTTGATAAATTCATCTTTCCTGCAGATTTCATAGTGCTTGATATGGAGGAAGACAAGGAAATTCCTATCATTCTGGGAAGACCTTTCCTTGCAACTGGAGGAGCACTTATTGATGTTCGAAAGGTTGAGCTTAGGTTGCGAGTACAAGATGAAGAGGTAACCTTTAATGTGTTCAAAGCGTACAAGTACCCAGAAGCTAGCGATAGTTGTTTGCGCATTGATGTCGTAAAAGCTATAGTGTCTAACCATGGGGGTCAATTGGATCCCTTGGAAGCTAGCTTGTTACAAGATGATTCTTTTGTTCCAATGGGATTGGAGCACAAAGAATATTGGGCGACTAAACAACAAAATATGGGTGTGCAAGCAATGGGTGAAAAAGAATTGCTACACTTGAATGAGTTGGAAGAATTAAGTGATGAAGTGAATGAGAAAGCAAGAAGTTACAAGGAGATGACAAAAGAGTGGCACGACAAACCCATTTCGGGAAAAGATTTCTCTCCTGGGCAACAAGTACTTTTTCATAAACCAAGGATTCCTGAAAAACAAAAATCAAGATGGTCTGGCCCTTTTGTTGTAACGAAGGTGTTTCCCTATGGAGCTATTGAAATAAACCATTCAGAGAAAGGAACATTCAAGGTCAACGAACAACGGTTGAAGACTTATTGGGATAATGAGTTTAATAAGCATAAGACTATTGTCCACCTCAATTTGTCGTGAAAAATTACTCCGTCGGGCTATCGACGTTAAAACAAGCGCTTTTCGGGAGGCAACCCGAAGTTTCTTACTTTTTCTTGATTTAATAGCTAGTTGTTTTTAGTTAATTTTTGAGTTATAGTTGTCGTAGTTAATTGTTGATTTTTATTGTCATGATAGGTTCAAGACTAAGTTTAGGGGAAGCCAAGGCAAGGAGAGGTTCTACCAAGTTATTTATATGAGAAAATTGGGAGAAATTCGTGTTTGGAGTGAAGAGGTTGCGTGCATGGAAGAGGAAAACAAGAAGAAATAATGTTGTGCAGTAGCGCTGTTGCGCTAAATTCTAGCGCAGTTGCGCTGGCATCCTTAAAAGTTACGTTTTTGCAATAGCGCTATTGCGTTAAAAAATTAAACTCTTCAAAGGCAAGAGTTCAAGGTCGTCTAGAAATGGAGATGATATGAGCAAAGATGACTTCGTGAAGGCTCCCATACCACTGAGAAGTGGAAAAATGTAGTTGTTGCCAACTAGAAGTACGAAAACGGGGAAGGCTTACTGTGGATACCTATAAAAAATTCAAGTGGCTGAAGCTGAAGCAAAGGTATACACGTCCATCTACTACTAGATTACATTCGCTAAGTCTCACAAGCTGTAATTTGTTGTTAGTATTTGTAAGGTTTCCTAGTTTGTGAATTGCATAATTATGGATTGAATAATGTGAATAAAGTTTTGTTCATGACACTACAAAAAAAACTGCTTTCTGCGACGAGTTGTCGCCATTTTGTCACCAACTTGGCGATGGTTTAGAGACGGAGTAAGATGTCGCCACTTTAGTGACAATTTTGCCACGTTTTGGAGACGACTTACATATGCCGTCCCCACGTCGTCGCCAATTGGCGACAATATGGTGACGACATCATATGCGGTCTCCAAAAGTGACCATATAGTGACTACTTGGTGACAGATAATGACATGTTGTCTCTATGCCGTCCCTACGTCGTCGCCAATTGGCGACAATATGGTGACAACATCATATGCGGTCTTCAAAAGTGACCATATGGTGACTACTTGGTGACAGATAATGACATGTTGTCTCCATGCCGTTGCCAAGTGGCCACAAGTTGGAGACGGTCCACAAAACGTGTCATATATTTAGTCACCCTGCCGTCACCAAAAATTTATAATTAAAGATTGATGAATTATTTTAATGTAATAATTATACATATAAGTAGTGACTACTAATTTTTCGTCTTATAATGTCATGAATTATAAGTAAGTCGTCCACATTTAGGGCTTTAATTGTAACGATAAGTTATTCATCATTACTTATAAAACAAAATATGTCTTTTATTATAAATAAAAACATATTTACAGCCTTCGAACAATTAATGGGACACATTATTGTCTCTGTGAAGAACAACTTATATTAACAATTAGTTCTTCGAAATCAACAAAACGGAATTAAAATTAAGATTTTTTATTATAAGAGTTAAATTATTACAAACATAAACTTAATTTTACATTCATAATTAATAAAGGATTACATATCATCCTTTATTAATACAGCAACAAAACGATTAAAAAGGAAACATAATTAAAATATTACAAATTGTGTGCACGAAATACATAAACACACCAACTTAATACCTAACATAGTACATCGTGATCACTAAAACATAACAACCAGACACTACACATCAGGTAGAAGAACGCAATAACATTGTTACAGATTGTAACAAATAGTACTAATGCCGATGTTTCCAATATGATAAAAAGATATAAATATTATTTAAAAACGTTTGGGCAATAGATCCGTAGCATGTCGTCTTGAACTTTTTGGACTACTTGGGCATTAAAAATGTATCCATCGTATTTTGGCGGAGCATTTAGATCAAGTTGGGGTTTAACGTATTTGCTGTAATTTGGATACGGTTTCATCGTATCCACCTCTTCATCTTTTGTTGGTCTTGGAAGAGAATCTGAGTGGTGTTGTTGATCCTTACTCATCCTTGAAACAAATTAACTGCAATCTATTTTTTGAAAATTCGAGACGGTGTGAGAAAGCACACTTCTGAGTGCTATATATAGGAAACAAGTAATTGAATTATGTAGAGACTACTTGATGACAGTAGCGAGACACCCCAGCATTTTATAATATGTTAAGGTATGCACGAATGATTCGCAGTCACGTGGCTGCGTACCATTCGTCTTCCATAGGTCAAATAATTTGGGACATGGCGTGCACGCTATTTTCGAGAATGAAAAGTTGTTGAATCCATCTACCTTGCGAACCGGGGCCTTGCCAATTCAATTTCCTGCTGCCCCGTGGTATAGTACACCATGTTCTTATCATACGCATGATTCGCGGCCACGTGGCTGCGTACCATTCGTCTGCCATGGGTCAAATAATAAGGGACATGGCGTGCACGCTATTTTCGATGTTGAAAAGTTGCTGAATCCATCTACCTTGCGAACGGGGGCCCTGCCAATTCAATTTCCTTATGCCCCGTGGTAAAGTACACCATGTTCCTATAATATGCATGATTCGCGACCACGTGGCTGTGTACCATTCGTCTTCCATGGGTCAAATAATTGGGGACTTGACGTTCCCGCTACTAGAATGAGATTTAAAAGCATTTGAATTATTAATGAATTAACTTCATCTACATTATATATTTATAAAAAATTTATAAATATTCGTTTTCAAAAAATTTAAATTACTAATTCAACTACGTATTAGTTTGATAAATTGAGGTACACAATTGAAATTAAGGATGTATATTAACATGTTATTTTATAATTTATACCAATATATTATAAAATATCAAATATTAAATAATTATAACCAAAAATTGAAAAAAAAAGGAAAACCAAACGATTGGCGACGGCCTAATCCGTCTCCAGAAAATGGAGACGGCCTGGTTCGTCTCCATTTCTCCTCAATGGAGATTGGACCTGTCCAGGTACAGTCTCCATTTTGGAGACGGACAGTGGCCATCTCCAAAATAGAGACTGGAACTAGACCAAGTTCAGTCTCCATTTTGGAGACAACTTGGTCCGCCTCCATTTTGGAGACAGACAGGGGCCGTCTCCAATATGGAGAGCCCACTCTCCATTGAGGAGATGGCCTGGAGATTGGAACTGGACCAGGTCCAGTCTCCATTTTGGAGACAGCCTGGTCCGTCTCCATTTTGAAGACGGACAGTGGTCGTCTCCAAAATGGAGTGCCCAGTCACCATTGAGGAGACGGCCTTGTCTGTCTCCAAAATGGAGACGGACAGTGGCCGTCTCCAAAATGGAGTGCCCGGTCTCCATTGAGGAGGCGGCCCAGGTCCTCAATGGAGACTGAAACTGGACCAGGTACGGAGACAGCCTTGTCTGTCTCCAAAATAGAGACGGACAGTGGCCGTCTTCAAAATGGAATGCCCGGTCTCCATTGAAGAGATGGCCCAGGCCATCTCCTCAATGGAGACTAGACTCGATCCAGTCTCCATTTTGGAGACGGACAATGTCGTCTCCAAAATGGAGAGCCCAGTCCAGGTTGTCTTCTCTTGGAGACATTTTGGAAACGGCCTGATACGTCTCCACGGACCAAGCCGTCTCTATGGGGACCCGTCCAATCGGGTCCCTAAACTCTGGGCGATGGCCTAGTTAGTCACTGGGCCGTCACCATGGGGAACCAGCTATTAAAGGAAAACCAATTACAAAGGGCAGCAGCTGCCTTCTTGTAATTCAAAAAAAAATAAATCAAAGTGCCCCCACCCCCAGCTAAAAAATGCAGAACAACACACATCCCTCCCCCCCCCCTCCCCCCCCCCCCCCCCCCCCCCCACTCTCACCCTTACCCTCACCCACCCCCATTGCATTATCATTTGCTGCCCTCTTGTGATTCAAAAAAAAAACAAACAAACAAACAAACTGTCCCCCACCCCAGCTTTCCTCCCCACCCCCACCCCTACCCCTCAACACCCTATCTTGCCTTGAAGATTAGGTAAAATCCGAAAATTTAGTGTTATTTTTTTTCTTTTGCAATGTATGTATATATACATATATATATATATGTACTATATGTATATGTATGTATATATATGTGTATATATACATTTATATAATGTGTTTGATTTTTTTATTAAATATATCATTCTATTTATGTCCTTTTTTTGTATAATTTATGTGTTGAAAGTTAGTTTAGTTTATGGGTTTAGTTTTCTGTTTTTTTTTTCTAGTTTTATTTTTTTTTTCAATTTTCGGTATTTAATTTAATTTATTTAATAAAATTGTGTCTTTAATTTACCAATACTTTGTTATGGCAATATTTTTTTTATTTCTAATTTTTTTTCGTTTTTCGGTTTTAAATATATTTTTTTTTTTGCCAAAAATACATTGTGTTAATTTAATGAATATTTTTTTATTATACATTGTATTTTTAATTTTTGTGTTGATATTTAGATTATTTTTAACGTTCAATTTTCAATTTTTTTTCCTACTTTTTATAAATATTTTTTTCAATTTTCAGTATTTTCTTTATTTTATATAATAAAATTATGTTTTAATTTACCAAAACTTTGGTTGAGCAATATTTCTGTAATTTATTTCTGATTTTTTTTATTTTTTTTTATTTAATTTTTTTTTTGCCAAAAATATATTGTATTTTTTTTATTAATACAATGTGTTTGGCTTTTCTTTGGAAGGTTTGGGGCTTTAGATATTTGGATGCGACTTATCTAGTTTCAATCGGCTCAGGTGAGTTTGATGATTGTACAAGTTGGAAGTTTTACAATAAATTTATTTGTAATTGTAAATTCGTTTAATTAAATTAAAGTTATTGTGATTATTTGTTATGTATTTGATTTTGTACATTATGATAATTGAGTTGAAAGTGTATTGTGAAGATGATGTTTGTGTAAATGGATGAAGGGGTGTTTTGTTGTTGGTGGAGAATTGGTTTTTTGCAGTTGTATTAAGATGTTTAAGTAAAGTTAAGTTCACTCAAGTGAGAAATTCAAGTTGATTAACAAGTAAGAATACCGATTTGATCTTCCGTGTCTGTCTTGACAATTAAGTAAATTAAATTAGATTAGACGGTTGCCATGATAGTATGATATGTTGACTAATTTAATAAGTAATTAAAGTTAAGATAATGGAATAAGTAATTAAATAATTTAGCTTAATAAATTAAGTTAATTAATAAGTAATAAACATAGATAATTTAATTTAATAAGTTTAGCAAGACAAATTAATATGTTATGTTAACAAACTCAGATAAGTAAGATAAGTAATTTAGTATGTAAGAAGTATAGGTTAAGTAGTTCATTTAGATGCTCTTTCACTTAAGAAGTATAGGTCTTGCATGTATATGTGTTGGTTGACCAATTGTATTTTGAAGTTATAGATTGTATGGATTGTTACGTCGTAGTACGTGTTGTAATTACTCTAATTATATACTATGTGTTTTAATTATCTTCAATGCTTGGTTTTGTTAATGAATGTTTGATGGTGGACTTTAAATACTAGAAAGTAACATAGATTAGATTAGAGTGATAAGATAAGTATGAAAAAACTCAAATTTAGTCCCTATTGTTTGCAAAAAAAATTAGTTTATTCCATATTGTTTAAAATGTCTAAATATAGTCTATATTGTTGGCTGAAAAGTTTCAATTTATTCCCTAATGTTTAAAGTTATCAATTGCGTCCCTATTGTTTTGATTATTCTTAACAAAATTTCAGTTTTGTCCTTGGATAATATAGACGAATTTAAAATTGTAATAAAATAATTTGGACAACATTGACACTTTTTAAAAATAATAGGGACGTTATATTTACTTTTTGAAAAACATGTTGAGACTAAATTGAGACATTTTAAACAATATAATAAATTAAAATTTTTGGTTAAACAATAAGTACTAAATTGAGACATTTTAAATATAGGGACTAAATGTAGAATTTTCCCTGATATGTACTACTATTTGCATTTAGAAGAAGTTCATTTAAGATTACGTTAATAGTTTAACTTAAGCTAATTTAAGAAGTTAACTTAAGATATAAGTAGTTAATTTGTTGCAATTAAGATCTTTATCTACATGGATCTTGGTGAAATAAACTATGTTATATATATTAAGCATAAATGCATTTATTACACATAATGTTACATAGGAAAAGGTCCGTGTAACTGTTGTGGTCCCACAATTATGCTCTAAATGTAACGAAACATCAATAAGTCATTTATTGATTATGTTAAATATTACATAGGAAATTTTTGTTCGATATGGATACAAGTCGTGAATGGATGTATCATCGCCACGATACTGACGGACATCTTAATGAGGCATTTGTTATTGGTGTACACGAATTCGTAGATTTCGCACGTGGTCAAAGATATTACATGGATGGTGAAAAAATAAGATGCCCGTGTGCCAAATGCAAAAATCACAGTTTTGAAAAATCAGAGGAGGTTATACTTCATTTTTACAGGAAGGGTTTCCTGGTAAACTACTATAAATGGACTGAACACGGGGAAGATATGTCAAATAATTGTAATATACATACGTCCAATCTTCAAAATAATGATTACAACGAGATGATAAAAGAAAGAAATAACTATAGGACAATGGTATTTGATGATGTTGGTCCGGAATGGTATGGTAATGAAAACTTTTATACAGAAGAACCTAACATTGAAGCACAACAGTTTTTTGAGTTGTTGAAGGCTGCTGATTTATCATTGTATGAAGGTTGTGAAAACTTGACGCAGTTATCTGCTGTGTCTCGTTACATGAATGTCAAGGCCTAGCATAACATGAGCGAACTATACTTTAACACAATGATTGAAACAGTTAGGGATTCGTTGTCGAATACGCATATGATGCCTGAAAACTTTTATAGGTGTAAGCAATTAATTAGACCCTTGGGACTAAGATATGTGAAGATTGATGTTTGTGTAAATAGTTGTACCTTATTCTACAATGACAGAAAACACCTGGATTCTTGTCCGCGTTGTCATCACCGACGTTTCAAACCAACAACACATGGTTCAAAACGGAGTAAATTGAAACCATATCAACAATTACAGTTTTTCCCATTGACTCCAAGGTTGAAAACTCTATACATGTCAAAGGTGACAGCTGAGCACATGCAGTGGCACAAGAATCACCAGGTTGAGGAAGGAAAATTTTGTCATCCCTCTGACGCTGTGGGATGGAAATATTTCGATAGTATATATCCTGAATTTGCATATGAACCCAGGAATGTTCGCTTTGGTTTGTGCTCAGATGGTTTTAATCTGTTCAGTTCAAATGCGAAACCTTATTCTTGTTGGCCGGTCATTTTAACACCATACAATTTGCCACCGTGGATATGCATGAAAGATCCTTTCATATTTTTAACCCTGCTTATCCCAGGTCCCAAGAATCCTGGGAAGAATATTGATGTGTACCTAGAGCCTCTGATCAAAGAATTGCAAAATCTATGGTTGGAAGTTGCACCTTGTTATGATGTTGCCACAAACAAAAATTTTATGTTAAGGGCTGTTTTGATGTGGACAATAAATGATTTCCCAGCATATGGTATGTTGTTTGGATGGAGCACACATGGAAAGCTGGCATGCCCATATTGTATGGATAAGTGTAAAGCATTTCGATTACCAGCAGGTAGAAAAAATTCTTTCTTTGATTGTCATCGTCAGTTCTTACCATTGAATAGTGCATTAAGGCGTGACAAAACGAATTTTATCAAAGGTAGAGTTGAAACTGATCCGGCACTGCCAAGATTAGATAGTATGCAGTTGTGGGAACTAGTGAAAGATTACCCAAAAATAAATGACATGAGAAAAAGAAAACTATACGGTTTTGGGGATTGGCACAATTGGACGAAGAGAAGTATTTTCTGGGACTTGTCTTACTGGAAGACACATCTTGTCCGACACAATTTGGATGTGATGCATATTGAAAAAAATGTGTTTGATAATGTTTTCAACACGGTGATGGCGGTCAAGGGTAAGACAAAAGATAACCTCAAAGCTAAAGTTGATGTATCAACCTTTTGTGACCGTCCAGAATTATGCGGTCAGCATGAATTAAAGATGGATGTTTACACACTTCCTGTTAATAAAAGGAAAGCATTGCTTGAATGGGTTAGAGACCTACAACTCCCTGATGGATATGTTTCTAATTTATCTCGATGTGTGGACATGAAAGAATTGAAGATGTCACACATGAAGAGTCACGATTGTTATGTATTTATGGAGAGATTACTTCCGATTGCTTTATGTGAGCTACTACTGAAACATGTTTGGCAAGTTTTTGCCAAACTAAGTTTATTCTTTACCAATCTATGTTGCATAACTCTTCAAAGGACCGATTTGGAAAGGAAGCACGAAAATATTGTCATCACACTTTACAATTTGGAAAAGATGTAACCCCCTTAGTTCTTCAATTCGATGGAGCATTTGACAATTCACTTGGTATATGAAGCCATTTGAGGTGGTCCGGTACAATATCGCTGGATGTATCCGTTCGAGAGGTTTTTGCAAAGATTGAAACGGAAGATAAAGAATAAAGCACACGTTGAAGGATCAATTTGTGAAGTTTATCACATTCTCGAAACATCAACATTGTGTTCTTATTATTTTGAACCATACATGGGTACCAGAACAAGAAGTATTTCGCGGAATAACCAATACAACGAGGTGACATACCCTGATGGTTGTTTATCTATATTTACTTACCTGGGATGTCCAATTGGGAAGGAAACAGAACGAAACTTAAATGATCAAGAACTACATGCGGCACACATTTATGTTTTGACCAATTGTCGAGAAGTTTCCCCCTATATCTGGTACGAATAAGTATATTATTTGAAAATTGGAACTCACAATTCCTCATACACTTAACTACATGATTTACCCGACACATTTTATTTTTTTTCCACAGCACGTTCGAGGAATATCTTCGCCAAAACTATCCCGAATTGTGTTCGACAAAAATTCAATATGAAGTGTATAACAATTTTCCGATGTGTTTATATCACCATGTAAGTATATGTTAAGAAGTGTAATTGGTGTTAAATTAATGAGTTCATTTAACTTTGCATAATAACCTTATTATGCAATTTGCAGTTGATAGACACTAATGGCATTGATGATCGTGTAAAATGTCTTTCAATGTGGCCTAGTAGACGGGTTCACAATTGGTCAAGATACTTGGTCAATGGTTATCGGTTTCATACATTAAATTTTGGGAAGATAAAATTAACATACAATAGTGGAGTGTTTGTTAAAGGGATAAATGATAGTAATACTAAGGATGTTGGATACTATGGAGTGTTGAACGACATTATTGAACTTGAATATCATAATCCAACATTGCAATATACAAGGGTCGTTCTTTTCAAGTGTGACTGGTATGATTCCACAAAGGACAGAGGGGTGAAGTATCATCTAAAGACCAGACATATTGAAGTGAACGTTAAGAGAAAGTATTAAAAATATGAATCGTTTGTTTTGGCTGAACAAGCACAACAAGTGTACTACTGTAAATACCCAGGAGCGAAAAGGGATCGAATGGATTGGTGGGCTGTGGTTAAAATCCATCCAAGAAATTTATATGACCTATCAAGACAACAGAGTGTAGGAGAAGAAGAAATAGCTTTTCAGTCAGATGACATGAATGTGGCCGAAGTACAGCCAACTAATGCTAGTTTACCTCCACTTTGTCATGCATCGGGTGACAACATAGAAATATCATACGAAGATATTAATGATTTACATGCTCAACTTGATGCTCAAGAAGAGGACGAGGAGATTGAAGAAGAAGAAGAAGATTATGATGATGATGATGATGATAATTCACAAGACAAAGATGAAGAAGATGATGATGATGATGATGACGGTGATGATAATGACGCTCATGATGACGAAGAAGATGATACTTAGTTTGGATATTATGTAACAATCATGTTGATGTATACGACTTATTTACGGATGACATTTAAAAATTATAATTCAATTAACGGAACATGTGTATGTGTGTATTAATGTGTGTAGCACTGACATTTAATTCCTTATGTGTATTTGTTGGGGAACAGAGATGGCTGCAGGCAAAGATAACTCTTCAGGAGGAATTAGACGATTCCTGGGGATAGGGTTAGGTCGTGGTAGTACAGGGTGGACGTACATCCAGTACGTCCACCGGTGGATATCAATCGACTGGTCGTGGGTCGACAGGAGCACCGAACTCAGTAGGTCGTAGGTCGACAAGAGCACTGCATTCAGTTGGTCATGGGTCCATAGGAGCACCGCAATCGGTTGGTCATGGGTCTTCTGTCGGTCAGCCGTCGATGGGTCGTGCCTCATCGTCATCATTAGTAGGTTTAGAGCACACGATTCCACACATATCGTATCCCTCACAACAAAGGGTACATACTCATACTAGCACGTTTGGAGGGCCTATTGATGTTGCATCAGGCTAGGTGCCTTTGCACGTTCCATTACCACCACATGAGAGGTCTACACCTTCCACTTCATCGTCCGGTTTGAGACAAGGTTTAGAGGATTTACACGTAAACATTGATGGCACGACTGCGCCCGACCCTATACCTCAATCCACACCAATTCCTGAACAACCTGAGTCATCTACAGCAGCTCAAGAACGACCTGCTGGGATAGAGCCATGGCAATATTATGGGTTCTCGTCGCACGATGCCTACGTCACGTGGCAGGTTGACAGACAAACACATTTGATATTTGACGGTGGTGGGTAAGTATTTGATTTTGTATTTTTTCCATGGTTAACCTTATCCCAATGCTCCCCCTATATTATGGCTGTTTAATATCCTATTATTTGTTTTCTTCATGTTTAGTTGGACACCGTACGCAGCAATAAGAGAAGTCACTAGAGCAATCAACGCCGGGTATTCTTAGCCTTGGGGGAGTTGGATTGAGGTCCCCTATGATGTTAGGGATATGTGGTTCGCTAATTTTCAAGTATGATAAATAAGTGTTTATATATTTTATGTAATGATATTTGTTATAATCAATGAGTTGAATACTGTTGAAATAATATGTTATATGCATTAATTTATGGCTGCAGAGGGTCTACAAGTGGTACCCAAGTGAGGAAGCAGCGCTTCGCCGAATGTTTGATTCGAAAGTTGGATCTTGTATACGTGACCTCCTTAATAAAGGACGAATGCGTAATAAGAAGCCGAGGTGGGTGGGCGATGGCGCGTGGGATCAGTTGAAAGAAAAGTGGGAAACCCCTGAATGGAAGGCAATTTCACAGCGAAATTCGAATAACCGACTGCATCGGCCATCTCCACATCATTTAGGACCTATCCCCTATGAAGAGGCTGCAAGGAGATTGGTATGTAAGTAGGAAAATGTAATGAACAAAATGTCGTAATTAAATTCAATTATATAACCTATCATAAATGTTTTTGTAGTTATGTTTTCGTATTTTAATAATTTGTAGGCAGAAGAACGGGGGGCACCAGTGACTAGGGCTGATGTTTTTGCAAGGGCTCATCGCAAGGGCCCAGACGGGCCATTCACAGACCTTAGGGCAGAACAGACCATGGTATGTACAAGTTATTGCTAATAGAAAAAAAATAGGGATATATATATATATATATATTTACCAACGAAATTTCTAAAATCATTAAGTCAGATGCTCTGTCGTACAGGCTGATTATGATGAACTGGTGCAGCAGACAACTGTTTCTTCCGAGTCCGATTCAACAGCGACACCGATAGACTATGATGCATTCTTCCTGCAGGTTGTGGGCAAACCAAATAGAGGGCGCATATATGGGGTTGGGTCTTCTGGTTCAGTGTCTTCTACACACCACAACCCAATAGGCAGATGCCAGATCACAGAGATAGAGATACATCAGGCTGTTGCTCGGGCGACGACAACATTGAATGAGAAGCTCGATCTACACATCTCAGAGAATGAGGAGTTGCGTAAAGTGCAACAAGAACACACTGAGCGGATTGAATGACTTCAAGAAGAACACAATGCTGAACTTCCAGAACTGCGTGCACAGATCGCACTACTGACAAAGATGATGATGAAGTCACCTGCTCATCAGGATCCGTCTCAACCCAATGATGGAAATGAAGAATAGTTTCATGTTTTTTTGTTATGTTAATATGTGCAATGAGTGTGTTAAATTATGTTTAGGATTTGTTTACTTTATTAATGGTCTGATACAATATAGTTTTCAATATGAATTAAATATAATTTATATTATATGAATGTGCATTATATCTTCATTTAATAAACAAATAATTAATAAAAACTAGAGATTTAAAGGTTTTATTTAAAAAACAAAAAATTAAATTAAATTTCGAGATTTGCAATTTTGGTGACGACTTTGAGACGGATTGGAGACACTATGTTTTTCAAGACTACTTGGAGACGGAATGTAGAGTTTATGTTTTGGAAACGGCGTGGAGACACTATGTTTTTGACGATTACTTGGAGACGGATTAGAGACACTATTTTTTGAAGCCGACGTGGAGACGGAATGGAGACACTATTTTTTGGAGACGACGTGGAGACCAATTAGAGATACTATTTGTTGGAGACGACGTGGAGACAGAATGGAGACACTATTTTTTGGAGACGACGTGGAGACGGAATAGAGACAAAGAGCTTTTGGCAACGGTGTGGAGATGATATTTTTGGGACACGATTCGAAGACGAATTTGGAGACGACTAAAACGCCGTGGCCAAAAGCGATGATATGGCGACGGGGAGACAACTTGGCGATGTTACTTTTGGCGACAGCCAATATTTATCTCCATGCCGTTGCCAACCATCGCCAATACCTATTTGGCAACGACATGGAGACGACTTTGGTGGTCGCCTAAAGCAGTTTGTTTTGTAGTGTGAATTCTTGAGCTTGCATGGAAATGGAGATGATATGATCCTTCAAAGCTAGGGCCTACTCCATATTAGAATCAGATGGTTATGGTCTTTATTTGGAAAAGTAACGCTTTACTTGTGGAAAGTTTTTCCAAACAGGCATCAGACCCTTCCAGTTATAAGTAGGGAATAAGTTGTACATATGTATGAGCTAGACTCACTTTATGTTAGAGCCAGATGGATCTGGATACATTTGGAAGAGTGACCCTTTACTTGACGTTAAAGAATTTGATATGGGGTGATGAATTTAGCAAGGGTATAATGAGCATTTGATTATTAAGGGCTTATTTACAAGGTCTCCGACTTGGCCAAGTTCCTCGAGGATAGTGAAAGAAGCTAATGTAGCCCACTCTATCTGTGGGGCATATAGATGCCAGATCCATAGGAATACCCGAGGAGCTCATAAACCGTCTAAAAAATAATACACGTGGTACCGCTTCTTATTGGTGGAACTAGTGTATATATGATTGCACATATTCCAAGGAAAGTAACTGCTATTCTATATACCCACTTTATATATTTGATTTAATTATCTTGACCTTGCTAACTTAAGTATCAAAGGGATCTCTCAGGCACAACTCTGAGATGCCTTGTTTTGCAATAAACTTCTAGCAAAGAAGACTGCAATACGAAGATTCATACCTTAATAGTAATAATTGTACCTCGTTCGGTGTAGGCTATCAGTAATGAAATGGTTTACTCTATCCAATCCGCTTATCAGGAGTAGTCCCAAAAAAATTAGTTTATTACCTGATTCGAATTCGCTTACGCCCCAAACATTCTATCACTAAACTAATCCTTGGGTTTAACTATTGGCTACTAATTGGTTATCTGAGAGAACACTTCTATTAACAACAAAAACATAATGGAAAATAGATCACGCCTTAGAAATGGAGATAAGAAGTCAATTACATAGACAATATGAAATGCAAACTTGCAATTCAAGAGACTCGTACAAGAAAGCTAAGGAAAAAACGCATTAGACCAAATTGCATTATGATTATCATTAAACGGCATCATCATTTCATCAAACGGCATCATCAATTCATCACCACGAACAAATCCCATTTGCTCCCTTGGGTTGTTCATCCAGTCAGCGAACCATTGTGGCCTCTGCAAAGCATCCATGGACGAATCCACAGCCGGCTTCTGCTCCTGCCCGCCATATCCACCACTCGGCAGCATTTCACCATTCCCTGCAGCTGCACCTTGCTGAGAAGCCATTTTCTTCAGACTCTCAATCCTCTTGTAAATCTCCTTCAAATTCTGATCAACCAACCACCCAAGATCATTCAAGTCTGCAACAACCAAATTCTGCAGCCCTTTACCAATCAAGCATTGGTACATCACTTCAGTCATCTCCTTGTCGCGGTTATCTTTACGCTGTTTCTTCAACTGTTCATTTGCTTTCGCAATTCTTTGCCTGATGAAGCTCTCCTGATTCACCGTCTTCTTGCTTTGTTCCATCTCAGGCATCCTCTTGAACTGCGCAAGCACGCGTTGGGCACCCAAACTTGTGTTCGGCCACACCTCAGGTTGAGTCTCGTATGGACTATATATAATTGCGCATGCTTCGATGCCGCAAAGTGTGCTTAGCTCGCTCACCTTCTTCATCAGGCCCTTCTTTCTTTTCTTGAATGTTGCTTTTCTTGCCGAATCGTTTGTGATGAAAGCAAGTTTTACCTTCTTTCTCGTCATTGCTAGCGAATATTGTTTGGTTTTTCTTGTTTCATATGGCACCATTGTTACATATACAAGTTAAGAGATAGCAAATTAAATATCGAAGATTGTGATAATAATGGTGTGTGATTGTGATAATAATGGTGTGTGTAAGTGACCATGATAATTTTGGTAAGAATTTATTTTCCAGATATAAGCTATAATATTGGGATTTGATCCCCTCATAATATCATAAAGTTATATTGAAATTTGCAGGATTGCCAGTATACATCCAGCATTACATCTTTGTGCTTTTTCTTCAATTTTAATTCAGTACATGGTTGTGATGATATAATATATATTCTGTGCTACATTAATTTATACCAAGTTGTAAACTTCTGATGATGTTGATAAATAGAATCATAACGCTAGTTTTTGTTATCACTAGGGCTATTGAGGCAATATGGTGCAATTGTTTCTTTCTTTACCACTAGGGCTTTGTTTTAATTAATGTTATGTTATTCACAATATTTGCGAAAGGTTGCGAACTCGATATATGTTGTATGACCTTTGGTCTCCCTTAAATTATATATATATATATATATATATATATATATATTTTTTTTTTTTTTTTTCCCCCTTTCTTTCTCTTTTATGGTAACCATGCCAAAGCATGAATTTTGGACTACCAAACAAGTATTGGACTTCAAGCTACTTCTCTCCTTAACTTACACATTAGTTGTAATTAAGCCATAGATAAGTCTTTTGAAATTCAGAGTCAAATTAAAATCCATCTTATATTGTTCTCCTAAAATTTTTGTAGTATTAGATAAGTATGCCCCTTAAGATATTTGCAATTGGAAAATAAAAATTAGAAAATGAATTGAGTTTTCACAATCATCAACTAATTTTTTATACTATGAAGGAATACTCATTATAACCAATATGCTTTTGCCTTTTGGAAAAGTTTATATATTTTTAAACTCTAATAATGTGATTTCCAATCATTTTAAGAAAAAAAAAAAAAAGGAACAGAAGATCAATACTAAATAAGGCCTATTGGAAAATTATCAACTATCTACACTATGTGAATTTAGCCGACATACTAGCCAACCTAGGGACTTATCGATTGACCTTTAGCCTAGTAATTCAGTAAAAGTTTTGTCTAAAATATCTTGTAGCCAAATAACTTCAAATATAATGACTTGAAAAGATTATAAGTTGAATGATCAATTTTAAGTTGCAAATTTTTTTGTTGCCAAGGAAGATGTAGAAGTACAACGTAATGGATTATTATTTGTATGATAATTAACCAAACAATATGTTTTCATCATTTTTCTCTAGATGAGCATATTGTTCAAATATCAATCTATAGAGAAAAGGAATTGGGATCAGACCAAGTAACAATTTGATTCTATAGTACAATTAAATAGCACGGATAAGTTCAATAGTTACACAATGGGATGGTTGATCTCACGTGTCTCTTTCTTCTTTAACTTTACTATATCTTTTATTGAATAACTAGTGTGATGTCTTGGAAAATTCATAGTTATATCCTTATAAAACTACAAAGAGTAGATGATGGTTGTAGCCTAATTATTCTTTTGCCAATGTGGTTTGATTTTGTAACTTGATTAATAAAAATAGATTTGTAACCATACTAACACGAATATTGCAAGACTCAGATCTTCAAGCATAAATATAAATAAAAGGGACAATAAACTAATATATGAAGGTAAATATATGATAAAACGTTTGTTTCATCAAATACTCGTCTTTCAAGAAAGAGAAATATATTCAATTTGAATTCTCAATAATTATAAAATTTAGTGAGATGATCAGTCATTGTTTCATCTCAAATTTCTCTTTTTCTTTACCTTTATTATATCTTCCATATTTAACTCAACCTAGAGAGAAAATATCTCGGGCAAAAGTAAATGCAAATCGTTAGGGGTGTAAGTCTGAAACTTTTTAGTGTCAAATAGTGATAAATTACAAAACTTGTGTATTGCTAAAAATAATTCGATAAAACTACAAGGACTACTTTACAAATAAAACACCAAGGGGTGCAATTTTAAATCCAGCTTAGACATTTTCAAATGAAAACATAAGCGCGCCTCCACTTCCCTGCCACGCCACCACCAACCACCACGGCGGCGACCGGAACACTCACTCCCTCTTGTCTTCCTAGTCTCATTGACCACCATCTCAACCTAAGGAACAACTACTAGAGGTAATGTAAGTAAAATATATATGTTTGATAAATTAAGTAACGATGTTGAAATATACCATTTTTTTTTTTTTGCAAAGTCTTTGTTTTCATTAACAGAGCTGATCAATGGGTGCATGGTGATAGGTGTGTTTAGAATTTTCCTTCGTGTGGATGGAATTGTGGACACATACTTGGTGCGCGGAAGTTGTTCGATGAAATGGCAATTAAAGAATATGGTTTGTCAGAACTAGTTAGAATATGAGATGTTGGATGCGTATGTGAAATGTGGGGAGGTGAGTATGATGAAGGAGGTGTTTGTCTGATGGTGTAGAGAGGTCTCCTGTCATGGAGTTTGTTGATCGATGCAAGGCGGGATTTAGGATATTTTATCAACTCAATGATTTATTTCCAAGTATAGTTTCATATGAATTCAGGTGATTCCCCTAATGAGCATGCTTGTACCATTTTATGATTACAAGATAATGCCAAATTGATAGGGTTTTGTATGCCCTCTGAGCAAGCACCCATGCTTTACCTTCTTGTCACCATGTTTGTAAGAGGTCAACGTATGTGTCTCATATTTCTGGCATCAAAGTTGCAAGGAGAGCTTCTCTTTGTCTACCAACATCTGCAAGTTCAGTGATCAATCTCAGTCTATCAAAGTTCATATTCGCTCTGCTGGTAATTGCTACAACATTTACACTCTTAAGGCCATAGTATTTGCAGTATGCCTCAGCTCCAGTAATAGAAAGGGGCGCCACAAGGTTCCAAAATGCTCCTCGTCTCCACAAACATATCCTTTATTGATGCACAAATAGCATCACGGCTAACAAGAACAACTCCATCTATTAACTCCCTGCACAATCGGAAAGTCTCTTCACCCACAACTTTGACAGCTACACCGTCTGCAAAACCTCCCACTTGATCCAATTGCACTCTCTGACCATGTTGTAGTGAAGATTTACACTCTACGGCAAAATATTAATCGTCATCCACCATACATAAACAACAAAAGATGGTACCTTATGAACGCCTAATAGCATCAAATTTACCTTATAAACAAATGATACTGTCAATGGTATCAAATTGAAAGTTGAACATAAAAGTGGATAAAAACGGCATAATTGCAATTCTAGAAGCAACCGTCAATGACTGGTCAACATCCACCAGGCCTTACAAATCATTCGATAAAGTAGTCGCACAAACGGAAATTAATTAATTGTCAAAAAACAAATTTCTTAACAAACTTAATTGTCTATTCCAGTTTTCTTTTTTCGATTTTAACTCGATAAGCTCTCTGCAATTTTACTCTCAAAACGTGATTTACTTTACCGTTTAAGAAAACTTTCAGATCAATTTTACGGTTCAATAGCACAAATCTAATACATACATATATATCAATATATATTACCTCATGTATGTATAGGTTCATATATACATCTTGCCTGATTGAAGAAAAGATTAGCCGCTGAGCGAATGTTTTGCTTTGTTTTCACAGCTTTGCAATTCAGCGATTTGGTTGATTGAAACAAGAAGGGCGTGAATTTAGGGTTGCGATAATATTACCTGAAATAAAATGTGTTTTTTCCAACCCACCTGTCCCATTCTCTGACACGTTGGCAAGGTTCCGGGTCGGATAACTTGTTAGTTTTATCCAAGTTTCGACGCGTTATAATTCGGATCCGGGACTTGACCCGAATGATTCGGAGTGAAGAACCGAACTTGACTCTGATTTAACACTGTTTTTCACTTGAATCTGATTTAACACTATAGTAAGTAATTGTAATGAAATAAGCTGGCAAATTTTGTATTAATTAGCAATTATTATATTCGTGATATTTTTGAGTAATATACTCATAGTTAGTAACTTCTTTTTTGGTAATTGAATTGCTAAAGTAATAGTAAATGCAAGTAGCTTGGCAGCATTCAAACCATTTTGTTATGCATGACATAAGTTGTCAACATAAATCACCATACTTTAACAAAAAACATTTTATATTGGTTTCAGAAATGATAGTCTCTAAATTATATCCCACAAATATTTTTAACCGTTAAATATAAACATAAAGATGTTAGTGCAAAATGTGAATGATTAGGATCATACCTCCTCTAGCTCGGATTAAGTGCCTAAGAATTTACCATCTTTGCTGAACGTAAAAAACTTTTTAAGAAAAATTTTTTGTCATAAAAAAAAAAAAATTAAAGAACGAACGAACTAGTCATATTTGATTAACAAAAAAAATACTAAACATATTTGACCCAAAAAAATATAAACTAGACAAAAATGATCCATGTTACAATTTGAGAAAAATTTAGGATCTAGTTAGTTAAATCCAAGCAACTCATATATTATAAGAGGACCTACTAACGCGTATAAACTCGAAGTTTAACTTGGTATTATCAAATATTTTTCCTTATATTATACATCAATTTTGTGCATTATTTATAATGTCAATCAATTTTCTTGAAACAATAAGAGGATTCATGTCGTGTACCGTCCTTTTAATGAGGATTATACGTGAGTATTTGAAGAAAAATTCCAAAAGAAAGGCCATGGATGAATTTTTTTCTCGGTAAGAAGAAGGTGCAACAAAAAGGACAAAAGTTAGTCCCCCCCATGAAACAACCCCAATAAGGATGTCTGGTCAACTTTAGAAGCAGCGGTCCACAACATATGTTCTTTGCCTTAAATTTTACCAACAAAGTAATATTTGGTTTGGTAGTATAGAGGTTGAAGTAGTGATTTAAATTAAAATTATTTTATTATAATATGTTACTGTCAGGTCAATAAATAACAACATAATTTCATATCAATTAATTAGCATGTGGTTAATATCACAAACAATAAAAATATACTGCAGTTAAAGAAAAGAGAAGCAATAATTTATTTTATGATTGGAATTCAAAATCTCTTAATTATTTTATAACATACAAAAACGTAATTTCATATCAATTAATTAGCACCATCAATCAGATCAACGGTCCTTGAACCTTCATGATTCCCCACCCTCGGATCATCTCAACAACGACTATAAATACACTAGAGCTTCACAACTGTTAGACATCGGAAAAAAAACAGAGACACACACACAACAAAAACAGCTCACCTTCTTCTAAGCTTAGGGTTTGTCTACTGTGACTGCTTACTTTCAAGAAGCCATGGCAGGCAAGCAAAAGAAGTCTTCTTCTTTCTCATGCTTCAAACTTTTCAAAGGCAAGAGTTCAAGGTCGTCTAGAAATGGAGATGATATGAGCAAAGATGACTTCGTGAAGGCTTACAAAGTGTGGCCTAGTGATGAAGATAGAGACCGTTGCAAAGTGTGGCCTAGTGATAAAGATGGAGGCCGTTGGGTTGCTGAACCTGGTATTGACAGGATAGCTTCTGATTACATCTCCACAACCACTGAGAAGTGGAAAAAGGTAGCTGTTGCCAACTAGAAGTACGAAAATGGGGAAGGCTTACTGTGGATACCTATAAAAAATTCAAGTGGCTGAAGCTGAAGCAAATGTATACACGTCCATCTACTACCAGATTACCTTCGTTAAGTCTCATAAGCTGTAATTTGTTGTTAGTATTAGTAAGGTTTCCTAGTTTGTGAATTGCATAATTATGGATTGAATAATGTGAATAAAGTTTTGTTCATGATTTATATGTGTTCAAGCTTTCCGTTTTCCTTCAGCTGTATGATATCAAATGTTGCTATGCACACATATCAAAGAAGCAGCAGTACCAATAAATGTACGTTTTCTCTGTTAATAATGGTTTACTAAACTTATATCAAGTAATATAAAAACAGCTAAATATGGCATCTCTGTGTACAAGCTAGATCTCTGAAAGCTTAACTCCAATATGCCTGTTTGAGAGAAGTTTATGTAAAATCAGTAACTGTTGTAATTATAGATTTTGAATTTAAATTACGTGATTTGGCCTCGTACTGAATAAAAGAAAAAGAAAAAGAATTCTTGAGCTTGCATGGAAATGGAGAGATGATCAATTTCAGTACATAGACATGGCAGCAGCAATAATTGTACGTTGATATCATCTCACTTCACGAACTTTTTCTTTATTGCAATTAGTGATGGTTATTTTGTTAGAAGAAGAATATTGCAGTTGCCCTTTGAGCTAAGAATCCGCAGAATTTGCATGAAGAAGGGTGTTTATGTACATCTTTTGCAAGCATTGTCGTACATAGTACACATCTCTTTGTCATCAAAAGTTTGACTTTTTTGCCTTTTATGGTCTATTTTTCTTTTCACTTCCCATTTCTTCTTCGTGGCTTAGAATTTACGTAGAGAGAGTTGGTAGTTTAAGGGTCCATGTGATTACATTTTCCATGAAGAAGGTGCCACCAAGAAAAAGGTGAAATTCTTTGTAAAAAGTAAATATGTTGATAACATTGAAAGTAGGATTTTGTGCATAGAATGGAAGCTTTTGGATACATTGATGTGATCGATCATTTGTAAATGTTTCTCATATTTTTTAAAGTAGAATAAAATGATTATTTGCTTAGTAAAAAAACAAAAAACCTATGCTTATGCATTGGTCAAAATAATACTTGTAAAATGTCATTGAGTAAATGATAGAAGCAATGATGGAATGGGTTATTAATTAGTTGATCATATCTCCAAGAATTGTTGTTTCATAAGTTACATTTTTGGATGAGTTTGATAGATGTCATATATGTACAAGTAAATACCATGAATCTTTGGTCTAGTGGTACGCTTCTCGCGGTAAGTGTGATAAATTGTGATATTAATTCTCGTTGGTGACATTCTTTGTTATGTGTTTTACTGTTTAGGAGTCCCCTTGAATATAAAAACAAAAACAAAAAAAAAACACATAAGAGGTGTTGATTAGGGTCATGGCGGAACAAATCCTATGTGGCTGTCTCCTAGCTAAATTCACGGGGTTTGCAAGATTCAAAATTTTTTGAACTATTCTTATTGTTCTATACTGGTGGGAGACATACGTATATATTGTGAGTAAATAATAATTTGAATTAATTACTTCAAATCAGTGAACTCGAGCCATGCACAACATAATTATATATTTTTAAACTTACATTATCAATCTCACTTATCGGATTCCAAACTTGAGGCATGATAATACCCTAAACCACCCTAAACCCTACACCATCCATGTATATGCTCTTTCTGTAGATTAAAGATTGTTCTACGAAATGCTTGATGAAGTGGAAATTCCCAAGCCAAATTGTATGGATGTAGTACCTATTACCCTTATAAAACATTTCAGAGTATTATTATTATTTTAGTTTATAAAATTATTTCGCTCCCATTTAATCTCAACATCTTCAATAATTTTAATTTCTAAAATTATTTAATCCTCGTTACGTTAACAAAATATTTTTGATATGTCCTTACAAATTATTCTATCCTCGTGCATTAACACCGTCCCGAACAGGAAAAGGAAAAACACAAAAGAAGCTCAAATGCATCAATATCTTCTGGCTCAAACTGCTTCCTTTACCAAAAGTGAGCGTTCATTTTGGAATGTTTTGCCCATGCATGGTTTGTGAGTTTAGTAATCATTTTGCTACTTTTTACTAAATTTGAATTCCCATATTATTACATTGTGAGAGAGATTTAATAATGGTGAATTATTCAGATCACTTCAATTCACTATCATTTCATCTCCTTCATTAAAATTATAATATTAGAAGAATATCCACGTATGCTTTTGCTACTCTGCAATAATTTACAACATCATAAATTATAACGTTACGAGCAAATCCTAGAGCAATTTGTAGCACCATTAATGATGCTTAACCAAGTTGAAATGTTGAATAACTAAACATGATACATACATACTCATTTTAGTCGTATTTAGGGATTCTCCCTTTTTCATTGACTCCTTTACCCCATGGGTACATTACCTCATTGAACATTTGGTGCAGAAACCACCTAGTGGAAGAGGTCTCTCAACATATATATGCCAGGCTAAAAGATACTCTTCTTACACTTGCCTTTATGTACAGCTGTAAGCTATATTGAAGGACGACCATCTAAATTAGCTAGACAATGGTTCTTTTTTTATGTGCATCTCCCCTCTTTGAGCTCTTTTTATAGGTCCTATCATGCGTTGTCTTTCAACAAGATTTTAAGCCCACAAACTTAACCTTTCAATTCCACTATGTTATACTTTACTTTTTTCATTTAACTTTTTTTTTTTTTTGACAGGCTTGAATTTTTTGGAGTTTAATTCAATTTAAGGAATAAAATCAAGTGCCTACACATAAGAATTTAGGAAAAACAATATGTACTACTCTATACTCAAGAGTTGGGTAAAACGGCTGGGTAGTATTCTCTTGTAATTAGAGGTTCAAAGTTCGAATTAAAGTTTTGACCTTCATAGTATGTCAAAGAAGAAACAGTATTACACCAAGTGGAAAATAATGCACATTAAGGTTAAATATATTAACAAGTGTATATAATGTTTCTTTTGCATTTTACGCAGACATTTGATCGACGTGTGCAGATACAAAATAATAATTTTATTATCTTTATTCTCTTAACAATTTATTTAGTGAAAAAAGACTTTGTTTGGTTTGCTATCCCCTTAACAATACTTTTGTTACTGTTATTTTCCCAAAAGATAGTGTTCTTGCTATTTCATCAAATAAGATTATAATAATTTTTTGAGTATTTGTAACACTTCAAGTTGATTACTTATTTCATCATATTTTAATTTTCTGATGTCATTCCATTAAATTACTTTTAAGAGATGTCTCTTGTATTAAAAAACCAAACTTTGGCCTTATATGGTTGAATTTAGAAACTTTGGAGCTCAAATAAAATGGACATATATAATAGTTATATCATTCATCACTTTCAAAAGAAGCATATATATTAATTTGGGGAAGTGGAAGAAAATGGGTTGGACATTATAAGGGTAAATTTGACAAACGATCCCTTTGTTTACACTAATTTTTAATTGCATCCTCATTATTTCAAAAATAGCGCGCTTAGTCTTTAAAGATTACAAAAAGTTTTAATTTAGTACTCAATTTTACATCTTTTTTCAATTTTATCCCCATTATTTAAAAATTAACATGCCCAAAGTAAGTAAAAAGTTTTAGTTTAATCCCCACCATAAAATTTCAATTTCTGACCTGCATATAAAACTTTAGGGACTAAATTGAAAAAAGTGAAAATATTAGAAACTAAATTAAGATTTATTTTATTTTTTTATTTTTATAAATATTAAGGACTAAGCGCATCACTTTTGAAATAATAGAGATAAAATTAAAAAATAAATATAAAACATTTGAGATCAAGCGAGTCATTTTAAAAATAATAAGAACTAAAATAAAAAAACGTGCTAACATTAGAGAACATTTATGAAAGTTTCCAACATTATAGTATTTGCCCATCAAGAAATGGAGTAAAGCACATTTAGTGGATACTTCAACGACGCAATTAGTGAATAAAAACTATCTCGAGTACTTTTACTTTTTCCACCTGTTCATCTCAAGTTCTTGGGATCTTTGCTTGCCATTGGTTGTTTGAAGAGTTATCAATTTGAAAACTCATTTTTTTAGTCAATTAAAAAGAAAAAAGAGAAGAAAATCATATCTAATTCAAAATCTATCTAACCAAAATAAGGGAATAAGCTTTTTCATGATCGGTAGAGACTTGGAATAAGGGAAAGGGGGACAAAGGGAGGACATGAAATTCTTGGCAACAAATAGGGAGGAAACAAAGATTAGAAACCAAAGGGAATTTCTTGGTCATACAACTCTCAAAATAGCAGTTTATATTTGTTTTTAACTACGACTCATCTTTTGACTATCATCTTCGTGTTTTCATTTGGGTATAATTTAAATTAGATATATTATTAAGTTATGCCTTTCAATATAAAATATTGAACTATTCTTGTGATTGCATAATTTCATGATAATTAAAGGATGCGAAATATTGGTTATGCATATGGTTTGGCCATGCACCTTGCTTAAATATTAATTATAAACAAAAAATTTGGAATGTTTAAACAATATTGCACCATCAGGGAAGGACTTTGGGGTAATGGAAAAAGTATATATTGTTCTAAAACTAAGAGTTAAAGTTTTTATATCGTGATGGAGTCTAAATAGAGGTTTTTGCGAAAATAGTATTTCAATTTTTTTTTTTTTTTTGTTTTTATCTCCCACCCCCATGAGATTCGAATCATAGTCTCCCAACTGGGGAGTAGTCCACCACTAGACTACTCCTGAATCTCTGAAAATAGTATTTCAATTAAAATGTGGTATTCTCTATCTTTTATGGACTTAATAATTTGAGTTTTATTTATTTTAAACTTTTAAGGAGGCAATGATGTAATGAAGAAATGGGATGCCAAACTTTTATTCAGGAATAAATCCAATACTAAATTTTACAGTATATTTAATGTTGGCCTACAGTAAAACTCAATCAAAATTTCTCATACAACACCTAAAAGATAGGAACTTGATACTGCATTGTAAACCAACTAAACGTAGAATCTAACTAGATGCAACATTTACCCAAATGATTTCAATAAGGTACGAATATGTACTTCTTAAAGTCTTTTGTGCTTTGATATTTAGTATACATATAAATAATTTGTTAGTAGATAGAAATATATAAAAAAAAAAAATATGAGAAGTTTATAATTTTAATTTTTATCTGGGTAAAGTCGAAATAGTAGTTCGAATTCAGAATCTCTAATAACAATATATGAAAATTATAGTTTCAACTTAAAACTTCTAATAATAATATGTAACTATTTGACCGTTCTACACAACTCTTTAGATCAACTACCTAAGGCTCGGTTCCCTACTTTTTGAAGCCTAATTTTCCCTAGTTGACTCAATCCCACTTCACTCATAATGGTGTCTAGTATATATCCATCTATTGCAGCTGATTCTCCCATAGTGCAAGATGCTCATCATACTATTTATCCTGATAATCTAAGCGATTTTTAGTCACATCCCAAATACTTAAATCTTAATAGAAAGTAGGTTCTTCATTCAACTATATATAAACAAGAATCATGTTGAATGCATAATTTGCAGTAATCTTGAACTTCAGTCAATAGACCATCCCATTGGCAATTAAGTTATCTAGCTTTAACTTGGTAATTTTTTATGAATTCCACTATCTTTGGAATATGCTTAACAAGATAGTTATTTTGCAAAGATCATAATGATCGGTAAGTATATAAAATTACAAGTGAATGTGACACTTGAATTGTTTATGGACACATTTATTTAGCTTTGTATCGAATATTAATTTAATTAATAATCATGTGATTTATCACGTTAATTGGTATATCGCTATAAGTTTTTGGTAATTAATTAATCTATTAAATAATCTTTCATTTGATTCTTCACGCAAATGTGGATAAAATGTGCATTTGGCATGCATGAAAGTTCAAACTGATAAATGATAATTTATGTGAGCAAAGTGTTGATAATTGCACGAGTTTTTCAGACTTCAAGCAACGACGGAGCTACTTTACTGTAACCCTTATTCACCTTAATTTTTTTTTTAAATATGTATTTGAATGTATTTTTAAGCTAAAAAATCAATTTAGTCCCCACGAAAAAAAATTATATATATAAGTGTTAAATTGTGTAATTTTAACTTCGATTGAACAAAATTTTAAATTTACCCCTATTCATCAGCAGTTACTACATTTACATTGATTTTTACAGTGTTAGCACCATGTGTTAATCATGATAGCTAGTCTTTCCATACGATCGAAGTCATCAAAACATATAGAGATGTAGTGCTTAAAAGGATTTTTTGATTTCAATGATTTTTTTTTTTTTTGGGTTAATTCATGTGTAAGACTCAAAAAATGAATTACAAAAGAGAAGATGTCACTTTGTCTCAAGAGTTTGTGCCTAATCCTATGCTATCTCACGAAGGGAAAAAGTTTCAAAACAGGAGGATGTGGGTCCCACCAACACTTGAAGTTCACACGTTAAAAATAAAAGACAAAGTTTACTAACGTTTTAAAGTTTAACCCCTCACCAAGTCATCATATATGCTACTCATAATAATTTACTATTTTCACACATCTTTTCCTTTTTCTTTTCTCGTCTCTCCCACCTTTTCCAACCAATATAGTCTGGTGCAGGTCACCTCCCCTCCTATTTATTCCTTAACCCTCATCCTCGATCAATGTTTTGTTTGTCGGGAAGGATAACTTGTGTACTTTGATCAATTTGATTCTACTTTTTTTTTTCTCTTTTTTCTCAATTTAGTTTATCTTGACTATAGAGTATATATACTATGACAAAAAATGCAAAAATCACATATAATGGTCAGATAAAGTTCATTATTTATTCATGATCCATAGTTGCAGTATGAAAGGATTGGAAAATTTTCCAATACGATTTCTGATCATTCGGTCAATGGAAAAAAAATTGAGCCCTATAAATTGGCCGAATACCGAACCTAAGACCAACCAAAGAGGATTTGGTTGGTAACAGGCCTAAAGACTGTACATACTCAAAATGACATAAAGATTTTTATGTCGAACTTTTTATGTATTGCTCGCGACAGAATATGATACCTCAGATTGTCACTACGTGAATCTGGTTAATTATTAGAATCACTTGACGCAGTCATCATTGAATTCAATCATCAGGATATTAATGGTATTCCAATCGTTATCAAGTCAATCTCCAAGGATGGGACATTCATCGACTGTTACAGCTGAGAAATCTTCAACTATCTTCAATGGTGTAGTATTTTAGCAGCCCACGAAAGAATTGCAATTTTCAACCAAAGCAAAACCTGGAACAGTTGGATTTAGGAATTTGGCGGACAGGCGGAGCGTGCCTTGTAATATGATTCCTCTCCATTCTGGTTCATTCATGAACACTTGGTATAAAAATTTCGGTAAGCAACAAGATCCTTCAAACCTAGGGCCCACTCCAAGTTAGAGTGAGATGAATATGGTCCTCATTTGGAAAAGTAACGCTTTACTTGTGGAAAGTTTTCCCAAACAGGCATCGGACCCTTCCAGTTATAAGTAGGGAATAAGTTGTACATATGTATGAGCTAGACTCACTTTATTTAGAGCCAGATGGATCTGGATACATTTGGAAGAGCCACCTTTTACTTGACGTTAAAGAATTTGATATGGGGTGATGAATTTAGTAAGGGTATAATGAGCATTTGATTATTAAGGGCCTATTTACAAGGTCTCCGACTTGGCCAAGTTCTTCGAGGATAGTGAAAGAAGCTAATGTAGCCCACTTTGTTTGTGGAGCATATAGATGCCCGATCCATAGGAATACCCGAGGAGCTCATAAACCGTCTTAAAAGTAATGCACGTGGTACTGTTTTTTATTGGTGGCACTAGTGTATATATGATTGCACATATTCTAAGGAAAGTAACTGCTATTCTATATACCTACTTTATATATTTGATTTAATTATCTTGACCTTGCTAACTTAAGTATCAAAGGAATCTCTCAGGCACAACTCTAAGATACCTTGTTTTGCAATAAACTTCTAGCAAAGAAGACTGCAATACCAAGATTCATACATTAACAGTAATAATTGTACCTCGTTCGGTGTAGGCTATCAGTAATGAAATGGTTTACTCTATTCAATCCGCTTATCAGGAGTAGTCCCAAAAAAATTAGTTTATTACCTGATTTGAATCCGCTTACGCCCCAAACGTTCTATCACAATACTAATCATTGGGTTTAACTATTGGCTACTAATTGGTTATCTGAGAGAACACTTCTATTAACAACAAAAACATAATGGAAAATAGATCACGCCTTAGAAATGGAGATAAGAAGTCAATTACATAGACAATATGAAATGCAAACTTGCAATTCAAGAGACTCGTACAAGAAAGCTAAGGAAAAAACGCATTAGACCAAATTGCATTATGATTATCATTAAACGGCATCATCACTTCATCAAACGGCATCATCAATTCATCACCACGAACAAATCCCATTTGCTCACTTGGGTTGTTCATCCAGTCAGCGAACCATTGTGGCCTCTGCAAAGCATCCATGGCCGAATCCACAGCCGGCTTCTGCTCCTGCCCGCCATATCCACCACTCGGCAGCATTTCACCATTGCCTGCAGCTGCAACTTGCTGAGAAGCCATTTTCTTCAGAATCTCAATCCTCTTGTAAATCTCCTTCAAATTCTGATCAACCAACCACCCAAGATCATTCAAGTCTGCAACAACCAAATTCTGCAGCCCTTTACCAATCAAGCATTGGTACATCACTTCAGTCATCTCCTTGTCGCGGTTATCTTTATGCTGTTTCTTCAACTGTTCATTTGCTTTTGCAATTCTTTGCCTGTTGAAGCTCTCCTGATTCACCGTCTTCTTGCTTTGTTCCATCTCAGGCATCCTCTTGAACTGCGCAAGCACGCGTTGGGCACCCAAACTTGTGTTCGGCCACACCTCAGGTTGAGTCTCGTATGGACTATATATAATCGCGCATGCTTCAATGCCGCAAAGTGTGCTTAGCTCGCTCACCTTCTTCATCAGGCCCTTCTTCCTTTTCTTGAATGTTGCTTTTCTTGCCGAATCGTTTGTGATGAAAGCAAGTTTTACCATCTTTCTCGTCATTGCTAGCGAATATTGTTTGGTTTTTCTTGTTTCGTATGGCACCATTGCTACATATACAAGTTAAGAGATAGCAAATTAAATATCGAAGATTGTGATAATAATGGCGTGTGATTGTGATAATAATGGTGTGTGTAAGTGACCATGATAATTTTGGTAAGAATTTATTTTGCAGATATAAGCTATAATATTGGGATTAGATCCCCTCATAATATCATAAAGTTATATTGAAATTTACGGGATGAATCTCCTTATAATATTGCCAGTATACATCCAGCATTACATCTTTGTGCTTTTTCTTCAATTTTAATTCAGTACATGGTTGTGATGATATAATATATATTCTGTGCTACATTAATTTATACGAAGTTGTAAACTTCTGATGATGTTGATAAATAGAATCATAACGCTAGTAATTTATACGAAGTTGTAAACTTCTGATGATGTTGATAAATAGAATCATAACGCTAGTTTTTGTTATCCAACATTAGCTATTGGCTTATTGAGGCAATATGGTGCAATTGTTTCTTTCTTTACCACTAGGGCTTTGTTTTAATTAATGGTATGTTATTCACAGTATTTGCGAAAGGTTGCGAACTCGATATATGTTTTATGACCTTTGGTTTCCCTTAAATTAAATATATATATATATATATATATATATTTTTTTTTTTTTTTCTTTCCCCCTTTCTTTCTCTTTTATGGTAACCATGCCAAAGCATGAATTTTGGACTACCAAACAAGTATTGGACTTCAAGCTACTTCTTTCCTTAACTTACACATTAGTTGTAATTAAGCCATAGATAAGTCTTTTGAAATTCAGAGTCAAATTAAAATCCATCTTATATTGTTCTGCTAAAATTTTTGTAGTATTAGATAAGTATGCCCCTTAAGATATTTGCAATTGGAAAATAAAAATTAGAAAATGAATTGAGTTTTTCACAATCATCAACTAATTTTTTATATAATGAAGGAATACTCATTATAACTAATATGCTTTTGCCTTTTGGAAAAGTTTATATATTTTTAAACTCTAATAATGTGATTTCCAATCAAAAAAAGAAAAAGAAAAAAGAAAGGAACAAAAGATCAATATTAAATAAGGCCTATTGGAAAATTATCAACTATCTACACTACGTGAATTTAGCCGACATACTACCCAACCTAGGGACTTATTGATTGACCCTTGGCCTAGTAATTCAGTAAAAGTTTTGTCTAAAATATCTTGTAGCCAAATAACTTCAAATATAATGACTTGAAAAGATTATAAGTTGAATAATCAATTTTAAGTTGCAAATTTTTTTGTTGCCAAGGAAGATGTAGAAGTACAACGTAATGGATGATTATTTGTATGATAATTAACCAAACAATATGTTTTCATCATTTTTCTCTAGATGAGCATATTGTTCAAATATCAATCTATTGAGAAAATTAAGGAATTGGGATCAGACCAAATAACAATTTGATTCTATAGTACAATTAAATAGCACGGATAAGTTCAATAGTTACACAATGGGATGGTTGATCTCACGTGTCTCTTTCTTCTTTAACTTTACTGCATCTTTTATTGAATAACTAGTGTGATGTCTTGAAAAATTCACAGTTATATCCTTATAAAACTACAAAGAGTAGATGATGGTTGTAGCCTAATTATTCTTTTGCCAATGTGGTTTGATTTTGTAACTTGATTAATAACAATAGATTTGTAGCCATACTAACACGAATATTGCAAGACTCAGATCTTCAATCATAAATATAAATAAAAGGGACAATAAACTAACATATGAAGTGAAATATATGATAAAACATTTGTTTCATGAAATACTCGTCTTTCAAAAAATAGAACTATATTCAATTTGCGTTCTCAATAATTATAAAATTTAGTGAGATGATCAGTCATTGTTTCATCTGAGATTTCTCTTTTTCATTACCTTTATTATATCTTCCATATTTAACTCAACCTAGAGAGAAAATATCTCGGGCAAAAGTAAATGCAAATCGTTATCACTTATTTAGGGATGTAAGTCTGAAACTTTTTAGTGTCAAAAAGTGATAAATGACAAAACTTGTGTATTGCTAAATATAATTCGATAAAACTACAAGGACTACTTTACAAATAAAACACCAAGGGGTGCAATTTTAAATCCAGCTTAGACATTTTCAAATGAAAACATAAGCGCGCCTCCACTTCCCTGCCACGCCACCACCAAACACCACCAACCGCCACGGCGGCGACCGGAACACTCACTCCCTCTTGGCTTCCTAGTCTCATTGACCACCATCTCAACCTAAGGAACAGCTACTAAAGGTAATGTAAGTAAAATATATATGTTTGATAAATTAAGTAACGGTGTTGAAATATAACCTTTTTTTTTGCAAAGTCTTTGTTTTCATTGACACAGCTGAGCAATGGGTGCGTGGTGATAGGTGTGTTTAGAATTTTCCTTCATGTCAATGGTATTGTGGAAACATACTTAGTGCACGGAAGTTGTTCGATGAAATGGCAATTAAAGAATAATGGTTTGTCAGAACTAGTTAGAATATGAGATGTTGGATGCGTATGTGAAATGTGGGGAGGTGAGTATGATGAAGGAGGTGTTTGTCTGATGGTGGAGACAGGTCTTCTGTCATGGAGTTTGTTGATTGATGCAAGGCGGGATTTAGGATATTTTTTAGTAACTTTGGTGATCAAGATTAGCTAAGACTAAACTCCCGAGCTATAATCTACATGTATGTGCCCCCTGGATCCATGGGTATGTTGAAGATAGGGAGTATGAGGAGGTGTTGGCTGTTTTTGATAGGATGAGGGCAGCAGGGCGGAGGGTCAATGAAAGTCTATGGTGAATGTTGTCGTGTGCGCTTCATTTGGTTTCACTTGAGTGACCATGTGTTTGAATTTGGGTAGCTTTTTACTCTAATGTTGAGGATATCTTGTCTGACTTGTATGCCAAATGTGGTGTGGTAGAAGAGGCATTGGCTGTGTGCAATGGGCTTCGGGAGAAATGTGGATGCATTGATTTCAGTCCTCAATGTCAAAGCTAACTGTGATTGAAAATGATAAAATGATTTTCTATACATTTAAGTACCTATTTCTTATTGTCAGAATCTACATATAAAGTAGAAATGTATAAGATGTGATACATATGGATAATTATTCATCCCACCTCTTCTTCCCTCTTGGGGAAAGGGAGGAGGGGGTAAGGAAGGGACAGTAGATTGTATTTCTTTGGCTCATCATCACTGTCATTACTGAAAACTGAAGCAACAGCTACCTTGGGCTTCTTCTTTGCAGCAGTACCGCCTAAGTTCTGCTTCACGTGGCAAACAACAAATTAGAGGAATGAATTCCGATACAAAACTAGCTTATGTTTAATTTGATCTCAAAATAAACCAGGAAAAAAAAGCTCCCTCATTTTGAGGTCCAAACTGGAAAGCTTTGATATCATTAATTAAATAGGTTTGCCATGCATTCAGATGTGTTTTGCATGCAAATATATGTATAGACAAATATATAAACACACACACACACATGAAATTACTATAATCCAAAAGCTTGAGAGTTAAAAAAGACTGACTAATGTCATTCATATATTTGTGCCTCTTTCTTTCTCCTACAATCGGGGTGGGGGACTTGGTAAGTACCTTGGATGTGGCACCTTTTTCAGAGAATCCGAACTTTAAAGCCTTTCTCTGATCTTGATCAGCGACTGAAGTAGCGTTCGTTACTGCAGCTGACATTGGGGTCGTTCCAGTTTCCTCTTGTTTCTTCTGCTGCTGCTCCTGCTGCCTACGGGCATCAGCCCTGATAAAGTGTAGCAAAAGAATTTAAAAATCACTGTGTCACCTAAAATGAAGGCAAAAATGAAGCTACTGAAGACAAAAGTTTGGGCAAGGAAGAAGAGCCTACATTTGAGCAAACTTTGCCATTGCCCTTTCTTGACGTTGTTGTTCTCTTTTTTGTCTATCATCACGACTGCTACTCCCGTGCATTTCTCTCATGTCCCTAAAGCGCTGAAATTTCCACGCCAAGTGAATAATACATTTAGACAGGGAAGAAATGGAGCAATTTGCTAATCAAAGCCAATGATAATTTCTGCATTTAAGAAGCGATTCCTACCTTTCTGTGGTTGTGATCATATGAGCTTAGGTGAGCTTCAACCTCCTTATATTGCTTGTTGCAGAGTTCACAATAGAACACTTTCTGTATTTCCTTCACCTCAGACTGTATTTTCTGCTCACGCTCTGCTAGAACCTGGATTTTCATAATGTGCACGAAGCAGGCAGTAGAAGCCACCAGGTAATAAAAAGTGCAGGAAATTCTCAAGATCTTCCAAACTTGATGTTCGCTTATGATATACCATTCCCGTCAAAAGACACACATATATGCTATATGCTGCCTTCTGCTATTAGATGTATGTTTCAGAAAAAGTAAAGCATCAACCCAAATTATCTACTTTGAAATCTTTGCAACTGCTAAACACACAACTTGAATTATACATCCCGCTTCTTTGCGAGTTCCTCAGTCTCCTCAACCTCAATATCTAACTTTCTTCGTTGGATATTTTCTTTTGCTATAAAGTAGTCATCTTCTTCTTGTTTTCCGATCCCTAATTTTGGATCTCTTATTCCATATTTTATTGGCTCGATAATCCTTTTAGACAAAAAAGAGGAGAAAAGTAAATACAAACTCATCAGAATATAGATAAATAAGTCTTGAAGCAAATTAGCAGGTTTTCTTTTGTTTTAGTAAGCGAAACAGGCAACGGTAGAGAATATATCATACTGATTCAGGGTCATCGCATCCTGAATCTCTGACCTCAAACCCAACATAAACCTCTGGGTCTTGCGCTCCTCATCTGCTACAAACTCCAGTGCATATCGGGACAGTCTAGTGAAAGTGGCCTCATACTCAGCCACCGTAGCATTCCTCTGAACCAAGGACAGAAACTCTGCCTTTTTCTACTCCCCTGTAATCCTCGGGACATACTTCGCCCGAAAGGCTCTCAAAAAAGTATCCCAAACATACAGAGTACCTCTAGCCTCCCAACCGACTCTCACTGTGCACCACCATTCCTCTGCCTTATCATCAAACAAGTAAACGGCATAAGTGACTTTCCTCTCATCAGTATAGTCTAGAGGATCAAATATCTTCTCTATCTTATTAATCCAAGCTTCCGCCTTCCTATCATCTGGCTCTCCCTGAAATCTCGGCGGATAATACCCCAAGATTTCCTTCAGCGTACCACGCCCGTGGTAACCACCCTGAACGTTCGACAACTAAGTATGTAATGTCTGTGCTTGGGTAGCTTGCTCTGCTAGTATATGTGCTTGCCCTACCATAATCTCTGTCATCCTATCCTTGGCTGCACCAAAATGGTCATCACCCTTATCTCGGCCCGGTGCCACATTATCTGGTGCCTCGTCAACTACCTCAGGCCTACCTCTGGTTCTTGGTCTACCAGTTATTCTACTAATCAAAGAGTTAGCATAGGTTATAGCACATAGACAGGCTATAGACAATTATTAGCAAATAAACAACAATTCACGTAAAACACATAAATCACTTAAGTATCAATCACATAAACAAATTGATCACATAATCAAATAGTCACTAAATCACTTAATCATATTAATACATATTTCACTTTTCTTTCACTTCATACATACTTTCATGCTAGGACCATTACCCACATTCCGACAACACCCCGGCTAACAACTAAACATTAGCTCTAATACCACTTAATGTAACGCCCCAACTCAACCCCTCCTACGATCAGTCAGGACGCAACGGAATTTCGACAGTATAACGACAGTAATTAGGACACCGAGGCTCTAAACCAACCTCTTCGAAACTCATACATCCGACTCCACAATAATTCAACAATTAACAACACAACCACAATATACAATAAACATTCTTTACCATTGTATCCATAAGTTATACGTCTCTGTTCCAATATCATGCATTTACTATATAACATACATTCCCAAAATAGATTATAACCAATCTAGTAGCCTAATCATATTCCAAAACAAGACCAGTAAACTAGCAACTTTTAATCCATTATCTTTACAACATCTTATATATCATAAACTTCTAAATAAATACATATCAACTAGTTTTAATATATAAGATAACAAAAAGTACATCATCAAATATCAAAGACAAGACTCTGACACATAGAACTCGTCCACATATGGCACATAATCCTCTTCTGGAGGCACGTACCCGTGATCTGGATTGGTAACACCTGTATGCATGCAATAATTGAGAGTGAGCTTATATAAAATAACCCAGTGAGGATTCGATAGATCTCTAACAGTATTTACTATACTCCTTAGAAATCATTCTTTGACCAGTAAACGCATAATAATCATCAATAACAATATAAGCACATTAATTATATGACCAATCAATAAAGTATACTCTAGTTGGTGTAGCTCCAAACGCTATCACGATCTCAACCGTTCTTCTTGTAACTCCCCATTACTCAGGCACTAGAGGTATCTCACTAACCCCTCCCTCCATGACACCTCCGTCATGCGAGCTGGGGGTAGTCTATAGTAGTCAAGCCGGTTTCAACCCGGCAGCCCGATGCTGCCCGAGAGATGGCACAGACATACCAAGACTCAGCAATAATAATAATCATTCAAATCTCAGGAGGACAACCTTTCACGTTGACTATCTCCCGATTCATCAATAATCAATTATTATAGGAGGACAACAAATTAGGTTGCCTATCTCCCGGTTCCACAATAATCAATCAATAATCATCAATTCAACAACATAACAATAACCAATCAATTAAACAACAAACAACTAAGTTAGATGACAAAGTAGGCCATCCAACTTAACATGCATTAGACACAGTGGTAATGAAGGTGAAATCATTCTTGCGAAATTGTGGGTTCAACACTCTCCACTATTCTGGAGTTCCGCCCTTAATTAACTTGTCGTATATATAAGGGCGCACCGATGCACCCGAGATTTACCAATTAGTGATCAAATTCTACCAAATAATTTGATTATCGGACTCTGTCAATTGAACATTTCTATTAATTGTTCCCTTAAGGCTGATTGAGCCAGCTCATCATTTTCACACTTAGCATGTATTTGTTTAGTTCTAAAAGGTGACACTTATACTATTATATCTAACAAAACTTGATCGTTGTGGATCCAAACTTTAGCAACAAGATATTTCTCCAAAATAAACAAATTAGAAAAGCCTGGCATACAAATATCAGATTTGGGTATATATTTAAATTCCATTAATTCTAGGGACCACCACGATTGCCATTAAAGATGAGAGCATCAAGCTCGATCGAGCTTAAGGCTTAGGCATTTCTGCTTTAGGCACACTCAATTTTTAATTTATTCTATGAGAATGCTCTCGTAGAAGCCTCATCTATCAAGAGTAAGTAGATAGTTTGGCATGATATACGTGTATTCCCTTTTATTTATAGGCTGGCATCCTACCAATTTCTTGTGATTAACTTCTTAAAACCATGAAATCAATCCGTGTCCAAACTTTATTTGATTCTATGTGCCTAGTTTTCTTTGGTTGGAATATAATTAGTTCACATCGCATTTGCATATAATTTAAATTTATATATTTAAAAGTCGTTCACCTTTAAATATACTTTTTAACGCAATAATTTTAACCTTTAAATATTTTTTTTAACACCACAATTCTATCTTACCATTGAAAAACATTACGTGCACTATCTCTTTTCTAGTTATTGCTAATAAAGTTGTCAATACTAAGTTACTAACTATGAGTATATTACTCAAAAATATCTCGAATATAATAATTGCTAATTATTATATAATTTGCCACCTTATTTCATTACAATTACTTACTATATTGTTAAATCAAATTGAAGTTCGGTTCTTCAATCCGAATCATTCGGGTCAAGCCCCGGATCCCAATTACAACGCGTTGAAACTTGGATAAAACTAACAATTTATCCGACCCGGAACCTTGCGAACGTGTCAGAGAATGGGACAGGTAGGTTGAAAAAAACACATTTTATTTCAGGTAATATTATCGCAACCCTCAATCCACGCCCTGTTTGTTTCAATCAACCCAATCGCTGAATTGCTAAGCTGTGAAAACAAAGCAAAACATTCGCTCAGCGGCTAATCTTTTCTTCAATCAGGTAAGATATATATGTATGTATTAGAACCTAGACATACACATACATGAGGTTATATATATTGATATATATGTATGTATTAGATTTGAGCTATTGAACCGTAAAATTGATCTGAAAGCGGTAAAGTAAATCACGTTTTGACAGTAAAATTGCAGAGAGCTTATTGAGTTAAAATCGAAAAAAGAAAACTGGAATTAGACAATTAAGTTTGTTAAGAAATTTGTTTTTTGACAATTAGTTAATTTCCGTTTGTCCGACTACTTTATCGAATGATTTGTGCTTTTTTTATTTTTATTTATTATTTTTTTTGAGTTGTTAATTTTAGTGTTTTGTGTTGAGGAATATAGCAGAAATGGAGAATAGATGGTATAACGGCAAACAGGAAATGCGCGGTAGAGATAAGCGGCAACAGAGAACGGATGAGGTGAGGACCGTGTAATTGATTATCCGTAATGTGTATCTAAAGCTTTGATGTGTTGTTTTACAGGTTTGTGATTTTATTTCAGACCTAGTGGATATTCTAAATTGTGGAAAATCGTAGTTGAGGATATACGTGTTTGGGTGCTTGTTTATTTAGACCTAGTTCATATTCTCTTGTGGAAATTTTGCAGTTGTGATCATTTTTGTTAAGATAAACGATATGTGCATTTTACTCGATGTGTTTATCTAAATCCCCCTGGGGGTGGCATCTTTGTAAGAGTTCTTATGTTGGTTTTGAGTTGAATAATACCAGATTTGGACAATTTAGAGTAAGTTTCGCGGTATTATTGATTGGTTCACTATAATTTTACTAGTCTAAAATGGCTTTGAGTATCTGGTTAACCCTGATTGTGAAATTTAGTAATAAAGAATAGTTGTCTGTAAAGTATGGTAAGGCCTGGTGGATGTTGACCAGTCATTGACGGTTGCTTCTAGAATTGCAATTGTGCCGTTTTTATCCACTTTTATGTTCAACTTTCAATTTGATACTATGACAGTATCATTTGTTTATAAGGTAAATTTGATGCTATTAGGCGTTCATAAGGTACCATCTTTTGTTGTTTATGTATGGTGGATGACGATTAATATTTTGCCGTAGAGTGTAAATCTTCACTAACATCTCTGTATCTATTGCTAGTGTATAGTAGACGCAGAAAATAGCTTAATTTCCATGTTGATGACATTGTTTTTGACTTACTGTAATACAGGCCGATGAAGCTTCCTTTCTTGAGGAGCTCGCAGAGGATTTTCGTCTACCAATTGACCACCGGCCGACGGAAAATGTAGATCTGGATAATGTGGAGCAAGCATCATTAGACACACAATTGACATCATCTAACATTGGCTTCAGGCTTCTCCAGAAAATGGGGTGGAAAGGAAAGGGTTTAGGGAAGGATGAGCAAGGTATGGTTATTTATGGGATACCTGTGCAGACATATATATACATCTATTCTTGATTGTTTCCTGACTTTATCTTGCTATCATAGTTCACGGTCTAAATTACTAAAAGAACATTGGTTGATCTTGTCTATCTGCTATGAGATTTCCTTTCTTTTCTGATAGCTCTTTAGATAATTTTTCTAATTTGAGATTGACTACAGCAGCTAGAGAGCTAGGTCTTGTTTTCAGATATTTCGTGTGGTAACTTGGATGTGATTGTCTGACAAACCACATCACTTGACGCAAACATAAATTAATGCACTCTACCGTTGCCTGTTTCGCTTACTAAAACAGAAGAAAACCTGCTAATTTGCTTCAGGACTTATTTATCTATATTCTGATGAGTTTGTATGTTGCTAGTTTGTATTTACTTTTCTCCTCTTTTTTGTCTAAAGGGATTATCGAGCCAATAAAATCTGGAATAAGAGATCCAAAATTAGGGATCGGAAAACAAGAAGAAGATGACTACTTTACAGCAGAAGAAAATATCCAACGAAGAAAGTTAGATATTGAGGTTGAGGAGACTGAGGAACTCGCAAAGAAACGGGAGGTATGATTCAAGTTGTGTGTTTAGTAGTTGCAAAGATTTCAAAGTAGATAATTTGGGTTGATGCTTTACTTTTTCTGAAACATACATCTAATAGCAGAAGGCAGCATATAGCATATATGTGTGTCTTTTGACGGGAATGGTATATCATAAGCGAACATCAAGTTTGGAAGATCTTGAGAATTTCCTGCACTTTTTATTACCTGGTGGCTTCTACTGCCTGCTTCGTGCACATTATGAAAATCCAGGTTCTAGCAGAGCGTGAGCAGAAAATTCAGTCTGAGGTGAAGGAAATACGGAAAGTGTTCTATTGTGAACTCTGCAACAAGCAATATAAGTTGGCAATGGAGTTTGAAGCTCACCTAAGCTCATATGATCACAACCACAGAAAGGTAGGAATCGCTTCTTAAATGCAGAAATTATCATTGGCTCTGATTAGCAAATTGCACCATTTCTTCCCTGTCTAAATGTATTATTCACTTGGCATGGAAATTTCAGCGCTTTAGGGACATGAGAGAAATGCACGGGAGTAGCAGTCGTGATGATAGACAAAAAAGAGAACAACAACGTCAAGAAAGGGAAATGGCAAAGTTTGCTCAAATGTAGGCCCTTCTTCCGTGCCCAAACTTTTGTCTTCAGTAGCTTCATTTTTGCCTTCATTTTAGGTGACACAATGATTTTTAAATTCTTTTGCTACACTTTATCAGGGCTGATGCCCGTAGGCAGCAGGAGCAGCAGCAGAAGAAACAAGAGGAAACTGGAACAACCCCCGTGTCAGCTGCAGTAAAGAACGCTACTTCAGTTGCTGATCAAGATCAGAGAAAGGCTTTAAAGTTTGGATTCTCTGCAAAAGGTGGCACATCCAAGTGACTTACCAAGTCTGGCTGTGAGACATTAACCACACCCCCCCCCCCCCCCCCCCCCCCCTTCTTCTCCCTCCCTCCTGACCCCACCCCCCAAAGAAGAAACTGAGATATACAAGAAGGTAGTTAAAGAACTTGAAAGAACAGATTGAAAAGATTGTTGGAGAAAGAAAGAGGCACAAGTATATGGATGACATTAGTTTGTATATTTGTTGATACATATATTTGCATGCAAAACACATCTGAATGCATGGCAAACCTATTTATTAATGATATGAAAGCTTTCCAGTTTGGACCTCAAAATGAGGGAGCTTTTTTTTCCTGGTTTATTTTGAGATCAAATTAAACATAAGCTAGTTTTGTATCTGAATTCATTCCTCTAATTTGTTGTTTGCCTCGTGAAGCAGAACTTAGGCGGTACTGCTTCAAAGAAGAAGCCCAAGGTAGCTGTTGCTTCAGTTTTCAGTAACGACAGTGACGATGAGTAGAAGAATTTGGGCTCCCCAACAAGAGTCTAATGACGACTTCTGTATCTTAATGTACTCTTTTGTTGTCTGTTGGCCATGAACTTTTAAATTTATTTGTAATATTTAACTTTGATTATATGCATTTGTTTGGTTACGAGGCCCCAGATTCTTTAGGAGACTACAATATTACCTATGACTTTGTTGGATCTTTTACAGTTTTTTGCCTTTCGCAAGTGTTCTTGCGAAACGCAAGAGAGAAGAAAGAGTTTCCATCCGTACAGGTTTCTGGAAATGCAGAGTCGTCACTGTTATGTAATTGTTGGTTAGAAAATTCTTGTATCAGTTCGGATTGATATTAATTTCTCACATATTAATGGAATACACACGAGTAAGTTTTACTATGTGAGAGATTAACATTAGTCTGAATTGATTTAAGAGTTTCCAATATTTAAAGGAGAACACTTCTATTCAATGTTTGAGGGAGTTGGAATATAAGGGGGTTAATCTTTATCTCATGAGAGTTGTCCTTACTAAGTGGAATTCGTAAATTAGCTCCAACTAAGTGGAATTCGTAAATTATATAAAGGATATTTGAATACCTTTTTCTATTCCGTTCAAATGTAATTAAATTCAAAATGAAGATATTTTGATTTGAAGTAGTTTAAAATGTGATGTAGTACCATTTGGATTCTAATGAAAGGAATATATCAAATATCAAGATATTATAAATCTTAAGATGGAAACTTCTGTACACACTCTTACATTCTCATCACCTCCTTTGTGCTGATCTCAAGTAGATTGAAATTTTTTAGGCTGACTTTCGCTATCGGCCTGCCCAAAATCTCATGCATGGGTAGCCTCATGCATTGGAACCCATGGTTATGAAAATTGGCCCTCAAGTGCAAAGGCAATGGTTATGAAAATTGGCCCTCAAGTGCAAAGGCAACAAAAGGGTATGCTCTCCTATTTAGATTACGTACAGAGTAATACTCTTTTAGGGACAAAATATCACCATATGTTAACATAACATTAATCTTTTCATCAAGTTGAGCTGATCAGCAGGGTGCACATAAGAAACTATTAGAGAGAAAGCTTTGAAACTCAAGTTGAGCAGTGGACTCGAGTAATCTTGATCAATTGCAATCTTGTTTCCTGAATTCTCATTATGTATTCTGAGTTTTCCTTTCATTTTTCTTTTGTTTCTCCAATGGCTTCCACTTTGATGTCTAGAAATGCAGAGAAACATTCCGCCGTAACACAAAGGAAATTAAACTTTCATATGCTGCAAATTTACATATAAGTGGTTCAAAATAAAAGCGAGAAAGATACAAGCTTTAAGTACTGTTAATCCAGAAATCCCACAGCGGAGATACTATAGAGATGGGGATTGGGTAAAGCAAACCGATCTTCTATGAGTCCTATTCCCTATAGGAAGGAGGAAGGGGGGAGGGTGGCAGAGGTATTCAGCACCAGCAACCAATAACTGCTCAGGATCAGGCAGCTTCAGCGAAACCAAGTTGGAGGTTACCAGAGTCGAACACAGTGTGATATACACCCATGAAAATATCTCCAAGAATCCTGCAAAGAATGTAACTTATTGACTAAGATGCTACCATATTAAATTGTAAGCAGGGTGAACAGACGTGATCAAGAATAGTGTGTGCGCGCTTTAATATGTGAATGTGTATGGTGCATTTCTACAATACTTCTTCCTTTTGGTCTATTGTATTTTTCACAAAAGAATAATGCATGTGATTGCAGGTCACAGCATGCACATACCACAGAGGACCACGAGGAGGCGGCACATCAAGAGCAATAAATCCACTGATGCAAATTGCGGTAATGCCTTCTCCTGTTTTCAGAATGTACTGCAAAGCAAAACCAGCAAAAATTCTCAGTTCACACTTTTTTTTTTGTGTGTGCATGTTTATCATGCTAGAGAACCACTGAAATCACAAGAGAATAGCTATACAAAATTGCAGCTTTTAACCATTGGGGCACTAGGCATCACGAAAGGGAAGGTACTAAATTTTCTCAGATGTTGTAACAAGAAAAAAGAAATCATAAATACAACATAAAATCATACGTAATGGATACAAACCTGTTCTGGAGTAAGGGTAAAAGGTTTATCCGCAATGGTAAATGTGATGTTTGGCATGTTAGCTATGCTATTGCAGTCAATTACAGACTCTCCCATTGGACTTGGCAGACTCTCACAGAGCTGTCAAAAATAAAAGATCAGATTATATGTTGTATGATATACCATGCTTTGGCTTTTCTAGCGTATAATTGACACTGGAAGTCACCTGATTTACATATTCTAACACTTTCTCTTTCGTGCCCTCCTGTTTGAGCTGGTTCTGCATCCAGACAACAGCCATCTCGCAAGCAGTACACAATGGCGTATCACTGACAGATAAATTCTCGTTTTCCTTTTCAACTACCATTTCAATATTTGAACTGCACAAAGTTAATCCAAAACAATTGTTGAATTAGCATTGGATGTGATAATGCATCTCGGAAGATTTGGCTATAAATGCTCTAACACAGACCATGCAAGAACACATTGACAAACTGGATTCACAGGCAACTAAAACAAATAACTACAGAGGGAAGATCATCATTCAGTATAACTAACATGAAGCTCTTGGGCCTCCATAAGAAGCCAATTCTTTTGAGTTAGTTTTAGTTTTTGAACCAGATGACATAATGGGACGGTTGTTTCCTAAAATCTGTAGTACGTCTGATCACAGGACTTTCAGTTGTAAATGAAGAATTACAATGCAATACATTCTTTTCAAAAATAACATACACATTATTGCTACAGGCAATTCAGACAAGTTCACATACCGAGCTCCACCAAAAGCACATAAACCGACTTGGGAACAAACTACTCCAGGTTGAACCTGCACGCCATTGAGAAAAATTTAGATGCAACTTGTGCAATGTTTGAAGTGAATGCAAAATTATGAATAAGATTGCGAAAGGAAGGAAAAGTTAACAGACCCCTGATACTAAAAGATCCCATATCATTTCTCCATACTGAGAGACAATTTCTTTACATTCCTGGCTCACCACTCCTTCAGCCCCAATAGCATGGTTGAGTTGAGTAATGATAGTCTGCAAGCAGTAGGGTAACGAGTACCAAAATTATAGACTGAAGAAAGATTTAGGAGAGATCTCCAAAACTCTACGACTTATCCGAGAATGAAACAAGCATGGAAAGATGTGAAAACTTACAGTTGGACCAGTAAGCAAAGAAGTTCCAGAATCTACTATAGCAGAACAACCGCCTGCACAGAAACCTGGAGGAGGAAAATGAAACATGACTTTTCAGATTGATAGAACAATGAGTAAGAAACAGCTTTTTAATCCTTGATAGTTTAATAAGTTACTCCAAAGCAGCTGAATTCTGCATAACATCAATAATTGGTTTACGGGAGAAAGTGAGAATCATCTTTCCAAATGCGCAAGAGAATAAAAAAGAACAGAAGAAGAGGAGGACGCGGAAGGTGCACAACTTATGTAACTCACGGTATATTTTAAGTATTAGTCCTCTGTTATAAGTCATGATTAGATGGTTATGTAGGACAACTTAAACATAAATTACTGCTTGGATCAAGGATGCTGCAAACTCACCAGTTGAGCTGTTTCCAATGAGAAAATCACCCATATCGAACTGAAAGGGGTATAAAGAGGAAATGTAAAGAAATTAGGTAGGCAACCAACAGACGGTTAGTTTTATTATGAACTAAGAAGAAGAAAATTCACATACTTGCCAGTAACCCTTTTGAGTTACAGGAACATAAGTATGCTCCCCCTTGAAGTGGTTTGGATCAACACCACCAAACACAAGTTCACCTCCCTCTTTTGCATTTGGATCACGATTGAACCAAAAGGAGAATACTTCTTCACTTACAAGACCTTGTGCCACCATATTGTCCCTGTATATCATCAGAAATCAGTCTACTGGAGATGCTGTAAACAAAGAACATATGAGAAAAAGGAAATGAAAAACAAATAGATCAGATTCAGAACACAAAATTAACAGATCAACCGCAAGAAATACCAGACTGGTGTCACATTTCCAACAGATATTTCCTGGAAGCCAAGCCCAAGAATCCCATCAAACTTGGCCAAGACAAATGTAAGACTTCCTTCTTGTGTAGCCTCAATGAAGACCTGAAGAAAATTAAGTATGAGGAACACTAAGGGAGTACAGAGACAGACAAGATCCTATATGAATTCAAAGCAACAAAACTCACTTGGTCTTTGACAACAAGATCACCGACTTCGACATTGTCTTGACTGAAGAATCCAGAAATTGATCCAGATCCATACTCGATTGAACAAGACTTTCCTGAACAATAACACATTTAGAGAAACTATTTCAGCAAGACCTCAGACATAATCTGGAAATCTAGTAGCTCGTAAGGACAGTATGCCAATACTTCATGATAGTGCTCAGTTATCAGAGGCATGAAAAAGGGAAATGACAGATTCACAGTTAACAAGGTTCCGTTACCTATCTCTGTGTATGTGCTGGATTTGCTCGCTTTGTACCTGGAATGGAACCAGCAAGAGATCTGCAAATTTTCTAAATTCTTTTAGAAACTGGCAGCCTTACAACATGGCCGAAAGGAACAAAAGTCATGCAGAACTTACAGAAAAGTAACATTTGGATGATGGAACCCAGAGATTGGAACTGCCTGTATCAAATATAACTGTAAATGTCTGTGCGGGTGAACCAATAGCAATCTCTCCATAGTATTGTGCATCTAGATAGTTCTTCAGAGAGACTATATCTACATCTGAATCACTCAACTTGTAGTGCATGTCATTTACACCCTTCCCATTTTTGGCCAATCTAGCCATTCTGCCAGCTTTTATAGTAGGAAGATCTAATTGCCGCTTCTTCAGCCCAATTCTCTTTAAGCCGTCAGAGGAAGGAAGAAGCAGAGAGCATGACAAAACCCATAAACAGAAAGCAGCCAAGAAGGATCCACGCGTCATGTTTGAAGAATATCTGTCCAAAGTAAAGGTAAAGGTAAAGGTAAAGGTAAATGTTATTTATGCAGTTCTCCAAGAACCTGGAAAGTGAACTACTTTCAAATATCAGAACATTGAGTCTGTTAAAGCACACCATAACTCCTCTATAACTCGCCATTTACATGCTATATACATTAATAAAACTCTAAAAAAAAAAAAAAAAATAGGTCGATGTTAGATATGTCTACACATTCTTAGTCAGCCATGTTGTTTACTTAGTGGGATAAGCATAGTTGTACAGAAGATGAAAACCTATATTGGAGTGTCAGCACAGCAATTCTTGCTCAGTCCTCAATGTCACGGGCACAGAGAGAAAGAGAGAGAGAACAAAACTCGTACATCAGTCAACATTTCTAAATTTTTCTCCCTTGTCTTATATTTTGTCACTAAAATCTCCAGCTTGTGATAGTTCTCAAGTTATATTTAATCATAAACAGAAGGGTATAGGAAATTGCTAACATTTTAAGAATCCAGACTATTTATATACAAACAAGATGGGATTCGAATTGCATATTCTCACACCTTTCATGGGAGTACTACATTTGGTCAACCTATTGCTCCCCTTTTCGACAAATATCAACATCCCACATGATCAAAGGAAAGCCAAATATCATCTCTGACATAGATATTTCAAAAACATAAAAGAAGTTCAAAACAGTAGGCTTCTCCCTGTTACAGATGTTAATTGTGGAAAACTAAAACGTGCAACTATGCATAATGTATAGTAGCTATCATCTACTCAAAACTCTAAACTAGACTTTCACAGCTGATAAACATATCTATCTGCGGCCAAAATCTAAAACAAACTAAGAATGATACCATCACCACCCCCTAGCAAGGAACCTTAACCTAGAATTTTACTGCTCCAAGTCAATAAAACACGTAAAAGGATGAAAAAGATTAAATCTTTAGCAACTGATATTGGTGCTTTTGCATTATCATTTGATTTGAAGTCTTAGTAATAGTGCAGAAATGGAGAAACTAGATTGTCCAACGAACCAAACAACTATGTTGAGAAAATTAGTCAACAGTAAAAGCTAGCACAAATGAATATCAAGTTCTAACAAGGATCTAATCATGTGATCACACCCCTTATCAACATGATTAGCAGAGGTGGAAAACATAAAACAATCTGAACTTGAATTAGCATGTCTAGCTGATACAATATCAAATCTTTTCTCCACAAAAATCATATAAGTCCATTTTTTAACAGGTCAACATATCCCAAAAACAATCAATTTGAGCAAACAGCAAAAATAAATTGTTAACAAAATTCCCAAAAAAAAAAATCCAAAAAAGAAAAAGAAAAACAAATCTTTCTGGATAGAGGATAGTCTAGATCAATTCATAGATAGACCCCTTTCAATCTATTGTCTGAAACTAAAACGAAAACAACAAACAAGTCAACAACAGGTCAAGGTATAAAACATTGCACATGGCAAGACATCCTTCTTCCGTATCCGAGCTTTACATCTCACAAGACCCTAAAATTAACAACCGGGTAAAGACAAACAAGTCAACAACAGATCAAAGTATAAAATCATTGCACATGGCAAGACACCTTTCCTGGATATCTAAACTTTGCCCTACTAATCTCACGAAACCTAAAGTTAACCGCCGAGCAAAACACCCTTAGCAAGGTCTTGACGGAAAATAGTGACATAATCAACAAGCTAACTAGAACCACAATACTATCACTATGAAAACACCCACTGAAACATTAATACAACATGGTACATCAAAAATATATTATGACACAGCTTTAAACACATAAGATTATTAATCATGTATATAATCAACATTTACCAAGAAAAGCTATAAAAAAAAGACATAATCAACACTTGATGATCAACAACAATCAACATAGTTCAAGAACAAAAATAATGTTATTGATGAAACAAATTAAAAGTCAAACCTTGTACAGTGCTTAGAGTAGAGCTAAGAGATGAACAAAGAAAGCTTTAGGATGGAGTCCACATATAAAGGAGAGTGTATGCATGGAGTGCTAGTACATTAGATATTTTTTCTTGGTCCAATGAATAGATGCTTGATGGAAACAAGGCCCACGTACAGTTTTGGCGCGTGAAGGGAAAGTAATTGCGTGGTAGGTGTGTGCATCACGAAATATTTCTTGTTTTGGATCAGGCGCGTGAGCCTTTGGCACTAGACTAGATAAGGGACCAATAATTCAATTTTTTGTGCTCTTTTTTTTTTCAGAAAATGAAATTTCATGAAAAAGCGAAAAGTAAATTACAACTAATGCCTTGGACAAAAAATCTTGGACAATTTTTTGTGCTTTGCTCCTTAGAAAATTGTCTATAATTTTTTAATAATGAATACCTCACTTTATTTAGAATTACTTTAAATTTTAAGTGTAATAGCACATCTAGATGCACATCTCATAGTGTAAAAACACGTCTCAATATATATTTTTTAAGTTTGAACTTAAAAAATTTAACATAATAAATTGTTACTTGACATTTTACCCAACTTTTCGAGACAAATTTGTTTATAAATTTCCTTGTGGAAAAACTGAAAAGAATGGAGGGTTGTTTTTGTAATTTCCATGCTTTTTTAAAAAATTTCTATGTATAGAGTGTGGAACTAGTGTAATCTTTACATGTGTTATGGGGAGGTGTGAATCATGCACATTCTAGTTGAATATGCTAGTCCCATTTGATTGATTTATTGTCTTTGCTTTGGAAACTTAGCCACCTTTGAAATAAATCAAGTGCACGGATTTTAGTAATGCATAAGCATTTAATATGGTGGATTATTCTATTTGTATTAATTTAGGGACGATTATTTTATTGACACTAGCAGAAATATGGTATACTGGTTGTTATATGGGATAGTATTTATCACATACAAACATGTATCGCGCGCATATGCCAACGTATTAATCTTTCTTACAATGTAGGTAAAATTTTCCATTTTTAAAACAAAAGAGAGGATATTAGGTAAGAAGAGTTCTACAACTTGTTATGTGACGACAAACTTGAGGATAATCTTTCAGATTATTAATACACAATAATATTAATATGGTAGACTACTCTCTCTCCATCAGTTTAGGGATAACTATTTTATGAACCCCTAACAAGATCAAGTCAATATATTATTACGTATAGAGATGTGTATAATGCACGCATATCAATATATTTATCTTTCAAACCATGTATGATATACATAATGTAAGTAAAATTTTTCATGTTAAAGTAAACAAAAGTCAAGTTCTAACTTATGGATCGATATTCTTATTTTTGATTTTTCACCTATTGGTATAAGCTAATTATTATAACTTCTCAAGTTTCATTTTAATGAAATCGTTTTAAAAATTTAAAAAAAAAAAAGGTAAACAAAAGAAAGCAGGTTAGGTAAGACTGAAAAAGAATGGAGGGGCTTTTTTTTTTGTAATTTAATATTTTAAAAGGTAATAAAAATATAGCATTCTCGTACGATTCTCTTTTTGGTTGTAGAAAAGTGTTTTAATCTATCCTTTTTCTAATTTCTATAGTATAAAGTGTGGAACTAGTGAAATCTTTACATGATAGTCCCCCCATTTGATTAATTTATTGTCTTTTGCTTTGGAAACTTACGGGAAGGTGTGAATCGTGCACATTCTAGTTGAATATGCTTTGATTAATTTATTGTCTTTGCTTTGGAAACTTGGGCACCTTAAGCATTTAATATGGTGGATTACTCTATTGGCATTAATTTAGGTACGACTATTTTATCGACCTTAGTAAGAATAGTAGCACGGTACACTAGTTGTTATATGGGTTAATATTTTATTACGTACAAACACGTGTCGTTCACATATGCCAACATATTCATCTTTGTGACGATGTGGGTAAAATTTTGTATCTTCCATTTGTTTACTGTAAAATAATTTATTTGTAAAAATTATTTTTTTATAAAATAAAATATTTTATAGAGCTCCGTTTATTTACCGTAAAATAATTTGTTATGAAAAAATATTTTTTTTAAAAATAAAATACTGAAAAATATTTTTCGGTGTTTGGATGTATCGTGAGTTCCGTAAAATATTTTTTTCTCCCAAATAAAATGAAAATATTTTACATAATTTTGTACTAGCCGTAATTGTTAATCGAAAAATATTTTACAGTTGATCAATTTTTCTGTGTTATTAAACACCATAAAATTAAGTAAAAACAGCCGCAATTTTTGACCGAAAAATATTTTACAATTGATTAATTTTCCAATATTATCAAACATCGTAAAATTTAAAAAATATTTGATGGGAAAATATTTTATGGCAAACAAACGGAGCCTAAGTAAACAAAAGAGAGGATATTAGGTAAGAAGAGTTTTACAACTTGCTATGTGACAACAAAGTTGAGGATATTCTTTCAGATTATTAATACACAAGCATATTAATATGGTACTCTCTCTCCATCAGTTTAGGGGTAACTATTTTATGAACCCCTAACAAGATTAGGGTACACCAATACAGGTCAATATATTATCACGTATTATCGCATATACCATTATATTCATCTTTCGGACCATGTATGAACCCCTACCGAATGTAGGTAAAATTTTTCACGTTAAATTAAACAAAAGAAAACAGGTTAGGTAAGAAGGGTAAAGTTTTCCACGTTAAAGTAAACAAAAGAAAACAGGTTAGGTAAGAAGCGTTCATTTTCTTATTGTCAAAAAGTCATGCAAGTGCTCAAATCTTTTTGCACCTACCGTATGACTCACCAAGTCTCAACTTTGGAAGAATTCATCAAAAGCAATTCCAAGAGCCCAGCTTAAATATGTCCAATGAGGCTCACGTATAGGCCACTAACCTCACATACTACTTCACATTGCCTTATAAGGCCCAAGTACAACTAGTCCATTAATCATGCCTCAATTCTTTTTTTTTTCTCGTACAATAAATGTTGAAGTCGTTATTAAAACTTAAAATTTTTAATTATAATATGTTACTATTTAGCCAATCTACGCAAGTCTTAGGTGTCACCTCAATTCCTCAACAATGCAACAATTCACAAAAATAGCATATTTGGATTCACTTTTTTAATGGTTAGACAAGCATCCTCCCCTTATTTTGATTTCTTTCTCTCTAAATTGAGCTAACGTAAAAGAAAAGAAAACGAAAATGCATGAAAAAAATTAAAATATGCCTAATTATTTAAGATAAAAAGAATATGAAAATGTTATATTAGTAACTATTTTCATCTAAAATTATCTTTTCATTATTTTACTTTTCCAATTTAAACAATTCATTATAAATCGTTTCCTTTCCTTTCTTTTCTTCCTTTTTTTTTTTTTTTTATAATCCAAACAAGATAAGCCCTTTTTAAAAAAGCCCATTTTCTTTCATTGCATTTCCTTTATGATTCTTTCTTCTGTCTTTCCCAGTGAGCCCAAATCAGGCCCAAGAATAGGTGTCCAACTAATCTTCCCCACTACTTCAACAATGCCTTCTTATCCGGCCCAAGTACAAGTAGCCCATTAAAATCACCTCCTTCTTCAACTCATCAACAAAATGCAACTGCTGCTTCTAGGAAAGAGGAATACTAGACCCAAGCTGACGAAAAAGGGAAAAAATTTATAAAGGGTATTGTTTCTAATTTCTCTTTGTTTTATTGTGTGCTACTATATTACTTGTTAATTTGAGAAAATTTTGAATTTTGAGGCCTTCTTTATTTTATGCATTGTAATTGTTTGAGAAAATGTCCAAGTTAAATAATGCTATCATTTTGCTACTCTACTGAATATTCCATGTTAATAATAATCAGTGTATTACAAAAGTTAAAATTTGTAGTAGTATATATGTGCATTAGTGTGTAAAAAGGGCAGTTCGCTACACGAGACTCTGTTATGCGTAAGTACGGGAAAGGTTCGGACATACTTTTGGTTTATTGTATGTATTTTTACTTTGTAGATGGGCAATAGGTTGTTTTCACAACTTGAATCCGACCTCCAGTAACACGGAGATAATTTCACTATTGTACCAAGACTTCACTTTTTATGTGCATTTCTCTCTATGTTTGTGAAAGTTTCTAGGCCAAGCTGAAGAACCCAGTTTCCCTTTTTAGGCTGTTAAGACTAAAAATGGTGATATGTTCACCGGGATGCAGTTTGCTTTAGTTGCAATATTGTGGGACTTGCATTTGATCATAATCATTGTATTTTTGCTTATTTGGGGTACTTATTACTATATTTTTACTTCACTTCTCACGTGCATTTCTATCTATGTTTGTGAAATTTTCTAGGCCAAGATCAAGAAACTAGGTCCCTTTTTGGCTATTAATAATAAAAAAGGTGATATGTTCACCGGGATGCGGTTTGATTTAGTTACAATATTGTGGGACTTCCATTTGATCAGAAGCATTGTATTTTTGCTTATTTGGGATAATTTTTACTATATTTTTGAATAATAAGGCAATTTCTCTGTTAAGACTTTTTAGTAATCAAATTTCATGTGGTTGCATAGAGGAGAACAGTTTTGTCGTAGGTGATTCTACTTTTCCCTTTATATTTAAATCCTACTAGTTGTATTTCGAGCATTGAATCTTATAATCAGGTTTGAACACTAACTGAGTTGCATTATCAGGTTCCCAATTCTTTGATAATTGTATAGAGGAAAGCGATTTTTTGTTAGAAATAATACTATTTTTTATGGTGACTTTGATAAGAATAAATACCCTTTACTTTTTTGCAAAAAGAATATTCCCTTTACTTTTTGAATCCCTATTAGTGAATTTTCTTTTTTAGTGATCTATATTACAATGAAAGTTCTGTGATGTTGCATGAATGGATAAAATTAAATTTGTGTTGCTCTATTCTTAAGCAGTAGCGGAGCTTCTACAATAAAACTTGAAAAGGATTCGGGAACAACTGTAGACAATGGCATTGCGACGTGCCCTAGGGTGGTCTGATGGGGACCTAATGAGGTCAGATTCAAAGCCCTGTTCCAGATTGATGAGACAAACTGCCGGGATTTTTACAGTTGGAGGAGCATTGGGATTTTGGATTCTCTGTCGCTTGCATTATGGTCTGTAATACAGTCTTTCCTTCAAAGTATTTTAATACCTCAGCTCTCTGTTTGTCTTAAATGAAAAGATAATATTTTCAGTCTTCTTTCTGTTTGTGTATAGTAGGGGCAGTCACGTTATCAATTCTCTGATATGCTGTAAAATGATTTCCTCAGTTTTCACATTTACCGTTCATTTTCAGCTTCTATTTTGACTTTTATGATTTCATGGTAACCATTTCTTTAGTTTAAATATTTCTTACAGAAGTAAAAACCTATTTCATGACCAAATGCTCTTATTCCATCACATGTGCATCTGTTGATGAGTGTCTTCCAATTTGACAGTAATAAGTACTACACCTCCGTATGAGTCTATTTGTTGATTCTGACACTATGTGTTAGCTCCTTCCAGGATGCATCCTGGAAATTTGTCATACAATTCTCATAGTAGAGAATTTAATCCTAATTCTTCCAACTAATAACATACATCCTTTCTTAACAAGCTTTACATATTAATATTTATGTTCTTGGTTTATTTCTCCTCTTACCCTTTAGAATTGTAGTTGGAAGCTGCAATTGTAGCATAATTATATGATATTCATGGTATAATGGGAATTTATTTATTTACAGAGGTTCAATGAACCAACAATTGATATAATGTGGTTACTCCTAATTGTACAAGACATCAGTGCAATTGGTTCTGTGAACTCAGAATGCATTCAACTAGAGTTACATCGGGCTTTGATTCTTGGGCTTACAAAATTAACATATTATCACAGGAATATATTATCAAGTTGGTTCTCCGAAAACTCATCTTATTCACGCATGCTAATTGTAATGCAGGTCCCAGAATTACAGTTCCTCGAAGTCTTAGATGGGTGGCTTGTGGAGCGGTCTCTATGAGCTCAACCACAGCCTTGCTGGTTCGCCTTTTTAGTCCTGAATGTGAACCACAGAATATAGCTGCCTATGACAAGAAAAAGTAGCTGTAGAGTTTCACATTGCAACTATGTGAAATAGAACTTCTGATCTCTTCTGGGGATAAATTTCTTGTACTATTTCAATATCATTCTATGGCAACTAATACGCTGTGTGAGATCCTTTATTGTTGTTTATGTAATCATTGGCTCATTCCATTCCTATCTAAATTCACCTTGAATCGAGTGATGATGACAAAGGACAGTTTAAGAAAGTGGCTTGCAGATTCTTATCTCATCTATTATGTAATTTACACAAAAACGAATAGTGATGTTAGGGTCTTTGGTGTAGAGATAGGTAAATTAAGTCCTAGATGGTGAAAGAATTGTCACGTCCTAAAAGATAGATTGTTATGAGAAGGCATTTGGCATTTAAATTTCTGCTGGGAAGGTTTTTAAAATGGTTGTTGTGTGTTTGGTACGTGGGTCTTACGCTCGTGTGAGGTGCACATCCCACACTGCACAACAACAGGTGAACATTTTAAAATATGTATCCTTTTGAAGATACTTTCTTACACCAAAAGAAACTTTTCTAAAGCGATCTATAGGGAGCTGGAGTCATCTTGTGCATGATGATGTATTAATAGTTAATGATGGAAAAACGCTATAGTTCGGCAATTGGGTCTGCCAATGAACTGACCGGTCAGCATTGGATTTCACGTCACCGAATGTCTCTCTCGAACTATAATCTTTCTCAAGGGTTAATGCGTTATTTTTTACGCATTTTTCAGTTTGTTGGATGCAAGTTTTTTGCATTTTCCTTCGTGTTGGTGGGTGTAGGTGGCGACGCCGTCATTCTGGTGCTTTTGGAAGGTCCGTGTATTGTAGATCTTTTTTTTACCTCTTGTTTGATGAGAAGCTTTGATCTTGGTGTCTTTCGGCACCCAAGTCGGAAAAGTGAAAAATCTGTTAAACTCTGCGTTGATTATTATCTTGGGCTAGGGATTTCTTGTGCTTGCCATTTAATTTGGGTTTTAGCTCAGTCTGTTTTCATTTTGGTTTCAATATGTAAGGATTTAGTTCATTATGTTATTTTTCTAATTTTTGTATGTTGTCTTGTTTGTTCTGGGCTATAATCCATTTTTTTTGTCTAGTTACTTTTAAACTTAGACTTTTTTATACCGTATTTTTATTAATAGAATGTTTCTTTTCAACTAAAAAAAACTAGAATCTTTCATCCAATCAAAAAATATATATAATTTTTCTCGCTAATGATGAATGGTGCTGATCAAAAGAAAGCATTGATGATCAATAATGAAAGTGATTTTGAGCATATTAAGTGGTGAAATCGAGTATTTACTTCCCACTCATGTGAAATAGATTGTCACTTTCTCAACCAAACCAAATTGTCTTCACCATTATCTTTATGCACGTTGCCATGGATAGCGATGTTGCATTTAAACAAAATATTTTTCTAACCATTTTCCAAGAGAATCGTAATATTGATACATTATCCTCCAAAAACCCAAAACCTCAAAAACAACGTATGACATCAATCTCCACCTGACACAATGGCCTCCCACCACCTCAATGGGTCCACCACTGATAACCACCACTCAACCACCACTATCACCACCACCACATACATAACCCCATCAGAAATCGCCGCCGAATTCTCCCACAACGACCCCAACACCGCCCGCATCAACAACGGCAGCTTCGGCTGCTGTCCGTCCTCTATCATCTCCGCCCAGCAACGATGGCAGCTCAAATTCCTCCAACAACCAGACCACTTCTGCTTCAACACCCTCAAACCCTCCATCCTCACCACCCGCCACGTCATCAAATCCCTCATCAACGCCGACCACGTCGACGAAATTTCCATCGTCGACAACGCCACCACCGCCGCCGCCATCGTTCTCAGCCACACCACCTGGTCCTTCGTAGCCGGCCACTTTAACCCCGGCGACGCCGCCCTCATCCTCCACCATGCTTACGGTGCCGTCAAGAAATCAGTCCAGGCATACATCTCGCGCGCCGGTGGCCACGTCATCGAGGTCCCTTTACCTTTCCCTTTAAATTCAGACCAAGATATTATCTCTGAATTCAAAAAAGCTCTTGAATTTGGTAAATTAAACGGTCGAAAAATTCGGCTTGCTGTAATTGATCATGTTACTTCAATGCCTAGTGTTGTTATACCTGTGAAAGAATTAGTTAAAATGTGTCGAAACGAAGGAGTTGAGAAAGTATTTATAGATGGTGCACATGGAATAGGATGTGTTGATATTGATGTTAAAGAAATTGGAGCTGATTTCTACACTAGTAATTTGCATAAATGGTTTTTCTGCCCACCATCCGTGGCGTTTTTGTACTGTAAAAAGAGCGATAACATGCCGGATTTGCACCATCCTGTTGTGTCACACGAGTATGGTAACGGGTTAGCGATTGAGAGTTCTTGGATTGGGACGAGAGATTACAGTGCGCAATGCGTAGTGCCGGAGGTGATGGAGTTTTTGAATAGGTTTGAAGGTGGGATTGATGGGATAAAGAGGAGGAATCACGAGAAGGTGGTGGAGATGGGGGAGATGTTGACTAAGGCGTGGGGGACGAAGTTTGGGGCACCACAAGAGATGTGTTCGAGTATGGCAATGGTGGGGTTGCCTGCTTGTCTGGGGATTTCGAGCGATTCGGATGCTTTGAAGTTGAGGACACATTTGAGGGAGTGTTTCCGGGTTGAAGTGCCGATATATTATAGGGCACCTGTGGAAGGGGAGGTCAATCCCATTACAGGATATGCTAGGATTTCTTATCAAGTGTACAATACTGTTGATGATTATTATAGGTTCAGGGATGCCGTTAACAAGCTCGTTTGTGATGGCTTTACCTGTGCGCTTCTATCAAAAGGAAAAAGGTATTATTTTTATTCTTAATTGAAGTGCTTGACAAATTTCTTTAAAATGCTACAAACTCCTCTTCTGCTGTCTGTTGATCATAGTTGTCTAATCGTGCATCGAACAACTTGGTTATGTAACATGACATAAATTTCAAGTGTTCAAACATGACATAAATTTCAAGTGTTCATTTACTTTCTAGTCGTACTCGTACCTGATAGAAAGTGTTGTTCTTACTACCCACATATTGCTGCTTATCTGATAGCAAATTTAATTTTCTGATGTTATTACTACCCACATATGCTGCTTACTCAACTAGTGTGGTTAACGGCAATTCATGTCTAGTTGAGCCATTTCTTAGGGGGCCTCATGCATTTAGCATTACTCTAGGAAATCATTTTTCAACTTGGCGGTGATTTAACATTGGCATCCTTCTCCGAAGAAACACCACATTTCATCTGACAAGAGGAGTGTCATGCAGCAACTGATCAAAAGGATACCTTTTCCTGTTTCTTATACTTATAGATTCTGATGTTATTGTTTATTCGCAAATTTGACACCTTTAATATAATTTCGGGGCAATAAATGCATTTTAGTGAAAGACGCTAAATTTACCACTGCTTGTTAGATGCATTTCACAAAAAATAGTCCATATGAGATCCATCAAATAGGAGTGCTGAAAAGTGTCCTATATATGTATATTGTATGTATTTCTAAAGCCCCATTATGTATAATTAATCTTTGTGAAGAAACTTCTCTGTTGCGATGAGCCACAAATGATGCTATATTGTTTCGCTGCCGAAGTTATGACTCTGGTTTCCTTTACTTGCAGCTTCATTGGAAATCTGGGATAACCATCTGGTGGATACCCCGCACACTTCATGTCCATTCAATTCGTTTCGGTTCAGATAGCGCTGAAGCCCAGGAACTCTAAATGATGGAAAGCAAACAACTCTGCATTTGGAACGACTGGAGTTAAAAGTGCTCATCAGGACTCAAAACCATTTGTCGAGTCTCCTGTGGAATTCCATGAAACAATATGTTAACTTGTCATTTTCATGCTGTTGAAGTGTAGTCGTGCTAACTGGCGGATTTGGATCCCTCAAAAACAGTTTATCATTATTGCATCTCTCTCGTGACGTCATAATGTTGTAACGGGATGAACTACCTAATTGACATAGTGAAGTGGACCTGGCTCGCTGGTCTCTCTCGTGATATCATAATATTGTAACGGGATGAACTCTCTAAGAGCAACTCCAACAATGGTTGGAATTGCTCTCTACTTCGGCTTTTTAGCCAAAATAAAGATCCAACTTCCAGAAAGACACTCCAACAGACTAGCTTAATCTTCTCGCCAAAATATTGAGCTCGCTAGTTGGTTTGGTTTGGTTTGCTTGCTACTCCATTTGTGTAGTCCTGCAGGACTTTTGGTTGGTAGTCTTGATGATTACTTTAAAGTTCATACCACTTACAAATGAAGTTTAATTAATTTTATAGTAAATATTTTTTTGTACACTAAACATACATATTTACAGTTCATACCACTCGCAAATGAAGTTCAACTAATTTTATTTATAGTTAAGAGAAATAGTAAGTATTAGAATAATAATAATAATAATAACATTTAACAAATTAAATTGTATTAATATTATAATTTTTGTTAGAATATAGTTGTTTTAATAATTAAAAATAAAAGATAAAAAAATGTTATTAAATAATGAATTTAGATGAAATATGAAGAGTTATAGGAATGAAATCAAATAGAGAGTTATAAAATTTTTTAGTCAGCCAAGCAGCCGTAGGGTCAAGAAGTTCTCCCATGTAATTGTGGCAACTGTTATATGCAAAAGAGTTTCATTTGATTAAACAGAAATACAGAATGCATCACTTGCCAAATAAGAGTTAAAAAAAGTAAACGATGTGTCACTTATCGAATAAGAGTTGAAGAAAGTAATGTTATGTAACATTGCTCAAATATAGAGTATATTCTATTTTCACTCATTATCTTAAAAATTCGTGATTTACATGGCACGAAAATATCTAACCCAATATTAGAATGAGAAAACCAAAAAAAGAGAAGTGAGGGTACATAAATAAAATAATTTTATTTTTCTTCATAAAATGCATTAAAAAAAAAAAGTTTTAGCGCAATAATCTTCACATGGATGGATATAAGAATTCAAGAAGTAGATCTAATCTCTTACAAATTTACAAGTAAAATTATGTATAAATTAAAAAATATATATTTAATCAATTTAAACTGATATTATTGTCGAGTAAAATGCACCATACCCCCTTATATTTTCATAAAGTTGTATCATAAACCCTGTATTTTAAAAAGTCGCGTTATAAATCTTGTGTTATGGAAAATGTTGTATACACGCTCCAAACTCAAATTCTGTTTAACTCTGTTAGTTAGCCTTGTAAAAAGACAAAATTGTCCTCGTTTAAAGATAAATCCGTCAAATGGGGTATTTGCAACTTTTTTGATATCAAAAAGGGGTATTTATCACTTTTTTAATATTAGAGGGAAGTATTTACAATATTTTTCATTTTGCAATATCAGAACCATGTGCTAGTCTACCTTCTAAGGAGATCTACAACCTTAAACTAATAAATATCATTTAATTAAAAGAATAAAAAAATGTATACCTTATATAACAGAACATTGATGTCCACAATAAAAAATATAAATCTTATGCTTGAAGTTTAAAGTCATATTGTAACTAGCAATAATCGTACATTCACTTAAAATCACGTTCTTCTACAAGTAGATTAAAATCTTTAAATCGATACAAAATCAACTTCAAATAGAAGGAAAATCACTTTGAAATAGTTTTTCTCTCTAGGATTGTCAATTTTTTTTATTTTTTATTTATCTTTGAAGGGGCAATTTACATCTTTATAAAAAAAATATAGGGACAATTAGAAACCTTATAAAAAATACAAGGGACAATTTACAATCTTATCGAAAATACAAGGGGCTATTTACAACCTTATCGAAAACACAAGGGACAATTAGCAACTGATGTTAAAAAGGGTATTTTCGTCCTTATGCATGTGTTTTAAAGCTTGTTAAATGTCATACTTGTATTTCAAGTGTGTGTATTATACTCACGTTTAAATTAACAGAAAAATAGACGGCGGGGGTTATATGTAACGTTTTTCATAACACAGGCTTTATAACGTGACTTTTTAAAACACAAAATTTATAATGTAACTTTATAAAAACACAAAAAATATCGTACATTTTACTCTATTATTTTCTCACATATTTATAAAATGGGCAAAAACCATTTTGGTCCCTGAGGTTTGGTATAAAGCCTATATTAGTCCTTGAGATTTGCAAAAAGACCAAATAGGTCCCTCCCATTATCTATAACTTAATAGTCAAAGATTTGACTAAATAAAAAGACTTAAATGCCCTTACTTAAGTGGTTAGAGATTTGGAAGGAAAGAAAAAAAAAAAAAATTGGGACCATGCAGCAGGTACAACTATTTAAGCACTCAAACTATTTTTTTTTTCTTTTCTCACTTTCAATTCATGCTCTTTCTCACCAAAAAAATAAAAAATAAAAAATAACGACAACAAATGTTGAATTTAGTATCGGGTAGCCACTAATTGTGGCTTTTAAAGTCTTAAATTTTGGATATATGTTCTCCAACTACAAATGTTGTCTAACTTTTAATTAACTTGAAAAATGTATTAAGGTGCAATATTAGACAATATAATGTATAACGTTGTAATAAATTCACTATAATTCACATGTAATGAATTCCTCGTCATTTGAAAAAAAAAAAGAAAAAAAAATAATAGACGAGGAATTCGTTACATGTAAATTATTTTTTCACATTTAATATTTGTATTTTTTTCATCTATTATTATTTTTTCTTTTTTGTTTTCAAATGATGAAAAAAATGGCTTGTGTGCTTAAATAGTTATGCTTATTGCATAGTCCCAATATTTTTTTTTTTTCCTTCCCTCCAAATCTTCAACCACTAAAGTAAGGGCATTTAAGTATTTTTATTTGGTCAAATATTTGACTATTAAGTCATAAATATTTGGAGGGACCTATTTGATCTTTTTATAAACTTCAAAAATTAGTTTGAGTTTTATACCAAACCTCAAAGACTAAAATGATTTTTGCCCTTTATAAAATTTACTTATAAAAAGGTTTTACACTAACCCATCAGTTCACACTGATAGAAAAATTTTCCATAAACAAAATCCAAATTTAACATAAAGTACATAGAGTCATATCACACTATCTTTCATTGGCCCAAAAAACAAAAAATTGACCCCGTCCACCCGCGGCTCTCTCTTCTCCAAACAATCCCTAGTACTATTTTAATCGCATTCCCAAAAACCCTCTCACGAGTTTCTCATCACAGAAGCAAAGGTACGATCTTTATAATTGTAACTTTAAAGGTGTTTTTTACAGTATTTTCCGCATTAATTATGTACAAAGATTCGATCTTTATGTGCTATTTATACGATAAATGTGTTTAATTTTTCTGGGTTTTTTTTGCTATTCAGCTGTAGTTGTATATTTATTTGATAAATGTGTGTGATGTGTGAAAAACTGTGTAATGGGTATCATAAATTATTGGGCAAGAGAGCATTGTACGCTTTATGTTTTTTTTTGTAAATTTGCAAGTTAGCCCTTGTAATTATAGTGCATTTTGTATTTCCGACTTTTGATTAAAGGTTGTAGAAGAGGACATTTTTGGTATTTTGGGTGTTTTTCCGATATTTTGGAAACCACACGAGGTAATGCGCATTTTGATTTAAACTAAATGGAATTTTGTGGGTTGCCGTGTGACTCATTTTTTGAAGATTATATCTTGCTTATACTTGATAAAAATTTGCACTTAAAATAATGGGGAACTAATGGAATTGTGTGTAAGGGGTGGTTAAATTATTGCTTATTCGATTTACTCGTAGCACTTGTACTTGATGAAATTAATGGTGGCCATAAATGAATCTTTCTTAATGTTTGTCATGGTAATTTTAGGCTACAAATAGAAGTGGATTTAATGTACAATTGTCTATTTGTGTTGTGTCGAAAAGAAAATCACTGCTCTTTTACTCATATGTGGAATGTCCCTTCAACTAGCTATCCGAAATTTTTTATTTTATTCAGAGCTGGAAAGGAGGAAGACCGCACACCGCACCTTTACTGGATTGGCTAATCCAAAAGATCTTTTTTTGAGATAGAGTTCATACTTGGAATGTCCCTTCCACTCGCTATGATACCTTGAATTGGCCTCCTGGCATTTATGGATTGCGTGTGTTGCCTTTAGAAGACTTCGAGTGGAGAATTTGGGAGTTCAAAAGTTTTGCCTTTATAGTTTGTAAGTTGGTTGGGTGTGTGCGTGTACGTGTCTTTATTTCTATTACAGTGGATGGTTGCTTATATGTTATGTTAATTGGGGCGAATCTTGTTCCTGAGTACTTTTTGAAGATGTGGATCGATTTTGTAGCTCGTATTAATCGGCATTTTTGTATATGATTAAATAGGTCATGGCTGGGAAAAGGATCATAGCTATTTGTCAGTCGGGTGGTGAATTTGAGACCGACAAGGATGGTTCATTATCGTATAAAGGTGGTGATGCTCATGCCATGGAAATTGATGATCAAATGAAGTATAATGATCTCAAGATGGAGGTAGCAGAGATGTTTAATTGCAGTGTTGAAACTTTGTCCATCAAATATTTCCTCCCGGGCAACAAAAAGACCCTTATCACTGTCTCCAATGACAAAGACCTTAAACGCATGATAAAATTTCAAGCTGGTTCTGACACTGCTGAGATATATGTTATGACTGAAGAAGTTGCTGCTCCTGATGTCTCCAACATACCTGGCAGCAGGTAGTTTTCTTGCTGTCTAATAGCATGGATATGTTGCATTTTGTGGATGAAACATGCGGGATGTTTTATCTTGCAGGTCAAGCAGGACAAGCTTGTCAGAAGCAGGGATTCCAGTCGATGCTTCTCCAAGCATCCTTAATGATGTTGTGGATGACATGAACCAGCCTGGTCTCTTTCTCGATGCGACTTTTGATGTTGGTGGTGGTACTAATAAAGTCAATTCCCAAATTGATGTAGGGAATGAAATGCCTGTCCCTATATCTTTTGTTAGTTCCTACGATGCAAAATCTGCTCAACAGGGGCAGAATAATATTACTGGTGTGGGCCAAAGGTTCAACAGTGTACATGAATTTCGTGAGGCTTTAAGGAAATATGCTATTGCTCATCAGTTTGCCTTTAAGTACAAGAAGAACGACAGTGATCGTGTAACTGTAAAATGCAAAGCAGAAGGTTGTCCATGGAGAATCCATGCATCAAGGTTGGCGACCACCCAACTAATTTGTATTAAGAAAATGAATCCGACACATACATGTGAAGGGGCCATTGTAACAACTGGCTACAAGTCAACAAGAAGTTGGGTTGCAGGTATTGTTAAGGAGAAGTTGAAGGTTTTCCCCAACTATAAGCCAAAGGATATTGTCAATGACATCAAGCAGGAATATGGAATCCAATTACACTACTCTCAGGCCTGGCGTGGAAAAGAGATTGCTAAAGAGCAGCTTCAGGGTTCATATAAAGAGGCGTATCGCCAGTTACCATCCTTTTGTGAAAAGATAATGGAGACAAATCCTGGAAGTCTTGCTACTTTCACCACTAAGCATGACTCAAGCTTCCATCGTCTCTTTGTATCATTTCATGCTTCACTTTATGGATTTGAACAAGGCTGCCGTCCTCTGCTTTTCCTTGACAGCATATATTTAAAATCTAAATACCAAGGTACTTTGTTGACAGCAACAGCTGCTGATGGCAATGACGAAGTATTTCCTGTTGCTTTTGCTATTGTGGATACAGAATCAGATGAGAACTGGCGTTGGTTCTTATTACAACTTAAAACTTCATTGTCAGTGTGTCGTGGCATAACTTTTGTGGCAGATAGAGAGAAGGGACTGAGAGAGTCAATTGCTGACATATTTCAGAATGAGGATGTCTATCATGGCTACTGTCTACGCTCTCTCTCAGAGCAACTAATACGAGATCTGAAGGTTCAATGCTCTCACGAAGTGAAGCAACTTCTGGTTGAGGATTTATATGCAGCAGCTTATGCCTCTACTCCTGATGGCTTTCAAAGATGTGTTGAAAGCATTAAAGGCATCTCACTAGAAGCCTACAAATGGGTCATGCAAAGTGAGCCTATAAATTGGTCAAATTCATTCTTCCGTGGAACGAGATATAACCACATGACCTCAAACTTTGGGGAGCTATTTTATAGTTGGGTATCGGATGCACATGAATTACCAATAACACAGATGGTTGATGCCATTAGAGGCAAGATTATGGAGTTGATTTATAAGCGTCACACTGAGTCCAATCAATGGCTGACAAGGTTAACACCATCGATGGAGGAAAAACTAGACAAGGAAAGCGTTAAAGTTCGTTCTCTTCAAGTATTAGTATCAGCGAATAACAAATTTGAAGTGCGTGGCGAAACCATTGAAATTGTTGATGTCGATCACTGTGACTGTAGTTGCAAAGGATGGCAGCTTACTGGTTTACCGTGCTGCCATGCAATCGCTGTCATTGGATGCCTTGGCCGCGATGTGTATGATTATTGTGCTAGATACTTCACGGCTAATAGCTACAGATTAACATATTCTGAGTCCATTCACCCGACTCAAGATATTGGAAGGCCCCATCAAAAGAATTCTTCTCAAATTGCGGTGACAGTTACCCCTCCTCTAACCCGTCGACGGCCTGGCCGGCCGACTACCAGAGGAACAGGTTCACAAGAAGTAATGAAGCGTCTACTCCAATGCAGTAGATGTAAGGGTACTGGACACAACAGATCAACTTGCAAAGAGTTCTTGTTTCAGGGTTAGGCCATGTATGTATGTCAAATGTGTTTGTTTTTCAGCAATATTTGCTCCTGTATATGCTTTTTAGTTTACGTAGAATGTTTGATTCTCACTTGCAATTTTCGCATATAGTTCTGTTTTTCTTTTCTTTTCTCTTATAACATGATTGTGGTTTGAGCTAATTATTTTTTATCACGTCATTATTCAGGGAGGTCTAAGTCGTATAAATAGTTTAGGATGTTACACACAAAAATTGATATAGAAATTTCTCGACCGTATCGATCTTTATATCAAAATGGTCCCAATGACTTCAAACTTTTTGATTCAGGAGAGTCACCATCTTTCTTTTATTGGGATCAGAAAAGTCTAATATGATTTCATTTCACTAGGAAAAGATTAACCTATCTTACAATCTGAATGAAGAATAACACTAATAATAGTAGTATAGGGAGTTTTTTTTAAAAATATTTAAAAATTTGATAAGTCAATCATCATGAAATTAGAAAAAATGTAAAACCATATCTCTTCCTCCCATCTTCAAAAAAATCACTAATGATATCTCAAAAGGGAAAGAAAAAAAAAAGAAACAAATATATACTCAATTGTAAGTAAATCATGAAATTAGAAAAAAATGTAAAACCATATCTCTTCCTCCCATCTTCAAAAAAATCACTAATGATATCTCAAAAGGCAAAGAAAAAAAAAAGAAACAAATATATACTCAATTATAAGTAAAACGTTAGACTTTATCATTTCACTGATTATCTCGCAACGTTATAAAAGAGATTTGAATAATGAATTACTTAATCTAAAAACATTAAAATGAAGACAAGAAAAAGATTATTAAAATCATAAAACGGTGTCGTACCCGTATAACTCGGACCATACGATGTTGATGAAGGCTTAAATAAAACCGCAAAAACGGTGTCGTTGCGATCTAATCCTCACTGAATCCAATACGCAGAAACGGTGTCGTTCTGGAGTATCCAATTAAATTTTGATTAAATTAAATCTGACCCTTCTCTTTCATCGTCATCTTCGTCTCCATCTCCTCGAAACCCTAGGAAACCCTAGCAGCTGCTCTCATCTTTTGACCCTCTCAAATTATCTTAAAACTTTCCAAAAAATCTGAAAAAAATAAAAAATTACACATATACACTTACATTTTGTATACATGCATATATGTTGTAATCATTTCTAGGGTTTGTTTTCATTCCTTAAGTTTTTTTCGACTTTTCCAATGTTGATTTTCTGATGCTGAGACAAGACTCCGCCTCCTCTATAAGCGGCGCCACCATGCCGGCGGCGACGGCGTGCGGGAACTGCGGCATGGACGAGCGGCGGCTCCTCCACAACGTCCGCCACCGCGGGATCTTCCGGCGGCTCTGCACGTCCTGCGTCCTCCGCCTCCACCCTCAGTCCTTCTGTCCTACCTGCTTCGTCGTCTACCACCCAAATCCGCCTCCCTCCGGCCCAAACGACGCTGTCACGTGCTTCAAATGCTACTCCTCGTCTCATTCGCTCTGTGTGGGGCCCAATCCACCTAGCCCTTACATTTGCCCCAATTGTGTAAACCCTAATTCCCCAATTTTCACCCTCAAGAAAGCGAAAGATTTGAATTTCTCCGATGTCAGTAGCGTTAATGATGAGAATTGTAGGGTTATTGATAAGAAGGCGGCGAAGATTTTATTAGCGGCGGCGAAGATTGCCGCGGTGTCTATGAGTAAAGCAGCATTGGCCGCCAGGGCGGAGGCCGAGAGGAGGGCCAAGGAGGCAGCATTTACAAGGAGGAGAGCGAGGGAGGCGTTGGAGCATGTGATGTTCCTAGCTGCGAAAGAAAAGATGAAGAAGAATGAGGCTCCATTGGCCTCCTCTGTGGAGGTGTCGCGGTCCGGTGGCAATGTAGGCATTGTCAATAATAGAGTTGGGAATTCAAGTAGTGGAGTGGTGGCCGGAGGGGCATTGGTAGGAAGGGATCGTGTGGGTAATGTGGAGAGAATGGATAGTTCGAATGAGGTGGTGGCAGCATTAAACAAGGTTGACTTGAGAGAGAAGGAGAAGTTGGGAGGGTTTAAGCCAGAAAGTGTGGTTTCGGGAGAGCCTTCGAGTAATGGTGCAGCAATGCATGTGGAGGAGAATAGGGGAATGAGTGTAGCTTCTAGTTCGAGTGCTCAAAACCGTGGTGCTGCTAGCGTAAGTGGGAGATTTGGGGAAATGGGTCGTGCGGAGAATCAAAATGCTCAAGGGGAGAAAGCGAGTAATGGAGTAGTTCCTGTTCCAGCTGAGGAGGATCAGATGCAGGGAGTAGAAAATAGCCATGTTGGAAATCAGGATAATAGCAAGCCACAATAGTAATTTCATGCCCCGGATTATTGTGCAAATAGCTTGAGAAGAGCAAGGTGGTAGTATTGTTTTGTATGTTGATGTCTAATCACGATATGTCGTTTTTGTTGTGCTTATAATATTGATGTCTGATTGCAGGTTACCGTGGTGTTCCGAGGCCGGTTTCTGGACTTTCTGGTTGTAATGACGGGCCTGCACACAGATCTGTTTGACGAAAGTCCAATTTTCTCAATACACAGCATTGTCTTCTAGGAGCATAGTCACATGTAGAGAACCTCAAGAGCATGTAATATAATCATGTATTCTGGCTTTAATTTCGGAGCTGAGGCCTCTGATATGAGGAATGATTAAACTCCTCAAAAAAAGAAAAAAAAAAAAAGAAGAAAAAATTCCAGTTTATCCTTTTTGGTCGGTGGGAGTAGACCCATTTTCTTTGCTTAGGATGTGAAAATGCTGTGCCTGTAATTACAGAAACATGTTGGCAATTTCCTTTATTGTCTCGTATATGATGAACTCTTGATCAAATCATGTTGAAGGATAAGTTCAATTTCTATCAACTTCATGTCCATAGTTTGATTGATTTCCTCTATTGGTAGGGTGTTTTGTTTGTCAAATAACTATTTTTTGTGGGATGCTGTTCTCTGAGGTTTTGAAACCGATGTCATCTTCATGTGTTATGCCAATAATTCATTCTTGAGGCTCTTGCATAGACATCTTGTATACAAGTACTTGACATATGTCTTGCTATTGAGCTATACTATCTTTGAGCTTCGAGTGTGTTCACAGTCTATGGATGTCTTTGGGGTTTTCTTAATGTTCTTCACTAGAAAGTTATAATTGTGATTATTAGTAGTAATGTGATATTTGAATGGCTGGTTTTGATCGCAAAATTGCTCGAGTTTTGGTGAAAACGATAATCCAAAAAGGCTTCGGTCTAGTGGTATGTTACTCGCTTTGAATGTGAGAGGTTATATCTTAATATGTGTTGTACGGCCCTTAGATCTCCTTTGAATTGAAAAAAAAAACAATAATCCCATTTGAAGTTCTACTTTGGATGCTTAGCTTTACTGCTTGATTGTGTTATTTGTAAAAAAAAAGATTTCCTTAGTTTTGATTTGAGTTTGCCTTTTTTGAGTTCATCCAGATATAGGTCCGCTTGTTGTAGATATCCGACCAAAGCTATTTGGTCTATTATTGTCTGCGTTTTAAGGGAATGATTGGTATATAATATGGAATTGCCCATGGCCAGTGCTATATTCATCAACAATTTAATAAGATTGCCTTGTGGACAAGGGCAGATGTATCTGGAGGGTTGTAGTCTTTGTTGATCCCGAATTTTTTTTGAATATATGAATATTTTAGAGTATTTTTAGTTTAAAAAATTAATTAGCACTCATTGGAAAATAAAAATAAAAATTGTATAGGAGTGTTAAATTATGCATTATCTTATTTATGAGAGATGCTCCTGTTATAGATTAAAAGGAAGAAGAGTAAACTTGAAACGAATTATTGAAATTTAAAATGATTAAATTTGATGGTCCATAATATATTTTATCTGTAGAATGAGGGTCTCTTCTTCTGAAGAGTACAGTACAACACGACGTCTGAGAGATTCGAACTCTCGCGGGGAAATCCCATGTGCTTAGCCAGCACACGCCTTAACCACTCGGCCAAAGCAACAGTGCGTTCTCTATGATTGTAGTGTAATTACAACAACTTCTCGAAACAATATCTGTCCGATAGGCACAGAAACTAAGTAAACTTTACCGGTTTAACACCTGTTAAATGAGAAGAAAAAGACAAAATGGGTAGCAAAATTGTGTATATATAGATAGAGAAAATAACAATGTGAAAAAAGGACAATAATTCTCTACAATGACGCTGTTGAACAATTGAAAATATGTGACGCAATTTGATAGCGCGTTTATTTTGGATACAAAATATCACGGGTTCAAATCATGTCATCCCTATTTATTACTATTTACAAGAACAGTAACGAGGGATCATTTGAGATTTTTAAATAGTAACAGGGATCATCTGACATCGATTCAAATTGGACATAATTTTTCATTAATACTCTCCTTGAACTAGTTTAGCCATAGCTAAACCCGTCCATCAAGGATGTAGAACCTCCAGAAAATTCTTGTTTTGTCCCAACAGAAATTTAACATAAAAAACAACGAGTTAACTTGTTTCAGAATCCCCCCTCAATCATTTTATTCAGGAATTTAGATAATAAAGTTCCCGCATTTTCACCATAGCTCCGACAATGCCAGATTATGTCAATATTTCATCCGATGGAAGAACGGAACAATAAAAGCTGGTCAGGTTGATCAAGTATTCCCCAAGCCTTCTGCAAGTATGCTGCTAACTTCATCTGGCAGGATGACATCTTTACTCGCTAATTTTCCAACCGTTGTTTTATCTAATACATCACGACCCATCAACAGAGCATGGGTAGTAGCATCAGGGACCCAACCCTCTTCCAACATTTTATCCAATAATTGACAGGCTCTGGTTTTGTACCCCTCTTTCCAGAGACCATTGATAAGAATACTGTATGTTGCTGAATCAAGAATTTTACACTTGCAAACATGCTTATCTATTGCAGAAAAAAGTGCATGCAGTTGAGAAGGTTCGGCAAAATGGGTCAGTAGATTAGCTAGTGTTTCTGAGTCTGGCAATAAACCCTCATTAAGCATCAGATTGAATATTAAAGCACACTCGCGTGTATGACCGATTTCAAGCATGCTTTGTAACAGAACGCGGTACATTTCCCCATCAAGAGGACAACCATCTACCAGTATCCGTGACAGCATTATAAGGAGATCCTTTTCATTGCCTGACTTTGCTAAGGCTGGAATAATGCACTTGTAAGAGGAACACGAACAGCAGGTACCAGAATAATGAGCCAAAGATAGCAGTTTGATTGCACTACAGACCATGCCAGTATCACAGACTCCTTCGATCAACATATCAAATGCGAAAGACTGAAGAGAGCATTGCTTACCGGACATATAGCAAAACACTTCAGCAGCCTCTTGAATTTTATCCCTCTGGCAAAGACATACAATGAGTTCTGCATAAGAGACAGAATCTAAAACCCAACTTTTAGCCACAACCTGGAGAAAAAACATGAAAGCATCCTCGCTTTCACCTGATTTGCATTTCCCAACAATAAGGGAAGAGTAAGTAATAGAGTCGGGAACAAACGAAGAAATAATCATTCTGGAGAGAAACTCCATTGCTTTTTTGATTCCTGCATTCTTGCAAAGGTACCCGATGATGGTAATCCAAGACAGGCTATCGGTTATATTCCTGTCAAACATTTCATCAAACAGATCTTTTGCTACAAGGAACTTACCAGCATCGCAATAAGCTCCAACCAGCACATTATGAGTACAAGTATTAACAATGTTCCTATCCACCAAAAACTTCTTGGCTTCATCTAGCTTATTTAATTTGCACAACCCATTTACTACATCCACCAACACATCATCATCAGGCACTAAGCCACCATCCATCATCTCATCAAAAATATTTATAGCATCGTAAACTTGAAGATTATGACATAAACATTGTATAATTATTCCATATGTGGATGAATCGGGAAGAACACGAGAAGCTCTCATCATTCTGAACAATTTCATCGCTACCTCCAAATTATTCATCCCACAAAATAAAGGGACAACACGCGCGTAGAACTTCAAATCCAGCTCGACCCCTAGTTTAATCATTTCATCTATTACAAGCAGCGATTCATCCACGCGATCACAAGCAATAAGACGACTTACAACTATCTCAAAGGTCTTACTATTAGGATTACAACCTTTCTTTTTCATTCTCTTATACTGATCCAAAGCAGTATCAACTCGACCAGACTCGAACAAAGCCTCTAACAGATAATTCACAGTATCAACATTCGGGACAATCCCCGCCTTCACCATCTCTTTATACACAAACAACACATCCTTAAAACCCTTCTTCTCTTCGACAACTGCAGCCATTAATTCATTAAACAGGTCTATATTCGGCTTAAAACTAGTCGAATTCACACAAAAAAGAACCCTCAACGCCTCATCAAGCCTACGATATCTAACGAAATAATCCAATAATCCCAAATGAGCTTCACCAAAGCCTACACATCTCTCCTTTACCATCTCATTACAATAACCCTCCATTTCTTCAATATTTCCAGCCATACCCAATTTCAAGATAATTCTACAATATGTATCCGCATTATGCTTAAATCTTTCTTGAATTGAGGCCCATTTGAACAGTTTAAGTGAAGAATTCACATCATTTGTGGAGTCTAAAACATGGGTTAAGCTATTTGGGTGAAGATTATTCTTTAAAAATTGAATCTTTGCTTCAAAGTCAGAGGTAAAGTTGGGATCTTTATGGGTTTCTGGGGTTGTTTGGATGCTATTGGCATCACAGAGTGATGAAAATGATGAATTGAAACATACCCATCTGGGGATTCTCTTGGAAAAAGTCAAAGTTGAGAGCTTTACAGCCATTGAAGTTGCTCATGTATAGTTTAGCTATTTAGAGCATGTACAAGAGTATATATTGTAAAGAATATCTCAGGAAAACTTGTTTATTACCGATTGTGTATTACAATATATAAAGAAATTTGCAAAAAGAAATTTGACACATACAAGGGAAAGCATATTACAATTATGGTAAATTGAATTCTTTGGGGCTAAAGAATAGCTTGACTAAACTATTTCATTTTCTTTCTTTAAGAACCATTGACACTCCCCTCAAGTTGGAGTATGTAAGTTATGTACACCCAACTTGCCTAACAAATTGACAAACTGAGATCGGCTTAGTGGTTTGGTGAACATATCCGCTAATTGGTGAATCGTGGGGACGTAGCCTGTTTGGATTAAGCCTGATTATAACTTTTCACGTACCAAGTGACAATCTAACTCAACGTGCTTCGTTCTTTCATGAAAGACCGAATTTTAAGCTATGTGGAGTGCTGCTTTATTGTCACAGAACAATGTGGCTGGTTGAGGATGTGTAATCTTGAAATCCCGAAGCAAATATTTTAGCCAAGTTAATTCACAAGTTGCATTCACCATAGCTCGATATTCAGCTTTTGCCGAAGATCTAGAGACTGTCGGTTGTTTCTTGGTTTTCAATAAGATGAGTAAATTTCCAAGTAGTACACAAAACCCTGTGGTTGAACACCTTGTCATTGGGCAGCTTGCCCAATCAGAATCACAATAAGCTTTGAAGAAAAGCTGATTATTTGAGGGAAAGAATAACCCTTGACCAGGTGACCCTTTGATGTATCGTAGGAGTCTAATAGCAGCATCAAGATGCGGCTTGCGTGGTTCATGCATGAACTGGCTGAGTATGTGAACAGAAAATGTGATGTCAGGCGGTGTAACAGTCAAGTATATGAGTCGTCCAATGAGTTGCCTATACGTGGATGGGTCATGTAATAATGTACCATATTCATTGGACAATTTGAGATTTTGTTCCATGGGAAAGTTGCACGGACGAGCACCTAATTGACCTGCATCATTAAGAATGTCCAAAGCATATTTTTTTTGTGAGATGAATATACCTTGTTTTGAGCGGGCTACTTCCAACCCAAGAAAGTATTTGAATGAACCAAGGTCTTTGATGCGGAATCGTTCATGCAAGAATTACTTTAGACAAGTGATGGCATTAAGGTCATTGCCACTTATGATGATATCGTCCACATACACAAAGACCACTGTCATGGAAGAGCCATGGCTATGAGTGAATAAGGAGTAATTTGCTAGGAAAGACTTGTACCCAGCTTCTTGTAGTGCACATGAAAGCTTGGCAAACCAATTTCCAGAGGCTTGCTTAAGACCATAGAGAGATTTACGCAAGCGACAGACTCTCGTCTCCCCTTGTTTGCCAAGGCCAAGAGGTAGATGCATGTAAAGTTCTTCATTCAAGTCACCATGAAGGAAAGCATTGTGAACATCCATTTGGTGGAGATCCCAATTTTTAGCTGTAGCAATGGCAAGAAAGCATCTGACTGATGTTAATTTGGCAACTGGGAAAAAGTATCATGATAATCTAACTCGTTTTGCTGAGTATAGCCTTTGGCCACGAGGTGCGCTTTGTAGCGCTTAATGGAACCATCAGCCTTGTATTTTATGTGATACACCCATTTGCATCCAATTGGCCGTTTACCTGGGGGCAACGGAACAAGGGTCCATGTACCATTATGTGCGAGAGCGGATAGTTCTTCTTGCATGGCCTGTTGCCAGTTAGGGTCTTTGGTGGCCTCATAAAAATGTCTAGCTCCTTATGCCCTGAAATAATGGAAAGAAAACAACGGTGTGCAGAAGAAAATTTATGATATAAAAGAAAGTTTGAAAGAGGATACTGAGTACCTGATTTAGAAACCTGCATTGAAGAAGGCGATGGCGTGGGCTCGACAGTCGGTAATGTGAGACAGTAATATTTTTGCAAGTGAGTAGGGGGATTGCGAGTGCGAGAGGATTTCCCTGGGAGAAGAGGCTAAATCGGGGAAGGAGAATTGGGGTTTGGCTCAGTAGAGGTAGGTGAAAAAGATCAAGTTGGTTCGTGACAAGGGTTGTCAGGTGGGAAGGTTATGTCATCGGGAGCAGGGAGTGAGACGACGGTAGGATTGGTAAGTGTGGGAGGAGAGGAAAGCGCAAAAAGAAATATATGCTCGTAGAACTCAACATCACGACTGGAAAAAGTTCGGTGTGTAGTTAAGTCATAGAGTTTGTATGCCTTTTGTCTGAATGGGTAACCAATGAAAATGCAACAACGGGCTTGAGTATCAAATTTGTGTTGGGGAGTTAAATTTTTTGCAAAGCATAAACTACCAAAAACACGGAGATGTGAGTATGAGGGTGGTTTAGACATGAGTACCTCATATGGAGTTTTGCTAGAAAGTGTCGGTGTAGGCATTCGGTTGATGAGATATGCGGCAGTAAGAATGCAATCACCCCAGAACTTTATCGGAAGAGAAGCGTGAAAAAGAAATGCCCTAGTGATATCAAGAAGATGCCTATGCTTGTGTTCAGCAACCCCATTTTGTTGAGAGGTAGCGACGCAACTGCGTTGATGGATGACACCCCTTTGATTGAGAAATGTGGTAAATGCTTGTGAGAAAAACTCAGCCCCATTGTCGCTGCGAAAGTGTTTGATGGTGCGATTGAATTGAGTTTGAACCATATTAAAAAAAAGAGATTAATAAGTTGCAAGATTCATATTTATGACGTATTGATTCAAATTTGTGACGCATTAAATATACCCAAGTGCAGCGAGAGTAGTCATCAACAATAGTTAAAAAATAAAGAGCACCAGTAATGGAAGGTATAGGATAGGGTCCCCATATATCACAATGTATTAAGTCAAAAATATGTGTAGATCTAATAAAACTATCAGGAAAAGAATTTCAAGTTTGTTTGGCAAAATGACAATGTTCACAAACAAATTTTGAATCAAAAGAAATAGAAGGTTCTAAAGAGGACAAATGTGAATGCGATGAAGGGAGGGATGACTGAGTCTTTGATGCCAAATAGATGGTGAGAGATGCGCGAAGGTGGCTTATGGCTTGGCTGATAGAACAGATGGCAGATCAAAAAGATAGAGCCCACCGACTTTCTTACCCAAACCAATCGTCCTCTTCGTTGCAAGGTCCTGAAAAAGACAAAACTCAAAAAAAAAACGTTACAGAACATTGCAGTGATTTAGTAAGTTTGCTGACAGATAAAAGATTGACGTGGAAATTAGGAACACGAAAGACATTGTGTAAAATAATATGTGGGGTGACAGAGATGGAACTAGAAGAAGATACCGGAACAGAGTCACCATTAGGTAATTTGATTGATGGGTGATTACTATTATGGGATCGTATGAAAGAATCATTGTGAGAGACCATGTGATCCATGGCACCAGTATCAACGATCCAAGAAGATGGGGATTGTGAGAAGGACGCCGCAGAAATAGGGAAAGAAGAAGCAATACCTGCGGTATGTGCCATGGCACCCGAGGTACCGTCATTAAGAAGATTGAGAAGTTGTTGATATTGAGCTTGAGTGAATGAAGGAACTAAGGAAGAGCTAGCGAGCAGCTGGCCAGATTTTGGAGCACTAGAGGTAGCGTGAAAGGCAGAGTCATTTACTGGCTTGTGGTTTTTATGGCCAGGGGGATATCCATGCAATTTTCAACACTTAGCAGTAGAGTATCCTGTGCCAGATAAACCAAGACTCTTGCAGTGATCACACGAGGGCAGAGTTTTGCTAGAGCCACAACTATTATTAGACCCAAAATTTTTCATGAAAGGTTGAGAGTTATGTGACGATGAGGTATGTCCGCGAGATGAAAGAGCCGCGAGAGGTGCGGAAGCAGAGGTTACAAGTGCGGCGGCATCGATGGTGTGAGAAGAACTGGAAAGCTCTCGTTGTTTCTCTTCCTGAAGAATGAGGGCATAAGCTTTGTTGATGTTGGGTTTCAATAGTATTTGGCCACGAACAACAGAGAAAGAATTGTGAAGGCCCATGAGAAATTGGAACACATGTTCCTCCTGGATGTGATCTGTGAGTGTTTGCATAGCACCACAAGAACATGAGGGAACAAGGTGATAAGATGCTAATTCGTCCCACAAAGCCTTGAGTTTATTGAAGTAGGCTGCAACAAATAATTGTTGTTGTTGAAGGGAATAAATATCTTGACGAATCTGGAATATTCGAGGTGAATTACTTTGAGAAAACCACTCTTTAAAGTCAAGCCAAACATCTGAGGCATTATCCATGTAGATAATACTATTAGCGATGTCAGGATCACTAGAGTTCAAGAGCCAAGATAACACAATATCGTTGTAACGAAGCCATAAGTCATAATCAGGAGGATCTTTCTTAGCATCTGGGCACTTAAGCGTGCCATTGATGAAGCCGAGCTTGTTCTTGGTACTATGGGCCATGCGCATGGCACGGCTCCAAGTTGGGTAATTGTCTCCCGTCAAGGTGCGAGAGACTAATGTAGCGCCATGATTGTCAGAATTATTGAGGTAGTATGGATTGGAGGAATCCGGTGTTGTGGTTGTGGTTTGAGAAGAATTGTCAGTGGTAGAAGAAGAATTAATTTCAGCCATGACACGTTGAAAGCTTGCAGGTCGTGACTGGATTGGTTGGTAATGTATTCTTGGAGTAACAACTAAGCAAGAAGGTTATTGAATATTTTATTGGTTTGGTTGTACAAGACCAAGAAAGATATATGGATGACCAAGAAGAGTCTCTGTGATGGCTGGAAAAAAAATTGCCATGGAAGAACGGCGAGAAAATAATGCACTCAAAAAAATGAGTGGAGAAGGACGTGATGTGAAGAAAACCTGTCTGATACCATGTAAAGAATATCCCAGGAAAACTTGTTTATTACTTTTTTTCTTTTTTGCTGGGTCAACAAAAGATTTCATTTCACTAAAAAAAACCTCCTGAAACTACACAAGTAAATCACCAAGCTTCCAAATGTTACAAATTTCTCTATTGAATCTATTGTTTCTAAAACTCCCTCTAGACAGCAATGTACATCGTATATCATTTGAGATAAATTTAATAACCTATTCCTCATTTGCAACTTCATTTATGAAAATCCTTGCATTATGCTCCCGCCACAATTGGTAAATACAAGCACAAAACATAAGTTTAACAATAGATCCCTGCAATGTCTTCCTCTTTGCAAAAATACTGCAGCCTTGTACTATTCTATCCCATTGGACACCCAGTGTTTTGATTCTTGCTTTTTTTGCACAGCTTCTCCAAACTCTTCTACTAAACGAACATTCAAAGAAAAGGTGGTCCCTTGTTTCCAAGACCATGTTGCAAAGAGTACAAACCCCATGAATTTGAAAGCCCCAACACATGAGACAATATCGTGTTGGCAACCTGTCAAGGATAGCTAGCCAAGAACAAAAACTATGCTTTGGTATATGATAGTTTTTCCATAGCAAGTGAAACCAAGGCACTTTTGCATGGCATTGTCTAATTGTTTCCCAAGTAGCTTTGGTGTTAAAGCTGCCATTACAACCACCTTCCCAATAGATGTGGTCGTCCTTGTTGGGGTCAATCTCCACCTGGAAAGGATCAAGAAAAGCCAAGCATCTAGGCCAACGAAGTGAATCCCTTCTAATAACTACACAAACTTTGCTTTGCAAATCAATGCGTGAGGCAGTGATGGTATCAGGATGAATATGGTGAGAAAGTTGTCCCAAGGGGTGCCAAGAATCCCACCACAAGAAAGTGCAATTGTCATTTCCCACTTTATGTCTGATAAAACGCCTCGCAAGCTCTCTCATTTTGAGTAGTTTCTTCCATGCCCAAGATCCATATGTAGGAACATCTACACTCCAAATAGACTGATCTTTAAGTAGGATATTCTTGGTCCATAAAATCCAAATAGAATTCGTGTCCACATATATATGCCAAAATTGACCAAAGATAACAACTTTGTTTATGTCATCGAGAGATCTAATTCCCAATCTACCTTCATCCAAGGGTCTGCACACATCCACCCAAGCCACTCTAGCTTTATTGGCAGTCTCAGTATCTCCGCCCCAGAGAAACGCATAAATCTTCCTTTGAACATCTTTGATCACACATTTTGGAAGAATGAAGACACTACTCCAAAAATTAAAAATACTCACCAATACCGACTTAGCAAGCTGCAAACGGCCTGCAAATGAAAGAGACTTACATGTCCAGTGGCGGACTCTTGTTGTAATCTTCCTACTCAAGCATTTTTAATTGCTGCAGTAATTCTCCCAGTTTACAAAGGGATACCCAGGTAATTCATTGGCAGGGAACCTTCTTGAACATTTAGAGTTCGACACATCTGATCTTTTATTGAGGGGGAGCATCTACCAAATAAAATAGAACTTTTATCAGTACTAATCTCCATATCTGAGAGCTTAGGAAAATATGTAATCCCTCGTGCAGTGCTTTCGCCGAATTACTATTGCCTTTTAAGAAAATCAGGATGTCATCTACAAAACATAAGTGCGTGAGCTTGATTCTACTACACTTTGGATGGAAATAAAAATATTTTCGTGCAGCAGTAAGCCTGAGAATCTGTGATAAAACTTCCATTCCAATCATGAACAAATATGGGGACATCGGATCTCCTTGGCGCAAGCCATTAGTACCCTTAAAATATCCCTCCATACCACCATTGATTGCAATAGAAAATCTTGTAGAAGAGATGCACATTTTGACCCAATTGACAAACTTTTCAGGGTATCCAAATGCAGCCAGTGTGTCAAGAATGAAAGGCCAACTGATTGTATCATAAGCTTTGCGAATATCCATTTTAAGGGAGCGTTTGGTTCATGGATTGGTTTTTCATTCCTGGGAATAACATTCCTAGGAATGACATTCTCAAGAATGTTATTCCCTGGAATATGATTAAAACTGTTTGGTACGTCAAAAATATTCCTAAGAATATTTTGTCAAATTCCTATGAATATTTTTTTGTTATGTTTGGTTAGACTCAATATTCCTAGGAATCTTGAGCAATTTTCCAACAATGTCCTAACTCCAAAAAAAACTAATAATTTTCATTTTATTTTATTTTGATTTTATTATTTTCTAAATATTTTATTTAATTTACTTTTATTCTTATTAATTTTTCTTATTTTATTCTTATTTTTTACTTCATCTCATTTTATTTTATTTTTAATTTTATTTTATGTTATTTAATTTTTTATTTAAATTATAAAATGTTAGTTTAGCTTAATATTTTATTTTTTCTAAATATTTTAATTTTTTACTTTTATTTTATTTTTTTTTTATTAATTTTTTTATTTTATCTTATTTTTTTTTCTAATTTAATTTTTATTTTATTTTAATTATTTATTTTTTAATTTTTAATTTATTTTATAATTTTATAATTTATTTTATCTTATTTTTATTTTATTTCATTTTATTATTTATTTTTATCCTATTTTTATTTTTATTTTATTTTAATTTTATTTGATTTTTTATATTTTTATTTTTTATCTTATTTTTATTTTATTTTATATTATTTTATTTCATTTTTATTTTATTTTATCTTATTTTTATTTTATTTTTTTAATTTTTAAATTTTTAAATTTTTATGTTTTACTTTTTAATTTATTTTTTGAATTGTGTTATGTTATTTGTTTTAATTTTGCATTTTAAAGATGGATATTTATGTCTTTTGCTTTCTTCAAAACATTCTCACTACTTGGGAATGTAAGATTCTCACCCCCTCACATAGGAATAGAAATTGAGTAAATCATGAGAATATTACATTCACAGGAATGTGATATTCCCTATAATATTTTTTTATTCCGTGAACCAAATATGGGAATAACATATTCCAGACTTCACATTCTTGGGAATCCTATATGATTTCGCGAACCAAACGTCCCCTAAGAGTGCACCTTTGGTTCACGTCCTTCCTACCATAGCTCCGGATGATATTTTGGGCAACTAAAATGTTATCCAACATTTTCCTTCCTTCCACAAAAGCTGTTTGGTTCTGAGAAATAATATGTGGAAGTGTCCCACGCAACCTGTTGGCAACCACTTTGGAAAGACATTTATAGATAGTGTTGCAACAAGAGATCGGTCTATAGTCATTGACAGTGCTCAAATTCTCCACTTTTGGAATGAGGACGACCATTGTAGAATTTGTCTTTCCAAGAAGTCTACACGAATCAAGCTAGATCTAATAGCTTCACAAACATCTCTACCAACAATATCCCAAGCATTCTTGTAAAAATGAGAGGAAAAACCATCAGGCCCCGGGCTTTTATCACTGTTAATGGAGAACATGGCTTGGCGAATTTCCTCATCCTGAATTAGGGCCATAAGAGCCACGGAATCATCCTCAGAGATTGATTTGTTAATGAGGGACCTAATATTACTGATTGTTTATTACTGATTGTATATTACTATATATAAAGAAATTTACAACAAGAAATCTGACACCTACAAGGGAAAGAATATTACAATTATGGTAAATTGAATTCCTTAGGGCTAAAGAATAGCTTGACTAAACTATTTCCTTTTCTTTCTTTAAAAGCCGTTGACATATATAAATACGTACCTATATGCATACAAAAATATGTTTACAACAAATATAAGTTTGTGTTGAAGAAGAGAGGGTTTCAACGCTGAACTGTGCTGGAGATTTCTAACTCGGCAAATTCGAAGCTCTTGTACCAAAACTGCAAAAGGGTATGAGTATTTTAAGAATTTTTCCTGAGGAAAGAAGACTTATTTTTATTTTTATAATAAATTTATATGTACGACCAATGCATATATATTAATTGTTAAAAAATTACTTAAATTGGTTGCTTGTGCTCCCTATTAGTTTTGATTGCTTTTCACATGTTATTGTTTACGTGTATCTTGAACTAATATAGGCGTTCACCAAACAAAAAAGAAAAAGAAAAAAAAACTAATATAGGCCAATGAACAAAATTACAAAACTTGTGAATGTTTGTAATATAGGCCAAGACAATTCCTCTTGTTCATGTTGCCTATGTTGTACAATAGGTAATAGGGAGCACAAACAGCCAATTCAAGTATTTTGTACAAGATACACGTAAATTACAATACTTATTTATAATATATATATATATATATATATATAAATACTTGAATTGGCTGTCTGTACAAGATACACGTAAACAATTCCTCTTGTACAAGTTTTACATGAATTTAGGTGGAGATGTTGCCTATGTTGTAAAATAGGTTGCATGTTTTAACTTGTATTTCAATGGTCAAGCGGTGTACAAATATTAGATGGTCATTTTCTAACAATCAAAGGAGAAAAGAAAAGTCTCGCTTAATTGTAAAAATCTTTTGTGATAATGGTTTAAGAAAATAAATTTTGAATTTGATTTGCCTATGATTTTTCAAATTAAAGTAGCAATGTAGTTCAAAACACTTTTCTTTTATTCAAAAACTTTTATAGTATCGAATTCTTTCAGTCAAAATTATGTCTAGGTATTTGTCTTTTTTAGTAATGAAATTTCGATTTATCATGCATATTCAAAAACAAGAAAACAATTTCTTACAACCACATGTAGAACGATTGAGGGGTGTGATACATAGTATTTGATTTTGTTTTTAGTAATGTTAACTTCTTAAGATTTTTTGTGGTCTCTTCATAGTGAATGAAGGTAATATTTTCAATACAAACAAATAGTACCATTATATTAACTATTTACTAAAGGCTTCAGGTCATAATAGAGTCCATCAGTGACAACAATTATTTTTTAAAAAAAAACTCTTACTCACTTTGGCCCAAATTAACTATTTACTAAAGGTGATCCAAAATAATGTCAAGACCAAAAGTATCTCTAATGGTAAAAATTATTCACAAAAATTTATCATTTTTAGTAATTTTTAGAGACTCAAGTCTCTATTTTAACTCAAATTTCTAAAAAGTGGTGGATTCTATTGGAGATTTGAGTTAAAATAGAGACTCTAGTATCTTAAAATTACTAAAAATAATAAGTTTTTGTGAATAATTTTTACCATTAAAAATACCCTAAAGATTACATATAACATTCTTTACCTCTTTCATACTTGGGATCTATCTCTTCAATCCTGAATAGACGAATTTCACTCTTATTAATCTAACAACATGAGAGTTGATTCAAATTTCTCTTTCTAAATTAAATAATATATTATTGAAAAACTTCTTTTTGAATCTTACTTATTCAGTTATTAAAACACTAAAAACTTCAAAAGTAAAAAAGGATTAAAAGGAGAAATTCAATTTTTTTATGAGGAAAAATATTTCATAGGAGTTTACCCCTTTGGGAAAATTGCACTTAGAAATGACCGTACCAAACATATTTTGCCATCATTCCCACTCACCACTCTTCCACGTGGACAGATCCGTGCTATACTCCCGGTTAAAAATTTTCAATCTGTTCACGTTCAGGTCAAGGTCAAACCCCCCACAGGTTCGGATTTTGTCATTTTCACAGTACCCGAGCCTCCGCCATATCCGAAGCGAACATACCATCTGCCTCTCTAGCTCTCTCTCATTGTCTTGACACAGACATCACCGTAAAAATCATTAGCCTACACAAACCAACATTAAACACGCACAAACACCACCTAGATCCACAAGTAAGCATTATTTTTTTGTCGGTACACGAGTAAGCATTAGCTCTGACGTTAGAAGCCAAATTTAATAATTGTAAATAGATAATGTAGTTACTATAAAATAATTTTTACCATTTATAAATATTAAATTTTGAATCTTTATTCTTACATAAACTGACATAATAAATTTACTTTTTTAATAATATATTAAAAATCGAAATTGTAATTGTAATTTCTCTTTCACATTTCATGTCATTGTTGTTGTCTTAATATTAGAAATATATCTCTCTACAATTATAAGTGCATGCATGCCTATATATATAATTTTTTATATATCTATATATATGTATATATGTATGAAAGCAAATCAAAGCTAAGTAGAATAGACGTGTGGCTTACATATATCCATTTGACTCTCCACTTACTTGTTTTTGTTTCTTTCTCTCTCTCTAAGTTGAGCTTTCTTCATTTATGGCAATTATTTGTTTTCCTCATAATTTATATTAATAATTCTACTATTTAAGCATATTTCAGATTCAGATAATATTGAGTATTTTCGAACTATTTAACAGAAAGTATATACTACCGATATTAAATAGCAACAATTATTATCATTATTATTCCTTTTTTCAAAGTATTTTTCTTCGATTTTTCAGCAGAGTATTAAATGCAACGCTACGCTTTCACATGCAGAAGCTGATATGATATGTATACCATAATTATTATGCTTAGCTTTCATTTGTTAGCGTGTAGCTGCTGACCTTGAGGATTTTTCACTTTTTTTATTTTTATTTTTTAAATTAGCGTTGCAACGTTGAGGTGATGTCAGCGGCGGACAGGCCGACGTCATCTTCATCTTCATCGGCGTCGTCGTCGTCGTCGTCGTCGTCGACTATGGTGGCTGTGAGAGAGATCGATCCGTTGTTGAAGGATCTGAGCGAGAAGAAACATAATTTCAGGCGGAACGTGGTGTCGCTGGCGGCGGAGCTCAAGGACGTCCGCAGCCGTCTTGCTTCTCAAGAACAGTCCTGTCTTCGCGAAACCTTAACCCGTCAGGCATGTAACATGCATACATACATATATGTATCTTTATTTGTGTATGTATATGGGTGGAAGATGAATAAAAATTTGAGATGATTTTTTGAATTTTTTGTTTTTCTTTTAAAAAGCTTACGTGTTAATGTGTTGGCGATCATATGATTTTATAATTCTTTTAAGATTTTAAAATATATATTTAATTTAATTCTTTTGATTTCTTTTTTTTTTTCTTCCACTATATGCGTTCAGGAAGCAGAGGCCAAAGCAAAGAACATGGAAGAAGAGCTGAGCAGATTGCAGAAAAGCTTAGAGGAGAGAAATGGGCAGCTTCAAGCCTCTGCATCTACTACTGAAAAGGTAATTTTTTATTTTTTTATTTAAAATATTATTGCCTTATTTATTTATTTTGGTTTCTGGGTATTAAATTCGAGATTGGTCTGAAATTTTTTTATTTTATTTATTATCTAAATTTATTCTGAAATATTTTTTGAAGTAATTGTATTCCTAGATCCACTAGCAAGACATCTGATACTCATATTTTGTGGCTACTTTTTGGCTTTTGTTTGTTTGTCTTTTCGGGAAGTTAGCAGCAACAGTGATAAAGTACCAATGTTGTATTATTGTCTTACTTTAATGGTCATGACTCATGATGTTTGGTTCAAAAAATCATGACGAATTTTAGAAATTTAGTAACAAAATCAATGCGGTGCTAATTGCTTTCAGATGGGGTAGCTTCCATTATAGCATACTAGAAACTTCTTCGCCATGGTCAAGAAACTCGAATGAATATGTATGTAATTGGAGATAGCTTTGGCCCACGTCTTTAGTGGAATTCTCTTGAAAAATTAAGAGAATCATAATTCATAAAGCTTGGTGTTATCTATGCTGTGGTTGTCATTTTCTGGATTAGTCAATTGCTTTTCAAGTGCTCAACAAAAATGTTTCTGTGTGTTTGGTATGGGTGGTAACCGAAGAAGAGGAGCAAAGAAGAGGGGCTGAAAAGGAAAAAGAATACTTCATTTCAAATGGACAGAGAGTAGCAATGAGTAAATTAAAATGGACTACAAGAATTCCAAATGAAGAATTCTTTATTTCAAATTCAGATCACTAATATCTTTCCATGATTGCTCATATAACTTCTCTTGAATACTTCATCAACGATTGCTCATATAAATACAAGAATTTCAGTATCGATATTTGTTTTGGGTAAGTATGTATGTTATTTATTGGAAGGTCGTGCTTGGCATGATGGTCAAGTGTTCACTAGTTGATTACTTGGTCTCGGGATCAAGTCCTTGAAACAATCTCTCTGGTGACAAGGGTAAGGCTATATATGTCCACCTTCCCCAAATCCTGCTATTTGCGGAAGCCTTGTGCACTGGGTAACACCTTTATGTACGTAATTTATTGGTTATTGACTTCTAGTTACGTCTCTATTACGCACAAAAGAGTTATTTAAAGTTATCAGGGGCACTGCATTTATTAGGATCAACTACCATCAAGGTATCATGATAAACACAATTGCTGGAGGAAAAATGCATTTATATTCCTTTTGTAAAGGGTGATTTAGGGCCATTTTGTGACAGTTGATAGAGAACATTGGAGATTGCCACTCAAATGTTGTAAGAAGATTATTCCGTGGAGAAGTGAAGGGCTCAACTGATGGAGATCGCTATATCTCGATAGAAATAGATTATAGACGAGCATAGTTGGTTTACTAGTTTGTGAATTTTGAGTCGCATGCTACTGGTTTGCTTTTAATTTTTATATTCCCTCATGGTCAATGCTTCTATGATTGTTTCATGTTCAACTACCAATCACGTCTTGATAGCATGTATTTCCCTTATATCTATGATTCCAAGTGTAGTTTTATCATCATTTATTAGTTGTTTCCTTATTTATATGTCTTCCTTGTCTTACATATTAACTTGTTTATTATACTTCTTATTTTATTTGCCTTGTAGTACCTCAAGGAATTGGATGATCTCAGATCACAGCTTTCTGCCACTCAAGCAACTGCGGATGCAAGTGCTGCATCTGCTCAGTCCGCAGAACTTCAGTGTTTGGCATTATTGAAGGAGTTAGATGAGAAGAATTGTTCACTAAAGGAGCACGAAATTCATGTAAATAAGCTGGCAGAGCAGTTAGACCTCCTACAGAAGGATCTTCAAGCAAGGGAATCTTCCCAAAAGCAACTGAAAGATGAAGTAATAAGAATTGAGCATGATATAATGCAGGCATTAGCCAAAGCTGGATTCAATAAAGATTGTGAATTAAGGAAGATATTAGATGAGGTTTCTCCAAAAAATTTTGACAAATTAAATAAGCTCTTAAATGCTAAGGATGAAGAAATAACCAAGCTGAGGGATGAAATCAAGATCTTGTCTGCTCACTGGAAACTTAAAGTTACGGAGTTGGAGTCTCAGGTTTGCCTCAACTCTTCCATTTTATATAAAAATCCTTTATATCATATCTTTTCAAAAGTAGGAATCATGTAATGGTATTTTAAACTTATGTTCTGCCCGTGCAAAATACTCGTGTATCTTATGTCCACTTCTAGGCAAAATTCTTGTTAATTTGACCTGTTTCTTGGACAGCTAGAGAAGCATCGTAGAGCTGATCAGGAGTTGAAGAAGAAGGTCATTAAATTGGAGTTTTGCCTCCAAGAGGCTCGTGCACAAACTCGAAAGCTTCAAAGGGTATTCTTACATGTGAATTTTGAATGCATAAGTCGGACATTAGTGTGCATGAAAACACGACTCGTCAAGTAGTGCACTTAGGTCCAATTGCATGCATGAAATCATCCATACACCTCACATGGGGTGCTGTGCATGTAAATCAATATTATTGATTGCTTGTAAGTTTGCTAACACCATGATTATGCTCCGCATACCCTTGTGGCTGTCACATCAGTTTTTACGAAATTTTGCTTTCTCATAATAGTATGTTAATTCTTGGGATACCTCAAGTGACATCAAAGATTGATTACCTTCAGAAATATAGTTTAGCCGAAACAATCTAGTATGAGGTTAGCTTTGGATACAACAATATATAGAAAAAAGTTTATCTTTTGCTCCTAATTTGCAATATTCATCGTCATATGATGCTTTGCTTGCATGCTCACTTAGTTTATTTCATTTCTGTTCTAATTGAAAATTTGTTCACAGATGGGTGAGCGGAGGGATAGAGCTATCAAGCACCTCAGGGAACAATTGGCAACACTAAAACAACAGGGAGGATCTGTGGGCGTTGAGAAGCAGAATTTCTGGGAAACCTCTGGGTTCAAGATTGTTGTTTCAATGTCGATGTTGATCCTAGTGCTATTTTCAAAGCGGTAATAATATCATATTACTTGTTAGTTTGAATAGTAGTGTGTAGATAGCGAGTCAACTCAAGGAATATAGAGAAAAGCCATAGATGCTATTTTGTTTATAGAGATGTTCTAGGGGGGCGTCGTCATATATTTATCAAGTCCTTTTTGCTCCTAAATATTTGTTATTAAGAAAAGATTATCTGGGTTGGCATGGTGTAGCCACAATTTCAAAATGAGAAATTATTGGAAGGCACAATTCCTTACACGTTAGTGTAATCTTTCTTGTCTGTTGCTGTATTATGAGCTGCCAACAATGATAACGACCGGCCAATTTGCAACCTTTCGTTTTGTGGCTTAAGATTTTATTGAGGGCCGACATAGGGTGTCCAACTGCTCAAGTTGGTCACTTAAACCCACCACGGTCCATTGTGATTGCCTAGTGAAACTGTACCCGACCCTAAACCGGGTGTAATAGTAACACATTGTGGGCTCTATCATTTTTTTTTTTTTTTTTACGTGTTTGTAAGCACGACCCAATGGTATAAAACCCGATTCTTGCCATATCTGGTATGGACAAAAGCTTGGTTGGATTTTTCTGAGAACAAATAATAGAGTCGTGATTGAGTTTCATATGGATATTACTGGAATCCCTAATTAAATAAGTACTAACAAAAGCTAACAAATCATTTTATTGAAAAATAAAATATAAATTTAAAGACACCCAAATATTCTAGCATAGAATGTTTCATCAGAAATATATCCTAATGCTGTCATAGTACCTATGAACGATGCTATTACTGATACTACTACAAGATATAGGGATGGAAAACATGGGTTTTAGTGGCGCTACTCGGTTAACTGCTGCAGCCCTTGTTCATCCCTCTCCTTGCAGAACTCGTAACAGTGCATAACCAGCATCTATCTAATAGCACTCGACACCTTAATTTACATCTGAAAAAAGCTCATGCTGATCACTGCCGCCCTCTACCTGTAACAGAACATGGTGTGAGAACCTAATAAGCCCTTTTAGATGCTTTAACCTGCTGTGTTTTCGGGCAAAGAATTGTATATAAGCTTGAACAGCTGTGACTTGATACTTTACCAAAACACTAAGCTTCCAAGCCTTCGCGTGCAATGGAGAAATTTGATTTTAGACGTTCAAAATGTGTTTTCCTGTGATGATGGATGTCACCAGAACGATGCAGTTGATAAAAGGTCGCAGAGCAATTGAATCGGAAGTTGAAGTGTCAAAGCTGGGAGAACTGGCCGGGAAAGTGCCTCCTGAAGTAGGATTGCTTGAATTCAAGACAAATGGAGGAGCACCAGCCCTGCAAAAGAGGAGAAGTAAATCAGCATTGCGAGCTCCATTTTCTAGCACTAACAACAATAAACTGATACCAGACTGTTTTCGTTACCCTGGTACTCCTGTCCCTGGTGATGTTGGAGATGCAGGGGTTGGATTTCCTGTCCCTGGTGGTGCATATCCAGTCCCCGGTGTCATTGGAGATGCAGGGGGGGTTGGATTTGCCGTCCCTGGGGATGTCGGAGATGCAGGGGTTGGATTTCCTGTCCCCGGTGTAGGCACGGAGGATCCAGATGTTGGGTAAACGCAAGATCCAGTGCCTGTATTAAGCAAAAATATTTAGAATTTTAAAGCTATCTATTTTCCAACGCAAAAAGTGGAGCAATCATGAAATTTTCTTTGTGCTTACTTGGATTTGCATTAGTAAGCGTGGCAGCTCCTCCAAAGTCACAGCTGGTTGGAGCCGGGTTCTTCAGGTAATAGCTATTGAAGGCATAAGAAGCATGATTCTGCAGAGTGTTTGGATTATAGCAGCTCCCACCCTGCTGGATGGCTGCACAATCTGCACCCTTTCCGCACGCATAATCTAGCCCTGCCTGAAGAACGGTTTGCTGGGCACCACTCTTTGCTACACACCAGCTCTGCCCTGGAGTGACCGGAGCATTTGTTGTCGCAGGAGGTGCACCTGGTGTGGCACCAGGTACACCTCCGGGAGGGGTTGGATTTGTAGCAGGGTTTGTTACTGGCACAGCGCCCGGATTTGTGCTCGGGGTTGTAACCGGGTTAGTCACCGGTAGAGTTGAATTCATGGCCGGGTTAGTGTTAGGTACAGAAACTGGAGTCGCGGAGGGAACTGTGACCGTCTTAATAACTGCTGGTGCTGGATTACTGCTGAGAACTCTGCTGGACAAATGGAAGATTTGCTTTTCTCCCCTTTTAAGCTCCTTCTCCTCAAAATCTTTAAGCGCAGATAGCCCTGTCCACATCAAGCAAATTGTTGGTTATCTAACGCTACTATATTCTAAAGTTCTAGATATCCTATCGAATTCACGAGTATCTTTGACTTACACTTCCAAAGAGCATATACTTAATTAGTTTTCAAGGACCGAGCAACTATAGAGGAACAAGAACGAGTACTCGTAAGTTAAGTAAATATGCAACTCTTATACTCACAAAAGGATCCAGGATTCTAGTTCTGTAAAAACTAGGCCACGCAATTTAACCTTTGACTACAAATAATTTTAACACTCATATATAAATAATTTTTTTTCCCGGTGCAAGCCTAAACTGAGTTTTTAGACTAAATTTTGCAACTCCCACTCAACAAAATGGCTCCACCAGTGCTTACACTAAGTAGTAGTGTTCTAAGAGTGTTAAACTTATATTCAAGACTATAAATACCAACATATAACTCAGAAATAAAAATAGTTCTTTTCATTGACGACACACGTGCTACAATTACCAGAACAAAGGATTGCGATCCCCTGAGAGTGAGCTAACCCCAGAATCCCGTCCTCAGAGGGTTCGAATCCCTCTCTTTCCGCACCCTCACTTTCACATCAAATTTTAGGAAAGTTAAGATCAAGTTCAAGTACTTACCAGAAGAACAGAGAGTGAGAATAGAGAGGAGAAACAAGAAGCTGAATTCACACACTCTTGTAGCCATTATAACCAAAGAAAGTTGTAGGTTTGGAGAAGATCCAAATGGTTTTTTAATCTCAGAGTATACTATAAGCTGTTTCAAGAAATAAGCATAGACGAGAGAGAGAGAGAGGAGATGGAAAAAGTCGGTGGAGATAGAAAGTTGGAAAAAGTTAAAGACAAACAAATATGTTTGCAATGATAAAAGAAAAGCAATTGGATTGCTTTTGTTACAAACGATGAATTCAAGTTTGAAAATGTTTCGCGTCTCAACTGTAGAGATGGAGACCCAATTATTACGAATTAAATTTGCTCTGATGTTACGATATTATAATGAAAAAATTCTTACTAACTAACTAGCTTATAGCAAAGCAACACTTGCCTATATAGCAGGACATAACCATGTGCATTCACATAGAAATGAGGAGGAAAACCTTATCGTCATAGTAGAGAAACAGCAGACGTCTGCTGCTGATTGGCATAAGCATGTTGCGGCTTACAAAGCAAAAAAGTCTGCATTTTTCCGTAGTGCGGTGTCCACGATTTGTAGACTAAGGCTCTGTTTGTTTGTAGTAAAATATTTTTTGAATAAATAAAATATTAAAAAATATTTTTTGATATTTAAATGTATCATGAATTTCATAAAATATTTTATTTCAATAAGTTATTTTATAACAAATAAACAAAATCCTATAAAATATTTTATTTTTCAATAAAATATTTTCTCCGTTAAATATTTTTCATAAATAAATTATTTTACGACAAACAAACGGAGCCTAAATTACGTAGGCTATTTCTTTTCTTCTTCTTTCTTGTGAGGAAAAATTTCTTGAAAAACTTTCCGATCTCATATTAGATGTGTCAAATTTAAAATTTATGATTCCATCTGAAAAAATAGAGGTTAAGTTAATGAAATACAAAGTCTCACAGAACAAGCACCAAAGAAATAGTTTTTAACTAATTCAAATATGAATAGTAAATAAGTTTACTACTACTCAATACGCTCTAAATTAACAGTCTTTAAGTAAGATACAAAGCCAATATTTGCAAACTTCCCAATATATCTTCTGTTACTTTTATTTTTAATATTTATTTATAAATTACATCATTTATTACATTTCATACTAAAGTCAGACAATTCCACTCCCGTCGGTTGCTTAAAGATCATAATAATAACCAGAATCATGTTTGGATTAGTTATTATTATAACAAAGAGGATCATCCAGAAACTGGCAAATATGCAAGACCTTAATGAGCTCAGCATCCATACTTAGTACGAACAAGTTAAAAAGGCAGTCAGTTTGGAATTAATGAGTTAGGCTTAAAAACAATTGGAGGTGTTTGGCGTATTTGCCTCACACCGCAAACTTATTTTGAAATGACTATTATTTTTAAAAAATTTCAGAAATTAATAAGATACTATTATTTTCAATTTATGTCATTAGTTGTCTAGAGAGAGTAAGATATTATTTATAAAATAAAATATTATAAATGAGACTTAATAATTATAAATTATTTATATTATTTTATATTAATTATTTATAATATTTAAATTTATCTCATAATATTCTAGGTTTTGGCTTGTTAACGAAAAAATAATTAATGTTTTTTGACTATGATTCCATGTATTTGTTCCTGTAACATTAAGAAACCTTTTTTCCCAGAGAGTTCGGCTGCTTTTTTGCCTTTTCCTTTTGAGATACAATATAAAATTGGATGGGACCAACCCATGTGCCTTAATTTCTAAGTCTCTTTTTTCCTCGAACGAAACAAAAGGATCTTGTGGTGACTAGGTCTCATGTCAGCCGAAAGCCCAAATGGTTTCAAGATGTTATAATTTAGTTCGGCAGATCTTTGTGAAGGGGGACAATATGCAATAATACTCAACATGGCATCCCAAGTTTTTTTTTTCTACTGTTTTAGTGCTATTTCTTTCACCGCAATTTTGGTAGATGTACTGTAAAAGAATGGTATCGTAACGGATTTGAATTTTCTCGTTTAAAAATATATAAATAATTAATTATTTAATTTAATAATGATGAAATAATAATAATTTATTTATTATTATTATTTTATTTCCATTATTATATAATTAATTTTTTAAAAATCTCTTATAACATTATAAGGTAATCAATACTACGAGAGAATGACATCCGTCCATAACTCTACATGAGTTGTATGTCCACAATTTGTGGAACATAGAAGGCAATGCATTAATTGTAATCTACTTCAGGTGATCCTCTGGAAATAGGAGCGAGGCAACATGCTAAATTGCAGCCACTCCTCTATTATTTGCATGAAACGTTACACAAATTGTATCCTGTACAATTACTTCGTGGATATCCTTCCACCGTTTTAGGTAAAGTTCTCTTTTATCTCTTTACCTCAAACGTCTCTTGGTGAGCTTCTTTCATTTACGCTTTGGTGCTCCGGCTAGTTGCCGGGGCACCCTTCTTATTTCCTCTCTCTTTCTTTCTTTCTTACTTGTGATTGTACATAATAAATATATCACTGTCGGGTTTGTCAATACTCAGATCCTTAAGCATTACATCACTCACACTTTTGTTGTTTAGATGGACCCTACTGTTTGGAGTTGTATAGCAACTTATGATTTATCCTTTTTTGAGAAATTTGTTTTGTTTGATGTTTCTCAGAGTTTTTCAGATTGTGGCTGGAGTACTTCCTTTATAACTCACAATCATTGGTTTTGCCTATCCTTCTTGTCTAGTCATTCCTAGCTCATTCGTCGAGCCACCTTTGTGGCAGTTAAGATTGTTTTAACAATTATGATAGGTTCCCTTACTTTTGTTAGGTGTTTCACCCCCCCTTCCCCTTCTAGCATTATGACTACAGATCATAATTTTGTGTGTGTCATGTGTGTTTTATTTTTCCATTGGAAACTTATTAATTTTATTGTTTAATTTGAGCCCAAACATCATTGTATTTCGCGTGTTTTATTAAAGGAATGTTGATTTGACAAACTGGCCTTTCCACTAATGACATTAATTCCATTTTTAGAAATGGTCAAATTTGGAGTTACAAATCTAGAACTCGCAGTCCTAAATTTGTTTTTAAGAGTTAATTGTACTATAGGTGGAAGGCGGTCCATCTCTCACATATTTTAGCCTACCCTTTTTCAATTGCATCGTCTAGGCGGTCATATGATAGTATTTTCATAACATTATACTCGGTAATGATATGAGTTTGTTGTGACGATAGAGCAACAAGAAGAGGAGATTGATAGTTTAAAGATAATTTACGACGTTGTTTCATGGTGGCTTGGTTTTGGGTTAGGAGGTCCAACACGGGAAGCAGGCCAGGCCTACTTAAAGACCAAAAGGGTGATGCTCTCTAATATTAGCTTTTGGCGTCGGCCTGGAGGTAGCATGATGTACTGAACGATGTTATGGACCTGATCAGCCCATGTAGAACACTAAGCGGCCTTCTTCTTTTTTTTTCTTCTGTTTTTATTTCCTTTCTTTGAGAAACAATGCAATGAAAAAGAAGGCAATATTTTCTCATGGTAGTTCACTTGTTCTCCTTGATTTCATGTCCAATGTATGAGAAAAATTGAACAATTTAATATTGTTTGATAGAGAATTGTAGAAAGAATTTATTGTAAAGTTTTATCTCAAAGTTCAGTAATTATACATTTTAATTATAATAGTTGTTTTATCATTAGAGACGTCGATAGTTTTAAATATATTTCTTCCCCTGCTCTTTATTCATTCATTTTGTAAGAATAAAGTAGTCAACGTTGACTCCTTCGCCTTGCAAAGCTTTCATTAGGTCATTATTATTTATCTTATCAAATTAAAATACCAACCCAAAAGAAAAATAATTCACTAATAATATTACTTGTCAAACGTTGGATATTCGAACAATGTTACCAATGTAGCTTTTATATTTGAATTGATCACGGACTATAATGTCTTTTAATTGATCTTTGTCGATCCATAGTTTATAGTATCTTGTTTATGCTTGGATTAATTTTTTTTTTTTTTTGTCAAAATCTTTAATATTTGAATTCATCACGGAAATGGCATGAAAGATTAGTAAAAACTTAGGATGTATAAAACTCCGTTAAATCAAGCATATTATCTTTAAGACTACTATCATTTCGAAAAATTCAATTACCCAACTGAAAATCAAGGATTAATATCGCAGTTTCAGAGGTCCCCTCCCCTCCCTCCCCAGACTAACAAAAAAATTAAATTAACATATGTAATTTTTTTTTTTAAATGCATGGTATGACTCCCCCAATTTTTTATTTCTTTTGTTCCGTTATTCAATTTTAACCTCTCAAAATAAATCTTGACCTCCCTAAAATAAAATTTCTAGCAATTTCATATCCTTGTCCCATCCAATTAATATGTGATCCCCTCTATAGTATCGTATTACAATCCTAATCACATCTAAATCTTTAGAATGGACCATCTGATTAGACCACCTACCTTATATGATACAATGGATTTAAGATAATAAAGTTTTTTATTAGTAAGGCCATTGGTTAGGGGCACATAATCTTGGTTATTGATGTGATTGTTGACGTAATGTTTGTTAACAATGTGGACTCATCTACATGCTTAGCACTAGTTTAATAGTAATTTGCAGGCCACGACAATTATATATCGCATTACGTGTATGATTTATTAGTGAATTTTGACTAGTTTGACGTCCAAGAATGGAACAAGAGAAAAAGAGGCTAATATGAAAATGCCGACAATCATCGGAAGAACATTCATGTGCAACTAGGGTTTTGGTTTAGTGATTGTAATTCATTATATATACATGACGTTACGAGCTTAAGTCTCATTAATTACGTTGTACGAATATCTTCTGAATCAAAAAAAAAAAATATCCATGCAACTTCCAAAATCAAATAGAGGGATTAAGACTGCAAGCCTCCCGGAAGCCTACACCCCAATTCTTCATGCCCCACATATGTTAGATGGGAATAAGTCAATTTAATCTCTAAAGTTTATGTTAAAGACCAAACAGGTCTCTGTGTTTTGTGAAAGTACTATTTTCGTCCTTGAGATTTTATTAAAAACTCATTTTCGTCTCTGCCGTTAACTTTTATTTAACGGTTAATGGTTTGACCGAGATAAAACGATAAAATATCATTATTGTCGAGGTTGAAAGTCTCACAGTTGAATTCGGGAGCTGCTTTGGTCGAGCTGGACTTCTCTGGTCCGCCTCCGAGCTAGACTTTCTTGGTCGGCTGTAGGTCCTGCACAAGGAAAGCAAGGAAAAGGCGGGGTGACGACCCGGATTTTTCCCTCAGGCGTGCGAACGATTAGTATGTCCGAGCTGGTAAAGTAGTTGAGAGCAATTAATAACGAGATCCCCCAATGAAGAGGGTTGAGCTCTATTTATACTAAGTTTGGGTCTGACAGCATTTAATGCGACGCAGCTTTATGTCCCATCGGAACAGCTGGAACTGAGGTCGGGGTTAACGGGGTCGGGCCAGTCATCTAGGTTGGACATGGAGCTGAACGAGCTGCTGACGGAGCGCGGATTAGCCCATCTCTGTTCAGAAGGTCGGCTCATTTAGCTCAGCTCGGGAACCCCTCGTCAATTCCCCTCCCCCCCCGAGTCGAGATCGAGTGGGCGAGATCTAGAGATAGGAGTTAACCCCGAGCTGCAGGTGCCCGACCCCGATAGAGTAGGGATGGCCACGTCAGCGGTGCATGCCCAACGGATGGCTGCCACGTCACCTGGCGGTTCTGACGAGACGCGACGTTTGGCCTTCCCGAGGCGAATTTCACGGGCGCCTATAAATAGGGCCACCTCCTCCGAGATTCACTGCATAATTCTCTTTCGGTTTCTCAAGGAATTCAGGTCGGACGCAAGAGTGGTCGGACGCAATTAGCTCGGAAAGATATTCTCGGGATTCTTCAGCTCGGACCAGATTAGTCGGCCACACTCCGCAGTTAAGAGCATTAGGTACGTCCCGACTCCCTTTAGTCATTCCTGTACATTTGTATTTGCTGTAGACAGGATGGAGAGGTCGGAATCAGAAGATTATCAGGCAATGGAAGTAAGGTCTTATGGTGGAGATGAAAGTCCGCCGAGCTCGGCATCCACCTCGAATAGGATCCGTGGCGGAGAGAGCACCAGCTCGTTCTCAGGGCCGGCTCGGAAATCTAACCGCGAGGAGAGCGACGACGACTGCCAAGTTATTGGGGTCAGACTGGTGCGAGAGGAGGCAGAAGAGGACCCTTTGGCCGACCTGGGAGAATTCGATGTCGGGGAGGATGAGGAGCCGCTGAATCGACTGGAGGCCATCGAGATACCACAAGAGTTCTTAGCCGGGGTTTCTGCCACAGAGCCGATCGAGGCTATCCCAGTCAGTGCTGTTCGACCTTGGAGCTCGGCTTCAGCCAGCGCATCTTCAATTTGAGGGAAGAGGATCGAGCAGTTGTTTGCCTGCTGCAAGCGTGAGTGCCATTCTACAGTGCAGATGGCGAACGCAAGGCTGAGGAACTGGTCAGTTGACCGGCATCACAAGTTGAAGGTTCCAGGTCGGCAAGAATCGGCGTGTTACCCCCCAGCCAACCACTACACCATATACGATCTGGCCTTCGACGTCATCCAGCTCCCCCTCCCTGGCTTCATCGTTGGAATCCTGAACCATTTCGAGCTCAGCCCGGGTCAGATGTCACCGAATGGTTGGGCCATAATGGTGGCTTTCTACGTGTTCTGTTTGGAGAAGGGAGTGGAGCCAACCTTGCGCCGATTCAGGCATTTCTTCGTGTGTAAGCCCAACCCGAAGCAGCCAGGGTGGTTCCACTTCGCAGCTCGGGTCGGCCATTCCGTGTTCACCAAGTGGCACTCGTCTAACAAGGGCTGGCATAATGACTACTATTGGGTGGAGTCGTCTGTGAATCCTGGATGTAGGCTGGACTGGCTCCCGAGCCTGAGGAAAACTGTCAACGATGACCCTAAACTCTCAAAGGAGGAGCTTAGAGAAGTTGCAGTGCTCAAGCCCGCACCCGGGATGCTGATAGACATTGACAGCGTGTTGAAATGGGAGCGAATCTGGGATTCCAAGTTGTTTGGTCGGGAGCGCGACCTCTCGAGGGATCATCCCCACCTGATTCTCGACCCGGAAGGAGATGACGGGACTGGCTCGGAAGAGGGTCAGTTTGCAGGATTGGCGTCCGACCTCCCGTCCCGTTTATTAGCTTCGCTTTTTTAGTTGGGTCTTCGACTCACTTTTAACCCCTTTGCTCTGCTTTTTGCAGATATGGCGGATATGAGGAAACTTGCTTACGTCCAGGTGCGGAGGAAGGGTGAAGTCAGTGGCGATGCTTCTGCTTGGTCAGGACCGGGCAGCACTGGACAAGGCCAAAGGCAGCGCCCCAGCGGCCAAGGGCGTGAGGTCGGTCCCGAGGTCTCTTCAAAAGGGGCTTCGGGGTCCCCTTTGCCGAAGAAATCGGGGTCGGGCCTAGCGATCCCGGAGCACTCTTCCTCCCGACTCGAGAGCAGAAAGCGACCTCAGCCCAAGCACTCTGGGAAGGGCAAGGCCACGGAGGTGAGCCCTCCCGACCAGCACTTCATGGAGGCGTCCAAGGTGGATCGCGACCCCAAGCTGGCGACGGTCCCAGCTGAGCAACTCTCGCTGGACTTGAGGACGGCCATAGTCACGGTAAGTCCTTAACCATCTTATGTTAAGGTTGCATTCTTAGCTCGGCTAATTGTTTTACTTTCTGCTGAACAGGCCGAGTCCCACATCCTCTCTGCCCCCAGCTTCTTAATCAAGGCCCAAACTCACTGCGTTGAGCTCGAGCAACGATATGTGGATGCCCGAGCCGAGCTTGAAACAGTGAGAGAGGAGGCCGCTCAGAGGCAGAGGGCTGATATGGCGGAGGTCGAGCGCTTAAGGAATGAGCTGGACCTAGAGAAGGATCGACGCGAAGCCGCGGCCAAGGACGTCGATCGCTACAAGCGAGAGAAGCGGGAGGCAGAGGCTAAGTTTAAGGAACTGGCGGAGCGGGTCGGCGTCCAAGGGGAGAAGGCAGTGGAGGCCTTCAAGTCCAGCGACGCGGCGGTGGACTGGTTGGCCACGGAAGGCGGGGCCATGGCGAAGTACGCGGAAATGGAGTTCTACTTCCGAGGTCAAGTTGCGGCTCGGGAGAGAGCGAAGACTTTCTTTCCAACCTCCAAGAACGACTACATCAAGATCTTGGAGGTCCGGCTGCCATAATTCTGGAAGATCCCCAAGCTTCCGTCCGACTTGATATCCTAGGCCAAGGAGGTTACTGAGTTTGTCCAGAAGGGCCTGGACCAGGTTGGGGATGAAGCTGAGGCCACCACCTCCGCTGCCGCGCCAAAATAGATTTAGCAATGTTTCCCTAGTAGGGCTATTGTAATTTTGCCCGAGCTGGGCCTTTGTAATCACTTTCCAATTTTAATGAAATATTTGTTTTGGCTTTATTTGCGTTTTAATTGAGTTCGTACACGTGTACTTTTCTCTTCGTAAATTTTTCTCAAGTTAGTGGGGTCGGACCAATTTTAATGGACCATACAAACTTAGGCGTAATAATCCGAGCTGGACGCGATTAATGATTTAACATGCTAATCCGAGCTGGTATAATAAGGGCAACTCATAATGGTTACCAATTCGAACTCGTCAGTCCGTTATAAAATTAGTCAAACTAATGTTGACAAGTATTGAGCTCGAGTTTAGACCCAAGCTGATATACCGACCTGAGGCCGGAATGCACCGAGTTGGAACTTAATCCGAACTGGCAAAACTAATCACATTGTTATCAGTTACGCCCGAGCTGGAACTTAGTCCGAGCTGGTTTACTTTGTCGTTTGCTCGTGATTAAGCGTGGCCACTGCGTTAATCCGAGTTCGAGTCATTTCACAGTTGTAGCATTTACGCCCGGGTCGGGTATTATGCTGGTTTGTATACTTATTCCCAAGTCGGGAATTGCACTAGTTTACAAAATCGCATTGTATTGAATTTGTACAAGTAATGTTTCGGCCCGGGGCCTTTGCAAAATACTTTGGCTCGGGGCCGTTTACAAAATATTACGGCTCGGGGCCGTGGACAGAATATTCCGGCTTGGGGCCGTTTTTAGACAAAATACCGCTTCAAATGTTCTGAATGCCATGCATTTCTTAACAGTTTTCCGTTCTTGTCTCGAAGGTAGAAGGTCCCGGGTCGGACTTCTTTCATGACTTCGTAGGGTCCCTCCCAGGTCGGAGAAAGCTTGTTTGTGGAGCGCGGCAAAAAGATGGCCTTCCTGAGTACGAGGTCGCCGATCTTAATAGGCTTAGGCTTGACCTATTTAGAAAAGGCTCTTTTCATTGTAGCTTTGCTGGCCAGCATTCTGATTTGAGCTTTAGCTCGGAGCTCTTCGGTGAGGTCGAGCTCTTCACGGATTCGCGCTCCGTTTATTTCTGGGTCATGGTGGAGGGTTCTACTGGTTGGAGACCCGATCTCCACTGGCAGCACCGCTTGAGTGCCGAAGGTCAGTTCGAAGGGCGATTCTCCCGTCGCCGAGTTGATGTTGGTCCGCTGAGCCCACATCACTTCTGGGAGAACTGATGCCCATTGGCCCTCTGCTTCCTCCAGCTTGGTTTTCAGACCCTGCAAAATGATTTGGTTAGTCCTTTCAACTTGGCCATTACTTTGAGGGTGAGCAACAGACGAGAATCTGAGGTCGATCCCAATCTCAGCACATTTGCCTCGAAAGTATGCACTGTCGAATTGCTTGCCGTGGTTGGTGACGATGACCTTTGGTACCCCAAATCGGCAAATGATGTTTTTCCATACGAAATCCCAAGCTGCCTTTTCTGTTATTCTGGCAACACCTTCAGTCTCGGGCCATTTAGTGAAGTAGTCTACGGCCACGAAGGCGTGTTTCTTTTGGCCGACACTGGTCGGCAAGGGGCCGATGATGTCTAGACCCCACTGATAGAATGGCCAAGGGCTTACCACCACTGTGAGGTCCACAACAGGCTTTCGCTGCACGTTGGCGAACCTCTGGCAGGTGTCGCACTTTTTTACATACTCTTTGGCATCTTGCTCTAAGGTTGGCCAGAAATAGCCGTGCCTTAACGCCTTCCGAGCCAAAGCTTTACCCCCCAGGTGGTTTCCGCACACCGCTTCATGAATCTCCCGGAGTACATAGTTTCCTTCTTCGGGTCCAACACATTTCAAAAGAGGCCAGGTGTAAGCTCTTTTGTAAAGCTGCCCGGCGATTATGACAAACCTTGATGCCTGCTTCATGAGTTTCCGAGTAGCTTTTTCATCCTCTGGGGTCATACCCCCTTCCAAGTAGTCCATGATTGGTTTGGTCCAATCTAGATTTAAGTTGAGCTCGGCTACCGCTTGTACCCCCAACTGGATACTAGGTTCAGATACTTCTTCCACGTGGATAAGGGCAGGTCGGCTTTCGCCCAAGGCCAGCCTGGACAGGGCGTCAGCCTTCATATTCTCTTCCTTGGGAATCTGCTGTATCGTGAACCTTCTGAGTGTTGAAGTCAAATCCTTGACTCTGTTGAGGTAGGCTAGCATAGCACTGTCCTTGGCTTCGAATTCCCCTGATATCTGACTAGAAACCAACTGAGAGTCGGTGCTTAGGTCGATTGTCTGTGCCCCGAGCTGAGCTGCAATTTTTAGCCCTGCAATCACCGCTTCGTATTCTGCTTCATTGTTGGACGCCGAGAAGGTGAACTTGAGGGAGTACTGGTGCTCATGCCGGTTTGGGTCGAGGATGACCACCCCAGCTCCGCTCCCAGACTTCCCTGAGGCCCCATCCACATGGACCTTCCACATGTCCTCCGGGTCATACTCTGCTCGGCCAGTGCATTCTACGACAAAGTCAGCAATGGCTTGGGCTTTGATGGCTGTCCTGGGCTGGTAGGTGATGTTGAATTGACTAGCTCAACTGCCCATTTCAGTAGCCTGCCCGATGCCTCTGGCTTGTGCATGATGGATTTGAGCGGAGCATCAGTCATGACTTTAATCAGATGAGCATCGAAGTATGGCTTCAACTTTCTAGCCGCTGTGATGAGCGCGAGGGCGAGTTTTTCCAAGGAGGAGCATCTCGCCTCGGCTCCCTGCAAGGTTTTACTAATATAGTAGACCGGCTTCTGTTCCTTACCTTCTTCTCGGACTAGCGCCGCCGCCACCGCTGTTCCCGAGCATGCCAAGTATACTACTAGCTCCTCCCCCACCTCAGGTCGGGATAACAGAGGTGGCGAGGATATGTACCTTTTCAGCTCTTGGAAGGCGTTTTGGCATTCCTCAGTCCATTCAAAGTTCTTAGGGTTCCTCAATATTTTGAATAGGGGAACGCACTTGTCAGCCGACCTGGACATGAATCTGCTTAGTGCTGCGACTTTGCCTGCCAACACCTGGACGTCCTTCACGCAGGTCGGGGGCGCCAGGTCTAGTATCGCCTGGACTTTCTCTAGGTTGGCCTCTATTCCGCGGGCTGTGACCATGAAGCCCAGGAACTTTCCTGCCTTGTCGCCGAATGCGCACTTTTCCGGGTTCAATTTTATCCCAAAGTGCTCCATTACGGTGAAGGCCTCAGCCAGGTCGGTTACATGGTCTTCCGCCCTCCTGCTCTTGACCAACATGTCATCTACATAGATTTCCATATTTTGGCCAATCTGGTTCTTGAAGACCTTGTTCACCATCCGAGTGTATGTGGCCCCAGCATTCTTGAGGCCAAAGGGCATGACCTCATAGTAGTAGAGTCCTTTATCGGTGGTGAATGCGGTCTTCTCTTTGTCCCCGGGAGCCATCTTGATTTGATTATAACCTTTGAAGGCATCCATGAAGAAGAGCAGCTCGAATCCGGAGGTGGCGTCCACTATTTGGTCAATCCGTGGTAGGGGGAAGCAGTCCTTGGGGCAAGCTTTATTGAGGTCGGTGAAATCAATGCACAGTCTCCATCCACCCGAGGACTTCGTCACCAGCACCACATTGGACAGCCAGGTTGGGTACTGTATTTCCTTTATGTGGCCGGCGTCCACCAACTTGTCCACTTCTTCCGCTATGATTTGTTGCTTATCATAATGAAAGTGCCGGCGCTTTTGTTTTACTGGATAGTGATTTGGGTCGGCATTCAGGTGATGCTCAATCACATTCGGGTCAATTCCTGTCATGTCAGAAGCAGACCAGGCAAATACATGCTCATTCTTTAAAAGAAATTGGCTTATACCTTTCTTGAGGTTGGCAGATAATTCGCTCCCAATCTTTGCTCTCTTTGTTTCATCGGAGAGTTCCACCTCCTGAAGGTCCTCAGCCGGGCTTCCTCTCTTAGCGTCTCTCTTTTCTTCGGGCAGATCCGGTCCCCATCCAATTTGATATTTGGGTCGGAGTGAGTTTTTATAACACTCCCGAGTTGAGAGCTGGGCTCCGCGAATGGTGGCTACCCCAGCCGGGGTCGGGAACTTCAGGGCCTGGTAGCACGTCGAGGGGACGGCCCTGAAATGATTAAGCGCCACCCGACCTAAGATCCCGTTGTAGGTGGAGTTACAATTCATTACAATGAAGTTGGCCTGCATCGACACCCACTTATCCCCATCCTCCAACTTCAGCGGGAGGTTGATAACTCCTTCGGCTCGGTGGGACTGCCCGGTGAAACCTGCTAAAGTACCCCGCAATGGCCTGAGTCGGCTCCTGTCCAACCCCATCTGCTCAAAAGCGCTGAGGAATAAGACTTCCGCCGAGCTCCCGGTGTCCACCATCAGCCTTTTGACGGTGAAGTTGGCTATCTCCGCGCTGATCACCAGGGGGTCGTCATGAGGCAATATGACCCCCTCCAAGTCTTCTGAAGAGAAGGTGAGCTCTTGCATCTCCGGGGCCGGTCCCCTCACTGGTCCATATTCCCTCCCTGCACGAACATAACCCTTTCTGCCTGCTGAGGTCTCGCCTCCTGACGCTAATCCTCCCGCTATGGTTTCAATCACGGCCAAACGTCCGCCCTCAGCCTAGCGCCTAGGCGGATTCCTCTCCCTATCCCTTTGTTCCGGATTCCGGGTCGGCTGTTGCTCTACATACCTGCGGAGGTGGCCTCGGGCTATCAGTGCCTCAATCTCCTGCTTCAAGTCTTTACACTCTTCGGTGGTATGGCCATAGTCCATGTGGTAGCGGAAATATTTGGTCTTATTGCGCTTATCGGGCCGGCCTTTCATTCTCGGAGCTGGAGGCAGGTGGTTCTGGTGCTGGATCTCCATCAAAATCTGCTCCCTCGAGGTGTTAAGGGGAGTGAACATAGTGAACCGGGGGTTCGGCTTCGGCTGTTGTGGCTGCTTGCCTCGGTCGTTCTGGGCTTTGGCCCCGGGTTGGGCTCGGGAGGCCTCTCCTTTCTTCCCAGCCTCTTTCTCCTTGTCATCGTCCCTTTTTGCCTGATGGATCTCCTCCGAGTGTATGTACCCTTCTACTCGCACCATCAGCTCGGACACGGTATCCACAGGGTCGATTGCCAAAGAAGATGTGAGGGGGCCCGACCTGAGGCCGCTCTGGTAAGCCATCAGAGCCATGAAGTCCTCCAAGTTAGGAATTCGGAGGGACTCTTCATTGAACCTAGCCGTGTAAGCCCTCAAAGTTTCCCCTCTATGTTGCTTCACCAACAGCAATGTAGAAGTATGGCGGGTGGCACGGCGGCTTCCTGCGAAGCGGGATAGGAAAGCCTCCGCCAGCTGGTGGAAGCTTGCAATTGATCCAGGACGAAGTTTTTGGAACCAGTCCAAAGCATTGCCAACCAGGGTGGTCGGGAATGTCTTCGCCTTCATGAGATCTGGCATGTCGTGCAGAGTCATGTGGTGATCAAAATTGAGCAGGTGGCTGGCAGGGTCTCCGTCTCCATTATAGACGGCCAGGTTGGGCATTCGATTGCCGGTGGGTAGGGGCGTGGCCAGTACCTCAGGAGAGAGTGGGCTTACACCGAGTTGGTTGATGACCTTAGCTATGGCAGCCGCGGTCTTTGCCTGCTCGGGGTCGGCTTGAACCGCCCTTTTACCTCTCGCCATGTCGAATCTTGGTGTCGGCTCTAAGAAGCCCTCCTCTTCCTGCGTCCGTTTTCGCCTAGACTCCGGGATGTGGAACTGGGGGCGCGATGGCCGCCGCACGGCCTCTTGGTCGGCTGGACTTCTCTGGTCCGCCTCCGAGCTAGACTTTCTTGGTCGGCTGTAGGTCCTGCACAAGGAAAACAAGGAAAAGGCGGGGTGACGACCCGGATTTTCCCCTCAGGCGTGCGAACGATTAGTATGTCCGAGCTGGTAAAGTAGTTGAGAGCAATTAATAACGAGATCCCCCCAAAATGAGGAGGGTTGAGCTCTATTTATACTAAGTTTGGGTCTGACAGCATTTAATGCGACGCAGCTTTATGTCCCATCAATGCTTTATGTCCCATCAGAACAGCTGGAACTGAGGTCGGGGTTAACGGGGTCGGGCCAGTCATCTAGCTTGGACATTGAGCTGAACGAGCTGCTGACGGAGCGCGAATTAGCCCATCTTTACTCGGAAGGTCGGCTCATTTAACTCAGCTCGGGAACCCCTCGTCAATTATATTTATCAATTATAGATTAGGTGGTAAATAAAAATAAAATAATGTCAAATGTGCACAAAATATATTCTAAAAAATTAGCTATTATTGCACAAACTATATTCCAAAATAAAAAATAAAAACAAAAAGAAATCTTTATATACATAAATCAACAAAAAAATAATTACAAAAAAAAAGATTGCATTACAAAAAAAAGACGTCAACAGGGTGTTGGCTTTTTTTATAATTCTTTTTTTTGTTGATTTATGTATATAAAGATTGCATTTTGTTTTTATTTTTTATTTTGAAATATAGTTTGTACAATAATAGCTAATTTTTGGAATATATTTTGTGCACATTTGACATTATTTTGTTTTTATTTGTCACCTAATCTATAATAGATAAATATAAGGGTATTTTAGTCTTTTATTTCGATCAAATCATTGACCATTAAATAAAAGTTAACGGCAGGGACGAAAATAATTTTTTAACAAAATCTCAGGGACGAAAATGATACTTTCACAAAATACATGGACCTATTTAGTCTTTAGTATAAACATCAGAGACTAAATTGACCTATTCCTTATGTTAGATTAGTATATTTCACATCTCGGGTTTTGAATCTCAAACTCATAAACGAAATTAGAAAATTAAAAACAATTATCTTAAATCTTAAATGTATTGAACTCATAAAATTAATTTGTAAACCATATATATATAATATATATATCATGTCTTTTATTATGTAAGATATCGCAGTATAAGACATTCATAATTGGAAATTTCAAACTTATTCATCAAAGAAACGCGTAGACATGATAGAGAATATTCATAATTTTTTCTTCAAAAGGCAATGGGTAATGTCTCATTTTCCAAGTCCTAATAGAAATAGAGACTCGGCAACTTCCTGGTTGAAGAAAATGTGATAACGTTTTTGCTTATGGTTAGATTAATACCTTCTCCTAATAAGACCTCTTTAATTGGGTGGGGAAGCAAATGCAGCCCCAGCCACGAATTTTGCTAGAAGGTTGAGTGACTGATTGAAACACGGGCGGAATTAAGAATCTAAGGTACGTTAAGATGTGTACTTATACAATAAAAAAAATTATGAAGTGTACTCATAGATTGAAAGGGTTTTAATATAATAATTGTTTTCTTTTTCTTTTAGTTGAAAGTACGTTTATGTACATTCTCATATTAATGTGGCTCTACCATCGATTGAGATACAATCCCACGCAAAGTAATATGAGGTTGATAGTAATCACTATCATTTCTGAATGTATAACAAACAAAGCAGGCACTTATTTGTTTGTATATCCATTGATGCTTGAAACTGAGAGAAAGCCAACTTTATATTAGAAGTTAGGAGGACACGAGAAGCTATTTCGTGGACCCTGAAGATCCTGTTATTAGCGTGTGCAATCCAACTCTTTGTGTTTGGTAGTTTTCTTATAGTTTCTAACTTAACATAATATACCCTCACTAATTACATATATTATCGAAATTGTATCAATCAAACTTCACATCTTAGTTGACATCCCTTGCATGATGTTCTTACTATATATACAAATGTAACATGTAAATGAGCATGGGCCGAGGTACACCGCAAGAGGTTTTAAGTATATTAGAAATTTTAGGGTTTAGTTTGAAAAATCAATTAATTCTCACTCAAAAAAATATTATTCGTTTACAAATATTAAATTGTGTTCTGTAGTCTTCATAGAATAAAAATCTTAAATTTGGCCTTATATGTAAACGATACCTAGTTGTTTGAAAATAATAATAATAAAGAGCGGGCAATATCACGTAAGAAGTAATATATAACATAGCTCATGTTGTTTATTTATATATAGGGTGAATTACTCCAGACCCCTATGTGGTTACACCCAAGTACACATGACCCCCCTATGATCCAAAAATTCCCTCCAAACCCTCTCTGTGGTCATTAAAAATTGCATATAACCCCCTTACCATCAAATAATCTGTCAAATTTAACATAAGTGAGATTTTTATTGATTTCTAATTAATTTTACAATAAAATAATTATAATCATTGACCAAATTACCCCTTTCATTAATAAATAAATAAATAAAATTAAAATTAAAAACTCATCTTCTTCCCTAGATATGCACGAAGGAACCTAGTATTGTTTCTAGCGAAGGTTTAACTGTTATATATATCATGTCTATCACTTGAATATCAACCAAAAAAATATATATATATATATGTATATATATATATATATTAAAATAATAATAATAATAATAATGTTACCATTACGCCATATAAAATTGCCTTGAAGACTTTTCCTTATATATCAAGCTGGATGTTCATGATAGTTTATTTTAATGTTATTGTGAAGAAACAAGTATTTAACTTTGGTCATCATAAAGTTTCTCACGCTCGTATCTATCAAAAAAAAAAGTTTTTCACGTTCAATCTTGATGGCATCGGTCTTCAAATGATGCCAACGTTCGGGGAGGGAAACTGAAAAAGGTGACACGAGGTCAATTTTTTGGCTATAATTGTGTGCAGAATCAAAACCCCCTAACGATGTTATATCAATCAGGGCTATAAACACTGTAATGTAATAGTATAGCCCCAATAATTATTATACATGCAGAGGAAGACTCAAATTAAAACCTTTAATCTACAAATTAACACCTTTACATTTTTCCCGCCCTTGGGACAAAAAATGCCAAAAACAAAGCTTTGTGATTGATAATTGCGATTTGTCAATTTCCTCAAAGACCTAAAGATGAATTTGTGAAAATGTCAGTAACTAACTTTTCCTTGTCCTATTGATCATATTAAGAAATAAATTAACATTATGCAACTATCGAAGCCGCCTTCGCAGTTGATAACATTGTGAAGTTTAAATAAAGAAACATTGTGGCCATTTCTTTTTAATTTAACGAAGGTCAGAATCGTACAATATATTTTAAAAATATATCATTTGTAAAAATTAATCTCCCAATTTTTTACATTTATAACCAAAAATATATCACTAGACTAAACGTCCGTTGTTAACGTTGTGGCCATTTCAAGACTTTAGCTTGTTTTTTGGGATTCTATTTTGCTCTTCGCATCCTGCAGCTCTATTATGGCATATTTAATGTTCAGATCAAGTTTCCCTAACTCAATAAGGACAACTTAGTATTGAAATCAATCAATGAGGTCGGCGCAATATTTTATTCTCTTCCTTTTGTCTATACTTTAGTATGCCGTACGGCGACCTTCGGCAAGGTTTTTTTTTTTGGTCGGGACCTTCGGCAAGGTGATTTTCACTGGAAGTGGTAACTTTTTGTACATAATAGCCGGTGATTGCTAGAAAATAACGAGTGATACGAGAAAAATTCTTCCGTTCAGTTATGTGATTGTGATACAAAAATAAATCAAATATAATCATAATTTACTCGTGCATTAGAGGATCGGATGATTGTATGTATGGCTGACAAGGGATAACCTGAGCTAGGGATAACGCAATTAGGTCACATACCGACCTCAAGGTCCGACCCGACCCGATATTAGACCCAAGTGGCCCCCGCGGCTTTGCCAGCAAATCCGATGGGACATAAAGCAAGACACATAACTCGGACCAACAGATAATTCCTCTGACCGCTGGGTAATAGCTTTGTCCATTGGTTGTTCGGCGTGAGCAGCCGGTGGCGTATCGAGCAGCATTGTACATTTATTGCTGCCCGAATCCAAATTAGTATAAATAGAGTTCAATTCTGCATTTAGGAGGGTAACTCGTACATTAAATATTCCAATATGCCGAATCAGCCCATGCAAGCTAATCATTGTCACACCCGAGGGAGAAATACGGGTCGTCACCCTGCTTTTTCCTTCTCTTTACTTGCGCAGGCTTGGAGCTCGACTAGGAAGCACAGCTCGGACTAGGACAAGTTGGCCGACCTCGACTGTTAGTCCTCCACAGTTTGATGCCGTCTGTAGGAACCATCTAGTCTTACTAGTCCCACCACCCATTGAGAAGCCGCCATGGTACAAACCCGAAGCCATAGCTTGCCAGTAGAGGACTCACCTGCCTTAGGTGAGGACCTCGAAGCTACCAAGACACCGAACTAAAACCCGACCCAGACCGAAGTTGGAACGAGCCAACGTATACACTTAGCCACATAAGCTACTCAGCCCGAAGAAGACCTCACGGCGGGCATGGCCCCCGAGATAAAGTTGATGTTCCAGATGTTCAAGGAACAGGTAACACACCTGGTTGCGGGCCCGCCGACCGCTCTAGTCGTGGCCCCCCAACCAAAGCGACCACAGTTACGGATACCAACTCAGAAGCGGGCTCAAGCCCAAAATGATGGCGAAGAATCTCCCGAGCTGGTGGTTCAAGCGGACGAAACCCGCAATCGGAGGGCTCTCCCAGTTGACCCTGAGAAGGCAAAGACTGCGGCCGCCATAGCCAAAGTCATAAACCTGCTCAGCGTTAGCCCTCTCTCTCTCGAGGTCTTAGCTACACCATTACCCACCGGCAACCGGATGCCGCACTTAGTGATGTACAATAAGGACGGCGACCTCGCCAGCCATTTGCTAAACTTCGATCATCATATGACTCTACATGATATGACAGATCGGATGAAGACAAAGGTATTCCCGACCACTTTGGTGGGCAACGCATTGGATTGGTCCCAGAAACTTCGCCCTGGCTCGGTCGAAAGTTTCCATCAAATGGAAGAGGCGTTCCTATCCTGATTCGCCGGAAGTCGATGTGCAACCCGCCATACCTCGTCACTATTGACGGTGAAGCAACAGAAGGGAGAAAGTCTGAGGACCTACACTGCCCGATTCAATGAATAATCTCTCAAGATCCCCAACCTTGAGGACACAATGGCCCTGATAACTTATCAAAGCGAGCTCAGGTCGAGGCCCTTCACATCCTCCTTGGCCATTGACCCGGTAGACACTGTGTCTGAGTTGATGGTGAGGGCGGAGGGATATATATTCATTCCGAGGAGATTCACCAGGCTAAGTGAGAAGATGATAAAGAAAAAAAGAAGATGGAAGAACCCTCATCCAGGGCTCAGCCAAGGAACAAGGCACAGGCTGACAGAGGCAAGCAATCGCAGCAACAGCAGAAATCGGGCCCGAGGTTCACAGTGTTCACCCCCCTCAACACCTCAAGGGAACAGATCTTGATAGAGATTCAATATCAGAACTACTTACCGCCAGCACCCAAGATGCGAGGCCAACCTGAGAAGCGCAATAAGACTAAATATTACTGTTACCATATGGATTATGGGCATACCACCCACGAGTGTAAGGATCTGAAATAGGAGATCGAGGCCCTGATCTCCAGAGGACACCTTAGAAGGCATGTCGATCAGCGACTGCCCAGGAGCCCCGACCAAGGAGCGTGCGGGGAGAGAGATAGGAGCCCTCCTAGGCGTCATGACCGGGTTGGGAACTTAGCCGTTATAGAGACTATTGCTGGAGGGTTCGCGTTAGGAGGCGAGACGTCAGCAGGACGGAAGGGGTATGTTCGAGCTGGGCGTGAACATGAGTAGGTTGTAGGTTTGGCTGAAGGGTAGGAAATAATCACCTTTACCTCGGATGACCTTGAGGGAGTAATCCTACCTCATGACAACCCCTTGGTCTTCAGCGCCGAGATTACCAACATTACTGTTAGAAGGTTAATGGTAGACACCAGGAGTTCAGCTGAGGTTCTCTTCTTGAAGGCCTTCGAATAGATGGGGTTGGACCGAGGTCAGCTTCGGCCATTGAAGGAGACACTTGCCGGCTTCACCGGGCACAACTATCAAGCTGAAGGAGTCATTAGCCTCACATTCACCCTCCAAGATGGTTCGAAAAGGGCTTCAATGTAGGCCAATTTTATCGTGATGGATTGTAACTCAACTTACAATGTTATTTTGGGGCGGGTTGTCTTAAACCACTTCAAGGCCATCCCCTCCACGTACCATCAAGCACTGAAGTTCCCGACTCCGAGCGAATAGCCACGATCAGAGGGGCCCAGCTTTCAGCTCGGAAATGTTATGAGGGCTCCCTCCAACCAAAGTATCAAGCAGGGTGGGGACCCGACCTGCCTGATGAAAGGAGGGATGCAAAGAGAGAAAGTCTCGCGGAAGAGCTGCAAGAGATAGTACTTCCAGAGGAAAACAAGAAATCCAAGATCGGAAGTGAGCTGCCGGAAAACCTCAAAGAAGGTATAAGTCAATTTCTCTTTGAAAATGAACATATCTTTGCTTGGTCAGCCACGAAATGATAGGAATTGATCCGGCCGTGGTTGAGCACCACTTGAATGCTGACCCCAGTTACTACCCAATAAAGTAGAAACGTAGGCATTTTCACTATGAGAAGTAGAAGATCATAGCTGAGGAGGTCAAAAAACTACTAGATGCCGAACACATACAAGAAATCTTGTACCCAACCTAGCTATCTAACGTAGTTTTGGTCTTCAAGAACACAGGGAAATAGAGACTGTGTATTGATTTTACCGACCTCAACAAAGCCTGCCTGAATGACTGCTTTCCACTGCCTCGAATCAACCAGTTGGTAGATGCCACCTCGGGATTTGAGTTGTTATCATTCATGGACACCTTCAAAGGCTACAACCAGATCAAAATGGTACCTGGAGACAAAGAAAATACAGCTTTCATTACCGATCAAGGGCTCTACTACTATAAGATCATGCCTTTTGGCCTCAAGAATGCTGGGGCCACCTATACTCGGATGGTAAGCAAAGTCTTTAGAGAGCAAATCGGGCGAAACATGGAAATTTATGTGGATGACATTCTGGTCAAGAATAAGAGGGTGGAATATCATACGACCGACTTGGCCGAGGCCTTCGCCGTGATGGATCAGTTCGAAATCAAACTAAATCCGAAAAAAGTGCATTCGGCATCAAGACGGGAAAGTTCTTGGGATTCATGGTTATGGCTCGGGGCATCAAAGCAAATCTAGAGAAAATTCAAGCGATTTTAAACCTAGCACCCCCGACCTGCGTGAATGATGTCCAGGTGCTTATCGGAAAGGTAACCGCCCTGAGCAGATTCATGTCTAGGTCGACAAACAAATGTGCTCCTCTGTTTAAAATACTTTGATGCTCATACAATTAGAGTCATAACAGACGCTCCACTTAAATCTATTATGCACAAGCCAGAAGCCTCGAGAAGACTACTGAAATGGGCAGTCGAGCTAAGTCAATTTGACATTGCCTATCAGCCGAGAACATCCATCAAAGCCCAGACAATTGCAAAATTTGTTGTTGAATGCACGGGCCAAGTTGAACATAATCCGGATGAAGTATGGAAAATCCACTTGGATGGAGCGTCGGGGAAGTCGGGAAGCAGAGCGGGGATTGTAATCTTAGACCCAACTGGTCATGAGCACCAATATTCCCTCAAATTTGCCTTCTTGACCTCTAACAATGAGGCCGAGTATGAAGCGGTAATCGCAGGTCTGAGGGTCGTGACCCAGCTAGAGGCACAGACCCTAGAAATATACACCGACTCCCAACTAGTTGCGAGCCAAGTCTCTGGAGAATTCGAGGCTAAGGATGTTTCCATGGTATCCTATCTCAATAAGGTCAATACTTGGCCTCAATATTCAAGAAATTTTCCATACAGCAGATCCCGAGTGAAAAAAATACAAAAGCTGATGCCCTATCAAAATTGGCCGTAGGAGAAAACCGACCTATTCTGGTCCACGTGGAAGATATTTTCGAGCCCAGCATCCAATTAAGAAAGCAAGAGGTCGCCGAGATAACCACGACCCCAGATTGGACTCGGCCAATCGTGGACTACTTGGAGGGGGGTACAGTACCCGAGGACTCAAGAGAAGCTCAAAAAATTGAGAAACAAGCTTCAAGGTTCGTCATAGTCGCAGATCAGCTCTACAAAAAGGCCTATACCTAGCCCCTCTTAAAATAAGTGGGACCCGAGGAGGGAAACTACGTACTCAGAGAAATCCATAAAGGAGTGTGTGGAAATCACTTGGGCGGCAAAACTCTAGCGAGAAAGACAATTAGACAAGGCTACTTCTGGCCGACCTTGGAACAAGATTCTAAAGATTACGTGAAAAAATGTGACACTTGTCAGAGATTCGCCAAGGTCCAAAGGAAACCCGCGGTGGACCTAACAGTAATGGTGAGTTCGTGGCCGTTCTACCAATGGGGGTTGGACATCATTGGTCCGCTGCCGAACAACCTCAGACAGAAGAAGCACGCCTTCGTGGCTGTCGATTACTTCACCAAATGGCCTGAGGCCGAGGGTGTAGCCAGAATAACTGAAAAGGCAGCTTGGGACTTCATATGGAAGAATATCATCTACCGATTTGGTATGCCTAAGGTCATAGTGACCGACCACGGCAAACAATTTGATAGTTCATATTTTCGAGGAAGATGTGCTGAAATCTGAATCAACCTCAGATTTTCGTCTATTGTTCATCCTCAAAGTAATGGTTAGGTCGAAAGAACTAACCAGATTATTTTGCAGGGCTTGAGAACGAAGCTAGAAGACGCAAAGGGGCAGTGGGCAATGATCCTTCCCAAGGTGTTGTGGGCTCAGTGCACCACCATTAGCTCAGCCACAGGAGAATCACCCTTCGAACTAACTTTCAACACTCAAGCGGTGCTCCCGGTAGAAATCGGGTCTCCTACCAATAGGATGCTCTACCATGATCATGAAATAAACGGAGCTCGAATTCGAGAAGAATTAGACCTGGCTGAAGAGTTGCGTGCCAAAGCTCAGGTCCGAATGTTAGCTGGAAAAGCGACCATGGAGCGAGCCTTTGCCAAGCAAGTCAAGCCAAAATCTATCAAAGTCGGTGATCTGGTCCTACGACGAGCTATCTTTTTGTCGCGCCCAGGAAGCAAGCTTTTCCCACCTTGGGAAGGCCAGTACGAAGTGGTAAAAGAAATCCGACCTGGAACCTTTCACCTTCTTGACAAGTACGGGAAGTAGCTAAAAAATGCCTAGCATGCGGAACATCTTAAGCGTTATTTTGTATAAGGCCTTGAGCCGAAACTATTTTGTAGAGCCCAAGTTCGAATGGCACGTTATATCAAAGATATCTAATACAATTCCCTTTTTTTGTATATAATTTCTTATGATTGGTTCAATTTTATCGATCTAAGGATAAAAGTACACTTATCGATTAAAACCAAGTTGACCATCTCGATTCATTGACGCCAGTTCAGTCTTAACCAACATCGTTTGGTTCATACACCGGCTCGGACTGACTAGTCTAGCTCGGTCAAATCAAGACATTGATTTGTTAAGTTGATTTCATCACGAAAATTGACTTGAGCTTAATTAAAAGTTCCTAAAATGCAATCAAGCATGAATCGGCGCATGTGGAAAAGAAAAAAACACACATAAAGTACGCTGCTACAAAAACTAGTTAATGACGAATAATTGTTCCATTAATTAGTAATAAAAAATATACAGGGAAGCCCGTCTCGGGCATGTTACAAAGAAAAGAGAATTAGAAGCGTGAAACTCAGGGTGCAGGAGTAACAGAAACAGCTCCATCTCCCACCTTATCCCCGACCTCAGGGGCCTCATCCCCGGTCATCTTTATCCCTCTCTTCACGAAGTTCATAACTTTGTAGGCTAAGAACCTCAGGTCGGTTGGAAGCCCAGGGATATTGAAGAATTCTGGTGGCAGAGCCTCTATAATCTCTAAGTACTCGGTCTTGGAGGGATTGAGGAAGGTCTTTGCCCATTCACAAGCGGCAAGCTGACCTCAGAAATAATGTTCTAGCTCGGTGAAATTGACCATCGCCTCGCCCTCCTTCATCAGCCAGGTCACGCCCGCGTCGCTGTCCTTGAAGGCTTCCATCGCCTTTTCCCCATCAGGCCCGACCTTCTCTTTAAGTTTCTGAAGGCTGGCCTCCACTTCACGTTTCTACTTCTTGAGCGTTGCGATATCATTGCTAGCCTGAGTTTTTCGGGACCGCTCCCTCTCAAGTTCTTCTTCCGCGATCTTCAGCTACTCCTTCAGCCGGTTGATTTCATCACCATCCTCCCGGTATCTCTTCAAGGCCTCATCCCTCTATTCATGTAGCTCAACCTGGGCTTCATTGTACCTGTGTTCTAACTCAGTACAACGGGCTTGGACCTTGTGAATAAGGCTGAGGACAGAGAGGACATAAGACTCGACCTACAAGGAGAGGTGGTTAGGCAAGATGCAATAGAAAGGAAACCTTGTGATCAGACAGGAAGCGGTAGATTACCATTACTACATCTGTTCTCAAGTCAAGAATGAGCTGATCCATTGAGACCTTGGCTAATTTAGGGTCACGCTTGATAGGGCTGAAGTATCAACTAAGACTGAATTACCTCCGCCGCCTTTCCTTTCCCCGTCTCCTCGAGTTGGGGCCTCTTCTTCAATTCCCTCTTGGCGGGAGGACGCTCGGCGATTACCACGCCCGACCCTTTCTTCTTGGGATAGGACCCCTGGGTCTTACTTTTCTTTGAGAATACGTCATTCTCGGTCTCCTCGGGCTTCTTACCAGGCACGGAGCCCTCGCCACTCATCGCTGCCTCCCTTCTCTTGAGGAACGCCCTCTCTCCAACGGTTGACATTCCTGAAAATTAAAGAAGTTGGTTAAGATCAAGTGACACTAAGTCAAGAAAAAATGATATGATGATAAGAATTGTGGCAATGAAGAATTAGGGAGATCGGATCCAATTCCGAGACTAACCCTTCGCTCGATTCTCGTCCTCATCATCTGATTCGGGAATTAGGCCGGGGTGTGACTTGGTCAAATCGGATGCCCGACCGAATAACTTGGACTTCCAAATCTTGTCACACGTAAGGACACTCATAATATCTATCAACTGATTCGGGCTTAGCTTAAGCTCTTCCACATTGTGGGCTTTCGAGTTGGACAACGAAGGCCGGTCATTGAGTTTCTTCTTCAGAGACGGGGTCTATCCACTCCTACACCCCGTGTTGACCGAGCACTCCACCCAGTAGTACTTGTTATGCCAACCTTTGTTTGAAGACTTCTACTTGGTAAAAAGGACTAGATCATTCCTAGCCGCAAAATGGAACCACTCGGGATGCTTAGGGTTGGCTTTGTAGGTGTAGAAGTATCTGAACAAGGTGAGAGTTGGTTCCACACCCACCTCTCGGCAGTACACGTAAAAAGCTACGATTATGGCCTAGCCATTGGGAGCCACCTAGCCAAAGCTGAGCTCGAAGTAGTCTAGCATGGAGGTGATAAAGTGAATGAAGGGTAGCTGAATCAAGTCGAAAGCCAAATCATGGATCGTGAAGTGGCCATCGGGCGGGTTGCATGCATAGTCGAGCCGACCTGGAATCTTGAGTCTAAACATCCAGTCTACTGACCAATTCCTTAACCTACCATTTAGCAATGCTTTGGTAGTATGGCACTCGCATCAGCAACAGGCAAAAAGCTGTTGGATCTTCTTTCCTCGACCCGAGGAGCCGCTAGCTGTGTGAACACGAGGTGGCGGATTTGCCTTCATAGGTACAGTGCCCACCACCTTGGCTCTAAAAGTCTCGACTATGTACTTATAGGGTATCTTGAGGCCCTTCAGCTGGTTCAAGGGTGAGCCATCCTTAGCCACGCCCACCTCGTGCAGGTCGGACAGAGGATCCTCTTCGGCCACCTCTTGTACCCTTCAAACCTTCACGATTCTACATTCCTCATCACTCGCTGACTGGGCCTATGTGGGTTTGGAATCCTCATCTTGAGAGATACTTGAATCACCATCGTCACCTTCCCGCTCTGAGGATGACTCCGAGCCAAACGGATTCTCCTCACCACCCCCATATGATCAACTTCTATCTCCTGGGAGTCCTCGGGCTCTGACTCTCCTATTTGTTTAAAATGTGTATAAAACGAAAATATGCGATATCTAAAGGAAGTCGGGACGTACCTAACGGGTATCTAGTTGGGGTACACAAGGTTGATGGGACCAAACTAGTGATTTTTTGAGCTCACAGATCTTCGACCTTCTAAACTCCCGAGCTATAAACTTCCCGAGCTTAAACGCCTGTGAGAGTCTTGAAAGCTTAGATGTAAAGGGTGAAATGGATTCCCGAATATTGGGACCCTATTTATAGGCACCGTGTAACCGTCTCGAGAATGTCAAACGTCGCATCCTATCAGAACCGAGGCCTGACGTGCCGGACCCTCAGGAACGGCCTTCGCGTGACGTGGCACCTGTCTCTGGTCGGTCACACCTAGCTCGGAAATACATAATACCAACCTAGACCCCTTCCAGGTCCCTAGACCTAGGGGAGGAGGGAACTGACAAGGGATAACCCAAGCTGGGGATGACGCAATCGGGTTACAAACCGACCTCAAAGTCTGACCCGACCCGATATTAGACCGAAGTTGGCCTTGCGGCTTTGCCAACCAATCCGATGGGATATAAAACAAGGCACATAACTCGGACCAACAGATAATTCTTCTAACCGTCGGGTAATAGCTTTGTCCATTGATTGTTCGGTGCGGGCAGCCAGTGGCGTATCGGGCAGCATTGTACATTTATTACTGTCCGAATTCAAATTAGTATAAATAGAGCTCCATTCCGCATTTATGAGGGTAACTCGTACATTAACTATTCCGATCTGCCGAATTAGCTCGAGCAAGCTAATCATTCTCACACCTGAGAGGGAAATACGGGTCGTCACCCTGCATTTTCCTTCTCTTTACTTGCGCAGGCTTGGAGCTCGACCAGGAAGCACAGCTTAGACTAGGACAAGTGGGCCGACCTCGACTATTAGTCCTCGACAATGACTATTTTCATATAGTGAAAAGTTATTTTGCTAGAATTGGTAACTTTTTATTACCCGTCTAACTATCCTTTTCTATATCAAAACGTCCTTGGCACCTGAAAGTGATTTCGTGAGCTCTTGTCGTGCCCTGACTTCTCGCCAGTGGCACCGTCCCCTATCCCCCTCCCTTTTTCTCTCTTCTTCCCCTCAATTTTTTTTGTTTGTTTATTTTATCTTTTCTTTGATGTGTTATGTTTATACCCCGATCTGGGGTTAGGGTTTTCTAACCACCGGATCTAGGCTTCTATTTGCCTTTTTTTCCTTATGCAGATTGTGACAATAGTTGCTCTGGCATTTTTGTGGCTGGTTTAGAGTTGGATTGATGTATGTGTCTCGTTTGCAGTTGTGTATATGGGTTGTCTCGGGCTACTATAGGGCCATACGTTTTGCCTTTTGTTGTGTGCCACCTTCGGGCTTATCTTCTTCTTTGATGAAGGGGTTAGTCTCTGGTTTGCTACTTCTGCTAGCTCTAGTGAACGTGGCTCACTATTTGCTGCGATAGGTTGGGTTTTAATTTATGCTGCTCTTTCATCTCTCTTTGTATTATTGACCACCAACTCTGGATGTGTTTTTGTAAGCTCCTCGATAAACCGCGTCTCCACCACTATTGCCTGGACTCTTTCATTTCAAGGGCTTTTGGAGTTCTTAGCGTTGTGTAACTTCCTGCAAGGTGGTGTGTCCCGCTCATCACACCCTTTCCATGCTCGCCTTTGGCATGCTTGTGACCATGTAAATAATATCTTTGAAGTTCGACTTGAGTTGGTTAGCAGGTTGAATCCCTTCCTCAGTTCATGGTGTCATTTAAAGTTGTTCGTTTGTGACTGTCGAGGTTGTCGTCATTGGCTTCTAGCGACGACTAGTCTCTAGTATGTCGTTAGGCCTCGAGTTTGTGTCGTTGGGTCTTTACTTGTTGGTCTGGCCCATTTCGTTTGTTGTAAGATCAACTGTTTGGGTTTGGATTTCGATCTGTCTAGTTGTCTTTTTCTTTTTTGGGTTGTGGTGTGTTAGCCGACGTTTGTATTTTGCTTATGGTTGTTAATAAAATGCAACCCTACTATCCGTTTACTTTTATGTTTTGAATTTAGAGAAAAATATATGTTTCTTTCACTACGAGGGATAACCATCGTGCCATTTATCATTAAAAAAAAAACCCGAATACTATTAAATGATCATCTCATTTAAAGTTTAAATTATTGGAAATGAATTTATTATATTTATTTATTTTTTTCAACACTCTCAGCACTTGCGGATATGAATCATCTTGAGTCTTATACGTAGATAATTATTAATTCTTTTTTAAAATAAATAATAATGAAACTTAAAACTAATACCGTTTAATAACTTGACTCTAATACTATATTAAACTATTGTCTGATTTAAAAACTTAAAAACAAATAGTTGGCTAAGTGAATTATCCTTTATCAAATACATTCATTAACATGGTCATGATTTTAATATTCATCGTTCTTGGGAATCCAATATACATGAACAGAAAGGGTCACACATAAGAGGTCAAAATACATAAAGCCATTTAACATATGCAAGGTTCATATTACCTTGTGTGGTCCATAAAATGAAAAATAAAGCATCCAATGCATGCATGTATGCATCTTAAGCAATTACTTCTTGATTGGTGGACATGGTAGATTCCTCTTTCTTGTTAACGCTGTCCAAGAAGATGGTTGCCCCTTTTGCAAGGTTTTTTATTATCTCTCAATGTACTTTCCTCGTAATATTCCCAACATATAAAGCTTATATGTTGATGATATAACACTAACCATAGGCTTGCTGCGAATTAAAACATTCTTCAAGTCACAGCTGGCACCGACTTTGATGTGGTAGTTGTAGTCAATATTAATGAAATTTAAACGTATAAATTAAATTATGTAAAAGATTAATTGATCAATTTAGAATCACTTAAAATTTTTCAACATTTTAAATACTATAGGTGCAGCTAAGCTACATGGCAAGGTCATCTGCAAGACTGATTCTAGATATATGGTGGTCAATTGGTTTAATTAGTTAAATTGGGAGATGAGCAAATGACCTAATGATCCATTGCCTTACAAACAATAAATCTAACGTGATTATATTTAATGAGAGTTTTTTGTTATAAAAAAATAAAAAAATAAAAAAATAAAGCTTTTGGCAAAGTACACAGATTTCCAGTGGATATTAAACGAAAATTCTGATGGCAAGTTAGTTCGTAATTGACAAGGCAGCTAAATTCATCTGTTTAACCTGGACTGATGTTTGACCAAATCAAAACAGACAGCACTAAAAAAACTCCACTGATATTTACAGAGGGTAAATTTCAAACTTACTCCCTATTATTTACATATTTTTTTAATATAATTTTTAATATTTTAAAAAATTTATAGTAGTTTTTAATATTTATAAAAAAAAATTTAAATTGTATTTATTATTTAAATTTAGTCAATTTGATCTTCATTATCTTTTAAAAAAATTTAATTTAATCTTTATTATTTTTTAAAAAAATTTAATTCAGTCCTGCATGTAACTCCTATTAGGGGACATTATTACATTTTATGGGAAATAATATGGATTAAGTTGGTTAATTTTAAATAATATAAATTATTTTGAATTACGAGTAATAAATTTTTTTAAAAACATTAAAAATTAATTTTAAAAAAATGTAAACAATAGGACTAATAATGAAATTTACCCTATTTACAGACAAAGTGAAAAACAAATGAAGTTGATTGGTGTACTACAAAATCTAGAAACATATGAGCCAAGACAAAAAGTTACAATTTTTAATGTTGGATTACAATACTAAAAGTAGCAGTAAAATTTCAGATAATCAGTCATCTTCACAAGAAATAAATCAAAAAAGGGTGCCTTCAATCTCTACCAATGCTTAACTTTTACTGTTTGTAAGGCATTTTCTCATCACCTACCATTGATAACTCCATTCTCACCTTCTCTTTCATAGTATAAGACTAGAACACCATTCTATGTACCTTTACTCTCTTTGCAAATATAGCCCTTTTGTTGTTGTCATCTTGGTCAGAGGCTTTAAGGAGAAAAAATGTTGGTGGCGTTGCCAGCAAGCGCCCATCTTAGCTTCAAGATTGGAAATTTTTAAGCAGTGGTGTTTCTAAGGGGTGTGTGTGTGTGTGTGTTGAGAATGTGGTAATCTTGGCCTTCTTGTTTCTGGAATTTGTTTGGTTAGAGATCTTTCATGTTGGGTATGTTTCATTTTTCTGTGAAGTTGGTATGGTGATGGAATTTCTGAGATCTGTGCTCTGAAGTTTGCTGTTGTCTTGCAAGAAGGTATGACTATTGAAACTTTCTTAGCACATTGAAAGATTTAATCTCTTATTTGGCCTTTGGTCTATTGTTATACTCCTCGTTATGGGTGCGAGAACATTTATTGTGGGTGACATGTGTTGTACGGTTCTGGTCTCTTTGAATCAAAAAAAGAAAAAAAGATTTAATCTTTTTGTCCATTTCATGAATTTCCCTTTTGGTGTTATAAGTTTGTGAAATGATTATGTGAGAATGGAAAATGATCCTAATAATCAATGGATCTTGTTTACTCTGTGTGCTTGATGTACTTTGAAGGGACTGGAATGTGTCTTTCTTTGTTGATTGGTGCTTGTTGCATTATGCATTTTTACATGCTTGTTGTCTTGTTTATCCTGTAATATTGTTTACTTTATAGGAATTAATGAACTTATTAAACCTCTATCAGTGGAATGAATTAAGATTATTTGCCAAAGCTGTGTATTTGTTTTGGCAGTGTTCGGAACGAACAGGGTTGATGGAAAAGATTGTATCTTTCTGATGATAGACTAGCACCAGCACTGAAGTTAGATGTATATTCAGCATTGTAAAGTTACAATTTTTCATATTCCTTCTCTTGATTCTGTAGGTTCTTTGACATCCTAAAGAGATGGGTTCTAATCTAAACACGGAATTAAAGAAAGAAACTGATGTTTTCAATCTCAAGGTATGGGAATGGATTGGCATCATTGTTGGGCTGGCGATCGTAGTCATTCTCTTTGCCTTAACATTTTACCTTTTTACTTCCCGGAAGAAGTCAAGAAGGGCTAGAGATAGTATTCCCCTTAGTCAAATACCAGCTGTCTCAAAGGAAATTAAGGAAGTACGAGTAGAGCAAGTATCGAAAGATGAGTTTGCTCCAAGGGATGGGATACTTCTCACCATTCAGGACAGATCTAGTGAGAAAGATTCGGACAAGGTTTTGGTACATCTTGGAATGGGGAAGAAAATTGGAGATAACGGTAGTCAAACTGGTTCATTTCATCTTGTAGATAAAGATGGGTTCGGGTTACAATCAGGAGAAGAAGGAAGTTCAGGCACAATAACTGCTGCTTCTCCTCTAACTGGGCTCCCTGAATTTTCTTACTTGGGATGGGGTCATTGGTTTACATTAAGAGATCTGGAACTTGCAACAAACCGGTTTTCCAAAGAGAATGTTCTTGGTGAGGGTGGATATGGTGTTGTTTACAGGGGACAACTGATTAACGGGACTCCAGTGGCTGTCAAAAAGCTTCTCAACAACCTGTGAGTTTGCTCTTAAATTTGTAGATATCAAAATTTTATGATCATTTATTTTTCACATAAGTTTCTCTGAATGTTTAAACTTTCTCAACTAGAGGCCAAGCGGAAAAAGAATTCAGCGTGGAGGTTGAAGCTATTGGTCATGTGCGTCACAAGAATTTAGTTCGTCTCTTGGGATACTGTATTGAAGGAACTCAGAGGTACTTTCTTTTTCCACCCATTCTTTAAAGTCATCCCAGAACTATCAATTATTTGCCTTTTTCTTTTCTAGATTTCATGCCTATATCCAGACAATAGGTAGCCTTCATATCCATAATCTAGATTCCGGTGGTGTTTATACACCCACATAATAAACATGTCTCTCGCCTCACTCGTAGTGCTGCAAGCAGGATTGTGTTTCCTTTCTTTTTGATGTTCACTAAGTTTGCCTTCATTTATTCTTACTTTTTCAGGATGTTAGTTTATGAATATGTCAACAACGGTAATTTAGAACAATGGCTTCATGGAGCTATGCGCCACCATGGATATCTTACTTGGGAAGCGAGGATGAAGGTTCTACTAGGCACAGCCAAGGCGTAAGTTGAATCGACTCTATCTGTCTTCCAGTGTTATGGGTCTTATAATATGATATATGTTTCTTGCAGTCTTGCCTACTTGCATGAGGCAATTGAGCCAAAAGTGGTTCACCGTGATATAAAGTCGAGCAATATATTGATTGATGATGACTTCAATGCAAAGGTATCTGACTTTGGCTTGGCTAAGCTACTTGGTGCTGGGAAAAGTCACATCACAACTCGGGTCATGGGAACCTTCGGGTTAGTAATTCTATTCGTTCCGTTCTTTCTTATTGTACAAAAGCCCCTTGCCTGTGCAGTCTACATCACACTAGTGTAGGAAGTAGGTATAGTGTATACTTTGCTGGAAGTGGTATTATTATATGGCTAGATACGATTTGTGTAGAAAACATCTCAGTGCATTTTGTTTACTCCAAACACTGCAGATACGTGGCACCTGAATATGCTAATACTGGCCTTTTAAATGAAAAGAGTGATGTGTATAGCTTCGGGGTGGTGCTTCTAGAAGCGATAACTGGAAGAGATCCGGTGGATTATGGTCGTTCTCCTCAAGAGGTAATAAATTTCTACCACTACAGATATAGTGCTCACAGTAATTTTTGTGTGACGTTTCAACTTTCCATGAAAAGCAGACACATACAGATTCATATATTTAGCAAAAAATTGTTGGATTACAATGAACATTTATGTTATGTATCTGGCATGTTGGTGAATTGTTGCTGGCTGCCAAAGTAAACAGCTTGATCGTACTGTGACTTTTAATACAATTTATGCTGATGGAACAATCAATCTAGAAGGGGAATAGTCAGTCATTAGGGGAAAAATGTAATGAAAATTTTGATCTAACGAGGGAAGGATCAGTTATAGGCTGATTAGTGCAGAAAATGGTAAAAAATGAAGCCACTAAGAAAAAGGGACAGGCATCGTAAACCCTTCTTCAGGTTCAATAGGATGGGCCTGTATATGTGCTGTTTTAAAACGAAAATATGCATTCACAAAGCCAATCACTTCCATCGGTTACTTATTAGACAAAAGGAAGCGACAAAAATAGAAGTCAATTTCCATAATCCAATGAGGAAAGGAGCATGGGGAAAAGCTCCACGTTCTCAGTCGTCACAACTTAATATGAAACTATTGCATTCCATCCCACTAAAACTTAGATATTATAAATTTGAAGATCATACTAAGGTATATGGTGTTTTTCTATATTTGCAAGAATAATGTATCCCAATTATCGGCATTTTATTTGCATTTACTGCCAAATGAAACATATAGAATGTATTTCAGGCATCAAAATTGAATACATAGTTATTCTTTTTACTTCACAAGCTCCTTTAGGACTTGAATCATGCTCTAATAGCTTCGTGATCTATTTGGAGTTTTCAATATGTTGATTTACATATTTTGATGATTGCAGGTGAACCTTGTTGATTGGCTGAAAATGATGGTTGGAAGCAGGCGCTCAGAAGAAGTGGTAGATCCAAATATTGCAACGAGACCATCAACGAGAGCTCTAAAGCGAGCCCTCCTGACTGCTTTGAGATGTGTTGATCCAGATTCTGGAAAGAGGCCTAAGATGAGCCAAGTCGTTCGTATGCTTGAATCTGAGGAATATCCCATACCCAGAGAGGTCTGTAAATATAAGCGCAATTATATTTACGTACATGAAATGTCTAGCTTTATTATACAACATCCACAAAGTTCAGCTTTGATCTTATATATTCCTAGCGTCACTTCTCAAATGGATAATTGGAACTGCAGAATTATTTAGCTTCATGTTTTAATTTTTTTTTTTAATTTGTAGAAACGGCTATGCTTAACTCAATATAGCATCACTTCAGAAACCTGTCAATGTACATTAATCCTTCTCTTGGTAACTCTAACATAGTGGTTATATCCTTTTCAATGTCCTTACAAGATTTCACTTCGTAGTTACTCAGAAGTATGTTATCTTGGCTCATCGTTCTCTGAAGTAATCTGCTAGACTCTTTCTGTAGCAGTAATTTTCTCAGGTCTCTCCCTCTCTCTGTCTCTCCCCCTATGCATAACTTACCGTCTTGATCATTACCTTTGAAATAAAGTTTCGTTTAATGTCTAAGCTTACCTTCCACTTGCCCGTTGCTTTAGTTGAAATGCATAATGTCTAAGTTCTCTGATTACTGACAAGTGCTTTTTCGTTTATTGTTTAATGTCTAAGCTTACCTTGTGATCTGAAGCTTATATCCAAGAAGATATAGTTGTTATGGATTCTTATACGATTTTGAATGTATTTTACTTTTTATTTACACTAGGATCGAAGGCACCGGCGCAGTCAAGGAGGTACTGAGACCGAACCTCAGAAGGAAAACTACGACACTGATAAGAGTGACAATCCAGATCCAAGGTCAGACAGCAAAAGGAAATACAAATAGTAACCAAAGATTTGATTCTACAAAAGATGAGGATCATATGAACAGAAAGATAACTTTTACCAAATTTTCAAACTGGTAGCTGGAACGCGAAAAATCGCGAAAAATGGGTATAGGGTGGGGGAAACAATAGCAGCAGCAAGGAGCTTTTCTTTTATTTTTTATTTTTTATTTTTCATTGTGTATTGGTGTTTTCTTTTCTTGTTTTTTGTCTTTCCTTTATGAAAGTAGATGGAGAGATGATTGTTTTGTGTATGAAAAAACCTGACATGTTGGGGCTGTGTACAGGTATAAATGTTTCCTTTTAGGTAATCAAATATCGATGTTATATTATTTTGGGATTCTTCTTCTATGAGGCATGTGGCAAATTTGTCACATGCACATAGACAAAAAGTGATTCAATTAGTTGACAAATGTTAACCAATTATTATAAGTGGGATATCATAGTAGTTTATTTAAAACTCTGTAAAGTTAAATTAGTAAAAAGAGAAATTTCAGACATTCTGATATAATATATCTGTACGATACAGACTAATGTAGATTAATTTTATGAAATAACAACTTAACATGTGACTGTGGTAGATTTGCCACATGTCTCATAGAAGAATTTTCCATTATTTTGCCTTTCATGCACTCCCTTCCCCTAAAAGAAAGAAAATTTAAAAATAAAAGGAAACTAAAGACAAATATATAGTCGTTGGTGCATATCGTTGTATCACAGGATTGGTGGCCTTGGAGTGAATTTAACGTGGCCCTGGCTACGATCGTTTCTTTTTAGAAAAAAAGACATGGCTGGTATGTCAACTTTTGTGATGGCAATTAACAGCTTAAAGTGTCACAACTTCACCATGTATAATTTAATTTTGATAAGAAAAGAGCTAAGTAGATAATCATATGAATCCAAAGTTGAAGATTTAAATTTGTTAATGACATTTCAAGATCAAAAAAAGCTCAGAGTCTCCTATATGCATTGCAGCAATGCAGATTTTGGAGTCAAAAACAATAAAAGAATCGGTTTCTATCTGCAAAAATGGTCCCAACGCCTCTAGAAGCAGTGCACCTCTACATACTTATGGTGGCTGTGGGTTTTGCCCATCACACGAGTCGGGCAGCTTGGCGTTCTGCTTCTCATACTCCTCTTTCAGTTCCTCCAGACGCTTGGAAACCTATAAGCCATATTCACAGAAAGGGAAATATAACCTAATCAACTCAAGCAACCAGAACGCGTATCTATACCAGCCGATGAAAGTAATAATATAAGAAGATGGTAATAAACAACAGCTTTTTCTTCTGCATTTTCAGCTTCCATCGTGATGTTCCAAACAAATATGAGATGTGTATGCCTAAAGAGATGATTGTGCTGCAATGAATATCTATCTGACAAACCCAATAAGCCAGAGATAAAGAACTAAAAAGATGGAGTTGAGCCATCCATGGCTCAATTCAATGCACATATGACGTCCGCACGCTGGATGGCATAGAGAGTTCCGGCAGTGTTAGGTGCATACTAGTAAAATGATGGAGGTAACTGTACCATCTAATCCATATAACACAAGGAACAACATACTAGTGAAAGATTGTTACTTGGTAACTATTATATCACCAAATTGATCATTTATTCGTTAGGGCAGGGAGGGAGGGGGAGAGAGAGAGAGAACCTTGATTGAGTAGGCAAGTGGCAATAGTGTGTCTGGGTCCAAGGCATCTTCAGGGAAGTTACGCAAAGCATGTATGAGTTTCTCAAAAGGTAATTTTACCTGTTATGCATAAGATTCTTACGTAAGAAAAAATATCATTAATGGCTAATGAATTTGAGATCAGTAAAAAACTCACCAAGTCGTCTTGGCAATATTTTAACAGAGCCAAACCAACTTTAAAAACAATTCTAACACCCTGGACAAAGAAAAATTCTCATCAAGTACGAGCTTTAGTGTAAAGAAACAGAAAAATGGATATATTAAGATACATCACTAACCTCATAAAGAAAAACATCCCAAATCCTAATAGCCAAATGGAAGGGAAAAGAGTACGCAAAAACAGTTATGAACCACTGGCTAGCATACATGCTTGGGTTGATCATTTCATTAGCAAAATGCTCTCCCAACTTTGGCAAGTACTCCTTTACCAAATGGTCAAACTGAAACAGATACTGCTGCACAAGCGGCAATCCCACCTGCTCCATGTGAAGATTATAATTAGTTTTCATAGTTAATGGAATGTAAGACCATACAGCAGACCATAGACTTTAAGGTTATTATAAGTAAATTTGAAGCAGTGTAACCTTCTGCTTTTGCCTGACAGCCTCAAGCATAGTTTCTCATCCCAAGCACATCATACCGGACAGTGGTTATGCTATCTATGCCAAAATTACTCTCTTTTTAAGCACTTAGTATGAAGGCATAAGATAATTTCAGCATAACTCATCTAATATTGTACTCTTATCTTTGTTTTCCGAGCAGAAAGCCATGTCCATAAGCAGGAGAGATTACAGTAAGAATTTGATCAGTCTTGAAAGTCTCAATCCTTAGACCTTTCTTTATATAATCAACAGAGCTGTGACAGAACAGTCAAAATCAACTCGAGAACTAAAGCACATGATGCTTGATGCTACATACAGCAAAATCATTAGGCTTGTTGAGAATTTTTCATTAACTCAGGAACAACCTCTGACAGATTTGGACGGCGTAATTGAGAAGCAAGAGGTCTAGAGTAAGCCAATTTTACTAAGCATAACAAGATCTGTATCTTCAAGGTTTTAAAGATACAGTCTACGCAAATTACAATTTAACACTAAAATCAAATTAATCTAAAAGCTTTACCAAATACATTCCTTCCATAGGAGCATGGACAGCTCCTTTCAATAAGGCAACCAATAACCAAAAGGCATCTTCTTCACTCATGTAAAGAAGCAATAAACCTGCTACAAATCCCATTCCCTGCGATGAAAATGTGACCAGTTCGAATTAGCATGCAGTGACAAAAAATTCCACATGTTTTCAGAAACTAACCTGTACATATCCAACATCTCTGTCATAAACAGAGTATGCCTTCAAAACATTGTAAAGGGACCTTTGACCAGGTCCATGTCTCTGCTGAAAGAAGACGTGTGATGGAAATGTACGAGAAATATCTCGTATAATGTCAAGCTCTGAGGCTGAGGTCTCATATATGACAAGTTGCTGCAGCAAACAATAATTGCAACGGTTAAAAAATAATAAAACAAATAAAAGGTGAAAAGTGACGAAAACTGCTGTTGCAAATCCAAGACAATATAATTCAGGAATCACGTACAGCAACAACAGAATAAAGGAAGAAACAGGAACATGAGGTTTACATTACTTGGCAAACTATCAATTACTCCAATATTGCAGAGTATGATCGTGAATCGTGATCACTCTATTTCACTAACTCATGTTTCAAACCTCCAAGTAGCCTACCTCCAAAGGAAAAGATGAAGGAAATTTTTTGTAGTTTAATCATAAAAGAGAAAAGAGGGCTCCCTCAGCATTTCCTGAAAAGATTTAAAACCAAAAGCTTTGTAGCATATAGAAGCGACTATAACAGGTCGTCAGGTACTTCATAGTGGCATCCAACTACAGAAAACTATTTATTCAATAATACACCTAGAAGCCAACTTCTCCAAGGTCTTTCAAATAGCAAGAGACCCAGCCAAAATAAATAATAAAATATGGGAAGGCAATCTAGAAGAATGTGGATCTAACCTAAATTATGAACCACAAGAGAACTACCAAGAGAAATGACTTTATAATGCAGGGAATAATAACAAAAGCCAAATCCAGAGGCACATTACTAGTCCAATCCACTGCTAAAAAATTGGAAGAGATTCCTCCCTCAGTAATAAATAGGTTGCCTCACTCAATTTGCTTACATGGGCCCTTATCAAATCTTCATCAAAGAATTTCAATGCAAAAGTAGAATTTTTAGGGATGTAAAAGCCTTTCACTGGGTGGTCTCCACCAACTTTGCAAGAAGACTATGAACTACCAACCCGAATGTATCACAAAAAAGAAGATAAGCCATTCTCAAATCGTCAAAAGCATTTTGAAGGAGGTCATTGTAACCACTTGTGTCGCAACCCATAGCAATAGGGATTGGAGTAGCAAATACCATATTGTATATCAGACAAGATAAAGCCAGAGATCACGTATAAATCCTGTTACCTCATATACTCCAGGATTCATCAGCAAGAGGTCCCGACTTCCTGAAATCAACTGCCAAACAAGCCCCCTTAAACAATCAGGAATGCCTTTTCTTATCCGTCTTTTGACAACATGAGGTCTTCTCCTAACATAATGCTTCCAATCATTTCCTCCAACCCCAATCATCTTCCTCCATTTTCTAATCCTTCTTTCCTCCCTGAAATAAGACACGGAAATTGTGCATCAACTATCCTGATTAAAAGTGAGAATATCACAGACGTGATTTGTGCTTCCTTTTGCAGAGAAATTCCTTGTAGCTCATACCGTATATGCTCACATAATTTAGAGCAAAACCATGATACATAAGCTAAAAATATTTTTCAAAACAAAAAGGAAAAAGTTAAAAAAAGAAAGTGAGAGCCTTGTTAACCAATGTCTTGCATATGAGACCAGAAATCATCTAGAGTTCTCAAGGAAGCAATATATCTACCCGGCCATGAAGTTTGCTTCAAAACCTAATCATGAATTATAACTCCACGGCCTCCGATTTTATTGAGATAGAGAGGCAATAGTAAGTTAATCAGCGTTTTATTTTGTTACAACTGACACCTTGAAAGCTAAATCTCTCCATGAAAGATATAACCTAGACCTAAACAGGGAGGGATTAACATGGGAATCAAAGCAGTGGGGAAATACTTTCGAGAACTAAGCCACCAATATGTGATGACAAAATGGTCCGGTACATGAAACACCACTACATACAAATTTTTTCATAAATAAGTAAAATATCAAACAACAAAGCCAATAATCGAATGCTACAAGTCAAGCACTATAAATCATGGATGCCATTTCGAGAAGCACCTGAAACAATATCTACTACAAAAAGAATGCAAAAACCTTTCAGATTCGAGGGCCAATCTGCTCCTGGCTAATTTATCAGGAGAACTCACATCCTGCTTCGCAAATCCAAATCTATCAACTTTCACAGGCGCGATTGGCGCTGCAGCCACCTCTTGATCATCTGTTCTTTTCTTTTCCATCTCACCAATCTACACCCACAAAAGCTCCACCACTACAATAGTACTAAACTCTCCCTACTCTCCATAACATTGCCAACCACTTCCTAATAACAACACCTACAAGCACCAAAAAAAAAATAATCACTAATTTATAGCGAAAATTCTCAATCACCAATTGAACATAAACTTAAATCAGCATTATTCAGCTTCAAAATACTCAAATTAGCACTAAATCATCTTATCACAACTAATGTACTTCTTTTTTTTTTTTCCTTTTCTATTTCTTTTATCATCAAGAGAACCTTGTCAGAGAATGCACCATTAACACACACACACACACACAAACATTTATATATTAACCAAAATGTCGGAAAAAACAAAAAAGAAAGTGGATTATGTTTAGTAAAAAAAATGTAAAACCAAATTGAATTCAACAGAAAATGGGGTGAATAAAAAGAATTAAATGCTGAATTACAAGTGAGAACCCCCAAATGAGTGATTAATAATAATGGGGTGTGTTTCAGAGCCCACAAGCTTTTATTATTGTTAGTGTTGTTTTTGTAGAACGTAAGATTAAAATTTAAGGTGTTAAGTTTTTTTTGCTAAATTAAGAAGGTGTTAATTTGAAGATTAAGAATGGAACCCGAGAGTTTGGTGGAATGCTCGAATTTGATTAGAGTTTAAATTACGATTTTCAACATTAAAAATGATAACGAGCAGTTTATGAATCAAAAAGCAGAAGTAAACAGCTGTTTTCTGTTGTTAATTCTTGATTTATCCGGAAGATTTCTTCCACGTTGGAACCGTGTTGACGTGGCCTGAGTTTTACAACATCGTTTCAAGGCCTGCAGTTATTTTTTTGGGAGGCTAGAGAGTCAAATTGGTCGAAAAGAAAGAGTATGAGGTCAGGTCAAACGATATACATCTTGGTTGATCCTACCATCACTAGAAATTGAACATATAAGTCTAATAATAAGATTGTACAATTTTTGAATAGCGGGAGCTCTTATGTTGACACGAAAGATTGTGAGATCAATTTTTACAAGTGATATTTTTTAATATGTGTTGTATGATTTATACTTCATTTAAATAAAAAAAAAGTAACCAATTAATTTTAATTTTTAAATGTTATATATAATACCACATCTTCTGACTTAAAAAAAAAAAAAAGTTATCAGAGAAGAAAAAATTAGTTATGCGTTCGGATTCCAATAAATTTCTGCAAAATGTTTATATAAGTATAAATTTAAACAAACACATTTCCATATATAATTCTTCTTAAAAAAAGTTCAAGACTCTTTTGAAAAATTTCTTACATGGTCTTTAATTAACAAGACCCTATTAATAGAATCGATCTCATAATCTCTACACTTCATAACAAGTAGAATCTCACTAGCCAAAGGCCCAGTGGTTAAATGTAAGTGATTTGGGGCTCAATTCAGATGTGTTCAGAAACTATGTAAGTTCTAAAAACGGACAAGACACCATACAAGGGTCCAATTTCTTGTCGCGTCGTACCTTGATTTAAATGAAGTCACTCCTGGGCCTCTCAGATCAATTGGGCAGCCTTTTTATTTTTGCCGGTAAACAATGAAGTCAGATGCAATATATAACATTTTAGTTGGGAGTAATTCTTCAAAGTTCAAACCACCAAAGTTAATCATTAGTCCACTTATATATAAGTAAATCTCACATCATATGGAGCCTACTCCATGTATCTAGGGCTGATGGTCATCCCTGATAGTTTGAAGAATTTTTATTTAGTTGGACCATAAACACGAAACAGTCTAGAATTATTCTTTTATCAAATGAAAAAAACTTATTAAATATATTATATTTTAGTTAAGGATTCACCTTAAAATTTTATAAGTGACCCACTAATAATAAGCTCCTGACTCGCGACTGACATAATGAAGATAGACACTAGAAACCAAAAGTGGAAGCCATGGATAAAGTAAATCAAATTATAATAGTGGCAATACGCATTGAATATTGTCAAGAGTCATGGATATGATTGAATTTGAATCAAGTAAAAATCTTTTCTTGTGTAAAATTGCAAAAATAAAAATAAAAGAAAAGAAAAAAGAATGGTACTAGATGAATTTCTTAGAGGAAATGTATGAACATCATAAGCAATGCCTTCTAAAATGGGCAATCAATGACTTTTTCTTAAATTCCCATCACTTTTCTTTTTTGGGTAAGTGGAAATCCCAATTACATTTCAATACTTTAAGGTGATCAACTTTCTACAAGGTTTAAATTTCTGGTATATTTTTTTCTACCATAGAACATAAACTAGTGAAACTAATGGGATAAGAAAAAGATAATGGATAAGGCTCTGTTTGGCCCAGCTTGTACACATTCAGAAGTATTTTTTGTGAGTTTAGAAGTTGAAATAATTTGTTTGGCCTATTTTTAAAAGTGCTTTTAGGTAAAAGTTAAAACTGAAAAAAATTAAAAACTGATTGAAACTTTTTTTAAAAAGCTTTTGCAAAGCTGTTTTACATAATATAGAAAGCTGTTTTTCTTTTCTTTTTTTTCAAATTTACCTCTCCATATTTTTAAAGTCCAATATTATCTTTAAAATTTTTAAAAGCTCTACGTTGTCTAACACAAGTCAAATAGTCAACGATTTTTATTCAACAGCACTTCTTGCAAAAACTTTACTGTAAAAGTTCTACGGCTCAAAAGTTAAAATTTCATAGTAATCAATGTATAAGTATGTTGAGACATGCGGTTCATACAAAGTCAATTTGTCTGACATATTAACGTAGGTATCATCTATCTATATATAAGATAAACATTTCATAGTATTCCCATCATATCATACACCTAATAAACTTCTAGGAAATATCTTCCTCAATTCCAATGGAAAAGTCACTTCTTTCATTTTGCTTTCTATGGTTGCTCCTTCTTGTGGTTGATTGTCGGCCGCCTCGTCCAGTCAGTTTTCAAATTGAATTTGAATCCCTTCATAATATTTTATAATTCTATAAAAAAGATCAATAGTAAAAAATTGAATTATACAGTTATTTAATCTTCAAACTCAATTGATCGTTGATATTATTTCGTTATAACTGTATTATTTCTTCAAGTTCATATCATTTCGTTATAGCTATGTTGATTTTGATTTTTACAGCCTACACCCAAATCTAAGTTTTGATGCGTGGTTCAGTCCTATGCCAAAGAGAGTGACTTGAGGTCATTTGTAGCCGAGGCGTGCAAATGGCTACCTTGTGATCCAATAAAACCAGGGGGTGCTTGTTACGAGCCACAAACATGGCGCAGTCATGCATCTTATGTTCTCAACCTTAATTTCATCTATAGACAGTCTATTAAACTTCTACAGGCATGCCAGTGGTTGATGATCCTTGTAAGTCATACATTCATACGAACTTGGATCCAATCATAACGAGAGATTTAATGGTGAAGAATTGATGATACATTTACATTTATATAATAAAATGATCGAGAAAGTTTTCACCACTATTAATTTTCTCTCAGAATGTTATATGTTATGAAGAGATCTAAATAAACATTCATATGTATGTATATAGAACATGGACTTATTTATACTATTTTGTGGGCAGCGTCTGGAAGATGCCATTACTAGCCATACACCGTCCCATAGTTTGTTGGCTATACAAAGAGGAAGCCTCAGAGGGAGTTCAAACAATAAATGTACAAATGGAACCAAACAATTTTATCATACTGAATAAAATAGACTCGCTGATTATGAATTTTCCAATTTTTGTTTGTCATTAACATATGTATCATTTACTAATTAAATAAAAGATCGGACTAACGAAGGATTCAGGAAAGAAGGTATCAGATTTTGAGCTTGAACAACGATCAAATTTCACAAGTATAGTATAACATAAATAATACATTGCTCAATAGTTCACAAACAAAGCATATCATGCTGCTCTTCGGCTAAGCTCTTACAATCACTATTTGTCTCTTGCCATTGCTGACAAGAAAAGACCCTTTCTGTATATTATCAATCCATATATGATGCCCAAGACACAGAACGAATAAAAATGGAAAAAGAACAAAACATTGAGGACTAAAAGTCAACTAACAACTGAAAAACAAGAGCAACCAACATGTAGGGCAGACCTGTAGGCCAAAGAGCAGGAAAAAAAAAAAAAAAAGAACAATCACTTTATTCATCGCCTCTCGGACAAATCCGCAGAAAATCAGTTTTGTGGCTTTTCCCATTTGAGGGGCTTAACTACCTCCCATGTGAAGTCGGGGTCGTCACGTCCAAAGTGACCGTATGCTGCTGTCTTCAAGAATCTGCCATTGCCACCTCTCTTCAAATCCAAGTTAATGGAGATCATACCGGGACGGAAGTCGAAGGTCTCTTTCACAATCTGCAAAATTTCCTTGTCTGGGATCTTTCCAGTGCCATAAGTCTCAACAAACACAGACAATGGCTCAGGCACACCAATTGCGTAAGAGACCTGAACCAAGGCCCTGCGAGCAAGTCCATTAGCAACAATGCTCTTAGCAGCTTGCCTTACAATGTAGGCACCACTTCTGTCAACCTTAGTTGGGTCTTTGCCAGAGAAAGCACCACCACCATGGGCACCCCAACCACCATAGGTGTCAATGATAATTTTACGACCAGTGAGACCAGCATCACCATGAGGCCCACCAATAACAAATCGGCCTGATGGGTTGAGGTGGAATATTGTCTTTTCCTCGAGGCACTTCTCTGGAATGCCAGGCTTGATGACATGTTCCTTCAGGTCACGGGCAATCTCATCATTAGTAACAGTTTCATCGTGCTGGGTGGAAATGAGAACTGTGTGGACCCTGACTGGAACCATGGCACCATTGTCATTGTAATACTCCACGGTAACTTGGGTCTTTCCATCAGGTCTCAACCAGGGGCAGGTGCCATTCTTGCGGACTTCTGTGAGACGAGCGCCAAGCTTGGTTGCAAGCACATGGCTGAGAGGCATGAGCTCAGGGGTCTCATCAGTGGCATAGCCAAACATGTGTCCTTGGTCACCAGCACCAATCTCCTCAGGACGCTTGGTCAGGTGGCCATGAACACCTTGAGCAATATCAGGGCTTTGTTGCTCAATGTAGACCAAGACCTTGCAGTTGTCAGCATCGAGACCAACATCATCGGACACAAAGCCAATGTTACGGCAAGTGTCACGCACAATCTTCTCATAGTCGACCTTGGCTTTGGTTGTGATCTCACCAAAGACCATGACCAGATTGGTCTTGGTGCAAGTCTCGCAGGCTACTTTGCTGTCGGCATCTTGCTCGAGGCACGCATCGAGCACTGCATCAGAGATCTGATCACAGAGCTTGTCAGGGTGTCCCTCGTTGACGGATTCTGAGGTGTATAGGAAAGTCTCCATTCTCACGAGCTGCCAACACGAATCAATAACGATATATTTAGATACGAAATAACCACCACAGAATTGGATCGCAGAATGCAACAAAAGGGCAAAGGAAAAAACACAGAAGAGTTGAACAATCTCTACTATACAAAGTAGGAACACTAAATTACTAATACTAAAGAAAATAATGGTCAATTCCAATGTTCATATAGTTTGCTAATTAACTAATTTTATCAAATTCTTTAAGGAACAATAGCATAGATCTAAAAGAAAGACCATCAAATCTCACCAATAGAGCAACGAAATGTTAACCTAGAAAATATCAGTGCACAAATCAAGAAATCATAGCACACAAATCTGCAGAACAATCTTAACATAATTACAATTAAGTTAAAAATGTTACATATTTGTGCTTCTCAATTCAGATCTCCAACATTTACTACTATAAAAAATAATTCAAGGAAAGAAACTTGGGCTGTATTACTCGGCACGTAACATGAACTAGTAGATCTCAGATTTGAACACAAAAAAACTAGATTAAAACACATGTTTCACTGACATATGATATCGGAAGAGTAACTCAATACACGAAACTCTTATTATGCACGTGTTCAGGTCCAAGGAACTAAATTTACTTCAGATCTACTTCATAAACTCTCTACTATGAAAAGCTACCCGTAAGCAAGCAAGCAAAAACAATAAACTTTATCGTGATTTTTTGTTACAAGAGTGTAGATCTACACTAAGACAACTAAAATCAATGAAAGAAAACAACATGGGGGGAGATAATTAAGTGGAAAAATACCTAAAAGGAGTAGAACCCAACAGCAAAATGAGCAGAGTTTTTGCGCGTTGTGTTCTTTGGAGACCTCTTATTACTACTAAGGTTCGCCAAATGCTTGCGAGTCTTACGTTTGGACCTGGGGGTCTTATTTATAGACACATGGATCTGTGGGTGGCACTTTAGTTTAGGTGAAATACATTTCTCACCCCCTTGAAACAATTATATATTGGCATTGTACCCCTAAAAAAGGGTAATTTTTCACTTTGTCCTATGAACATTTCCAAAACAAAAGTTGGTCTTAAGACCAAAGAGCCGGAAGGAAAAAGGGCAAAAAGCTCTCCATTCCTGATTCTTCTGTATTTGAATCATCCAGAACTACAAAACTTCTTAGTTAAATTGAGATTCCAACTCATACAAAGAAAATAATAATTTACTACTTACAAAATGAATTGTCTGTTCAAAGTGTGATTTGGTCCATAGTAAAAAGATTGTCCTATTCTAGAGTTGGCCAAGTATGTAATATTTTAAGTTGAGAGGACTATTAAGACGAGTTAGTATTGTTGAGGTAGTTTTGAAATACATTTTCATCTTCAAAATTTGAATCAACTTGTTCCGATTTACTTACAATATAATGCTGCTAAATGAAAAAAAAACAAAAAAAAATTTGTATGTGGCAAAGGTGGGTAAATCTAAATTGACAAATTGGAACCAAATAGAGAAAAATATAATGATTATAGGAGAATGGCAATAGAAAAAGAAGTATGAATAACGATGTTATATATTCAATAAATGAATTGCACAACAAGATGCAATACCAGAAGAAAAGGGAAGTTATCAAATAAAATCTAGTTGTCTCATGTTGTGTCCCCATTAAACATTCTAGATTTATCTAACAATATATGCTACTAGTACTCATGATGTGGTTTATCAATCTTGCCTCATGAGCAAAGTCAAAATCTTTTTAGCTCATTTCTAACAAAAATTACATATTTGGGACTAGATTTAATTACTTGAGCTCAAGTAATTATATAATCTTAATACGGAGCACGTCCAATTTTTAATGTTGGTGCATTATTAAAGTTTTGATACTGAAAAATAATTTTGAGTTTTTTTATTTTTCCTCTCTTACCTTGTTAAGAAAGTGTGTTTATATAATTTTGTTCACTTTATTACAGTCAATTTATTGATATGTGCATGTTTTCCTTTTCTTTTTTCTATCAATACTACTTTGTCCTACGATGTTATCATGTGCAAGTTCCCTCTTTTCCTTCTACTTGAACACGTTGAGACATTCTATTAAACTTTTTTGGAGCCAATTGGATTTTGTTTCTTCTTGGTGGTATATAACAAATACCAAAACTTTTAAAGGATGAACATGCAAATCACACCTTTTCATTTTCTGTACTTTTTTATCCCTCGGTTCAACCTCTCATTCAATATCTAATTATGCTTATTTAACTCATGAGAAGTAGGTAAACTCACCGGTGGGGCCCACATTCAATAGTATGTGAACCGTAGATGGACATTATTGAGTGTTCATATCAAGGGCTGAGATCGTTTTGAGTCGGTGGGCGAGAAAGACAGCTTATTTAATTTTGCGTAAGTATTGCGCCCACGTTTGTTGGTAAGATTTGCACTTCAAACCCACAAAGTGCTTATTCACCCGCATTCACCAAACTCCGAGATGGCCCACATGGTCACTCTGAAACTCTAATGAGGCACGATCCATGCTCACCTTCAGGGAAGCAAGTTCGGTTAATCTATTTTTATCGCTCGTTTATCACTTTTTTACACGAGTGATTAATAGGTATATTAAAAAATAATAATAGAATAAAAATGTTTATTATTTTAACATACAAATTAAGTATTCACACAGAATATGATAAATAAGTTATAAAAATGAGATAGTATTTACCATTTCTCAAATTTAAAAAATAAAAAACTAAGAATGGAGTAAGGGCTCCACAGCTTAGAGGAGTTAATTGTTGTAAGAAATGTTTGCATTTTTATTAGGCAGAACAACGTTGTTAACATCACTATTGAAAGTGAGATTCATAAATAACTTAGTGGTTGACTACTCTTCCTAACAATTAGATATGATTAGGGTTCGAACTTCATAAAAATTAGAGGTAAAAATAAATAAATAAAAAAATCACTATTGAAAGTGATGTATAAGCAGTAATAAAGGGTGTTGACTTTATAGAGCAATCAAATAGAGGGCTAAACCTATACCGGAAGATATACAAAAGTTAGTTGTATGTATTCCTGGTGTTAGGTTCATTTTGGATAGAAGAACTGATAATTGACTCGTTGATTGGGTTGTTAATTATTATATCATAACCTAATGTCTGATTTTAAGCCTAGTGACATAGGCCATAACTCTTTGTATCTTTGGTGCTATTCCTGATTTTAATAGAATCATATATACTGACCTCAAAAAAAAAAAAAAAATTGTGGGATCAGCTGAACTTATTAATCGATTAAATCGAGTTGTGCCCAGAAATTAAAGGGCTTAATGTTATCTCTTGGACTTTTTGTTGATAAGCACCTATCATAGACTAATGGCCAATTCAAGTATTAGATGTTGATCTTATTAGTTGCATGTGGAGTTTTAAAATCTCGAGTACTTCTCAAAAGGAAAAAAAGAATATCAAGTGTTTTTTCGTTTTAGAAAAAAATTAGTTGCATAATAATTTATGTATGGTGAAAAATAAATTATAGATATTAAAGTGTTAATAATTAATACAGTGAGGGCAAATATTAATGTATAATTGAAAAAAATTCATCTACTGGAAATAAAAAATGTAAATAAAACTCTACAATTTTAAAAGTTTCAACCTTATCGTTAGGGTTTGTTTGAATTGGGTGATTTTGAGGAAAATTATTTTATTTTGGGTTGTTTTTAATTTTTTTCTCTTGTTTGGATTTGAGGGTTTGGGGGCGATAGATGGGAAGGTATTTCTCAAATCATTTAATTGGCAAATTTTGTAATCACCCAAAATTGGGGGTGATCTGTGTGATATATTATCCTTTTTATTTATTGCCTTATACCTTAAAAAAAGAACAAAAATATTAATTTGTTTATAAAATTTATCATTTCGTTTTATTTCCTTTTCAAACAAAGAATACACATAATTTTTTATAAACTTTCCTATATAATTTTACTCAATCCAAATAAAATGTAATCTTCCCATTCATTTTCTTTTATTATTGAATCTTTTTTTTCCTTTATTATTTATTTCCTTCCGCATCCAAACAAGCCCTTAGACTGATCGTTATTAATAGAACCATATTTCTCGATTTCTATTTTTATTTTATCTTTTTTGTCGGTGAATAATAATACCATTTATAGCTGAACTGTAAAGAATGTGACATGAGTTTTGTTATAAGGGCCACAACGCGAGTACAGAGGGTATCTGCGCGTTGACAGCTCCATCACTTGCTTGAAATAGTAACGTGGTGGTCACGAAGTACATTATTGCAAGTGTCTCACTTTGGACAATTGATTGAATATTTAAGGTAGTAATGAAATTGAGAACGTGATCTCCGCAACCTTTCTCACCGACAGCGGATATAGAGCCGCCAGCAGTCAAAGTCAATGGTAGTGTTTCTGTCGGGCATTCGATAGTTCGGCACATTTTTTAAATATGTGTGTGAGATTTATTTTTTATATTTTAAAACCGAATGACCATTATCAAATAAAAACATTATTCCAAAGTTAATATAAGTCGTTCTACCCAAGTGTGGGTGCAGTAATATATTATAATAAAATATTTTAAATTTAAATCATAATTTTCGCTTTTATTATTTAAAAAAAATATGATCAATTATCTTTTTTTCTATTTTTCGTTATTTTGATGAGTAAGCAGGACTGAGAGCACTTCTTCTTTTTCTCTTTATTTATTTTTTTTTTTGTGTGAAAAAAAATATTTGAGATGGTGCTGCTATGTTATTATATATCATCAAAGGGATAAAAGAAGATACGTAGGTCAGATATCACGTAAATGCAATTAATATAGAAAATGATTCTTAATAAAAATTAATAGCGTCGTTAAATTTAGGATAAATAGCGTCTCGGCCCCCTGTGGTTTATCATAAGTGCAAGACGGGTCCCTATGATTTCATAATTAGCTTATAACCCCTTGTGTTTTTCAAAATTGAAGCATGCATGCCCCCTCCGTCAAATAATCTGTCAATTTTAACAGAATTTGTTATACACGTGCTAGTAACGCAACTGTTTGTGTTTTTTACACGATTGACCAATATGTATGAGGTGCGCAATGGCCCCTTGTGTTTTAATGATGGTGCGCAATAGCCCCTTATATTTTTAATGATGGTGCGCAATAGCCCCCTGTGTTTTTAATGATGGTGTGCAATGACCCCTTGTGTTTTTAAAGATATTTGATATACTGACATTACCTCGGGGGCATTTGTGTCATTTTGATATTGCTGTTAAAATTTTAAACGGACTTGGACCAAAGGGGCACGTGTGCTTCAATTTTCAAAAGTACAGGGGGTTATAAGCCAATTATAAAACTACAAGAACTCGACTTGCACTTATAATAAACCACAAGAGGCCAATATGCTATTTTCCCTTAAATTTATATAATCAATAGTATACAGTTTCAGTTAGTTTAGTTTCGAACGGACTCAAAGTTGGTTAACAAAATAGAGAATGCGGAACCTGATAAAATGACTAAAAGCAGAGAATGCGGGCCTAGTAAACTTGCTTGGCTGATAATCCTAGGATAGGAAGCACTTTTAACCTGAACAAAAATGCATCAAGAATTGTTTTTTTCTTTTTTTTAATTGTCGTTTTCAATCAAGAATTTGATTCTTTTACTTTAAACTCTATTGAGAAGCATCTTCTTTATTCGTCTAAATTAACACCCCGTGATGCTTTGTCCCAGGAATGGTGTACATCTCACAGATCCAAACATCATGTGTTAAATAATGTAAGGTTTTATTCTAAAATTAATTGGTATTAATTTGAAGTAGTTTAAAATCTTATAAATTGGTTTTAAATATTTTGACTTTTTTATATACAATAATTAGATTCTACTCGTGATTAATTAAATGATATGTTATAAGAAGAAACAAATTTAAAAGAACTGCATATCAAAGTCAAAATCAATTAATAAATAACATAATACACAAACAGAAAATTTATAAACTGCATATCAAATTTTATGGCGTAAACACAAACCAGTCATATGTAAATGAATAGTACAGGACCAAAATCATGAACTCACTTAAAATGGCCGATATTACAACTATTAGGATAAAGTTTCTAACCCAAGTGTTCACATGCATAAAATTCTATAAGCTATCTTCTTCTTGTGAATACGTGAAGATTCTACATCCGACATGAAGCATGCTTGCTAGCCTCTACAAAACCTCCATATGCATTAAGCTTATTCTATCCTCTACCCATGTTCGGAATAAACTTTTTACTTATGTGCACAATGACATCATTATGTATCTCTTGTCTCGATTCCAAATTCTTTAGTTGTTAAATGTAAAACGGACACTTAGTAGATACTGTTGGTAGTTGAAAATTGAAATGCTGAATTGAGAAACCACTAAGAGCTAACTAAAGATGCCTTATTGCATGGAACCATATCAGGAATGCACTTGTAATCAGTATAATATATGCTAATTGTCGAGGTCGGATTCTCGCAGTTGAGTTGGTCGACTATGCTTACCAAGCTGAACTTTCAGGTTGGCCTCCGAGTTGAACTTTTCAGGTCGGTTACCTGACCTACACAAGGAAAAGGAAGGAAAAGGCAGGGTGACGACCCGGATTTTCCCCTCAAGCTTGCGAATGATTAGTATGTCCGAGCTAGCAAGGTAGTTGAGAGCATTTAATAACGAGTTACCTCCGAAATGAAGAGGGTGAAGTTCTATTTATACTAAATTCGGGTCTGACATCATTTAATGCGGTGCAGCTTTATGTCCCATCGGAATAGCTGGCACTGAGGTCGGGGTTTTCCGGGGTCGGGTCAGCATTCCGGTTGGGCATTTAGCTGAATGCGCTGGGCTCGGCTTTGATTAGCCCGTCTCAGCTCGGTGTGGGTAACTCATCCCAGCTCGGGGACCTCTCGTCAATCCCCCCCTCCCCAAGTCAAGATCGAAGGGGTGAGATCTAGAATTGGATATTTCTCCCGAGCTAGAGGTGCCCGACCCTGACAGAGTAGGGATGGCCACGTCAGCGGTGCATGCCCTTCAGATAGCTGACACGTCACCTGGCGGTTCTGACAAGACGCGACGTTTGGGCTCCCCGAGGCGATTTTCAGAAGCGCCTATAAATAGGGCCTTGACATCCGAGATTCATTTCACACTTCGCTTTCAATCTTCAAGAGTTTTAGGTCAGACACCAGAGTGGTCGGACGCATTTAGCTCGGAAAGTATCTTATCGGTATTTTCAGCTCGGAGCCAGCTAGGTCGGGTCACATTCCGCAGTCAAGAGCAGTAGGTACGTCCCGACTCCCTTTAGTCATTCCTGTACATTTATATTTAGCCTGTAGACAGGATGGGGAGGTCGGAGTCGAAAGATTCCCAGGCGATGGAGGTGAGGTCCTATGGTGGAGATGAGAGTCCGTCGAGCTCGGAATCTACCTCAAATAGAGACCAAGGTGGAAAGAGCACCAGTGCGTCTTTAGGATCAGCTCAAAAATCTGGGCCCGGGGAGAGCGATGATGATTGCCAAGTTATTGGGGTCAGACTGGCGCAAGAGGAGCCGAGACGGATCCTTTGGCCAACCTGGGAGACTTGGAAGATAGGGAGGATGAGGAGCCGCTAAATCAACTGGAGGGCATTGAGATGCCACAAGAGTTCCTAGCTGGAGTTTCTGCCACCGAGCTGATCAAAACAGTCCCGGTTAATGCTGTTCGACCTCGGAGCTCAGCCACAGCCAGCGCTTCTTCAACTCGGGGGAAGAGGATTGAGCAGTTGTTCGCCTGTTGCAAGCGTGAGTACCATTCCACGGTGCAAATGGCCAATGCCAGGCTGAGGAACTGGTCAGTGGATCGTCATCAGAAGCTGAAGGTTCCAGGTCGGCACGAATCGGCTTGCTATCCTCCGGCCGGCCACTTCACCATATACGATCTTGCATTCAACGTCATCCAGCTCCCTCTCCCCAGTTTTGTTGTCGACATCTTGGACTATTTCAAGCTCAGCCCAGGTCAGATGTCGCCGAATGGTTGGGCCGTGATGGTGGCCTTTTATGTGTTCTGCCTTGAGAAGAAAGTGGAGCCGACCTTGCGCAGGTTCAGGCATTTCTTTGTGTGCAAACCCAACCCGAAGCAGCCAAGGTGGTTCCACTTCGCAGCTCAGGTCGGCAACTCCATATTCACCAAGTGGCACTCCTCTAACAAGGGCTGGCATAATGACTATTATTAGGTGGAGCCAGCTGTGAACTCTGGGTGTAGGATGGACTGGATTCCAAGTTTGAGGAAAACCGTCAATGATGACCCCAAGCTCTCAGAGAAGAAACTTGAGAAAGTCACGGTGCTCAGGCCCGTGCCCGGGATGCTGATAGACATTGACAGCGTGCTCAAATGGGAGCGAATCTGGGATTCCAAGCTGTTTGGTAGGGAACCCGACCTCTCGAGGGATCATCCCAACCTGCTTCCCGAGCCCGAAGGGGACGCGGGGTCTAGCTCAGAAGAGGGTCAGTTCGTAGGATCGGCGCCCGACCTCCCAATTGTCCTGTCTGCTAGTCTTTTTAGGTTGGCATTCGGCTCTTTTTTATTTTTTACTCTACCTTTTGTAGATATGGCGGACATCAGAAAACTTGCATATGCCCAGGTGCGAAAGAAGAGCGAGGCCGGCGGCGAGGCTTCAGCTCGGTTTGGCTTGGGAGGTACTGCTCAGGGTCAGAGGCAGCGGCCCAGGGCCAAGTACAAGAGGTTGGCTCCGAGGTCTCCTCCAAGGGGGCTTCGGGGTCCCCTTTGCCCAAGAGATTGAGCTTGGGAGTTGCGATCCCGGAGCATTCTGCATCTCGACCTGAGAGTAGAAAGCGGCCTCGGGCCGAATACTCCGAGAAAGGTAAAGCCGCGGAGGTGAGCCCTCCCAGCAAGGACTTTATGGAAGCGTCCAAGGTGGCCCGCGACCCCAAGCTAGTGACGATCCCGACAGAGCAGCTCGCGCTCGACTTGAGGTCGGCCATAGTCACGGTGAGTCTCATATAACTTCTGGTAAGGTTGTTTTTTAGCTCAACTGATCGTTTTTCTTTCTTCTAAACAGGCCAAGTCCCACATCCTTTCGGTTCCCAGCTTTCTTGTCAGGGCCCAGACTCATTGCGTTGAGCTCGATCAGCGATACGTGGATGCCCGGGCCGAGCTTGAGACTCTGAGGGAGGAGGCCCCCCAGAGGCGCAAAGCGGACACGACGGAGATCGACCGTCTAAAGAATGAGCTTGATGCAGAAAAGTCCCGGCGCGAAGCCGTGGCCAAGGACGTCGAGCTCTACAAGCTGGAGAAGCATGAGGCCGAGAAGAAGCTCCGGGATCTAGTGGACCGGGTCGGCACCGAAGGAGAGAAGGCAATGGAAGCCTTCAAGTCCAGTGAGGCGGCCGTAGACTGGTTGGCCACGGAAGGCGGGGCCATAGCCAAGTATGTCGAGATGGAATTCTACTTCCGGGGTTAGGTCGCAGCTCGGGAGAGAGCGAAGACCTTTTTTCCTGCCACCAAGAACGACTACATTGAAATCTTGGAGGCTCCGCCACCGGAATTCTGGGAGATTCCTGAGCTGCCGGCCGACCTGACGTCCCAGGCTAAAGAGGTGATCAAATTTGTCCAAGAAGGTATGGACCAGGTTGGGGACGAAGCTGATGCAACCAACGCCACTCTTCCAAAATAGATTTTTGTAAATCAGCCCGGGTAGGGCTTTATAATTTTGCCCAGGTTGGGCTCATTGTAATCGTTTTGTTTTTAATTCTAATGGAATTATCATTTTGTGTTTTATTCGAGTTCGTACTTGTGTACTTTTCCCTTCGCAAATTTTTCTTAAGTAAGTGGGGTCGGGCCAATGTAATGGACCATTCGAACTTAAGTAAAAGGAACTGAGTTGGACGCGATTAATGAATTATCGTCCTAATCCAAACTGGTTAACCTGACAACTTTATAATCGTCGCCAACTTGGACTCGTCAATCCGATTTTAAAATTGGTCAAACTAATGTTGATGAATGTTGGGTTCGAGTTTAGACCCAAACTAATATACCGACCGAAGCCGGATTACATCGAGTTGGACCTTAATCCGAACTGACAAAGCTAATCAAATTGTTGTTGATTATTCCCGAGCTGGAGCATAGTCCGAGCTAGTTTACTTGATCATTAGCTCGTGATTAAGCGTGACCACCGCGTTAATTCGAGTTAGTAGTAGCTTTGTAGCTGAGGCACTTGGGCTCGGGTCGGGCATTGTACTGATTTACAAAATGTATTGTATTATACTTAGGCTCGGGGTCCGATTACAAGTAATGTTTTGGCTCGGGGCCTTGACAAGAGATTTTGGCTCGGGGCCGCAACATAATATTTCGATTCGGTGTCGTAACAAGAGATTTCAGCTTGGGGCTGTTACAAAATATTTCAGCTCGGGGCCATTTAGACAAAATACCTCTTCAGGTGTTCTGAGTGCCATGCGTTCTTCAATAGTTTCCCGTTCTTGTAGCGGAGGTAGAAGGTCCCTGGTCGGACTTCCTTCACGACTTCATATGGTCCCTCCCAGGTTGGGGAGAGCTTGTTACCCGAGCGCGGCAAAAAGATGGTCTTTCTGAGTACGAGGTCGCCAACCTTAATACGCTTAGGTTTGACCTGTTTGGCAAAGGCTCTTTTCATGGCAGCTTTACTGGCTAGCATTCTGATTTGGGCTTTAGCTCAGAGCTCTTCAGCGAGGTCGAGCTCTTCACGGATCCGTGCTCCGTTTATTTCTGGATCATGGTGGAGGGTTCTACTAGTCGGGGACCCGATCTCTACTAGCAGCACAACTTGAGTACCAAAGGTCAGCTCGAATGGCGATTCTCCCGTTACCGAGCTGGTGGTAGTCCGCTGAGCCCACAACAACTCGGGAAGAATCGATACCCACTGGCCCTCTGCTTCCTCCAGCTTGGTTTTCAGGACCTGCAAAATGATTTGGTTTGTCCTTTCAACTTGGCCATTACTTTGAGGATGAACAATAGACGAGAATCTAAGGTTGATCCCAATCTCAGCATATTTGCCTCGAAAGTATGCACTGTCGAATTGCTTGCCGTGGTCAGTAATGATGACCTTTGGCACCCCGAACCGGCAAATGATATTTTTCTACACAAAATCCCAAGCTGCCTTTTCTATTATTCTAGCAACACCTTCAGCCTCAGGCCATTTGGTAAAGTAGTCTACTGCTACGAATGCGTGCTTCTTTTGGCCAACACTGGTTGGTAATAGGCCGATAATATTTAGACCCCACTGATAGAATGGCCAAGGGCTTATCATCACCGTGAGGTCTACCGCTGGCTTCCTCTGTATATTAGAGAACCTTAGGCAGGTGTCGCACTTTTTTACATACTCTTTGGCATCTTGTTCTAAGGTTGGCCAGAAATAGCCTTGCCTTAATGCCTTTCGAGCCAAAGCTTTGCCTCCCAAGTGGTTTCCACATACCCCTTCATGGATCTCACGGAGTACATAGTTTCCCTCCTCGGGTCCAACACATTTCAAGAGAGGCCAAGTATAGGCTCTCTTGTAGAGTTGTCTGACAATTATGACAAACCTTGAGGCCTGTTCGTGAGTTTTCGAGCAGCTTTTTCATCCTCCGGGGTCATACCCCCTCCAAATAGTCCACGATTGGTTTGGTCCAATTTGGGCTTAAATTGAGCTCGGCTACGGTTTGCAACCCCAACTGCATGCTCGGTTCGAACACTTCTTCCACATGGACCAGGGCAGGTCAGCTCTCACCCAGGGCCAACCTGGACAGGGCATCGGCCTTCATATTCTCCTCCATCGGAATTTGCTGTATCGTGAACCTTTTGAGCCCTGAGGTCAAATTCTTGACTCTGTTAAGGTAGGCTAGCATGGTACTGTCCTTGGCTTTGAACTCTCCCGATATCTGACTAGAAACCAATTGAGAGTCGGTGCTCAGGTCGACTGTCTGTGCCCCGAGCTGAGCTGCAATTTTTAATCCCGCAATTACCGCTTCGTACTCCGCTTCATTGTTGGACGCCGGAAAGGTGAACTTGAGGGAGTATTGGTGCTCATGCCGGGTTGGGTCCAAGATGACTACCCCAGCTCCGCTACCAGACTTCCTTGAGGCCCCATCCATATGGATCTTCCACACGTCCTCCGGGTCATGCTCGACTCGGCCAGTGCATTCCACCACAAAGTCCGCGATGGCTTGGGCTTTGATAGCTGTTCTGGGCTGGTAGGTGATGTCAAATTGGCTCAGCTCAACTGCCCATTTCAGCAGCCTGCCCGACGCCTCCGGCTTGTGCATGATGGACTTGAGTGGGGCATCCGTCATGACCTTAATTGGGTGAGCATCAAAGTATGGTTTCAGCTTCCTTGCCGCCGTGATGAGCGCGAGGGCAAGTTTTTCCAAGGAGGAATACCTCACCTCGACCCCTTGCAAAGTTTTACTGACATAATAGACCGGCTTCTGTTCCTTCCCTTCTTCTCGGACTAGTGCCGCTGCCACTGCTGTCCCCGAGCATGCTAGGTATAGTACCAATTCCTCCCCCACCTCAGGTCGGGATAGCAGGGGTGGCGAAGCTAGATACCTTTTTAGCTCTTAAAAGGCGTTCTGGCATTCCGTAGTCCATTCAAAGTTCTTAGGATTCCTCAATATTTTAAACAGGGGAGCACACTTGTCAACCGACCTGGACATGAATCTGCTCAGTACCGCGACCTTGCCTGCCAACACTTGGACGTCTTTCACGCAGGTCGGCGGTGCCAGGTCAAGTATCGCCTGAACCTTCTCCGGGTTGGCTTCTATTCCACGGGATATGACCATGAAGCCCAGAAACTTTCCTGCCTTGACGCCGAATGCGCACTTTTTCGGGTTCAGCTTTATCCCAAAGTGTCTCATTACGGCGAAGGCTTCAGCCAGGTCGGCTACATGATCTTCCGCCCTTCTGCTCTTGACCAACATGTCATCTACATAGATCTCTATATTTCGGCCAATTTGATTTTTGAAAACCTTGTTCACCATCCGAGTGTAGGTGGCTCCAGCATTCTTGAGGCCAAAAGGCATGACCTCATAGTAGTAGAGACCTTTATCGGTGGTGAAAGCAGTCTTCTCTTTGTTTCCGGGAACCATCTTGATTTGGTTGTAGCCTTTGAAGGCATCCATGAAGGAGAGTAGCTCAAACCCGGAGGTGGCATCTACCATTTGATCAACCCGAGGTAGGGGAAAATAGTCCTTAGGGCAGGCTTTATTGAGGTCGGTAAAATCAATACACAATCTCCATCCTCCTGAGGACTTAGTTACCAGTACCACGTTGGATAACCAAGTTGGGTACTGGATTTCCTTTATGTGGTCGGCGTGTACCAATTTGTCTACCTCTTCTACTATGATTTGTTGCTTATCATAATGGAAGTGCCTGCGCTTCTGCTTCACCGGATAGTGATTCGGGTCGAAATTCTGGTGATGCTCAATCACTCCCGGGTCAATACCTGTCATGTCAGAGGCAGACCATGCAAATATGTGTTCATTTTTTAGGAGAAATTGGCTTATACCTTTCTTGAGGTCAGCAAAGAGTTCACTTTCGATTTTTGCTCTCTTTGTTTCATCGGAGAGTTCCACCTCCTGAAGGTCTTCAGCCGGGCTGCCTCTCTTGGCATCCCTCTTCTCTTCGGGCAAATCCTCAGCCAACCTGGTATTTGGGTCGAAGGGAGTTTTCATAACACTCCCGGGCTGAGAGCTAGGCTCCGCGGATGGTTGCTGTGCCGGTCAGGGTCGGGAATTTTAGAGCCTGGTGATAGGTGAAAGGGACAGCCCTGAAATGGTTCAGTGCCTCCCGACCTAAAATTTCGTTGTAAGTGGAGTTGCAATCCATCACAATGAAGTTGGCTTGCATTGAAACCCGCTTATCTCCGTCTTCCAACTTCAGCGGAAGGTTAATGACCCCTTCAGCTCGGTGGGCTTGCCCGGTGAAACCAGCTAAAGTACCCCTCAATGGCCTGAGTCGGCTCCTGTCCAAACCCATTTGCTCAAAAGCGCTGAGGCATAAGACTTCCGCCGAGCTCCCGGTGTCCACCATCAGCCTCTTTATAGTGAAGTTGGCTATTTCAGCGCTGATCACCAGTGGGTCATCGTGGGGCAATATTACCCCCTCCAACTCTTCTGAGAAAAAGGTGAGCTCCTCCACCCCCGGGGCTGGACCCCGCATAGGTCCATACTCCCTCCTAGCCTGAACATAACCTTTCCTGCCTGCCGAGGTCTCTCATCTCGAAGCCAGTCCTCTTGCAATGGTTTCAATCACAGTCATACGTCCGCCCCTAGCCTGGCGCCTGGGTGGACTCCTCTCTCTATCTCTTTGATCATGGTTCCGGGTCGGCTGCGGGTCTACGTACCTTCGGAGGTGACCTCAGGCTATCAGTGCCTCGATCTCCTGTTTCAAGTCTTTGCACTCTTCGGTGGTATGGCCGTAGTCCATATGGAAGCGGCAATACTTGGTTCTATTGCGCTTGTCGAGTCGGCCTTTCATCCTTGGAGCTGGAGGCAGGTGGTTCTGGTACTGGATCTCCATCAGGATCTGCTCCATTGTGGTGTTGAGGGGAGTGAACATAGTGAACCGGGGGTTCTGCTTTGGCTGTTAGGGCTGATTGCCTCGATCATTTTGGGCTTTACCCCCAGGTTGGGCTCGGGAGGTCTCTCCTTTCTTGCTAGCTTCCTTTTCCTTGTCATCATCCCTTTTTGCCTGATGGATTTCTTCCGAGTGTATGTACCCTTCTGCTCGTGCCATCAGCTCGGATAGAGTATCCACGGGGTCGATTGCCAATGAGGATGTAAGGGGGCCCGACCTGAGCCCACTCTGGTAAGCCATCAACGCCATGGAGTCCTCCAGGTTGGAGATTCAGAGGGACTCTTCATTGAATCTGGCTGTATAAGCCCTCAAACTTTTCCCCCTATGTTGCTTCACCAGCAGTAATGTAGAAGTGTGGCGGGTGGCGCGCCGGCTCCCGGCGAAGCGGGAGAGGAAAGCCTCGGCCAGCTGATGAAAACTTGCAATTGAACCAGGATGAAGTTTCTGGAACCAATCCAAGGCATTGCCAACCAGGGTGGTCGGGAATGTCTTCGTCTTCATGACGTCGGACATGTCATGCAGCGTCATGTGGTGATCAAAGTTGAGCAAGTGGTTGGCTGGGTCTCCATCTCCATTATAGACGGCCAGGTTGGGCATCCGGTTGCCGGTCGGCAGTGGCGTGGCTAGTACCTCAGGTGAGAGTGGGCTTACGCCGACCTGGTTGATGACCTTGGCTATGGCGACCGCAGTCTTGGCCTGCTCGGGGTCGGCTTGAGCCGCCCTTTGACCTCTCGCCTCGCCGGGTCTCGCCACCAGCTCCAGGAAGCCTTCTTCGTCCTACGTCCGCTTTGGCCTTGGGTCTGGGATGTGGAACTGTGGACGCGAGGGCCGCGGCATAGCTTCTCGTGGAGCCTGGGAGCCCTCAGTTAGCCGGGCTACCTGCTCCTTAAGTTCTTCAAACATCCTCAACATCATCCTTATCTCCGGTGATAGGTTGGAGTTGAGGTCTCCATCTACCGCGGGGTTGGTTTGAGTGGCTAAGTGTATACGTTGGCTTGTCCCAACGTCGGCTGGGATTGGGTTTTAGGTAGGCACCTGCGTGGTTTCGAGGTCCCCATCCGGGTTAGGCGAATCCTCTACCGGTGCGCTGTGGCTTCTCGTTTGTACCATAATGGTTTCTCAGTGAATGGTGAAGGAGAGTGATAGAAAGAACTCGGTTCCCACAGACGGCGCCAAACTGTCGAGACCGGATTCTCGCAGTTGAGTTGGTCGGCTACGCTTGCCAAGCTAAACTTTCAAGTTGGCCTCCGAGTTGAACTTTTTAGGTCGGCTACCTGACCTACACAAAGAAAAGGAAGGAAAAGGCGGGGTGACGACCCGGATTTTTCCCTCGGGCGTGCGAATGATTAGTATGTCCGAGCTGGTAAGGTAGCTGAGAGCATTTAATGATGAGTTACCTCCGAGAGGGTGGAGCTCTATTTATACTAAATTCAGGTTTGACAGCATTTAATGAGGTGCAACTTTATGTCCCATCAGTGCTTTATGTCCCATCGGAACAGCTGGCACTGAGGTCAGGGTTTTCCGACGTCAGGTCAGCATTCCGGTTGGACATTTAGCTGAATGCGTTGGGCTCGACTCTGATTAATCCGTCTCAGCTCAGTGTGGATAACTCACTCCAGCTCGGGGACACCTCGTCACTAACAATATCTTCAAGGGATTAATTTAGTGGTAGAGTATTTAAATAGTAGATAAGATAGTTGTTCACGTCTTTGGTTTGAATTAGTCTAAAGGCCTATTCTTCTTAGAATTAGTTCCGATAAGTCTTGTACTTAACTAATTCAAATCATATCTTTCGATAGAAATCATGTATCTTGAAATTTAAACCCTAAAATGAGTTTGAAAATTGAGAGAATTTTTTGTTATAAAAAAATAATAATAATAAGCGATGACAATTACCCAGGTATGCCTTTCACCTACTACAGCTAGTGATATATGGTACTAGGAGAGCATGATCGAGGCCTATTGGGAAATAGACGATAGTATTGGTGATCATTAAACAAGGATGAATACGTATAGAGATTTGGACCTGTCTATGTTTTGTTGGCCTTTTTCTTTTTATAGTGGATGCCAAAGCCCCTCGTGTGAATTAAAAAAATAATCTTATCATTTTCCAAGAAAAAAATTAGTGGAGGAACAACATTATTCAACAGTAGTGCATTCAAAAAATTGATAAAAATCCAATCTACAAGTCAGTCTGTACAAAAATTTATCTCACGAGCTCTTATCTGATACCCCTAAGGAAGCCGAGAACCACATGATACAGTTCACAACTACAATTGATAGCATTAATGTTTCTCTAATTGTCACAATTTATTGACAAGAAACAACTGATAAAACTCCAATTTGTGTTCGAAATTTTATATGTCAATGGAGATTGACATAATTAATGCAAACCCATTTGTACACTACATTGGATTCCACGTTAGTTGCACGCTGTGGGATTGTTTCACCAACCCCTTTAAGGTAAGCATGTTCAGGACATAACAATCGTTATAGATGGATCAATTCATCTGTGGTTGATGTTCAGTTCAACTAAAATTGAAAAGAGCATGTTAACAACTAAGAAAATTAAGCTTTGACAGATGCCTTTGGCCCCCAATTAATTAAAAAGGGAAACCAGAGAAAGTTGGAAAGTATTTAGCGATTGAACAGAAGAGAAATTTTTTGTGTTTGGTCAAACGGCTTATCAAGCTATAATATAAAATTGGGTGTTATATATGTATAAGACTTACCTATATGTTAATAAACCGGATGATTATACCGATTCAAAAAAGTTAAAAGGCGAATATAAACATTTAATGTGAACGTGGGGTCCATAGCTTTATTGGGAGCAATACCAAATTCAGAGCATTTCCAAGCTTTACGGACGTGTTGTCCATTTCTATTTCCCATATATGCTTCAACTTTTGTCACCAAAGAAGATTAAAATTATGCGAAGTTAGGCTGGACTCTTGTTCATTCCCTGTAGAGGTAATATGCTATCGTTTAGTGACATTCCTCCCTTGTCTCTACCAATTACGCGACACTTGTCACCTAAGATTTTCATTAGGAGATAAAATTTGAATAATACACGGGGCCTAGAGTTTGAGATGGCACAAAGAATGAAATCACCAAGTGAAGTTAAGATGCAGAACCAAGAAAAACTTGCTATCTGTGTTGATAAACTGTTTTTGTTTGCTCTGAATACTAAACATGGAAATGAGAAACAATTATCGAGAATTTTATCGTAATTTTCTAATATCAAATCTATAATCCAACTCTGAACCGTTGTAAAAAAATGATTTGGATAATTTATTATTATTGGATCTCTAATGATACTATTATATGATATGAGAGGATCTAAATTTATTCAGATCTGCAGTCGCTGCTCAAGGCCTCTCTACTAACTCTGCTAGTGTTTCGGGAAATTCCCGTCTTCCCTTTCTTTGGACCTTGCCGGAAAGAGATTCACTTAAGATTAATTGTGATGCTTCTTTCTCCCCCATTGGCAACATTGCAGGTATTGCAGCCATTTGCAGGAACCATTTTGGGCACCTGGTCAATGGTATAGCCTTCTCCACTCTGTGTGAATTTCCCCAGCAAGCAGAAGCTATTGAACTATTGAGTGCAGTCAAATTAGCAAGCCAATGCAGCACATCCGCACCAATTACTATTGAATCCGATTGTGAGGAAGTTCTCAATGCTTTAGCTAGCAACAGTGAATCCTCAAACTGGAAGATTGATTCCATCATTGCAGACATTCGAAAGGAGCTAAAAGATAGAACTGGCATCCGGATGCAACAAATTCGAAGAACAGCTAATGTAGTCTCTGATTGAATTGCTAACCAAGTCCGTTGTAACAAACTCCCAGTGGATTGGTTATCAAACATTTCTCTCCCCCTCTCCCAGATGTTAGAAGCTGATATTCCTTCTACGGGAGTAGGATGATGTAATTGTTTTTTTAAATATATTCTTCTTTTGACCAAAAAAAAAATCTGTCGAACGTGATATCTTGTTCAAACATAGAAATGAAGAACAAACATGCTGAACACACAATTAAACCACTTAAGAAAATCCATGATCTCATTCTCATTGACAGGAAGCATTCATACAATACTGCTGTTCTACAACTGCAACCCCCGTGTCTCCACCCATTGACATTGGAGCAATTCCTTCGTACATAATTTCTTGTATCCTAGTACCCCAGACTCAAAATGAAAAGAAAATAAAAGAAAAAAGAAAAAGGGATCTGGGAAGAGGAAAAGAAAAAGTGAGCACACGTAAAATAATCGGGCAGCACAGCGGGAGCTCAGAACAATCACATTATTGATCACCATCAAGCTGTGCGTTGCAGAGAATTAGTTTTGGGGCTTCTCCCATTTGAGGGGCTTAATGACTTCCCAGGTGAAGTCGGGGTCGTCTCTTCCGAAGTGGCCGTATGCAGCTGTTTTCAAGAACCTGCCATTGCCACCCCTCTTCAAATCCAAGTTAATGGAAATCATACCAGGACGGAAATCAAAATTCTCCTTCACAATCTGCAAAATTTCCTTGTCCGGGATTTTTCCAGTGCCGTAAGTGTCAACAAACACAGACAATGGCTCAGGCACACCAATTGCATAAGAGACCTGTACCAAGGCCCTGCGAGCAAGCTCATTAGCAACAATGCTCTTAGCAGCTTGCCTTACAATGTAGGCACCACTTCTGTCAACCTTGGTTGGGTCTTTTCCAGAAAAGGCACCACCACCATGGGCACCCCAACCACCATAGGTGTCAATGATAATTTTACGACCAGTGAGACCAGCATCACCATGAGGACCACCAATAACAAATCGGCCTGATGGGTTGAGGTGGAAGATTGTCTTTTCATCGAGGTACTTCTCTGGAATGACGGGCTTGATGACGTGCTCCTTCAGGTCACGAGCGATCTCATCATTAGTAACAGTTTCATCATGCTGGGTGGAAATGAGAACTGTGTGAACCCTGACTGGAACCATGGCACCATTGTCATTGTAATACTCCACGGTAACTTGGGTCTTTCCATCAGGTCTCAACCAGGGGCAAGTGCCATTCTTGCGGACTTCTGTGAGGCGAGCGCCAAGCTTGGTTGCAAGCACATGGCTGAGAGGCATGAGCTCAGGGGTCTCATCAGTGGCATAGCCAAACATGTGTCCTTGGTCACCAGCACCAATCTCCTCAGGACGCTTGGTCAGGTGACCGTGAACACCTTGAGCAATATCAGGGCTTTGTTGCTCAATGTAAACCAAGACCTTGCAGTTGTCAGCATCGAGACCAACATCATCGGACACAAAGCCAATGTTACGGCAAGTGTCACGCACAATCTTCTCATAGTCTACCTTGGCTTTGGTTGTGATCTCACCAAAGACCATGACCAGGTTGGTCTTGGTGCAAGTCTCGCAGGCTACTTTGCTGTCGGCATCTTGCTCAAGGCAGGCATCAAGCACAGCATCAGATATCTGATCACAGAGCTTGTCTGGGTGGCCTTCGTTAACAGATTCGGATGTGAACAAGAAAGTCTCCATTATCCTAAGCTGCGAAAGAAAAAAACAAAACAAAACGATATATAAAATTAAATCAAATTATAAGCAAGACAACTGAAGAACAACTCAAACACTAGCACCACAAGAAAGAATAACAAAAAGGACAGAATAGATAGAACAATCTATCTATTCTCAGGATTATGCTAAAGGAAATTGTTCTCATCGTAAATTTCAAAGAATATTATTAAACACAATGCATCTGGGAACAGTTTGGTTATTATGTTAAAGTTGTGATTCCAACATAGAAATGAGTTAGGAACAGAGTATCTATTCCAGATTTTTTCAGATACTACAGAAATAAATTCTAACACCACCAAAGGATTCTGCAAAACACATCCTCAAATTAAGGAAGCTCCTTTAGTATCTGCTTAGTTGCATTTCATCAAGTTCTCTGTCGAATAAAGTGCACTTTTTACTTCTGTACAACAATTGACGGTCCCTGGACCTGTTTATCTTTTAATCACCCAAACAAAGATAAAGAATAATATTCACTCCAGTACCACTACAAATTTACCCGGTCGTTAACTTTTGAACCTTATGATCGGACAAAGCCTTGATATCCACGATTCTCAAAAAGAAAAAAAGAAAAAAGAAGCTAGCTGGATCAGCTCTGCAGAAGGAAAAGTCACCCCATAAAACACTTATTAACTGTCACTGTCTGAAGAGCTACGCCATAAAACTTGATCAATTACGTGCAATTTCAACAAAACTGGGACTTTTGCAATTTACCAAAAAAAAAAAAAAAAAAAAAATCATTTATAGAAACCGAGTAAGGATCCTTCAAACTCTGGACCAGTAAACTCAAAGATCAACCTATATGTCAAAGCAACAATATAAGCCATGCACAGTGAATAAAAAAACAAAGCAACTAAACCATGACCCAAATAGATTATACAAGTACGACTATGAAGTAAATTCGTGTATTAGGCGTACCTTAGAAGAGGAAGATGAAGCTCACAGAGAGTAGGAAAGATTTGGTTTGGGTCAGAGAATATTATAAGACACCTCCTTAAGGTTTGTCAAATGCTTGCGAGTCTTAACAGAGCATGTAGGTGGGCTATTTATAGACGTGCATGTCTTGAAAATTCAATTGGTCAATAAAATAGTCTCTTTCACCAAAAATAAAATAAAATAAAATAAAATAGTCTTTGACAATTCCTATTCAATTGGTCAATAATATGGTGTTGAGAATTCCTACCAATGGCACCGATTAATAGGGGTGGGCTCAACATGGAGCTTAAATTTCAACTCACGGTCAGACATTCGTTAAAATGTGTGGGCATATTGATCAAATTGTGTGTGAAATAATTTTTTCAGACTTAAGTTTTAAAAATTACACGTGGTTTATCTATAAACGGGCAAGTCCATTTCGATTTTGGAAATTTGCACGTGGCATATTTATAAACGGCACCTGTCTTGAAAAATCAATTGACCAATAAAATGGTTTTGATAATTCTCAGCTAGCAATGTCATGAATCTGGACATTCAATCAAATTCCTCAGCAGTTAAAACATCTTATTTTATCTGACCAAAAAAATAAAATGCTTATTTTATATTTAAATATTGAAAATTGCAACAATGCCAGCTTTGCCGTCTATTATAAATTCGGTTAAGTTTTACAAATAGTTGGTCCATTTATAAAATTTAATGCATATTACCATCATATATAATTATCATACACAAAATGTTGTGTATGTCACTTTTGTAGGATTATCATTTTTGAAATGATTGTCATTTATCCAGTCAATTTTCTCAACAGTTAAAACGCTCACTTTATCATTATTGTCTATTTTAAATTCAGGCAAGTTTTACAAACAATTGGTCCATTTGTAAAATTTAACGCATATTACTAATATATGTAATTATCATACACGCTATCTTATTATGTCACTATTGTAGGATTATCGTTTTAAAATGATAGTCGCTCTAAATAAACATTAAATATGAATTGAAAATTTGAAAATTCAAAGTTACAATAATGTCATTATTATATGATTTGACTGGTGGGCGGATCATAGATCTACCTTGGTATATCCATATCCTTGTTGAGATGTAGTTGGTGGAGCCTAGACTAAATAGGTTGGTATGAAATGTATTTGCGCCGCTGGTGGAGGTTGGGGTGTCAACATCGACGGTTGAGATTGCTTAGAGTTGGTAAAGGCATGTGGTAAGTTTTCTCCGGCTTTTACCAACTCCCAAACGTGTTGGCTTGACAGCTTCAACTCACGGCTTAGGTTATCTTTAATGGGGATTTTAAAATATAAATTTTTTTATTTTTGAATATTTTTATATTTTTTTAGAGTCTTATACCCTAAAAAGTAACACTATTCATAAAAAAAGGTCGTAGGGTCCATCACTTTTAGGTTAAAAGATGCCAAAATAGTACTCCTATTTTGCTGAACATTTTGGGGCCCGGAGCACTATTTTGGCATCTTTTAACCCAAAAGTGGTAGATCTCACGTCATTTTTCTATAAATAGTGTTACTTTTTAGGGTATGGGGCTCTAAAAAAGTACAAAAATGCCCAAAAATAGAAAGGTTTACATTTTGGAGCCCCCCATTGAACTTGTCCTTACTCGTCTTGAATTCACCTGTAACTTTGGAAGTATTTTAGGCTCCGTTTGTTTGTTGTCAAATTTTATAGTGTTTTAATAATACCGAAAAATTAATCAATTAAAAAATATTTTTCAATCAATAATTACAGTTATTTTTACTTAATTTTTCGATGTTTGGTAATACCAAAAAATTGATTAACTATAAAATATTTTTCTGTCAATAATTGCGGCTAATACAAAATTATGGAAAATATTTTCATGTCCTTTGAAAGAAGAAAACATTTTACGGAACTCACTATATATCTAAACACCATAAAATATTTTTCAATATTCTATTTTTCAAAAAAATATTTTCTTCTAACAAGTTATTTTACGACAAACAAACAGGGCCTTAATGGGTAAATTTTACACTTAGTCCCTATTGTTTGTACTTTTTTTTAAGTTAGTTCTTAATATTTTAAAAAAATTATATTAGTCCATAATATTTACAAAGTGATTCAAAATGGTTCTTATTGTTTAAAACTAATCAATTTAGTATCTATTGTTTCTCATAAAATTTAATTTAGTCTTCAAATAAGGGTCATGTGTAGGGACTGAATTAATTTTTTTTTAGAAAATAATAGGGACTAAATTAAATTTTTTGAAAAATAATAAGGATCAAATTGAAGGCTTTGTTTGGCCTAACTGTCAAATTTTAGTTTTTGAGTTGTAAAGCTTTTGCAGTAGAGCTTTGATTAAAAGTACTGTTGAACAAAAGTCGTTGACTGTTTGGCTTATACTGAGCAATATTGAGTTTTTAAGAAATTTGAGGGCAATATTATACTTTAAAAAATATGAAAGGTATATTTGAGAAAGAAAAAGAAAATAACTTCCGGCATTATATAAAAACAGTTTCACAAAATTCTATTTTCAGAAGCTCCAATTTGGAGCTTCCTATTTTTCAGCTTTTTTCAACTTCAACTTTTACCTAAAAGCACTTTTAGAAATGTATCAAACAAGTGAGATCAACTTCTAAACTTACAGGAAGTACTTTTGAGTGTTAAAAAGTTATGTCAAACAGAGCCTGAGTTTGAACAATAGAGACCATTTTGAATAATTTTTATAAATATTAAGGACCATTATGAATCTTTTAAATTATTAAGGAGTACATTAAAAAAATATATAAACAATATGGATTAAGTGTGAAATTTATCCAATTTTAATTATGTTTTAAAATATTTTATGAATTAAGATCGGGATACAGTAAATTACTATTTGACACTTGAATTCGCCTTGCCCCCGCAACACATGATCCTGATCCTGCAGGAGGAGCGACTAGTGATAGTGTGTGCCTTTCCAACATCCCCCCTCCCCCTGTAGGGTTAAGTATGACTTTTTATGGAGGAGATGTTTTTATTTTTAAATGTCGTAAGAATTCAGTTAGTAAAATTCGATTATTAACTGGTAAATATACCTCTACACATGCATTAGATCAATTTTCAATATAGTCCATAATATTTTAAAAAGAAAATTAGTCAATTCAGTCCTTATTATTTTTCAAAAAATTTAATATAGTCCCTATTATTTTATAAAAAAAATCAATTTAGACCCTACAAGTGATCCATATTTAAGGACTAAATTAAATTTTTTTTAAAATAATAGAGACTAAGTTGGTTAATTTTGACTAATAAAAACTATTTTAAATCACTTTTATAAACATTAAAAACTAATATAATTTTTTTTAAATACTAAGGACCAACTTAAAAATAATTTACCCCTTATTTTTTCATGCATTGATTATGGAGTCCAACAATTAGAATACGCCGGAGATCTACATCTTGTGTTGTATAGATGGAGTGTGAAACAAGTAGCCTTTCATGTGTCGGTTAACATTGAATTGCACCGACATGACAATTTCAGATTCATATTTCCGGTTAATTATGGCCAGTTTATAAAAGATAGTGCAAAATGTATACTAAATACCTGCAGATCCAATGCATGCTTTCTGTAGATCTGAAGAAGAAGCCCTTTTTGGCCAAAAAAAAAAAAAAGCCCTTGAAATTATTTTCATTTTGTGAACAGAAACAAAGGTAAACATGGGATCTGTAAGATATGGCAAAAAATCTTTAAGTTGCGAGTTGTGACTTCAGCCTCCATTGCAGTAAAAAAAAAAAAAAAAAAAAAAATCTTTCATATTATTTATGATTTTTCTAAACCATAAAATGTTAAATAAAATCTTATGTGTATAAAGTTAACAGGAGAAATTTTTGATAAAAATAAATAATATTAATCGTTAAATTCACGAGTGATAACAATTAATGATATAAGGTTCGATTTAATTTAATTAATTTTTTTTTTTTTTTTTTAAATGTATACAGACTGCCGACACTTGTGGGAATCATGCCTTCTGTTAAGCAAAACAATAATTGGGATTCTATGTGCATGCTTGCAGCACATTCCACTATCAACTCCTCAATTTAATGGAGCACGTGGTCTGTTTTAGAATTCTGCAGCACATTCCAGACCAATTCTCTAAGCTCTCAATATCAATAATTTAAATTTTCTCGTAACATTTTATAATTAATTGTCAGAATATATTCAAATTAATCAATTTTTTAAATTCTCTCGTAACGCTATATTATTAAAGTAAATGAATTGTGCCAATCAATATATTAACAGGAACCGAGCTCACTGATCATTCTCATCTTTGATATAATTGAGATAATTAACGAGATAAACTTTTCTTAATCCTTCATTTTGCTTCTCTTTTATCCAATATTATTAGTTTACTAATTAGTACCGCCTTTGCCACTATTATTTAAAAGTGCCTTTTGCGAAACAAACAAACTAAAAAAAAAATTAGTGAAGGATTAATGGAATATAATTATTTGAAGGGATAAAGTGTCTTGTTTGAAAAATGACATCAGGATTCTTGAATCTTCGTTACGAAGGTAAGAATCATGCAGGAATACTTTGAATATAGCTTAGTCAAATAAAATTCTCTTTAACAATTTATTATATTTATTTATCGTTTTTAAAAGATTTCCACGTGTAGGAAGAATTGTTTTTTGTGATAGTTTTAATATTTTTCTAAATAGATGACAATAAAATTTGAACCCAAAACTATTTTATAACATAAACTCTAATACCGTATTATTACCACCCTATTTAGATTTCTTTTGAGAACATGAAATTATATATAACCTCACACAAAAGTGATAATAATATTTAATCTTTTTAAAAATGTAGGCCTCCTTTTGGTTTAGTGGTTCTAACTGTTCAACAATATCAGGAGTTCCCGTTTCCTGGCTATCTGAAAAGTCAGGGGACGCTATTATGCATCAAAAGGATAAATTTCACACTTAGTCCTTATTATTTATATATTTTTTTAATATAATCTCTAATATTTAAAAAAATTTATAAAAGTCTCTAATGTTTACAAAAATTATTCAAAATGGTTCTATTGTTTAAACTTAGCTAATCTGATCCTTATTGTTTTTTTAAAATTCAATTTAGTCCTTATTATTTTTTAAAAAATCAATTAAATTCATGCATGTGATCCCTATTTGGGAATTAAATAAAATTTTATGGATAACAATAGAGACTAAATTGGTTAATTTTAAATAATAGAGATTATTTTGTGAACATTAGAGCTAATATGATTTTTTAAAATATTAAGGATCAATTTAAAAAAAAAAAATTACAAACAATAGGGATTAAGTGTGAAATTTACTGTGCATCAAAATTTCTTCAAAAGTAGAATTTAGGTGCTCCATGACACACATCGGAAAAATCCTTTACCCAATTTTTCATTTTTAATATGAGGTAAATTATAAATCATCATAAATCTCACTCAAATCTTGAAACAATGAATGAGATTTAAATAATTAAATTTGATGATTTATAATTTATTTCATCTTAACAATAAGAGAATTAAAAAAAAGGAGAGAGTCGATACTTTTCCGACGTACATCAAGCAATGCCATGTTTCATGACGTACATAATTGGAGTCCACGTTGATTGCACATTATGTACTTGTGTCCCCAAACTCTTTATTCTTTTCCTTCTCCTTTTATCATCTTCTTTTTAAAAGCATGCTCAATGACTTGTACGCCATATTTTACTTTGCATGAGAAACCTTGGAGTACGTAAGCAAAGTGGTTATCAGTGGACCAAATTATATTGTCCGGTCTGCATTTAAAATTTGATAACTGCTCTCAAGTTGAGTTTATCACACTCCTATATAAAAGAAATGATAACTTTAGAATACGAAATTTTTGTCATATATGAAATTTGATAAAATGTGAGATTTATTTTGAGATTTATTCTATATCGTTATATTAAAATATTTTTTTTGAGTTGATCTTTCTATAGAAGTTTTGGATTTGACCATTTAGTACCTTGAATCCAAATTATTTGTTCCAAGTCATGCTTCATGCGTAACCATTATAAAAAGAAGAAAAAGTGATATGACTCATTTAATTTTTGTACTTTGCGTTACTAGTTTATCTGCATTTATTTATTTTAATAATAGAAATCCATTAGTTACGTCAGCTCAGGACTCTGATGCAATGACGAAATCCACTCTCAAGAGACAAAAAAAAGAATGCGGTGAGCGTGGATCGAACACGCGACCTTCAGATCTTCAGTCTGACGCTCTCCCAACTGAGCTATCCCCGCAACCGTAACCTCCTGTTGACTCGCTCATTATTAAGCTTTAGCTGAATGTACATAATTGACACTTTGGATTCAGCACTACTTCTCAATAGGACTAAAAAGATATAATTTTTTAACTATATGAGTATATATTTTTTAAAATGGGGGTAAATTAAATTTTTAAATTAAAAATACATAATATTCAAATTTCTTTTGAGTAATATATAAAAATTTTACGTTCTTCTAGTCCCAATACATCCGTCACTACTCGCAATAATGTGGCTCCACTACTACTAATAGTCACACCAATCATATCTTACATTGATGAAAAATATTATAAACATGTAATTTACAAGTTAGTATTATGGGTTTAACTAGTAATCCAAATTAATTATTTTATACTAGAGCATTTGAGGCTTGGGTGTGACAATTCCAATAAAGGAATCTAACGAGAACAAAGAAAGCCACAGTAATAAAACCAGGACTGCCTATATCTCAATGGTACACTATAAATCAAATATCATTTCATTTCTCTTTCTTTCTTTCTTCTTTTTTTTTTTTTTTTTTTTTTGTTTCCTTCCCCTAGAAAACATATAAATTGCTTCTATCCGACAATGTTAGATGATATGACACTCAGTCTTTGATACTTTTATCACAGAGTGTAAAAGTAAATCCTACTGTCGGATGAGAGTCTTTCCCTACATCTAATTAACCATGCACTTTTTGAACTTTTTTACCATGAACTTATGAAGCATAGGAAACCAGCATCCTAGACTTTAACATTGATATCACTAAAATCAAACTAAGCATTTTTGACAAAAACACAAACAAACAAAGATACTAGTGATAGTATCATCTAAATCATGGTGAGCCATTTCCATCAGCACCGCCATGAGGTACATTAGGGATACTGGGCTGGAGTGGAGCACATCTAACTCCAAAGAATGGATCCACTGAAAGCTGGGCTTGGAAAGGTTCCAGAAAAGCCTGGGCTTGGAAGCCCACCAAAGATGGTCTGAGGGTGATCAACCTCCTCTTTGTTCTTCAAACTTCTTGTACCAGCAACAATCCATGGTGAAAACACCAAGAAGAACAGTGAGAATAACGAGCGTGCAGAGCCATGAATTTGCTTCTTCAAAATGTTTCCAATTAGTTGTGCTATTAGTTGGAGACCTACAGTAATTGGCTGACACCTTTCTATAAAAAGGTTTTACTTGACCGAAAGAAGAGTGGCCGAGGAAAAATTCTTGGGTTAGTTTAAATTGACCTCACATGTGAGATTGATATCAGTCCGAACTAACCGATTTGTATTGACAGTGTAGAGAATCCAAGCTGTGGGAAAAACCAACAATCAACTTGACTAAGCCAATGTGGTAGCATAATCAAAATGGTTAAGCGTGTATCGACAATTGTAGGAATACATGCCATTATCAAATGAATAAATATCTTTTATAGAATCAATGTTGGACGGGATGTATACTAAAGCTACATATGAATGAGATGTTCGGGTGCCCCTTTGAATGTTGGTATCTGTATGGCTTGGTCTAGAGTTTAAAGCTACATATGAATGAGATGAACTATAAAATGCAGCGCAGATTATACTAAAAACTGCATGCTGACCTTTGAAACTACCATTATTGCTCATGGAACTTGATCAACTTCACTTCAGAACCAATCTTCTTTTCAATTATCAAAACAAATTACAATACAACATAAAAAGAATTAGATTTTTTTTATAAACAAAAATGAAAGAATTTAACTAACTAGTATGATAGTTGTTTCCATTTTATAGTTCATGGAAATCCTCAATGATCTAGTTCATGGTAAATGCTTCAATCCGTTACAGCCAGATGACCAGCTGAGTGAGCACCGCACGAGCTTGTGGGCCTCACCCTCATACATAGCCGGAGCCAAGAGTTTCCCTAGTTCACAACCCTGCAGTTCTTCCTGATCTCGCCCTGTTGACCTGTCAGCACATCTATTGAACCCATACGAACCATTGCAGCTGCAAACTTATTAGCCCAAGCACTATTGTACTTGGCATTGTTTCTCACCAATCTAGCTGTTGAAGGACTGCTCAAAAGAGTCTGATCTGAGGTTAAAACGCCGCGACGATTCTTTAGATTAATGTAGTACTTATTGTCCAACCTATTTGGTGTAAGAACATCAAGTGGCACAGTAGAATCCCTTACAGCTCCAGCATTGTTCGATGGAAGGGGACACTTTTTCCTCAAGGCCTTAGCAAATTGAGGATCCATTGAAGGGTCTTGTGGATGAGTGGAATTGAAATTGTACAAACGGTCAGAAAATGCAGAACAATGTGTTACACCAATAGAATGAGCTCCAGAGAGGGTCACCATTTCATCTAAAGATAGCCCTTTTCGCTCGAAGTTTTCTTCGAGTTGTTTGGCACTGAAGAAGAAAGGGGGGAGGTTTTCTGTGACTTCGTCTATGAGAGAGACTGTTCCATCATGCCGTCCTGCTGGCACAGCATATTTGATTCCTCCAACATTTGAGGCACTGTCCCGAGCTGCAAATGCAATTATGTCTGAGCATGAGACTGTTTGAGGGCATACAGATTCCAGCTTTGCTTTTGCCTCGTCGATTACTTCCCAGCCTCGCAAGCTTGGATTGTTAGCTGGATGTTCTTTCTCTGCAGAATTGCCTGGTGTTGAATCAAGAAGTACTGAAGCATCACAACCCTGTAAAAAAGTACAATATAGTTTAGATTAACTAACTTTGGTAACATTGACTAATCGTTCAATTAAAATGCAGGCGTTCTTGTCAAGGATGAATCTAGAATATTCTATTAACCGACACTAAGTGAAAACTAAGTAAATTTTAGTGACAAATTAGTGGGGGCTAAGCAGTTTTTCCAGACAAAAAAAAAAAAAAAAATCAAGAGATTTTAGCCAATTCTGTGGTGTCATATATAGGTTCGCCTGTGGTTCTATAAATTGTACTGAACTATTATTAGGTTCGGTAATTAGATCCAACAAGCTCTCACAAACAATGTGAGGCTCGCGTTGTCAATCCCACCTTTTGAGAGAGCCTGTAGGATCTGACTGGCTGAACCCAATGATTTTCCATAAGTTTGGTCCTAAAATATTGAAAATCAGGAGGTACATACCCTAACAAAACAGTCATGAAAATGCAATCGAATGAGGCCTCCAGCTATGCCAGGGTTGCGAGAAACGGCCTTGTTTACTGTTTTTCTTACAATTGTCTCTGCAGAAGGGCAGTTTGATTGGTAATAACCAACTCTTAGAGATGCTAATGAAACAGAGGCTAATATAGATAAAGTGAGAAAGAAAATAATATATTGTCTTGAGTTTGACATTTTGAACAAAAATAACAAAAATGAGAATGAATTGAGATGGTAAATATTTCTGGAACTAAATGCGTGAAGATTATAGTGTGATGAGATGATATGGATGGAGAGAGCAAATGATGCATTAGAGTATTTATAGATGGAAACAAACTGAACAGGTCTAAGGTTTTCTTTTGCAAATGAAAACGTGTGTAATAGCTGCTTCTGAAACAGCTTCAACTCAAGTTGTCCTGTTTTGAATGACTCTTACTAATCCCGCACTCTTTTCAGGACTTGAATCTCCTCATAATATATAACGTTAAAAAAGTGACGTGATAGTAGAGTTGGAAAGTTAGAATAATAGACTAGTTTGCATTGACAGTACATCGCTATTAGATCTTCCGGATCGTAAGCACTCTTTCCCTAGCTCAATTTGTGATGTTGCCGTACAACTTTTCATTCTTCCATGAATGGGTCAAAGATTTAAGTGAATTTTGTTTACGTTTTCTTCTAATTCTAATATGTTTAACTGTCATTGAAGAGGACAAACACCAAATTTTCTAAACACCTCTGCATGAGGGGTATTATAATGTGTTGATCAGGTCTTTTGGTATATTTTATCATGCAATAATATGCATACCATATTGCAGGCTGTGAAATGAGGGTGTTTGAGCATTGTTTGACAGCAATAAATAAATAAATTAAAAGCATAAGCTTTTAAGTGAAGTTGTAATTTAATATAGTATTAGAATTTAGGCTATCAATGAGAAAACTCTTCACGTCCAAGAAGGGAAAAATTATCTTTGTGTAAGGGTAAAAAAGAATTTCGCCTACACATGAAAGTGTGTGTAGAAGATAATTAAAAATAATAAAAAAAATTTCTAATAATTTAAACTTTCAAGTAATATGGTAAGTTAATAAACTTCTTTTTTGGATGATGTGGGAATCTACCTAGCGGAGCCCCACACATGCACCAAGTAAATAAAAGACGGAACTCCAAAACAGTAAAAAATGTCGAATTCACAATTTCGTAGAAATAATTTCACCCTGCTACCACTAAATCATACCCATGGGGCAAGTTAATAAGCTTCTTGTTACGTATGCTACCTAATTCTTGTATATTCTTAAAAATGGGTTACGCGGTTTACGTTCGAACTAATCAATACTTAATAAGAAAATCTCAGCGGTTTCAGGTGGCTTTGTGGTGAATCTTCCTTGATCTTTTCTTGGTTGCTGGCATTAAATAATTTAAATTACGCCAAGAAGAAACAAAAGTAATCGAATCAAGCCGTATGGCAATAAGTAAAAATTACTAAGATGATTTTTTTCCTATTTTTCTGATATCATTGTTTCCTGGAATTAAAAATGTTGGAACCGGAAACAAGGTTGCAGAAACAATCTTGTTCTAGTGGTCGAATTTCTATTTCAAGCAGCAAAATAGCCATTAAGATTTCCTGTCACGACTATAGTAAACATGGGGGAAAATCTTCCATACAACAACCGGCTGTCCGGCTGTAAATTTTATAGTGAGCCTCACATGATCTGAGTCCCACATTCTATAGAGAGCTAGATTGAACCGGATGTTATATAGAAGAGTTTTTCTAAACAGGGTTATGTGCAAAGTTCTATTTATTGCCTTTATTTTATGAAACTCATTATTATTGTGGGTCTCACATGGTCTGAATCTCACATCCTATTTAAAGTCAGATCGAACCGAATGTTATATAAAAAAGTTTTTCTAAACAGGGTTATGTGTAGAGTTCTATTTATTACATTTATTTTATGAAACTCATTATCATTAGCTCATACAGAATAGCTAAAACCATAAATCCATGTTAAAGATCTCCTATATTTACCATGATTTTACCAAGACCATTGGTTTCTTTGATTTGCAGCATTTTGCACTGGTTATTAAGATGAGATGAGAAAAAATTATCCTCTTTAGACCAATGTCCACTAAAAAAATGCAATGTAGAAACTAAAGTCCAATAGTCAAAGCCACAAATTTTTCTTTTATTGCAAAAAATGTTTCGAAGAAAAATATATATTTGGAGTCTACAATACACTGATGAGTCGAAGGAAAGATCAATTCTCTTGCAGCTTGTTTAGATTGAAATTATTAAAGGAAAGGAAAGAATGGAGATGGAATAAAGAATCTCTCTTCTTATTTAGATTGGAATTTTAAAGGAATGAAGGTTATGAAGGAATTTCAAATTTCCTCTATTTTTTTTAATTGAAAAGATTTTACAATCCTTTTAATTTGAAATTTTTTGGAGAAAAAAAAAAGATTAAAGACAAAAAGTCTTTATTGACCCAAAGTTTTTTTTAATTTTCCCAATTACTCTTATTGCACCTTAAACCCTATATTGTCGCAAAGAGCAATCAAGTAACTTTTCATTTAAAATTGTCATTTCCTTTCCTTTCCTACAACAATCCAAACAAAGGATTATAAAATTCATTTTCTTCCTTTCCATTATTATTTTTTTTCAATCCAAGCAAGAGAATCTTTTTCTTCCTCTAATTTTCTTTCCTTTCCATTCCTTTGAGCAATCCAAACACTATGTTAGGCAAAAGCCACACTCAGTCGGACTATCCGATTACCAGATGGAAGTGGTGCCCATTCTCTCAGGCTTCCGACATGATGCAATCAATTGCCTGCTTGCAAATGCCGGTCATTGTGGCCTCAGGTCCATAAACCTGCAATAGAAGAATTGGCTCAAGTAGGTTGCAGATGTAAAAGCAAAAGCTTTCCATACGAAACACTGCTAGGGGGAAACTATCCGGACCCAATAGCAATCGCAGCACTGGTGTAGAGATCCGTTTGGGTCCGACAATAATTTTCCCTGCTCGGGTACCACATATGAAACACTTAACAGAAGGACTATCTATACTCGTATCTAGAAGTGTGAATAACTTTCCCTTTATTGCAAGGAAAAAATTACCCGTCATGTCGAACATCAGCTTTTCGCAATTAGTTGATATTCAATAAGATAGATATATGTCCATGGACTCCTCCCAAATTGCAATGTAAACATATTCACAAGTCAGCTCATACCTCGATTGGAACTCCCAACTCCTCTCCCAAGACGCGCATTTTAGCCAAACCAGTCTGGTAGTTTGGACCACCTCTTCGAACATAGATGTGCATTCTAGCAGCTTTCAACTTGGATTCCTGATCAATTAAGAGCAAGAAATGAAGTTAAGTTACCTTGCTCAGTTTAATAAATAAACAGGAGTTATAATAATTGTTACACACAGTAGGTTAATTTAATCAAACCTTCTCTCGGAGAGCACGGATGATCCCACTGAAAGTAGCAGCAACATCAGTGAAATTAGCAATACCTCCTCCAATAAGAAGAGCTCTCTTGCGACCATCAGGGTTAGCAGTTGCACACTACAATAGCATCACGAACAGATGCTTCAAAGTGAGATGTGAGTCAAAAAAGTTGCACTTCGAGATTAAGGCAATGTAATGCTAAATTTCTTACATCAATAACTACTCGCGCATATTGCAAAACCTCCTCTTCATTTGGAGCCCCACTATACTCTGCATAATTACCAAGCTCAGATGCATAGCCCAAATCTCCAACCTGTTTTCCAAATAAAGGTAGATATAAAAAGTGAAAAGAAAATAAAAAGAAGGATAGAAAGAAATGGTTGATAATTGTATCGACACTGAAAGAACAGTTACACAGCTCCCTGTGCATGTATAGTGTCAAATAACCAACTGTTCTATAGAATATTTTTGGGGAACTTACTGTATCTGCATAAATTACGCTTGCACCACCACCAGCCACCATTGTCCAGATACGTCCTTTTGGGTTCAACACGGTAAATTTTAAGGATGCACTTGTCTGCAAAGTTAAGATCGAAATGAAATTTAGGCCAAAAATTGGAATATAACAGATTATCAAAACAGAGCTATAGGCAAAGCAAAGGGGTGCAATTTGTAAACTAATTTTCACTTGGTGAACTCTGAGGATAAACTTAATATTGAAATACTAAAGCAAATTGCAGCCTCTGGCCAAGTGGCATGCAGAAGAACTCAGTGGTTTGAGCTGAATAATGCGGTAAAGACACACAAATCTATAGCCACTGAGCTGAATAATGAGGTAAAGACTCACAAATCTATCGGCTATTAACAATATATGGAATTTTGATGCTAATTCACAAGCTAGAAAGTATTGCATGCAATATAGTTGTTTGAATTAGAGACTTGTACCATCAAAATCTCTCTTTGCAGGTATACTTAAGGCAATGCACAAAGGACAGTAACACTCAGTGGAGTAACTATCTAAACAAGGACAACTTTACCAAGAACAGAAAGTCTCTAGGGTCATGCATATGCACAGTGTTGCAGCAAGCAGAGATACTGAAACTTACTTTTTCGTCCAATGAGTGAATAAAACTTTCCGTTGAGCTCAAGACCCTTCCGAAGGGCAGGGGAAACTCTATGTCGCCCCACCTATAATTAGAGGGATACAAGGAATAAGATGGTAACCAGCGGGCACTTAAAAATAAGAGAATCAGAGATCATTTTCATATGTCAAAATATCTCAGGCACGTACTTCTTGAAGTTCTTAAAGGCAGCTGTGTCATCCAACTCTCCTCTCATATCTAGAGGATAAGGCTCCCCATTCACCAATGTAAAAGGATTCATTTCAAGGAAAGTGAAATCCAGATCTGGAAGGATTGAGAGTACAAGGGGGAAATAAGTGAACAATGTGTTTACGTCTTATAGAAGAAAATCTCCAACACGCACAAAGCAAAAGAAGAAAGGAGCAAGAACAGAAGGGGGGAGTGGGGGAGAAACACCTCAAATCTGATTATGTTAAGGAAAAGATTTGAAGTGACAATATTTTCCTACCAAAACAATGATGATAACTTTTCTAGTTCTTTCTTTTCGAGGTAACTTCAAAGAACATAATGATGTTTGTCACATCTCACACATTAGATATTCTCATGTCAAATTCAAAAATTTAAACAAGATTATTGCTAAAAAATGCCATGAAGGATAGCGATTCATAATTGCAATCCATACCTTGAAACACAGCAAAAACGCCAATTATAAAGTCACCAATCTTCCCCCGTACCTGAGTCAAGTAATGCACAATTAACACATAATATCAAGAATAAGCTTCAGTTAACAAAAGAAGGGGAAGAAAGATCTGGAAGCCGCTTAACAAACGATCATCAAAAATTTGAGGAACATTCATAAGCTTGCAGGGCCCCACTAATAGAATATCAGGCCATAATCCATTCCCATCATATGTTCAAAAGAGAAATTATAACATATGACAAACAATAAAGGAAGTTCGGACAGGACCAATTTCGGGGACATGATTGTCCTTCTGCAGGTCTATAAACAAGAGAACAAAAATACGAAGCCCACCTCCAAGCGAAGTGTAGCAATCAGTGGAGCACATGCCTCCATTGTCATAGGTTTTTCAGTTGGAAGAAAAATTGTCTTCACCTGCAAAATCAGAAGACTATTAATATTACTCTGGGAAAATGAAAATCCATTATGGTGAACTCATGTGCTGAAGGACAACAATGACGGGAAAATAAAAGTTCATTGTAAATACAAGTATGTATCTTAACAACTTACCTTGTCCCAATTCTCTTCAATTTCAATTCCCCCACATTCGGAAAAGCTAATGGTACATCCTAGCCTGTCAGAGACTATGGAAAGGTAATATTCCTGGTCGTGGGGAACGAATGGTTCAACAATGAAAGTGGTAATAGGTGCCTTGCATCCACCCATCTCAACCTAGAGAAAACTAAACCATATTTAGTCTTTTGGATATACGTTAAATAAAAGTTGTCAAAAGATTCCAGTAAATTTAATTCTATTTCTACCTCATTTTTTTGAGGAATGAATAAATTTTATTAAATTAAAATGCACCAAGGAGATGCAGTCCAAAAGCTATTTCCATCAGCATCGTATAATATCTACGCATTCTTGAATACTATCTGCATCGATCTTACAAGATCCTTTAGCATTCTATTCTACCTCTTTACCAAGGCGTGCTTTCACAAACTCAGCAACTTCTGCTAGATCTAAATTCAAAGCCACCAAGCCACTCTTTCCACGCTTCCCAAACAGCATATCAGGTTTTACAACCAATTTTGTAGATGAAAGCCATGGTTCTTTGTTCGGTAGCTCGTTGAAGTCTGTAGATGCGTTCACCTAGAACAACATTTAAGCTTTTAGATGTATATTCAAGATAATAAGCTCTCAAAATACAGGGTCAGTCCCATGAAGTTCAAGATTTACTAGATACAGTGCACATAGCCAACTTATTGAGCCAGCTCACTCAACTAACTTTAATTTGACCCAAAAAAAAAACTAACTTTAAAGTTTACCAGGATTTTAAAATTTGTTACTTGGCTCTTCATTGTTGCTTTGGTTAGTGAGAGATGACATGCAAACCACAGTCGTCTAATCAATGAGTACAATCAAGAAGGGCTATCCAGTGGATATTTGTCCAAATTTGTTTAATCGTCAAGAATAATTATTCTCTGTTTCCCTTGCAATTTTTACACTACTTTGCATTTTTCTATCTTATATTAGAGGGATAGGCATTTTCTTCTTTCTAATAAAATCTCACTGTAATTTTTCATTTTCCTAGCATACATTCTAGTCGTATAGTCTTTTATTATACATATTCCTATTCCATAAATACTAACTGTAATTATAATTTTCTTATTCTGTCCTGCAATGTTTCCTCCAGCTAGAGATCTGATCTTTTTCCTCTCGGATTTCCAAGATGCGCTCCAATAAACCAAATGCATCTTGCAAATGTAATTTCCTTATTGTATCATGCCATGCTTCGTCCAGCTAAAAATTTGATCTTTTTTACCTTTTCATGTTACGAAGCTCAATTCAATAACCAACATAACAAAAAGACTCAAATCTTTTCACCCCTTTTCTGAACTCTCCCTCCAAGCATGACCTTTTATCACTACTTTTGCAATTAAAACCACATAGAGAATCGACTATGACACAGAAAGCTATTCCCATGATGTGATCTACTGAACTCGACACGCCAAATGAAAAAAAAAAAAAAAAACCAAAGAATCAAAGGATTGTCAACAAAACAAAGCACTAATAAGTTGAACATGAGCTGATCAAACAGTGAAAACTTAAATCATATAGCAAAACATAAAAATAAAAAAAAGACCCATAACTTAAATTTTACCAAAAAACAAAAAGACAAAAAAATCCAAACCCAATTCAACAAGAACATCAATATGCAAAAAAAAAAAAACATATTTCAAGAGCAGAATAAGCAAGTGAAAATAAGAAGAAAATTATAATACGGAAAATTACTTGAGCAGAGCAGATCTGGAGATCGAAGCCAGCTAATCTTTTCAAATTTTCTTTAAGAAGCCTCTTTGAATCATACTCTCTGATCTTCTTTCTTGCCATTTTTTCTTGTTTTTCTTTACTAGACTGATATGACTCTTGAAAAAGTCACTGAAAAAGCAAATATGTGTATGGCTGAAGGCAACTATGTAGTAGTTGTAAGTACAACAAAAAGAGATGTATAATGATTGGAATGAATTGTTGGTTGTTGGGAGGTGGGGTGGTGAAGATGATGAGGTTCAGAAATCAGAGTGGATTTACACCAAATTTAACGAACTGGTGGGTAAGTAGTTGGTCACTCGGTGGTCATATTAGGCCACCTTCGACAGGCCCCTATGACCAAAAACAAAAAGAAATAAAAATCTTTTGGCACAGGTTTTGGAAAAGTAATATTTTAATCTCTTAATTTTTAAAAAGTAATTATTTGATTCAGACAGTTGGTTGATGGAAAAATTATCAACTGGAGGATATTTACGAAATTTTATATTATTTTAAAAAAAATAAATAAATAAAAAGTGATCTTTAGTGGAGCTATATCGACTTCACTAAAATCATTTTAGTAGGTTGTCCAAATCACAGGAAAAGTTTTGGTTTTCTTTTGGTAAGTTTGAAAATTATTCTATAGAAACTTCTTGTTCGTCAGATATTTAAAATGTGTAAAATGAGTATCGTGCAGTAGAAATAGAGCTTATATGGATTGTCTCTTGATTTAGATATGTGAACAATTATTTTTGACCCATAATAATATTTCTTATTTTTGAACTTGATAATTGTTCCATTTATTTCTTCTCTAATTGTGATTAATAATAGAGCTTGGTGATTTTTTTTTTTGTGATATTCCATGACTGCCAAAATAGTGCTTAAATAAGCAGCATCATAGTAGACATTGTTCCTTTACTTTTTACCGTTGGTAACAATGGTAAAGAATGAGAGATTCATTAGCTTTCAAAACGTGTTTTTAATGCCATGCAAGAGAGAGAAAATGGGTTCAAAGGTAAAATAGAAAAATCACAAAAAGTTAATATTTTCCATCAACTTACCGTTAAAAATAGACCAAATGGTAACTTTTCAAAAGTTAAAGGACCAAAATGTTACTTTTCCAAAAATTGAGGGACTAAAATGTTACTTTTCCAAAACCTGAGAGACTAAAAGGTTTTTATCTCAAAATAATAAAAAAAGAAGGTCCTATTTCCTTCCCGATAAATACTATATATCATCTTATTTCACAAGAGGCGGTAAATTTGTGATATGAATATAGAGTGATATATAGTAATATTTTTTTTTTTTTGTATTTAATAGATTTGGAGCAATTTTTTTATTTTTTTATATTTAGGTCTTTTATTTAAGTTTCACTCTAATATATTTTTAACTATTAATCATTTTAAAAAAATTAATTTTAATTTCATTCCAATCGTCTTTCTATTTTGGGTAAACAACACAGGACCCTTTGTGATTTTACTCATTTGCACGTTTGCCCCCTGTGTTTTGTAAAGTGCACAAAACCCTAATATAGTCGATGAAACGGTACAAATGTCCCTTAATACTAACATCTGTTAATTTTTTAACGACATTGTTTAAAATGATGTATATGTCATTAAAAAAAAAAAAAAACTAATCCAAAGAAGGCCAAATTGGCACAGGACCCCTCTGTGGTTTTCCTAATGTGCACGTTTGCCCCCTATGGTTTATGAAGAGGTGCACGCGTTCCCCGTTTGTTAGAAAAATCATCCAAATTAACAAGTGTAGCACACACGTGGATTTTGAGATACTGCGAGTTTTTTAGTTGTTGTCAGCTTAAAATAATATTTTTTTAGACAAAATTACCATTACCTTAAATTCACAATTGTAAATAAGAATTTTGAGGTGCAGTTGTGCGTGGTTGCGTGGTATTAGTGCTGATAGGGAAGGGTGCTTTTGTGGTATTGGTGGCGGGTTGGGGGGTTGGTGGGGGTGAGGGATGCTGGCGGTGGGTTTAGGGGTGCTGGTATGGTGTTGGTGGAGGTTTGTAGGGATAGTGGTGGTGGGGAAGTGGGGGTGAGGGGTGGCGAGTGCTGGTGGGTGGTGGGGCCGGCTTTTTTTTTTGACTAGTTTTTTTATTTATTTAAAAGGGCATATAAATCATTTTAAACAGTATCATTAAAAAAATTAATAGATGTTAACATTAGGCTCTGCACCGTTTCATCGACCACAGGAGGGTTTCGTGCACTTTACAAAACACAGGGGGCAAACGTGCGTATGACTAAAACCACATAGGGGTCTTCTACTGTTTACCAAAAAAAAAACTATCAGCGTCTAAAAATTCTCGTGTGTGGTACACTTGCTGTTAAGTTTGACAGTTTTTCTAACGGATGGGGGACGCATACACCTTTTAATAAACCATAAAGGGCAAACGTACACTTTACATAACATAGGAGGCAAACGTGCACAGAGTAAAACCACAGAGGGATCCCGTGCCATTTACCCTTCTATTTTAGCGACCCCATATTTTTATTCTACTTTAAAATTTCTCTTTATTTTAATTAAATATATTATTTTTTATTTTTTATTATTCGGAACTATGTTCAATTTTTAGTTGATATCATTATTCTTGTCTAAAATCAGACCATTGGGAGTAAAGGACATAATTATAGATGCTTTAGCTTGGCACCCATGATTTGAGACATCCTCAAAATTAACTGATATCCCTCTTAGATAAAGATAAAAGGGGATAAATATTCTCAGGGTGCATTGTATAATTTTTTGGCCTTTGACCTCTTTGGAAAAAAATAATAATAAGATCCACTATTTTTATGAAAATCTAATCGGATAGCTCTTGGACTTATTTTGAGACCAATATCTCTCATACATTTAGGAGTAATTGATATATGTTGAAGAAGGCCTTATGCAGGGGCGAAGTTAGGCACCGGGGGTCAGTGCCAATATCTCTCATACATTTAGGAGTAATAGATATATGTTGAAGAAGGCCTTATGCAGGGGCGCAGTTAGGCACCGGGGGTCAATGCCAATATCTCTCATATATTTATGAGTAATTGATATATATTGGAGAAGGCCTTATGCAGGGGCGAAGTCAAGCACCGAGGGTCAGTGTAGGCACCCGGTGCCTGGTCAGTAACTAAAATGTTCATAATACTATCTATACATAACACAAACCTCTCACTTTTTTTTTTTTTAGTCAAAAAGAGAAAATACATTCATGAGGAGAAAAACTTAAAAGTATACATTTTTTATGTACATTTATGAAAATACTTTTTGAAACATGTGGCCTCCCTATTTGTTGGTCCTGAATAACCTAAAAGGGGGGGTGAATTAGGTTGTTTAGGCAAGATTTAGCAATTTAAAATTTCTTAATATAGAGGCAATATCAAGTAAGGATTGATAATACACAAGAAGCTCTTGTAGGCAATTTATCAAACACTTGGTGAGCATATAAATATTTAACACTAGATATGCAATTAGAGTTTCATGGTAAAACCTCAAATAGATATCTCAACAATTACCAAGTAATTAAAATGAGCAATATCCACACGAAAGTAAATAACTTGGAAATAAAGAAAATAGAGTAAGAGAAATCAAACACGATGATTTTCAAGTGGTTCGCACTCCCGGGGGCCTAGTCCACCACCTAAGGTCTTCTCTTCCCTTAGGATTTTAATAACACTTCACTATGATGCTTCTTCAAATGTTGGTGAAGCAAGAACCAACTACAATTACTCTTGAATCCACAAGAGTCACACAAGCTCCTTCAAATGTAGGTGAAGCTTAACCTACTACTCTCTCTTCCTTTGAGTCCACAAAGGATTACAATACTTCTTCTCACAATGATTCTCTCAATCTATGTGAAAGAATGTATTACAAAGATTTTGTGATAGAATAAATGAAAATTGCAACTCCTATTTGAGTTTGATATTACACTTTTGAAAAAATGATTTGAATGCTCAAAAGATATGATAATGATAGCTCAAGATTTCTCAATAGGAATGATATGAAAGCTCTTTGATAATCTGAAAATTGTGGCTTGAAGAAATGATGTTGAGGGTGATAAGGCATAACTTAAAAAGAGGGAAAGATTAGACAAAAATCAGATTTTAAGCAAGATTTCCGGATTTTCCCGTTAACTCATCCGGGCGCTGAGGCACTGATCCGGGCGCCCGGAAGGAGCATGTATCGCCCGGAAAAGTCCTTTCTGCCGGGCGTTGCACCTTCTATCCGGGCGACCGGAAAATGCCGGTAACGCCCGGATGCCATAAAAAATGCTAAAAATATATTTTTAGCCCAGAAATATTTGGGCATATTGAAAAAAGAGATTTCTTAGCATTTTTTTAACATCCCAAAAAATTCAAACAGTTGAAAGATATTTTTATAAAATGATTTCAAAAGCAAGAGTTTGAAAAAAAAATTTCTACGAAAGATTTTTGAAATAAGAAAACAATTTCTTTGAGAAATTTTGAGCGATACAAATCATACTTAGGCAAGCAACAACTTTTACGGACGGTACCCCTTATGTCACCACTTCTCCTTCCTTGTGACTCCCTCTTTATCTACGAGTCAATAACTTGAATTCTTTAGGGTTTGGATACAATTTGATAGTGCTTGGTCTTTGATCCAAGAAGCTTTCTACTCTTGACTGAAACAACTTGATCCAATGTTGGTGTAGACTTGCTTTGGAAAGAAGGTCTTACAAAAAAATACTAAAGCACAATTAAGATGTTTTGTTATTATCAAAATAAAGGTTATAGACTTTTCAGGCCAACAATCTCCCCCTTTTTTATGATGACAAAACATTGAAGTTAACAAGCATGAAATAGTTGAAATTTAAAGAATAAAACTTGAATTGAGGTCTCCCCCTCAATTTGTGCTTGATAAAATTTAGTCTTGATCCTGAAAAGCAAAAACTCCCCCTGAATAAGTGCAATGATAGGCATATTTACTTCAATACTTTCTCCCCCTATTTGTCATCACAAAGAGCATTCTATAGAAAATAAAGACAATAGTAGGCAACAACAGGCATAAGGCAAGAGAAAAAAAATGCAACGCATTAATAAAAAGAAAATAGCCAACCAATGTTAAAGGAAGAAAAACAGCTAAGGAGTATTTAAGGAAAGATTCAACTGAAAGCAAAAAAAAATAAATTGTTTGAGGAGAGAACACAATTTAAAGCATCCATAGACTAAGAACCAATGTGGTGATCATATAAAGCCTTCAGCATCTGCTCCATTCTATCCAAACGAACATCTTGTTCATTAAGGTGTGCACGAATTTCATCAAGGGATGAGGAGTAAGAGGAAGATGGTCTAGCCCTTTGTCCTTGAGATGTGCCAACACCACTGCTGCCTTGTCGTTCCATAGGATCTCTAAAAGTAGTGGGATCAACATCAAGGGATTCAAACACAAGAGGATCATCACTCGTACCATCACCAATATTGAGAACACGAGAGTTATGAATTTTCAGCTTTTGGCGAGTGAGGCTAGTAACATTGAGAAGATAGGATCTATCACTAATGGCCTCAAACTCATGATCTCGTGGAACTTCTAAAGACTCAAACAGGTGAGTTAAGGGAACCCCATAAGCAAGTTGATTTTGAGCCTCCTTGGTGTGAATGATATGGTTAATGATGATGTGCGGAAGATTGATACGTTTGGCTTCATACATCAAATACATCAACAGTGCAGTGAATTTTGGAATTGAACCATCCTTAACTTCCCGTGGAATAATGACCTCATGAAGAATATAAAATAGCAGCTTCTTTTCTGGAGTGAGATCCTTAGTCTTAGGATATCCTAAGGAGCTTGTTCCTGTACCTTCCCACATAAATTCTATAACATTGGCTTCTAGGTTTTCAAGAACACCTTCTGGCATACCTCTATATGAATACAGTTTGGTGCCTTGATTAGGAATCCCAAAGGCTCTAGCAACAATACTTGCAGTTAATTCTAGTTCCTTAGACTTAACTTGACTATTTAATTTCATGGTGGTGAAGTCTAAGTTAACATAGTAGTAGAATTCTCTAATCCATGCAGTATTGCCTTTGTTTTCAAATCTTAACATAGGTAGCCACCCTTGAGCATCTAAAAGCCGATAAATTCTAGTATCATTAAGCAAGGTGGGAGGATCTAAAATCTTACCCCATAGAATGTTTTGTTGAGGAAAAGCATCTGGATTAACAATGATCTGAGGGCCAGCGGATGAAGATTCTCCTTGCTTGCGTTTCCTGGAGTCAGCCCTTGGTGGTGCCATTTGAATTTGAAGGTTGAAGAAGCTTGTTAGAAGAAAGGTTTAGTTGAGGAATTTTACCGAGCACCTTGTATACAAGGTTTTTTAAGGATTGAGTGTTGAAGCTTTTGAAAACTTTGATGATGAAAACACAAGAGATTGATAATTAAAAAGTGTTTTGATGCAAATAATGGTGAGTGATGGTGAAGATGTTGGTGATTAAATAGAAGAGATTGAGATAAGAAAGAGTTTATATTTGAGAAGGTGTGAAAAAGTGAGAAGAAAAATGAAGGAAATTTCGGTTTTTCAAACAGCTCGATCCGGGCGATAGGCCCTTTTTCTGGGCGCCCGGATGAGGGTAGTAACGCCCGGCAGAGAGTGATGTTCCGGTCGATACATGCTTTTTCCGGGCGCCCGGAAGGAGGCAGTAACGCCCGGATCACTATTTTGCCAAAAAAAGCAATATTTCGTCAGGTTATGTGATCCAAAGCATTCCTAGTTCCCTTCTAATAGCACAAAATTGATTCTCATGCAAAGGTTTTGTAAAAATATCGGCCAATTGATGCAAGGAATCAACAAAAACAAGCTTAATATCTCCTTTTTGCACATGATCTCTTAGAAAATGATGACGAATTTCAATGTGCTTAGTTCTAGAATGTTGAATAGGGTTCTTTAATAGACTTATAGCACTTGTATTATCACACCTGATAGGCACATGATCATATTCGAGACCAAAGTCAAGTAAAGTTTGTTTCATCCAAAGAATTTGTGCAACACAATTACCTATAGCTACATACTCTGCTTCTGCTGTTGAAAGAGCTACACTATGTTGTTTCTTACTAGACCATGAGACTAAGGCATGTCCTAGAAATTGACAACTGCCGCTAGTGCTTTTTCTATCGATCTTACATCCCGCATAATCAGCATTGGAGTATCCTAGAAGTTCAAAAGATGTGCCTTTTGGATAAAAGAGTCCTAGATTGGTGGGACTCTTAAGGTATCTGATAATTCTTTTTACACCACTCCAGTGTCATTCTTTCGGAGAAGATTGAAACCGAGCACATAAGCATACAGAAAACATAATATCAGGTCTTCAGGCACTTAAATAGACAAGGCTTCCGATCATACCTCGATATAGCTTTTCATCAACAGATTTACCGTTTTTATCTTTGTCAAGTTTGATTGACGTTCCCATAGGGGTGCTCATTTCTTTTGCAGTTTCAAGCCCGAATCTTTTGATGAGTTCCTTAATGTACTTGGCTTGATTAATGAAGATCCATTCTTTTGTTTGTTTGATTTGAAGTCCAAGGAAGAAATTTAATTCTCCCATCATGCTCATTTCAAATTCTTTGTGCATACATTCAGAAAAG